>OY776287.1:20092126-22517587 GCA_963675345.1 Trididemnum clinides
ATTATGGTTTTAATTGATAAAAATAACCTTCAGATTTCATCAGGTGGGTAGAAAAATGTTAATATTCTCCAGGTGTGTCGTTGGTAAAAAAGGTATGAGGGGCACTGGTCTAACGGCTCAGTCTGAGACCAGTTGGCGTTACGTAAAGCAAAGATATAATGGATAAGTGTTCATGCTTCACAAATGACAGAGCCAACCGGTAACAGTGCAGAGCAGGCAGGGAGTTAAACGAGATATCCATATTCTTTTTAAATATTAGCGTACACGAGGATTTTAGGAAAGGGTTATGAACTAGCTACCCGGTAAAGACTCTTTTTAAAGGTCCCTTTATTTTTTCAAAGATCACTTCCAAACGTGGAAGAGTAAATATTATCAAGACGGTATGTCGAAGTTATGGACTTGCCCCCTTTCCTAAATTTGCTACTGTTCACAAACAATAATCTGTTTTGTAAAGGCGAGAATAATGCACACTAAATGCTTACCATGAGTAGTAAACTCTTCTGAGACAAAGTTGAGTTCAAAAACAGGATAAGCTTGTAATAATACTTCATATTTTTCTTGTTCAACCAAAGGCCTTGGGATCACGTACGAAAATTGTTTCTACAAGCAATTGTTGAAACGTTAAAATAGCAGAGCAAATACATATTTACCTGTAGTTCCCGTGAGCTTACCGCAGAGCGAAAATTGCAATAAGCGCAAACAAGTTGTAGTCAGCAGTAAAACATATGCCGGCGATTCACAAAACGGACGTCGCAAAACTTTGCCAGGGGCACCGCATAAATCGAACAAATATCGTAATCTTATTTTATCACCAAAAAAAAGGTCTTATGGGATGATTAAATGCAACATCAAAACACGACCCGAGTCATGAGTTTGGCCAAAACAAAAGGTTTTTAAAAGTTAATCTCAGAAAAAAGTTGTCAACCTCAAATTGGACAAATTTTAGATTCGACTTGGGGCGCTGCAAGTATTCGTTGGTTTTCAAAGGGCGCTGAGAGAAAAAAGTTAGAAATCGTTAACACGGGCTACTTTTTTCGTTCTTTGTGAACGCGCAAGGTTTTTATCAATTTTCTGAAAATCGAATCAATAATCGTGTTTCTAGTTTAACGCGTACTTTGCGCAAAATGCACTTAATTGGAAATGATCGTGTTTTTTTCGAAATCTATACACGTGGAGTTATTCCAGGCAGCACGATTGCTTCCTGGTTTGTAGCAATTACGCATAAGAAATTTTTTAAAGAAACTTGATTTAAGTTACTGCGCAGCCTGTGGAGCTGGGCAGTAAAACCTTCAAGTTAAAATTTCTCAGCGGGTCTGGTGATGCTTTCATGATAACGAAACAATAGAACTAACTTACTAGCATGGTGACCTTAGTGACGACAGGGCAATTTAGGGTTTAATTGGGTGTGTTCGACAAATTTTTGAATAGCAGCCAATGATTGTGCACAACATTTCATATGCCTGACGTCACGTCTTAATTAAACGAAGCAAAAATTTCTGCCATGATTTTGATTGAAGGAAAACAACCAATCACAAATCAATGTAGGAGGAGAACTGCAAGGGTTAGTCTGAAAAATTTGTTCAAGATCCTATAACCTTTGAAAAATAAGCAGGCTCACACATCACACTTAATGGCTGTATTTTGTCGTTGTTATATAAATCAAAAGCGCACCTAAAAAGCAATTGTCACCAGGGAGAAAAAATTGAAGTTCTGTATTCAACACAATTGCAAAGTGTCTTTAATTAAAGTTTATCTCTAAGTTTTTATACAGCAAATATTTCTGAATATCGCTTCAAACCTTGATTCCTGCCGAAAAATTTCTACCCAGAAAATGTTATCACCAAAAGCAAACTAAAACCCCCTGTCCCCGAAAGTTTTGGCCGGCGTCGCCCCTGATACTAACATACGTAACTTTGTCAATTAGCGTTTGTGTTGATTTGTCGTTGATGCAGGGAGACTAGGGGAGAATTTTCGAATGCGCCCCCCGAAAAAGATTGAGAACATAGAATAGCCAGTAATCACCTTGTAATCTGTTGCAATAAGTCGACGTTTTAGCTTCAAGTCATAGCACGGATTGTCATTCTCAGCACCCGCAAAAAGACCACTAAATGAAATCTGTTAAAATAGTTTAAAGACTGTTATATCACTGACAAAACTACTTTGCAATCTAAAGCTATGCCTAAACCATTATGATATAACCAGTGGAGCTGATAGTGGAGACCGGATCAAACTCCCGTAGAATTACTTTTTAAGGATGTGCTTTTTTTGGGAACCAGAAAATTTCATTTTGAAAAACTTCTCCGTTCGCGAAATCAGGCATTAAAAGAGCATCAAGGCATAACTTCAAACTGACTAAAAGCGATGGTCAGGTTCAAAGAGCAACCATGAGGGGACTGAAGCCCTGCTAGAGCCATAGTGTTTTGCGCTAAATTTTATATGCCAAAAAAATTTGTCCCGACAAATCCATAACCATAACTTCCTTCGTTACAAAAATCCAGTTTGCGTGACTGATGAGAGCTTTAGTATATAATCAGCGTTTTCTAAAACTGTAAAATACTTTCCAATACAACCGACGCCGTCTCTCTGAAATACTTACAAGATAGCCTTTCAAATCTTGAAGACCCGCGGCACAAGGCTTCCATGTTAAGAGGGCATACGGTAGATATTTTCCAGTATCAGACCGTATTTTGATAGATGTTACACTAAGACTAATAGGGTTGCAAGCACTCCGAGAACTGCTGGTAATGTTGGAGATTTGGTAATTCGAACAACGACCTAAATTCAAAAACAGCTGAACATTAACAACGTTGTGGCCTATCAGCATTGAAACAAAATATGAACAATTGAGGTTGAGAAGCAGCAAAGCGTAGAGGTAGGAATGCCCAAGAGGAACATGTCCCCTCAAATTCTCAGGCATAAACAAAAATGTGTAAACATAACGCGCTTGAAAGCTTGAAGGCTCGTAGAATACTCTGAAGTATTTTTTCTAAATTCCAGTAAATAAAAATTTTTGCCCTCCCGAAGCAAACTTCTAGTTACCCTAAGAATAGTATCAGTATCATTCTTGGTCCAGTAGGCAATTTTTCTAAATATAAGATTTTCGGTCCTTACGTATTATCGGGAGGACCTTTGATTTTTACTTTTTCTTTTTTTTCACAGGGTTTGTTGGTTAGTTTGTTGGTTAGTATTGCGACGTTATGGCCTCCGGAATTACAAATGTAATGTTATTTTCTTGTTTTAACCGTTTCAATAAATAATTTACTTTAATTTTTGAGTCGTTTTTTTAAAGGTCCTCCCGATAATACGTAAGCACCAGATTTTCATTCCTCTGATTGCAGAAACCTATCCCAAAAAAGTAGACTTCAAACTTTTAAAAGTACGTCGTTTTCAACTTTTAGAAAAAGATTTACTTCCTTACAAAACCAAGCAAAAACAATGAGGTAAAATATTTACAGATAAGATTTAACAATCGCGTTCATAATGTGAGCAGCTGGAGCACGTTTACCTCGTTTAAACATCCACGTGTCCGAGCAGTTTGACATACAAGCGTGGTATCTCTTTTCCTGAAAAAGTGACATTATCAAAAAGGAGAAAAACAAAACAGCATATCACCCAAAGTACTTTCTCATATGTTTTTGTGAACAACATTATGCAGATTACAACCAACACCAACCTGCTGTAGCAGCAAGCGTATTCAGCCTTAGGAAAATTCTATTGTGTCTTGCCCCCTTTACTTTTAACGTTATAGCAAAACAGTCAGCATAGTTCGCGTTGGTGTAAGTGTGAAGTGCCTTTCCCAAAAAATATTTTTGGCAAAGTTTTGATTGAACGCTAAAAACATCTTCACTGAATCAACGGTCTATGGCGTTCTTCAAAAACCCTAAGTACGCTTGCGTGTCTAGTACATACTTTACCTCCCCAAGGATAAAAAGCAAATATCGTGGCAAGATGTTCTTGCCACTTATTCTGCCCTCTCTGTCCTTACACAACCTAGGTAAGTTTTCACAAAATGAAAATCTTTTGGCAAATTGCATTTGTTTGCAGCCTGACGTTATCTAAAAAAATTTATCATCATGTTTTGAATTAGCGGCTGTCGTTTCTCACTTGGTAGGTAACTGTAATAAGATTTACAAAAAAGCTACAGCTCATTCAACTCGTTACCTGCGAAACGCACCGCTGAAAGCATGCTTCTTCTTTCTCAAGCGACTCCGAAGAAACCGGAGTTGGCTCAAAAGAGGCAATAGTCAAGCCGTAAAGGAAGAATGCAAACGTTATCAAATCCATCAATACGGCATGTTTAGACATTATTTTTATGAAGAAACTCCCATCAAATTAAAAACAACATCGGACTGAAAAATAATAATTGGCTGTTCAAAGAACAATAACCATTCAATTTTTTTCATTTCAGGTTACGTTAGAGCCAGTCGAATACATACAGACTTTTTTTCGTCTAGGGCTTCTAGGCTAAACTGGCTAGCTCTGTATCTATTTATTTCTTGATAAACAACCGACTCATGACCTTCACATGCGTCAATCAAACCTATTTTGCCGACACAATGATCAGACCAAAACAAACCACTTGATCTTGCCACGTGTCAATTACTCACTACAAGTTACACAACCACAACAACTCAGCGCCAGCGTGTTTGATTTATGAAAAGGACTGCATTTGTACTTAATGCATTTCGTACTTTTTTTTCATACATTGCAGGTCATATAGGTCATCAGGGGCGGATTAAGAGATCGTGGGGCCCGGGGCAGAAAAGAGCGCGGGGCCCCTAAATTATGGAACGTGAAAACAACTAACTTAGATTTGGGTCGCGCTTGAAAATGTTTGGGAGCCACTGATTTAGTAGATGTTAATAATAGAAGGCATAATAAGCTCTTACCTTCCGTGAATAAGGTGTCCCTGACGTAATTCCTGGTATTTAAAATGGGTGAAGTATAAATGGGTTAATTAAACTGTACAGTATTTATTTTAAACTAAAAATTGATTTTTTTGCGTTATTTGTGTTTTTGCTTGATAGAAATTCAAACTAAAAAACAAATTTTTATTTTGAATATAATCCATTTAGATCAAAGAGATTGAGCCTAATTAATTTTATTAATTTTGTTTAAAATTTACTTTGAAATTTATTTCAAAAGGTTAAATATAGAATAAAATTTTCGCACTGTTTCATTAACGGGGCAAAAATAAACAACAAAGAAAATACAGAGGGTGCAACACAACACAGAGGGTGCAGCACAGAAAAAACAACACAGAGAGTGCAACACAGAAAAAGCTAAGGCAACTGGTGTTTTCGGCATTTCGCTGCTGTAAATTTATCAATAATATCCTCAAAGCTCATTGATTTTGTGAAACTCTTTTCGATGGCCATAATATGTAAATCACAGACGTGATCCTGCGTCAGAGATGAGCGCAAATAGTTTTTCACTCTTTTCAATGCCAAAAAAGAACGTTCACCTTCCGTATTTGCAACAGGCAAGGCCAGATATATACAAAGAATAATAGCCACATTTGGAAAAGTTTGAATGTAGCAGTTCTTTTTCAAATATGACACCTGAGCTTGCGCAGTATTTGTCTTCGAACCAAGATCAGGAGATGAACGTAAATGAAAAGCGAAGTGCACAACTTCTAAAGGAAAGTCGCTATCCAAATTGGTTGCATATACTTTTAACAACTTACTTGTTGCATTTTCTATATCACTGATAGCCCAAGTGTTCAGATTCAGCAAAAAAGTAAAATTTTGTTGCAATATGCAGTAAACAGATTTTTGTCTTCTTACTTCTGCAATTAAGGTATCAATGATTGGAAGGTAAGTTCCAATACGAAAGGATTCTCGAGCATCTTCCAAAGCTGTGGTGCATCCAGTGTCCTCTCCTTCATAATCAAAATTGTTCTTCGTTTTTCGGTTGCGTTTGTTTGGAGACACATAGGTTTTCTGTATACCGGGTGTGAGTTTCAAACCATCCTTTTCAATTGTATCAAATTCATCCCATAAATGATGGCAAAAACTCTCGATTTCATTGTAAAGTGCTGCGCAACTTCGTAAAGTCATGTCAGCACGCTGAAGACTTTTGCTTGAACTGTGAAACCTTTGCAGGATTTTGTGCCACAAAACACATAATATGGCTGTTTCTAAGGCATCTGTACTCTTTTTCAAATACGATGAATCTGATTTGGTTTTATTTGTTTCATTGCCGTCCAACGTAAAACCGTGTAAACAGTTGTCTCAACTCAACGAAATTTTTCTTGAGGGCTGTAGTGGAGTCAAAGATGTCTTATAACTGCTCTAACATTTGACAGTCGTTCGCAGCGATTAATTTAAATGCTATCATACCCAGGAATGTATTGAGGAAGGATCAGGGGGATGGCCGTCCACTTACTTTTTTTTTGGAAAACGCTTGACGGAAGGCGTATTTTATTAATATTCAATTTTTTTTTATTTTATTGTTTCTAAAACATGTTTTCAAATATACTTTTTTTAAAAGAAATTTGTTTTAATTAGTATACTCTTTGTTGCGAACAGTTCAATTACATGTTGTCTATGTTTCCCGCCTTGCGCTGTAGCGAAGTTTGCCGTTGCGCATGTCTCTCAGACCATAAGGTTTGAAATCAGTTCCAACCGCCTACCTACTTTATTATTTAGCAATACACCACTGATTATAGCAGTCTCTACTGTGAAGTCACAGTTACTTTGTCATTGAAAGTCTGTTTTTAATTTTTTTTCGTACAAATAATAGCTGTACCGGTATGTAAATATTTAGATTTTTCAGTTCAAGTTTGCTGCTAATGTAGGTTATAAAGCTATAAATTTATTTTAATTCAATTCAATTCAATAGTTAATAGCGCTAAAAAGCACGGGGCCCCTCAAAGAGCGGAGCCCGAGGCAATTGCCCAGTTTGTCCATTGCTTAATCCGGCCCTGTAGATCATATCCACAGTGGCTGGTGGTAATTGTTCTTCGCCTTCTTCTATGTCTTTTGAAGCTCCGAAGCTAGCGGCTTTCAGCACGAATTATTTTGCAGCCAGTTTCATGTCAAAATCAAAAAAACAAAGAAGAATTTAGTCCTCTGAAAGGAATCATAACTGGCCAGTCATCTTACGCAAAACAGCTGCTTTGATTTGAGGCTGAGGGTAGTTATGAAGTGATTGAAGAAGGTTCAAATCGTGTCTGGCTGGTTGTGGAGCAAGTGTTGCCAAAAAACAAACCTTAATTAAAATGTTGATATCATGTTACCCATTCACTTTTCTCTTTATATGTTTGAACTGAGATCGTTATAATCAAATTTTGATGCCGCGTATAGCTCTTGTCATCTAGCGAGCTTAACTCTATTCGTCCCAAGTGGGGCAATAATTGCCCGGGCAATTTCTTCCTAAGTACAGCTTTGTCCACGATGGCCCTAAAATATCAAGATTTTATGACTTTTCCTAAAAATAATTCATTTTATTTTTGACGAAATTTGAGTTGACTGTTGGTCGTAGATCGAAAGTTATTAGCAAATTTATGCACACGACTGCTAAAATATGCACACATATATCTCAAAGATAAAAAAAGATACTAACCTTACTCTGCGCTCGTGGTAGCAGCCTGAGAGCGAAAGGGGCAGTCGTAAATAAGAGGTAACTAAAGTTCACAAAAAACTATTTAGGGTTAATTGCCATATACAGTATGTGCATTCCTTAGAACAAGTTGTTGCTTTGGCTGTGACTTGAGAAAATAGATGAACTGCACTTTTGCGAATAGAGAACGCATTTGTTCTTGAATTGTATCACAACCAAAGTGACTGTTGATGAGTGAAGAGCAATATCACTTTTCCATGGCATTGCCAACTTTATAGAGTAAATCTTTGTCATACATAGTTACAATTCCATGACACGTGTTGTCATCGGTATTGTTTCTACCGCGAAGCTAGACAGATATAAAAGTATGGTTGTTTTTATGTAGTTTTCAGCAAAAACGTCACGCAGTAATGGATCGTCGAACATTCGAAAACCCATTCTGCGGGTCGCTTTGAACAATTGATGCCCGCGTGAAAATATACACAATAACAAAGGCAATAAATGAGAAAAAAGCCCGTTCGGTAATTTGAAACCACAACAAAAGTTTTCAAATTGTGACCTACATTAGTTGTTCCATATAATTTTCCCGGACTTGAATTAAGAAATAATATTTAAAGGGTTAAAAAAGCGGAGAATATTTTTCAGAAAGCTTCCTCTAGATCACAGAAATGTTAATACGTAATTTTGACTTATTATCATAAAATACAGTAGGCGCCGCTTATGGATAATATGACCATGGATAATATGACCAGCCGCTTATTATGACCAATTTGGTACGGTCCGGAATTTCTCCATTTAAAATTCTCCGTTTAATTTGACCAAATTTCGGACAATATGACCAACATTTTCTCCATCTCTCTTATTGCAGTACAGTATTTTTTCCGGCCACGCACTTGTAACTTCGCCTTTTCAACATATTGTTACATACTGTACTTAGTTTTACCATCACTTGTACTGTCACAGTACTGTACTTTGTTTTACTGCCAACGTCACACTGTTACTTCGGTTAAACGATGAATTCGACGGTGTTTGGACTTCTTGTGACTTAAGGCGTCGATTCAGGAGCTGTTATGGAGGCTTCGGCTTTTATGACCATTCGGATATTATGACCAAAATGGTCTGGTCCCAAGGTGGTCATATTAAGCGGCGTCTACTGTATTATGAATGGCAAACAAAATCGCCGTTTCGCTAGCAAACTAGATATACCTTCCGCTAGAGCCCACTTGATACAAATCACCAGCGCAACCACACCCAACGATTAAACACGCTGCACATAAACAGGGTTGCAGGTTGGAAACTAAGCTAACTATCAAACAACGTGAAACTTTCTCGTGTTGGTCATAATTCAATTTTTTTGTTGTGATCACCCTTTCATGCGCATGAGCTCTATATATGACACTCTATATTCCAGTCTACAAGTAAGGTGGCGAGTTTTGTCAACCAAAAATATAGGACAAATAATATTGATGAAATATGCTTGTAAAATACGAGTATGGGAGGGTTGCCAGCTTACCGAGCGGGGGGCCCAAGCCAAAATCGGGGGCTAATGTAAAAAATTAGATTTGCATTCACTTAAATTTGCATGCCTGATGATGCCTAGCACATTTGCCAATTTGGATCATAAAGCCGCTCTCCACCCCCCCCAAAAAAGATCATCACTTTTCAGACACAAAAAATTAATGTTTTTTTTTTCAATCTTCAATAGTTTCCTAAACTTTTTAGTAAGATCTCTAAAAAAAAGTCATCACTTTTCCACAAGCAAAAATTTTCATCTCTAAGAATTCGTAAAATTCGTAGGATCGATTTCAAAATAAAGAATAAAAAGAACAAGGGCTAGGACAGAATTGAAAAATGAAGGACGGTTGTTACCCTATCTACAAGGCTTTCAAAATTATTTCTAAAATGGCACAAAAAGCAGAGATTATTTGTAAAACACTGTTTTGCTGGCTGACCTGTATCCTTAATGTTTTCTCGCAAAGAAGAGAGGGCACAACTAATTTGAGTCATCGTCACCATCATAAAACGAACTCTTTGATTCAGATTACTAATTTGCTTTTTTGGTAATAAATCGCTGTCTATCGCCATACCGATTCCATATTTCGCGCAAAGTTTCTTTAGAGCGCCGTTGAGGCCTTGACTGTTTTATAGATTGTAAAAAGTTGCATTATTTTAGAAAATTGACACAGCTTGTAGCCAAGCGATAAATTAAAGCCCGCTATTTAAATAGAAAGAATTTTTAAGGTTCACAATAGATCATGGAATTCCTAGAATTGCGAGATGGAAAATGTTTGACCACCTACAGCTTTAGTTCAACGGATCAACTTGTTGTTGTTGTTGTTTTACCTGACCCCTTTCGAGGGATAGGGGCATGGTGGAAGACCATGGAGCCCCAGAAGCCGGGCAACTCCCCAGGGCCTGGAACAGAAATTGTATAGAGTCACCAAAGAGCGAGTGCAGCAATGAGTCCTTAGCTGGACAATGTAGAATGAAATGAGAGGTGTCCTGGGACGAGTGTCTGCAGGCGCTGCAGGAAGGATTTTCGATTCTGCCAATCCTAGAAAGACAAGAGCTTAACAGTAGGCTGTGTCCGTTGCCATAAAGACGACATAGAACACAGCAAGCGTGACGAGGGAGCACAACTTCCTTAGTGGAAATCGAGAAAACCCGTGTGTCACAAAATTTTGCTGAGACAGTACACCTCCAGTCCGAGATATGACAAGAGTGGATACGAGAGATTAGAGAAGACAGACAACAAAGAATTGCAGAGGGCACGAGTAGCGCTCTTCGTCTGGTCAGCTCATCAGCCGCGTCGTTCTCCGGGAGAAACGAGTATTCGGGGACCCATTGTAGCCTGATAATACAGGAGGAGAGAGAAGACAGTTCCTGCCAGATCTGCCAGAGAGGTTGCAGCAAAAGGAAAGATGGAGGAGAGGACAGAACAAGAGTCAGATAATAGGAGAAGAGAAGAGAAATGGCGGACTTGTTGGTGCTGCCGAGACCAGCAAAGAGCGTATAGAATGGCGCAGACTTCAGCGGAAAAACTTGAACATACTGGGCCTGCTGAAAAGGAAAGAATGGCCTCAGTGCCACAGAGAGAGCAGTTGGCAAGAACTCCGGAGCCGCCCTTGCCAAAAGGAAAAGCAACAGAGTCGTCTGTCCAGAGTACCAGATCGTGAGAGAGGAGAGAGTCGAGGTGGGCGAGAGCCGCATCTTGGCGAGAGAGAGGGGGGTCAGAGCGAGAGCATCGAGAGGAAAGGGTGGTCTCCACGGTGAAGGAAGGAAGATTCCAAGCAGTAAAGGGAGGGCAAGCAAGCAGCTTCCCTAGAAGAAGTAAAACGAAGCATGAGCGGGTGAGTGGACGCAAAAGCTCTCCAGGACGATCTGCAGAGTCTTGGTTTCACTCCTAGTCTGGTCAAACCTGAAATGGGAAAGGAGGTTGGGAGACGAAGAGCCCACGAAGACGAAAGAGTGACATGAGTCAGGATGACTCGTAGGGGAGGTAAAGAAGCCTCAGAGAGAAGAACTGGGATAGGGGGGGATGAGAGGCAGCCGGTGATAGCGCCACTGGCCGCTCGGTGGAGGCGTTCCAATTTGGTGGAATTGGTAGCGCTTAGGAAAGGAAACCATCCGGGTGAAGCGTGAGTGAGAAGAGACCGAAGAAAAGATTTATACAAAAGAGAGAGACTCCTTAGAGTGCCCCATGAGGAAGCAGAGATACAGCGTAAGGCCTTGAGACGAGGGAAAAACTTGGCCTTCAGCAAAGATACATGTTTGGAAAAGGAAAGAAAGGCGGTCAAAAGTGACCCAAAGAAAAGTTGAAGTGGGATTAAAACAGAGGCGGGAGTTAACTAAGTAGAGATTGGGCTGGATGTTAGCTTGGTAGGGATCCACTGAGAAGAAAGAGGCCTCATATTTGCTGGGATTGAGAGGAAGTCACCAGTACTCAGACCAGCGCTCCAATCAAATTAGAGCTCCTTGTCGTACATCTTTCACTAATCGCATCTTCCACTTCAGCGGACCACCAGACTTTAGGATGGCGTTTGATGCGGTCGTAAAGAATGGAAGATTTGGCCGCATTTAGTGTCAGAGAAGTAAAGAGAGCAGCAACAAAGGAAAGAGAAAGAGACCAGTATTCCTCTGCAGAAGGACAGTGAGAGTCAAAGTAAAAAGTCATTCCAACGAGCTCTCTGAAAATTGAAGGAAGGGGGACGTTTGTTGGGGCGGAATAGCAAAAAAAATGGATGGTCAGTAGAATTGATAGATGATTGGAACCCAGGTCCTGAAGCACCTCCCAAGAGCAAGATAGGGCGAGAGAAGAAGGAACAAAGAAGATATCAGGGGAGTAGCGACTGCCAGAGAAGCGATGAGGAAGAGTAGGTATGTCAAGGTCATTGAGAGGAAGGAGGTCAGAAGAGATGACCCAATGGAATACTTCCTTCCCACGGTGGTCGGAACTACCTTTTGATTCCATGAGGGAGTGATTGCAATTGACGTTTTCCAGAATAACGAGATTTCTGGAGGAGTAAAGGGATGGAGGGAGAAAAGGAATCGGTTCTGCCATTCGTCGGAGAAGAGCGAATAGCTGGAGCATAAACACTAAGGAATGAGAGCGAGGAATTTTGAAATAGCTGAGCACAGCAGTTTGATGTTGTTGACCTCAAACAATCGAAGGAATTTTCGCTTCTTTCATGGTGTCGCACACATGCGCTACGTAAATTGCGTCAAATCCGTTTCTTGACAACAAAATACCTTCGTGTGAAAAAGATATTAATTCTTGCAGTACTGACAGGTACTGTAGATCCCATCAACTCTTACTTAACATTATGGCGCATTCGCAACAAAAAATCAAACCAAAAACCTACCTGGCTCACTGGGATTCTTTACTCTAGCAATGTCATTTTTGTTTTAGGTTTTACGTTTTGTTAAATTGTCATCATTCATAATTGAATAATAAATTTGATAATATTTTTAACTTTTTTTATTTCTTTTCTCATATAAACTTGACTTTTTTCTTTTAGTTTGCTGATCAAAGTTATTCGTGGACTTCTGAAAAGCATTTTACAAAGATTTTTTTGATGTGTATTTTGCCAATTCAAATTCACATTGGGAGGAGTAGGAAGCTGCTACCTTCCTGGGACTCATAATTTCCATCAAGACTATAGTATACTCTGTCAGAAAATAATTTTCACTATTTTGGAAATTTTCTTGCATCAAAAAGCAACTAACTTTGACATTTTTTTGGTAATGGTAATATATTCGCGAATCGGTGTGATGTTAATTTAGAGTTACAGTTTAAACTTTGAAATCCAACTTGAAGTAGGCTACAATATTGTATTGTTAATGAGAAATAAAACACTTTAGTGCAGAAGAGCTGCGGAAGTAGGGTAGGTTTTTCCAAGCCAAGTATCGTTAGACCTAGCTAGCCAAAGCGGTCTACCTTTTGCATGCAGTTCACTCTTATTTCACTTACGGGTATATTACTTGTAGTCTAAGCAACAGTTTGTAGTACTTTTTCATTTGAGTTTAGATAAAGTGCATGGTAAGCAAGGTTAATTCTCCTGAGCTCGCCAACTACTCTAGTACGTTTGCAAGTCACAGTAGCGTTGTTGCTTTGAAACGCGAGAAACGTGCCAATTTGCGAAAACATGTCCGGCGGATTTGCAGTTTAAATTCAACGATGCACGAAAAAATCCGGCAATATTTGGTAATTCTTTTCAGTTGGTTAAAATTTTTGCAATTTGCTAGCAAAATTTTCAACCAACCGTTTAATGCGGGGGAAACGGTGAATAGGAATCCAAGATTGGACCAACGCTTTTTTAGGGCAGTGCAACGCCTCACGCAATCAGCACATGGCTGTGACGCAACAGTGAGCAATAGGGACTTAAATATCACTTGTATAACAAACTGTCTCTCAAGCAATTACAATAAAGTAATTCAAAAAGTTTCTTTTACTTTTCCCGGCTAATTTTAATCGTAGCAAAATAGCAATAATTACAGTAAAAAGAGCTCTCGAACTTTAACTTCATACCAGGAGACAAGACATCATTTTTCGGGGAAAGTTGGAAACTGGAAGTGGTTAAAATGTATACTTTTTCTTTATCCTTCAACTCCAATTTCAATCGCGCTTGATAAAATAATAAAAAGCACATAGATCTCGGTTTCAGTCTGGTACGAAAAACACCATTTTTTGAGGGAATGGCTCAGTTTTTATTGATTACAAATAAATACCCTCTTCACCCTTGCCAGTTATGAGAACTATGAATAAAACAGAATACGACCTCTAACTAATTTTAGTTTTAAATACCACCCCAAAATGTTGTTTTGTAAATGAAATGTAGCTGACAGCTAAGTGCAATAATAGCTTAACAGTCATGATTGAAATAAGCAGAGACGTAGCAGCCGCCCCCCAAACCCCCCAATTGGGGGGGCCCAGGCCAACTTTGGGGGCCCAAGTTAGTCTGAAATTGCTTTTTGGCTAAGTGACTATTTTCAGTTCAGCAGACTTGTTTACAACCGATGTAAACTGTAGGAAGAAATTGGCTTGTGACATCATAAGTGAATGCTGCGTCATTTTATCTCGCAGAATCTAGAATATTTCGATTGATTTTCTGGTAGAATCTTGAATATTCGATTGACGTAGCAATACCGTTGTTACGCAACATTCATAGAATGGTCTGGAATTCTGTTTGGCTATAAATACCGGGACAATATATATACACTGCAGAGTGCAGATAAAGTATTTTATTGACATTGTATAGAATGAAACGTTCAAAAAGTGGTGCTCAAAAGAGAAAAGAAGCAGCCACTGCTCGAGATGCTGTAGCGTAATTGCCCAAGATGACAGATTTTTTCAAGATTACTGAGCAGAGTAGACCTGGCACTAGTACCGAGAGGGATGAAGAAAACTATAGTGAACAAGAAAAAGAAGACTATGACAATCAGCATCAAAGTGATTGTGAATTTCCAGAAAATGTAAGTTGTGATTTACCTGCCAATACGCAACCTTCAATATCAAAAATAACTGAATCTCAATTTACCCCTATCCCTGATGACCCATGTAAATGGCCTGAAAGTATTTCTGATGCTCAACGATGTGATATAGTAAAGCGTGGACCACATCAACTAATAATGAATTTTCCATATAATAACACAACTCCAAGGCGACGTTTTTCCTCCAACCATTATAAACGTGTGTTACCTAATGGTGAAAGTGTTTCACGGTCGTCGCTAGTTTATTCTGGGGAATCAGATCAAGTTTTTTGCTTTTGTTGTAAGCTATTTGGAAAAACACTAAGCCCCTTTTGTAGTGGTATAAATACATGGGAGGGTTTTTCGAAAAAACTGAAAGACCATGAAAACGGCATTTCCCACCAAGAATGCTGCAGTCAATGGATGTTGCTAGCTGAAGGAATAACAAATTCATCCACTATCGACAAACGCGAGATGAATATTTTTTTCAATGAAAGACGTTTTTGGAGAAATGTTTTAGAGAGACTTATCGACATTGCCTTGTTTCTATCGGAAAGGAATCTTGCTTTTAGAGGATCTGAAGAAGTCTTAGGATCTCCTCACAATGGAAATTTTCTGGGTATATTTGAGCTTTTGGCAAGAAGAGATCCGATCCTAAAAGAGCTTCAAGACAGAATCAAGAATAAAAACACTAAAGATCACTATTTGAGTCCTACCATACAAAATGAACTAATTGAATTGCTAGCGACAGAAGTTGAAAAAGAAAATTTACAGCAATTGAAATTGGCAAAATATTTTTCTATAATTTTGGACTGCACTCCAGATATGTCACATCATGAACAAATGTCTGTCATTCTCCGTTATGTACTATGTAATGAAGAAGCTGCTGTTGTTAAAGAAACATTTTTTGGCTACTTGAGAATAAGTGACAGTACTGGGAAAGGCTTGTTGGACGCTTTCTTAGAAAAAGCGACCGAACTGCAACTCGAATTGTCTGATTGTCGAGGTCAGTCATATGATAATGGTGCTAACATGAAAGGAAAACATTCTGGGGTCCAAGCAAGAATGCTAGACATCAATCCCAAAGCTGTTGACGTGCCCTGTGCAAACCATACCCTTAACTTAGTTGTTGTTGACAGTGCTAATTCATCGACGGAAGCATTGACATTTTTTGGAGTACTTACAAGGTTGTATGTGCTGTTTTCTTCCTCTGCTCAGCGTTGGGAAATTTTGAAGAAACATGTGGAGCTGTCCATAAAGTCACAATCTGATACTCGTTGGGAAAGCAGAATTAAATGCATCAAACCTCTTCGCTACAATTTAAAAGAGGTGTTGCTGGCACTGAAAGACTTGGAAGCCATTGCCATAGAAAGAAAAGATGGAAGAACTGCCTCAGAAACAAAATCGTTGATAGCTCGCTCATTTATCAAAATGGAGTTTTCTTTTGTCGGTGTTTATTTGGTATGATATCCTATTCCCAGTCAATAAAGCAAGCAAGATTCTTCAATCGTATGGAGTCTCCCTTCATACAATGGAAACGGAAATCCAGGCAACTGAAAAGTTTTTGCAAAACTATCGCACAACGGGTTATGACAGTGCCGCAACATCTGCTGTTGAAATAGCACAGGAATTGGATATTGATCCTTCTTTTCCTCCGTCAAGAAGTGGAAAGAAAAGAAGATTGTTTGATTACCAAGGTGAAGAGGAACAACGAGCTACTCCTGAACTGAAATTTAAAAGCAACTTTTTCTATCCATTAGTAGACCAGGCTATTATGTCAATAAAGGAGCGCTTTAATTTGTTACGTGAGGTTTCTTCCGCCTTTTCGTTTTTGTACACACGAGACAAACTTTTGCTTGTGCAACAAGAAAATGCTCTTCTTACTTGCTGTAAAGAGTTCCAAAAAAAGTTCGGTGACATTGATTCTGATGAAATGAGCGCTGAGCTACAGCGGTTTGTTTTAATTTTACAAAAAAAACGCAATCTCAATACGGCTCAAGACTTTCTGAACTATCTTCTAAAGACTCATTTATTTCAATTGTATCCGAATGTGTACATCGCACTTCGAATCTTACTAACTTGCCCCGTGACTGTTGCCAGCGCTGAAAGAAGCTTCAGCAAATTGAAACTGATCAAAACTTTTAATAGAACGTCTATGACAGACAGTAGACTATCTTCATTAGCCATGTTGTCAATCGAAAATGACTGCGCCCGATCTCTTGATTATGACAATGTCATAACAGCATTTGCGAACAAAAAGGTTCGCTCCAGACTATTTAAATGATACTGTGTTTTTATAACTTTTTCATGTTTTTCAGTGTCATTGCTTTCGTTTCGCAGTGTCTGCATAAATGTCCTACTGAACTCTGGCATCGGTGCCGAATTTTTTATGACTTGCACCTTCGGTATCGGCATGCTTTATTCTGACATTAGCCTGTTTACTTATGTACAAATTGTGGTGTATTTTCTTAATGCAGCTTTTCAATTTTACACCTCTAAAGTGATATGACCTGTGCGCAGGGGCTCTTGCGCTTACTTTGGGGGGGGGGCTCGAAGTTGGAGTGCTACGGGACTGGAAATAAGCTCTGAAATGTGAAGACAAAAATGTGGATTCTAGTCTCGATCTCTTAGAAAACTTTTATGTAAAATGTAGCCTATTTATGTCAATTACTTGAAAGGTAATGTTTAGTATAGTAAAATTTGCCTATAACTATAGCGTATTGTAAAAATTATTGTTCAGAATTGGCCATTCCAAAACCGTTTTATGATTCAACATTGGGGTGTATCATCTAATCACCTTTTCCAGTGTAGGAAAAATCACTAAATAGTCAAAACTCACAGAAAGTTGCAGTCTTTTAGATCTGTCTGCAGTCAGTGGCGCCGAGTAAAGTAGGCGGGGTCACCGCAAAAATTTTTTCCGGGAAGGGCAGCCTCTTCACAAATGCTTTGAATAAAGTGCCTACAAATCAGACCATGTAGTTTTATGCCTAGCTACAAACATCAGCTTTTCAATTTTTTGCTCGACTTAAAAACTGCGTTTACCAAACTCGCGGATATTCGCGTCCATGAATTTTCCTGTTTCCTTTACTTCGGTCAAGTTTCAAATGCTTTTCAACAAAGATAGAGCTTCGGGTCAAGTTTCGAATGCTTTTCACAAAAATAGAATTTCATCTACGAAATATTTGCGATCTCTTTTCTCACATTCGTTCAATAGTTAATTAAAACATAGAATTAGGTTAATTTTATTTACATGCACTGTTGATTTGACATTCTGAAATGTTTACGAATTACTGTTGCTCAGGTGTTTGTTTGTTTGTTTGTGGTTACCCCTCCTCTTCCTCGGGATGGAGGTACGGCATGAACGGCAATTCAGGTTCATACCATCAACCTAATTGAAGTTAGGCTAGGGGAAAGATGGCAGCCCATTTCGAACCAGTCTTGAGTGACTGGTAGCCCCACCACCAACAAGGCGGACTGCTACTGATGGGTACCCAGAAGTCGTCTGACAGAGTCGTCGTCTGTTGCTCAGGTCGCAGAGTTTGATGGATCAAATGTAACTTATTAAACAGAAACAATAACCAGGTATTTCGCCGCGGCCGATTAGTAACCGATAGGTTACTTGTTTGTAAACCTTTTTTGGGGCCGATATAATCAGGCGAATTATTACATCACCGAAGCGCGTTGTCACCGTTTTGCTTCCTATTTCCCGCGAAAATTTTAAAAATCGCGTTTACGCCCATACAATTGTTGTTCGGACTTGTTTTTAGTTCATCTTTAAATATCTTGACACACAGTTAACTCCAGTTCCTGCTGCGAAAGAAGTGGCAGAGTAAACAAGCCACAACTCGCAAGCTGGCGTCTTAATCGAATTAAGAAATAAAGATCATTCGTGAGAGATGATGATGGCCTGGATCAGATGTTTTCAATGGGCGGACCACGGTCTTCACGGGGCCACTACTTTATTTACCCTTGACATCGACTAATTGAAAAATTTTCTTGACCATTTGTTTATATATTTTCTTTGAACAACATCCCTGAAATTTACTTTGATAACTTTTTTGAGGTCGCCTGTGAAATTAAAAAAAATATTTAATCTGGCCACGTGCCACCGTGCGTTTTGAAAATGGGCCACATGCCAAAAATGGTTGAAAACCACTGAACTAGGTTAAAAATCCCATAATCGAAAAAATACATTTGAGAAAAAAATAAAGGGTGCGGTTATACGCAAACCAATGTTATAGGCAAACTTTTAAGTATCTGAAATATTGAAATTCTGCCAGGACTGAGAGAAACGTTATGTTATTACAGATAAGTTGACGTCATAAATATGGCTTTGAACTATTTCTACTGTAAAATAAATGCGTGGAAATAGTACGTATAAACTTCCAAATCGCTGTTACGCTGCTGTCACGTTACGTCAGACGCTTTGCTGCCTTCGAAGAAATTTTGGTCTAAGGAGCCAAGATCTCAATCGGGACAAAATGACATTTTTTTTAGCGCCTTTATATGGAAGAGAGATGGCCCAGACGCCTCGGAAATGGGCTACGTTTGAATGTTGAAAAATGTAAACAAAGCTACATTTGAATATATCTAATGTCCTAGCTTTGCTAGAAGAGATACCATGTGATTATGACCCTGATACGAGTCACTATACTCGTATATAGTGACCACGTGTATTTTCGCTATTCTTGTCAAAACGTTAACGTGGCGAAACGAGTAGTAAATTTTCGTTTCGGCCTGATTATGCTTCGGATTTCTGTTTGGGCCTGAGTGTTGGTCCCCCTGCTTGATTGTTGTTAAGGCTGTGTGGTAGCCTTTATCGTCGTGAATTTTCGTTCTGCGCACGCTGGGAGGAGCTGCGCATATTTGTAAATAGAACACTGCAAGAAAGCTTCAACCGCTTCCTGTTTTTGTTTGAGGAAGCAGAAAGGATATGTAAAGCTAATAACACTAGCTCTACAAAGCAACTCTACTGGTTCAGTGCTAACCAACGACTGTACGCTTGGCGCGGGAATCAAAGAGTTGAGATCTGGTGCTGCCGCACCATAAAATCGAAACGTAAACTGCTCAAACGAAGACTGAAGTTGTATCAACCAGCAAGAGATCAAAGGCATCTTCTACATTTTTTAAATTTGTCAAGTGAACGTACGCTAGAAGACGCCAGAGGGGGCGAGGCTACACCCCTACAACGAAGGTATTGATATTTGTTGTATTTGTACAATCTCGGACTGCTCGAGATGGCTTAACGCGTGTTTAGCCGGAAAATTTAAATTGTTTCTTTGCTGGTCCCTAAATTGAAAGTATTTGGCTTTCTGTGTATTTCACCGTTTTTAAATACATTACGTGTTTTGAAGTGAATTTCTTTTTGAATGATGTCGCTAGCAAGTGGCGGGCTAAAGCATGCCGCAGCGGTTAGGGGTGCGTCGGGGTGTGTGACCGAGGGATCGGTTCTGCAGGGCTCGACTAGGACATCTGGGGAGGAGCATCAGTTACCCGGTGGTAGCGTCGCTTCCACTGGGGGAGGTAAATTTGAACGTGAGGTGCATTGTCAAAAAAGGTATCTTATTGCCCGCATTAGTCAAGAGCTCTCATTGCGTACCAATAGGCGAGAAGTTTTGCTTTACTGGGATAAGCTCGAAAATTTGGGCGAAGACGTGAGCAAATTTCATCAATTGTTAAGTGATAATGGAGACATTGCTGCGTCTGCTGAGGTGCAGGACCAGGTGGGGCTCACCGTTGATAGCTTAAGGCTAAAATGCGGGAATAAGATAAACCAAATAATAGTGCAGCCCCATTCCGAGGTGCAGCCAGAGGATAGCGTGTCCAATGTAGGCACGGCCCTTTCTAGGAGCTCTGCTAGTGCCTTGACCCGAAATGATTTGGAACTCCAGCGAGAGGAACTTCAAATCGAGGCTAAAAAGACTCAAGCACAAATGCAAGCACAAATGCAAGCGCAAATGCAAGCTCAAATGCAAGCGCAGATGCAAACGCAAATGCAAGCCAAGCAAACCGAATTTGAAATGAGGGATGCTAAACTGAGGGCGGAACAGCGCAGGCAAGAAATTTTGGCTAGGAGCAGTTTCAGAGAGGGCTCCCGGATCAGCTACAAAAATAGACTTTCCAGTAGGAAGTTCTACTCAGGCACGGGACCCGATGTGGCCGCCATTTTTGGACGTAGCAAGAAGGTGGGCAATCAGGTTGTAGCCCCTCGAACTGGAGAGACTGCTGTGGGTCTCGGGGCCGCTGGTGACACGTCGCACTCGGTTGAGCCCTTGCGTGGGATTGCCTGTGGGGAAACCGCGTTGTCTGAACCTTAGGGCTCTAATGCCATTTTGAATGATATTTCTAACCCAGCTGCTCAAACAGAAAATTGTTTAATGCCTTCTGCTGCGACTAACTCTTTTACACAAAAGCACCCTCCTATTCTTATACGAGATGGTTTGTCTGGTAGTGGAGCCGGTAAATGTTTGGGGCCGCTCCGAGCGAAGGTGCCACCAGGATTCGAGTGTGGCTTCGTTCAGGATTCAATGCCGAGTAAAGTATTACCACAACGTAGGGCCGATTGTCATGTATCTGAACGTGTGCGGGATGTGAATGATGTTGTGAGTCGGTTCCCGCAGCGTGGTGACGTCAGAGAGTGCGCTTTAAGCCGATATCCACCACCGGAGAAAAATCATCAAGCCTCGGAAGAATTACATGACGGCTATCAAAACGAATTGGCTAGTGATGCTAGCAATGGCAGAAATATCGGTTTCTCGCCTTCATCTGGTAATTCGAGCGCAGAGCAGCAAAACTGCTTTTTTGAGTATCAGCATTGTAAAACCTTTATGGATAAAGCGGCGTTGATTGGCTATGATGGCACTAACCTTCATATTCTTTAAAAATCGTATTTATGTGTTAAGGGATAGTTGTCTCTCTGAGGGGGCTCGTCTCACTCTGCTGCAAGCAGCTTGTGCTAGAACAGCTGCACAAACGATCGCTAATTTGACATCTGACACGCCTGGCTTATCGGAAAAAAATAGAATAGAAATGTCTTTAGAAAGGTTGTCACAGCGATTTGGTGTCCGTGGCGGGTTTCTCTCGGAACCTGAAATTAGGAAGTATCGCTATGGTAATAAATTGGTCTCTTCGTCCGCAAATATTATGAAAGAATTTAAAGATCAATTAGATCAATGTCTTCTGTATGCTAGAGCGTATAATCAGCGTGAAAAATTAGAAGGTAGTTTTGTTTTGGATTTGGCTAAAAGGCTTCCCTTTGAAGCTAAACAAAAGTATTTAGAATTTCTTCTCGATAAATGCGATAGCACAAGTGAGCCCACTTATCAAAGTTTGGTCGATTTTGTAAAACGTGAAGAATTGTGGAAATCCACTGATTTTGGAATAATGTTGTTGGGTGAGTTACAGAGCCATCAGGAAAATAAAAAATTTGATGACAATAAAGCCACGTGTAGAGTAAGGCAGACCACGGCGAAATCAAACGAGTCGCACCCCTTGACAAAATCATCGGATAGTGCTGCTGTTTACCGCGCAGGTGACAGCCGGAGCCCGAGAGGTGGTGGTGCTAGACATGCGCCGTTGTGCATTTATTGTTCTTCAAGTGGTAAGGATCAATACCACTGGTTGTCAAGCTGTAGAGACTTTTTGCAGTTAAATCCCAAAGACCGCAGGGATGTCGTGATGAAATCTAGGAAGTGCTTAAATTGCTTGCGCAATCATTTTGTGAAAGATTACACGTTTGGTAATAATTTTTGTAGGTACGGTAATGCTTGTGATAAAAAGCACTATTTTCTCCTACACGATTACTTTGTTGATTCGTGGCATAGGCCGCCTGAAACGAGTGCTGAACCCGCAGTAACTATGCGCAGTGTCAAAATTGAGAGCGTGAAAGCGGCCTATAATCGTGTGACTGCCGCACGCGTCATGAGCCCCGCGACTGGCCACTCAAAGTTGGTGTACTGCCAACATGATGTGGGGTCTCAGCTGACATTTATTGCCAGTAGCTTCGCAGAGGATCTAGGACTAGAGCCGTTTGACACCGCGTCCTTTAAGTTGGATACTCTGATTGGTGACAAAATACTTCGGCTAATTTGGTTAAGTTCAATATTCAGTCTATAGATACTGAAGAGTTGTTTGGTCACGTGACTGCGGCCGTTATCTCCCCTTGGGTAGATGACGTTGAAACCTTGCCACATAAGCAGGATTTGAGCAATTTACATTTTGACGTTGCAAAACTTGTTACTCTCGAAAATTGTGATACTGTCGACATTATTAATGGCAATGACAATGCATTTTTAATGTGTACGATGGAAGAGCGCATCGGAGAAAGTCGAGGTGAGCCTCATGCTATATTCACCCCCCGGAGTTGGATGGCTTCTAGAGAAAGATCGCCCTTATATGCCGGGCCGCTAAGGTTCCTAGAGTGCAAACTTGTGTGGCTAATGACGATCTGTCGCAGTGTAAGCTTGACCTGGAAGCCCGTGATAGGGAAATTGCTGCATTAAAGGGTCAGCTTAGGGACTTGGCTGTGCAGAACGAAGCTTTGGATTTATCTCGTACTGACGAAATTGCCAAAGGTTTGGTAGAGCCAAATGTTAAGCTGTGCGATGATCATTTTGAAATTCCGCTGGCATTGAAAGCTGATATTGAACTGCCCAATAATTTAGCGCTTGGTAGAGACAGAGCTATCGCTTTGAGAAAAAAGGATTTAAAGCAACATGACCTCTGCGAATTTCTTATGGAAACTGCAAAATTTGAAATCTACATCGAAAGCTACATTGAAAAGGCTAATGAGTCTATTTATGATAGTAGGCATGAGTGTTATTTGCCATATTTTGTGACGTCGTAGGCCAAGAAACGCATTGTTTATGACGGAAAGTACGAATACAAAGGGGTCCTGCGTTAATAACGTCATTATGACCGGTCCTGACTTGTTAAATTTGCTTGTTCACGTGTTGGCTAGGTTCCGCAAAGGTAAATACGCTTTGATGGCTGACATCACAAAATGCTTTTTTCAAATTAAATTGCCTGTGGCACAAAGGGATTTATGTCGCTTATTGTGGTTTGAAAACGATGATGTCCATCAGAGTAAGTTAGTTCCTTTTCGTTTTTGCGTGCATCTTTGGGGTATAAAAAGTAGCCCGTATATTGCTTACTTAGCCATTAAAAAGATGGTGGAACAAAACCCTAGCAAAGCCAGTGATTTGACGCTTGGTACTGTGTCAAAAAACATGTATGTTGGTAATTTTATTTTTTCGGCGGATAGCTTTGATGATGCGCAACTAATTGCCAATGAGGCGATTGCTTTGTTTCGTAGTCGCGGGTTCGAATTGGTAAAATGGAGTGCAAACAAAGAATCTGTAAATGTGTTGGTAGGAATGGATAGCGAATTACTGGCGCCATCCATTCGCGAAGTAGATTTGACCCTATGCCGTCACATAAAACTTTAGTCTGTGTGTGGGTAACGGAGTCTGACGAACTGCGCATCCAATGCTCCCTAAAGCCTCTGACAAAGTATACTCGTAGAAGCATACTTAGCCAACTTGGACGAAACTTTGATCCTTTAGGATTTGGCTCTCCGTTTTTTTTGAAAGCGCGTTTGATCTTGCAACAGTTAGCTATAGAGAAGTTTGACTGGCACGAAGAGGTGCCCGAAAGTGTCGTGAAAAAGTGGGAAGCGTGGCTTCAATGGTTAGAAATGATAAAAGATTTTTTGCTGCCAAGATGGTATTTTTTGAATGCTGATTTGAGCAGCCCTGATGACAACGTTGAATTCCAGTTGCATGGGTTTAGTGACGCTTCGAATCTAGCATTTTCTTCTGTCATCTACTTACGCAGATTAGTGAACGGCATACCATCCGTGTCGTTTGCTTTTGGTAAATGTAATATTGTCTTCGCTAATCAGTCTTCGTGGTCCTTTGCTAGGAAGGAGCTCGTCGCAGCTTTGAACACAGCGAAGCTATTAAAGCAAGCCTCTGATGCATTGGAAACACCTAATTGCAGTAATTTTTTTAGGTGCGATTCCCGTATGGTGCTACAATGGCTGAAGAATCCTGACTTACGTTTGAATAAGTTCATTACGCGAAGAGTTAACCACATCTTGATGTTGTCTAGTGAGACTGAATGGCGCTTTTGTCCTAGTAAGTTGAATGCGGCTGACGTGGGTTCGCGACCGGATCTCATGCGTAAAGCAGAAGCACGTGATTTGCGGATAAATGACACGTCACTGTTGCAACCATATGCAGCAGAGCGATTGGTAGAGAATGTAGTTCAAGGTGGAGCGCGTAGAATAAATTTGTCAGGGCGTAGTGGTATCGATGGCATTGATAAACTGATTGAGAAAGCACCTAATTTATACACTCCGCAAAAAAGAGTAGTTTATTAGATTGCCTTTGTCGATTGGTTCCAATGCTGTAAAGTAAGAAAAAATGATTTTATAAAGCCGGTGCTCAATGCTGCTTGCATAGAAAAGTTGGTTCAGAACAAGGTGTATGGCAATGTGATTTGTTCGATGCAGGAAAAATCTGCTGATGCACTTGACGAAGTGATCAAACAATGTAATGTTACCGCGTCGCCAACCCAGAAAGATCGCTTGAAAGAGTTGCGATCGCTAAAAAAGTATAGGTCTTGTGTAGACGAAGAGGGAAGGCTACGTATAGAAGGACGCTAAAGCAAATCCCCAGATATACCATGGGAAGCAAAGCACCCCCTCCTCCTTCCGTCTAAACACCCAATGACTAGGTTAGTGGTATTGTTCTATCACTATCGAGACTGCCATTGTGGTGTGCATCACACGCTGATGTCTACACGGCAGAAGTTTTGGATTGCGAACGATAATGCTGCTGTGAGACGATATGTGCGTGATTGTGGTGAGTGTGCTATTGAAAGGGCAACGCCTATTAGACAACTCATGTCTGACTTACCGCTGGCACGCCTTGCAGCACATAAAAAGCCCTTTTTCTATTCCGGGGTGGATTACCTTGGCCCTCTAAATTATGCAGAGGGAAGAAGCAACGAGAAGGCATGGGGGCTCCTGTTTACATGCATGGCATCTCGGGCTATTCATGTTGAGTTGGTAACATCTTTGTCACTGGATGATTTTTTACTTGCCTTTACTCGATTTACAGATCTGCGTGGACAGGTCAATACGATCGATTCCGATAATGCAAGCACGTTCCAGGCCGGGTCAAAAAAGCTTCCTGACTTGATTGAAACCAAGGACTTTTGCATTCCCCTTAGAAGAAAAGGTATGAATTGGGAATTTATACCTCCGTAGGCTTCGGCGCAAGGTGGTGCTTGGGAGGCAATGGTGAAACAGTTCAAGAGTGTTTTTTCTCACATTTTGGATACCGCAGTTCATAAGCCAAAGTTTGTTGAATTGTTGACGTACGTTGGGAGTGCAGTTAGGATTGTAAATGAAAGGCCCTTGGTACCACTAGTGACGATTCTAGGGATTTTACTACTATTATTCCTGCTTCAGTTTTAACCCTTTACTTAGACCCATATGTAGCAGTTGGACAACCGCATGACCGAAACATGCTTAGAAGAGATTATCGCTTTAATTTATCTCTCTCCCAGCAATTCTGAGAAAAGTGGATAGCCTTCTATTTACCTTAGCTGCAGGGGCGGAAAAAGTGGTTGAAGGTGTAGACGGGCTAGATCTGCCACGTAATTCTGCATTTAATTCCGACAAAGATGGAGAGCTAGGAATCGGAACGCCTTCAGAAGCATGATATATTAGCCGTTATGCTGAAGGACAGTCTGGACGAACAATGTTGGATTTACTTTTTTCAAATGCCCAGTGACTTTCGTAAGGCAGAAATAGCAGTCTAATAAATGATTTGTGAGTTCACGCCAAATCATTGGTACAGCAAATGGCATGCTTTTTTGTTTTCCGTTCAACCACTGAGTTAAAGATGAGTAACAATTCGTGCAACATAAACCAATGTGTAGTTCTCAAAGTTTGCTTTGGTCTCCCACCATACATCCAAAATAAAACTTTTATGCTATCGATACTTTGATTGTTATTTTCAGTTTTTGAGATCTACAAGTGAATTTTCCACAAAAGCAGCAAAAACTGTCTGGATGGTTCATACCTGATCTGTGATTCATCATTGAACATATAAGCTGCAAATAAATCAAAAACAAATTTGCACTAAAAATCAAATTTTAAAAGTTACGCTAGTAATTTTATCTGAACTGCCAAAAAACCAGAACTGCAATTAAGATTGTATTCTGTTAAGATTGCAATTGTTATTACTATTATTGCAATTGTAATTAAGATTGTTTAAGGTGGACAACTAATAACATCTAATATAGCCTTTGTAATACTACCGTAGCCCAAAAAATATTAGGTATAGCATCAAAAACAGCCATTTGACAGCTAACTCATGTTGCTGATATGATTGTCTTCTTCGAACCCAACAAATAGTTGAGAAATATAGTCAACAGAAAAATAATTTACTATCTAAGATAAGAGACTTTTATGAAGTCCAAATATCTCTTAATCTCACTGTCACAAATATGTAAATTTGTGTTGAAAGAATAGTTTTTACATATGTATAGTTATTGTATCCTGTTGTTTTATTTTGCAGTGATCGTTTTATTTGTAAATCTGAATTGTCTGAAGCCCTACTTGCTAAACTGTTTTCGTAAAAGAACCTTTTTCTCCTTCTCATTTATTAATAGATTTGTAACTCACCTGCCTTTTCTGACGTTACAATGGTTGGCCACGTAACTAAGTTCCAGTGTATTCTAGTGAATCTTGTTTCTTCTCGAAGATTTATTTTAATTACTAATTACATAATTTATTAACGGTGCTTTTTTATGTCACGTGATATTGCTCTGGCAGTTTCTAAATTATTTTCAAGTCGTATATATAAGGTGGCAAGATTTTTTTTATTCATGCAGAGAGAGTGTAGTTCAATAGAGAAAATAGAGTGTAGTGAAAAGGACGTTGATCTGTGGTGATTTTATTGTAGATTTTTATTAGTGTGACAAACGATTATTTGGTGGATTTAGTTACGGTTAGTCTCTGATATTTATATAATGAGGTGCTTTGGTTTCTGTATTTGACAAGCGAAGGAATTCGAAGTCTTAAAGTGGTTTGTAAATATATTTGTTTTGTGCTTGATCGAGAAGTGCGTGAGTTAAAGTATCTCAGTGGAAGTCAATTTTTTCTTAGCTACTAAGTTGCAACCAGACTTAATTATTCGAGCGATACTACAGATTGCCTCAATTTTAAGAAGTAAAACTAAGATTGAGATAGAACTAAAATTCTATTGAAACGCGACACTCACTGATATGACACATTAGTTGTGAATATTTTAAGTCAAATATCAAAATTGAATTTATTTGAAATTTCTTGAAGTTATCATGCATGGGTAAGCAAACAAATATAAGATGAACTAGAATTGCTTTTATAATACAACGAATCTAATGAAAGTAGCGTTTATTTCAAAAATGAGATGTGGATTTGTTATAAGTATGATATTAAAATAAATAAAAATGTAGGTGTGATGGAGAAAAATGGATTTCGTTTTTGAATTTAGCGCCCAAAAATTACTCTAGAGCGATTGAAAAATACGAACATGACAAAAAATTTTTTTTGTCGTCCAAGGTAATGATTTTCGTTCGGCTCATTAGAATGCTTTTTTAGGGATAAATTTTCAAAAGCACACAAGATTACAAGTTATGTGGACCAGGAAGCAGTAAAGAATCAAAAGGCTATCTATTCAAGCTGCTTTCTGAGGCCAGCTCGAGAGCAGTAATGACGAATAAATATAAATAGAAACAGTAATATTCGGCCAAATTATCACAATCCTAATGGTAAATGAAAATTTAGTAGTTAATAGACTTCCAAAAAATTCTTTTTTAAAGCATATCATAGTTAAATGTTTTAAATCATTATTGAGTTCTGACCAAAATTTTGTGCCGCAAAATGTCAAATGATTTGGAGTAAAGGCTTTTGAGACAGAAGGTAAAAAGAAAATTGAATTTTTGGCTTGTCCTGTATGATGCAAGTGCACATCTTGTAAAGTGGTAAAATTCTTAACTAAATTTAATGGAAGTTCGTTGTAAACTATTTCGGACATGAATTTTCCAAGTTCAAGTTTATAGATATCTTGGAGTTTTAATAACTCAAAACTTTTGTAGAGTTCAGTCACAATGATAATATTTTTTACTCCAAGAGATCGTTCTTAATATGTTATTTTGTCCAACTTCAATCTTATGTAAAAGCGATTTTGCCGCTATACCCCAAACCATGATTCCATATTGAGTGCAAGAATATCCAAGGCTGTAGTTTAACATAAGAGGCGTTTCGCTATCAACATAATTGCGTAGTTTATATATTATTCCGTTGCGTTTAGACAATTTTAAAGCAACTTGGTATATTTGACTCGTCCAAGTGAGTTCATAGTCAATAAAGGCAACCAAGATTTAACAGATCTGGCTCTTGAAATTAAATTTTGGTTTTAGACATTAAACACTGAATCGGAAATTTTGGTCAGGTTATTTTTATATATTAGCATATAGTTAGTTTTAGAGTAATTTAAAGAGAGTTTATTTGCTCGCACCCAATGTGATTGATTGTCTAAGTTCAACGTTTACCTTTTTTTTAAGACTACCCAAGTAATTATCAGATAACATTAAATAGGTATCGTCAGCACCAGGGATGTGGAAGCGATGATTTTTCAATCGATTCCGCTTTCACACCTATCGCTTCCTCTTCCACCAACAAAAAACGAGAAAACGACTGTTGACCTTAGCAGTACGAAATTTGTTATTTACTAAAATGAAAAAGTGTGACCAAAGATACGAAGGTGGCAAAAACGACCAAAAAAAGGAAAAATAAAAGCAAACAATCAAAAAGACATCGAAGATAAAATAACTTCAACTTTACACAAATTTATTTGTCCGCATAAACACAATGGCATCAGTTAATTCAGTCCCCATTTGGACTCTGTTTTCACGAAGTACGAGCTTTAAGTGGGAGAACATACGTTCAACGGATACCTGCGCGCAGGGTAAACAGCTAATGATTCGCGATACTGGTTGTACAATAAGGGGGTATTTGGAAATAATGTCCAAAGCATTTGGCAGTTTCAATCTTCCGAGCCGCTCTACATCAACAAGCGCCTCAGCAAATGCAGCAAGATCAGGTTTTGCAAACGCTGTAGCTGATACCTCAGCAGCCGCTGTTGAATGTAAGGAGTTCAAATACAAGGAGTTCAAAGTCAGATACTGATGCTGCAGATTCTGATGCTGCTTCACTTCCGCTTGAGTCAGTTTCTGCATCAGCACTTGCTCTTTCGCTTGAAGTGCTTTGAATGCGCAAGAAAATTGACTGAAGAGCGCTCTTAGCATGTAGTTGCTCTTGGTTGCTCAAGAGGATTCTCGATCGAGCATCAACCTATCAAGAAAGAAAATTAAATTGCAGAAACTAGAGTATTCATTCTCGAATCTATTCGTCTGAAACTTTTCAAGAGAATCCGTCAGAAATAGAGTGAAAAGGTCAAGTGAGTCACAGAGACACAATTGACGAAAAAAAAATTACACATTAGTTTCCGCTCCTTTCATCGGTCGCTTCTTTTACCAATCACGATATAGATTTTTTCCCTTTTTTCGTCAATGGTGTCTCTACATAAGTGACTCACTTCACCTTTTCACTGTATTTCTGACGGAATCTCTTGAAAAGTGTCAGACAAAAAGCTTCGAGAATGAATACTCTACTTTCTGCAATTTTCAAATTCTGTACCACAAATCAACTCTAGAAAATTAAATGATAATATCGCGGTTTTATAAGTCAGTCAATCCTAATATAACTAGTACATTAGTTATTACTTTTAATTAATGGATGTTAAGGCATATAGGCTAACTGCAATCAGTTGAATAAAATACCACTTCCACGACCAGTTTCGTTCCTATTAGAACTCGTCAGGTGGACTCAGGTATTGAACCGACGGTTACATGAATTGCTTCATGCGGTTTATGCCACTCCGCCATCGGCCCTTTCAACTGATGCTGTAAATTTTAAGCTATATAAGGTGCACGCTCACTACAATGAGCTTGATGCGACATATGCTTTCAATTTCCAGCCAAGCCAGTGCCTTTATTACGTTATAATACGAATTATAGGAGCTGGTGTTAGCCTGTTTAAGATATTACTTTTAATTAATGGATGTTATTTTATGTTATTTACACCGGTCGTGGAAGTGGTATTTTATTCAACTGATTGCAGTTAGCCTATATGCCTTAACATTTATTAATTAAAAGTAATATCTTAAACAGGCTAACACCAGCTCCTATAATTCGTATTATAACGTAATAAAGGCACTGGCTTGGCTGGAAATTGAAAGCACATGTCGCATCAAGCTCATTGTAGTGAGCGTGCACCTTATATAGCTTAAAATTAACAGCATCAGTTGAAAGGGCCGATGGCGGAGTGGCATAAACCGCATGAAGCAATTCATGTAACCGTCGGTTCAATACCTGAGTCCACCTGACGAGTTCTAATAGGAACGAAACTGGTCGTGGAAGTGGTATTTTATTCAACTGATTGCAGTTAGCCTATATGCCTTAACATCCATTAATTAAAAGTAATATCTTAAACAGGCTAACACCAGCTCCTATAATTCGTATTAGTACATTAGTTGTTATTCTCGACTCAAATAAAATCATGTGTACAAACGTTTACCAATATTGAGTTGAATATAATATCAACAAAAAATATTGGTAGGTCGTCACAACAGCCAAGCCAACAAACACTACTCACCCAAACAGCTGTCAAGACAGCCTCTTTCCGCAAAAACTCTTGGCGTGATTGCAGGGTGGTGGCAAGAGCAGAAGCCAAATTGTTATCCAGCTTCTCCAATTCAAACATGACTACGTACAATGAAGCCGACATTCTCCCGGAGTAAAAACTTGTTTTTGAAAATAAATTGTTGCTGCGTGAGGTATTTGTAGTACTTCGACCATCATCTTGGCCTCAGCCCATTCACTTTCGGTAAGGGATGATTCATGTGAGCCAAGATCCTGAACAAAGCATTTCAAATCCGCTAATCGTTGAAGTATGAGGAAAGTACTCCCCCAACGGGTCGGCATGCCAATCAGCATTCCCTTGTTAGCACGACGCTTTAGAATTCCATCGGTGTGTGGTAAATGTAGGTGTTGTTGAGCAAGTTTACGCAACTTTGTTAAAAACTTTTCCGGTCGCCTTTTTTTTAACACGTCACGAATTCCTAACTGCAGGGTGTGCTCAGCACATCTCATGTGGCATATGGTATGGTCGATTGATAATGAACCTTGTATTTCTGTAATCTCTTCATCATCGTTTTTATCTCCTTCATTTTCATTAAGCAGTTGAACAATCCGAGTCATATTTGACGCATTGTCAACAACGCAAGCAAATACTTGTTGCTTGCTAATGTTGAACTGCTTCAAAGTGTCCAACAATATTTCCTTCAAATGAGAACTTGTGTGATTGGCTTCAGTATCGACTAAAGCCAACGTCTTTACTGTAAGACCGTGTTCTTCATCGTAGTATTGCACTGAAAATACCCAGGAAATGTGTGATCGAAGTCTGGTGACTCCGTCAAATTTGATAGAAACCAAAGCTCCAGAAAGTGATTCCTTTAACTTTGATTTTTCTTCCTCGAATTTTTTGAGTTTTTGAGTACCTTTTTTGATTTTTTGAGTATTACAAATAACTTGACGTCTTAGTTGAATTTTCAAATTTTTTGCAAAGTTACCATTTAGCAATTGAAATTCATCGTCCTGAAAAAATGTCAGAGGAACTCCGTTGTGGACAATCATTTTCAATATTCCGTAGGTAAAATCTTCTTTAGTGATGGATGCAGTAGCTTTTCGACTATTTGTTTTAAAAAAAACTTGTCATACTACTTTGCCCTTTATCTTTCTTCAATTTCGTTTTTTTAATAACTTCAGAGTCTTTTTCCTCAACTCTGTTAAATGCTTGTCGATGTTGACGCTTTAGGTGCCTCTTCAGGTTGGCCGACGTGCTTCCCTGTTTTAGTTTTGGGATAACTGAATTGCAGGCGTGACATTGATCTTGCATAACTCTGCATCGATAGTTATTGCCTTCTTCAAAAAAATGTTCATATACAGCACTCCATCTGTTTCGGGACATGATAATGTTATATATATTGACGGATTTCAATTACAATGGATGATATGATATTATTTCAATGCAGTTAGCTGTAATAAAATACAACTCGTGAAAAAAACGTACAAAACATTAACTCAGTTTAAAATATATAGATTTTGAATACAAATGATTAGCTATGTATATGTACAAAGAGTCCTCGGTTTACGACAGTCCCGACTTACGCTGTTTCGAGGTTACGAACGCGCCGCATAAAATGGAAAATGCCCCTGGACACCCTGCCCAGCCGAAAGACTTTTACCCCAATGTCAAGGTGGTTTACCTTCCACCTAATACCACGGCCCTTTTACAGCCTATGGATCTAGGAGTAATTGCTTCGTTCAAGGCCTACTACCTCAGAAGGACAATTGCTATGGCATTACAGGCAACAACCCTTTACATCAGCTACCTCTATTGCTACAGAGCTTCTACCGTCTACCTCAGCTGCCTCTACTATTCCAGCTTCTCCACCATCTTATTAATATTTACTTTAATTCATGTGGTATGGAATTGTTTTCTCTTTTTCTGATAAAATACTTTTTTACATCAGTTTTTACCTTTTATTATAGTACAATACTTTACAGTACATTACGTATAGAGTAATTTATTTATGATGTTTCGACTTACACTGAAATTTGAGTTACACCGCGTCTTAAGAACGGATCAACGTCGTAAGTCGAGGACCCCCTGCATTTAAATTAGAGGTTCGTAATAGCTATAATAAAATACAAAACTTTAAAAGATCGGGCAAAAAGGCAAAACTGCGACGAATCCGCCTAATTTAACCCTTTGCGGTCGTAATAAATTTACCATTGTAGCTATCACTAATCGTTATACAGGGTGGGCCGTAGGTCGCGCACCAAGAAATTACGTGGAGTGTGATATGAAACAATGTAGAATTAATGGGGAAGAATGTCTTTTCCTTTCTTTTGATGTATAATAAATGTTCTTTCATAGACTAATTTACCATTGTTTGAATGTATCAGTCATTATATCTGTCAAATTGAATTATAATCAAAGTTTTTTTTGGATATCATTTGCATTTAAAATTTTTTTTCTTTAATTTTCAGGTATGCCTTTAACAATAAACAAGCGAGTTGAGTTAGTATTTATGATCATTTGTGATTGTATCAGCGTGTACAACGTGTCACCAGTTCCTTAAATAAGCTTGTTTTCAGTAAAATAACGTTTATATGATCAAAATTGTCTTTAATGTTTTGGTGTGCGACTTACGGCCCACCCTGTATATCGGCGTATTTTGACAAAGTTTTACTAGCTCAAGGCAGTAGTTGTTACTAAATGTTCGTTTGAGTGACTAAATTTCAACCAATTTTGACAATTTTGATATCAAAATGATCAGCATGTTTTTGCCCTAAGCAACTGGCTTGTTAACCCAAAAGTTTGTGAAGAGTAGTGCATGTAAATAAAACCCTAAATGTTGGAAACCTTAACAAAATTTGTAAATTGTGTTGCATTTTTGTTCTTTTCTTTTGTATTTGAAAAATTTCAGTGAAAACAAATCAAAATTTTCCCCCTCGCCCTCTTTGCTGTGGCCTTGACACCACTCCTTCACGCATTGCAGAATTACAATCACTTCGTTGGATCAAAATTTCACAACTTTCACTTCTACAAGCTATACTATGCAGGTTAATGCGCACCCAAATAAGCATAGGCCCCAGAATGATTTTACTCCCTTACCTCCCTACACCGCGGCCTTGAAACTGCCCATTAGCAAACCACTTGGACACAATCACTTTCTTGTATCGCAATATTGTGCCAACTTTCACTTCTGCAAACGATACTACACAATTGCTTTATCGCATGTGCTGTTGCTGACTTGAAAGCTCATAAACTGATATCTGTACAAAATTGCCTGCATTTTTGTGCCAACATCTCTGTGACATTATTGTTCAACAGTTTGTCACACAAATGTGACGGCATTTTGCTCTGGTGAACTGCGAGTGCCTTACGACAACTCCATTTGTCGATCAAACTAGTCATAAGTACGCATTTAATAATGGTGATTTATAGTCTCCTTCCGACCACAACGACGAAATTTGCTTGGGCGACCTGTAGACGTCTTATGACCGCAAAGGGTGAAAAATTTTCAGCTGTAACCTTCGATCCCTCCAAGCGCCTTGACGAACCGAAGTGATCCTATTTGAACAAGTTCGGATGTGAATTTTAACTTCACTCGTTTCCCGGTAATTGATCGTCTCCTAGTAGTTGATCGCCCAACAATAAGTGAGCAATTCATTTATTTATCGCAGATCTCAAATACAACAATGTTTCATGGGCTATAAGACAAACAGATGGGAGCGTTAAACGCGAAATAGTAAATATGATGTTAAATTCGGCTTATCTTACTTCTACAAATGCAAAGAATTATATTACTATTTCTATATCTGCACATTCATACAGAGCATTATTCAATAAACGTACTGTACAAAGCTGATGGATAGTGCAGCATGGCTTTGTAACCAATGCTTTCTTCAATCTGCCGTAGTAGAATTCGGGGCTGTTATTTATAATGATTTTGGGGTAGTTTCTCCGAATTGGAGAAAGGTGCTTGAATAATTTGCTTTCCGAGTACAATTCCATCTTGTTCATAACAAATAAAGTAAAAGTGATATCGACCCCCTTTGGTTGCGTTAAGTTGCTTTTCATTAGAATTGCGTCTCACTAATATGACTCATAGCATTACAGCCACATAAAAACATGAATGTCGGTTAGGCGTTTAGATCTATGTCAGTTATAAATGAATTGTAAACTGGCCCTATCGCTTGCTCATGATTCAGGATTTTCTCCTTTCTATGTTGTTATTTGTCAGTTCACGTAACACCAGCATTGTCATACTTTTGTAAGCCTTTGCTCTGTTGGGGTAAATTGAAGACTGCATTTTATTTTTACAGCAATTTTCAAAAACTTAAAACAACTTTTTTGGGTCTGGAGCCTGCCATCTCCAACACTTTATCATTTTGAGAAGACAAAAACCTATTCATATGTTGCTCTTACTTTACCTGCTTCGCTTAAACTTATTGTTCCGAACTACTCTGTGTTTGTTTTTCCTTATATATTTGAACTCGTTTTGAATGTAGATTCTATCTTTCTGAATAGCGAAGTGCGAAATTTCGGTCTTATTCATATAACTTTGGCAGAGAGGTAAAGCATTTTAAAATCCACAGTGTTGTTAAAGCAAGCAACTTTAATAAATTAAAAGTCATTTTAATTCGTAAAACATCTTCAAATTCGAACGTTTTTGACTCTCATAAAGCCCTTCTCAAGAATTAAATCTGTAAATGTGACGTAATAAATTAAAATAATCAACCATAACTTCAAATAATACACATTATGAAAATGTAGTACTTCTAACGGCTGTAAAAACGTGGCCAACTTTAAAATAAATAATAGCTGGGAGAGATTGGATGCAAAAACCTTTAAGCTTATCAAAATCAGGACCAAGGTGTTATAGAAATGGCAAGATTCCCAAATTTATGCAAAAAATCCGAGATGGAATGTCATGTTACAATTACGTGCAGTAAGTAAAGTAGATGTAACAATTTTTTTTTGATAATATATGCTTAGCAAAAACGAAGCTCCACTTGCATAGCATTGCTTATTAAGGCTAGGGCTATGACGTTTTATAGGCAAAGCTTTGTGAATTTTTGCTTCATAATCTGAATTACATTTCCTCAATATGGTGAAAGAATTAAACATAATTGAGAGAGAGCTTTCACAAAGCGGATTGACGCTTCACCAACATACGGAACAAAAATAGGGCATAACTCCTCGTTATTTACTAGACTTATTTCATCAACAGGTGTATCATCAAATTTGGCTTTAAATTTGTTGTAAATTTTATTAAAAAACCAAGGCGGATGATTATTACCCTAAAATAAGCGCTTCAATTTCCCAATCTCGACTTCAAATAAATGCTGGCTGGAACAAATGGATTTAGCTTGATTAAGTGGGCACAGTACTAGGCTCGATTTCCAAACATTTGGACATATTGCATTAAAGTTCATCAAAATGCCAGTGTTAGTCTCTTTTCGCCACACATTTAGATCTAATTCATTTTCACGAATTTGAACATGAACTTCCAGAAACGGAAGCGCCTGCATTGATTTTTCCATGGTAAACTGCATGTTTGAATGCTGTTTATTTAACAGATTCAAAAATTTTGTTATCCATAGATTGTCATCAAAAATTGCAAAAAATATCATCCACACATTGTAAATAAATTCCCGAATTTGCATAATTTTGGGAATCTTGCCATTTCTGTAACACCTTGGTCCTGGTTTTGATAAGCTTAAAGGTTTTTGCATCCAATCTCTCCAAGCTATTATTTATTTTAAAGTTGGCCACGTTTTTACATCCGTTAGAAGTACTACATTTTCATAATGTGTATTATTTGAAGTTATGGTTGATTATTTTAATTTATTACGTCACATTTACAGATTTAATTCTTGAGAAGGGCTTTATGAGAGTCAAAAACGTTCGAATTTGAAGATGTTTTACGAATTAAAATGACTTTTAATTTATTAAAGTTGCTTGCTTTAACAACACTGTGTATTCATATAAGGCGAGCAAAATTAAAATTACAGACTCACTATTACGAAACAAAGGGAGTTAGCAAATTTAGACGTTCTTAAAGTTGAAAATAGGATTACTTCACAAACTGCAACTTGCTGTCACAAGATTCCATTACTAACTATTAATATATCCGGAACATCATTACATACAAGAATTCAACATACTGAAATAAGAAATAAATACTATTAATAAACTAAGAACCTTCGCGATTCCCTCACGGAACCCAACTACACGTTTTGTGGAGCCCCTATTGAAGAGCACTGATGTAGAATAATGAAAATGTTTTCGTCGTGAATAATTTGCTTTTCAACGTTTTCAATCCCCTAACCAAGGTCAATTAACTTTAATCAAACCATAATTTTATTGGCTACGTTTCATTGTCCAAACTACTTTTTCTTACCCGTAATCGATATAAAATGGGATGCTAGTTTTTCTCGTTCTCTCGTGCTACTGATATCGCACGTTCAGTCAGATTTATAGTGCAACTTCACCGTTTAATCCACATCGGGAAACGGAAAAAACTTTTTCGCCTAGTTACTCTTCAAGTCAAACAACCTATGCGGAAGCGGTAGATTTTTCGCGCTTCCGCTTCCACAGAAAAAGGACCGCTTTTACCGCTTTCGCTTCCACATTCCTGGTCAGCACACAAGGTAACCTAGAAATTAGAAAAGAGAGGCAGATCATTGACATATATTAGAAAAAGAAGTGGACCAAGCGTAGATCCTTGTGCAACTCCACACGTAATACGTTCTGTGGAGGAGCTAGAATCATTAACTTTTGTATATTGAAGACGATTAGTGAGGTAACTCTTGGGAAGGTCAAGAACTACGCCTCGAATTCCAAAATATTTTTCAAGTTTTCTAACTTAAATATTGTTATCAACTGTATTGAATGCTTTCGACAGATCAAGAAATAGACTGTAGTTAATTAAATTTTGCAATATTTTTCAAGAGATATTCATATACAGGGTGTCCCAAAAAGATGTATACACTCTTTGAATCGTTATAACTTAATCAAGTTATTGATTTTTGCTTTCAAATAAATTGATGCCAAAGAAAGAATAAACATTTAAAGAATTTGTGAGAAAAAATATACAAAAACATATCAAATTAAATCCTAATAACACAAAAGACACTTGGGGCAATTTCAGAATGTTTACAAATTGACGAGTTCACATATGTACTCAAACTGGTGGCAGTTTTGCTCAATACGCTTTTCATATCTTGAAGAAATGGACTTAGAAAAGTCCAGCAACATTTTCTCTGGTATTTTAGCACATTCTTTTTCAATTGCTACTCTCATTTTAGCAATTGTTTTAGGTTTCCTACTGCAAACTTCGTTTTTTAGAAACAGTAACACAAAGAAATTTACCAGTGTCAAATCTGGTAAACTAGGTGAACATCCTAACTGTTTCTTTTCTTCCAACGGTTTCTAAAAAACGAAGTTTGCAGTAGGAAACCTAAAACAATTGCTAAAATGAGAGTAGCAATTGAAAAAGAATGTGCTAAAATACCAGAGAAAATGTTGCTGGACTTTTCTAAGTCCATTTCTTCAAGATATGAAAAGCGTATTGAGCAAAACTGCCACCAGTTTGAGTACATATGTGAACTCGTCAATTTGTAAACATTCTGAAATTGCCCCAAGTGTCTTTTGTGTTATTAAGATTTAATTTGATATGTTTTTGTATATTTTTTCTCACAAATTCTTTAAATGTTTATTCTTTCTTTTGCATCAATTTATTTGAAAGCAAAAATCAATAACTTGATTAAGTTATAACGATTCAAAGAGTGTATACATCTTTTTGGGACACCCTGTATATTGCAAAGCGCAAAGTTAGTCAAGGAATTGCTTCTAAGCTCATATTGATGATTACTCAAAAGATTGTATTTTTCCAGAAAGTGGCTTAATCGATGATACTCAAGCTTTTCAAAGATTTTATTAAAATTAGAAAGTAAAGATATTGGTTTGTAATTAGTGACATCATTCGGATCACTTTTTTTGAAAATTGGAACTACTTCAGCTCCTTTGAGTCCATCAGGATAAACACCTTTCATTAAGCAATGATTAAATAAAGTAGGCCTACTTAAATAGGGCTCTAAAAAAGTCTTTCCTGCTTTAAGAAAATAAGTGTTTATGTCGTTATTTCTCTAGCTCTTTTATCTTTAAGTTTGAGACTAAATAAAGCAAAGCAATGTAAGGCTGATCGTCCGTTACAGACGCAGTTTTGTTAAGCTTAGGGCCAATTTTTACAAAATGATTGTTGAAGGCTTCTGCCATTGCTTGGCATATGAGGTATGACAAAATGTTTGAACGTTATACGTACCTGGGTAGTTTTGTTAGCTCTCTCCTTAGATATATAAATTTTGATTGTGGGCTACGTCTGGGTAGTCTGCGGCTTTAGTGTGTAGCACAACGGCAGGCATCTGGCTACCAACAACATATTTGTCGGACAATGACATGGGTTACCCATTTTGGCATCATGTCTGAGGTTGTCCGCGAAACAAGAACAGATTATAGCCAACTCGCTGGCACTGAAGTGCTACATTTGGGGAGGCATAAAATTTAATTGAAGGCGGAATCTTTTTTAATGAGCTCAAAACTTTTTTTGCGACAAAAAGAAATGAACTGCACAAAGAGCCAAGTATTAAAGCGATGTCTCATGAACTTGAATAAAATCTAAATTCAACCAGGCGGTAAGCAAGATAAACTATATTGAAACCCCAAAACTAATGAAAAGCGTTGCCAATAACGACTACAATAATACTACAGGTATTTCAATGTATTTATTAGTCAACTTGATTACAAATATTTTTTGTTAGGGTATTTCCCAATCAAAGGAGAATTCTCCCGATTCAAAAAAAGAGTCTTCGCCCGAGCATAGATGGTTCAAGGAGTTGATAGGCTTATGGATACGGGTACTACCCTATTGTTACTACGGTGTTGTCGGAATTACTTCATTCACTAGAAAGAGATAGATGTGAAGAAGACGTTTTGCGTTGCAGTGAACTGCACGGCTTTCGAAAGTTGAACTGTTAAACTATTAAAGGCATTTATGATTTGTTTAAAAGACATGAACCTGATAACTTGCTGTATGAAAGTGGATTTGCTGTTTTTAGGTTTTATCTACTCATTGTATAATTTAGTATCAAACTTATAGACTTAAAATTGTAGCCCAATCTATTGGCAGATCGGTAGGCCCTCTTTAAATAATATTGGTAACATGTATCGAGGACGCAACAGGCATATTTTTAACTCAAGAAGTTCCAGATCAAGGGGAAGACCACGCCAATATAAAACTGGAGCAAACAGACATCCATCAACGTTTTCCATAAATAATCCAATACCAGGTATGATAATTTCAGGCCAGTGTTCTCTCTGAACTGCTTGATAGTTTGACATGCACTTAAAATTGTTGGCTATGAATTGGAGATTTAATTGTGCCCAACTTTAAGCTAAACATACAGGCAATTTTGCCATTCACAATTAGTGTGTCTTTATATAAGCAGCAGAGTAATGGTAGCATTGCTATGTTCAAATGCCATGGTAAGGAGTTTGACTCTTCGCAATAATTTTTTACCAAATTAAGTGTGGATTTTGTTGAGGATATATGGTGACAATTTTGTTTCTCAAATTACATAACAGCAGTGTACACTAGGTTGGGGGTCATCTTATTTAAGACGTTAGGGGAGTGTACACTGAGGGTTGTCATGTCTTTAATATGTTATAAAAATTGATCTATCACAAATGACTAGAAGTCACATTTTTAAGGTGTCATGGAAATAGACCAATCACTAACAACTAAAGGCAAAATAGCCTCTCCTAACTTTAAATTTTTTTCGTTTGGCTGCAAGTATCACTTTTACCAATGTTCAAATTTGAGAATCTGTCTTTCCAAGCCACTAGATGTGTCAGAAAATTGTGAGTGAAGTACATCTGTTCATTTTGTTATTGCAAAAAAAACACATGCCATAATGTTGATGTGTGCCTGAATAAGTTGCCAATTTTCAATTAAAAGTAGTTAGATGCAGTATGAAGTTTTTGTGTTGACTATAACTTTTTATCCAACTAAGGAAACTAAATGAATAAATAAGCTCAAAAGGTAGAAATATGAAATAAGCATACACTTTTTAATTACTACTTAGATTTCATCCTTTTTGTTTCTTTGTTTTTGGATTCATTATTTTCCAATATTATTAGAGAAATAAAGTGTAGTAAATAAAAGGCAGTGGCTATTTTGCCGTCGACGGCAATTTACCCTCAGAGACTATTTTGCCGTGAGTTGTTTGTGATTGGTCAATCTTAATAACGTACTAAACATGTGACTTTTGGTCGTCTCTGATTGGTCAATTTTAAAAACCAAAAAAAAATTTTGCACCCCCAGGTCTCTATCCCCCACTCTGCACACTCCCTTGCAGTGTACACTGCCCCGTACATTTACATACCGGGCCTGCCCCTTCAGTGTACACTGCTTTTCTTTTAAAGCCCTGGCTAGCTGAGATTCGAACCCGATACCTTGGTATCTCAAGACCAGCGCTCTATCCACTACACCACAGAGTCACTGTTGTGATAATAGCAAATTTGGCTATATACACACACATGAATGATCACGGCAAAATAGATTCCAAGGGCAAATTGCCGTCGACGGCAAAATAGCCACTGCCTAAAAACCTGGAATAACTATCTAACTACTGGAACCTTTTAATGTTAGCTGTTTTGACCTGCCTTTAATTCATTATTTTTCATTTTTTCCGTTTTTTGACTTTGTCATTTTGAAAACTTTAAATACAAAACTTGATTGAATTATGGAAATATGAAATTTTTCACTGAAATATGGAAAAAACACCAAATACATAATAGATGAGGTATAAATACAGAAATGCTGATGATAACTCAACTCAGTTATTTACTTTTCAACCAAGCAGTTGATAGTGCTTTTGGTTTTTATCAGCTTTTATAAATTTCTGCATTTCTGCAATTTCCTTCTTAATTTAGTACTGATAGTTTTTCAAATTTTCACTAGTCAGTAATTCCTTTTTAAAATACATGGTGACAGGACTTCAGTAATTTTAGTAAATTTATGTTTAATATGAATTTTCGTATTCCTGTGACTCAGTAATTCCATAATTTGATATGAATTTCCATATATCTGTAAATTTCCATATTTTAGTGTTGTCCTGTCATTTGATTTGCTAATGTGCTAAGCAGTCAAGTAGGTTAAAGCATCATTTTATTTCAATGAATATCAATATCTAGCTTTATGGTAATTGTGTTATTTTTGCATGAAGAGGCACTTAGCAATATTTGTCTAGTTGTCTCTTCTTGGTTAATTGTATCGAGCAGTAAATTTGTTTCATGTAATACCAAACATATAAAGGGGAAAGATTGGAAATTCGGTAACTGGTCTGGACAATTCTTCTGTTTGCTCCACTATTGCTGTCCTTTGAATCCATAAAAAAAGAATGCAGTACCTGTTTTACCATTTATTACTCCTGTGAATACAAAAGCTGGTAAAGTGTAACTGCTACATTGGTAAGACAAGTAAATTATAAGCCTGTGTCAATAAATCTCTTAAAACAATTATGTAATATTTAGTAGTCTAACTGCATTGTAGTGCATATATGCAAAAAGCAATTTTGCTTTCATTTTGGTTTTGCCGCTGTTTTCAAAAAAATGAGAATGTAGAACACATATGAATTTATTACAAAATAAATGCCAAGTAGAATTGAGGCAAAACAAACTCTGTACTGGTTAGATGCACCAATTATAAAAAAAATTAGCATGGACAAAGTGTTTGATTTAGAGTTGTTATTTGACAGATGAAAATTTAAAGCAGATGATTTTGAAGCAGTTGAACAGTGCATATCCCAATGGTTTGGTGATTGAAACTTTGATGAAGTCCATTGAACTACTGTATTCTAGAACACGAATAAATCAGGTCAGTAGACGTTATTGTTTGTTACATTGACAAAAGACTTGCTTGCTCTTTTTTGTATTTCTTGGCGCATTTCTGTTGTTATGCATCTTTATTTCCAGTTTAAAAGCAAAGGAATAGCAGTTTATGAGGGGCAACCATTTTAATAATTTAAGCTAATTTTGATAGTATCTGCATGTGATGAGTTTAAAAATAAGATATGAGCCATGTATAATACGGTTGGTTTGTTCCATGAGTATCATCACTAAAGTCATTGCATCCAGGCATATTTTTGGTGGGTGACACCACTATTTTTGCAAGTATTGGCAAAGTTTTTCACATCTTGTAAATACTGCACTAACTTTGTGTTGACAAGTGAGATGCAAGACCAAGCATCAAAAATTTCAGTTTGGTAAATAAATGTAAATCACAAAATTGGTGACAAAGAAGTTTGTCAGCCGTTGCTCACAATCAAATCAATGCAGTAGCCTACATTAAAAATTTCAATAGTTTTCTAAGGGTGTGATTACAAGTTTTTCTCTATCCTGAAAGCACACGATTAAAAAGCTATCATTTGCTACTAATTCTTAGAAATCTTTCAACTTGTTACCACGCAGAAACCAGAGCTTGTTTATTTTTAGTATTAAAGAATTTTTGTTAAAAGAAAATGAAGTCAGGAGCATGAAAATGAGCTTTTTTTACTAATCTGAGTAGAAATGTACAAAATTTAGCTTAGCTTATTGGTAGTATTTTAATTACAACTAATAATACTTTCAGTATAAAGCGAAACGTTTTGAAACAAAATGTTTACTAGCTTACTGGCTGTCGTATTTCTTCTTAGACAGCAAAGTCACTTTTATTGGTATGCAGCTAGTGCGATTCGCCAGTTTTAGTATAGTGTCGCAGTTTGTAACACTGCAACGTTCCCTGGCTTTTCTAGCAAGAAAACTAGAAATTAGAGTGTAGGTTAGTGGGTTCTAATCTTTTTTTAATACATGTCTTGACGAACATTTTTAATTTTTTTTTTATCCTCTTTGACTCTCTTTCAAATAAAAAAAGACGGAAAGTATTTTTATTGTGACTTAAGCTTCTTCAACTGTATCAAAATGTACTAATCTATGCGTGAAATACAGAGAACCATAGATATTTGATTGATGTGTGAGTAGATTCATTTACGAGGTGCATTCAATAAGTTTCCAGACTTTTTTTGTACAGGCATTTATAATTGCCGTAAACTCGAGATATTTCAGTATGTTGTTACTATACTCCTTATGAGATGATTGACCAATTTTTTCTTGTTTAGGTGCAAATTTATAGCTACAGTAGGAATTAGAGTACACCTTACTAAATCCTGATTGTCACAGCTGGTGAATTTCAAATATGCAATCTGGACGTGAGGACACATTAGAAGAACGATATGCGATCAAGTTCTGTTTTAAACTTGGAAAAACTGCCACGGAAACGTATGGTATGCTTCAGACTGCTTATGGACCATCTTGCATGAATCGATCATCAGTTTTTCAGTGGCACAAGAGATTCAAGGAAGGCAGGGAGTCCGTGAGGGATGATGAGAGATGTGGGAGGAGTAGGGAAGTCAGAACATCAGAGATGATTGGCCAAATAAACGATTTCATGAATAGGGACCGTCGTGTTTCTATAGAGACACTAAGCGCACAGTTTAATGTCAGTGTGGGAGCTGTACACATAATCATTCGTGAGGAACTGAAGATGCGGAAGATTTGCGCGAAGTTCGTCCCAAGAGTGCTCCGGGAAGATCAGAGAGAAAGACGTTGCAATGACAGCAACGAGATGGTCGAGCTCATTAATTCAGATCCCCAAGTTCTTGATGCCCTGGTAACCTGCGATGAAAGCTGGATCTATTGTTATGACCCAGAGACCAAGAGACAGAGTTCCCAGTGGAAGCATGCTGGATCTCCCAGACCCAAGAAGGCCAGACAGAGCAAGTCCACCCAGAAACTCATGATGATCCCTTTTTTTGACAGCATGGGCATAATCTACATTCACTGGGTTTCCACTGGAATCACAGTCAACAAGGAGTACTATATTGAAGTTTTAAGGGAGTTCAGGAAGAGATTCCGTCGGAAGAGGCCAAAACTCTTCGAATCAGGTCAGTGGCATTTCCATCAGGACAATGCCCCAGTCCACAACTCCATGCTCGTCACAGACTATTTGACCCAGATGGGCATCAAGACGGTTCCCCATCCTCCCTACAGCCCGGACCTTGCTCCCTGCGACTTTTGGCTATTCCCAAAGCTCAAGGAAAACCTCAGAGGCAATCGTTATTCTACAATTGAGGACATGAAAGAGACTGTGACGAGGGTCCTAAACACGCTCACACAAGAAGACTTCCAGGGGGCTTTCCAGAAGTTGTTGGAACGGTACAACAAGTGCATTGATGTCGGAGGAGAATACTTTGAAAGGGACTAGAGTTTTTTGTGTGTACGGTTAATAAAAGTGTCCATACCAAAAAAGTCTGGAAACTTATTGAATGCACCTCGTATGACAACAATGCTAAGCTACAAGCAAATGCATGGAACAATCTGAAGAACAAATGTTCTTCTTGTAATAAAATTAAGAAAATTGAGAATTTCTAACTTGTAAATTCTACAATAAAAAAGTTCTTTTTTAACATGTTTTGAATTCCTTTTGCATTGGAACTGCTGCTGAAAGTAGATAGGTTTAAAACTGAACTTGAAGGCTTGAAATACTTATTTCAGCATGCCTGAGGAAAAATTAGAATTTTAAGTGATAACAATTATTCCATTTTTAGGTTTTGTCTTACCTACATGATCAAGGAATTGTGCTTACAAAAGATCAGAATCCACCACTATGGATCCTTAGCGAAAAAGGACGAGCACTTTGTAATAAAGCAGCATTCGTTCAAGAAGCGTCATGTGAACCCACTTCTGCAGCTACGTTAACAAGCTCTGCTAAAAACTTATCATTACAGGCTTGCAAAACTGGTAAGTAGCTCTCGTACAAGCTGTGTTTTAATCACGTTTTCTTTTTTTGAGATTTCAGTTTCTATTTCACTGGGTGAGTTTTTTCTAACACATCTAAGTCTGAGAACTGAGCTTGAGCAATCCTGTTTTTGATTAAGTAATGATCTCAATAAATTCTTGTTGTAGCTAAAAAATCATTTGGGTTTAATTATAATGGAAGTTTCTGCTGTTGTGCGGGCAATGACATTCTTGATTTATATAAGAGCTTTTAGTTTTTACTTCTGATCTTTAATTGCTATTTTTTTACTAAGGTGATAATGGTAATGAAGAATTTGATGACCTACCGCCTTTGACTGACGGAACATTGGTTTTTTCTGATATGGAAACCAGCAGGCCCACAGATTCACTAAATTTTGTGCCTCCACAACCTGCTTCTAGCGTTCCGGACAGCATGACCCATCGAGCTGTTTCGCCCCTTGCATCTACTGCCTCGACGCCTGCGAGCGTGTTTTCTGAACCGATGGATGTTGATGGTGGCAACAAAAGTATGTTTTTGTTGTCTTTTTTATATTTTGTTACTGTTTATTGTGAGGTCGATGGTGTAGTGGATAAGGCACTCGCTGTGCTAGCGAAGATGCGAGTTTGAATCGCGGCTAAGTTCGAATTTAGAAAAACAGCTTGCCACTTGTACCCGGGCGTAATAGCACGAGTACATGTTCATGTCGAAAGAAATATGGCCAAGAGAAAAAAAGTAGCCCACCATACTATCGTCGGTGCTGTGGACCCGGAATAATGGAGACCTTAAACTTCTCATCCCCGAAGCTCGGAATTAAGTATGACACTCCCTTTACCGTTTATTATTGATTAGCAGCCCTAGAATAAACGATAACCAGTCAGCGATACTGCATTGTGATATAAATCACTGTAATGCTTTTCAGTAACTATTTTGTCGCATTCTTTGTTAAAAAACTAAGTTTTTGTTAAGAAACTAAAGTTTTTGCTGAACCAAAGTTATTATGTTACAGATAAACCATTGAAACACAAGCTGCTGCTTTTGCTCTCATCTTCAACTCAAATTTCCTTCTCAGACTTGCGTACTAAATGCAAAGGAGAATATGCAAAAAAGCAAATTAACCATGTAATTTTGTACCGTACATCAATTGTGAATTAAGAGCATTATCACTGCTGAATATCACAACTTATTGTGTGCAACCTATGTCTTAACTTCTGTCAATTAAGTATTGATCAACATTATTATTTTTGTTCGTCAGCTAGGTTATTGCTAATGTACTCGTAGTGTAGGTAGAAAAACTTTCTCTGAGTCCAAAACTATATTTAGATTACATAATGTGTTACCAGTATTTATTATTCTGTTTTATTATGTATAGTAATTTGCAATTGTGATGTACGTTTTTCTTTATCAGGTGCTCTACTCAATGCAAAAGGGCGGCCTTGTCGTAAAATGCAATGAAAGTCCTCCTAAATGGTCTTTGACACCAAATGGCAAGAAGGAGTTGGATTCGATGGGTATAGCATCTTTAAGTTGTGACCGAACAAGTTTCGAAACGCCAGATGTCGGCAACAAACGGCCAGTGAGTTCAAATAACACGTGTTTTAATTTTTGAGAAGCCAATCAGTTGCAACCCAAAGTAATTTATTGCACTCATCTTAAAAGACGAATGTAAGTTTTTGCATTGTTTTGTTTCGATGTTCTCAATAACTTTGTCATAGTGGTTTGGTATTTTAGTTTAAAAAAAAGAGTGTTTCGTTTGTGAAAAGAAAAGTATTTTCTGGTTCAGTAAGGACATCTTGCTCCCTGCTTTGAAAACATTGAACGCTGTTTATTGCAGTGCACTTTAAGCCATTTCTTTATTGGTTTACTTTATGTTTTCAATTACTGTAAACCGTAGTACTCGTTCTGAAATGTGTAAACATTTTCGCTTATTGCTGTCAATTTTTCTAGTGGGATTATGCAATTCAGCAAGTGTTTAAATACGCTCAATATATTTATATTAGTTTGATAAAAGCATTTATTTACCAGCTACAATCTGACTACATTGAAACTTTCCAAGCAGTCCAAATTTCGAGTCCCACAGGCTCATCTAAAGGTAATACGACGTATGGATACTTTCTCCTACTTTCCTAACAGCTGTAATATTCTTTTGTGCAGTGCAATGTAGCGTATGGTTAATGTTTTTGTATCGGCTGTTCAATTCTTAATTTGAATGCGATGTAAATTTTTTATGAATAACTTACAGGCTTTGACTTCGGGTAATTATTTGTAATTATATTGTAGAAATCTTCACGTGACCGATTGTTTGTTTTAGATCTTACTACGTCTTACGTTCCACCAAATAAGATCCCAAGACTGAGCGAGGCTGATCACTTTGCAGGTATTTCTGAAATGTGGTACGACACTGCAGCCGTTTAATTGGTAGTAGAAATTAGTGTTCATGTTACAACACGTCTTTTTTGCAACGTTCTTTTATTATTTTTTTCAGGCGAAATTGGAAAAAATGATAAAAATCCCGTATCCCAGCTCATGGAATTGGCACAAGCAAAAAGTTTAAAAGTTGAATTTTCAACAAACATGTCAGGTCCTGATCATCGAAAAAGGTATTGGTCTTACTTTAGCATAGTACAGCAACATGCGTTCGAAGATACGTTGTGCATCGTTTTAGCGTTCGTAAGGTAGTTGCTCTTATTATTCGTACGTATTTTTTTTAAAGGCACAGCTGTTGTGTACCATGTATTGTCTTATAAACGCTTTTATGGTAACCATTATGTACAGCTCATTTAATTTCAAATACAAGGTGCTTTTTTGTATCAAAAATTTGCTTTTGGTTTTGGTCATAAAAGAAAGCGTCATTAAGTCATAGGCTTGTCTGTTTAGGTTTTTTGTTACGGTAGTCATGGGAGGAACAAAATATCCTTCGATTGAAGGTTCTTCAAAGAAAGATGCCAAAGCAAAAGCATGTGTTCATGTTTTAAAAGTGTTGAAGCAAAATTCCTCTTTTTCTTCTGTTGCTCCAGCTTCTACCTCCAGTCAGGTACTTCATGCATTTTGCTTTTAAACTCTTAAGACAGGAGTTCTCAATTGGTGGGCCATGGCCCATAAATGAGCCACAGCACGTATGCCAGGAAAGCTACAGCTTGTAACTTTTACATAACTAATAAGGAGAAAAATTACTGAAATTGGAAAAAAATATGTGACTGGACCTTAGGTTTCTGTTTAGTTGGTAAATTTGCCTCATGCCTAAAAAGGTTGAAAGTCTTTGTTCTGAGACAACTTTGATTATTGAAGTATACAAATAGTGATTACATAATGAAGACGGGGTCTATAATAGAGTATTAATTATGTTGACAGTCATTTCGTCTACAGTTTGAGAAAATTTTTTTCATTTTCGTTATATTTGTGAGACTTTGTAATAGTAGACAAGGAGGAATTAGAATTGGTCCTATGCGATTTCGAATATACTAAAGTCTATCAAAGTAGATGGGGCATAATTGTATATACAGAACTGATTCTTGACAACCGCGATCCTCTATTGTGAAATCCAAACCTGAGAGATGTTTGAAATACGTGTTCAAGCTGAGGCCGGCGAAGTGAAATAGTGCGACCCGCAGAGCTATGCGGCTTTTGGCTCGTGCTTAACTCTACACCAAAAACAAAAAAGGTCGTCATTTAGAAATCTCAGCTCGTGTGTGGATTGCTCTTCAAAACCTTGGAAAGGCTTTGCGCCAGGCCCCCAGTCTCATCCGTTGAGTAAGTGGAATGTGTTTGGCTCACAAGCAAAAAAAGTTTTCCGCCTCTAATCAAGAGAACCAGGACACTTTGTTATTACCCGGTGTTTTGAAGTGCTGTTAAAAACAATTTTTATTTACAGTCTTTGTCATCAGTTTAAGAAGGTTTTTGTCATCAGTTTAAGACCATTTTAATGATGAGAAATTATGCAAATTACATCGTCTTTTAGTCTTATTCACCCAATGTGCCATGGTGACGTCATAGTCAATTGTCTAGCGCAGATTTTAGTTGAAAAATTCAGTGCTCGTTGCCATTTTTGTAAGAGCTAACAAAACTTAATTGTGCTTGTGGAGTATTGTGAAAGTGTGTAGAAAGTTATTTTTTTGGTACTTGGAGAGCCTGCATTGTTATTTTGTGGCTGCAAGGCTTTTGCAAACGTATGACTGCCTCAAAACAGTAGTTTATACCGCAAAAGTAAATATCAACATGTATGGGATAAAGACAGAAAGAAATGAAAGGCCACAAAGAGTTACCCCCAGGCACCACAGCATAATGAAACGGACGGTGTTTTGTTTCTTGTCAGTTTTTGTTTTTTGCCGAAAAGGTGAGATCTGTGTCAGTCAGAAAGCCACAAAACTTAGTGTAGAAACTTTTAAGGCGTCTTTGCGATCAGTTTGGTCTAAAATTTTACAAACCAGCACTAAAACCTTGTTTAAACCTGTGTTTGACCTTCGAAAAAATTTGTAATCTAGTTTTAACCAAGTTAAAGGACTGCAAAAGACTGGTTAAGTGATGTTTTTTGATAAATTATTTCTTCAACTGTCAGTGATCTTCTAATTTATTTTTACAGCATGCCAACCAGAAAACAGCAATATTGGTTCTCTGATTAGCTAAAAACAATTTTTTTGCCCATTTTTCAGAACATTTCTTATAAGGACCAAAGCTATAACATCTGCAGACGTAGCAATACGCACTTTGTTTTCCATCGGGTATTTGATCTAGATTTTATACCACGGATGAACTATCTTTTCGCTGTTGAAGGCCACATTACAGACTTTTATTTTACGGTATTTTTCTGTTCGTTTAAAAGCGAAGACCTTTATTTTGGAGGTTAGTTTTTTGTTTTTCAAGTAAATAACTTGTCAAATTGACGATTTTTCTCTTCGCACAAAGTGGAAGATCTCTTACTTTGGAGATCGACTTTCTAAAGGCAAAACTTTCTCTTCTTGTGTTCGAATTGATCTTTGCTTTTAAATAGCCGAATTATAGAAGCTGCTTATAATGTTTCTGCCGATGTTGACTTTTTTTGAGATCAACTTTTTAGAAGAAGTATTTAAGGCGCAAGACCATCTTTCTTGAGGTTGTAGTCCGTTTTCAACTTGAAGATGGTTTTTTTGAGAGCGACATTTTGAGTTATTTTTCCTAAGGTCGATTTTCTTGGTGTTCTGGCCTATTCTCAAGCTGAAGAAAACCTTGTTCCAAGCACCGAGCCAGTGAAAAGAAAATCACTGGTTTTTGAAAAGTGGCCTCGGGCCGTATTGATTGCTCTTGCCGCCACTTGTCCATCCCAGGTGTGTGTGTGCAAAAGCGGTATCCTTTTTTTGTTGAGATCAACTCAAAATCAAATCTAAAAACATATGCCGAGCCGCACAACCTATTACTCCCGGCTACAGGTTGTACGTACCCATGATCTATAGTTCTAGACAATTAACTATGACATATCATAAAATATTGAGTCAATAAGAAGTAGATGACGCCATAGAAAGTAGTGTTGCATAATTCATTTTTTTAAGATTGTCGTAAATTTATGACAAGGACCGTACTTGTTCATAGATTAGATTACATTTCGTTTATTTTAGCCCTCGTCTATTCCACTGCCGAAGCCTGTAGCTATGGACTTAGGTAGTAACTCGTCGAAAAATGCCGTTTCAAGAGTGAACGAATATGCACAAGCAAATCATTTATCCATCAAGTTTATCACAACCGACTTTGGACCACCTCATCGTAAAACGTAACCCTATTTAAATGTTTTTAGTATGAAAAAAGGAACTAACTACGTAGTTAACCTGCAGTTTCCTATAACGTGATAGGCTTGTTTTGTTTGCTGTAAAAATGGCTGCTATTGTACTACGTTGCTCTCTCTTTATTTAAAAGAAGGAAAAAGGTAACCCTTTCTCCAGCTGCTTATCGTATTTAGAGCACATGTTCTTATGCCTGAATTAGGTTAAATGAAAGCGCTGAGATGTATGAAGATAAACCTTTAAATGACCGCATTAGTCTTATACGTTACCGTCGTACAACATCATCAGTGAATGATCAGGAGTACTGAGATCCCAAGTTATTCGTTGATGTTTTTCCTGTTTGCTTAAGCAGTTGTTTGCTCGCTACTATAGAAGTTCAATTAGTGAGCAGCAGCAAACGCTTTGCTTTTTAGGTTTCAAACGGTCGTGCAAATTGGTAAGCAAAATTTTCCTCCTGTCAAAGCTTCGAATAAAAAGGACTCGAAGACTAAAGCAGCGGAAGCAGCTATAGTTCTTCTACAACAATCTGGAAGAATAAGTGCATCTAACTTGGCGGATGTAAGCCGAATTCGAAATTAGGTTAATTTTAAAATGTCGCATTCCATGCAGAGTAAAGACTGAAATGAAGCTGAAAGTCTATGGAACAACCTAATTGGCAATCGAACCCAGATTAAATTTTATAATCTGCGTCGGATGATTTTGGTAGGATTGCAGTGCAGAATTTCGAAAAGTCCTATTTTCTGCTCAAGGAACTGTTTGCTGTAGCCATAGTTGTTTCTGAGTTTGTCCAATAATAGTCTAGCTATGATGTCCTTTATTGTCGCTCTAACTTACAACATTGGCCCCAAGAGAATTACTGACTGCATCTATTCCTAAAATTTACAACTTGCAACTTGTTTAAGATAAGCAGGGAGGGGGTCTTTGTAGCATTTTTATCCTCTAGTCTCTCGGGTCAGCAACAGTGACGCTAAACATAAGAAGGAATTGTCCCAGCGGGCTTCGAAATTGTGAAGTTTTCAACATCCCATCTAATAGCTTGGCATGCAGATTAATTAGTTGGTTAGAGTAGAGAAAATCATTATGTTTTTCCTAAGAACACAGCATCCCAGCCATTGGCAGGTTTAAAAGCGTGACGATTCGATTGTGCCCTCCGTGAAAACGGCGTTTCAGCCCACTGCCCTACTACGCCAGCTGATAAAAGTTGTGTCTGTTTAGCATACAGGGGTACTTGAGATCAAAACTTTTCATGATCGAGTTGCGAAGATGGTCAACGACAGGTTTCAAGCGTTATTGTCCGAGCTTCCCGATACAGTGATGGGAAGAAAAATCTTGGCTGGTTTTGTAATGTCACAGGCAATGCAAACCGAACTGGGAGAAGAAACGCAGTGGACAGTCGTCAGTATCGGATCAGGTTAGCACAAAGCACGCCTGCGCGCTATCAGATGTTTTCTAGCGTATTCCCTAAGCTGGGTTGTTTGCAGGACAAGCAGATCGGCTTGAAACTGGTGAAAATCTGCTCGCGTGACTTGGTAATTTCATGATTCGTCCTATCTCTAATAGTCCTACTATAAGAACCTAGTTTTGTGATGCAAATGTAAAAAGTCCTTGTAAAAATTCACAGCTATCAAGAGTGTCTTGATAGTCCTTTTTATTGGACTTACCCGCTCAACACGTAAAAGCTAAAAGTGTGGGCCAGGGGAAGGAAATGGAAGCATGTTGACCACGTATCAAGCCTATTGTCAAAAGCAAGGATCGGAAAATTTTGATAATACCAAATAATTTTATTAAAAATGCGTTTATGCCAAATATATGAAAACACCGAAAAAGGTTTTACCCAATTTTGAATCCGGGTTTAAATTCCAAATTGTAATCGAGACCATTTTTTGTTATCAACGTTTTGAAAGTGAATTTTTGCTCATTTTCTAGACGCGAGATGGCCTGTTAGAATTGATGTTTTTGTAGCGTATTTCTTTGTCAAGCGAAAGATCTTTTTATGGAATCAACTTGATAAAATCGAATTTATATCCTTTTGTCTTTCCCTCCATTTTTTTTCAATTTTACGTCATGTGTGGGGTAATTATGGTAGTTTCCCGACCACTGGTCAGAATTGACTCAACATGAGAGACTGTAAGCTATCCTGCAGAGGAAATAGGCATCACAATTTTGTAGATAGTGTTGCCGATATACCTTGTTCAAAGCATTCGGATCAAGTATATTGTTTTTCTTTAGGCAACCGCTGTGTGGCGGGCGATAAGTTGAGCATGAAAGGTGATACTGTCAACGACTGCCATGCTGAAATCATATCAAGAAGAGGCTTGATGCGCTTTTTGTACGAGTAAGTTATTTAATGTGGATGCCGAGCTTTGTCCTGCGGTTCCTGGAAATCTTTTGCAGTTGAACGAGTTGAAACAACCAACATTGACGACACTGAACATTTCTATCTCAACCATTGCTTGACTGCTACTTCTTTTACGACTAGTTTGAAGACGTTGCAATGAAGCACTGTTTCCAAAGCAACAGCGCAAGCATTAGACCCATTGATTACTAGGCCAGTTTGTCGTGCAGATGTAAACTCATTACGTACGCAGCCTCCGTGGTGTGGTGATAATTATTTCTGGCTTTTGATCAAAAAGCCTTACATTCAAAACTTCATTACTGGTATTTTTCTGAATGGGCACGCGGATTTACAATGCTCTATTGCTACAGTAAAAGATCTGGCTCTAAAACGAGTGGATAGTGGCACATGCACATTGAGCATAACGAAGCTCTGCAAAACGGGAAAAAAAATGTAAAATCCAGCTACTTTGACCTTGGCTTATTGTTCGACCTCAACATTGTAATTGCATTTTGTTCAACATATTCTTATTTAACCTAAAATCCCATGTTCAAATGAAAGTTTATTTTTTAATTGCAGACAAATTCTTTCATATCGTAGCGAAATGAATGATGAGAGCAATATATTAACGCAATCTAGCACAGATCCTGACAAGTATGTGTGTGTGTGCTCAATATCAGTTCATAGTGATTTATCAGCCCTGTAATCAATTTGATTAAAACATTTTTTAAATGTAGTTAGTCAATGAAAATAAACCGTTAAGGTGAGCGATCTCGGCCAATCACTGATTTTTCAGAGACAGTGTTAGTTTGTACCTGATCTATGCTGTAGCGTGTTGCTGTTTAATATTGGTCTTCGATTAAAATATTTGTATTCTACGATGGCAAAGATCTTTTGCCGACCGAACGTTGTTGTGTTCAGTCTTGCTTTAGTGATAGCAGCGCTTCTCGCACAGCAAATGTAGCGGTGCACGAATGCAACCAATCAGGGAAAGTTGCTTGACGGCGCCTTTGTCAAGGACAAAGAACACAATGTGTGTTTGCCTCTTTCGTGGGACAGAGGCGTGGTATGAAAAAGTTATCCAGGTTCACCCGCGAACCCGATCAAAATCAGGCGAAGGAAAAGCGGCCTTTCAATTCAAACCTGTGACGAATGCAGAATGCAAACTGGTAGCCCCACCACCAACCAGGCGGACTGCTATTGGTGGGTGACAAACGCCATATTCTTTTGACATGGTGGTAAGCAGCTTCACTATTCCAAGCGGAGCTCGAAGATGACGACAAAACAACGTAGTCATTTTGAGGTTTGAACGGACGATTCTGCGACAATTCAAAGTCGACAATTCAAAAACATCAAATGTGGCTACGGCACTTAACTAAATTCGACTTTAAATTGTCGACTTTGAATTTGCGGCTTTGAATTGTCCGGACACCGAATGGACGACGCTCCGTTCTTGCCACCATTGCCAGCTTAAAATTACAATCCAACCCATTAAATGCATCTTTTAAAGCCGCTCATTCCATGTTCAAGATTACGAGATGCAGGTTTTGCAGTTCAGTAATAACCTTTAAATATCGTTTAGACTTGAGCTGAAGCCAGGCGTTCGTTTCCACCTTTACATCAGCACTGCGCCATGCGGCGACAGCGCATTGTTTGCCAAGTCAGACGCCGACACCAACAACCTCAATGGACACGCGCCAGAAGATCACGCCCACCATCCTTTGTTTGAGAACAAAAAACAAGGAATTCTGCGAACCAAAGTGGAAAATGGTAACTAGAAACCCACGTGTAATCTACTTGATTGATTTTCCGCACATTTTTCCAGCAATGTCCGTGTGTGTTGCGGTCTGAAGGAATTGACTGCTGAGGTTACGTGCTGCTGTTTGGCGTTGTATGTGGCATCTAAATTGATTATGCCCCTCTTTCCTCATTTAGTTTTAGCTTTGTATTAATGCAGTCGGCTGCTCTTCACACTGGATTCAATCAAAGGCTATGTTTTTTGTTTTTCGGTAGAGGGTTGAATTTGATCTTGCTTGAACCGAAGCTATTGAGCGAAGAAGTCCGAAAGTCGGTTTTACGTCATTTTTCCCGCGTTTCGCAGGCTCAGACTTGCTAATTCAATGTATGTCTATCACTGCGCACTCACATTCGAAACAGATTTTTTAATCTTCGGAATAATTTTCAACCCGCTTGTGGGGCTTTTTGATGGTATCGGTCATGATGCTGTGGTGACTAACAGTAATCCAACGGCTGCAAGTTCAACTTTTCTTGGTTTGTGCTGTACGCGACACGGCCAAGAGGAAGCGATATGTTGTAAGCCACCATATAGCATTAGTAGCTGCTATGTGGGAAGATTGCTAATTGATTGTAGAATCTCCGAAGGAAGATGCCATCATTAGAGAAAAGTGGTGCAACGCTCAAATTGTGAAAAAATATGGTGAATCAGGCATTTTCCGTTAGTGGAGACAAAATCGGGTTTTAAAAATTGGTTTTCACCTTTCACAGTTCTCTGATGAGTTAAATCAAACCTTAATCTTTCTTTCACCATCAGGCGAGGGCTGCATACCGATCGACGAGGATGCGAATGTGCCAACCTGGGATGGTTTGCTGCGAGGAGAAAGATTGCGTACCATGTCGTGCAGCGATAAACTGGCCAAGTGGAATTTTCTTGGTCTACAGGTACCTATGTGTGTATTCGTCCTTGTATGTTTAGTTGTACTAATTTTTACCTAATTTCTTCAATTTGAAAGCAATGTATCGATATGCTTAAAACAACGATGCGTGCTTCTAGGTCTTGCGGTCCGTAATTGCGTTTTAGAAAGTCTAGTTACAACATTCAAATCAATAAAGTTCTCTAAACGAACTGCGAGTATTTATGTAAAATTTCATAGGTATGAGGCGCGTGTTTCTTGTAAAGGGCAGGTTATGCTAGAACTTTGGAAAGATGTTTTTTGAGGTTAAAAACCTCAGACTTTAAAAAACACCGATTGTACTTTTGTTTTTCAGGGTGCTCTTCTGAGCCACATTTTGCAACCGATATACATGTCCTCTCTCACACTGGGCGTGTTATACAGCCACGGTCATCTTACCCGTGCGGTGTGTTGCAGGGTGGAGAAGAATATGAACGCATCAGCACCTGATGATCTCTCTCCTTTGTACAAAGTCAACCACCCCGAAGTGAGTGTATTGACAGTTACATCCAACTTTTGTCACGAATTGGCCGATTTTAGGGTCCTTGCCCGCGCTTGATCGCTGAATTGCTGAAAGGGCTTTATCGTAAATATGTGAAATTGATCTTAATATGTCACTGATCAGATGAAATCAAGGCTGGCTATGCTTATTGCTCAGAGATCGGTTTTTATAGGAAAATTGATTAAAGTGAACACCAAACATTGTCGTCTGCTGGGTATTCCACAATGGTGGAAAAGCCTTAAATCGCTTTTGCATCACACAGCCTGTATTGAGGTCCCGTTCAGAAATATCGCTGCCGTTGGCAGAATGCATTTTTGTTATGAGCACCGCAGCCAGGTCTGAGGAAAAGATTTAAAATGTCATTTCCAATGTCCTCATAACACAGTCGTTGTAAGGTTCAGACGGATGACCGTCTGATCATCGCCCACATGTTACGGCGCTCTAACAGACTCGACCACTTGGTTGACGAGGTGCTACCATTGAACCTTTGTGCAAAAGGTTTGCATCACAGCTGTACATCCATTCGCTCACAGATGCAGAGCGAGATGGATGTAAACGTATGTGGAGATTTCTATTCACTTTCACTTTCAGGTTGCAAAGATAAGCGGAGAAGATCCGTGCAGAGAGACTGGAAAAGTGAAAACGAGAGAGTTTAGTTTAAATTGGTGCTACGGTGACGACAGAGCAGAAGTTCTGGACGGTACGAAGGGTAGATGCGAACCTCGGTACGGATGCATCAATCCTGTATCTCAAGTTAGCAAGTCGTCGCTATACGACTTGTTTAAAAAGGTGACTTCATAGTTGTAATGAATAAGTTTTTTGCGGAAAAGAAATGGAAGGTTGAGTTATTGTTGAATTGCATTTCTGTTGTACGGATTCACTGTCAGTTATCCCTATTGATTCCTCCATCTTCACATGACATAAAGATAGCGGGGAAAGCAGGTCATGCAGACCGAACATGAGCTTAAACCCACGAATGAATGAAAACTGGTTAATGCTTCGAAGTCACCGAGTTTTTAACATTCCGCCAAACGAGAAATTTCAAGCGCTTTTTTCGGGGACACAGCAGTGCAATCATTCTTCGGTTTGACAGCACGATTGTTCGATGACGGTGACTTGATATCTGCGCCCAGTTATCATGTACATCTTGCTTCAAATGACAACTCCTTACTGTTGGCTTTGGAATTGAGCTGAATGTAAGCTCATCCGCAATTTTTTTTTTTTTTGGTGCCATTTATGCACAGTAAGCAGATGGAAGTTTGAAAAATATGGTTTTCACTTTATTGGTGGCATGAGTTGCCATCTGTCCAATGCATGTGAATTGTGGCTGTTGCTTTTAAAGCTTAAACAAAATCTTTGAATTTGAAAATCTTTCAAGGTATCAAAAACCGATTACCAAAGCTACGCTAAAGCTAAAGAAGCTGCTGTCGAATATAAAAAAGCTTCGAGAGCGATGAAGTTGGCTTTTGAAAAGGCGGGGTGTGGTACTTGGATGAGCAAACCGGCGGAGGAAGAGGATTTTTAATCATCACCGACGCTTTATGTACTGTGTTTACTTCAATCGATTTATTTATCGTTAGAAATTCATTAAATGAATCGATTTTGAAAGTAAAACAATTGGTCGTATGAGAGATATGTCATGCGGTCACTGTGCAACAACAAGGTTGTAATGAAATGTACGTGTCAATTTTGTTTAACTGACAGCTGAAAGACAACTTCGTACAATTGACGATTTAGTGTTCTGTATCAGCGTAACCAGGGGTGAGCAACCGCGGCCCGCGACGTGAAATTTTGTAGCCTGTGGAAGGGATCTGAAATGTGGCCCGTGACGTGAAATTTGGTGGTCTTGAATGACCAATCTCCAAAAAGAGAAAAAAGGTTCTCACACGCATTATTCTGAAAATTTGGCGAAAAAGTTTCTTCAAAAGTATTGATCCTTAAAACAGGTGTCCTTAGCTTTGCAGAAACACTGTCACTGGCCACTGCTTCGAAGCTCATTTGTGAATGGAAACATCATAAATTAGCAACTTGAGCCCGCGAAATTTTCAAGAAGTCTGAAATTGGCTCACCTGCAAAAAAGGTTGCACGCCCCTGAGCTAAACTGTCGCTTTCTGCTTCAACCTATGATATTGACAGAAGTATTGTTTTGGTTTCTCGTTTAATTCTGATGCAATGTTTCAAGTCATATTTGCCTTTATACTGTTGTTTGTGCGGTGTATGAACTTGCATGCTCTCACTGCTTGCGGTGGCACAGTCATTTATTAGTAGGCTAATCTATAACTTAAATATTTTGTGATGCTTTGCCTGGCGATGGGTGATGGCGCTTGTGTGAGATATCCGAACCTAAAACTTAAGATTTTAGGAATAGTTTTCTGTTAGTCTACTAGTTTTACAAAGATGTAAGCGTAGTCTTACTTATAGTTCTGAATTTATAAACTGTGATTACTTATACTTGATATCTTGCAAAAAAGTTGCTTTGAGGTACAGTTTAGGGTCTTAAACGTCCCAGCTTTGCTACGAAGTGCCTCGTTGGTAATATTTTTATTTCAATTAAGTAGACAACAGTTGATTACTTTTAAACGTATGGTTGGTTTTTAGCCCAATTTTTCTCGGACGTGGTGCTAATGAGTTTGGAGAAATATACCCTAGCTGTTTTTATCCAACTGTGCCCGATCGAAGTAGTTTCGCAAGTCTGGTTCAGAAGCGAGTGTGTAGTGATAGACATGCGTTGAATCAGCACGTCTGAGCTTGCGAAATGCGGGAAAAATGCCGTGAAACCGACTTTTTTTTTCATGCTGCCTCCACAGTATAACTGACTTGTAGTTTGTGCCGGCCTTTGTTTGTTTCAGTCTTAAGTACAATTTTATCGTGTCGTAGACCACTTACTGCGAATTCCAATGTGCTATAGGTTGATCATATTTTTGCTTTATTACAGTTCCGTGAATAAATTCAGTAATATTAACGAAACCATGACAGCTGTTATCAAGGCATAACAAATCATTGTTCCTGCTAGAGTCTGCTTGTTACGTGGTGCGCTGAAATACTCTTCGACTTCGAATATCTTCGAATTCAAACTCCTGTTTTAAAAACACAGTACATTTTTGTATATTAAACATATTAATCCATTCATGCATCTCTAACTAGGTCGGCTAATGGTGAAAATACCGAGGAGTTGGTAGGTAATGTTTTTCAGTTGTGTACACTGCTTTGTAATCAGCACTGACAGAAATACTGCTCGATGCTTACCTGTGTCGATAATTCAGTTTTACACTTACGTAAGTAAAACTTTTTTATGACTTAGAAAAATAGAGTATTGGCGATGGCTTTTTACGGCTAAATTACTTGAAAAAATTGTCCTGAAATGCTTCTTGCGTGAAGTTTGTCACAATCATAAGTTCTAGATCAGTGGTTCTCAACCTTTTTCGTGCTGTGGCCCATTTCGAGGAGCAACAAATCTTTGTGACCTAGTTTCTTGTCGTGGCCCACTTTGATTACGTCTGTGATACGATGATGACAAAGTTGGTGGGATTAGCGTCAGAACTCATGGCAGCGGAGGTGATCTCCAAAAAAAAGGTCATTGCCTCTCCAGTGCCGAGGATGGCCAGTCTGCGGGCGGAATTGGAGTTGATTTACAAAGGAAAATAAGGTCATTGCCCTTCCAATTCATGGGTGCTGGTTCGTGTGGTGGTTTGTATGCACCGATATTTCTCAACCTCATTCGACTTGCAAACCCATTATTAAAGTACGCAAATGTCTGTGGCCCACCCGACTAACGTGCTGTGGGCCATGGCCCACCGGTTGAGAACCAGTGTTCTAGACAGAAGGGGGCTATGTCACCCCTCAACTTTTTAAAAAACTACGGGAAGAGTGCTAACTTTTTAGAATTAATTTTAATAATGTGCAGGAACTGTTTTTTGGTCGTTGCCGGAGAAAAAAGAATAAAAGTTTTCTATGTTGTCCCCCTTAAACTTTATTCCTGGCTATGTTGCTGTTCGCAAGTATTTGCAAGGGTAGATACATCGTTCAAATGTTTCTTCAATGGAATGATAGCCTCACAAATCTGGTAAACTTGCTACTGTGGCGCGCAAGAACCTTTGTCATAGCGCACCTCATTTTGTCAGTAGGTTTTCCCAACCTCATTTCAGCGCTCAAAAAATTTTGTACCAATACCCTTTTACGATACACACCATCACCAAATGATCCTCTTCGTCAACGTATCTTTTGATTGTTGTTTGTTTTCCATCCCATTTCTGTGTGTGAATGAGCTTCCCATCCAATTCAACAATTAGCGACTAAAAAATAAATTAGGTAGCTCTGCAGTAGATAAAAATTGATTTTACGTAAAAGTTGTACAAGGAGCAACGCCTCAAGATTAAACTCTTGGCTATGTAATTACTTTTTAGTTTAAGTCTATAACGTCAATTTTCGATTTTTTTTTAAAGAAATTGGATGTGCCAGTTACCATAGTAGGCGGCTCTAACGGAAAAACCTAAGTTGTGCTACAGCTGATTTGCTAATGAAGGGCGCTGGCATGACCACTTTAGTCAACATCGTTTTGCCTAATCCTACAATGTCGCGCTAATTAGGAGCTACTCTAATTTGGAGGCCACATTTCCTCTGCCCACGGTTCCAACAATTGGTTGTTGCTGGTCTAGGCAACAGGCGTCGAAACAGTATCAGTAAGTGAAAGACTGCAATTACCCATTATAGCAATGCTGTTAAAGAGGGGGAAGGGTTACAGGATGCGCGTACATCAGGGCCCGTGATCAAAAAGGGAGCTCTGATGTCATGCAAAAATCTTTTTGTTTGGAGATTATTTCACATATCGGGAAAATTGTGGGGCGAATTCACCATTTGAGTTGTTTTTATTGAAGTGCTCGAAAGGCCCTATTGGATTTTATCCGTCCTACTCATCAGATATGCAATGTGGGTTAATTTGCTAGCAAAGTTTCAAGTTTTGCAATGTTAAGATTCAGGAATACGATGGCCACAGCAAAATTTTTAAAACGCAAAAGGCACTGGCGCATTTCAAGCAGTTTTGGACGCAGTAAAAAGTATTTTTGGAAACATCGTCGTGTGGCTACCGCCAAAAGCAAAACAACGCCTTTAAAACCATTTTCCTTTCTGTTTTGTTTGTGCCGGTATATTTACCGTTGCGGGAGCGAGCGCTTGAAGATCGCAGCCGGTATCCATACCGTCGCGGGAGCGAAAGTGTAAGCCAATTTCGGAAACATCAAATGAAGCAAGCGGAAGTAAATGGTACGTAAGTGAAAGCTCAAATTATATAGCGGAAAGTGTGTCCACGGCTGGATAGCTGGTTCAAGCTCCCAATAGTGCATTCAACAGTAAGAAATATACGAGTCTTCTACTTCAAGTGATGGCGGCTAACAGTGATCCTGTTTTAATCTAACACAGTGCTCTTCAACCGGGGTTCCGTGGAAACCTAGTGTTCCGCAAAACAGTTGGAGGGGTTTCAAAGCTGTTGGGGTTACGCAAGGGCTCTTCCTCCTTTGTTTTCATTTGGCAAAAGATGAAGTTTTTCAGTTCTTTGAGAATAATTTGGCAAAGTATAACAACTTTACAACGTTCATTTATTGCTCTCTATTTGTGTTGCCTGAAGAAGTGAGCATTCGCTCAAGAAAGTTTGCATCAATAAATACTTAAGTCGACAACAAGTGTCATTTTTGAGCTTTTATCAGCTAATTTATCAGTCGACACGGCTATGCAACCTTCAGTTAACAGCTTTAGTGTAGAATGCATGACGTAACAATAACCATCGCAACAATTTCATTTCCAGTACTGGTACTGCTGCATCACAAATACACAGCGCAGGGACACGTTGATTTTCTCAAAAGATTCAAAAAGCAGTTGTAGAATTCCGCCAGATGGCGGCAGAATACGATATGCAGGGCTATCGTTAACCTGGAAACAAATACTTTTTCTATTAATTTTTGCAAAATCAATCAGAATTTTTTTCTAAAATGTGAGCGTATTAGGTTGAATACCCTTTTTAGGGTTTTTAAAAGAGTATGCCTAAAATCTATGAACAGCCAGCTAAATTTGTTGGGTAAATTCTTATTGTAAATCTCAATTTAAGTTAAGAGGAAAAAGCTTACGTTAAAAAAACTAATATAATTGCATAGTGCTTAAAATAAAACAAAATAAGAACGTATGGTCAAAAATAAGGATATTTCTCAGCAGTAAGGACAACAATATGTTTTTAGTCATGGTCCTTCAAGATAAGGGCGTTATGAAAGCCCTGGCCGTGGGACTAGTTGATTACTTCCGGAACAGATTGTGTTGCACGTATTCTAACTTAAAATTAATATAGATCAAAGACAGGTGTTCTCAAAATTTTTTTTGCTACTTACTTGTTAGCTGAGTCAAAATGTGAGGCGTACCTCTAAAGAAGAATATAGCATAGGCAAAATTCGATTTCATAAATTTGATCACCAAAAAAAGGTCTTCGAGATAAGAAAAAGCGTAAGCAACAAAACGTCAGAAAATATAAAGGTTTTCGTGAAAAAGCGGGTAAAATAATCGCTTTTGTAAAATTGATTTCCAAAATGAACAAAAAGGGCCTTTAAATAGAGAATAGACTTAAGCAACAAATAAACAAGGACTGTTTTCCGAAAACTTTGATGTGCCTGTGCGAGAAACTGGCAACCCCCAAATTTTTCCCAAATTACCCCAGTTTGAAAAACCCTGAGCTAACATTTTTATGCGAGAAACCAGACTCAATGCAGTTCTAATGATTATTAAGTGATGGGGCTTCATGACATTTGTAAAAATGTAGCAGGGGTTCCACGACTCGGAAAAAGTTGAAAAGCCCTGATCTGACAAATGCTGCATTGATTGAAAGGCTCTGCTGCATTGATTGAAAAGTTCGGGACGTGCTTCTGCTTGGAGTCTATCTTCGGTCATGGAAATTATAGGCCTACAGTACATGACAAAACCCGTGCCCGAACCTACTTCAGACTTATTAGTATTTTGAGCAGTCTGCATAGGAAATCTCAGAAAAATGCTTGTGGTGCTTGGTAAAATATCTCGGCTGCGATTTTAGGTCACTACTTTTTCCTTCTACAGGCTACCCAAGCAGACCAAGAAGTGTCGTGGGCAATATAAGCAAGGGTTCTTTTTACTATCCCAAATCCTTATCAGAGCCTTTATAATGAAGCAAGTCCCGGTATTTAAGCGCATTCTATTGAAATAGATCTCTCTCATGCAAAAAGGAATGTGTTATTTACCTCCTAACTTTGGTAAATAGCCTGCTTCTGGTAATAATATCAAAATCATATGGAAAGTCTAAAAATAGGTGATCACAAGAAATATAAAACTTCTTTCCATCACAAACTTTTGGGTGTACCTCCATAACAATTCAATACACCACTTTGTTCGTGCATTCAACTTGAAAGCAGAGATATTAGCACATCGACAAAAACTATAAGTGATTAAAATAAAGAATTAAATCGTGTTTTAGTGACCCACTTTCGATTTACTTCCATCAGGGATGTCTTCAACAAACTCCTGTCCAAGCTGACATTTTGTTTCTATCGTTCTTAAGGAGCTGATGCTTTTGTAGGAGTATGCTCCTGATCCAACAGTCACGGCACATTTTGGCTTAACGTATTTTATCATCTTGCGAATCATAGCGTTAACTCCTGAAAATAGCATTCGAGCTTTGATTTGTTAACTTGCGTTAAAACAGGATCCAGATTCGATTCTATAACCACTAGATTTTGTATTGGAAACTTACCAAGTGCCTTCATGTAATCATCAAATCCTTCTGATGATATCATTTTCCAAGTTCCGTTTATCTTTTCAACCATTTTGACAAATTAATGTTGACAATTAAACAAAGCAGACTATAGAATGCAAATTAATCTAGGTTTTTTCAAAGGCATTTGAGCTAACTCGCAGCAAAAGTGATGCAATTTCTCGTACAAAATTTTAATAACTTTTGCACCTCTTTCAAAATATTAGTCTTTATCTTTTTTGTTATCTGCTGAACATGACATTACGCGCTATTTACTCTCTCCACATAAATGTAAGCTGAAGACGAAGCCGGGAAAGAAGGGAGTAGCGAAGTCGGAGATTGTTTTCTAAAAAATTTATAAAAACTATACTTTTTAACTAAATCTCTCAGTGCATGCCCTTTAGAAGGGTAATCACTTAAGGCTTAATAATAACAACCGTCTCTAGCTTGCTCGGCACTTTTAATTCTCATCAAAATTTTTTGGTATTTCAAGGAGTGATCATCAAAAACAAATCACCATAAAAAGTAATCTTCTCCCTAAAATTTTTTGGCTAGTTACGCTTTTGCTTTTGATTTTTAAATCCAGCTTTATCAATAGGAAGGTTGCATATGACGTCACATATTTCGCGCCAAAAAAACTGGCTGACCAAAAGCTGTAATTTATGCTGGAGAGGTAGGCTATAGGGCAAACACCACTTTTGGGGTTATTTTGAAAACTAAGGAGAAATTAATTAAAATTTGGAATGAATTATAGCTAGTTGGATACTCGGAAACAAATAAATTTGACCAAAAGCAATTTGGTCGAGATTAGGTCTTTCAGTTGGCTAGTATAAGCTTACTACTGTGTGCCAATTTTAAAAAGATGCCCCTAGGAGAAGTGCCATCTAAACACCATTTGCTCCTCACTTAAAAATAAACTGTACCAATTAGACACCAATGGGTACATTAGCAAAAACAACCATAATTTGATCATTATTACCGGTACGGTAAGCTTGCCCGCATGCTTACTTGTGTCCATGAGCAAGGCATTTAACTGCATGCCTCCATCTTTATGTGGCAAACAGGTGCTGGGGCCTAGCAGTCTACCCGTCGTGGTGGCCCGGTGTGACGAAAGACATGCAAACAGAGCATGAGCTCATACGCATGAATTAATAAATCGGTACCGGTACCGTAAGTTTTTAAATTACCCTTGGTCCAGCAGCCTAGGTAATAGCCAAAAAAGTTGCTTGAGTAGTTAAGGTCACAAAGTTATATTTGACATATCAACATGACTGGTCTGCAATCACTATTGATAAAAAATTTCAAAAACTTACTGATTTTATCCAACAATAACTAATCCAGCATATGACAAACGGTATTGAAGTCTGCCCTGCCATTTAGGCTACAGTATAACTTAAGTTTTCAACTTTTCAGAATGCTTATGCCACTAAATATACTGTATAAATTACACATTACAATTAACTTAAACTCAGCATTCCTAAACACGCTGAATAATTGAATATGAAACCCTCACAGAAGCTGGCTACAAATAAGCCTGCATGTTTAACCCATAATATTAGCCCAACTATTAGCAATAACAAGCAAACCTTAGCACCCCTTATCGTACTTTGACCTTAGATTCATTTCTTAACATCAGTAAAACAACATATTTAACGTTCATTCAACAACTGTCACGTTTATCCATTTGCTTTGCCAAAAACGATATCACTCCAATTTAATGCAAAATCATTCTAAATGGTCAGCCAGTTTTTTCGAAAGCGCATTTTGATAACGTTTGATCACGTGCGTGCAACCTTCCTATTTAGATCTTTTAACTTGATTTTATTACAACATTGCAAATGCTTAAGCTACAATCAATTTTATAAGCATGACATAAGTAAGCATAATGCATATCTTGCTGCTCTTGCAGTTGTGTTTGCATAGGCAACGACGCGTTGTGCTTTAACTGTGTTTGTTAATAAGCAACTAGTTATCGGTTGACGTTCACTAGATCATGGTCGGGAAAAGAAGCGGCGTGTGAGATGCTGGGCTGCAATCGTGAGGTTACGAGTTCAATGCTCGAGTGGTATGTGCTTTCTTACGCGCCAGGGAAGAGCATTTGACATGGCGGTATCCTCTGCTTCGTTGCAGCGCTTTGACAAAAACGAACCGTGCCACCAAGCACTAACTTCGAAGTGGGTTGAAATAAAAGTTGATCAATGTGCTTTGCTGTGTAACTGTACTTTTTTCACGACCGGAGGATATAAGAACTTACTCAACTTTAACAAAAGCGTACCGCAAAGCCAAGTCTGTAAATAAGAATCTAATCTCTCCGTGCCAACGACAAAATAAACGTCTTTATGGAATTTATTTATACTGGCAGAGAAATAACCAACACAAAATAAATATCTGTCGATCGCTAAGTAGCAGCATTGCAAATGCAGCCACATATTCAGAAATAGGGTTTGGAGACAATTTTAAGCCAACAATAAAACACTTCTTTTATGCAGCAGGTAAAAGAAATAATATTCTGAGTATGTAAAATTTTGTATACGCATCTCGAATTTACTTTCAATTTTCCTGCTGCATACCTTTGAGTGAACTCCTTTGCTGTTCTCTAACGCAGATATACAGACACATGCAATTATACATGGTCACAAAATGCGCACTTTTGTCCCTAAAATAATAAAAAAATATAAATAGGCCTGATATAATTAATTGAGATATACTAGGAAGTTATAGTTCCATTCAATCTTTCGTGTAAATTCTTTTAGCTTTAACATTATCCACCATCAATTCCTGCGAAAATAAACAATTACTAAAACAAAAAAAGTTTTTATTTTGCTACAACGATAAATCAGATTTACTTGATGTCGCTACTTTCAATGCGGGGAAAGTTTCAAAGATTTATTTATAAAGCTTCACACCAACATATCCCTATACGGTGGCCCTTATATTGTGCTAAAGGTTTTGAATACGAACCAATCGAAAAACAAAATCAGTTTGTTGATTGCTCGTAGTAGCAGTGGCCTTGCTTCTGGCATACATGTATAGGAAATTTAAAAGTCGATCCGATTTTTCTTCTCTTGATGCAACAGTATTTTGTATTGGCAACTTACAATGATCAAATCGCCGCAGTCATCAGTATACCTCGTCACGACATTTTTCCTTCCATCCCATCTCTGCACATGAATTAATTTATAGCCATCCCAATCAATTGTCGTCTGAAAGAAAATATGACAACAATGCTGTACTTGAATAGCTACATTGTTTTAAATTACTCTATGGAACTTGGTACTGCTATTCTCATCTTCTACGTTATAGCAGTTTAGGAATGCAATATGAGCTATAATCACCATTTATTAATTGAGTGGCATCTCGGACAATCGAGAAAGATGTTACCTGAAGCATTGATGAGCTCACAGACTTTGCATGAAACTTGCATTCATATTCTCTGCCTACCAAGCCGGTACTCCTCCAGAAAATCGTATTTACCTTGCATTTTCTACCATCTGCTGTTTCCTCATCCCATTCTTCTGCTAAGGTGCAATTAATTTCAAAAGAATGAAATGCGTTTTCACTCTTTATACGCAACGTCGAATCTTTTAGCTTAATTGTGATTTTCGGCTTCGCTATGTTTCCCATTGTCCTCTTGGCAAAGCTGACGCCTAAAAACAAATAAAACGTTAAACAATTTTAATGCAAAAAGTGTCTCGGTGGATTTGAAAACTTGTTTAAGTATTGGTGTCAAAAATTGGCACCAAATTCTTTATAAGTTTCACTGGCTTCCTGCTGCGGTAGTGACACTTTAAGTGCACTGACTCCAAAGGGCAATGGCTCCCAGCCAGGAATGAATTTCTCCCCAGAGAGAAATTATAAACTTTCAATGTAGGAATTTCCACGCTTCATGGTTTACATAATAAGTGTCTCCCACATTTTATTGCATGTGATAGAACGCTCGTGTTTTGGACCTATACTACACATGTGCTTAGCTTAGTCGTATTGCAGTGTAATAACTTAAATGTATTTACATGTATTCCCTCAGAGGTGCCGACAAATTCCGGGAGCAGAGGGCAAGCTTTGAAAAAAACGCTTTTCGTTATTTGAAAGACAGCTTTTATTTCAATTAGGGGCAATTTCTGCAGACACTATTTAAGAGCCTACATCACGAGTGAAATTTCAAACAAGAGCATCTCCAAAAAAATATCATCAAACAGAAGAAACAAATGACTCTTCATCGCAAGGTTATTTTTAAAGAAAAATAAAAGGTCTTCATTCTAATAAAAATACAAACGCGCCCCCAAAACAAGTTATCAAATAATTTTCCAGAAATTTCTACAATTCACAAAATTTTATAAAAATAACTTTAAAATTCATCTTTTGAAAGAGCAATTTTATCCTCTCCTTTTCGTCATCCCCCCCCCCCCACACACACACGATCACCACTCACTCATCAAACATTTTTTTCGGCATATTTTAGACGCTTATACGCACTTTAATTTGCTTACTGTAAGAAAAATCTAATACATATAGTGTTCCCTAAAGTGCACCAAATTTGAATCGGGTATACGTTTTGTGTGTTGAAGTTTAAGAGCATGCTTTCATCATTTTTGCGAGTTGTCTTCACTTCAATTAATGGTTTTGGTTTTACTTTAGAGAATACTTCATGTAAAATTGAATTATTTACAGAATACCGGTACTTGTTTAGTAATTGTTGCTTAGCATATTGTGTCATGGAAAGACGTACAAATGCGCAACGAGTTCTTGTTGTTAAGACATTTCACGAAAATACAGAATGTGCGACGAAAACAGCTTTGCTGACAAATCCGACGATTGTGTTTGTTGACAAATCCACTCATGTGAAAGTTGGCCTCGTCACTGAAAATGATTTGTTTTGCAAAATTGTTATCCTCAGCAAGTTCCTCCAAAACCCTTTCAGCAAATCGCCTCCGCCTGCCATGATCAGCTGGCTTAAGATTCTGCGTAACTTGAATTTTGATAGCGCGAATACGGAAATCTTTGTGTAAAATTCAATGCAATGAAGTGTTCGTGAATTCCAACTGCTGCGAGCATCAGCGAATTGATTTTTCTGGACTCACAGTGACACTGCCTTGCACGAGAGCAAGCAGTTCCTCAGTTTGACAAGAACGCTTCTGCCCAGGAAAATTTACCTTTAAAACTGAACCAGTTGCTTCAAACTTTGTTGTTGGGGTGAGTCCAATGAACTCGCTCCGAACTTCATTTCTGCCAAAAATGGTTCGGAGTTTTCGCACTGTTTGTGTCGCACATTTTCTATTTTCGTAAAATGTCTTAACAATAAGAACTCGTTTCGAATTTGTTTATCTCTCCATAACACAATATGCTAAGCAACAATTACCAAACAAGACCCGGTGTTCCGCCAGTAATTCAATTTTACATGTAGTATTCTGCAAAGTAAAACCGAAACAATTAATCGGAGAGAAGACACCTTGCAAAAATGATGAAACCATACTCTTAAACTTTATCACACAAAACGTACACCCAATTCGAATTTGGTGCACTTTACGGAACACTATATAAAGCGCAATTCTGTCTGTGTAAGTGTGTGTGTCTGTTTTAACTCCTTCAAAACTGCCGGGGGTAAAGACATCAAACTTGCCACGATTGATCAGCTTCTCGGGATGATTATCAAAAGGGGGGATTGTGATGTCATCATGACTTCGAAATTAAAGATAATTTTTTAAATCGCATTTTTTGCCCGAGAAAAGCGGTTTTGGCCTTGACGAAAGCCAGTACCCGACTTACCAACTTCAACAAATTAAATTCTTTGGGATCTCACATGGCGTCATAATTAACGATTTATTGTAAAATTTGTTTTCTTAACTGCAGACAGTGACATGGTTTTGACCTGTCAGGTCTCTTCAGTGCAGTTGGTAACCTGATTGGTCGAAACAGTGTCACTGTCTGCAGTCTGCTCAAAGTGCATCGTTGGCCTCTTTTATTGTTTTCTTCATTTTCTCAAAAACTACTTATCGTAGAAACAAGATAAAAAGCTGTTTTGGAGATCTTAGCAAGGTGCTTCGGATAATAGGATCTCTACAACAATCACAGCTCAATTGGCGACGCAACAACAGATTTCTTTTGTGAGGATTTTACGCCTTTCAAGCATGCATCTTGCTATTTTTCTGCACGCTTCAACTCGCCTTACAATGTCATAATGCTGTCTGGTACATTTGTTTTGTGTTGGGCTTTAAAACATTCTTTTGCTGCCAGAGGTCGTCATTGGATAACTTTTTCAAAATTTGCAAAATTTTGCAAAATCAGTTTACCTAAAAACTGATTTGTGACCTCATTTCTCAATCGATTTCAAAATTTTAACAAACTGAAGGTTCTTTCAAGCCAATTCCGATAATGCATGACATGTACCTTTACCAATAGCTTTTATACTAAAACAATTAAACTTGAAGACTTGTATTGTAACTTTTTATTTACCACAAAAAGTGGCAAGCTGAGTAAAAACATATGTTTATGACAAGGTACTAACACTTAGTGTCGTTTGAAAGCTGAGGAAATTTGCTTTTCAGCAATATGTTTCTCTAATTAGTTAGGTAAGGATTAATTTATTATAGTTGATCAAAAATTGATTGCCATTCATGTTCCATTTTTGATTGAACAACTTTCTTACTACGCCTAAGCAACTTGCAATTTTTAGAAAAAGTTAGTTCTTCGTGACAGTTTGACCATTTTTCCTTGCAAGCAACGTTTCTTTGGGATTGTCTATGTAAATTTGCAAAAAGATTTATCAAAAATGAAGATTTCAAAAATTATGAAATGTAGCGTGCCGGTCAAAAACACCCAAAATTTTGGTGCCTGGACTTCACAAAATTGCAATTTCTAGAAAAAACCGAGTTCTTTGGTACATTTTCACTATTTTTTTCAAAAGCATAGTTCTTTGGCCTTATCTATCAATATTTTCAAAAAGATTTAGCCAAAAATAAAGTCTCTAATTATTTTACAAAAAAGTGTAAGCAAACAAATTGGTGATGCCCCCACATAAACATCAAGGTAAAGATGGGCCTGTTTCATCTTTTGTAACAAAATGTTAGTGTTGAGCTACGAATCATCTAAATGTTGAAGCAATTTTCTTTTCAATTGGGTGAAGCCGACGCAGCCGGCTGATTTGGCATTTTTAACCTCGACATTATTGTTGGGGGCACTGCTATTACAGTAACTTAACTGTAGGTGCATCACTTTGGGTTAGTGTGCTCTTTTCCTGGCTGCGTTTATGCCAGCACCAAGCAACATACGCGCACCGACAGACTTTAGGTCCAGTGTTTCCCAACCTGTGGTCCATGGACCACTTGGTGGTCCATGCAGGTTCTCCAGTGGTCCACGAGAGGTCCTTCCATAAAAAAACAATATATTCGCCATCAACAGTTTCACATTTTTGTTAATTCTCAATAATTGATGATGTGATAATAAGCATTGTTGTGTTTCGTTTTATAGGCATGCTGGTACAGTCAAGGTTAGTTGCCAGATAGGCTCAGAGCTTGTGAATTAGGAAAGATTGCTAACGATCGATTAAATTAGAATTCTAGTAGTATTTTATATACCTTGTATATAATTTGTTGCGGATTTTATTTAGAACAAATCTAAGCTAAATCAATGATTTTCGTATAACCCTGATGTGTCGAAACGAAAGTGGAGTGAAAATTACGTTGCATTTGGCTTCACCAAAAACATTGGAAAAGATGGGACAGAGAAGGCGCAATGCATCCTTTGCGATCAGGTACTTACAAAGTCGAGTTTGAAGCCTTCTAAACTAAAAATACATTTTACAACACATGGTGGATCAGCAGCTTATGATATTGAAGCCCTGAAAACAAAGCGAGCCCGCTGCGATCAAAAAGGTACTCTCCCTCAATTGCACAAAACAACAACAACCACGCAAAAGCCGATGTTGATGGCGTCGTACAGAGCTGCTTACTTGATTGCAAAGAGCAAAAAAGCACACAACATTGGAGAGAACCTTATCAAACCTTGCCTCGTGGAGATGGCAGATATTCTGTTGGGAAACGAAGCAGCGAGGAAACTAAGTAAGATCTCCATGTCAGATAATATTGCAAAAGGGCGTATCCAGGACATGAGTAACGACATTTTGTCTCAAATTGTACATGGTATAAAGAAGAGTGATTTCCCAATAGCCTTGCAGTTGGACGAGTCTACTGACGTTGCATGTGTGAGTCAACTATTGGTATTTGTACGCTACGTGCAAAAAGCAGGAACAAAACTTGAGCTGAAGGAAGAATTTCAGTTTTGTTAGAGTCTCCAAACTACAGCTACCGCGTCAGACGTCATGAATTTAATAAAAGCCTTTTTTGAAAAACATGATATTCTTCTTGAGAAAATCGGGTTTGTGTGCACTGACGGGCACCGGCTATGCTTGGTTGAAAATCGGGGTTTGTGACACTGTTAAAAGAGATGAATCCGAACTTAGTCATAATCCACTGCATATTGCACCGATATGCATTGATGAACAAAACATTGCCCGACAACTTGAAAGAAGTGATGGACTCTGCAGTTCATATCGTAAATGTTATCCGAGGGAGAGCGAGAATCACAGACTGTTTAAGCGCTTGTGCTAAGAGATGGTAACTGAGCATACTGTTCTACTTTTTCATACTAATGTACGATGGCTGAGTCGGGGGAAAGTGTTCAACCGATTGTTTGAACTACGATATGAAGTGCTCACGTTTCTGAAAAATCGTGAAAAGAAACCAGTTTATGCCACCAATTTGGAATCTTCTCGATTTTTGCTTCGCTTGGCATATCTTGCAGATATTTTCTCAGCGCTGAATGACTTGCGCATCTCACTTCAAGGACAGGGAACGGACGTCATTTCATCAATGGAAAAAATTACAGCGTTCAAGTGGAAACTTACCTTGTGGTTGAAGCGAGTTCCAAAGGGTAGTTTTGATCACTTTTCTAAATTCAATGAGCTCAGAGAAAGCATGGAAGTGGATAAAAATGAGCTGAGCGACATTGAAAATCATTTGACATCGTTAAAATCAAAATTTGATTCTATTTTTCCTGCTGAAAAGGTTGCCCCGTCATGGGTTCAAAATCCATTCCTGGTCAATTTTAATGAGGTGGAGGAGAAACTCCAAGAAGAAATTCTCGATCTGAAGGCATCTGGGGCTGCGGAGATGATGTTCACCGCAAGCAATCTGACTGAATTTTGGCTGTCACAGACTGAAGCTTTTTGAAATCTCAGCAGGATTGCTTTGAACCTTCTCCTGCCCCTTTCCACTACATACGAGTACTTATGCGAACAAGGATTCTCCACGTTGATGCACTTGAAAACCAAGGAGCGTATCCGCATGAAATCAGTCGATAATCAAATGAGAGTGTGTCTCTCAGGCATCGTTCTTCGCTTTGAATTGTTAGTTGAAAACCATCAGATGCAGGAGCGTCATTATACATTGTTTGGTAGTGGTGATTTGTGATGTTTAGAATAAATCGTGTTGTATATATAATAAAGTTCAATGTTAATAACTCTTTCAAATATTACAACTTATGTGGGAAGATCGGAGATAGTGGTCCAAAGTGATGTAGATTATTTTTGAGTGGTCCACGGGCTCAAAAAGGTTGGGAACCACTGCTTTAGGTCGTACAAATAGGCACACAACTACGAAAAAGTTGTGAAGAGTGATCCTAATTTTAATACGTTATTTCTGAAAATACATTTATCAATTACTTCGGCGCCTCTCCTACCTCACAACTCTGAAATTATGCTTCCTTGCACTTCACAAAATGAACAAACAAAGCTTTTTGAAATCGTTGGCTGTTTAAATTGTGAGCAAGTCCAGTTTCTAAGCAGCAAACAGGGGAGGAAAGACGTAACCGGACACTCCAGAAACTTTTGGGGAAATGTGGCGGCTATGCGTTACTGCCGTAATGTTTTTTAAGGCTAAATCAATTTCTTTTGAAAAAAACCGTACTTTTGATTTTGGAACAACAATTGGCTACTCAACAGCACATTAACCTTTTGTTACTGTTCTCACAAATATCAATTCGCTGAAGCCGGCTGAACCAATATTCTCAAACTCGACATTACTTGTAGGGACGCTGCTATTGCAATAACTTAACCGCAAGTGTTTGATTTCAGATTAGTTTGCTCTTTGCATGGCTACGTTTATGTCAAGACTATGCAACATGCGCCCAGCCAGAGGTGTTTACTCACACAAATACGTATACGGTGTCGAAAAAGTTGTGAGTAGTGGGCCTACTATTTAATAGCTTAATACCGAAAATACTCATCAATTACTATGACGCCCTTCCACAACTTTGATGTTCTTTCAATTCAAGCACTTGCTCAATTTAATGTATAAAAGTTGGTAAAGCTTAAGGGCGCCTATGGTAAAAATAGGACAAATAAGACGTTGCCAGGGGCTCTAGAAAATTGGGAGTGGCTATGCGTAACTCCCCATAATGTTTTTTTATTAATTGCATTTTAAAAAACGATAGCTTGGTTTCGGAACGAGATTTGACAATGTCAAAAAACAGAAATTTTTTATTACTGTTTTCACAACTATCCATTGGGTGAAGCCGGCTTGGCCGGCTGAACCGATGTTGTTAACCTCGACATTGCAGATGGAGGCCCTGCCGGGCGATGCCGACTATTAAGATATAAAAACAAGTCTTGAGTTTCTTGTTTTATTTTGAAAGGAGAGAAATGAAAAGTTTCAAAAACTTGCGAGCGAGGACTTCATCAAAAAAAAGTCGGGGATCACTGCTATGGAGTTCATCTTATCATCGATTTTGGGAATCTTACCGTTCCCGCATGGTGTCGCCAGTGTGCTTCCATTTCAATGACTTCTGCAAAGCCGCTGTCACACGTTATACCGAATACAGATCAGAGCTCTTCAACCGGGGTTCCGTGACCACTAAAGGCTCCGAAAAAGTTCCTCCTTCTTTTGTTTTATTTGGCAAAACATACCCTTCGCCTTTATTTTTCGAGAATACTTTGGCAAAACTTAACAACTCTAGTGTAAACACATGATTTCTCCACCCCAATTGCGCGTTTTGTTTGATTTTAAGCGCAACATTATCATTTCAATTATGAGTGCGTCACAAGTATAGAACAAACCCAAACGTAGATTTTCTTAAAAGTTTGAAAATAGCGGCGGTTAAATGACCAAAGAATACGATGTGAATAGATGTTCACTTGCGCGACAAGTTGTGAAGCACGCTAGAATCCTATCTAAAATGAGACATTATGTAAACAAAAAAACGCCAGTGAAACTGTATTATAGCTTTGCCTACTCGCATCTTAAATATGGAATTCTAGCATGGGGTACTGCCGCAAACAATCTATTGCAGAAAGTCCAAGTAGTCCAAAACAGAATCATTCGGATTATGGAATTCAAAAGTCTTGCAGACTGTGTTCCAATGAACATTTTGTATAAATCTTTCAATATTTTACGACTTAAAGATATTTTTGAATTAGAAATAGCAAAATTCATGCACTCGTTTTACCATAAAAAGATTCCAGAAAATTTTAATTCCTACTTCAGAACTGCATCACAACAGCATACTCATTTAACTAGGTCAATTACAAACAAAAATTACTTTTTAAAAAGAGTCAACACTAAATATGGGCAATCTTCTTTTAATTTTTATGGAGTAAAAATTTGGAACAAAATTCCACTTTGAAACAAATCTCTGTCTTGGCATAGTTTCACTAAATATTACTCAAGTTTATTATTAAACCAATACTAATATTCCAATCTCTGATTCCACGTTAATCATGTACATAATAGAACTATTGCACAAAGTAGTAGTAGTGGTACTTGTGTTCTGGCCTGGTGTATATGTGATACTAATTTTTCTCTGGCCAGATGTACATAATTTTGCTGTAGCTTAGCTGTACATATGCTTTTGCTTTGCGTCTTACGCTATTGCTGTTCTACTATGTGTAATTGTGATGCAGGAATGGGCAGTTTGACTAGATGATCGCTAGTGATCTTTCACTGTCCTGTTCAAATCTCGTACGTTTATTTGAACGAAATAAAAGTTGTTGTTATGTTATATGACTTAGAATTTGTGTGAAATAAAGTCAGGGTTTTTCTTACTTTTTCTTGCTACAAACTATTTAGTTGAATTCAGATGTGCAGAGTATCTTCAAAGAAAAATATACTCTGAGCAGAACCGGATTTCATAAGGTTGATTACCAAAAAAAAAGGTCTTGAAGATTAAAAAGAGCGGAAGCATCGAAACATTAGAAAATAAAGTTTTCTTTGACAAAATGGGCAAAATAATGGCTTTTGCAATATTGATCTAAAAAAAGGCTTTGAGAAGAGAATGCGCTGAAGCAAAGAATTTTTCATTAACCATTGTCGAAAATCCTTGATGTACTTGAACGACAAACTTGCTCGATTATTCGAAAATTTTTTTTGACGTAACCCAGTTTGAGAACTCCAAAACTACGGTTTTTACGCAGAAAAATCTGCGTCAAGGCAGCTTTGATCAATTGTTTTGTGATTGGATCTCCATGATACTTGTAAAAGTGCAGCAAGGATTTCACGACGATAAAAAGGTTGAAAGAGCACTGATAAAGACTAGCAATAAAACACAAATAACTTTGATTCAACTGGTATGACAACCTTTATCAACTTTCGACTCTTGTACAGTAAACTTGATTTAGAAAAAACTCATCTATAATGCAGAAGCACCAAGCGACGTAAGAAATGGCGCTGCGCTACAACTGCGCAGTAGTAACACGCTTATGCTGACGTGTCGCCACCAGCAAAACTTTTAAATCAACTTAATGCAAGAAAGGCAGTATTTGAAAATCAGTATCTGTCAGGAAGGTGGATAAAAGGAGATTGATTCCATTAAAAATTATTCTGCCAAAAAGGTGCACAAGCTTTTGAAAATAACTGCATTTTTTGCGAACAAAACACCATGAAGGTCCAAACCGTAGGTGCAAGCCTAGCAGCTTGATTAAAATTGGATGAGTTAGGCAAAAGGGGCGAGTCGATAAATGCAAAACAGATTTTGTTTTAAAACAACTGCGTGAAAAATATCGATAAAGCGTGCATATTTCCGAGGGAGGGGGAAGGTAGGCAAAGAGTAATCGCCATTTATCTTCGCTCTTTTTCAACAAGCCACCGCCCTTAGGCATAAACCAGTGGTTCTCAACCTTTAACGTCTGTTTCTCCTTTTATACATGTCAATTAGCTTGCTATGCCGGCGTCGCCCTGGAGGGCTGCCTGTCAGTTGTGTCGGGTTAATATCTATAACGGCTAAGCCGGCTTTCCTGTTGAAGCTCGGCGTTATATTCTACTTAGGTACACGTGATCAATATGACTTATGGAAATGGTCGGCACACATTTGTTAAGGTGGCCCGAAACTATCTTTCAATCATTGTCGAAGGCCCATCCAGCGATGAAGGAGCCTGAATGAGACAGAGGTCTGAGACAAACTTAATGATCTTTTTTAGGCCAATATGTGCTTGGAAAAAACTAACAATTTAATTCCAAAAATAACAGCCAAAGAACTTGATAAAAATATACTGTGAACGTTTCGGCCCTTAACTGACGCCATTTTCAACCAAGGGCGTAGCCAGAAAAAAATTGAGAGGGGGTCAAGTTTTGTAACTTTTAATGTGACGTCATTTACTTATAACGGCATTTTGCCTTTCGTGATCTACGCTCGTAGCTACCAAAAAAATTGCTGTACAAAACTGAGAAAGTGCGAATGCGATTTCACTGATCTAATGTAGTTTTATCAAGAACGGCTTTAATAGTTCTACTTCAATTGTGACGTATAACGCGAAACTACTCCCACTGGTAGGTTGAACGTTCTGATAAAAGAAGCGACGTCTTTGTAGTAGTCCGCATTGCAATAAAACAAGAAAGCGCTCAGCGAGACGCTTATTTCTTGCAATTACCATAACTTGGATTATCAATTCATCACTCGACTGTGACATAGAAGAAAAACTTCGGCGATGTTTCGTGTGTAAAACGAACACATCTTGTTTGATAACATTTGAAAGTTTAAAAACTTATAAAGCCACGCCCGACCCACCCCCTTGCTGAAAGTCAACAATAAACTCTAAATATACCTGCAGAGACGCAAAAAAATTTATGTTTTTATTTTTTTGATACTGTTTTGTAATTTGACTTAAAATTCAGGGAAGGGGGGGCATGACCCCTTTGCCCCCCCCTGGCTACGCCTATGTTTTCAACGTAAGTAATGTACAACAAAAGATTGATTATCAGCCACACCATGCACGGTCAATAAGGCGTAGTTGACAGTCAACCTTTTGTTGTACGTAATTTCCGTTGAAAATGGCACCAGTTGAGGGCCGTAACTTTCGCAGCATGTTTTTAACATGTTGCTTGGCTGTTATTTTTGAATATAAAGGTCTTCTTTTGAAGATCACCTTTACTTCATCTTTCGACTTTTTAGTTAATGACTTTTGCTTCTACTAGTACCGTTGTCCATAGTTCCAACCTGCATACGGTAAATTGCTAAAAATTATCGAAGGATAAAATATTGGGTCGCGACCTACAGTTTGCCGACCATGTTTTAAAGGTTAACTTTGGTCAGGCGTGCGACACCACTGTACAAAGTTATTATAACCTGCAGCCCACCCACAGTTCAGTTATTATAATTTTCGTGTTTGTCATTCCATTACTAAAAGACAACTTTATACTTAGTGTATCACATAACATTCACGGCGATTTAGCAATAGGCCTGACAATGTACGTTTGCTTTCAGAATGACCATGGAAAAAATTTACAGCTGCTGCCTGCTGCTGTTCCAACTAAAATGGTACCAGGTAGCAATGTGACGTCACTTTCTTGAACGACATAGAACTTTCTTGAAGCGTTCAAGAACGAAAAGCATATCAGTAAAAATGCTTAAACGCTAAATCGCTTGTTGCATCGTCGACCAAGTTCAAATTGTTGTAAAAATTATCTTTATTGGAAAGCATCTGATCACTATCTCCTAAAAAAGAACTTTTAACCGCGTTCCTACGGTGAGTAGTTTTGAGATAATGAAGAAAATGAGATGAGCAATCAAGCGTTGATTGTGAAGTCATCTTACCTCGAAGGATTGAATTTTCGCAAATTGGTAGGTCGGGGATTGACCTTTGTTTAAGCTCAAACCCGCTTTTCTTCATAAAGAAATGCAAATTTTTTGATTTTGTTTCAATTGTGACTCTATCACGACGTCAGTAACCGCTTTAAAACACTCGTTCCGAAGTGGTGATCAGTCATGCAGTCGTTTACACGCCCAGCAGTTTCGGAGCACTTAAAGCACACAGACAGAATTGCGCTTCATGGTAAAGGATCAGATTTACAACATTTGCTCCCAATACACTCGATTGTCTACAAATTTGTCATAACATTTTGACTAATAAGCCATTGCTGCGATACCATCAAAGAGAGTAATGAAGAAACATTGACTTGGACTATTTCAATTAGTTTGACTGAGATAAACAATCTACTCACCTAAGGCCTTCATATATTCGTCAAAGTTTTCCGACTTTTTAAACTTCCAAACTCCATTAAGTTTTTCTGCTGCCATCGTCTTTGCAGCTTCCCACAGTTTTATTTCATTGATCGATTTTTTAAATAAAACTACTAGATAAACATTACTTAAACACTATTCATCTTAAAAACAATAAATTGGGCAGTAAAGTATCGAACGTCGCAGTGTTCTAGCAATATGTACAGCAGCTAGTTACAAAGCTGAAGCCTTCTGTACGTCAAAAGTTTCCTTATATCCAGTCTACATGCCAACGACGTCATGTTAATCAAATACCAAGCCGCAAGCAACATCAAAACGTCGATGCCGCAAGCTAAACGTCGTATATCATATCGCACACAAACAAACAAAATGTTCCAATGCTCTATGCCTCTTGGTTCTTTTGACCTCTTGTGCAAGCCTGAAGGAAAAATAATTTACTGACTTTCTTCACTCTGATAAGTCTACAACAGGGCTTTGGAAACTAAGATCCGCGGACCCAAGGGGCTTTATGAGCCACTTTTCAAGAACCACCACAAGGCACGTTTGTTAAATTGACACTGTGCATAATAATGGTCACAAATGATGCACTACTTTGACCCCCAGTTGTTGGAATATTTCGTCGGTTTCATAAAAATCGTGTGTGTGCTAGTTTTAGCTTTTGATACGGATTTAGCTGTAGGCTATTGGCTATCAATGAGGTCATTATAAATCACTTATCTTTATAAGTTTTGGAAAATGCATATAGCGCGTAATTATGATGGGCTGCGAACCATCGACATATTGCAAGCGGACCGCTTCTCAAAAGTTTTATAAAAGTTTAAGAACTACTCATCCGGTTGGTAAAAATTTGTAAACCACTTATTACAAATGTTATAAAAATTTACGATATGAGAATTGAAGAGTTGCCACACTTTAGTTCAGTTATTCTCAAACTTTTTGCAATGAAACCCTTTGACATTATTGGTAATATAACGAAACCCTTATTTAAATTAATGCTTGATACAATATATGAAATGATTTATTTGGCAAAGTTAATGTCATGAAGACCTTTTTTTAGGAGATCGATCGCCTTTCGACATGTAATCTTGGGATATATTCGCGAGATTGGCAGCTATGTTCGGAATTCATTACGGAATTCAGCTTTACGGAACCCCTAACCTTGCTTCATGATGTTGTATTTGACAAAGTTAATGTCATGAAGATCTTTTAATTTTAAGATTGACCGCCTTTCGACAAGCAATCTTGGAATATACAGCAGATACCGCTTAATTGGGCGGCCGGTTAATCGGGTCAGCCATTTAATTGGGCCAAATTGTGAAGAACGAAATCCAATCAAAGATAATGCACTACGTTATATCCACATAATTCCGCTTCACGCTCATCCGCCCACTATTCCGCTTAATCGGGCCACAGCTGTAGCCAGACGTACACATCTGTATTTGCAAAATCGCCTATGTAATGTAATAGAACTCAATATCACAAAGCCAACTTTATAATGCAACAATTAGACAATACAAGCGCAACGTATTTTGTCGTTTCATGCCTTTGAAAATCGTAATTATTGTGTTTTGTGTCAAATTTTGTGAAGACCAAAGCAAAAATGCCACGAAAAGCGTTAACAACTGATGAAAGGATTGTTGTTTAGAGAAAAATTAGAGAACAACCTCCAAACAATGTGCACATGGCGTGTGTATGCCCTTGCGTATGTTATTGCCGTTAAGACAATAACGTCATGTTAACTTCGGATAATCGGGTCAGCCGGTTAATCGGGCCAAACGGTGCTTGTCCCGATGTGACCCGATTAAGCGGAATCTACTGCATTCGCAAGATTGGCAGCTGTGTTCGGAATTCTTTACGAATGTAGCTTTACGAAACCCCTGACCTTGCTTCGTGGAACCCAAGGGTTTCACGGAACCTACTTTGAGAATCACTGCTTTAGTTAAATGCAAACTTGCGTTTCGACTTACAAAAAACAAAGCTCGCTAATTTTCTGAAAGCAGATTTCCATAGCTTAGTTGCTAAAAAAGCACATAAATGTAAAGTGTACCGTAGTTAAATAGAACTACTGACATGATGCCTCAATGAGTTATAAACAACACACTAACCACATCGTAGACAATACCACTTTTAAGATTTTACAGCTTGAACACACGGTTGTTGTTAGGGTAGACGAAAGTGTGATTTCCCAGTAGCTTTCTCACTCGATAAGCATTACCTTTCAATCACTTGATTTGTCTCTACTATTCTGTGGAGAACTCAATATTTAGCCAGCCCAAGATTTCGAGAGAGAGGCAAAAAAACCTTTTTAAGTTGGAATCTTGTCTCGATAGGCTCCAACTTCGAAACCGATTCTTAAACACAGTCTTCTCTTGACGACTTACATCGCTGAGTTAACTAAATTGCTATCTGCACAGATCATTCACTACGTGAGCTTACGTGGAGTGAGTTGGTAATCCCTCATAACCGAAATCTCTAAACACGGCTATGACAACTGACACGCTCGCTTGCTTCAAACCCGCAGCTTTATATGAAAGTGGCTTTGCTGCAATGCTTTTCGTGATAGCTATATTTTATTAAGCGTGTCGACGACGACTTTTTAAAGAATTTTTGGATTGTATCGATACGTCTTGCTTATCTTGTTAGCGGCAATCTCCACAAATCGCACAAAATCAGGCCACCAAAAGTTTTTAGTAACTCATTTTCAGCCGTTGGTAAACAAAATTTCTCTTATTACAAATTCAATAATGGTTAAGCCTTCATAATACCTAAGTGCTAGCTCAATCAGCCGCAGATTATTTCATATTACAGTGCATTATAGGCTCTCTGGCATTTTAGTTATGATACATCATGTTGCCTACTCGTTCTATTTCCGTTTGACAACTGTTTATTTTCTGTCATTCAATATCCTCTTAGGTTAACCTATTCAACTGCACTTAAATAACGAGAGTACAGTGAAATATTTCTAGGGGGGCAAAAAATATAATCTAAAAATAAAATTGAAAGTACTTTCTCAGTTACATCGTAAAAAATTTGGCCTAAATGTGTGATAAACTTGCCAACTTAAAATGCTTACAACAAAAATGGTTAAGCAATAAAGCAATTTAGCCATGGCTTCGCAACAGTTGCTTTTGGAACATGAAACCTGTTTTTTAATCCCAACATACAAAACCATGGTCTAATTGACCCTGCAAACCTGTTTTTCTTTCATGTCTGCTCATAATATAAATTTCAGTGCTTTAAGTTTCCTGACATCTTCGATACGGTAAAATTATTCTACAATATTTAGTCAGCTCAATGTTTTTGTTTCCAATTCTTGTACTGGGTCTGAAAGAAAGGGAGTTTTGCGTCACTATTCCGAGAATGCACGACAAGGGTCAAACCGATTCTAATGCATTTCAAATAATATTATAGTAGTACTGAGCATTTTGAAAGAATACTTCTAACGAAATTTATTGTGGCCTTTTGTATCGCGAGACACTAATGCTGGATGCCTCACATAAAACCACTAAATTTTGTTTGATAACAATTTGTTGAACAAAGTTAATTTACTACATTAAATAAACATGTAACACGTGCAGTAACCGATTTTGACGTAGCAGCAACACCTCTATACAGATTAGGTAGTTGTAATTCTACCAAAGAAAACAGGTAAAACTTCTTGACATTTACGTAAACCCCACGTTGCATGTTTTTTTGTAAACAGGAGAATTACCTCGTCGCTGGAAATTGTTCAGTTGAGGCATAAGGGAAAATAGCAATTGAATAGCTAATAAATAACAATTTAATGGTTAACACAATTTAATAGCTAATACCATGCAAAACTAAAATAAAAAGTTTAATTATAAATATAGCATCATGACAGATATAACAATTAAACTAAAACATAAAACTAAATTTAGTGGTTTTATGTGGGACACCCTGTAATTCTTTCACTGGACTGCCTGATTGCTGCAACATTCCAAGATTGATTTCTGAACAAGACATCAGAAGGTGGGAGCAACAGGCAGTAGTAAATTTAGGGCCAGGCAAGTGAGACAGCTGCCTGGGGGCACCCTCTTTTCAGGGGCTCCTCCTTATGTAGAATAGGGATTCATCTTCCTGACAAGTCCTATAAACTGCTTAATAAGCCCTTAAAAATAGCGGTGATTTAAAAAAAAGATTTTCTTCTGTAAGTTTAGTGCCCAAGCTATAGGTTACAACAAATTAACCTGTTCCAGACCATTGAAATAGAATTAAACTTCAAAAGAAAAAAACAAAGGTCTCTAATGAGTACTCAGCCAATAGGGGCCCCTCATAAAATCTTGCCTCAAGCTCCTAAAATTCTTACTTCTCCACCGACAACAAGTGTGTAAGATGAAGTTGATTAAGTTTTCGAAATTGAATTTTGCTGATTGGGCAAGTGGTTTTCTGAACCTTAATTCACTGGTAAGAAAAAGTTTATAGGCAGAAAAATAGTTATAATAGTAATAGATTAAAACTCTGTTTTTTCCAAAACGATGAAATAACAAACTTGTAAACTCAAACGTGAAGTTTCTAAATTTTTTATCGCAACTGTGTAGGCCTATTAGCTGCACAGAAAGAGCTAGAAATATTCTACTGGCTCTTGGAGGTAAAACCAGCTGAATAGAATCTTTCTGCTGATCATTAACAGGCTAAAGAGAAGATATAAGTTTGTTTTTTCAGATAGTCAATAGTGTCATCGCAAAGATATTACAAAATGACTTAATCTAACAAGCGCATATTATCGCTCATCGAGGGTGTGGAGCTTGCTCAAGATAAAGATGGAATTCTTGGCACCGATTTGAAATTTGAAATATCAGACAATGATGACCCTAGCGTCATAAATCAAGATTCATATTGGGTGATTGTGTTTGGCAATGGCAAGAGTTAAAATGTATTTCCCTCGATACGTCACGCAGGCTTTGCTTTACTCTTGTATGCATGAAGCTCATATAATCTGTACGTGAATTTTCGGAAGAATCAGAAAACATGGCTCCATCTGCATTTCAGTCGCCAGCAACGAGCAAAAAAGGAAATTACTGGATTGATAATCCAACTGTGCAGGCTCAAACATGATCCTGCAATATTTTTAAAAAAGGCCTGGTCCTGCGAGAGGTTACAGAATTACAACACCACAGAATAGTTTTGAAGATTTTCATCCCGTATTGTCATTGATGAAGTACGTCATTCAATGTAAAATTTCGAAGATTGTAGAGCAGCGGGAGCAAATGTTAAAGTGTGGAAAAATTTATTATGAGGAACCGCTATGTGTGAATGCAGCATATGTCTCCAGCTGCAAACTTTTCAGTGGATTTTCTATTTAATCTTTTTGATGTTGTATTTTTTTTTTATTTGTAACAAACTTTTGACATGTTTATAGGTCATTGTATCACCATGGACTGTTTCTTCACAGCGATGCCTTAGGCTGAAATACACCTAAAACAAGTCCAGACTAGTGCGGGAACTCTTCGTAAATGCAAACCAGACATACCAGCTATAATGAAACTATCTACAGCCAGATAAGCACTTAGTTCAGAATTTGGTATGAGCAACAACTTGACCATGGTAAACTACTGTCCAAAAAAAGCGAAAGCCGCGATTCTCTTTAGTGTCATGCGCAACGACAAATTCATGGATGACGGAGGAAACCGAAAACCGCAAATCGATCTCTATATTAACAAAACGAAATAAAGCGTGCATAGTATACTAGATGGTGAGAAATTATTCTTGCAAATCGATAGCACAGAAGAGGCGACAGCGCTTTGGCACAACATGCTCAATATTGCCACGCTAAATGCATTTATCATGTTCAAAGCAATGCTGCTAGCGCTTTTTATTGGCGGAGTGACACACGCGAGGAAGCTGTTCATTAAGGAACCGGGAAAACAGCTTGCTTATGCTGTTCATGAGAATACACCAAGCAACACAATAGCTCCAGAAACTCATCAAAAAGGCAATGACACGACGCAGCTTGACCTTCCATTGTGAACACACTGTACAACAACAACAACAACAAACCCTCGTTTTAAAACAACTAAGACGTAGCATCCGTCCAAACGCAAAACCCCAAAAAGTACAATGTTACTGCTCCGGTGGCAAGGAACAGTCTGCACTAAGCACATCGTTACACTGGTGACTTGCTCCAAGTGTGGGGAAAAGGCACAATAAACAAACCATTGGACCAGTTAGTGATCCCTTTTAAGGCATGTTGTTTTACATTTAAATACACCAATGCAACATAATAAACTACAGTATGTAGTTTTATCGCTTGTATTCTGCAATAGATGAGATTGAGAGCAAAGCAGCCAAATGCCATTAAAAATACACAAGAGTCAATTTGACCTTGGTCGTGAAAAGCGAGAAACCGAAAAGGCTATGCATCCGTGAGTTAAGCATTTGCCTGATGCCTAAAGTGGCATACAGCCTAAAAGTAAAGCTGTTGCATGCGCGTAATTTAGGTAAAAGAGTTAGTAAACCAGTTGCAACAACGTAAGCGTAATACAAACAAGTTTCACAACTTAGCCTGATTTCGCGCTAAGCGGTTTTCGCAACCAGAGACAAAACTTCTTACCGATATTTAGAGCAAGTTTTGAGACGAGGTTTCACCGCTTGATACTGAGCGCAAACAGAGCTACGCTCTCTTCTCTGTCAGTACCGAACAGTGAAACCTTGTCTCAAAACCTGCTGTAAATATCAGTAAGAAATCTTGTTTCTGGTTGCGAATGCAGCCTTAGTCATCACTAGGGCCATTTTTTATGACCTAAAAAATCGAAAAATATGACTTTATTTTTTGAAATACATGACAATATATGACTTTATTTTTAGAGCATCATATTTTGCTCATCTCATAATTAGCAAGTCGAATGCAAATGTTTTGGGTATATTTTGAAGAAAAACACGGTCGATCAATGATGTATTAACACGTCTATTTCACTTGAAAATCATCAACTCATCAGTGTCACTCAAGTTCAAATGTCTTATGCATTTAATCAATAGGCTAAGCATTGAAATATAGTTTCATGTAGTGTACAATGTTAGCATCTGCAAAATTTTTGTTTGGACGAAGGAATGATTTCAAAAGGGAAAACGACCGCTTCACAGATGCTGAAGTAGGCTGACATTGCAACAATTTTGCATACAATGCTGGTGGAATATCTGGCCTACTTAGCTCCACAATGATTTTTACATCATTTTTTTCCAAGCGCTTCTTTATGTACTTTTTTAGCTGCAGAGGGTCACTTCCAATACCAAGAGAGTTGATATCTTCATAGGCCTTTTGTATTGTGTATGTAGAATTTTCCATTTTAAGAATTAGGTTTGTCAGCCCATTGTAGCATTGACTAATTTCAGTCAACTGACTGGTCAGCTTTTGCTCATTCACTATACTTTTGGCCTTTCGCACAATCACTCCTTCACCATTCCATGAATTAACAATTTCCTGAACTTGTGGTAGTTTCTCAGCATAGTAGTTAGCAGCATTCAACCAACTCTCCCAACGAGTAACAACTGGCTGCGGAGGTCTTCCACAAACATCAAAATCAGCAGCTCTGGTTTTATTCTTCACAACGCTTGCTTTTACAGCAGCAATCAAGTCGTCTACTTACTTGTAAAAACTTTTTATCTTCAAAGCACAGTTATGCATTAAGTGTGCGAGACAGGTAACATGCAGGAGGTTTGGATATATTTCTTTTAAAACGTTATTTCTTTGGATATATTTCTTTTAAAACGTTGCCTCCACGGCACATGTAGGATGCAGCATCAGATATCAACAAATTGACGTCTTCCATCCTTACCTTAAATTTCTTTATGACATCATCCAGTTCATGGATTATCTTTTGGCTATTAGCCGAACCATCAATCGCAGAGCATCTAACCAAAAAGCAGCAGTGCGGTTTATCCAGCGTACCACAAAGTATGTGCAAAAAGTTTTTACCTCTTAATTCAGTTTCATCTATAACAAAAAACAACGGCTTCTCACTCAAGTCTTTTGCCAGCTTCTGATCATTTGCTTCATCTAGTTCTTTAACTTTCAGACGACAAAGAGTATCAGATGGTACGCTTTGCCCCAAATCTCGAAAAAGCTGTCGAATAGCTGGATGATTTACTTTTGCCATCGGTATATCAGATGATGCAAAAGCTTGAACAAGTTTTGTTGCAAAATCTTGGTGTTCACCAGAACTGATAAATGTTTGACGTGTATCGGAAGTTCCAGCACTATTTGCCTTTTCAACGCCTTTTCTGTGCTTGAGAGTAGCAACATGTTGCTCCACAAAGAATCGCTTCTCATGCTTAACTATGCAGCGGCATAGCGGGCAGTAAAGTTCATCTTTTGGAGTGACTGTGAACTCCTTGAAGTCTTTTATAATCGATCGGACCTTTCTCGCATCGGAAACTTTTATTTTTGGCATGCTCACTTCACAATATATAGTACTTTCACTAAACAAAAAATAGCAGATAGCACTTCGATCTGACTTGAGTTTTATCATTCTGTTCAAAGTGTCATCTATTTTGTTGCTATTGCTAGTACTGACATAGCGATGGAACAGCTTACTCCTGCTATGAGTTTCACTAAAGCTAACTTTTGACAATATTTACTAAAATTTAGAGAGGCTTTAGTAACTAGGTCAGCATTAAACTTAAGGAATTGAATGGTCAGACAATAGTCACTACCCGTACCAACATTCTGGAGTAGGGCTTCTCAAACTTTTTTGCTTTGCGACCCCCATTAGTCGCCACTTTAAAAAAGTATTTCTGTGCAACCTCATTGTATACGAGTATACCTTCACCTTAATGACACTAAGACGTAACTTCCCATTGTGAATTTAAAGTGAAATTCCTTCAGTCAGGAATTTGCTGTCTAGACAGTAAAAGTAACTAGGACTCTAGGTAAACTACTTTTGCCATGCATTGCAAAATAATGTACTGTATTACTGTGTATTGCAAAATAATGTGGCTGGACAACGTTACAATAGAAATTGTCATCAAATAAAGAGCGGAATCATAAGGCTACACTTAAGAATGAAATCACTGCTATGAAATACTTCAGGAAACTCTGCATTAGAACTTTATTTGTCTTCCTTATTTGGTGTATAGACCCATTTATCAAATATTAATGTCTGTAGGACCTGTTTACACTGCATGGACAAAGTTACCGGGGTTAATCTTTGCATTTTAAAGTAAAAATGAAAGGTCATATTTTATGACCAAATGCAGAAAATATGACTTTTTATGACTTTATAACTTCTTCAATACACCCCGTAACAAAGTAGTTTTTGTATTATTATAGGTTTCATAGCTTTTTGTACCACCAAAAAAATATGACTTTGATGACTTTTACTCGCCCTAGTCATCACTTATCATCAACAATAGAATTTGGCAATATGCTCGAAACTTACGTAATCACAGAAAAATTGAGTTATCACGTATAGACGTAGAACCTTGTCCTAGTCCGTAACATTAATTTGGGAATGCATTGCAAGGTTCTATTACTTTTCATTTGGGAAAAAATCGTTTTTGCACAAAGAATATCATAGAGTTGTTATATGTATTGATTTTCAATATATATATTGTCAATACATACTGTATATAAGTCCATACTTGTATTGATTTTCAAAAGCAGTGGTTCTCATCCGAACGTCAACGAATTGCTTTCTAGGGGCGGCGTAAACATTTTGCTTTAAGTTTTTACAACGTTTTGGGTCATTACCTTTTTTGAATTTCGCTGTGCCATGTTGCTTTCGCACCCAAAGGTATCCTTGACAGCGTTTTCGGTATTTCTTTATTCGAATTGCATTAACACAGTCTACCTCTGCGAAACTGGGTACTCTGCTCAAGTATACAAAAAATCTAAATCTTGAATTAAACTTGACATCAAAGACGATATGCCGCCAGCCATATCAAAAGCACAACTACGATTGGCAAGATTTGCTTTTTTGTGGTAACCACAGATTGGTCATTAGCCACTTGTTGATTAAAAATAAAATAAAAAATCTTAAGTTTTTGCTATTTTTTGTTCATTTAACGAACAAATGTTTGCAGTTTAAGGTTATGTATAGCTGATACAGCGCAGCTTTGCTAAAATTTCCAACCAAGTGGTGATCAACTAGAACAGAGGTCGGCAATCGGCGGCTCCGGAGCCGCATGTGGCTCTTTTGCCTCCCATCTGCGGCTCTTTTGCTGTTCTTTGAAGCAGGTGAGTGTGAAATGATACTCAGATCAATGACTCTAACTACAGGTGAAGACCTTTTTTTTTGGAAAACACCTATAACCTAAGCTCCGTAGAATTGTTGTGGCTCTCATAGGTCTCCTTGCTGTGGTAAACGGGTCCAAATGACTCTTTGACGGTAAAAGGTTGCCGACCCTTGAACTAGAAGAAACACGGGTAACAAGAAAATTGGCAGTTGTTTTACAGCAATAAAATGAGTCTGCCGAGACAAGACGTTGAGAACTATTGTTGCAAACAGGGTGCAAAGCAATTTCACTTTTAAGGCCATGGACAATCAATCAAATGATAGCGCGGACTAAGCGCGGGATATTTCTAAGTCCTTTTTTCAGAGATCAAGCTCAAAAGAGCACTTGCTAAACCTAAGAATTTTTTTTTGACTGATCAAGCGGTGGACGCGGGCCACATAATTTTTCCTCGATGATCTCAGCTTGCACATCTATTTTTATTTGCAAGTATTTTTTCTCTTCGGAGTTGCCAAATTTAGATCGGTAAATTTATATAGCACATTGTCCGGAAAACATTTGGTAGATGTCCGTCTTTTCAGCAAGATTTTGACTTTCAAAAATACTTGCTTTAAAAGTGCAGCTGTGCAATTTGTCAGCGTTTATTAAAAGGGGTCAAATGCTCTTAGATAGAAAGATAAGCCTCCGGTGTTTGCTTTAATTGATGTTGTATCTATTTCATTTAATGTTGCCGGGCTAGATATGTTCTACAGAAAACTAGCAGGTGTACTAAACATAGCACGTTCACCGTTGCGAAGCATATGGACGTAAATTTTTAGAAAGGAAACTTACAATTATTGAAATGACGTAGCTTCTTAAACCAAGTGGTACAAGAGTAACATTCGATTTTTATTCGACACGAAGACAGCTGGGCATGGCCTAATGCAACATGTTTTATTGTTTTTTTTAAACTAAAACCGTTAAAAAGAACTCCCATTTTCCAACTCGACAATGCTATACCTTTTCGCCACGATCATCATTGATAACTAGTAAACAGGAATATTACTTGTTACATACTGGTAGTTAAAGAAGAGGGATCAAGTGCATAAATTTCCCCATGTGGGGAAATTCATGCACTTGACAAGGATTAAAAAACGGCAGTGTACGCTGCCCCGTATATTTACATACCGGGCCTGCCCCTTCAGTGTACACTGCCTTTCTCTTAATGCTCCGCCTTTTTTTTAATGCCCTGCCAGCTGAGATTCGAACCCGCAACCATGGTATCTCAAGACCAGCGCACTATCCACTACACCACAGTGTGGGGAAAATTTTGCACTTGTTCCAAGAAGAGAGTAAAAGTTATATTGTCCTCCGTTTACTCGGTTGCAACCAAAAAGCCAAGGAGCAAGTGCCTCATTTGCTACTTCCTCCCGAGCGGACGCCCTCGGCATAAAGTGAGCAGACATTGTGCCACTCCTTACATATTAAATCCACATTACACATACCGGTAGCAATGGCGCATTTAGGGTGATTTAGGCTGACTTGCCTCAGGCTCCCATTTTTTGAGGGACCCTCTTAACAGTTTTACACATTGCGATAAAGCTTTATGGTTGTTTTGAAAAGAACATATCCTAATTACCTTTTAGATCATTCTGAAACTTCTAAGCTTGCAATTGAAGGCACTTTAACGTAACTTTTATCTTGCTGGGAAAATTGGTTAGTCAGAGATGCAATGACTTTAGTTTAATCCAGGCTGCGAACTCGGAAAAGAACTTGAAGAACTCGACCTTTTTCCGAACTTGAACTAGAAAAATTGAAAATCAAAAACCCAAATCGAACTTGAACTCAAATCAAAATCCATCGAGTGGCATCCCAGATTTAATCATTTGTTTGAACCTAAAGCGAGTTATCTTATCAAGAGTCTCGAGTTCACTTTTCTCAAAATATAACTCAAGTTGACACATTGACCTAGGCTTTTCGAACTTCATTTCTATAAAAAGTTGCGCAAGTGAACTGGACAGTGTGTTTTCGAAACGTACTGCCACACACACACTTTTTTTCATTTAAAGTTTCAAACTTTTTGAGACAGAACTGTTTCGTGTGCTTTGTTTAGTGTGCAGGTCAAGTCGAGAATTAATGTTTGGCATCTACCGAAACCCCCAGGGGTTTTTGCCACACGCACTGCAGCCTAGCTGAAGTAGCGGGCTCGTGAACTTTAGACACTAAGGAGCTCGCTTACAAAATCTTGCCTTAGGCCACTAAATTCCTAAATCCACCTCTGACCGGTGGTCATAGGTCCAATATATGAACAAAAACATAGGTAGATCAATGAGAACCTTGACAACCCCACAAAACTCTTTGTGCTGATGTAAGTCACTGATCCAGACCTAGCAAAATCTTCTTAGGGATTGTTTCCCCAAGTGACGCCACCAAATAAGAGAACAAAGGAGCGAAGAAAAGGGCACAAAAGTTATACCTTATTTCTCTCCAAAATGCTCGTGTTTTACCGTTTTGAAATTCAAAGTGGTCAATAGATTGGAACTAGCGCTTCATGGCTTTTTGTTTTTGAAAACATCTATGAAATTCGAAAACATTTAGCACATCTTTAATTGTGGTCCCACTGAATTAAATTTTTGGATACGGCACTGCTGAACACAGTTGTGTTTGTTCACCAATCTACCTCTTGTCTGTAATTTCAACAAAGGACTTTTGATTGCAGATTCAGAGTCAGCTACCAGCAGAACGTTATGCCGTGATATTACAAAACTCAACAACAACATTTCTGATGTCGTAAACAGCCTAAATTTTTTTCGTTTATCTGAAGCTGCTGATCAACAAACGCAAAGAAATAACTAATGCTTGTGTAGTTAAAAACTTCAAGGTAAAAATGAAAAAAAATGGTTCAGTAGTTCTCTTTTTAACGATAATAAATAATGACAAAGTCAATATCCTCAAAAACAAAAATTTTGTAGTTCTTAAGTTTTGCCATATCACGGCATTCCTTATCTGTAATTTAAAAAATGACCACCAGTGCGAAAAAATATATGTAGACCACATTGCAGCTGCTGTGGGGATCGAACTTCAAACGTACACCGCAACTTTGTTAGGACTTGCATTGCAACTTGCAACCTGTAATACTGTGCCTGACTCATTTAAGAGAAGATAATCTTTCGGTTTGATAACTGCCGGCATTACTATGAATAAATTTAGTTTTACAGAAAGCTTTGTCCGCTTTTTTTTTCTTAAAGTCGTAACTAATTTATAATTTATGGCTTTGTTCAATCAAGAATCAGAATCTCTTTGTTTTGAATGTGAAGCCCAGGAAGAAGGAGGGTTAGCTTAAAAGAGGAAATCACCTCTAAAACATTTATCAAAGAACTTAAATATCAAACAACTCGAAAAAGTTTGATAAAAACTTGCCGTTTTAGTTTCGTAACTTTTTTAGCATTATTTTTCTTTGAATAAAAATTTTCTCATCTTTTCATTTTAAATTTTAATATTTTTCTTTGGTTTTTATCATCCATTTTAAAATTAACTGTAATTATCAAATCAAGGCTGAGTCCCAAATTCTCTTCATGAATGAGCGCTCTGTTACGTCATAATTGCCTTTATGACATCACATTATTTTACCTCAAAAGCCAACGTTTCCTTGAGTGCGATTACTTAAAGTTTGTGAATTGCTAATTGTAAGTTACGTTAAGCTAATTGAAAGAAAAAGCACCCTTTATAGGTGGTGGATTTGGGTGAGGCAACTGCCTCGGGCCCCACCTCTTTATAGGCCCCCTTTTTAGAGAATAAAGGACCCCTGTCAAGACATGTCAAGCTATTTCAGTCTTTTAAAATAGTGGTAAAAAAGGTGTTCGTCGAGAACTTGGGCAGTTAGGGGGACCCTTATAAGTTCTTCCATCTGCCCAATAAAATCCTTAGTCCATCAATGTCTTTTAACACAGCAATGGTAGATGGGTAGATAGACTGAAAATATCAAATCTGGTAGCAGCCTATTGGTACGGATTATGGCACTTAATTTCAGCTCGTAACTCAGTGGTCGTGGACTGGGTCAGTGCTCACGAATTTCGTCCCCACGAATAGCTTTTTTGTAGATCAATCATATCCAATTCGATATTGCTTATTTTATCGACTAAAATGGGAGTCTAATACTGACGGTAAAAGCAAAAACGATCTTCTGGCGCTCAGCATTGAAGGCGGAAAGTAGATAGAGAAAAAGAAGGAGATAAATAAACTGGAGCTGCATTAAAGTTTTTTCGCAACAATCAGCATGACAATAAAGAGTAGGAAGCTCAATATATTCAAATTATTATTGGAACTAGCGAAATTGATACTACAAAAGAGCAAGAAAGTATGGAAATACTACAGCAACTTGCAACAGAAGAAATAATAGAAAATGTAGCTGAGCAGCAAAATGACAATATGCGCAACAGCAGCAATTGTCACGACGATGCGGGTGCTTTGTCCAACTTTAGTGACTCTGGTAAATGGCCAAAATGCGTAATCGTGTGCGACAAATACCAGTTGAAGAAGGTGCAAAACAGGTTCAATCACGTCGTTTTCCAAAACAAAAAATAATCGAAGATTTTCTATTTTTCACCCCAAGAAAAGACCACCAAATGGGGAAGAAATTTGTCGTGAATGGCTGGTGTGTTTTTGACCAACAATGCTACATTCCTGCGTTTTTTGTAAGTTGTTGCGCAAAAATTTTGTCACATTAACTCTTCAAGATGGCCGTTTAAAAGACTGGAAAAATATTGCAGCAATCTTTTTTTTAACAGAAAAGTCACGAACATCTACTGGAGATAAACATTTGAGCGTTTGATTACTTTAGTAGTAGTTCTTGCCTCGCAAAACGAAACATTTTTAGGCGCAAACAAAAAGTAGTATTGTGCTATCAATGGAAAGTTTTTGAAGTTTTTGGAAAATTTGACTTTGTTTGGTGCTCTTGTAAACGAGCACTTGTGCAAAGTTTACCATAAAGAAATGGTGGTTTACAATCTGGGTAAGATAATTCAGAACGAGTTTATACAACTGCATAAGAATTCGATCGAGAAAAAAATTTTGGCGAAAGCAAACTTAGCCGAATACTTGTCAATTATTTTGTGTGCTATGCCAGATGTCAGCCTAGTGGGCCAAAATGTCGACACGAGAGAACTACACGAAAGACTGGAGAGAGCGCTGAAGAAAATGTTATGATAAGCGGACATATTGCGAGATTTATTCTTTTGGTGCTTTTTTAGCCGAAACACTTTGGCATTAACTTGGGCAACCGAGCTTATTCATTGACAGTTTTTGCGGCTAAGGTTATGCACATGCGAGTAATAAGAGAGGTAAAGTAAATGATGTAGAAAACAAAATATTGAACATCAAAAAAAGGCATTTTTTGTGCCTTACAATTCATATTTTTTAAACTTGGTTGTGAATGGCGTTGCTAAATCCTGCCAAAAAGCAACAAGCTTTTTCAATATGGTGTAAAAAAATAATAACTATTCCTCAGCTTCTAATCGGCGTTTGGAGGTTCTGAAGTGACATGTTTCAGGTGGTATCACCGTCAAGCCTTTAAACGATATAAGATGGGAAACTCGTAACAATGCTTTGAAACTAATGAAATACAATCTTGCTTATGTGTATGACGCTCTGATGGAAACCTTCCAAGGTAAACGATTCGCGGGCTCGTCCGGAAATGAATTCCGTGCTGAAGTCTATGAACTTGCAGTTGCAATCAGCGAATTCAAATTCATGATGTGCTTTATAATTTCACGGTTCAATGTACTGTTTGAAGTAACCTTCACAAAAAAAATGCTCCTAAATCGCAATTATGTTGGTTTTGAACGCAACTACAATATTACAACCGGATCAAGTCGTTCTTTCGACAAATTTATTGTTCAAACTTGACGTTTCGCTCCTCTTAGTTACCGGGGAGCTTCTTGAGAATACGGTAGATGTTACCATTGTAACATGTAAACTGTACAACATAAAAATATAAAGACAACCTGTACTACTAAACACTAAAAATTATTTACCAACAGGGCAGGCATTAACGTAATAACGAAAACATTGTTACATCACACATACAGGAGTGGACACAAGTAAAAAGTGTTGTAAAATACATAAGACATTATCTATTGGCGACAAACACACTTTTTACTTGTGCCCTTATTCTTCTTATGTATTTTACAACACTTATTACTTGTGCCCACTCTTGTATGTGTGATGTAACAATGTTTTTGTTGTTGCGTTAATGCCTGCCCTGTTGGTAAATAATTTTTAGTGTTTAGTAGTACAGGTTGTCTTTACATTTTTATGTTGTACAGTTTACATGTTACACTGGTAACATCTACCGTATTCTCAAGAAGCTCCCCGGTAAGTTAGGGGAGCGGAACGTCAAGTTTGAACAATAAATTTGTCGAAAGAACGACTTGATCCGGTTGTAATATCGTCACACTCGACATACGAGACATGCCTGCTGTACGCAACTACAATGCCGTTGCGGGCGACGAAAAGTTTCCTTGAGAGATGCTGGTCCGATAAAGGCTTTCAACAGATTTTGGTTGATGGTGCTGAAGTTGCCGAAGAACTGGAAATTCATTATTTAAACTAGAGCCAGTTAGGAGAAGAAAAAGGAAACGGCAATGCCATGGGCGTACGACCTCAAACCAATTTGGGGGGGCACCAAATTTTTGCCCGAAAAATTTGTCACTGTTATAGTATCTCCAAAAAAAAAAAAAAAAAAAAAAATAGGTCATCGCCCGTTTCGCTGCACCTTATCTATTACTTTTCGACTAAACATGCCATCAAACGTGGGTCCAAAGTGGTATTGACCTTTTTTTTTTTTTTGGTGATGCTATTGCAGTGACAAATTTTTCGGCAAAAATGTAAGTTGCCCGAAATTTTTACTCAAATTGCCCGAAAAATTACAAGTTGCCCAAATTCAAGGGGGGCCAGTGCCCCCCCGGACCCCCCACTTCGTACGCCTATGGGCAATGCACCAAAAAGAAGGATGAGAAAGCAAAAAAAGACTTTAACAAAATTAAAGCGAAGATTGAAGGTGGATTTTTGCTTTGCTATTTTGGAGATGGCTATCGAATCAATTGACAAAAGATTTGTTCAATTTCAGCAGTGTACTTCGCTCTTTGGTTTCTTGTACGAAATTTACGTTTTAAAAGAAATGCACTCACAAGAGATTCGAATTGTTGCAAGACATTGGCACAGTCATTGACTAATGGAGAAAGCAGAGACAGACGACAATGACTTGAGCAATAAACTAACTGCAATAGCTGGAAGACTTCCAAATTCTATGACACCTCATGATGTGCAGACGTTTGGTGCAGCGAAAACTTTTGGACAATGTATCAAATGCTTCCATTACTCAGGGATTTCTACTGACGCTTCTAGTATCCATGGCAAGGGTCAAGCAAAGCTTTTCTAAGCTGAAACTTATCAAAACGTTTTTACGCTCTACATTCTACAATGTCAGAATGGGCTTGATGGCTTAGCTACGATATCTATGGAGTCTGATTACGCTTCCGCGGTCGACGTGGCGGAATTGGTCATAAAATATGTAGAGAAAAAATACAAAAAAGTAGGATTTGCACGTAAACTGTATTAATCTACCGGTGTTGTGTACATTTTATCTGGCTTTTTATTTTTGACTGTTATCTACACTAGTAATTTAATGACCAGTGGTTCAAGTTACAGATACCGGAAAAATTCATAACTTTTATTTACTTATTTGGCTGAAATGAAATGTGGTGCAATGGGGCGAAACAAATGAAGTTTGCCTAGGGCGCAAGATAGTCTTGCGCCAGTTCTGCTCATAATTAGACTACAAATAAAGTTATGTTCATTGTTCCAACTACAAAAAGTAACATACTGCCAATTTAATGTGATATGGTAACTCGTTAATGCATATTTAAGTTTACAGAGACTTCGGAGAACTCGCAAGACTACTATCGGTATGTCACTCAAAATCTTTTTGTGCGATTAATGTTTTATGTCAGCTATAATCATGGCAAAATCTTGTTTTGCGAGACTAAATAAAATGAGATGTAAAGAAAGCTAAAGATTATTTCAATCCATTGAAAACAACAAGATGTAGTGATTCAGTTTCCATCCGGTGTTGTCCCTTCAGCAGAGATGGCCGGATTTACCCCATGCATGGGGATTTATTGGAGCGAAATTTTTCTACAGGGAGCATGCCCTTGCTTACCGCCAACCTCAGTTTTCTGACATGAGTGGTCCAACCAAGCAATTAAGCTGGCAACCCCACCATTAACAGTCAGACTGCAATTGGTAGGTACCCAATAGTCGCCTCTTACGACATGCTGGGTAAACAGCTTCACTATTCTTTAACCGGTGAAGTACGGTGAGTGGAGAATTTGGGAGTATCCGCAGTGATCTTTTGGATTTTGGGTCAAAGCTACTCATGGCTTTACATATCATCAGTAGCTTTGAAAAAAGGTCTGTGAAGTTCCTGAACTTGTATTTTGGAGACTTAGGATTTTTTGAAATACCACGCCCTATCTGAAACAGCCGTCGGAGACCATTATTAAAGTTTGTGGTACTTTTGCGTTTTTGGTCAATTTATTTTGAGCTTTGAAACCAGTTTTTGCCCCAAAATGATAATTTGGTTGAATCCGATATTTTATGCAGAATTTCTAAGAGCCTGCTAAAAAAGCATGATTGCATTCTCCTTACAGGAGGCTGAAAAATTAATTGGCTCATTCTCTTAGTTGGCCTGCTGGGTCCGAAACTTGGTAACTATACAGTGCTCAAAATGTCGTCCTCCCTCCTTTTTATGGTCCTGTATGTTGTAGCGATCGATGCAACTTATAGCTTTGAAACTGAAAAACGACCTTGAAAGTAAGCGAGAGTTCCGCTTGGCCATGCTGCATGCAATGCTCCACCCCTGTAGGGTTGCGAGCCCCTTTAAGATAATACCCCATGGCTTTAGGTAGCTGTGCAATTAAAATGACATTTTTACCCTATTACAACTCTACATATTCATTTTGAGGTGCTTTGCGGTTGATGCGTTATAAGTTCTTGGAGAAAACGCCAATGGTCCTCTTTGAACCTGGCGTAGGCAGTTTATTCGACTCTACTAAAACTCTACGCAATCAATTCGCAGAATTTTGACCGTAAATTTGCTAATAGCTTATCGATTTAAACTTACCGACAATGCAGTAAAACAGTGGAGCGCAATCGTTCGATCATTCTTTGCTTGTTTTGCCTCTCCGTGGTCCACTTTCGGTTGGCCATATTACCATTTTTTGACGTTTCTAAAGTTTTCGATATTGGAAAAATATTTTAATTTTCCTTCTATTAAAAATGCATTGGTAAATGTTTAACTCAAGTCGTCGAACCGGTTAAAATACAGCAGAAGTGCAAATTTGAACTCAGCAAAATTTATTTTTATCGGTATTTAATTCCGATTAAAGTTCAACGCTTCGTAAAAATTGTGATTAAGGTTTACCACTATCAAATTTTTGAGGTTTGGGTTCAAAAATAACAAAAATATAAAACTGGTTTTTGGGTCGATTTTTTCCTATGCTTTTATTGCAAACTTTAATGGTTTTCGTTTTTGTTGCATTTCCTTTTCTGTGCCTTGTATTTATTATAGAATTTTGAAATGAATTTAGTTTAACAGAAAAATAAAAAAAAACAAACTCTACTAAATTTGACTGAGTTGATGACCGTCGAGGGTAGAATGATATTGGGCCATTTTTTATGACTTACAAAATTAAAAAATATTGTATGTTTTGCAATGTATGATGGTAAGCCTATACAACTTTATTTTTAGAGCATCATACTTATGCTGATCTCCATAATTTACAACTCGTATGCAAGTGTTTACAAGGAGGCTTTTTTGATTTAAAACACTCTAAAACAGGGGTGTGCAAACTTTTTCACTGGGGGGCCACTTTCGAAAATTTTAACAACGTCGAGGGCCAGTCACCGCCAAATATGTATAAAATTATAAAATGCAAAACACAACCCGTGTATTATGTTATAAATTATTATATAGCATCACATACAGTTAATGTTGGTTTTGAGGCTAGAAAGTTACAACACAACGTCCTTGACTTCTTGTGTGGTCGATTCGGCTATGAAAAGAATCGGATTTTTGCGTTAAGTCATAGACGGTACAAATAGCTAAATAAATCGATTTAAAAAAAAAAAAATTTTTTTTGTCCTGCCATCATCGAGGGCCACATTGACTGGCCTGGAGGGCCGGATTGTGGCCCGCGGGCCGTGGGTTGCACACCCCTGCTCTAAAACAACAAACAAAACAGTTCTGTTTCACTAAAAAATTACTACCAGAAATCATTCAATCTGGTCAACAGGCATTTACGTGCAATTCAATAAGGTAGATCTCATTCATTCATTCATTCATTCTTTTTTTTATTCATGACCACCACCATTACACACGACACTGAACAACAATAATAATGAGAGAAATGGAGTCAAGAAAAGGAAGGAGCGACACAACGTCAGACGTTAAAACATGCAAATGAAAACAGTGGATCCATAAAACTAGAGCAATAGTTGCATGGCCGCTAAACCCTAAATTCAACAAAACAACAAAAAAGACAAACAGAACAAAACAATAACGCAGGAGATTTTATAGTTGTAGATCATATTATTTTGTAAATAAGAAGTTAGAACATTCGAAATAGTAAGGATCAGAAAGATGACCAGTGCGAGACACGGCTACGTAGGTGGTCAATGGGTGGCGCAACCGGCCTATAAGGCTGTTTTTTAGCTCATCTGAGCATGGTGAGGAAAGAAAAACCCCCCTGAAAATGAAACCTCACCGGGTCCGGAAATTCTTTCATTAAGCAACTGGTCGAAAAGAAAAAAAAAAAAAAAAAAGCACAACACATTTAATATCTACGAAACACATGTACATTATTAACTTACAAGACCGTAGCTTAGCTCATCTCAACACAAAGATTTTAAAGTGTTACCTGAGAGTAACAGTTCATCAATAAGTAGTTCGTCCTACAGCCCCAGTTCTTACGTTTGCATGAATGTTAGTAGTTTGTTACTTGCAGAATTAAAAGAGTAAAATTTTACCTTCACTTCGTGTACCTGTATTTTTGATAAGAAAGCAGTGTTGAGAGGAGCCAAGCGTAAACATACAACACAACAACATAATCATTTAAACAGATGATAATCCTATTTTACATTAAGAGATGATATCTGCAATGCACATGCTATACTTCATTATAATAATGTGGTTGTCATGTTTCAAGCACTAATTGCTCTGCCAAGTGGTGTTACATATAAAAATAGCACTGTTCCATAAATTGTGAATTTAACAACTGCCAACCGTTGTGTTAGAAACTGGCCTATTATGTTGCAACATATTAAAATGTGGGTAGTATTACTATTCTTTTACAGTCGATAGAATTAAGAAGGTGATTATGCTCACAATATAAGGTTAGAGTATACTAAAATATTCAAGTTTAGGTAGTAGTAATTTGGTAACATGAGTTTCGATTGTTATCTTCTTCTTCTTCGTATGGAGGCGATGTTTCTTAGATTGTTATTATTATAATCTATTGCTGCCCAATGCCCAATGTTACAAGAAGTTGTTGATGATTGGTTGTTGTATTTGGAAGCCTTCAGAAGAATCGCCCTTGCATGATGATGATGATGCTTCCTTCGATCGCACCGCGTACATTATCTGTAAGCAAAAGAAGCGAACCAGCAATCTGTTCAAATACCAATGGAGTTTGTGCACAAGTAATTTCGCAACTTTGCGCTGAATGTGACAACAGATATTTTTTCATTTTTGAAAAAAATTGGCAATTTGCTCCAGATGGCGGGACCTTGGTACGAAATAGACTGCTGACATAAACTGCTAGAGCAAAGTTTTGGTATTAATTTAGATCTATTTCTGGTATTGTATTGTGAAATGCTTTTTACAAATACATTTCGAAATACGTCAGGATTTTTTCCAGAGTTCTGTTTAAACATAAATACTGCAATCTCCTTAGTTAGTAACTGGTTTATAGTAAGTAGCTGGTGAGTTTTTCTTACATCAGTTACATCTCTGTAGTGCCTTAGATTGCATGCCATCCTTATGAATTTGTTGCATGTTTTTTGTAGTTTATTTATCAATGTTTTATTTCCAATGCACCAATTAGTAATACAATATTGTAAGTGACTGTTGATTAGAGAGTGGTACAAAGTTAACATGGAGCCTTGCCTTAGAAAAGGTTTGATTCTGCTTACCACGCCAAGAGTGGACCTTAATTTATTTTGAAGATGTCTAATATGTCCTGTCCAAGTTAAGTGCTCATCAATATGTACACCTAGAAATTTCATTGTAGTAACCTGTTCAATTTTCATATTTCTAAGTGTAACAGTTAAGTTAGTAGGAGGTGGTTTAGATTTAGAGGATCTGAATAGAATGCATTTAGTTTTAGATACATTTATTGAAAGATTATTGGCTACCATCCATTTGTCAATATAGTGTAACTCTTCTTGAGCACGTTCATAAAGTGTTGCTATGTTTTTATTTTCTAAAAATATGCTTGTGTCATCTGCAAACATAACGGATTCGGAGAATTTTAAACAGTTTTGGAAATCATTAACATAAACTAGAAATAACAATGGGCCTAAATTTGAACCTTGAGGCACCCCTCTTGTCACTGGGTTGATTATGTTTGATAGAGTGCCATTACATTCCACTTGCTGCGTTCTACCAGTCAGGTAACTCTTAAACCAGTCATAAGCTATGCCTCTGACTCCATAATGTTGCAATTTGTGAAGCAGTATATCATGATCTATTGTGTCAAAAGCCTTAGACAGGTCAAGAAAAATACCGAGTGTGGGTACTTTATGGGAAAGGGATTCGGTTATTTTGTGTACCATAAACGTTATTGCATGTGAGGTGTTATGATGTTTTCTAAAGCCAAATTGATGGACAGAGAAAAAATTACTTTGGTCCAAAAATGTGCACAGACGCCTATACATAATTTTTTCCAAAATCTTTGAAACATTTGATAACAAACTTATAGGCCTGTAGTTATTAATGTTGCTGCTGTCACCTTTTTTATAGATTGGACATACTTTAGCTAGTTTGAAATCATTAATGAATTCTCCTTTGCTAAGCGATAAGTTAAAGATGTGGCTTAGTGCAACTAATATGTTATCTGGTGACGACTTCAATAGCTTTGATGGTATTTGATCTATGCCAGCACTTAATTTGGATTTCATGCTATGCAATATATTTGAAATTTCCATGGGACAAGTAGGCCATACAAACATTGTCGAGCGTGAGGATGGTTTTAAATATTCACTATATTTGGCTTCACTTGGTGGAAGTTCATCCATCAGTTTGGAGGCTATGGTAGAAAAGTGGTTGTTGAAATGATTTGCAAGAGCCTGTGGTTCATATATTTCTTTACCATCAATTTTGAGTTTTTTGCAATCAGATTTTCTTTGTTTTCTAAGCAAGTTGTTAATAAGACGCCATGTATTTTTTATATCACCCTTGAATATGTTAAATTTTGACTTATAATAAGTCTGTTTTTTCTCTTTTATGATTCTGTAATAGTAATTTCTAGCTTGGGTAAACAATGTTTTTGAGTGGTTTGTTTTGGTTTTCATGTAGTGTTTAAAAAGGTTTTTTTTATTGTCCAGCAATTCCTGAGCTTCTCTATCAAACCAACTCTTGTTTGGTTTGTTTTTAAAACTGACCTTCTTTAATGGAAACGATTTTTCAAAGTCAGTCATATACTGCTTTTTCAGCTGGTTGTATGCGTCATCGGGATCAGACTTTTCCAAGATAGGAGTAATGTCAAGTTCAGATACACATTGGGTAAACGAGGCTATTTTTGTGTCACTGAAACATCTAAAACCAGATATAAAAAATGCTTTTATCGGCAAAATTTCTGTTTGAACAAAACGCTGTAGTCACCACTGGCTTATAGCTACTAAATAGTAAGAGTCAAAGCTCTGTGCTCAAAAGTATTCTTGGCTCTTAATTTTTCAGCACAGGCTGACATGCTGCAAGTGTTTGTAATGTTTAGAGACCAAATTGCGTGTTGCAAAATGTCGTGTCGAAATGAGGTCACAATGCAAAACTGATATCAAACAGCAAGCGCTATTGGGCAACAGAAAATAATGAAAAGGCTGATCTCAATTGTTGGCGAAACTTGGCCAGAGAACTCACACTCTCTCTTTCACAAATTATCATATGTTAATGTCAACAGAGGTTGTTTGAACTGCATCTACAAAAGTACTAAGGTTCAAAATTTGCATTTTAAAGTAGGGCCAAAAGCAAAAAGTCATAAGCTGTTTTATAACCTAGAACAGCAAATATGACTTTTTATGACTTTAGCACTCTTAAAGAAACCCTAAAACTATCTAGCTTTTTACTGGTTTCGGTTTGACAACTACATGTACCACCAAAAAATGTGACTTGTATTGGCCTTAATATAATCTATTGTCCCACAACGCAATAGCTTTAAAAATGTAGCAGTACTTTCAAAAATCATTTTATCCAACTTACAAAAAATTGGTCAACAGGAAATTAATTAGACCTACAAACCAAAAATTTACTATACAGTTTAAACTTGTATAGATGTCTGTATTTTTACGAGGACTGACCGTATTTTCCGCTTAATAAGCCGAATTTCAGGACCTTAATTTTGGACCTAATATTTTGGGCCGGCTTATTGGCCGATCATCAGCTTTGGACCAAAAAATACCGAACGCCAAAATCAGTCCCAAAATCATACCTTTGATCTACAGTTACTGCATAGTTATTTCAGTTAAATAAACTTTATTAATTAATAGATTTATTAATTTCTCTAATTATTAATTCACTGATGGCTGTTAACATGCATATCGACGCTGAAACGAAACTAAGAAATCATTTTGAAGAAACTTGTCACTTATTACTAAATGGCCTCGGCCTATTAGGCGGTGATAAGCAAAAACCCTCATTTTCGGAGGTAAAAATTGGTCTTGGCTTATTCGGCGATTCGGCTTGTCAACCGGAAAATATGGTATGCAACTTACGTTATTTACAGAAACCCAAGAACAATTAGGGGAAAATCAGGTAATGTAAATGAACCCGCAGTGGATTCCATAATGAGTTACAAGATTTAAGGAAAATAAACCATAAGGAAACCTAACGACCCTTTAGGATAAACAACAAAAAAATCTTAAAAGCAAAATTTGTATTTTATTTTGCTTCTTACGTCAACCTGACATAAAATTTTGGTGAACTTACTTACCTCATTTTTCAAAATCGTTTTTGTGTGTACCAGATAAAGTCAGTAGCCTGGGCTTCAACTACGTAAGCAATTAGGATTGCCAGTTTTCTAAATGGATCTATGGAGCCAGTTAAACCGCTTAAATAATAGCGTTCCGTTTTAAATAAGTTCAGGCCCAGCAAAATCAATTTTTATCAATTCGTTTCGGTTCTAGTTCTATGCTTTATAAAAATTGTTGTTTAGGTTCGCTTCGGGTTTACCGCAGTCATATTTAGAGCAGAGGAAGCCAACCTATGGCGCATTACACGATTAGAAGCGACGCATTGCAACCTTGCGATAACAATAAAGTAAGCCCACCAGTGGCGTGTTCTCAGAGTGTTAAACGTGTAATGTTGATCAGCTTCATCAGATATATTTACTTCATATCTTTATCATGTAAAAATATTATATCAATAATTTATATATAATTTCTGAAAGTAGTAGCCGTGGGGGTACAGGAGATTTGTGGCCTATCTAAAACTGTATAAAAAGTTGACGCATGGCGTGAAAAAAAATTGGCTGTCCCTGTGTTACAGTTTCGGCTTTGGTTTGATTCAGGGAAAATAAACAATTAGACTTATAGAGCTAGAGGTTTTCGGCGTGAGTTTATTTCGACGCCGGGTAAATTTTTTCTTACCTGCTGTCTTGCAATTTTTTCTTACCTGTTGTCTGTTACAACTTAACAATGTTGTAAGCTGATTTAATTAAAAATAATGCTGCGGGCAATTAGTACAACATGACAATAAAGACTTTTGAAAATCACTTTTTGGTCATGCCATGTTTTATTGAGCCCGTTACAAAACTTATGATTTCGCTGCATTTTATCGAACAACCAACAGTGGCCAAGACCAGGGTTTCCCAATTTTTTGACATGTGATCCATTTTAAACTGAACAGAGATAGCCTACGTTGCACAGTAATAGAGTATTTTTTGTTCTTCAAAAACTAGAAGAGTTAGAGCCAAGGGGTTTTACCCCACCACCCAAAAAATATTCATTGGATTTGCACAAATTACAAAAATGGCCCTAAGCAGAGGTGGGGAAACAAATCCACCTCATTCACCAGTGGGCCACCCGTGGGAAAAAGAAAAGCAAGATGCACCGTCTCCTGAATTTTAACTTAATATTGCAGTAGTAGCCTAAACTCAGGTTACTAGCCTATTCAAAATATATTGGAGTCTTCATGACAAGCGATCAAAAAGTCAAATCTTGCTCCTTCCTTCAAATTTTCTTGACACCCTCCCTGTAGCTCAAAGGTAGGCATCTGACTGCAGTCCGAGTAAAAGTGAGTGCACTCCGTGTGGCCACTAGTCACTTTGAACATGAGAGCTACTGAACGCAGATGGCGTTCTATACAAAAGCTAAGTTGTTGTTCGTGTGTAGTTGAAGTTGCTGAGGTTGCTCCACAATTCCTCTCCTCAAGCACGCGCAGCTAGCGGAGACGTGCGAAAGAACGGAAAAAGTTACTGTGGTAGCAACAGGCCTTCCCCGTCAACGTTGAGAGAGTGAAGCTTGCCGGGCGAACTAAGTGAGATTCCCGCCATCGTTTAAAACACGGTCTTGACGTTTGGAGCACGGCGACTCGACCGTGGCTTGTGCTACTTGAATAAAGACGCTGCGGTCCAACTCCATCGGAGAAGATGTAGCTTCTTTGCGGGGTCACTACTGTAGTGCAACGGCAGGCATCTGACTGTAGTCCGAGTTAAAGTGAATGCACTCCGTGTGGCAACTAGTCACTTCTATCATGATAGCTACTGAACGTCGATGGCATTCCTTGCCTAAAGCTAAGTAGTTGTTGGTGACTCTCTGCTTGTGGTTTGTAATTGAAGTTGCTGAGGTTGCTACACCCCCAAAGTAGGAAAACCGATTCCAATATATCCATGAGCATAAAACACCAATATCTTACCAACCAAACTGATGGTATCGGTACCTCAACAAAAGTGCTACTATGAGTCAGAGGTCACAGCTCTAGTTTTTTCCCAGACTTCCATCGTAGTTTTTCCATAAAATACAAAAAATTTAATCCTGAATAGATCCCAACAAATGTTTTCTTGCCAATTGACATCACAGTCTTAGCCCTGGCTACAAAAACTCTTTTGTTTTGCTTCAAACTCTCCACAGAGAAGAGCAATTTCATCTCCGGTTAAAGGTGGCGTGGGACACAGAATAGAGTGCCCAAAAGCAAACTTTCGGTCATTGAATGAAAACTGGCAATAATTGATTTTTTTACCATTGAAAACAACTTAGGCTACAAGCTCCTATTCTTTATCAAGTAACCAGACTCCTAGATATCCCGCCACCGGTAGCTTTTTTGCAAAAAAAGTTTATCCAGAATTAAAAACACAATACTGAAGTGTCAATTGTGGCAACGTCATTTGATAGCAGTTGTCAAAATTTGTTTGTAGTGAGAAAGAAAGGCAAGCCATTTTAGGTAGCATTACAGCAAATAAAAGGAGCGAGGAGCAGAGTAGACAACATTAAACTTATGTGCACAGTTATTTTGCTTCAGATCAGTGTGACTACTGATTGAGTGATACCAGCGAGTTTACTTGATAGGTTTCTATGCAGCCGCATGTAGGAGTGTAGTACATATACAGGGTGTCCGTAAAGTTTGTATACAGTAAGTTAGCATGTCGTCCAGAAAATCAGTTACTGTCATCATGTCCCAATTATGTCACAAGACATTTTTAGTTGGCTGACATGGCATACCAGAATTATGGATGTGCAGTTGCAGTGACCGTATCACAATTATGTCACGCAGGCTAAATTTGGAAGAGCGTAAATTCGTTTTGAAGAAATATTGGAAAACAGAAAACGCACAGGATGTGATTTGTGACTGATGTCTTTGCTTTAGTACAGATCCTCCAACACGTTTGACCATCTATCAAATTCAAGACAAGTTTGAGGAGACTGGCTCAGTTACTGATGCCCCACGTTCTGGTTGGCCAACAATGTGCACAAAAGAAAATGTAGATACAGTTTCTGAGGCATGTGCAAAAAGCCCACAGAAATCGTTTCACCATGGTAGTGCTGAAATGGGTATCAAACGAACCTCTTTACTTATGTTGTCACGTTGTCAAGAGTGTATTGAAGCCAAGGGCTTACAATTTGAACATTTGTCATGATTGCCTTCTTTATTACAGCATTTCCAGAATTTAATAAACTCTATAACAAGTGTTATTTTTGATTAAAAGTAACTGTATACAAACTTTACAGACACCCTGTATATAACAGATACTGGTCTACATCGAATTGGCAAACATGTAAAAGAAAGTGTTGAATATTGACAAATAAATGCATTCGTAATTAGTAATTAATCACATCAGCTAACTGGTTTCTGATTTTAGGCTACTGAACTGTGAATAAGCAGAAAATGATTGATTTCCCTATTTGTGTTTGTTTTCATAGGCTAATCGATGCAGCATGATTAGATAATACGATACCACCTTGCGATCTCAAAAAAGTTAAGGGTTAAAACTTTTTTGTTCACAGTGATCAATAGACTTGAGTTTACAGGTATATAGACTTTAAGTCCTCTTTTGCTATTGTGCCACCAGCTTACTAGGCTGCCAAGCAACAACAAATGATGAAAATTAAGCTACCACAGCAGAAATTAAAAATATGAAAATTCGAATTATTAATATGCTCATATTTTACCATAACAGTGTTTTTTGTATGTTTTTGCAACTTGGCATAAGCTTTTCATTAAAATTTAAGAGCAATTATTATGTAAGTTTGGCTAATTCAATCAGAAAAAGACAGCATTTTTTTAAAAGTGCAAAATGTAATATTTTTGTTAACAGGTGCTTCAGAAAGCATTGCTATTGTGCTTACAACTGAACTGGCTATAGTTTTTAAAGCATGTGCTTTGACATGAAGTAGGTGTGTGTCCAAATAAATTAGCAATATACCAAATGGTTGGCTTAAAGGATACTATGCACCAAAGTTTATTAGGTGTATGTCTTACCAACTTATCAATTTGTGTCTTTAGATTCGCTATCCCTTGTACTGTTATATTCTGCATTTCTGTAACTTCTATCATTTCCTCCGTCTTTTGTCATATATTTTAATGGATTAACATTTTGTAGCATTGTGTTTTAAAAAGAGTTGATAACCTCAAGCAGAAAAGATAACTAATTAGCTCCATAAAAAATAGCAATTTCTAGTCTTCTAAATCATAATTGCAAAAATTATTTCTTAAGATGCTGCTATTTTGCCATCAACAGCATCTTACCTGTGGAGGGTGTTTTGCCTTTAAACACTTCTGATTGGTTGTGGTTCGTAGCTTACAGTTTTTACCAGATCACGTGACAAGCTTGTTGTGGTTTGAAGCTACTGCTCAGTTGAGAAAAAGTGAACTTGGTAAATGAACGTAATTACAAGGGGCTTATATATAACCTGTTTCTAAAACTACAGCCTAGCTAAAAGCAATATAACAATTGCGTAATAAGGCTAGAAAAAAAGAAACTTCAAGATCATTTTTGATAAATTTGTATGAACAAATTTTACTGACTTTCTAAGAGTAAGAGTTCATTGCTTATATTCTTTAAAGAAAACGCTCCGATTTCATCGAACAGCTGTTGTCGCTTTTTTTTAGTAACGAAGTTAAAGCAGTTGATAGCAAGGTTCAACAAAAGTGACAACTGATATACACACTATCTAAACTTTTCTGGCATAGCTAGACATTTACCCTGTGGAACCACCAACTGTTACCAGTAAACCAGTCAAAAGCATTCAACATTCTCCAATTGCAAATGTCAATGGCAAAATACCCACCTGCTCCATATTTTAAAGTCAACATTTCTCTCTTTTAAATCCATATTTTAGCAAGCTCTGCTACTACCTATAAGCAGTAATTAGTGCATACAATTTGTGGCCGTACGTTTTTTTATCTGCTTTTAACAGATCCTAGTCGAATAACCTGTTTCCATTTTTTTGACAGGATATCACTTTTAACTTAATTATCAAATAATGGCTTCTTCATCGTTGCTATTGAGTGTTTTAGCATCGTCTGTTAAAGTTTCTGAAAAGGCTGCTGATGTTGTGAGAAAAATAATGTCTTCTGGAGATTTGGGAATATTGGACAAAGGTGGGCAACGTAATTTACAAACAAAGGCTGATCGTGAAGCTGAGAAGTTGATTCGTGCTTCTCTTTTGTCGGAGTTTCCCGAACTGACTGTAATTGGAGAAGAAAATGAAAAGCATGACCCAGATGCAGATTCAAAAGCTGGGTTTGATGCAGATGTGTTGAGCAAAACTTGTCCACCTGCTTATGAAAATGTCAAAGAAAACGATATGGTGGTTTGGGTCGACCCTTTGGATGGTACTGCCGAATTTACTGAGGGACTTTTAGATCATGTTACCATATTGATTGGAATCGCAATTGAAGGTAAAGCTGTTGGTGGAGTCATCAATCAGCCTTTTTTTGGTTATCAAGATGGTCCTGAAGCCATACGTGGCCGAGCAATTTGGGGTCTTGTAGGCCTTGGGGCATTTGGATGGAATAGACAAGAGCCGCCAGAAGGTAGAAGAAATTTGATTACCACCAGGTCACACTCAAATGAACTGGTAAATCAATGTCTTGCGAATATGTCCCCGACAAAAATTATTAGGCAAGGTGGCGCAGGAAACAAAGTTTTGCGCGTCTTAGAAGGGGAAGCTGATGCTTATGTGTTCGCTTCGCCTGGTTGTAAAAAATGGGACACTTGTGCCCCAGAAGCTATCTTGTGTGCAATCGGAGGAGAGCTAACTGACGTCCATGGAGAGAAAATTCAATATCACTCCACTGTTAAGTACCCAAACACTGGAGGAATTATTGCTACGTATAGAAATCACAAAGAAATTATTAGCCTAGTGCCTCAAGTAGTTAAAGACAATTTGTGTTCTTGACTGAAAAGCAATGTAGGAGTGAGAAGTCGTCATAGTTAATTAACTGTGCGATCTTAAAAATAAGTTCGTCGTAAATAGTCAGAGCTTATATGCAATAATTTTAAAGTTGATTTTGATGCAATATGTATGTAATTTTTGTGTTGCTGCTTGACATGCTCAGCGCCATATTCACAAAATTGTTTGAGGTGAAGTTTTAAAATCAGTCAGGGAGCGTGTGAAGTTATGCCGTACCGTTTCTCGCTTACCTTAGCAACCTACTTTTTTGTTTTCACCACCGTAAAATTTACTTCTTTATCTGTAATTTCTGAGCATTTTTGTTTTTTTAAATATTCGTCTGTTGTAGTACCGATGATTTAAGTTTTTTATTAAAATGGACAATTAGGTTAATCATTTTTTGTATTCATAAAACGCAGTGTTGTACTACTTCATATGTCTTGTACTAGTGCATTAAACTTCACAGAAACTATATTTCAGCAAATATTACCGCAGCTATGTTTACCGTGGGCCGATAGCGTAGGTAGGTAATTATTTACTATTTTCTTATAAATTTTTGTGTTTATCATTACCGTTCTTGGGGTGTGTAAAGCTTGTTGTTGGGTTTATGTTCGGTGCATAAACTTTTACGATTAAATGACTTCTTAAATCAACTTTTTGAAAGTTCAACGTACGCAATGGCATTCATCCCAGAATTATTATCGGTATCACCTTTTAATCAAGCGATAGATTTAGACAAGAACGGAAGTCGCGGTTTGACTTGGCACCAAATCAACGGTCTTGTCATCAATATAGTTTGATTGATTTAAATGCCGCTGTTGGAGTTGCCTACCTTTCGGAAGCGACACCGTCCGGCAGTTTTCTTGTAATAACGATTAAGACCAGACCATCTCCCGTATTTTGGTATCTAGAACTAAATAGTGGCTCCTTTTTTTGTTTTTTGTGTCAGTACTTTTTTGCTTGTTCACTTTCTATCGATCTTTTCTAGTTTTTCGTGCATGAGATTAGTGAGGTAAAATGTGGTGTGATGTAGAAAAAATATTTCATTACTGGTAAGAAACTGAAGATGGTTTAATAGCCGGTAGCGAAGTTAACTTTTTGCGAATGAAAGCACATTTTATGCTGACTTTATAACTGTTCGTTTGCAGAATTTTGTTACTTTTTACAACCCTTAAAAATCCAGTAAAAAGCAGCTTTGTTAAATCTTTATTAGCTCTCCTCTTCCTTGGGATGAAGACGCGATTGACCGTTTTCCTACTCACAACGCAGATAATTGCACATTGGTAGCACCATCAGGGCAGAGCGCCGCTGTTGGGTATTGATATCCAATAGCGGCCTCTTACGATATGCTGGGTAAGCAGCTTCATCAGAACTCTTTAAAAGCGGTGGAATTTGTTTGGTTTATGCATCTTCTACGTTATTATGGTTAATTTCTTAATTTACCACTCAAAATTTGGTATTGCATCTATTTATGAAAGTTCTCCGATTATATTTTGTGAAAGATCAGTTTCGCTTTTCACCGCTGCTTAAAATGCGTTGTTCCTGTAGTTCAGGCAATTTCGAAGCGGATTCCAACAAAACTTGTTTATTGCTTTGTAATCATTGCATCGTTTACATAACGCTACAAATAGTAAGGTTGCGCAGACCTGCCAAGCTTTAACATTCAGTCTATTGCTTTTAACCACGCAGAGGAACTCATCATAATAAGAGCACACCAACGCAATTGTTACATGGTTTGAACAGCAGACTTTCCGATTCTTGTCGCAACAAAAAACAACGCTTTAATTCAATTAAGGTAAGCCTATCCGTAACATGTCTTGGATTCGCGAAGATGACTTCATCAATATTTCGACTGTCTAAATCTAATCTTAGCTTGTGCTTTCGAGTTTGCATTGAATAATCACAAAATTGTCGAAGCTATTTGGCCACGTACATTTTTATTGGTTTATTTTTTTATGTCAATTGCGGTGGCATTCGTCAGCAAATACAGTGTGCGATAAAATGCAGGTTGCTTCCGAATAATAAAGAGATAGCAAATCGCGGATACAAAAACATCTGTTCCGAAATAGGGGGTTTAGGTTCAAAGATTTCGGTCACAAGTGCTACCCAACTGTATTCAAGTAATGACTAACGCATAATCTAGATCGCCTGACATACAGTTACAACTTTCTTATCGTACTTGCAAAAATACGTGAAAAAAGGCACTTCAGGGTTTTGAAAATATTGATTTGATTAATTACAATTCATTGTTGGCAAATTAAACACTATAAAATCAATGGTACAAAACGCTGGTTAATATATGGAAAATCCGTATACAGTAATTTAACAGCGATCGAAAATGTAAAAAAAACTTCACTCGAAAATGCAGAAGTACCTGCTCGGGTTGGTGATTCACGACAGCCCATTAAATTTTAATGAAAAGCAGATTTTTCATCTGCGAACCTACATCGTGAAGACTGAGGAAAATGGTACGAGGTTGAGTCCGTTACATCTTACAACACGGCAGTAGTTATTGAAAGCGTTTCTTACTGGTCAAAGGAGTGCTTGAAGTAAAATTGCACAAGATACAAAAAAAGCAACATAATAATAACAATAGGCTTTTGAGGAACAATACAGTAAGGAATAACAGTGGTTTTCATCACTGTATGGTTCTTAAAGCTAGAAAAAGTCTTACTTCTCCGAAATTTAATAATAATGGGAAACATCACAAAAGGAACGACCCGGGCGAAACTCTAACAAATTTGTATCTAAAAAATAAGCCTTATGGAGCTAGTAGTTAATATAAGCTATTTTATTTAATTTTGGTGACAATTTCGAGTCAAACCTGGGTGTTCAAGTTTCTAGTGAGGCTATCAACAGCATCATGATGGTTACGTCAAAGGTGGAAAGACAATTATAGCATACGGCTGTTGTTGCCTGAATGTTTACAATAAGTTGATTTTGTATGAAAATAACTATGATAAAAAATGAATCGAAGAGCGGCTGATATTCACGGCGTTTTGGAGCAAAAACAAGTTCTCAATGGTCGTCTAAGAGCAGTATTTCGATAAAGAACTTGCATAGAACCGATTTTTTTTTACGTTTGACGCTCTTAACATCATGGACTTGGACGTTTCGGTTTCTTCGGAGGAAGGGACACTCCTTTAGCAGGAGTGATGGGCTCGTGTTTCTTCGGAAGAGGAGGAGGAGGCTGATGAGCAATAAATGAAATTAATTTTTGCTTGAATGATCATTCAAGTTAGTAGTTCTTAACCTCTGCAAACACGCCAATGCTTTCTTCAAATGCTCGTAAAACCCAAAGGCGTAATGCAACAACCCTTTTTCTGGAGCCTGATCTGTACAGCTTTCTCACAAATAAATACTTTTTTTGGAGATCATCTTTCGACGTGCACCCTTTGTAGGCAAGGTCTTAAACAGTCGTGCTGTCAGAGTTTTTGCGTTTACCTCCTACGCCAATGTTGCTTGTGTCTTTTGTAGACGTTTTTGACGTCTTCTAATTTTTGTAATTCAGATAATCACGTCGAATTTAAACAGATCCGATCGAACCCAAGGTAAGGTAACCCAGCAAATCGATCGAACAAAGGACACCCCACATTTCATTCTACACAGTGCTGCCAAGGACTCTGCACCGCTCACTCTTTGGCGACTCATTTTCTCTCTGCGACCTCTGGTCAAGGCCTTGGAGAGTTGCACGGCTCCTGAGGCTACATGGTCTCCCGCCATGTCCCTCATCCTTAGATGGGGTCGTGCAACAATATAAGAACCACTGATTTGAGAAGCAAATACAATAGCAATGAAACAGGGAAAAGCTGACACAGACAGTATCAGCTACACATTGAGTGCCACGCCCTACAAATGTGAAAAAACGCAGAGTGCCAAAATTTTTTTTTCATTTTTAAGGGGATGGTGCACGATGAGGTTTGGTATAGTTAAAAGTTGCTGGATCCAAATAGTTTATGGATCCATAAAGCTAACAAATATGACATCAAATTATTTAAACTTTGTAGTGTATCTGGCTATACCTACAGTTTTGAAGTGTACCTTAGGACAAAATAGGGATGGAACAAGGCAAGTGGGAATTGGAAATAAAGTGTGCATGAATCTAATGCAGAGTTTGTTACATCAAGGACGTACCCTTTTTGTAGACAATTTCCACACGAGCTATGAATTGGCAAGGTCTTTACTAAAAAGAAAGACACATTTGGTCGGTACACTTCATGCAAACCGCAAGCATCTACCTAAGGTTGTAATGCAAGCCAAACTGAAGCGAGGGGAAATTGTTGCTCGAGAAGATCAGAAAGGGATTGTCCTGCTGAAGTGGAAAGACGTGAGAGACGTTCGCGTCTTATCTACCAAACACAAACCGGAACTTGAAGATCCACGAGAGCCAGAACAGAGGTGGTGGAAGTTCGCCAAGAAGAGGAAGAAGACAATGAAGCAACGGAACCAGGGCCTTCTCAAGGAAGGAAAAGAAAAAGGGGTAAAAGACAGAAAACACCAACTGCCATTTATGCTTACAACAAAGGTAAGTCAGGAGTAGACTTATCCGACCAAATGGCAAGTTATGATACTGCCCTTCGCAAGGGCATAAAACGGTATCGCAAACTAGCGACAGAATTGATCCTAGGTGTTGGCATAGTCAATGCTCTTATTATTTATAAAGGGGTCACTGGAAAGAAGATTCAGGTCAAACAATTTCGAGAAGAGATTTGTTAAGGCCTTTTGGGCATTGAAAATGACAATGAAATGCCAAATGCAGTTCGCCAACATATCCTAAAAGAAGATGTGAATTAGGCAGGAAAAAAAATTCGTCGACGTTGCAAAGATTGCTACAAGAAAGCATGCGATACTAGGGGATCTACACACACCAGAAAGAAAGGAACGAAATGTGTATCCACTTACTGCAACCTCTGTGAGGATAAGTCTTATCTTTGCTTAGATTGCTTTCGAGAAAAACATGAGTAATGAGTAAAAACAAAAATAAACATAAGTAATAAAAATACCTAAATAAATTCATAAAACAAGATTTATATAACTTTTGTATCCATGTAAATGTGTTTTTTCCATTTTCTAAATATAAAATGCAAAAAAAAAACTAAAAAAAGGGTATGAACGACCAACTGGCTCCACGTGCCTATACCTGGATGCAAAGACAATTTATTGAATGTCATAATCAAGCTCTACAAAAGCAAAAGGTGCATAACAGCATTGCCTTAAAACCGCTTTTTTTTCAGATTTCGTCTTGGTAACAAACGCTGGTCAAACACATATAATATACTGAAAGTGCCACAGATTTTACACCAAACGAACTCTGTGAGGCCAAGGAACTTCAAAACACCATGTTATATTCCTATACTGTGGCTTATATATGCATTACCGAGACAAGAAATAAAAAAAAACGTGTGATAGAATATGAATCACATGACAAATTTTTTCAACTTGGCCGTGATTCATATATCACTTACATGGCACTCAATGTGATAGCAATGAAACAGGGAAAAGCTGACACAGTCAGTATCAGCGGACCGATGTGGTCCTGGAAGCAAGTAGCTGCACTGAATATTACCAACAGTAAATTCACTTACGTCAGTAGTGTTTCAGGATTCCACATATTTTAAACTTTTACTGTCTCTGGTTAGTTGAGGAGCCATTTTTGCTATTCAAATAGCAACCATTCTTTGCTCTTAATGAAGTTCTAATTGCAAAAATGTGAGTGCTAACTCTGCACCGCTAATATTACTGCAGTGTCAGGCTTCAGCCACATTTAAATTCATAAAATGAAAAATTATGAATCAACTCAGTTATGAATGAAACCGATTTGACTATTTCAATCGTTGGGTTTATTAAGCTAAACATCCAAACACAGTGAACAAATTAAATAGCGACATTTTGTAAAATCAAAATAAAGCTGGTGGTTCTTCCTTTCGTCGGCATTAGACAATAAACCATCAGTCGTGATTTAAGCTACTGCCAGTAACAAGTGATCTAGCGTTGCAAGAATAATTGCTCCCCGACCACTGGCGCGCAAAGCAAAGCAAAACGTTGCTGCAACACAAGCAAACGAGCGAAAAAAAGCAACAGTCTCTACTTGATTAAAAATCATCAACTTAATATGAATGATTAAACCTACCTTTCCAGACGGAGCTACCATTGAATTCCGGGACATTTCATGACGTTTCAATACTTCCGGGTCGTCAGGAAGATTTCCATAATCACTGTAATGCTTTGCAGGAAGCGGTGGGGCGGCACAGTCATTGGAATCTAAAACGGATTAAAAATATGAGCTCCGAACGCCAAATTGAATGATGTTTTGAGAGTTTTCACGGATGAAAATTAACTCCCAGATCCGGACTTGAAGCTCGTCAGTAGGACATCAACTGATATTCAATCCAGTGCAGCGATGAGCAAACGCACAGCAAAAAGAGAATGATACCTATTTGAAGCTTCGGATCGTACAAGATATTCGCTGTTATTCAAAGAACTTGCGTCTAGCTTCGGTAGAGTCTGGCTCAAAAGCAAGTGGGTACATACCACACAGTCTTTGGAATGCCTAGTGCTGCTGGTAGAGCTTTATTTCTAGGATAAGCGCTACTACAAATTAAAGAAAATTGCCGAAGAGTGTCTTTTTTTAGAGCGCAACAACACTGGAATAACACGTGAATTAAAACGTCATTGCAGGCTATGTCGACTGAAAGATTTATACAGACTTTAATACAAAGCAATAGGTTGCAATAAAATATTTCAAGTGTAGCCTGAAGGAAAGGCAAAGCTCAAGCCAAACAGTAATGCAAGATTGATTTGTAACAAATATTTACTTGTTTTGGCAATGAACTCTCCACTAGATAATATCCGGCTTTTCGGTCTTCTCGGTCTTTCAGGCGTTAGCTGTTAATAAGTAAGTTAAATTAACACAATAACAGCAATGGCTTAATATTTTGTTGCTGGTACAGAAGTGTATCGCATAGAATTAGTGCTAAAATCAGTGTTGAAGGCTTTTCAGTGTGATTGAACTGCCATAGCAAAAACGAAGGAATATCAAGGAATGCATTCAAACTTGGCAGAACAATTATTTAAACAGTAAAACTTGTGTTTAGAAAATTTTTCCGATTAATAATCACAGCTAGATGCTTGTTTATAAATAAGACTGCGTTTAACAGACGCTTAAATCCCACAATTCCAATTCGAGAAGTTTTTTGAGAAATAGGTACTTGCGCATTGCTTTTATCACAGTGCTACGTTAACCACAAACCTCTTCGCGCAGCTCGACAGCGCCGTTGGCGGGGGCACTGCTTGCTGACGTCATCAAATTGACGCTCTTGTCCAGGGAGGAGGTCGAACCGCTGAAGTTGGAGAGTAAATCAGAGGCCCTGTTCCTCCTGCTAGCAGCCGCTGATTTATCAGAAGGATAAGCCATGGATGTGGATCGCGCAGTCCCGGATGGCGTTCTTGAACCCGACTTCTTGGTTGGTATCTCAGGAGGTGGAGTGCTGACAAATTAAGTATTGTAAACTGGATTTTTGAGGCACAAAAAAATGTTCACTTATTTGCCACAAGTACTTACTTACTTACTTACGATATAACTCGCTGTAGCCCATACAACACTGCTATAACTAACAGTTACTGAATCACTCCCTCTAGTGCATTGTTAGTAATAAGCAGTTACAGACGAATCCGGTTAATTGCATATCGGATAATTGCATAATATGTTTTATTGCATAGGAGTTGTAATTCCCAAACCTATTTGTTTGTTTATACTAATTTCGGATAAATGCATAATCCGCTTAGTCGCATAAAATAGTTTGGCAAGTTGACTATGCAATTAACCGGATTCGATTGTACCTTATTTAATTATCCATATCATATACAACTGCACCAAATTATAATCATATCCACCTCTTTTTATATCCTCCGGTCTCGGGAAAATTTTTGCAGTTATGCATAGAACATCTTTCTATTCGTACCCGGTTTGGAGTTGCCAGTGCTCCTGTCACAGCACGTTTCCACCACGAGTCTGCAACCAAGCAAGGGAAATTGCCGTGAAGTGCCTTTGCCACGAGCACAACAACGGAAACCCAATGCGAGCATTAAACTCGCAACCTCACGATCACCAACCAGCGCTTTTATCGAACTGAGCTAAGCTGTTGACAAGCTTACCTCCCAACCAGGTGAAAGCAAGATTGAGAGTTAAAAGACGAATAGGTAGATCCAAACAACAGGTCTCTCAATGCATTTAGTACTTATCGCTACATAACCATTTCAAATAGCAACAGCTAACATGAGAAAAGTTTCATGTGAATATTGGCAATCTAGTTACATAAATAAGTGTTTTACTTCCAACTTTGAAAGATGTCTTAACTTTGTTGTCTCATGTTTAACGGCGAAAATTGCCCAATAACCAGAGAGTAAAACTACTACAAATCATGCAATAAAAATAACTCTTTGACAAGCAACCCAGTTCTTAACATCAACGTCAAAGAGGCGAACAATATCAAGAAAGCGTCCAATCAACACCTGCAGCTAGACGCCTCAATTGCTGAGATCTTTCTCTGTTTACTGTGTTAAATTGGACCCGAACACGCGTTTTTACATCATTCTTGATTTGCCCATGGTTAATAATGACGTTATATCTGTTGCAGCCTCAAGTTTTAGTTTCTGGAGTTGATTTTGGAGAACACACCCGTGCGGTACATTACCTAATAGAACTAAGACTTGAAAACATCAAAAAAGTTAAACATAAACTAACAGCAAAATTTACGTTCAAGACATCGTAATCACAATCGAACAACAAGTGTGGGAGGTCACTTACCGTTGTAAAATGAAATCAATCAACATGATTGTGATAATATTCCCACATCCTTCTCACTATTGGTCACATGCACAACCATTTGAGCAACGCAATATCAAGCCTTATAGCTTAATTAACAGCAGTAAAGTTGGCAAGCTGTAATAAGGCTACGTATTGCATATCACAACATTTAGTAGTTTAATATCATATTACACGTAATGCATCTCTAAGCACCATTGCCCCGAAAGGATGCGATGCAAAAGCTGCCGAGCTTCTCACCTGCGTCCGTGCCTAGGAGAAGAGTGGTCGGATGAGTAGGAGTGGACAGATAAAATTGACTCCGGTCTGGGCTCGACGTATCTTTGTTGGTCTGAAGATGGCCTTTGCAGAGAAGATCCACCAACATTAAAAGGAGGCTGAAGGAACAGGAATAATCAGCTGTCGGCTAGCATCATGGCCACACACGATAAAGCGACAATCCACGACATTGCGTTTTTAATGCTAGCAATTCTGAGTTCAAAGCAAAAGCATCATCAGATGATTTACCTTTACTTAATGGCAGTCGCAGTGGCTAGAAACATTCGCGCTAGCAATACTGATTATTCTGAAGTAAGTATAAAGTCTAGCTGTTTTGTGAATAACTAAAACAACCAGACGAATTACAAGAAGAAGTGTTTAAAGCCCCAAAGAGATCAACCATAAATCAGAAACAAAACGCAATTTACATTGCACTAAAACCTCAATCACAAATCTGAGAACAAAAACTGTTGTGCTGAATTCTATCTATCGCTTACTTTTACGCCATATTTCTTTTCTGCACTTGTTTTAAGTTCTTGGAAGCACGAGTGCATGTTGTCGTGGAAAGGTTTGAGCGCTTTTGGTGCCAGCTCTCCGTGAATGCGTACACCCTCTTTCAAAAGGGGAATCTGCACAAACAAAGTTATTGATTGCATTTATGAGCCGAAAATTATAACTTTCCAAAACGTACGAAAAGCTTTAACTGTCTTGCTGCTGTTAAAAAAGCGAACCAGATCATGTACGACGCAAAGGCAAAACTACAGTTGTTTTGCAGATGTGGTAAGCTTCTGGCACAACAGCCAAGGACGTGAAAGCATTTTATTGTGATTCAAGCACTTCAAAAATTGTCAAGCGTACTAACCTGCAGGGCTATTAAGTCTTTTAGATGCTTGATTTTACCGTGTTCAGTAGGATTCTCATTCATGTATTCTTCGGTAAAGAAAGCCTGGAATAGATGTAATAATAAAGCTGCAATAATCGTCCATTAAGCCACAGTACGAAGAGCATTATGTTGTTTAACATAATCAGAGGATACAATTTAGGAAGGAAAGCAACTTTCAAAATCCATGAAACAATGTTACACATCAACTATATTTTATTTGGTAATTTATTTTCATACCGTATATACAGTTACACACTCTAAAGTAAACTGAATGTTTTCGGCTTACATCAAGCTGTTATCAAAGAATCTAAAATATTACGTATTACAACAAAAACTTTAGCATAACAATGAAGGCTTAGGCCTTACACTACCCCACCAAGTCAGATTATGAGTAGAAATTTGAGGTCACAGCAACATACAACAAAATAATATGAATTGTGACGAAAGACAAATGATGACAAAACAATGGCTAAATGATGACAAATAACCTAACGAAATCACGGCACATATCAATACAATAAATTAATAGTTTGCGACGAAACAAGACAAATGCATCAAAATATTTTTAAGAAAAAAGAACAACGATTGGCATATATCTGTTTATTAAGCCGTTGCTTGTTTTATTTAGTCAACAGAGCTTCATGAATTTTTGCGTTATATTCAGATTTCTTTAAAATCGTAAATGCGAGTCCGAATTAATTTCGGTTTTAGAGCAAGATTCACACTGTTGTTGAGGTTCAAATATTTCCTTGCCATGGTGACCAAATATCTGGAATGACATTCCAATGTATATCGTACTCGTATCGCACGGGTATGCTAATTGATATACGACATTAGACACCAAAGGTAAAGTAGTATGAGATTTTAATTTGAAGTGATTTCCAACTTTAATTGTACTATAAATGGGCATAACTTTAACGTCTAACAATCTAAAAATCAACCTAGATATGTTTTATAAAATCGATGAAATGGTATGTGAAACCAGATGAATTTTTCATAGGTGCATCGTCATTTTTCGTAGTATGAAAGTGAAAAAAACTATTCAAAACTTCAAAAAATCAATTTAGATAATCATCACCGTAAAACAATGCTCTTTATTGAAGCAGATCGCTTACCTAAATTTTTTGGCAGATATGTTGATGATATTTTCGCTATATTTGATAAGGAATGCGGCTGCGTTAAGTTTCTTAGTTCATTAAACTTCCACCATCGAACATGAAGTTCAATATGGAAAAATCGTATGGTACACGTTCATGCTTGGATAACGAGCTATAAGTCAAAGATGATAATTTTGACTCATGAGTTTGGAGGAAATCAACAAACAGTGGTGTCTTTCTAACTTTAGGGCAATCTGTCCACTAAAATGGAAAGCTGGATTACTTCTCTGTATGTTAGATCGAGCGAAAGCTATCTACTCTAATAAGGACTTGTTTTTTACAACGAAATAAGAGTTGAGATCTTTGTGTTACCGTGATGATTATCTAAATTGGTGTTTTGATTAAAGTTTTGAATAGTTTTTTCACTCCCGGTACTACTCAAAATGACGATGAACCTATGGGCGAAAAATTCATCTGGCTTGACATACCTTATGTGGGAAAACCAGCTCATCGATTTTATATAAAACATATCTAGGTTGATTTTTAGATTGTTAGACGTTAAAGTTACGCCCATATGTAGTACAATTAAAGTTGAAAATTACTTCAAATTAAAATCTCATACTACTTTTCCTTTGGTGTCTTGTGTCGTACATCAATTAGCATACCCGTGCGATACGAGTACGACATACATTGGAATGTCATTCCAGATATTTGGTCACCATGGCAAGGGAACATTACAACCTTAACAACAGTGTGAATCTTGCTCAAAAACCAAAATTAACTTGGACTCGTCGATTACGGTTTTAAAGAAATCTGAATATAACGCAAAAATTCATGCAGCTCTGTTGATTAAACAAAATAAACAACCGCTTAATAAACAGATATATGCGAATGGTTGTTCTTTTTTGCTAAAAATATTTTGATGTATTTGCCTTATAATCGCAAACTATTAATCTATTGTATCAATATTTGCCGCTATTTCGTTAGAAGATTTGTCATCATTTGTCTTATTTCGTCACAATCCGTAGGTACAGAATCCAATATCCGAAAACCTTGAAGCCAGTAGTGTCTCAGTTTCAAGATTTTTTCGGGTTCTAAAATATTTACATTTAAGCATTTAACCTTTTTCTTACCGAGTATAGTTCTCATGTTCAAATCTGTTTTATTTTTATATATGTGTGTTTGTAGGTATTAAATAAATTACATACTAATTTTTATGTTCATAACTGTTCCAGAAGTGATTTACGTCATGTTCCATTTGTGGAACACTGGCAGGTTACCGTACACAAATTTGCACCTTACTGATTTGTTGCTTCAATGATAGCGTTTCGCTTTTTACGCAATACCACGTAAACTCAATCAGCAAAAGCATACCTTGTTTTTATTCGTAGGCATCTTTATTGCTTGGTATGATACACTTCGAAACAAAGCTTGCTACGTTCTGCATGCAGGCGTACATTCCAGTTTTTACACATGGTTTTGGTATCTTTTTGCACATTTTACAACATCCTTGAGAAGTTACTCTTGTTAAACGGTTCATTTTAACAAATCTCATGTCCGGTGCAAGTTCAGCTTCTCCGTCTGGTCTATTTCGGGGTTTCTCCTCTGTTTTAAACATGCACAGAGTCACCTGTCTCCAAAACTCCAGGTGAGATATCTTTTGCTGGCCAAGTTGGCAATATATTCTCCATGCTGCAACGACTGCAACGTTGAGAAAGTTTACGAACAAGGTCCAGTATCATTTTTTCCACGTATTGTTGGGCGATATGATTCCAGCAAACGATCCATCAGATTAACACCGCCCATACTTTTGTTATACAAATTAATGAGATGTGGCTGTGTGACTCCTCTTTTTATCCTCCGCCTTACTTTTGCGCGCAGGTTCATGATTTTCCCAGTTATTTGCGATATTTACGACAGAGTTCTCGTGCCATTTCGCAATGTATACCTTTCCATTACAGTAGTAATTGTATGTGGTTCTTTCTTTCTTCTGAAGCTCTTTGCTTTGAACAAGTTGTTTGTTCGCCTCTTCGGTTCTGTTTTGTCGTATGGTTTCTGTGGCTCGCAAGCTTTTTTCAGCTAATTCAATCATCAGAGTCGCTGGTGAGAAAATTATCAAAATAAAGTTGGCGATACAGAACATTGGAATTACTGGAGATGAGAGAAGCCATATTATTGATGACACGTGTCTCTAAAGGCTGGTTGATCACGTTTGATTGCTTTCCCTGATATATCTGCATGGAATACTGATAACCATCACTTTCACACCGACACCAAATTTTGTAAACAAAACGAATTGGCTTCACTCTGATAAACATTTTGGCACAGTGGCATCCAAAGTATGCCACCATTGACTCATCTACACTCGATAGTTCATAAAAATACCGAACTGAAATTCAGCATATCATGCAAAAGAGATATTTTGCTCATTTTATCTCCTTCTGTGGGCCTTTGGTTGTAAGCAAAATGTAGATATCTTTTGATTTCGTGATATCTCTTTCTACTGATTGTATTGTACACTGCTGGAACTCATAAATCAGGCTACGTTGACCACTAGTGATGTTATTCTGGTAAGCTATGGTAGCCAGTAAGCAAAATTACTACTAAAAATAGCATTTCTTTATTCGATATCATAAAATGTGGGTTGTTTTGATCTTGATTGCTATAAAGATGGTTTGAAGAACAATGTGCTCCAGTATGTCCTCGGAAAACAAAATTCTTTTCCACTCTTGGTAAGGTGAATTTCCTTCAAATCTGACAAATTTTCTGTGAAATTAGTTCTTCCCTTTGAAAAGCTCTTTCAAAACCACAGACTTCTTTCCATCTAGGCAGTTCTTGTCGTCTTCTTTTGGTACGTGTTGGAAAAGACAGTTCAGCTTCGTCGTCACTTTCAAGATCTTCTTCAATCTCAAGCTCTCCGGCGGTTCGTAAATTTCTTCTATAATTTCAGCTGAAACCTATTCTGTATCGCTATCCTGATTACCGGAGTTACCGGCATTTGGCGGAAGTACAATAACATTGACGACATTTCTTGAACCTTTGATATCTTCATGCGCTTCTGCGATAGTTGCTACTCTTGTCATTTTTCTTACTGCATAGAAAACTTTGAATTTATCTTTACTTTTAACCGTCAATCACTCGCTTGCTTTCTAACAACTAGCTGCTTGTCAGTGAAGCAGATAAAAGTAATTTTTACGCGTGAATAAATGAAACAAACGTCTGGGCAGAAAACTAACACTTGCTTGTCTTCTAACGTAATTGTACAGTAACCAGCCACTGTTCCATAAATGGAACATAAAACTTTACGAAAAATTTATGACAAATTATTGACTGCACATCTTACTTATGTTTGGGTGAAAATGCATTTATATCAGTGAACTAAAATGTATCAGTTTTTGAATATTTTTGCATAACAGGAAATGCGTTTGGTACTGCCTAATATTGCACCCACCTCAAAACATAATTTTTCACGAAATAAACGTTCCTATAATTCGCTCAGTAAGCAAGGTATAAGTAATAATTATACCTAGTAAGAAAGAACAACTTCCAAATAATACAGTAAAACCAAAAAGTAGTTTGAATTCAGGCAATTGGATAGTTTGCTAGCGTCTTGAAGTTTTGTTCCATTTATGGAACGCTGGTAAGAAAAAGGTTAACCATGAATAATCACAAGGATGGAATAATCAAGACTACAAATTTTTTACAATTTATCAGTAGAGTAATACATAATAATATAAATGAAATAGTGAGATAATTAACGTCATAAATAATGAAATGCACAGTGAGACAAGGACAACGTAAGCAAACATTACCGTCATTGCTCAACTGAATAACGTACGAATATTCACACTATTGTGGTTAAACCAATGGTACAAATGACATTTTATGGCACGCTTAACCCTCTTTAAAAAAGTTTGTTTTGGAGCTTTTCGGTTTTTTGATGTTCGGACAGTGGATTGCGCACCTGTACACGTTGCTGCGACTTCAAATTTCGATTCATAATCTGACTTTCTAAGGTAGTGTAAGGCCTAAGCCTACATTAATATTTTGAAGTTGTACTTCTATACCATAATTAGGTTCTAATTCCTGATATTTTAGATGCTTTGATAACGGCTTGATATAAGCCAAAAACGTTCAGTTCAAAGTGTGTAGCCTACTGTACATACAGTATGTAAATAAATTATCAAAGTGAAAAGTGGTTTAGTGTTGCTGTATAATGTTATTTTAAAAATAAGAGGAATAGAATGAATAACTGCAGAAACCACATTACTGAAAAACTTACTCAAATAATTGGCTTCAACTATCACACATTTTACCTTTTCATAATTAGCAAATCCACCCATTACACGTGGGTCAACGACGCCATTCAGTTTCATGGACAGAGGATTGATCGGTTCGGCTGGATTCTTGTGGTATTTCAATACCATGAGACGTATATCAGCATTAGCTCCCTCCATCGTCTCGATCGCATTCTCCAATGGACTGATCTCGTTCTAATAGAAATCAAGCCAGCGCTTAGAACATATACCAGAAAATATTTATAATTAAATTCTAATCAAACTTCTGAATTATGGCAGTTAAGTTGAGAAAGGTTATTGCATTTCAAGGCTGCCATAAAAGCAGACTGAAAGCCTTACAGACGGGCACCAAGTCCACTTTTATTCTTTCACACACTAATGCTCGTATTTTAAAACCGAATTTCAGTCCGACTTGAGTTAAAGGGTGTCGAGTCGGCGTTTTGCTGGTTCTAAACCAAACTCGAGCACAACTAGAAAGCCACAAGATCTCAAGTCCGACTTAATATTATTTGTTCAGGAGACCCAAGACGCGCAATTGTGACGACTAGTTCAAACAATAGCCAATGTATGTAAACTGTTGGGAACCAAGGTGAAGGTCAGCACAAGGAAGGTAGTTGGCCTAGTACAGGGATTCTTAAAGTTTGCCTCAGTACCCCCAGGTGGTTTTGATATTAGATTTTGGCGATATCGAGTATTTCTATTACAAAATAAAAGAATTACATCACAAAGCAATTGAAAAGGGCAACTAAATTTTACGTGAATCCGGATTAGGGTATTGGGGCTTAAAACTTTAAAAACCGCTGGGTCTAGTACGTTACAGTGAAAATATGATAGAATAGTTTGATTAGTTAAATTACAAATTGCGTAGTAGTTTAAGAAAAAAAGTAGGCTACCGCCAGTTAGAAAAAGCAGAGGCCTAAGGCAACATCTGTTGGTCTAGTTATGATATCGTGCCGGCTGACCGGTACGATAATCTTGAAAAAATACTAATACTTAGCACTGTAGCAGGGTTGCCGATATTCTTAAATCATCTGGCTAGGCTACAGATGCAAAACAAGTCATGGAGGATTTTCTACCACCGCACACAGGAAGCCTATTGGTGGTAGGATTGGTATACAAAAAAAGAAAGGAGAGCTGGACAAATAACTGGTAGATTGCGGGTACCTACTACGCTTTATATGCATATAATTTTGAAATGGGAAGAAAACGTAACACTATTTATCTAGTGAAGACTTTTTTCGAGAGATTACTTAGTACGTTTGCTTAAAATGAGCATTTTTGATACAAAATGAAAAGTGAAGACCTATTTTAGAAGTCTTTGCTATTTAAGAGAAAAGGGAAAGCGCATTTCCCACTGTTCCCGTCAACTCGATATGCCAGAGTAGGTAGCCTTCCAATGTCACCCAAGAGACATAGTACTCTTTCTCTGACCGATAAATACATAACACTGAATCAATGTTTAAGATACAATCTAGCCGTGATTGGTTACGGATGATTTACGAAAATAGGGAGGGAGGGTAATATCAGATCTGCAATTTAATTAAAAGTTAAAAAGCCTTTTTTTAAAACAAACTTGTGATAGAAGTCCTTTCGTCCCTTTTTCAGTTAATAACCATTTTTGGAAAACCAACTTGTACCAGCCCCTTTTTACCCTTTGGTTAAGTTATGCCAAGACCCATGGGGGGGGGGTCGTGGCACAATGCCCCTTCTCATAAATACTGTACTGCATAGTAGACATTTAGTTGGAAGCCTACTGGCGAAAGTAGTATCACCTTACATTGTGTCGTACTTACAGCCGTTGTTGTTGTGGTTATCCCTCTCCCTTGGAATGGAGGCACGGCATGAAACGATTTTCCAGTTTCATGCAGCAAACCTCATCAAAATAGGCTACGGGAAAAGCGGCAGCCCATTTCGAACCAACCGTGAATGCAAATTACTGATTGGTAGCCCCACCACCAACAAGGCGGACCGCCACTGGTGGGTACCCAAAAGTCGCATCTTACAACATGCTGGGTGAGCAGCTTCACTATTCTTACCCGATGAAGCACGAGTGTAGGTTACATACACGCAAGATATTAAATGACAATTGAGATTTAGAAAAATATCTTAAAGCTTAAAGAACTAAGCTAGCAATGATTTGTAATATTCATAAGAATAAAACAAGTTTCTATAAAGTGATGACCTAGTAAAAAAATCAAACCAAAACTTGATACAAAATTTTGAAGATTGAGTAAATGACACTTTTGAAAACCGAAAAAAGAATAAACTTAAATTGTGTGATTCAATAAATAACAAGCAATATATATTAGCCAAGTGTGTAGTGTGGAATCAACGTCAGTTCATGTGCATTCAAGATCAGCTACATCTCTGATTACATTAATCGAAAAATGCTTCACTGGGCTGCCACTCTTCGCCTACTATGCATTCCCAAGTCCAAAAGCACAAGCATAGCCGAAATTCGGCTTGGTACAGCTTCAAAAAGCTGTTGTGCCGGCGGCTCTCCGTGACGCTCCTTTAGATAGTGGTAGTTGCATCAAACGGCAAGAGCCAAAGAGAGTAACTATCTATATCTTAAAAATTCGGACGAAAGAAGAGCAATCACAAATGAGCCATCAGCTGCAATCGCGTTTTACCACGTAGCCAAAACCACCCTCACAGCCTTCGTAGCACAAATGCAATTCAAGGCGAGAGAGTACCTTGAGAGCTTTATAACCGCTACTTGTAGTTTCAGGAAGCAAGTGCTTTGCAATGGACTGGTGCCGCTTGAATGCTAACAAGCAATAAAATCAAGCGATCATATAATGCGGCAAGTTTGAAAATAGGAAGGCGATTCTTTTGATCAGCAATTAGGGAGCAGATTCATTAAAATAAACAAATTAACTACGTACCCGAGTAGTGTTTTGGATTTCAAACCATCTCAATATGCCAGGCAGCTTGTAAAATGTGGTGAAGTTGTATCGCTCTATCCACATGCTCTACACAAAAAAAATTAAAATATTTTCATAAGAATATGACTCGCAGCTTGAAAAAACACCAGTCGCAGAGCCTTGGAAACACACTATAACAAGTATTTGCCTTTTGATTATAACCTACTCTGCAGATTTCTAACTACAATGATGAACAGAAAATGAAAAACTGACAATTGTCTGTTGTCAATGCCATGGATTTAGTTCGGCGAACGGAATTGCTGTAACAACCTGTTTCTATATCAAAAATTAGCCATTCTTACCGCAAACTCGTTGTCCTTGTTTTTTGGACCTTTTCGAAATGGTTTTGAGTATTGAAATCTTTGCACTTCATTTACTTTGTAGAAGCTGAAAACCCAATGATATTAATAATGCGATAATCCAACAACACTGTTCTGTATTTCGAACATAAATTTTTAATTTAGAGTTAAAAACATCCCACGACCGCCTTGAGCATGGCATCAGAATAGCTCCTTTTTAATGTCTATGCAAAAGTACGACTATTAGTGGTAGACACACAGCCCCGACACTAGGCAAAGCTTAACCCGAACAACACGCTGAATATGTTAAAATCTTACTTATTGTAGACCAGTGGAGTGAAAAGACATTTCAGAGCAATCTCCAATGTTCTATTCAAGTCTTTGAGGGCCAGCTTAAAGCCAGCCAACACTGCTAACGATAACTCACTTATCACTACTTGAATAATTGAGAAAACAAAAATCCGAACCTCAAAATTTGATCATCAACTGATTTTCCTTTGAATTGAGGTGGCTCTTCCATCACTGGCGTAACGGTGTAGATTTGCACGTCTATCAATGACCAAGTTAAGGTAGAAACTCATCGCAAGCTCAATCAGTTAGCTAGTTAGTCTTTAATTTTTAGCCACAAGAAAACCTTTGAAGTTGTGTACAGGTTCGCTTTGCAGTTGCCATTATCGCTAGCTAAAACAGCGCATTACTTTTATACGCATTGAATAGTATTTGCGATGGCTTTTCACCAAACGCTTGTTGCAGAATAGATTGCTGCATCAACGTTACCCACAACCACTAAAATAATCCATGGAATGGAATCTGTTTTCTTGCTTTATCGGGTTAAAATAGTGAAGCTACTTACCAAGCACATAATGAAATGAAATTTTTGATCACCCACCAACGGCAGCCTGGTTTGCTGGTAAGGCTATAAATATGCAATATTTATGGCAGATCTAAAATGGGATTGCGGCTTTTCCTTGCCAAATTTGGATCAGGTTTGAAGTGTAGGTCTGGAAGTTCTGTTCTTCATCGTGCCCTCTCATACGAAAAAGGAGAAAAACACAACATCCGTAATATGGATCATTTGTTTGTTAAACCAATGCAACGATGTATCGTTTAACGTTAACAGTAAATATGCTCGGAGACATGGATTAATCAAGTACAGCCAACTGCATCTAATCAAAACTGTGATTTTTTTCGCCAGAGCAGCCTACGGCATAAACTGCTGAAAGACTTTCCACTTAAAACAGATAAGGATACACATTCCGTTGGAGTTTTTGATATCATCGCCAGGCGGAGAGGTGGTAGTCATTTTTTGAGCGCTGGGAAGAAGATTAAGGACCCTTGTTGTGAACTCGCCCAGCCGTTCGTATTCCTTGCCACGGTAGATGAAAGTGCGATTCTAATAAAAAAAATCAATTAACGGCTTTTGTTGACTAGAATACTTTTAAAAGCCACGACCTTAGGAAAGTGAGCTTGTTCGTCGTTGATTTTACTATGGGCTCTCTGCCAAGCACTTCTACACTTTTAGCCTTCAGTCATAGGAAAGCCTTTTGTGGGTTTTGCTAACACAATGCTGTATTCTGATCCGCTTTGAAGTTACCTATACTGCAGGAACATAGTATTTCTTCCACAAACAGCGCAGGCAAGCAGGTGAAATTGCGTGCTTTTTCAAAGTGGTCGCGAGGTTCGAACATATGATGTTGTTGTTGTTGATTACCCGACCCCTTCCGAGGGATGAGGGCATGGCGGAAGACCATGGAGCCCCAGAAGACGGGCAACTCTCCAGGGCCTGGACCAGAGGTCGTAAAGAGGCAGAGAGTCGCCAAAGAGTGAGCGGCGCAAAGAGTCCGTAGTTGGACAGTTGCAGAATGAGATGAGAGGTGTCCTGGGACGAGTGTCTGCAGGCGCTGCAAGAAGAATTCTCGATTCTGCCAATCCTAAAGAGATAAGAACTTAACAGAAGGCTGTAGCCGTTGCAGCGTAGACGAGAGAGGACACAACGAGCACAAGTTCCTCGGTGGCAATCGAGGGAGCCTGTGTGTCGAAGAATTTAGATGAGACAGTACGCCTCCAGTCCGAGAAAAGAAGAGATAAGAGGAGAGAGACTACAAGGGATTGTAAAGGGGGCAAGTTGCGCTCCCGGTCAGGCCAGCTCACAAGCCGCATTGTTCCCCGGGAGAAACGAATGTCCAGGGACCCATTGTAGCCTGATAGAACAGGAGGAGAGAGAAGACAGTTCCTGCCAGATCTGCCACAGAGTTTGAGGTAAGAGGAAAGATCGAAGAGAAGACAGAGTGGCGAGGACAGAACGAGAGTCAGATAGTAGGAGAAGAGAAGTGGCAGACTTGTTGGTGCTGCCGGGAACAGCAAAGAGCGTGCAGAATGGAGCAGGCTTCAGCACAGAAACTTGAACATATTGGACCTGCTGAAAAGGAAAAGGAGCAGAGCCGTCAGTCTAGAGTACCAGATCATAAAAGACGAGAGAGTCAAGGTGGGCGAGAGAGAGGGGGGAATCAGAGCGGGAGCATGAAGAGGAAAAGGTAGACTCCACAGTAAAGGAAGGCAGATTCCAAGCAGGAAAGGGAGGGCAAGCAAGAAGAGCCTCCCTAGTTGTCATTAAAGAAGGACGCTCCACCTCACTCAAACCCGTGCTTCATCGAGTTAAAATAGCCCCCCGTTTCGGTGGTGGGGTCACAGGTCTTGCATTTGAATTTGTGACTGGTTCGAAATAAACTGCAGCTTTCATTTAGCCCGATTTTGATAGGGTTTGTGGAGTGAATTGCCATTCATGCCGGGCATACATCCCAAGGAAGAAGGCCGGACAACAACCACGTTTCTTACAAGAGTTTTTTAACGATAACTCGACGCAATAATACAAATTAAAGCATGGGTAGGCGTTATCAACTCTCGCACAAGTTCACTCGAATAAGCGGTATTGATACCGTTTGTACTGCGTGGAAATGTGAAAAACGTTAGTACGTGAAAATTGATTTTCAACCTTAGCCACAGCAAAACCTTTGTAATCAATATGTTGCATTACGATGTAGCAAATTTTATAGGAAAGCAGAATACGAACAAGGCAACAATTCTTACCAGACCGTGGAGATTGTCCGGTTTGTGGAGCTCCATGGTCTCCGGCCATGGCCCCACCTCAAGGAAGGGGTCGGGCAATAACAAAAACAACAACAACGGTTCTTATATAATTGTTGCGCAAGATTAGCTAGCAAGTGATTTTAAGTTTTTCAATACTTTTTCAGTGTTCTAGTGCATACATTTACTTACTCGTTGAAATGTGGGAAATCCCTGACCATAATACCCAACGAAGAAGTATTCAGGTTCAGGTCGGACTTGTGTTGTGATGTTCTTGTACAATTCAGCTTGTTGAAACTGAAAAAAGAACACGGTAAAAGATGAAAAGTATGTGGCATGGGCAGGTTTTTATCACAGCGATTTCTAAAGCCGCTGGCGGACCAAGCGAGTGTTGGCGGCTCTGTTCGTTGCTTTCTTCACCAGCAGAATATCTGGCTCCTCCTGTCATTTGTGAAACAGGAATAAATTATCCTGCGGATGAGAACTTGTGCAATCATCGAAAACAAGAATGAAGAGATCGAACAGTCTTCGAATCGACAACTATTCGTCAGAGCGGCTGCGGTCGCGCAAGCCATCGTTCCCAGTCAAAACGACAAACGACGATCTTGTCCTCGTTTGAGTCACTTCTTTCTTTTTTGGTAATGCATTTACGCTCATGCTGTTTGCTTGTCTTTAGTCAGACTGGGTCATCACCACAGGTAAACTACTCGGTCGCACCACTAGCCAGCCACATAAAGAAGGAGGTATCTCAAAGGGCGAACTGGCTGGCTTTTTCTCCACGCTATCTCTTTCGTGCAGAGCGTCAGGTGGGAAAGCTGAAAATACTGCTTTCAAAACTTTGGCATGACACTACGGGGAGACTAAACCCAGATCTACAGACTGCGAAGCAGCCATGTAACCACAACACAACCGAGGCGAATAAACAACGGTTGACTGTGCAGTACGCATCGTAACACTCTAGAAAACGGTGAACTAGAAAACTATAGACAAGACGTTCAGTATATAGCACCACACTTACGACAAAGCATCACTTACTAGGATTTCCGACAGTTGCTGGTATCTGAAGGTCTCTGTCTCGTGTTGCACAGCCAGCTCCTTGCACAGTTTAATGCCTTCTTCCCACATTTTACCTTGTCCGAAGAGCTTCACGATTTCATAATAGAGCGCTTCCTTCAGCTCCCGATGCGTCTGCGCATCTTTGTAACGCACGTTGTACGACGTTAATCGCTCATCGGACCACTGCAATACGAAATACTTTTCTGCTGTGCGCTTCTCAGCAACTACACAAGAGTCGAGACGATGGCACAGGACAATACATTATTAAAGTAGGCTTCATAGCTTGCCTTAGAAGTAATATTGCACAAACAGTACGCGGATAACATCGCGTAAAACTTATTGAAGTTTAGTCAACCGGATTGTGCTTGAACACTTTAGGCTTTCTTGTTTATTTTACTGAAAATCGCAAGCAACGGCGAGCGCATTTTACGCCATTGCTCCAGAATTCGTGCGTTCGCTCACGCAGTACTTGTGCTCACCAGACTCCACACAAGTTTTTCTTTCTACCTCTCCTGCTACGGGACTGTTAAAGTCATACCCTCTTTGGCGACCTCTGGTTCAAATCGTCGCAAGTTGTCCCGCTACTGGGCTCCACGGTCTTCCGCCATATCTTCATCCAAGGAAGAAGTCGGATAAGAACATGGCATTTGGAGCAAAAAATACCGCAGCAAACTCAAGTAGTAAGTTGAAACCGACTGCTTTGAAGCTAAGGGTGAACAATTTATAAATCCATATTTCTAAAACATTTGACTCGAATCTTACATCGAGTAACTTCGCATGCTCGTATAGAGTGAAGGCTGCTTCTGTATAATTGTCACATTCCAAATGCAGATCACAGAGCTTGTACAGATATCTGACGTACATTTCAACGCGATCGATATCTCGGTAGAAGTTCTGCAAATGAAAGAAATTTGGTGTAAACATATATATATCGGCAAAACGGTGAACGTAAGTGATGACGTAAATTAACTCGTCGAAGACAGGTTGAACGGAGAATTTGGGAAACTGCTTCGAGTCGGTGGTCACCTATAGATGTCAATGCGGTCGACGCAAGCCGTGTTGTTGTCATGATGCCAATATTTGCTACGTACTCGCTCACCTGAGTATGTAACAAGTGTTGGGGTCGCAACAAAACGGCTTGCGTCGACCACAGTGAGAACCCTTACTCTCTTTTTAGTCATGACCGAGTAAATGGAATACACAGTCATGGCTACTCAATTTTAAAGTTGTAGAGTTTACCCCTCCTCTTCCTTGAGGTGGAGGTAAAGCATAAAAGGCAAACCAGGTTTACATCGTCAATCTAAGTAAAATTAGACTTGGGGAAAGCGGCAATTTTGAACCAGTCGTGAATGCAAAATGTAGACTGGTATTTCACCACCAACAAGGGGAACTGCCGATGATGGGTGCCCGAAAGTCGCATCTTACGAGATACTGGGAAAGCAGCTTCACTATTCTCACTCAATGAAACACGGGTGAGTAAACAGTTCAATATTTCATCCTACGTATTACTCATACTCCTAAGCGCCAAGCAGGGGTAAGTAAATACCATTTCTGGTCTTTGGTATAGCCCGATAGGAGAATCGAATCCATGTCCACCGACTGCGAAGCGGAAGCTCTAACCACTTGACTACCGCGCCGGTTTACTGTAAGCCACAGCTTGAAGCGTCACCTAACCCATGTCGCAAGCAATGCAAGCTCCAAGAACTGACCAGCCATCTTCTGTTTACATGTTTGACGATCAATCCATCTGACCAGCTTGCCCACACGAAGTCAGTGGCGTTGATATTTAACTATAGCTCACCAGCAAATTGACGGTGCAGCTCATTCGGTTGTCTCTGTTTTCATCGCGAATGATGTCACGATAATCGAGCAGACGGCCAAGCAATTTCTTGATCAAGTTGACGAAAGCAACGCCGGTAGTACGGAGATACTGATGCTTTCCGCACCAATCCGACATGCTGGAGAAAAAAAATGAACCTTAGGTCAGCCAGAGAACAGAAATAAATTTATCAGCCAGTAACACACGAAGCAATCAATAAAGAGACCTGGCCTTTTATAAACTGAAAAAAATACAAGGTAATCGAAGGAAGATATAACACTGGTATCGCTCAACTCTATTTTTCCTTGAGATGCAGGCACAACATTAACGGTAATTCAAAGTCACACAGTAAACCTCATCAATAACAAGCTGGGAAAAAGCGGAAGACCATTTCAAACCAGTCAAGCATAGGAATTGTGACTGGTAGTATCTCTGCCAGCAGCGAGGTCGATTACCATTTGTGGGTGGACAGAAGTCGCCCCTAAAGAAATGCTGCGTGGCTGGTGAGCAGCTTTGCCATGCTTACCCAGTGAAGCACGGGAGATGATATTAGACTCAAGCAGACTTACATTTCATGAAAGATCCTCTGATACTCCACATCACCCTTTCCGCCTTCCACCAGAACATCCAACTTTGTAATCATTTCAGATTCAAACTGTTGACATTATAGTAATGATGGAATTAATCGAACGGTGTCAACTAATGATTAGCAAACGAAAACTTTTGTGCGTGCATTTTAGTCCATAGTTGGACACATTTTGCTGGTTTTCGTGGACGTTTCGTCTACTTATTCATGCGAAAGCATTTAAAAACTCAAAAAATATATCAGTTTTTTCTACAAATTCGCCATGCCACTAGCATGAAATACTTGATTTACGATCATTTAGTAAAAGCTATTCTGAAAAGAAGCAAAAAGGCAAATGTCTCATTTTCATCTAAACGCTAATTCGTTGCATTGTCAGAAAGCAAAAATTATGCTCCTGCATTGAAACAAAAATGGCTCTGAATAAAGAGGCAATTCTATATTTATCAAGCACTTTATTCACCATTCTGAAGTTGCCACTTGAATGCAGTTCGCATTGCATCATGTCGAAAAATATTGGAATTGTAGCCTTTCGTAATTCCGGTTCCGGTATAAGCGTCATTTCCAACATGGGTCCAACCATGCTGGGGATGAACTTGATCTTATGGGGACCTGGCATAAAATAACAGTTATTTTTACAAAATTAGGGAGGTATACAGAAACAAGGTTTAAGAAATCAATTAACGTGCTGGGAAGAATGGTTTAATACTAAATTCTTGCTCTCAGTTGAGCACGGTCTCTGAATACCGAGCATTATCAACAGTCGCCTTTGCAAATAATTTTACGGTGTGTAAACTGATGGAAAAAAAGGCTTATTTCAATCTACTATTGTAGAGTTAAAACTTACTGCCACACTGCATAAGTCTATGAGTGTTGCAACACAGAAGGAAAAGACACAAGGAAACGTGGCAAATAATGTTTCCTTGTAAAAGCAAGTAATTGAAAAACCTACATGAGCTGCAGTGTAAATAACTGTAGTTTAAATGCCATCTTCTCCATATCACATAAAGCCAAACCATAGACAAAGGGTGAATGCTTATTTGTTTATCGCGGACCACCAGCTGCGGTTCAAAGCTTTGCCTTTTAGCACGACTTTAAAAACTAGCTCTATTGGGGGCCGCTGGTTTCTGAGGCTCAATGGTCCAGAGCAACATCTTTGTCCTTAGAAAAGGCCGGCAACTTAGACCACTTTGTGAGACTTGAACAAACATACCAAGATTGAACCACATAACTCTGATTTCAAATCCCATCTCGCAACGCAGATCGCCGTATCTGAAACAAAATCTTGTTATCCAGTTGATAACCAAAACGCTGACCGCATTCTTTGCCCTACAAGGAGTCATCAAAACATGGAAGACTTCAAGTTAACGTCCTATCCTGCGAGGTAAAGCAAAAAACACTTTTGTAACAAGATCACATAGCTCGAACGTGTACAGCAACTTCTTCAAAACACGGTTGTTTATAAAAAAAAATTGGGTATTTGATAAAAGCGTGTGAACTCCAAATAGTGAAGTGCAGGGGTTTTTGTCTGGTGAAAAGTAAAGCCAATAGCAGTGGCACGGGATCTCGGATTTAATTGCTGTTTGTTTGCATCCAATGTTTCGAACTCCTTGCTTTTCACTTAAGTCGGTTAACCCAGTGGCACTCAACCATCGTTCGGTGAGATATTAGTTACCAGGCCGTTACATTGGATAACCAACAATGCTTAGGCTTATTTTTTCAGTTTTTTTGACCAGTGGCTTTTGTGTAAGATCTACTCGAATTTAGAAAATTTTTGCACATTTCACAGCTTGCTCAACTTTACATCTTATCCGCAATAATAATGCCAACGATCCTCAGTGCAAAAAAAAGTAGACTGCTGTATCAACCGACTTACTTTTTAATGATGCTGTGCCTCTTGTTGTGCGAAAAAGTTTCCATCTGCAACGACTCTTGAGTGAGGAACGCAACGGCTAAATGGAAGAAGTTGTTCCACAGCTGGTATTCGAAAGACTTTTCATCCAAAAACGATTTATTTAAGGTTTTTGTGAAGAACTTGATGGAACGCATAAACGTTCTGAAAATAGTTGGCAACATAGTGAAATAAAGCAAAATATTATAATTAAAGGCTTCATCGATAACCTAAAATTGGTACCTTGTGCAACCTAGCCGTTAATACTGCACATAATTATAACTGGTGGCATCCAATGAAGGCTATATTGATTTTATAATAAATATATACATTCCAATAAACTGCATAACCGACTAATACGTTTTTTCAAACAAACACATTCTCGCACTCTAAAATGCACAGCAAAACTCCAGCAAACCGCATCGAATTTTCCTATATCTGTTAAAATGCGGTTTGTGTGAACTGCGGCTCACGACGTAAGATCGTGCGGCCTGTAAAGGAAGCAATTCGTTGCTCGCGTCCAAAGATTGATTACCAGGTTCATACCCAAGAGGCAGATCTCAAAAAAGCCCCACTAGGAAAACTTTGCTTATTTGGGTTTAATCCCTACACAATCAGGTATCCATTCGAAAATCTCGGGAATTTTGAGGTCGATGTCATAAAAAAGTCTTTACTTTTAAAACTTTGGTCCATTGGCGCGCAAAATCTTCCACCAGGCTAATATTGGCGGGCCCGCAAAAACGTTTGCGCATCCTTACCCTAAAGCAGTACCCTTTGTCAATAATACAATCCCCGTAATCCTGCCTTTTTATAGTGATTCATTGGTAGTCGATTGTTGGGTTCTGAAGTTTTTTTACAAAGCTATTACTTACGCGTTTTGCAAAGCCATCATTGTAACCCAATCTGTCGGATACACACCAGTACTGATTAAATCGTGAAACAGGGTGAAAATTTCCATGAGAAACTCCTGTTAAAACACGTGACAAATAGTCAAGCAAACGAGAAGATATCGCTGCACAGTCATCCTAGCTCAGCACAAGGCGTTGGGAGTCAGATGCTAGCGACGTCTCTGCGATTTCGTGCTCTTGAAAATGGCACTTAGCGCTGCTTGAAGGTACTGTGTCAAGAGTATTGGTAACTCCGATGCAGGTCTGATCACATGTTGTTTCGTGTTTGCGTTTAATTAAGATTTCCTAATGATAGCAGCATGAAACAGTATAACTATTTTTTTGACAACACAACTTAACATCTGTTCGCTAACGACCACCTACAGCGGTCCAACGAAATTGCCACAAGTGTTGGGTTGACAGTAGAAATTTTGGTTCATCACTTGTAAATATGAAAACGTGGAAGACGCAGCGGGGCTAATTCAACCAGACTATAAAGATAGTAATTCATAAATCTGATTCGCAAAACTTAGAAACAGTGTGCTGAAAACTAAAAATATTGAGGTTTCTGAATGGGCCACGTCGTATAGGTAGAAACTGTTAAAATTTTGTTGAATCAGCAGTTTTGTGCAAGTGTTCAGCTGCAGGACATGACGATTGGTAAAAACAAACTTCACATTTGCTAGTTGCGTTAAAGGCAAAAATGTGCAAAATGTCAAAACAGAGTGATTTTCAAACTAAAGATCTTACCATTAAATCTAGTTTAGTCGGAAATGATTCGAGATATTTTTCGTAATGATGCTCTTCCATTTGTCTTAGCATCGAAATTAAACAAGCGACATAGCTTCCCTGGAATAGAATTTTAAAAATGCAAAAACTTTTTACATTTGATTGATTTCTTTGGACACGCCCAATAACACAGTAAATCATATCACAGTCTCTAAAAAAATTGTCAAAAATAAAATAACTGCTTGTACTCTTATCAGCAAAAAATCTACCATCAAATGGGCATACTCCTCGACAATGCTTCGCATAATACAATTTCCAGGTAATAACTGAATTAGTTTAGCGTTTCTTGCGCTTTGCTTGATTTTATGCCATTTTTTTTTCGCTTTGTCGCAGGCTCAGAAGTAGTGATTCAATGCATGTCTACTACTACATACTCCCTCTTGAAGCGGATTTTTGGAGCAAAGTAACACTTTGCTGGAGCAAAGTAGCACGTCAAATTTCGGATGCCTTTCCTGATGAATTCCAATGGTGCTTTCATGGTATTTTATACCAAAGAACTTACGCTTTGAAGTTAGAAACACTCAACAACTGGAGCTTTTACTTGTGGTTGCACGGTACTTTATTAATGATAGTCGCAGTCACACAACTAACGTTGAGAACATCACACTTACAGCTAGTTGGGTATTCCTGTCTTGATTGATTACCACACGAATAATGGTGCGCAGAAGCACGTTGACAACTTCTTCAATGTCGTTTGCAGTTGAGCCCTAAAATTGCATTGTAAATATACTGGCAATGAGTGCAAAAAATCTTGTTGAGAAACTGAAGTGCACATTCAAAAAGCATTTTTAAAATAACATTATCTCAGTCAAGCGCTGTAAAAAATAAATTTCGTTTATATTTCGCTTTACCAAAATGGCTTACTCACGAAAGTAGTCAGCCTGAGTTTTAGAATTTCGGTTTTCTTTTTCGGTGTAATCGTAACTAAAATTGCTACTTGACTTCAAACAATCTTTAACACTTATACAGTACAAACATCGAAATCACCGATAGTCTGTAAATACTCTGTTAAAACTCACAACTTGTTTGGATCTCAACAGCGATAAAATGTCTCCGAGTAGTTTTCCACATTGTTCTAACTCTTGTTTCTTCTCTGCCAGCTCCTTTTGTTGCTTAGCATCCAGATCTCGTTTCAACTCTAGCTCTTGCTTCTTCTCCTGGAAATTCTCCATCAGCTCCCTGAGGTTGATATTGATCATCTTGAGGAGGATGAGACGACATTCTGCAAGTAAATTCGCATCAATTAAAACTTGGCCAGTCAGGTGAAGTGAGACAAGATGCTGGGGAGTGATTAAGAAAGAAATACTTAAATCAATCACAAAAATGTACTGGAATAATTATAATTCTTAAGTTAGAGTGATGTCAATAGAGCTTAAAACAAAGCTTTAAAATCAAAGAGGAACTCCATACGTTTTCACTCGAGGCATCTACCTTAAAATCAAACGCATGTATCAACTTGTACGCGACAAATTTTTGATTCCCCCTAGCCGGTCTTGAGAAGTTTTGCGGCGTAGACCGGAAGGCAGCCGTTTCATGCCATGTCTCCATCCCAAGAGCAGGACTACAAACAACAAAAATTTCGATTCCTGCTTTGTTTATCGCTACTAACGTAAGTACCTTGAATTTTGAAGATATCACTGTGCACAATATCGAGCATGCAGTTCAACTTCAACTTGAGTAGTTCGGACGGAACATTTTCGATAAATTCTTGGAGCAAGTCACTAAAAGATCAACGATCACATTTTAAAGCACAATATACGATACTTCACGCCCGGTTCACCTTGCTCTTAAGCAAACATTTCACTACCTTTATTTAACGCAAGGCTACGTGGCCAACTTCTGCGTCAATTCAACAAAACGGAATTGCATAACATCATTAAATTCCATCATCTAAATTTTTAAAAACAATTTGAAACGCTCGAACGATTTTGTGACGTCACCTTTCTTTCGGTTCTATTTTCTTATTCTCTACAGCTTTTTCGACTTTGGATGCCAATTCTCCCGCAAACTTTTTGAACTTTTTTTTGGCTGGAGTAGCAAACCTGGCGACTCCCGCTAGAGATTTTCTCTTCGATAACGAGCGCTTAATAGCGTTCTCTTTATTTGATCTTATGATTTGTTGTGGTCGCCGTACTTCCATTTATGCTCTGATTTAGTCTATTTGCAATACAATTTTTGAGTCACAGCGTTAATTTGCGCCAATCTCCAAGAATCAAAACATCTGAAAACCAAGTTTTCCGTTATTTAGTCGAACTAGTGTTAACCATCTTGCTTTCGGTGTTCTTCAATAAGACACAAAAATCATTAAATTAATCATTACGAATGTGGTAAAGAATTCACGTGAAAGCAAAGACTAACACCACTTTCACATAAAACCTACTCACTAAACTTATCCATTGCACTTTACCACGCAATTATCATGCCTTTGCATTACTGCAATTATTTCAAAGTTGTTGCCGCTCACGTAAAGCAACTACGTGATTGGCTATAGGTATCACATGACATATTAAATTATGCTTAAGCAATTGTGAAACTGCATGCATGTGGGTGGCATACAGAGAATGCACTACACGCTAATTCATCTTCTCTTTCACATCCGAAAATATTTTGTACCCAGCAACAATACTTCGTACTCTTCTATGGCATTGTCACACAGAGCCAATTTGCTTTTGAATCTTTCGATCTCGATTGTTTTTCTGAAAGCTACTGATGCTGTGCTACTGCACCTAATTAATAATTCTACGATTCAACTTTTAAAGCTAGCGAGGTTACTCTGAAAATAAATCTAACTGCAACCTGTGCGAGATCTTATTCATAAATTGTAGGCGATGCAGCCAGTGGTATCGCACGCTCAATAAGCTTTCGCAATTCTAGCACCGTAATAACACATAATACAGTCTAACTTTGCTCTTACACTCAAAAAACACAATTTAAATCAACCGCGACGTCTCGGTCCGACTTGTATGCTCAACACGTGACTATAATCTCAGTCATCCTTGACAAGCGAAAAGGAAGTGAATAATAGCCCAAAGCAAACAGGAGCTGTCGTAATCAAAGCTGTTGGGCTGCTTCAAGAATCAAACTAATGCGATTTCAAAAAGTGTTTTAAAAGCTTTTAAAAAACCTTTTATTAAAATCGGATACAGAATTTCTATTTAATAAAAAAATTAAGTTCAATCAAACAACTTTCTTACCTTAGCGCTATTGGATCAAATACTGTAATTGTGTCTTTAATTACAGTCGGCACGTTCTTCAACGCCATCGCCTGAATAGAACGGCACGTGTTAAGACATGACGACAAAAGCTGTCAAATTTCTATTTGACTTCACACAATTAAGGACAAAATTCACAAGTTCTCTTCAAAGAACGACAAGCAAGTAAATTGCTATTTTGCTTAATTGAAAGGTTACGCTGAGACCAACAGACATATTTCACAACAAACAGCAAAAGTTGGGAGTTTAAAGTCAAGGTTCAAGATCGGACTCAATAAACAATAAGGTAGCTCCATACTCTATTTCAAGCTTTATGGATGAAAGGTTAAAACCGCCATTTTCCTGAGATTACGGCGCTGATGGGCTTAGGCCGACCAGTTTCTTTCGCTCGGCCTCCCTTCCTTCGACATGACGTCAACCTCTTTCTACACCCTCGGTAAGAGTGGCGAGGGGGTTTTCGAAATTCCGACGCAGCGGGATTCGAAAGAAAGGCATTGCGCGGTGCAATGCACCCTAACTTTGGATTGCACACACAACTCATTAACTGCACGACTGATTTCGTTCACAAGACCACGCATCAGCAACGTTGCTCACCACAATATCAACGCTTCAACTAACTTGACCTTTTGACATAACTCGTTGCACGTGTGCAGAAGCGAGTGCAAAAAGTTCATATCTAAACAGAGAACCCAAAAGACTTTTGAAGTACGTGGAAATACATAAAAACAGTGCAAGCAGGCCATACAAAGTTTGAAAATTGTTTTGCTACCAGGAGACCTTCCATGCTCTTGTCATTTTAGAATGACTTTGTTGAGATCTACCTTGAAAATCGAACAAAAAACTTGATAAGGAAACCAAATTTTTAGTAGCCCAAATTTTACACAGGTTAGCCTACCTGATACACTATTGTAGATTCACCAGACATAGTCATTAGATTATTGATCGCTCGGAACACATCACGGATTCCTTGTTCAAAACCTTGTCTATCTTTCGATTCATCAAACCTTTAACATAAGTCAAAAACTCTTCAGCTCGTTACGACAGGCAAGCGTCTGCTGCAGGTAGTGCTTCGCTGGCTAGAAGTAGTGACGGGTCTTAAAAAGGGACTCTTGGACAGCCACCAAGGATAGTCTGCAAATACTGCTGGATCGAAATAAACTGGACTACCACTTTTCCTGAACTTTGTTACCATGACCCGACCGCTAATTTAGAGTTACTGCTTGAACAAAGATTTTCTATTTTAAATGAGCCTCTCTCCGAGAGGAAACGATGATGGTCCAAGCTGAATAGCTTGACGTGTCGCGCCTTTAAAAATACTGCGTTTTTGGCCTTGATTTTGACGCGATACGGCAACTACTGAGTGGCAATGAATCGCAAGTTGTCGTTACCCCTCCACGTCCTTGGAATGGAGGCACGGCATGAAACAGTTTTCCAGTTTCATGCATCAAAGTTAATCAGATTAGGCCAAGGGAAAAAGGGCAGTCCATTTCGAACCAGTCAAATTACTGACTTGCAGCCCCACCACCAAGGCGGACTGTCACTGGTGGGTAGCCAAAAGTCTCATCTTAGAACACGTTGGGTGAGCAGCTTCACTACTCTGGCCCAGCATCACAGGTTGTTCGCATGACAGCTTTTCCAACGCTACCATAAGGTAGTCTATTTTCAAGCAGTAAATGCTATTATTACTTACTGTTGAAAGAGAATCCTTGATCGGACAATGAATTTGAATACATACTCCAACCCCTTCAGAGCGTTCCTAAGATGATCGTGGTACTGAGGGTTTAATGCTTCATTCAGATAATGGATTAGTACTTTGGTCAACTTCCTATATAAAATAATACAGGCAATGCTCAATATAACGTAATAACATACCTTTAAGGTTTTGAATAGTACTCTTAAAGGAAATATCGTCATAAAATTAAAACCAATGTTTGATTTTACCTCGTCGCTTGTACGGCACCATGCTAAGGATTTTTACAATTCAACTATACTTGTAAAGAGCTGTAAGTTGTAGCCGCTTACTCGTATGCAAGTGTTGCGCTGAAATGTTCAAGAATGTAGCTGTTAAGAACAGCTCTAAAGTGGAAGAACTTGTTTTCAGAAATAAGTGATATGATGTAGATCTAAAAAAAAAAGAATCGAATAAAAACTTAAACAATTGATCACTTGATGTATTTGCAAAACAACTTCAAAAAACCGATTTCGTTCTTCGCTAAGATTGACTCGTGCCAGACACGAAGCCGGCGGCAGGCAGTATTTTACATTCTTTTCCTTGATTTTTGCAGCCTTACTGAGCTGATTCAACGTGCGCCACCACGCTTACTTACAGAAGCAATAGAGCATTTCAAATTGCTCTGGCTCTTCCTCATTAATATCGATAGCATTTCAACGAAGATTCAAACTCCCTACCCTTTCCTTCGGCAGGGCGGGGCAAATGCCAACATACCAAGACGGTACATGCAGAAAAAAGCTTATTTATTACAGGAGTGCGCAACCAGACGAGAAAAAGGGTTCGGCGCGAAGCCTTTCCAAATCGAAAATCTTTTTGGAGATCAGCCTTTTGGGCAAAGTTTTAACGCTAAAGACTTTTTTGAAGATCAGCCTTTCAAAAGCGATTGTTTTGCCTATTTTGAGCTGTTTTTGTTAATCCTTTATAAATCCTTTGCTGAAATCGATGCTTTTGCACTTTCTCAACTTCAAGACATTTTTTAGGAAGTCAACTTTTTATAATCGACTCTTGTGCTCTGTAGAGTTCAGAGACGTGCACATCACCGAGTCCACAGAAATGTCCATGATGACATTCAAACAGTTGCAAACTTTCTTAAAACAATAAACTACGCAATGAAGTTTGCACCACAAAAATGGATGCCACCGGCCGTACGTTGCAGGGCTCTTGTTTAACATGTAGAAATTTCCGCATCTGCTGTTTCCATGTCGGTTTTACTGCGCTGTGATCAGCCCAACGCTCACCACTTCCAGTCCAGCCAAGAAAACTTCAAGAGAATCGGTATCAACCAAAGATTTTTCTCTTTTGCATATTACTATTATTCAAGCAACATTCTGCCCTCGCTTTAAAAAGGCAAAAGATATCCAGAAATCCTCCTTAGCTTAGACCTACCAACAGCATTAACCAATGGCTTAAAGATATTCTTACCAAAGCATTAAAGACCAGTGTATCGTATTGATCACTGTCGGAATGGTCCATCATAATGTTGAATAGCGCGTCCAGCGTATCTTGTAGAAACTGAAAAAATAGAGCATAAATATCGACAGTGACAAAGAGACCATTCATAGAACCCCAGGCCGTTTTTTTGAAAGAAACTACAATCTTTTTTAATACCTGGCAATGAGGTGGAAGCGGCCACCAAAATGGCAGCAGGTTGAAGGTTCAACCTTCGACTGGGTTTTACCAAAGACTTTAGAAATGGTATTAACAGTTTTCTTGCTTGGTGCTCGGCTCTAAATGAACGTGTGGATAAAATCTTGCAAGTTCCATAGCACCCATGTGAAAGACACCTAACAAGATTTGTCCGCTTTTACGCCGCCAAGAAGTGGTGTGGTCGAGCAATCTATCGGTCTGTTCGTTTGTTTGTTTGTGGTTACCCCTCCACTTCCATGGGATGGAGGTACGGCATGAACGGCAATTTAGGTCCATGCTGTCAACTTAATTAAAATTAGGCTAGGGGAAAGATGGCAACCCATTTCGAACCAGTCGTGAGTGACTGGTAGCCCATCCACCAACAAGGCGGACTGCCACTGGTGGGTACCCAAGAGTCGCCTCTTACAACATGCTGGGTTAGCAACTTCACAATTGTAATCCGGTGAAGCACGGGAAGGCCACCTGTCTGCCACATCAAGGTGGAGGCGTCCCGTTAAGTGCCTTGCCGAAGGACACAACAAGCAAGCTTGCCGGCTTGTTCTCCACACTATCCCTTTTTTATGCTCAGCGCCAAGCAGGGAAGCTGTGAATACCAGTTTTTAAAGTCTTTTGGTATGACTCGACTTGAGGAATGAACCCCAGGTCTAGCGACTGCGATGCGGACGCTCTCACCACTACACGATCGCGCGGGTATCTATCGGTCTCGGTGAACCAGTTTGACGAAAGACTGGCAAGGAGCATGAGATCATAAGCATGAATAAACAAATAGAAAAATATAAGTAGCCACGATGCAAGCGCGCCCCACGTTGACAAAACTTAGCGCGCAAAAATTTCTAGCAAATCGAAAGCGACCACCAAACTCGATTGATTCAAGTCGAAAAAAACGTCAATTCTACGTCGCTTCCCGCGTTTCGCAGGCTCAGACATGCTGGTTCAGTGTATGTCCACCACTGCATCGCTTTCAAAAGAGACTTCTCGCTGGAACAACGTAGTACTTTAAATTCCAGATGTTTTTCCTGACGAGTACCAGTGGTGTTTTTATAGAATTTTTTCTCCAGACCTTTCGTTCCGAAGCTCGCAATTATAGTAATTCTTGTGCAATCATACAGCAAACTTTAACAAAAGCTGCATGACAAACCTGATTACAAGCAACAGGAAATACTATTACTAAAATCAAAGGTTGACCTACCTTGACCACTTCCTCTCCGTCTACTTTCATCAGGGATTGCAAATTCCGTTCCAAGTTTGAAGGTTGGGCTTTCCACTTCAGCAAGCCCAGCAAATCAACTAAAAACGTAAAATTATGCCAAAAATATCACAAATAAACTCCATAATCAAAGTCTATGCCTTCTTTAATATTGGTTCACGAATAAAGTCACCGGGATACAAAGTGTGATGGTCTTAAATAATGTTACAAAAAACTAGTTCAACAATACCTAGTGACAGATTGGGGTTGTAAAAGAGTGAATCCTCCGCCTCAGGCTGGCAGAAACATTTCCAAAGAACGGCGAAAACGTTAAATCTCTTTTAAGTTGTGCTGGTTTGGCCATGCAAGCAAACAACACAAAAAACACTGTTCGTCAAGTCTTTTTTGCCACAATCACGAAAGCGACCGAGAACGAAGCAACTTGACCCCATAAACAACCTAGCTTTGTCAAGGCTTCACATCAAACGAGCCAAATCAGCAGATTTAATCACAATTCGAGGGGAATGGAAAGAATTGATAGTGTTAGGGCTGATGCTGTAACGGTTCTTCACTAAAAATTGTTTCGCAGACGTTTAATCAAGATTATGCCTTGCACTAAGGCATAAACCAACAGATATTCATTAACTTTTAGTCAATATATTTACTGAGGGAGTTTTTTTTGGCGCGCAGTTTATTACAAGCAAATAGGTTGCAGTGAATAGCTGCCAAAACATAACCCACTCGTACGCAAATGATACGACGACAGCCTAAAAAGCTGTTGCAAAAATATCAGACAACACGCCAAGTCCAAGTGTATTTCCTGGTGTTTTAATATAGATTCTAGAGGCAACGATTACAGTCCAATCAACTTACTGTTTTGAGTTAATTTGGTTGAGCAGACCAGAGTGGAGATTTGAAAAGTGTCTCTAGACAAAGTGAAGCCTTCTGCCCTCGGTACGGCGATTCTGCCTCCACTCCCTGGTGACGCAGTCGCTGCTTTTGCTTTACCAAAACCTTCCATCTCGTCTCTAGTAGATGGCAGAGATAGATATTTTTTCGCATCGGTGGGCTCTAACCTTTTGGATTCGATCTGAAAACATTAAGATGGTAAAGCACTATGAAAGCACCCGAGGGTCAATAGATGTTCGCGAGCGAAATTTTAGCAGAGCAAGCGACGTTCACATCAGTGAATAATAAGTCTTAAAATGCGACAAAGAACTTTCGTTTTTCAAAGCAAATAACGATAGAAAGTTTCTTACCTTTTGCTAAGTGCCATCAACTGCAACAGCAAAAATCAAATGGAAAACGAGAAGACGAACTCGACTATAAGCACTAAGTAATCAGTTGCCTATCAATGTGTTAGCTTTCCACAGTTGCCGACACGGAGATCGCAAATCACATGCAACGTTACATAGGCTTTTTTTTAGCAGCAAAAGATTTTTTCGGGTTTCATATTTCTTTTTCCGCATTACCTTAATTGCAGAGCGCCAAGCAAAAAATCTGTGACTACCATTTTTAGTCTTCGGCACGACTAGACAAGAACTTGAGCACAGGTTTACTGACAACAAAGCGGTACTCGAACCACTATACTATCGCACCAGGGCAACATTTGAAAAGCTTTCTCATGTTAGGAATGAATGGACTAGCGACAGCGCAACGAGCAAGAACGTATTACTAAAGAGCGAGCAGCCATGGATGAGTCAAAGCAAGGGCAATTTTTTATTGACCTAAAAAACTTCAAAAATTGACTTAAATGCAAAAAAAACGTAAAAACGGAAAAACCGCATTCATTTCAAGTTGTCTTGATACATGCATCATAATGCAAACACACAAAAATTGTTGGTTATGCCTGGTCTATGCCGGCAATTTTCTTCGATTCCAAACAAGGTCTTTAGCTAAACAAAGAGCTAAAAGCAACTGCTTTCAAAAAGTTAATCTCCAATAAAGGTCTTTCACTTGATAAAGAAAAAAAAGAATCGATTTTAGCTTAAATTTTATCGGGAATATATCCTGCAAATTACATTTGAAGTGGGTAAACGTGCAAAAAAATTAAGAACCACTCATCTATACATTAACAAATGAAGTTTTTTGCAGCTTTTACTGCAGGTTTGAGCACAAATTTTTCTCAAATCTTTGCTCCTATCCGCGTTGCGCGTAAAACCCTGGCACGTCTTTCTCTGCAAAATATTTTGCATCATAAATATACTAAATTGATGGCAAAAATGCTGTAGGTAACATTGATGCAATCCGTTCTACCAAATTGGTGGCAATATAAAATTTAAGTTTTCCTTAACTATCTAAAACTGAAACTGAAACGTAAAAGTATAAAAGTAAATAATGCAATAAAATAGGCATCATCTAGTGCTTAAATGAAAATTGACTTTTGTTAACTTGATTGATTTACTGCGACCGTCAAACTTGGTTTCTACGATTTTCTTATTTTCTGCTACGAAAAAAATTGACTGAATTGATTTTTAATCGTTCTAGTAATAACTGTAGCTTCAAAGAATTCATTTGTGGTTACCCCTCCACTTCCATGGGATGGAGGTACGGCATGAACGGCAATTCAAGTTCATGCTGTCAACTTAATTGAAATTAGGCTAGGGAAAGATGGCAGCTCATTTCAAACCAGTCTTGAGCGACTGGTAGCCCCACCACCAACAAGGCGGACTGCCACTGGTGGGTACCCAAGAGTCGTCTGACATGCTGGGTTAGCAACTTCACAATTGTAATCTGGTGAAGCACGGGAAGGCCACCTGTCTGCAACATAAAGATGGAAGCGTCCCGTTAAGTGCCTTGCCGAAGGACACAGCAAGCAAGCTTGCCGGCTTGTTCTCCACACTATCCCTTTTTTATGCTCAGCGCCAAGCAGGGAAGCTGTGAATACCAGTTTTTAAAGTCTTTAGGTATGACTCGACTTAAGGAATGAACTCCAGGTTTACCGACTGCGATGCGGACGCTCTCACCGCTACACCATCGCGCCGGTAAAAAAGAACTCATCGTTTGAACGACTTTATAAAAAATATTCACTATTATTTCATTCTTCTCACCCTAGAAACCAATTAGCGATAATAACCTTTGCAGCAAATCTTTTTACCTTGTACACAAGTAAATTATGGATTCCGTCCCTCAACGTGGTCCCTTCCTGTCTCATAAGCCGGACATGAGCGAGGCCAAAATCTCTTTCAGTTTTGTCTTTATTTTCAAAAGTCGAACGATGCCGAAAAGTAAAGCGCAAATGAGCGTTGTAAAAGTCCTCGATCGGGATTTGAACCTGTGAATCATAACTGTGTGAATCATTTTTTTGGGCAAAAATTGTTTTGCTTCAAGCCTAAATCAAACAAAAATACAGAATAACGAGATGAAACGTTTTGCATAAGTTAACAATTTACTTCATGCAATTTGCTACTTGCACACATATCTACAGGGTGTCTCAGTATAAACGTGCCCCAGAGAGGGTTGATTTCTCAGCCAATATTACAGATATTACTCTCTATTTTTCAGGGTTTACAGATAATAGCATCACGTTTTCAAATGAAATAAAAATGTCACAATCAGTGAGAGAAAAATCATTTTGCGCTGCAGTCCATCTGGAGATAAAACCGTTCGAATTCGTGCAGGCAAAATACCGCAAAAGCTTCAACAACTGTCCCAATGAAGTCCAAATTAGCCGCTGGGTAAAGAAATTTAAACAAACTGGATCATTAATTCAGCGCTCAAACAAAGGGCAGCCATCCATCAGCGATAAAAAGTTGACAGCAAGATCTCCAGAAAATGTAGATGCAGAGAGACATTCAGTTGGGAGAAGTCACAGAAGTCCATTCGAAAACGAAGGCTCCAAGTACGCAAACAGCGCAAAAGTGGACATTTAGAACATGCTGTGTAACTGTTTAATTTTTTGTGATGAGTTGTTCAATAAATGCTCGTTTTGACTGTTATTTTATCAGCTTTCAGAATACCTAAACATTTTTTTACCTTTTTGTCTAGTATACGAGTTACAAGCATATACCGTATATACTCATGTATAAGTCGAATTTCTGGGAGACGATTTTAAGGTAGAATTTTTGGGGTCGACTTATACAAGAGTAATGTTTATGGACATGTTGCTGCCGAGTGGTGTAGAATGTGAATATAATTGTATTTTGTATAATATAATTGTATGAAAAGAAAACTCCGTTATTATACATGCAATATACACACCGTGTATGAAGCCGTAACAAACGCTGATAATATGATGCTTCACCTTATAAATGTCAACGTTACTTCACAAAATTATCAAATATCGGTGAAATTTATTGTAGAGGTGTTGAACTAGCGTAAAATATACGGTATATATTATTAGTAAACAAGCTTACGACGGTATGGTCAATCATAACCTGGGAGCCGCCATTGTTGTGCTGTATTGCCACCTGTCGGTTTTGAGTTTGACAAATTAATATATTTTGGAAACCATTAAACGAAATTTTATTACTGTAAATTTCGAATAAAGTCTAATGCACATACCTTTAAATAGACTTTGATCTATGAATACCGGTAATTATCCAAATACACAAACATTTTAAATCCCACAAACAGTCAGCATTTATGTAATAGTAGTCTAATAAAGAGTTTATTTCAATCCTTCAAAGTAATTCTCAGCATCGGTATTGCTATCCCCAAACAGTTCAGTCCATTCCTCAATACCACAAGTCCACCAAAACATGTTGTAATGCGGAGTCGACTTATACACGAGTAATACTTGTAATGATGTAATTATTTGTCTTAAAATACACATCGACCAATACATGAGATCGACATATACACGAGTATAATCGGTAAATGGGTCACCTTTATAATGAGGCACCCTGTACTACGAAACAGATAAATTAACGATCTAACAGTGGTAGTGTTAATCCCACGCACCGCTCGACTGTTAAGCATTTAATGATCCCGAAATAGCATAAAGGTAAACAAGTTTGCGGATCTTCTTACCAATCAACGTTACGTTACAATTGAAAATTATACAAATCAAAACATTCTAAACAGCTCATTGGAAACGCGGTAGAAGTAGAATAAGAGGCAACAGAAGTTTCAGAACAATCAAAAACGCAAAAGATACTAATAAAGACGTATACGGCTTTAGGCATTATCACAATACCAAATCACGCCATAATAGGAATGCTAATAAAATTACAATAAAAATTGCAAACAAAAAATCTTAAACCCTGACAGAGGGTGCTTAAGCTTTCTTCTCATTTACTCCTCGGTCACTTTTAACATGCTGCTGTATTAAATATAACGCTGTTAAACTTGAAATTATCGGGCGTTTTAACAACGTAAATAAATGAACAGCGTTAGTCAAAATATGTTGTTGAGCGTCTTGCTAATAACGGTACGTAAATCGGAAGTTAAGTATCACGGTTGCTAAAACATTTTTTGCAGCATTTACAATTGCTTCTTCAAAAAATTCACACGTGTTTGAGAACACATGCTTCAATACAACAAACAGAGCCAATACGGTTTTTAGTAGCATCGACATGGGCTTTAGCCAATTTGGACCAACATCGATATTAGATGAGCCTACGCCTAAAGCCTTATGACGGAAATAACAGTCCTTAAACACGTGACCAAATTATAGATTGTAGTATATTTTCACCGATTCATAATTGGTTTGTGGATATTATAGTGCATATGCCTATCTTTAAAAAGACGGCCTTCTACGGCAGTTGATATAACGTAAACAAAAGACATTAGCATACAGTTAAGTCAAAACACTTTGGATGCGTTTAATATTCAATATACTAAAGGTTTTAAAGTCACATGAAATCATAAAACCGTTTCAGCAACTTGGCCGGGCAATTTGCTTTTTGTCACACAACATGCTTAGCTAGTATGCACCATATTTAGTTACTGACCAGATTATTAATAAAATATAACTTCTACCACATCAAACGTGGTAAAAAAGTGATCGTGGCATGTTGCTGTGGTTACCCTCCTCTTTCTGGGGATGGAAGTATGGCATGAACGGCAATTCAAGTTCATGCTGTCAACCTAATTGAAATTAGGCTAGGGAAAAGATGGCAGCTCATTTCAAACCAGTCAGTCATGAATAACTGGTAGCCCATCCACCAACAAGGCGGACTGCCACTGGTGGGTACCCAAGAGTCGCCTCTTACAACATGCTGGGTTAGCAACTTCACAATTGTAACCTGGTGAAGTATGGGTATGCCACCTGTCTGCCACATAAAGATGGAAGCGTCCCGTTAAGTGCCTTGCCCAAGGACACAGCAAGCAAGCTTGCCGGCTTGTTCTCCACACTATCCCTTTTTTGTGCTCAGCGCCAAGCAGGGAAGCTGTGAATACCAGTTTTTAAAGTCTTTAGGTATGAATTGACACAGGGAATGAACCCCACGTCAACCGACTGCGAAGCGGACGCTCTAACCACTACACCATCGCGCCGGTACGATTTGGCATAGCTGGCACAGTTGTAAAACTGATAGAATGGCAATGACGAAACTCCTACCTTCACTACTTCGTGCCATTTCGGATTTTTATTTTGATAATAGATGTGTGAGCGGTAGGTGTTTTCAGGGTCTTCACCTGAACCCATGCTAACGACAATCTGAAACAAGGTACAATGAAAGTACGTAGAATGAAACACAGGGTAGTATTTAATCGCCTTCAAGAGTGTTTGATCCAACAATAGGCTGCAGCACTAACGTCAACAATAATTTTAAACAAAAAAATAGAACATGCTCAAGGCAATACACCTGTGAAACAATTATTTTTTTCTACTACGTATTCTTTTTACTCCAAATCAGTTAAAAACAAGACAGGTAGTAGGGTAGAAAGCCGCATGCACATCAACCTTTTATATCATACACGTTGCAACTATTTCCTTTTTACTTTGATGGCTTTGCAACAAGTAAGCCCTGCTGATCGTGGGAATTAGCGTAGAGATATAACTGGGTAATGGATACACGAAACTTGGCGCATCATCGAGTATACACAGTATACACACGTTACAGCTAGATAATATATTTTAAGGTACCAAGTTTAAGATTTAGGGATATACATCGACAATTGTTTTATGCGTCAACTAGACAATCTGCACGCAATTCATGTGAACACAGTTTAAAAAACATAGTACACAGTTAAAACTCGCTCTTACCGGTATTACTTGCCCTTTGTCGTTGCAAACACACATTGCCACTTCTGCGTTCTTTTGCGACGTTTTGTTGCCTTTTTCGAATTCGCCCTAACGCAAGCAAAACGACCAAGTTAGAAGCAATGTTTTATGACTGTTTACAAGGAAGTTATAGGCCGGCATTCAAGGTTTCAAGAAACGATAGAAATGCTATAGCTTTATTACTGTCTAAACTTAAACACAACATGTACATCACTACTGTATTTTATGATTGAACCATCTATGCTCAACGGAAGCTTCAACTTTACACAAAAGGGTGGTAGAGAATACGAAAAACCTAATACAAATGGCAGGTGGTCCATAGCATTAACTTACATCACAACGAAGACGACCGCGAAAAATTTCAAAACTTCGCAAGCTATCACTTATCTACGTAATTTCAGTAAGACGACTTCCTTATGACCTTGCACCTTTGATACGCTGCTAATATAAAGTATAAAGTTTTTAACACTGAACTGAAGACCTGAATTATTTAAAAGTGATACCAGATGAAAGCAATCAAGAACAAAACAGGACCCACTTGAATGATTGTGACGTAGAGATCGTTTCTGACGTCACCAGGCATGATGATCTCGGGAAATCCCATTTTGCGAACAACAGAGGTGTTTTGGTCAACCAAGTGCTGAAAGTCGTGCCGGATCGTTTTCAGATCACCTTTTAGCATCTTCAATGACACCCACAAGCCTAGCAACCACAAAAAATAGAATCACAACAAAAGTTCTCAGTTTTTTTTTATTTCAAACCTGTTCAAATTTGTATAACTGAGCTCTTAATTCTAGTCTCAGATAATAGGAAACCCTGCTTCATGAGCCTCGAAAACTTTTTTGTTTTTTTTATTGTCTATTTTCATAATCTCTTGTTTTGCATGTTTTCTACAACAATGCTAGTAAATTTTTTACGCCAAAATCTTTAAAATTAGCATATTGGCTACAAATTACATCACAGACTAAATTGGAAACTAATTTCAAAAATATCAAACAAAGCGTAATCACGGAAAGCGGCAAGAAGGATGCCCGAAGCGTACCGTGTGAATTAAAACATATATTATTTGGTCAAAATTTCTTTATAAAAAAAAGGAAATTGTTTGGAACTCTTTTCTTACGCCAAATGTTGTTTCCAGCTCCAGTTGTGACTTGGTCACTAAAACATCATTAATTACAAATTAAAACGTACTAATAGCGACTGATAAATATCGTGAGAGCTGCTCAATGCTTTTCCTTTAATAACGTCAGGATTTAATGTAAGCATGTTCCGCTGGAGACTTATATCTCACGATCGCGCAAGAGTGGAACCGGTGTACAAATAGCGTGCCACTATCCATCCCAGCAGCAATCTCCTTCGCCCACTTAAAACCTACAGATCTCAAGCAAGAAGCTGTTGACACGGAGAGTACAAATCAGATGCGGCTCATATGAAAGAAGACGTCGGGATAGTGGCTGATGTCAAGATTCCTATTCCAACGCCTACGAGCTAACGGTTCCTTCTCAAAGTTGTCACATGTCTTCATTGAATTTTACGCGACACAAAAGTCGCTGACGTTGCTCACCATTTGTGTTATTAAGGCAAAATTAAGTCATCATTGCTTCATCATTCACCACCTGGACAAATCTGAAAGTTTTCAGCTATCTTATAATTGTCATTAAGAATGTCACCCAAACACAAGTTTGAGGGACCACAAGATTAATCGAGGTGGTAAAATTTATTGAAAGCTGGAAAACTGTGTTTGCTTATTATAAGACTCCCTGGTGCATCCACGCTTTGAAATCCAAAAACAAAATCTCTTTTGCAATGGCGTGAGTTGCTTGGTCGTTGGAGCTAAACCTAACGAATAGAACAAGTGTCTGGGTAAGCAACCGCATACAGTTTAATTAGGAAGCTCAGGCCATTTATGGGTCAGTTCCGTCTCTCTGACAAACTGGAGGTCATATGATGGTCAGGAGAGCAAGAAGAGTATTTACCATTAAAAAAAGCAAATCATTAATTTTTAGCTTTTTACTAAATGACTTCCTTTAACTCGATTGGTTCGCCAAATATGCATAGCTCAAGATTCTTTTGGTCAAAGTGCTTCTGCATGGAGGAACTTTGATGCATCCGCTAAACCAGGTTAATGGCAGGTTATATTTATTCAAAAAAATGTAAAGAGACACAGAAAAGGATGACAAAATGTTGATCTCAAAGTAGCCTCCGAAATTCTAAATAAAATAAACTAAACATCTGTGGTTAATCACTTCTTTCGTTCATTCTGTTCAGAACAATTATGTGACACCATCACGGAAAAGATTTTTTTAATTCTGATCATGAAAGAACTTTGTCAAATGCATTGAGGTAGTAAAGGATGTAGCGGAAAAGTGGAATTAAAATGATGACTAATTTTTTGTCAAAAATAAAAACATATGATGAGCAGGTTCAACCTGGCGATAGACCTCGGCACAAACCAGAGCTTTCGTAAAAGGTAGCTAATGTAAAAGGCCTCTTTTGTGTAACGCTGGGCGTCGCCAAAAAGGTTTGTACCTTTTTCTATGAAAAGTGACCTCTGGCCATTAAGTGATATATGACCAGAGGGTGGCGCCTGTTGCAGCTGTGCGGCCAACAGTGGTTACTTACTTAGGCCATAGAGGTCCATTGCATTTTTTAATCATGACTGAATAAACTCAGTTTTATATTTACTCTTCACATCACTTCCATAGCTGAGTGCCAAGGAAAGCTGTAAAGACCAAATAAAAGTCTATCACATGACTCAACCAAGCAACTGAACCCAAGTCTGCTTGCTGCAAAGCGGATTCTACCGTTATCACGCTACCACCGCGCCGGCCACTAGTAGATGGCACTCCCGCACGAATGGTTTATTACAGCGGCCAATTTTTAAAATTTTGACCGATAATTTTTATATTTGTCACGGACTCAATGACCCCACGGTCTAGAATTTCCGCCTTTCGGAATCTCACAAGACGATAAACGGGTTTAGATTGAATGTGTTTTAAACTGTAAAACTAGCGCGTCAGTACAGCAGAAATAGTTTAAGTTACCTTGTCCTTTGTGGTTGATCTCTCCACGGCTGGCGATTGCCTTTTGAATGACCTGAAGCAGACTCTCGTTCTCCCCAGTGACCCTGAAACAGCTCGCTTTGTGAAAAAATGTGAACATAAGATATAAGACCCAAACAGCTCTTGACATGCTCACCCAACCAGATCTTATCTGCCCGGTAATCACAGGTTATTGGTTGGGCCCTCACCACAACTACTGTACTCATTATGCTACCGAAAATAAACGAGATCTATACACTTTCATCAGCGTAGTTACCGGTAAATGCAGTTTCCAGTTTAACAATACTGTAAGGTGCTGTGTAATTACATACGGTTGCAGATCGAACCGCCCAACACAAGGTTTACCATTTGTGATTACTCGGTATGATTCTTGATGGTCTTTATCCACAAAAAGTCCTTTGGCGTCCTGCAGGTCCCTTACTTTAAAAGCGCCAAAGCAAGGATTAGACGGAACAAACTATTTCCGTTTTCATTATTGAAACTGCGTTATAGTTTTCCCTATACATAATTGGTAGTCAATATTAATTTGCAATAACTTGTGCGGGGACAAATTGTGTAGGCTATTCAGCCGCTATGACTGCGCACATCACATGAGCAATAATAATCAAATGAAAATTACTGCATGAAGGGGATAAAGTGTTGTTTATCTTCGTCTGCTTCTTCAGTTCCTTTCACTATTGCGGTGATGTCCATTACCGCTGCACCGAAAGCGCGTCGCAACTTCAACGTCATTCGCTTGTTTTCGGCTTCTTTCAACTCCATTTTACCTTCATACACAGCACAAAATCAATAATGACAAGTCAGCAGCAACATAATTGCATTAGCGCTTCATCATTATGGAATTAACCATTAATCAAAGCACGATTCACTACGTCACGGTTAAGTTCTGTGGCAGAGGCAACCATATCAGCAACATCGACTCAGTCCAGCGTACTACACAAAACAATAGATATGGCAGGCAAACCGAGGAAAAACTATCACTAGATTAGCATTAAACATCAGTTTCAGAGATATGTGGCTTGGGATCCAACATTGCTTTTTCCACAAGGCTGTAACTAGAGTAGTATTAAACGTCAGTACGAGAGACATGTGTCTTGATATGCAACATCGCTTTTTCCACACATTATCTTCAAAAAACCTTGAAAGCAAACGTACCTATTCTGACAATCTTGCTGACCAAGTAAATCTTTCTCCTCAATAGATCTTTGCTGCCTAAATCCTGTACGCATATAAAAGCGTTAGAAATCGCACAGCAAGAGTGAGAACCTCAAGCACATCCACAATACTTAACTGTAAAAATTGCTTTTAAGTTGTTCAACATTTCAATGTTTTTGGGAAGGCCTTGACTCCCCCAACGGATAAGATAATTTTCGCTAAAAATAGCATTTTTTAAAAAACTTTAATTCTTAACTTGAAGAAGTATTCTAAAACGTAGGCTATGGCACTAGTTGTGCTGTTTATTACACAATTACGATTTCGTCCCAACAAGCAATCATCAGTCACAAACCTCATAAACTTAGAAAGGGTTTACTTGCCAATACTGCTGCATTCGCCAAAGAATCAAAATCAATGGACTGCTCTACGCTTCACACTGTACCAGAGCGTGACATATCATCGTTCAACAAACTACTAGTTGAAATATAGTGCACCCCATTTTTAATCTTTGGCATGAAGAAATACTGCGTACACACTTCTAGCCCATTAACTTGTTGAGCACTCAAGTCGAGATAATAAATCAAAATATCAGTTACAAAATGAATTGTCTTATATAGCGATTTAGTAATAACATCAAATTAAAGTTAGAGATATTACTGTTTATGCAGCTAAAAAACGTTTAAAATGTTACAGACTGATTGAGTAGCACAGCAGAAACATAAAACCATGAACTATCATAGCCTGTATATCAAGGTAAAGCAAGTCTGGTTCTTGTTCGTTATCTTTGGTATTCCGTATACTACCAAACAAACAGCTTATTTAATACAATCAAAGCGGCTCTCGCTCTATGAAACAAGCTCAGAATGGATTGGGCTAGCTAGTAGTTTTATTTGTATATACCATGAAGCACAGCAGAATTCAGTCAGATGTTTGAAACTTAGCCAAATCAAAACTACAAATCAGCCACACTAGTTCATTTAAAAGGTAATGCATATGCAGTTTTGATAAAATCAGACAAACAGTAATTTACAATCAATTTCAATGCATGATTACTGATAACAACTAGCCGCACACTAAAGTTGTATTCCAACGATCATTAAAGGTAAAAAGCAGTAGCGATAAAGCCTAATGATTAAATACCGCAATACATATGAAATCATGTCCGATTATTAACCAAAAGGCTGCAGTGTAGTGCCAGCAAAAAAATTGGCAATATCACTATGCTATTGCTGCAAAATATATGCCGTTCAAAAGCGGTATGCTTAAGCTACAGATGTTAACAATGTATAGCATCCAGATGAACTACCAAACCAGCTATAAACGAGCACATTGAATACGTTTGCACTGCAAAGCGTTATGTGTTGTGATGACGCAAATACAAACCTGATAAAAGACGAGTCCCTAGGATCGAATAACGCCATCAACACATCTGCATCTTCACCAATCCGACAGACTACGTTTTTAACGTTAACGTACAAGCTGCAATAAATTACAATAATGCACTACAGTACGTTACACTTGTCTGAAACATAACAGCGTGAGAGACCAAAAAATGGACTGACAATTGCATTTTCAAAATCCAAATAAAAATACTTCCCTATGAAAAGACGAAAAAACTAGCAAGCTATCAAACATCTGGCAGTTGACAACAAACATAGAGCCAAGGTCTTTGAAAATTTTCGACAAAGCACATTCAAAGGGTTTAGTAGCATAGAATAGTTTGAATGACACTTTCTAGCTTAAATAAAACAGATTTCAGCTGGTCAATAAAGCACACCAAGCAATAAAAACAACGCAAGTTAAAATCAACCACATAAATCAAGAAAAATCGTACAACACTATAAACTGACCAATGAACAATTCGCAAACTAAAAGATTAAATCGTTATTACCTCATAACATGCGACTTCTTGTTATCTTGTGAAATCTCCACTGCAGGTTTTTGAATGTCCACAGCAATATCGAGTTCGCCAGGAGCAAGGTTTTTGTCTTCTGCGATTTTCCTGCTCACTTTCTCCGACGCTTTTTTATGCTGCAATACATTAAACTCAGGAGTAGTAAAGTAAAATTATATACAACTGACCTTGGCAAAATGTGCTTCTATAAAACGCAATTAGCTATTTTGAAAGCTGGATTGTTGACAGCAATAAACTAAGCTAACTGCAGTTCCCGACATAAATATCGCAACGTGACAGTTCTAGTGGTAGGTATGATATCATCAAGAAAAGATTCAAGTCATTGAGAAATCAACCACAAAGCTTGTAAAAACTGTCTTAATTACAAGCTACATGTAAGTTAATCAAGTACGTAACATTTCAATGATATACGAAACACGCAACAAAATACATAACAAGCACAACTGGTCTTTTCATCGGCTTAAACTGGTGTATAATGTTTATATATTACACGTTGTTGAATAACAAACAACTTTGTAATAAAAATGCACATTTACTTATTAGTCAGGCCAAAAAAGTTTCTTTAGATTTTGCATAACTTAAAAGTTTTACAGCGCAGTTTACAGCAGTTAAGTTTAAAGTTTCAAGCAATGGCTTGTGTAGCGACTAACACACTGATACTGCTAAAGGCTGATCATGCTTTCATAATGTAAGAGCAAAAGAAACGCGTCATACGCCAGCCAGCAGCACATTACTGAAGCTTGCCTTCATTATGCAAAACGGTTTTGGCACAAGTTGTCTGTGCAGTATTCTTGGAAAAAAACAGCAATAACGTAAGCAGTATAGATATGCGGTACATACCATGGCAAAAACTTGCACAGCACTGAGAGCTCGAACGTCTGCAGGTTGGCAGTTGTCTTCGTTTCTCAAGTTTAAGTCCAAGTTTAAGAGTCGATTGCCATAATCAACAAGATCAGCAACTTGGTGTGAAATTCTTGACAACTCGTCTGCTGGCAATGTGCCGGAGACGATCCGCTTTCGCATTTCAATCAATTCTCTCATCATGTTGCGAACATACGTGAACACAGAATTGTGCTTGTTGTTCTTGAAACAGCACAAAAATATTAAACGTATGACACATGCTGACAGGCTTGTTTGGATGTTTACGATCTCTTTATGGTACATCCGTAACGAGAATCGTATCGTATCGTATTATATCATATAAACCGTTTCGTCGTGATACCATAACTCGTCGAAGAGGACTATAACATATACTCAGGTTTTAATCAGTCTGTTGATAGCAGTTCTGATATTTACGAGCTTAAGGAGATAGCTAGATTCAAATTATTAGTCGGCTAGGAAAAGCAAATTGTATACACTGATTAGAATATTAGACGGTGAAACATAATTTTACTGGGAGCACCTTTCATTGTTCGTTCTGTCAAGCTATGCCTATCTCATTCATATAACGTATAATGTCACTTCCGAGCTTCAACGGATTCAAGTCGCTGTAAACGCTTTTTTCTGTCATGCATTTTCGTACGACAACTTTCATCCGCTTGGATATTCGCAAGACGCTGTACAGTATGGGTTGTTGTTCGAATACCGAGTTTGTTGGCAACCTAATGCCAAACGCGTATACGTTTTTGCGTACAAAAATGTACAAGATTTATGCTGACAAAACCGGATGTTCACACCACAAGATATACAAATAAATAGGGCGTGTTGGGCTACCAGACTATATTTATGACAGGATCGAAATGGCTGTCGCTTTTCCCTAAACCGATTAAAATGTTCCTACTCGCTCAAATGAGTTTGCGCGTTGGCCTTGTGTGTTCGGATTTTGACCGTACCGTCACTCTAAGAGAGGTAATTATCACCTTGTTAGTAATTGTCAAAATTAACTAATCAATATTAATGCTTCGTATAACAGAAAGCATGGTAAATCTGAGTTCAAATAACATCTTTTTGCACATAATAGACTCGCAGTTTGTCTTAGATTTCATGGATCCACTCTGGATTCAAGCTGCAGGTAATTCCTGCCAGATTATCACCTAAAATGTATTACCTTAAACATGCTCTTCCAAATCTGACCCCATTCTCGCAAAACATGAGTTACTTCTTGAACAATGGGGAGGTCGGTTGGAATAATGCTTTCCGTTTTTCTGAAAATATTATTTTCGTATTATTTAATTTTCAAAAAAGCTTATCTCCCGAAATACACCAAGATGGATTATTATGCTATTTTTATCAACGTCTCACCCTCTTCGTTCTACAATTGCTTCCTTCAAGTGTACATACGAAGCAGGAAAGATTCCCTACAAAAAAAACATGATTTGAAAAAGAAATCACTTTGTCATAGTTTAGGCCTTGACAGCAATAGAGAAAAAAAGCAACACCACACACACTCCAACAAATATAAAAGCAGTATATTCTTGACAAACCACTCCAAGACGTATGAAAATAAACAACATGCTAAGGTAAACAATATTTTGATCAACTCCCACTCTACTTAAGAAAATTAACTTCATTACATTAAGGAAAGCAGTGATTTCCCACTTGAAACCAAACAAGAATGCATATGGCAAACTGTAGCCCAGCCTCATCAGGCTGCTTACTAAAGCACTTTTGGCAACTTTTTCTACGGCTTTGGGCCAATTCTGAAATATCAAAACTTATATCTTAAGATTCTTTGAGCTACATGCAGGGATTTCATAAAGTAACTTTTCGCTTTCTATTATGTACCTTTTTACTTCAGCTTTCACCAAATATGGTACTGCAATCCAATAGGGATGTAGTTTTGTGTGGCTATATCCACTTGAACACCTTTTTTTGGACAACAATTGAAAAGCGATTGTTTTGCTCATTGTGGCCTCGCTAACACCTATTTTGCTTAATTCTACAACTTGAAGACTTTTTTTTTTGGAGATCAACTATTTCAAAGTGATTGTTTTGCCCATTCTACGCACTACTGTGCTTTGTCATGCTTGCGCAACTTTTTGCTGCGACTCTCGTCAAGAGTAAATGCAACTTCCTCACTTTCGACTGCAATTAAAATTTGCCCAACTCATTGCTAATGATGATTTCCTAGGGACCGCTGCTAATGATGACCTCCAAGGGACCTCTTAAGGCATGCTTGGTGAGCGCCTTCACTATTGCAATGAACTAAAGCACGACAAACTTGATTTCGTTATAGTATCGCAAATTACACAGTTATAGTACAGATACGAAAGATGTGTAACAGCATTTGCAATCAGTTTTACTTGACGAAAAAGCCAGCTAATAAACTTGTACATCAGTTTAATGGCGATTAATTACACGTAATTTCTTTGAGAATGCTGCAACACACCCTGAATCAAACTGAGCAATACAAACAATACTTATGACACAACTTCAAATTTATAACTTTTTTTTAACCAATTACCACAGTTACCAATTACAACTCTGAATTCAATAAAATCGGCCAATGCAGCAAACTTTTGAAGTTATGAAGTGCTACCGTAAACAGTAAGTTAACACATTAGCAAAACTGCTAAAAGCTAATGGAGTCACGATAGAATGGGCCAATCTTGTTTCGACGAGAGCTGGTGAAGTGCTAAGAACCTAAGATTTGAAACCATTTTTAGAATGGTTGGAAGTGGTAAAGGGCGACTGAAGGCATTTTGGATAAAGCTGGTGAAGAGATCGAGCTCAACTAAAGCATTTCGTGCGGGCATATGACAAGGGTATGGCATATAATCTCCACTAATATCTTAAGGGCTGAGGGGCGAGGCACTCAAAGCGACAACAAACAACACGTGCTTCAAATTGGGTGATGATGGGAGGAACTTCGGATATAAATTTGTAAGTAGTTTGGACGCACTCGCTATGCCATTATGATGAAACAAATTTTTTACTACAAAAGCAATACGGCAGACAATCAACTAACTTACTTTAACAGAAGTGTTGAGAATAACAAAGCCTCTGTACCATGAACCTTAAAACAGAAAACTGTTACGTACATAGGCTTACAAGTAAATAGAAATAGTTTTACCAAACAAAAAGTATGCATGCTTGGTAGTGAAAATTATTGCTTAGATCTAATAACGTATACTTCGATTGTAGTTTCTGATCACACAAAACAAACAACTTGCAGCCAAGTCAAAACGAAATACACACCGTTACAAATGTACAAACTACAAACAAAATGCACCATACAATACTGTATCACTTTCCTACCTTCATATTCTTCTATAATATGAACAGCATCACCCACAGACAGATTCAAATGGTTCTCCAACGAGGAGCGATAGTTATAAACAGCTGCAATTTGAAAATAAAATAAGACGAGATGCAGTGAATAAAGAAAAAGCCAACACTTACCAACACCATATTTGGCTTTGATAGGGAGTCGCCAGTTTTCACTAGGCATATTCACACTTGATCAACATAAAAACTTGGTTTAATAAATTAGTTTCTTCAACTCTTCATCCGGCAAACGCACAATATAAATCCAAGCTAACACTAATGAAACCAACGGATGTAATAACAAAAACTATGACAAAAAATATCTTTTCATTCTTCCTACTACAAAAAGTTTCATTTTAACTGCTATCTACAAATCTTTACAATGCATGATTAAATATTAACAAAAATAATCAAGTCAAAATCAACGTGGTTAATTAAACAATGCACATGTACCTTCAACCTATAAAGACAATACCACACGTGTAAAAACATAAATCTGCACAACAAAAACACAAACTTGTAAAGCTAAGCACCGACAACTCAAAACAAAGGTACCCGTACCAACTAGGAAATAACCAAAAAATTACAAAAATACACAGATTTCATAACTGCTTTATGAACTTAACTACTTAGATTATGCAATTTGGCCAAAAAGTAAAATAATAAAAAAGAAATGGCAACAATAAGTGGATCTATCTATATCAAGGGTCGGCACCCTTTTACGACCAAAGAGCCATTTGGGCCAGATTTCCACAGAAAAAAGAACAATGAGAGCTGCAACTGAGTTTTCATTAGCCCATACTATATTATGTGTTTCCAAAACCGCACGAACCGCAGTTGAAGGGCAAGAATCGCAGGTTGCCGACCCCAGACCTATATCCTTACCGAACCGGTACTTACATAAACATCATTCAGCACTTCTGCATAACAAAACTTTAGTTGCATATAACAGTGAGATTTCGTCACTTGCACTTGTAAAACAGACCGGTGGTCACAGCATAAAAGCCCGGTCCGCAAGAAGCTTAAATTGAAGCTAAACTTTAAAAAAATTCATACATTGAAATAGAGCGATCTTGGCTTGAAGGCAAATTGAATTTCATTTAGTTACACCTAAAATTTGGTTCTATGATACAGACCAACATGTTTAAGGCTGCTTAAAAACAGGCTGCTACAAAGTGCAGTATAAAGCTAAAGATTATTTACAGATAACATAGAAAGCAACCAGCGAAAACATATAAACATAATTTCAGTCAGCAAATTTTTTGAGGTCATGCTAAAAATGTGCAGCTTAATATATTAATAATTTGTAGTTAGATAACGTGGATGCATCGCATATACTGCATTACAGATGCAACAGGTTATAGACTATTTGGCAAGAACTAAAATGGGTTTGACCCATGACTTATTTAACCTTGTAAGCCAAGGTTCAACCAATATATGCGTTTATCCACATTTAAATCTACATCACATTCAGTCGCCACATGGTTGGGAATAATAAAGTGTTATGCAAAAAGCGATTTAACGTAAACGGTACGCAATTTAATGATTTCCTCTGCTAGTCCTGATACAAAGAAACACAACTGATGTAATCACCACCAGTACACAGTTTATAAATAAGAGCCCAAAAAACAAAGACTGCAAATTAATAATCTTCAGTTAGTTTCATTTAGATCTTCATTTAGTGGTAATTCAAACAGTGTCTCGGCTGAGTAGGTAAAAGATCTAACATCTATTGAGTTAGTGCTAATGGTGCAATACCAAAGTGGTTTCAGTAAATAAGAACCTAGTCAAACATTTTGACCAACCCAAAACTAAGCAATTACTGCTGAAAATCACCAGTAGCCATATCTGCATTCTTCAATCTAAAGCAGGGGTCTCCTAAGTTTTCGGACAGAGGGCCACAGAGATGAATTTTTAAAGCTTCAGGGGCCAAGATTCGAAATTATTCATTGTAATTTGGAGTAAAGATAGCTTATTACAACCCTTCAAAACTGTAGTAATCTGCAAAAACACGGGTCATCATCCCAATTTAAAATAAAGAAAAATTAAATCAGCTCTTCAATATGATGACGCTACTCGATTGAGTGCGCGCTTATTGCTAAAACACAATACATTTGTTTTATAATTATGAAAAGAATTCGGCAGGCTGGATCCAGCCCGCGGGTCGTATTGTGAAGACCCATGATCTGAAGGATCTGTCAAGTTTGCTTTGATTCTTTCCCCAATCCAGCTGCTTACACAAAGGCTGCAAGAGAAAAAATGAATGACAGACGATTGATATTCAAGTCGACAACAAGGCAGTTCACATATTCGATACACGAAACACCTGGAACTAATTTACATCAAACGCACAGCGACACAATAATCAGTAATCAATTCTCAGTTTTCATTTGAGATAGACCAAATTGTTGCTTTTTTGCTGTAAAACTTAAAAAGAAAAAAATACTAATGCTGAAAATATAATACCGGTATTTCTTGCTTCACTTGGTGTGTGGTGTGAACACGCCTTTTTGACAACAAAAGAAAAGTAGCTCTACTAACAGAAAAGAAAAACAAAAATGTTCATGAAGTGCAGATTAAGGCATAAACCTTAACAAACCCAAATAATAAGGCTGTAACAAACAAGAACATGATACATACTTCCTCAACCCATCAAACACAAAATAAATGCAACAATTGGGAACAATACATCTGGTTCGAAAGTAAGTGTGTAGTGGTAGACATACACGAAATCAGCAGGTCTGAGCCTGTGAATCACGGGAAAAAAGACGTAAAATCGACTTTTAGTCAGGAAGAATATAATATAACCTTACAATCTTGGAATGAGCACTTAGCAATCACCTACATCTATGCATGCTGTTGAGAACAGTACAAGACAGTTTCCACTTAAACCGCGAGTTTGAACCATTACAGTTCGATTCGATCATTGAATGCAATGTCAAACAACTCGAGCATTAAAATGAAACTTTCAACAGCAAGCTTGATACACATGACACTACACTTTTGGCCATGCAATAAAAAGGATTAATGACAAGCAAATTTCAAGGCTGGTTGAAAGAACTGCAATCTACAATCCTGAAGCTAATGCATAGCTCAAACAATGAAACAAAAAAGGAAAATTAAACTTGGCACCATCATTATCTCAGATATTAAATGCAATCACTTCAAGTCAAATCAACAGCAATTAAATACCAGGGGAAATGAAATCTTGAGAATTTATCCAAAGCATCAAACACTAGAGGAACAGAGAGCCTGGGAGACTGTGAAGACAGCGGTAAGCCATACAACAGAATCAAGACTATCTACATATATCTAAAAACCTGTTGCTGCTAATATATTACATTTGCCGTCACGTGATCACACACTGTGTTTTCTCTTTATGCAACATCCTTACTTGTACACTTTCGTATCATTAAACCTGGATTTCGTTGCCACTCTGTAAATTTTTTCAGTTTATCATGTTCTTGTTTGCAAACTACTTCCATTTCTTTATATTCAGTCATAATTGGTCCAATGTCTAAGGAAATATTAGAAAAATCACATTCATCAACATTTAAGCCTAAACGTTGTTGTATTTCCAATGCCGAAAACAAAATTTCACGCTCTTCTACAATCGCTGACAAGCTCACTGTTGACTTGTTGCGCTGCTCTCTTTCAATCTCTAGATGAGATGGGTCAACTTTGCTATCAGCAACAGCTTGTTTAAACATTTCTACACTTTCTTGCTGACCCAAAAGCAAGGTGCGTAAATCGATTTCTTCTTTTTTTACTCTTTTTAAAAGAGAATTCAAAAACTCTTCATTTAATGCGGCAACATCATTAGGTCTTTCAACACTGTTCGAAATGATTTTGCTAACTTCTGCAACAATTTGACTGCATTTCCTGTTCAATGATGCTTCGCATTGTTGAACAACTGCAACTTGATTTTTAACAGCTTGATCCATATCAAGGTAAGTTTTGTTTAAATTCTCAAGTACTTTAGGAGGAAGAACATCTTTGGTATAAAAAGTGTGTTTCCGATGAGGTTGATTGTCCATCGTGTTAAGCCAGACAAACAATTCTAGAGTTATTCAATGCTACATAAGCTGTGTGACTTACCAGTAATTTATGCCTAAACATTTATAAGATACTATGGTTAGATGACTAAGTATTAGATTACCAAAATAAACTGAGAGTTTAGGGACTAAAAAATGACCTTACGATTTGTGAGTCAACCGTCACTATACAGGCTGGTACTGGTGTACATAATGCTTTATAGGTGGTATGCTTAAACCAATAGAATCTTATTCACCAATTCACAAAAAGAAACTTAATATGGGAAGCTCTCCAAAAGAATTCCAAGATTGCTTCAAGATATTAAAGAGCCTTTGGGTAGGGTTGGAGTTCAGGCGCTGGAAAAGATTAGAATTATAAATACAAATCAAATCCTGCATTTTTTTATTTTAGATAGCTAAATTAAAAAAATTAGGTATGTTAATCAATGCATGGAGTTCTAAGAATTTTCCAGGCTTTAGCAAGGTATTATCCTTCAGACAAAAGTTTACATTAAGTTTGCGAGCACATTAAGAAAAACTAACTGGTAGCTTACGTCTGATCAGCAAATGGTTAAAAAAACATTTTTTAACAAAGAGCATATTTTTGTATCTCTAACTTTCCGTCCATAACCTTCATAGCACTATATTTTGCAACAAACTTTCAATGCAAACTTTTGTTCTATTTTGCTACACTAGATCATTTTTATAAATATTTGTATATATTACGACTCTTTATAGTGATAAGTTTTACCAGAGTCTATGCAACAATTTGTCTCCGCATAGTGCATGAGCATTTTCTTCAAAATGAAATCTACTGCAGAAAACATACACTTCAAATTTCAATAAAAAAAGTTTTTATAGAACCACGGTCAAATAAAAAAAATACAAAAAATGCTTGCTCAAGTGTAATTTAATACCATAACACCATGGACAAAACAAGTAAAAATAAGCAAATATAGAATGAGGTTCCAGCTGTTCTTTCCACTGTTTCAATAGCTTTCATCGTGTTACAAAGAGACACGAATGATGTCAAAGCAGAACTAGCATCATAAGATCATCACTGGAGTCAAATCTCCTTGCTGGATTCTTTTTATTATACAGGGTGGGCCATAAATAACGCACCAAAGCATATAAAACAATTCAGATAATAATAACAAACGTTTTTATTAAAACAAAACTTCTTAGCAAGACAAATCCGATTAAACTTCTTAGCAACAGATCGATTAGTGGCGCCATCGGCACCAGACATTAACACTAATTCAACTCGTTCTTTAATTGTTAAGTGCATACCCTAAAAATGATATAAATTTTTTTTAAAAGGCAAATCATAACTAAAAAACTTTGATTGAAATTAAATTTAACAGTTATAGTAACTGATATTGAAATTAAATTTAACAGATACCCAAAGAAAACATATTTACATTATTTCACATCACAATTTATTTTAAATCTTTGGTGCGTTATTTACGGCCCACCCTGTATAACGGTATTGGTGAAATTTTACACCACCACGTTCTTTTCAAAGTCAAAAGCTTGAATTAGTTTTTAGCATTGTCTTTAGTGGGAAAATTTAAGGTTTTACTATAAAACGCAAATTCAATCTCACCTCTTGCCAACAAACTGAACCTTACCTACAAGTCGAAAATAAGCTTTATTGGCAAAGCAATGAAGCAGGAAAGAGCAAAACTATACTGATATTTCTAAAACGTTTTTTCTGTTACTACACTATTCATCTGCGAAGGTTTTGCAGCTGACCCAATTTTTCATCAGGTAAAAAACTACTTTTAAGCAAAAAACTTGTTGTTTTCATTGATCTTACACAATTCTTTCAACGAAAGTAAACTTTTCTGCACCAATCAACAGCTGCCTCAACGTGGTGGTGCGGTCCCCGGCCCCATTTGGGTTGGGTCGAAATGGCTGTTGGTCTTCCCGAGGGTCCCAGTTACCCCGGGCACTCCCCATTCATTTTTTCGCTATGCTGCCCCCTGAACGACCGCAGAAGGGCAGCACACAGCATCTTTAAAATCGGTCGCCTGTTCTTACTTTTTCTTCTCTCCTGCCCTACTCTTGCCCTCCTTCGTCTCCTCATTCTTATTCTTCTCCTGATGAGCGGTAACGTTCATCCTAACCCTGGCCCCATCTTTCCTTGCTCTGTGTGCGCTGGAAATGTGACCTGGCGGGGCAAGTCGGTGCAATGCTGCGCTTGCTCCAAATGGGTCCATCTAAGGTGCTCACAACTTTCTTTATCTAACTTCAGAGCTCTTGGCAGCTCTCACTCTTGGAGCTGCCCCCCCTGCCGTAACACTGTGACTCCCCCCTCCTCGGACTCCTCCGGCACGTATACCTCCACTGTGGAATCTGGCCCCCCCCTCTCCTAATGCTGCACTCTTGCCCCACCCTCGTCTCCAAACTTCTTATCCCCCATCTGCCCATCTTATATCTCCTTCCCCTACCCTTCCACCACCGTCCCTTGCTCCTGGCTATACTTCTGCACCTCCTGCCTCCTCTCCTCCCCCTGACTCTCTCAGGGTTCTTCAATGGAATGCTGGAGGTCTTCGAGCCAGGAGCACTGAACTACTTCACTTTCTTTCATCCCATCCTGTCGATCTTATCTGCATTCAGGAATCCAATCTTAACTCCTCTTCCTCTTTCCGGATTCCTGGATTCTCTGTTCTGCGTTCTGATCGTACTCACTCCCGGTCTGGCATTCTCTCTTCTGATGCCTCGCATGCCAGTGGCGGCGTTGTCATTTTCGTCAGACAGGGCCTATCCTTTTCTGAACTTTCTACCACCTCTCTTTCTTCGCTCGATCCCTACTCTGATTATGTAGGGGTCAACATCTCTCTAAACAAATCCTCCTCGGTGTCATTTCTTAATGTGTATGCCCCCCCTATTCGCTCCTCCCCAACGGATGGCAGAACCGATTCCTTCTCTCCCTCAATTCTTCCCTCCTCCAGAAATCTCTTCATTCTGGGGGACTTCAATTGCCATCACCCGCTTTGGGACTCAAGAGGTACTTCCGACCCCCGTGGGGAGGAAGTATTCGACTGGGTCATCTCCTCAGACCTCCTCCCCCTCAATGACCCTGACACACCCACCCTTCTCCATTGCTCCTCCGGCAGTCGCTCCTCTCCTGACATCTCCTTTGCTCCTTCTACTCTTGCTTTTTCTTGCTCCTGGGAGGTGCTTCAGGACCTGGGTTCTGACCACCTACCAATTCTTCTATCTATCCCTCTCTCTCCGATCTTTCACCCCAACGAGCGCCCCCCTTCCTTCAATTTTCAGAAAGCTCGCTGGGATGACTTTGCCTCCTACTTTGACTCTCACTGTCCTACCGCAGAGGAATACTCGTCTCTTTCTCTTTCCTCTGCAGCTGCTCTCTTTACGTCTCTGGCAATGAATGCGGCCAAATCTTCCATTCCTTTCGGCCGCATCAAACGCCCTCCTAAAGCCTGGTGGTCTGCTGAGGTGGAAGAAGCGGTTGGTGAAAGACGCAAGACTTTCGCTACTGCTCACAGAAGTGATGAAGATCGCCAGGCTTACATCTCCGCCTCTCGACGTGCCTCGTCGGTCATTGCCAAGGCCAAGGCTGAGGCATGGCAGACGACCTGCACTTCTCTTTCACCTAAATCTAATCCTAAATCTGTGCACTCTCTTCTTCGCTCTATTGATGGCTCTCCTTCCTCGTCTTCTTCCTCTCCTAACTTTCCTAACTGTTCCTCTCCCAGGGAATCGGCTTCGGTCTATGCCGCTTACCTGAGGTCTCACTTTTCCGTGTCTCAGCCAAAGGCCCTGCGCAGCAGAGCCAGAGGCTACCTCACTGAGCTCTGCCGAGCCACGTGCTCTGTGGAGTCTCACTCGTCCTTTTGCTCTCCCTTCTCTCCCGCTGAATTTCTTGCGGCTGCCTCCAACCTCTCCTCATCCACTGCCACTGGCCCAGACAAAGTTGCCTATCCCATGCTAAAGCATCTTCCTCGCTCTGGCATGGATTTTCTTCTTCACATCTTCAATCTTTCTTGGTCTTCACATTCCTTTCCTTCCATCTGGAAGACATCTTCTATTATTCCCATACATAAGATGGGAAAACCTCTCGACTCTCCTGCTTCCTTCTGGCCTATCTCTCTCACCTCCTGCGTATCAAAGCTTTTTGAACGCATCATACTATCCCGTCTTCTCTTTTTTCTGGAATCTAATTCCATTCTCTCTCCCCGCCAGGCCGGTTTCCGCCCTGGACGGTCTACACTTGATCAAATTCTGTACCTTTCTCAGTCCATTTCGGATGGGTTTAACAAACCCAGGCCGGGCTCTCGGATGATCCTGTCTACTATCGATTTCTCTAAAGCTTTTGACTCTGTCTGGCACCCCGCCCTTTTCCACAAACTTATTTCGGCTGGCCTCCCTCCTTGCTTTGCTCGTTGGACTCAATCTTTCCTTTCTGACAGGCGCGCTTCTGTGGTTTTTCAAAATCACAAAAACCGCTCCTTTCGAGTCCGTTGAGGTGTTCCGCAAGGATCCGTTCTTGGCCCTGTACTTTTCTCCCTCTTCATCAATGATCTTCCGGCCTCTCTGCCTTCTTCCGTCAGCTGCTCTCTTTACGCTGACGATCTGGCCATTTGGTCCTCCTCCCCCTCGGTCCCCACTGCGGTGGAGGCCACACAAGGAGCTCTGTTTCGATTGGAGCGCTGGTCTGAGTACTGGTGTCTTCCTCTCAATCCGAGCAAATGTGAGGCCTCCTTCTTCTCAGTGGATCCCCACCAGGCTAACCTCCAGCCCAACCTCCTCCTACTCGGCTCCCGCCTCCGTTTTAATCCCACTCCAACTTTTCTTGGGGTCACCTTCGACTGCACTCTTTCCTTTTCTAGGCATGTATCTTCGCTGAAGGCCAAATTTTTCCCACGTCTCAAGGCCTTACGCTGTATCTCTGCTTCCTCTTGGGGCCCCTCTAAGGAGTCCCTCTCTGTTCTGTATAAATCTTTTCTTCGGTCCCTTCTCACTTACGCTTCACCCGGATGGTTTCCTTTCCTAAGCGCTACCAATATCACCAAATTGGAACGCCTTCACCGAGCGGCCAGTCGCGCCATCACCGGCTGCCTCTCGTCATCCCCTATCCCTCTACTACTCACCGAGGCTTCTCTACCTCCCCTACGAGTCACTCTGACTCACTTCACTCTTTTTTCTCATAAGCGGGCTCTTTGTCTCCCAACCTCCTTTCCCATCTCAGATTTGGCCAGACTAGGAGTGAAACCAAGACTCTGCAGATCGTCCTGGAGAGCTTTTGCATCCACTCACCCGCTCATGCTTCCTTCTACTTGTTCTAGGGAGGCTCTTGTTGCTTGCCCTCCCTGTCCTCCTTGGAATCTTCCCTCGTTCACGGTGGAGTCCACCCTTTCCACTCCATGCTCTCGCTCTGATCCCCCTCACTCTCGCCAAGGTGCGGCTCTCGCCCACCTTGACTCTCTTCCTCCTCATGATCTGGTACTCTGGACAGACGGCTCTGTTCCTTTTCCTTTTGGCAAGGGCGGCTCCGGCGTTCTTGCCAACTGCTCTCTCTGTGGCACTGAGGCCACTCTTTCCTTTTCGACAGGCCCAGTTTGTTCCAGTTTTTCCGCTGAAGCCTGCGCCATTCTGCACGCTCTTTGCTGGTCTCAGCAACACCATAAAGTCTGCCATTTTTCTTCTCTTCTTCTCCTGTCTGACTCTCGTTCTGTCCTCGCCACCCTGTCCTCTCCTCCACCTTTCCTGTTATCTCAAACTCTGTGGCAGATCTGGCAGGAACTGTCCATTTTCTCCTCCTGTTCTATCAGGCTACAATGGGTCCCCGAACACTCATTTCTCCCGGGGAACGACACAGCTGATGAGCTTGCCAGACGGGGAGCGCTGCTTGCGCCCTCCGCAATCCCTTGTAGTCTCTCTCCTCTTATCTCTTGTATCCACTCTCGTCTTATCTCGGACTGGAGGCGTACTGTCTCCTCAAAGTATTTTGACACACAGGTTCCCTCAATTTCCACCGAGGAACTTGTGCTCCCTCGTCATGCTCGCTGTGTTCTTTCTCGTCTTCGCTGCAATGGACACAGCCTTCTTTTAGGTTCCTATCTCTCCAGGATTGGCAGAATCGAGAATCCTTCTTGCAGCGCCTGTGGACACTCGTCCCAGGACATCTCTCATCTCATTCTGCACTGTCCAGCTACGGACTCTTTGCGCCGCTCACTCTTTGGCGACTCTCTGTCTCTTTATGACCTCTGGTCCAGACCCTGGGGAGTTGCCCGGCTTCTGGGGCTCCATGGTCTTCCGCCATGCCCCCATCCCTCGGAAGGGGTCGGGTAAACAACAACAACAACAACAAAGTAAACTTTTTGTTCTTTGAAATACTTATGCCTATCTAGGTAATGATTATTTTGCTTCTATTCCAGTTTGTGTTAAATTGGGGTAATTTTGACATCAAGTGTTTTCAAGAGACAGAAAACCAGAAGAAAGCGTGGAAGCATAAACAAATTATGTGTGTACAACAACTGAGCAAAAAAACTTAAAGGAATGTTGATGAATAGGGCAGGGTGAAAAAGACTGAAATGACTGCCTATACACAGTTACCACAAGAGAAGAATTTGGCAGACATAAGAGTCGCATGCAGTTTAATGCATTACTTGCCAGGCAAAATAATTGAAATTACCCCAGTTTGGTTTACAAATTTAGTAAGGCTGATGAAGTCAAATGTAAATCTTAGGTTAACAGTGTATGTGAATAAAATTAATCCTAAGCCAATACCTGAAATGAGTATTAGTATATATGCGAAATAACATTTGCAACTGTAAAACTTGTTATTTCCTTGAGAAACAATATGTAACACAAAGAAACGTGCTAATGGCAAACGCAATATTTAAGTCATTGTTACTAGCCATTGTGTGGCGACAATGCTTACTTAAGACATTGAAACAAATGTTAGTTAAACTTTGATTTCTCTTCACTATCTCCTCCCACATTAAACAGTTGGTTGAAAATTTCACTGGCAAAACAGTGAAAATTTCAACTGACTGAAAAAAATGACCAAAAACCACTGAACTTTTTTTGAATTTTAACTGCAAATTCACCAGACATATTTTTGCAATTTCATACTATTTTTTGTTTTAAGTGAAAATTGCGGGGAGTTTAGATTTTCATCATGGGACAAAAAGATCCAAGTATGAAATCATCGGCAACCTTGCTAAAGAACACAAGATGTTTGTGTACATGCAGTTGCTTTTTCTAAAGCACAATTGTGTGTGTGTAGTACCTTCACTTAATTCAGTCAATTCAGTCTTTTTCCTCTGTCAAATAAATCACCATTAGGCCACAAAATTATTGGGTTAAAAAAACCTGTATGAAGGACACAATAACAAACTCATTATAAGATTTAAAAAATGAACATTGCAGCTTAACCTTAGGACTACATAGGGGAATTAGATTTTTATCATGAATACAATAAGCTGAATGACATGTTCAGCAAACTATTTTTACATCGGCATGATAGTGTAGTGGTTAGAGCATCTGCTTTGCAGTTGGTTGACATGGGGTTCATTCCCTGAGTCGAATCATACCTAAAGACTTTAGAAAATGGTATTCACAGCTTCCCTGCTTGGCACTCGGCATAAAAAAGAGATAGTGTGGAGAACAAGCCGGCAAGCTTGCTTGTTGTGTCCTTGGGCAAGGCACTTAAGGGGATGCCTCCATCTTTATGTGGCAGACAGGTGGCATACCCATACTTCACTTAGTTACTATTGTGAAATTGCTCACCCAGCATGTTGTAAGAGGCGACTCTTGGGTACCCACCAGTGGCAGTCTGCCTTGTTGGTGGTGGGGCTAACAGTCATTCATGACTGACTGGTTTGAAATGGGCTGCCATCTTTCCCCTAGCCTAATTTCAATTAGGTTGACAGCATGAACTTGAATTGCCATTTGTGCCATACCTCCATCCCAAGGAAGAGGAGGGGTAACCACAACAACTATTTTTACTCACATCAATCTGCATATTGTTAGCTTGCTAGGAGACTTGGTTCTTGTCTAGTCAATTGAGATTATTTACTTTTGGACAAAGTTGTGATTAAGTTTGAGAACTTCATTGACCATAAAATAAATTTACACTTGCAACAATAAAAGCAATATGCTGAAAAACAAATTTATACTTGCAACAATAAGCAGAAAACATTCCAGAGAACTAGGAATGACTGAAATGCAAAATTTCTGCAAAGCTGCAGTTCAGCATTAGGATTGGGATTAAAGTCAAGATTGGTTATGATTAGAATCAAGGTTAAGGCTATTCCACAGAATTTCAGCATTTTAGTAGTATTTACAATAAGACAGTTTCATGGAAATTGGTGGAGAAAAATAAGTTGTTTATGATGCAACCAGCTGACCTGTTTGGGAAAAACTGTAACTAGGCCTACCAGATATTTTGTCACACAGTAAATTTACCACAGTAATTTGATTACATATCCCCACATAGATCAGTGTTTAGGGTTGGGATTAGCCTGGGAGTTAAAATTAGGCAGTGGCTATTTTGCTGTTGGCGGCAATTTACCCTCAGAGACTATTTTGCCGTGAGTTATTTGTGATTGGTCAATCTTAATGACCTACTAAACATGTGACTTTTGGTCGTTTCTGATTGGTCAATTTTAAAAACCAAATAAAAAAATTTTGCACCCCCAGATCTCTATTCCCCACCCTGTACATTCCCTTCCAGTGTACACTACCCTGTACATTTACATACCAGGCCTGCCCCTACAGTGTACACTGCCTTTCTTTTAATGCCCTGTTAGCTGAGATTCGAACCCGCAATGATGGTATCTCAAGACCAGTGCACTATCCACTACACCACAGTGTCACTGGTGTAATTGTAGCAAATATGGCTATATAAACACACGTAAATGATTATGGCAAAATAGATTCCAAGGGCAAATTGCCGTTGATGGCAAAATAGCCACTACCTAATGTAAATGATACCTCTACCACACAGGGATACTAGTTTTACAGGTATGCTGAGTGGCAGGTAATAATCTCTGTGGTGTAGTGGTATTGTTGTGGACTTTAGAGCAAAAAGTCTGGAGTTCAAAACTGTATAGAAACACCACTGGTATTTGTCAGGAAGGGCATTCAGAATTTAAAGTGCTATGTTGCTCCAGTATAAAGCCTGGTTTGAAAGCGAGTGTGTAGTGGTAGACATACATTGAATCAGCACATCTGAGCCTGCAAAACGTGGGAAAAATGACATAAAACCAACTTTCTTCTTTTTTCTTATCTTTGTAGGTAAGGTACATTTCAGTTTGACATGCATCTTTGTTTTTTCCGGTCCTATTTCACTGGCTTTGCAGTTAACTCCTGCCAAGCAATTTGCTACTTTTGTACATGTTAAGCTCTTATGCATAACTTGTTCTGGCTGGCTTGTTGTTATAATACAGTGACTATTCTGCCGTCAACAGCATTTTACTCTTGGAGGCTATTTTGCCATGAGACATTTGTGATTAGTCAATTTTAATAATGTATTTAACATGACTTTGAATCGTTTTTCTAATTGGTCAATTTCAATGATGAATTTAAAAAAAATTGCACCCCTAGTCTACACTCTCCCACACTGTACAATCCTTCCCAGTTGTACACTACTTTGTGCATTCACATACCAGGCCCCCCTTTAGTGTACACTGCCTTTGGCAAAGTGCCCTGCCAGCAAGGCTTCTAACTCACTGCCATTGCATTTCAAGGCAGTTGCACTATCCACACACCACAGCGTCACTACCAGAATTGTAGTGATTATGACTGCATAACACACATGATTAGTGACCACAAAATAGCCTCTGAGGATAAAATGCCATCGATGGTAAAATAGCTGCTTCCTTTTTACAGTAACAGGAATAACACTGCAAATACAGCCAAAATTGCAAAAAATTAATTTAAGAGCCACAGTTCTAGCACCAAAATATTTAGAACCATACACTTTGAATTGGTAAAACTGTAAACAAACAAGCACACCTGCACAAGTAGGCAAATCTAATACAAGTTTAATGTGTAAAAGACCCAACATCAAGCACAGCAGTGCCTTGCAGCAATGTAGTCAGCAGCCTAGGTATTGCGTTTGTTATAACCTGTACTTGTTTAATGTTTTCTTGCAAACTTTAATTAATTTTCTGGCTTACAACTTCACCCTTGCCTATTTGCTGTATTCCTGATATGTGCAAGTCCACCCAACTACCCAAGTCCAGGAAGTTCGATTCCAAGAATATAGGAATGGAGCACTGTCATTCTGCCAGAAAAAAAGATCCGCTTTTACTCTCAGGCAAATTTGCGATAAAAATTGAGCAACAACAAGCAGAAGAAAAAAGTTCTCTCGTTGCACTCCTTGTTTGCACTGATTTACTTCTGAGGCTTTGCAAAAGTAGTTTTTGGAACAATGCAAGTGAAAAATTGCTAACGTATTGCAAAGTTTCACTGTGGGACTGCTCGTCAGAATAACTACAAACTCGCGTCATAATGGATGGGGAGATGTGTATTGCTCCCTAAACAAAATGGCAACCAGCCATGAAGAACTTGTGCTCAGCCTAAGCCAAATTAAGCATCTTTCCCATTAAGGAATTTCAATATAATTTTGACCTTCGACAACAACATAAATTTGCTAACATATTGCAAAGTTTTAAGATGGGACCGTCATAAAACGCTCATCAAAATAACTATACAAACGTGCAGGATTATTCGTTATCACGCGAGTTTGTAGTTATTCTGATGGGCGATCCCACCATAAAACTTTGCAATAGGTTAGCAATTTTTCACTTGCGGTGTTCCCTAAACCTGCTTTTGCAAAGTCTCAGTAATAGGTTAGATGTGTGCAGTCGGGGGAGCTCTTTTCTTCTGCATACTGTCGCTCAATTTTTATCGCAAATTTGCCTGAGAAAAAAGCGGATCTTTTATTCTGTCAGAATTAGAGTGGTTAGGAATGGAAACTTGAAAGTTGATTCCAATACTATCGCGTATTCACGGCAATAAAAAAATAATTTAAGGGATTATATTTTTAAGGCGCATAGTAAATAGTAGGCTAGTCAGGAATTCCAGAACAAGAGCAGAGGGTAATTACTCTCTGCCTCCTTTGTCTCAAAACTAACGTAAAACTAAACGATTGATTAGGGTTTGTGAAGTGCAATTTTTGGAATACGCTACCGACAGAAATTGAAACCCTGACCATCAAAACCAAACACGTTTTTCAAAAGAACTTGAGGATTACATATTGCAGCATCAAAACTAAGCCACTGTTAAAGGACTGCTCACTTTCAATGTTGTTGTTTTTCTTTGTTTGTTTATTGATTTATGAATTTTTTCTTGATAGGTATTTAAATTACTGTTTCTCGTGTTTGCATAAAGCTCAGTTTCATTGAACCAGTGATGCAGAAGCGGAAGCGGCGGGAAGCACTAAATTTCCAGAAGCAGGAAGCGGAAGCGGAAGCAATTTTGAATTTTTGTGGAAGCAAAAAGCGGATGCGTGAGCAGTTTTAAAAGTACTGTTTCCAATTTCTTTTTTACCTAACATAATGTTAACATTTTTTAATCGTGTTAAGTTGTCAAAAGTGGCCTCCCAGTTTCCCGCAGTACTGATTTGATTTTACCAAGAATGTGCAAAGGAAAATTGGTGGAAAAAGCTTGGCTAAAAGCCTATTTCTGCCGGCCCTAATAAGTGTTTATGACTTGACAGGACTTACCGTACTTCGTTTGATCACAGTTAATGAAGTTTAACCAGGTCTTCTGTACAGACCTGGAAGCGCAATGTGATTCGAATGCTGACGTTATAATGACAGGCGATGGGAAAAGCAAGTAGTTTCCAGCAATGACAAGCAAACAAAAAGCAACTTAGAGGAACATGCAATCCAAAATTCTTATAAGAATAAGGCCAAGTTATGTAGAAATGGAACGATAGCTGCATTATATCATGGCCCGATAAAAATAACAAAATAATAATACAAAGACTTTTATTTTTTTCGATGAAAACAAAAATTATATTTGTTTCTTGCTTTCTATGTAAGGGCTAATGATGTCATTATTGCCATTTTAGCCACCTGTCAAGCTGACGCCTTTAACCACAGCGCTAGTTTAAGACTTCATTTCATTTTGCTCCAAACGAAATTTCTTTACAAGTATTATGTATTAACCAGATTAGTTAGAACTGCTGCATGCAATACTTTTAAATTTAATATCTATGCTTATTTTCTACAGGCTATCGTTATCCAAACTTTTGATCTTTGTCTAATATTTATTATACTACTGTATTGAAATAATCAAGCAATTTAGGCATCTTATTCATGAGTAGTAGGAAGACCTCCGTGTATGATTTTTACAAAAAAGAAGAAAATCACTTTAGATGCATTTTAATGACTAGCTGTAACAAACCCCTGTTAAGAATGTTTGACTAAACTAAAAACTGGTGACATTACTCAGAATCAGAAACGCCATTTGAAAAGGAAGCATGAAAAAGAACATATGCAAGTAGAAGAAGCAGATAAAAACAGCAACAGCAAAAAAGCAAACCAGCAAGTTCTTCCACTGGGAAAACCACTCTTTCTGGCTTTATACAAACATCCAAACTCAAGGTAACAATGTCAATATATAAAGAGGATTTTATTTCTTTAATTTTAAAAATGGTTTGTTACAATGGAGTGCCTTTAACTTTCTTTTCTGATCAAGATTTCAAGTTGTTGAATGCAGAGACGTAGCAGCCGCCCCCCAAACCCCCCAATTGGAGGGGGCCCAGGCCAACTTTGGGGGCCCAAGTTAGTCTGAAATTGCTTTTTGGCTACGTGACTATTTTCAGTTCAGCAGACTTGTTTACAACCGATTTAAACTGTAGGAAGAAATTGGCTTGTGACATCATAAGTGAATGCAACGTCATTTTATCTCGCAGAATCTAGAATATTTCGATTGATTTTCTGGTGGAATCTTGAATATTCGATTGACGTAACAATGCCGTTGTTACGCAACAATCATAGAATGGTCTGGAATTCTGTTTGGCTATAAATACCGGGACAATATATATACACTGCAGAGTGCAGATAAAGTATTTTATTGACATTGTATAGAATGAAACGTTCAAAAAGTGGTGCTCAAAAGAGAAAACAAGCAGCCACTGCTCGAGATGCTGTAGCGAAATTGCCCAAGATGACAGATTTTTTCAAGATTACTGAGCAGAGTAGACCTGGCACTAGTACCGAGAGGGATGAAGAAAACTATAGTGTACAAGAAAAAGAAGACTATGACGATCAGCATCAAAGTGATTGTGAATTTCCAGAAAATGTAAGTTGTGATTTACCTGCCAATACGCAACCTTCAATATCAAAAATATCTGAATCTCAATTTACCCCTATCCCTGATGACCCATGTAAATGGCCTGAAAGTATTTCTGATGCTCAACGATGTGATATAGTAAAGCGTGGACCACATCAACTAATAATGAATTTTCCATATAATAACACAACTCCAAGGCGACGTTTTTCCTCCAACCATTATAAACGTGTGTTACCTAATGGTGAAAGTGTTTCACGGTCGTGGCTAGTTTATTCTGGGGAATCAGATCAAGTTTTTTGCTTTTGTTGTAAGCTATTTGGAAAAACACTAAGCCCCTTTTTTAGTGGTATAAATACATGGGAGGGTTTTTCGAAAAAACTGAAAGACCATGGAAACGGCATTTCCCACCAAGAATGCTGCAGTCAATGGATGTTGCTAGCTGAAGGGATAAGAAATTCATCCACTATCGACAAACGCGAGATGAATATTTTTTTCAATGAAAGACGTTTTTGGAGAAATGTTTTAGAGAAACTTATCTTGTTTCTATCGGAAAGGAATCTTGCTTTTAGAGGATCTGAAGAAGTCTTAGGATCTCCTCACAATGGAAATTTTCTGGGTATATTTGAGCTTTTGGCAAGAAGAGATCCGATCCTAAAAGAGCTTCAAGACAGAATCAAGAATAAAAACACTAAAGATCACTATTTGAGTCCTACCATACAAAATGAACTAATTGAATTGCTAGCGACAGAAGTTGAAAAAGAAAATTTACAGCAATTGAAATTGGCAAAATATTTTTCTATAATTTTCGACTGCACTCCAGATATGTCACATCATGAACAAATGTCTGTCATTCTCCGTTATGTACTATGTAATGAAGAAGCTGCTGTTGTTAAAGAAACATTTTTTGGCTACTTGAGAATAAGTGACAGTACTGGGAAAGGCTTGTTGGACGCTTTCTTAGAAAAAGCGACCGAACTGCAACTCGAATTGTCTGATTGTCGAGGTCAGTCATATGATAATGGTGCTAACATGAAAGGAAAACATTCTGGGGTCCAAGCAAGAATGCTAGACATCAATCCCAAAGCTGTTTACGTGCCCTGTGCAAACCATACCCTTAACTTAGTTGTTGTTGACAGTGCTAATTGATCGACGGAAGCATTGACATTTTTTGGAGTACTTACAAGGTTGTATGTGCTGTTTTCTTCCTCTGCTCAGCGTTGGGAAATTTTGAAGAAACATGTGGAGCTGTCCATAAAGTCACAATCTGATACTCGTTGGGAAAGCAGAATTAAATGCATCAAACCTCTTCGATACAATTTAAAAGAGGTGTTGCTGGCACTGAAAGACTTGGAAGCCATTTCCATAGAAAGAAAAGATGGAAGAGCTGCCTCAGAAACAAAATCGTTGATAGCTCATTTATCAAAATGGAGTTTTCTTTTGTCGGTGTTTATTTGGTATGATATCCTATTCCAAGTCAATAAAGCAAGCAAGATTCTTCAATCGTATGGAGTCTCCCTTCATACAATGGAAACGGAAATCCAGGCAACTGAAAAGTTTTTGCAAAACTATCGCACAACGGGTTATGACAGTGCCGCAACATCTGCTGTTGAAATAGCACAGGAATTGGATATTGATCCTTCTTTTCCTCCGTCAAGAAGTGGAAAGAAAAGAAGATTGTTTGATTACCAAGGTAAAGAGGAACAACGAGCTACTCCTGAACTGAAATTTAAAAGCAACTTTTTCTATCCATTAGTAGACCAGGCTATTATGTCAATAAAGGAGCGCTTTAATTTGTTACGTGAGGTTTCTTCCGCCTTTTCGTTTTTGTACACACGAGACAAACTTTTGCTTGTGCAACAAGAAAATGCTCTTCTTACTTGCTGTAAAGAGTTCCAAAAAAAGTTCGGTGACATTGATTCTGATGAAATGAGCGCTGAGCTACAGCGGTTTGTTTTAATTTTACAAAAAAAACGCAATCTCAATACGGCTCAAGACTTTCTGAACTATCTTCTAAAGACTCATTTATTTGAATTGTATCCGAATGTGTACATCGCACTTCGAATCTTACTAACTTGCCCCGTGACTGTTGCCAGCGCTGAAAGAAGCTTCAGCAAATTGAAACTGATCAAAACTTTTAATAGAACGTCTATGACAGACAGTAGACTATCTTCATTAGCCATGTTGTCAATCGAAAATGACTGCGCCCGATCTCTTGATTATGACAATGTCATAACAGCATTTGCGAACAAAAAGGTTCGCTCCAGACTATTTAAATGATACTGTGTTTTTATAACTTTTTCATGTTTTTCAGTGTCATTGCTTTCGTTTCGCAGTGTCTGCATAAATGTCCTACTGAACTCTGGCATCGGTGCCGAATTTTTTATGACTTGCACCTTCGGTATCGGCATGCTTTATTCTGACATTAGCCTGTTTACTTATGTACAAATTGTGGTGTATTTTCTTAATGCAGCTTTTCAATTTTACACCTCTAAAGTGATATGACCTGTGCGCAGGGGCTCTTGCGCTTACTTTGGGGGGGGCCCGAAGTTGGAGTGCTACGGGACTGGTTGAATGGCAAGCTTGCTCAAAGTCTGGGTGTTATTCTTGACGAGACTCCATTTGACAACTGCTTATGGAAAAAGTTCACATTGAAAAGCAGATGTTATCATCAGCAGTGAAGCATGAATTGGTTTTTATAAAGTTTGATGGTGTTACCCGTTCAAAGTTTCATTATTTGGGAATCAATATTCAATACTTTGATAAAGAAAATGGTATTCCTACTGTCAAATGCCTAGAATTAGTTAACACAGATGCATAGCATGATAGCTCACACATGAAAAATTTGATAATTAAGACTTCAACAAAATTCGATATTTCGAAGTCTAATGTTTTGGGAGCAGTAGTGGACAATGCTTTCAACATGACAAAGGCAATCCAATTACTCAATGAAGATAAAGATTATTCTAAAGAGGAGCTTGATGATAGTGGTACTTTTCAAGAAGCAACGATGAATGATACAGTTCCAAGAGATGCTATAGTAAACAGCTTTGACGTAACCGTTCATCACATGCGTTGTGCTGAGCATACCCTGCAGCTTGAAATTATGGATGCTTTGAAGTTGGATAGTTTTGGTCGGTTTTTGACAAAAATTCGAAACATTGCTGGACGTCTTAGAGCTCCACGAACTGATGCCGTATTAAAACACCACAATAAAAGCATGATCATAGATGTGGCTACACGTTGGGATAGCACTTATGCGATGCTTAAAAGACTTTTTGAGTTAAGAAGCACTGTTGAACATGAAGACTTGAGCGACAGGGAGATTAATTTGAGCACTAATGGCTGGTGCAAAATTCAGGAATTGATTAATGTTTTGGCTATTCCACCAAACATAACCCTTCAACTTCAAAGAGAAAACTTTACCACTGGAGAGTGTTTCTTTGCAATGCATGAAGCCATTTTTGAATTACGCAAAAAATGTGGCTACAGCACATACTATTGCTAAAAATCTCAAAAAGCGTATGGAATCTATTGCGCAAAACAGTATTTTTAGTAGCAGTATGGATGGATTCAAGATTCCGAATTTATTAAACTGGGATCAAAAAGAAGAAGCCAAACTGGAACTTTTTTCTGCTTACAAGCAACTAAAAAAGTCCATAACGATGACGAACCGTCGTTCAGTTCTGATGAAAATGTTGATGTCAATAACGGAGAACCGTCAGAGTTTGAAAGCTATCTCAACTCGCTTGCTGGAACCACTAAGCAAAGTCCAGATATATCACTAAAAATGCTCTATGAAGCCGGACTTGAAAAAATTGAAAAGCTAGGGCGGCAGAAAATTAAAAATGTGTGGGAAGGGATCGATGCTTACCCAGCATTTTTGAAACCTGCATGCTAGATTGTTAGTGCCTTACCACGAACACAGATTTCTGTTGAGAGAATGTTTTCTCAACTTAAACTGCTTTTACGAGAAAATCGATGCCGCATGAAAACAGAGTTGGCAAATACAATTCTTTTCCGTAGAATGAATAAATGTGTTTAGTTTGCTTTGTTTTCTTTTATGTAACAGGTAATTTTGTTTTGTTTATTAGCCTGTTTATTCCCAAGTTTGTTTTTGCATTTCGAGTGCTAATTTTGCGCTTTTCCGTTATTTTGAATAGGCTATCACCGCATTGTTTTCGCGTAATTGCCTTTTTGCGTGATCAGACATTTAATTTTCTTTCTCTTGATCGATGAGCAAATGGCTTTTAAATAGTTTTGTTAGAAAAAAATAAAGTAACTATGGAAGCGGACGCACCAGTATGCAGAAGTGAAAGCAGGAAGCGGAAGCACTAAGATTATGAAAGCGGAAGCTCTAAGGTGGTGGAAGCAGAAGTACTAAACAGCAGCTGCTTCCGCATCACTGCATTTAACATGAAACTAGTGAGAGGTCGCAGACTCGGCGACCGCGCCTAGCATTGCGATTCCAGGACACATGGTTTTTCGCAATCTCTCGCAGGAAAATACAGTAGTTTAAACATTTTACTTTTATCTGTTTTTGCACTTGTCTAACCGTATAACTGCACTTCCGAACAAAATAAATTGAATTGAACTCAATTGATGGAAAATGTATAGGTTAAGAGTTGGAAAAACTTTGAGAAGACAAGCTGATACAAAATTGGAAATTACATCGTGGTAAGCAATTATGTTTTTCACTAAATGCCAAATGTGTGCAGTCATGTAGTCTTTAGAAAAATAGAAAACTTTTTCAAAAAAATATTTCCATTTTTTAGCGTTTTCCCCTTGTTCTGTGGATCTTTCGGCATCTCTTTTGACACCACATTATTTGCCGATGACACCTGCTTGATGATGGCTGATAACAATCTGAAAAACCTGGAACACAAAGTTCAAATAGAACTCAAAAAAGTTAACTCTTGGCTCTGTCAAAATAAGCTATCCCTAAATTTTTCAAAAACTAACTACATGTTAATAAACAAGCAACCCCTTAAAACTTGTCATTGTAATTTTAAAATAGCTCTTAACGGTATTACTATTAATAGAGCGCATACTGTCAAATACCTTGGGTTATTCATTGACGATAATCTCAAATGGACGTCGCAAATAAATTATTTGTCCACGCAGCTTGCCAGATGCACAGGACTCTTTTACAGATTGCGCAATTTTGTTTCAAGAGAAACCCTTTGCATGCTATACTATAGTCTTGTATACAGCAGAATTCAATATGGAATTACTGCGTGGGCAACAGCAAATAAAACTTCACAAGAAATAATTCGAGTAAGGCTTAATAAAATTTTGAGAATAATATTGTTTCGTAACTTATATACGTCAACTTCACAAATGTATAAAGAACTTCAAGTGTTAAAAATATAAGACATATATCAACTTGAGTTAGCTAAATTTATGTATCAACTCCATCATAGTCAATTGCCTAAAAACTTTTATCATTCTTTTCGTAAGTTAAATACTATTCATCAACATGAAACGAGATTAATTAATTCGACTGCTTACTACCGCCCCCGAATAAATAAATTATTTAGCCAAAAACTATTTTCTCACAGAGGTTCAAAGCTGTGGGGTAACCTCGAATCCGAATTAACGAGCATGCACTGGGTTTCTTTTAAAAAAGCGTATAAACTAAAATTATTAAATGAATATTAACGCTTGCAAAAGCTTTTAATTGTGTAAAAAATATTTATTGTTATTGTTTGTTCCGTTTCCTTTTTTATTTTTATTTTTTTTATCATTTGATAAAAACTTGAACTCAACTCTTTTTTTACATAATGTACTCAAATTATAAGTGTCACTTAATAGATCTCGCTTATATCTCAATCTGCTGAGATCAGGGAGTATCTCGACTCGATAACCGAAAGGTTCCTCGATGCTCCCTGGCTTTTGCTACTAGTGATTTTTTTTTGTGTGTATTATCAATCTGATTATTGTGTCGGTGCGCAAAGCAAATCAAATAAATTCTCTCTCTCTCTCTCTGGTAGGAGAGAAATTAATAGCAGAGATATTTTTACCCCTCAAATCATATCATTTTTTACGTGTTGTCTACTATTGGTTGCCACCACTAGTTTTATAACGTCATTATGGCTCATAATTTTGTCGTCACAATATTTGTTTGATTTATAATTTTTGTATTATATCCAGTTGAGCTTTAACTCGGAAAGTTGATAGTAATTACTAATTAGTATTAGTTAATAGTATCTGGATTTAGCGTCAAGTTTGGCAGCAAAAGCTAAATAAATTTACTTGTCATGTTTTTATTCTTAGAACCTGAAGATGATTATACTAATTTACTGAAATATATTTTCTGCTGATATTGCGCTGATTGGTTGCTTGGAGTTATCTAGGACAAGATCTATGGTCGTGAAAGCTGTGCTGATCGTACCACGCGTATTGTGAGATCATAGACCGAGTTTGAAGTCAGCAGAAAAAAATGAAAAAGATCAAGTTTTGAAGGCTTAAAATGCTTTAATAAAGAATCTGTTTTGGCACCATCAATTGAACTCAAATTGCTCTAGATTTGTTTTTTTCAAGAGCACCTTGTTGATATCTCCCGAACCAGATATTAATCGCGTTTTTACGATCAATACTTTTCGAGTAAATTAGGAAAACAAATTTTACAATTAAACGTCAATTGTGACGTCATATGAGATCCTAAAACAGTGGAATTTGTTAAAGTTGGTAAGTCAGGTACTGGCTTTCATTTAGGCTCAAAACTGCTTTCCTCAGTGAAGAAATGTGATTATACAAAATCAACTTTAATTGTGACGTCATCATGACATCAAAAATCCCCCTAATGGCTCTCATCCTGGGATGATGATTAATGGTGCCAAGTTTGATGCTTGTTCATCCAAAAGTTTCCCAGGAGTTAAAATACACACACACACAAAGACAGAATTGCGCTTTATAGCATAAAATACCCGGTTCTGCCGACATCGTCCACATGGCCTTCATCAATAACCGCGGGATTAAGTATATTGGTTTAGCCGGCTGTGCCGGCTTCACCCATCTGTCACTTCTGTAAATAGCATGAAAAGTTAATGCTCTTTTATACATTCCCATGGTTCCTGTACACGTGGTGGTGATCATCTTATTCTATTAATCGAGACTAGACTCTAACAAAGCAAGAATGTTGTCACAAACTATTATGAATACTTTTGAAAAGTGTAAGGGAGGATGAAACATAGTTAAAAATGACCTTGGGGATCAAATGGCAGTCATTTCACAATTGAAGAAATAGACTATTTAGTGGTAAGACTATTTTACGATTGGGTGCGGCTCCTTTTGTACCGGAAATTATATTTGTGGTTCAGTATTAAGCTATTAGATGCGTTATTAGTCTTGTTTCCGGCATATCGAGAAGAGGGGCTATGCCTTCCCCAAAGTCATTCATCATATTCTTGTGGCCGCTCAATAGGGCAACTTACATTTAAACAAAAATTCTTCTTCTAAAATTTAGCTTTACTCAATCTCCGAACAATTGTTGTTTCTGCTTATGTGGCATCCAGGGATGTGGAAGCGGCTATTTTGTCAACCGCTTCCGCTTCCACACCTATCGCTTTCACCGCTTCCGCTTCCACTAACAAAAAACGAGAAAACGACCGTTGACAACTTTTTTTACTTTTGTGGGTCTGTAGCCTGCCTTCTCCTACACTTTATCATTTTGAGGAGACAAAAACCTCCATATATTGCTATTACTTTACCTACTTCGCTTGAGCTTATTGTTCCGAACTACTCTGTGTTTCTTTTTCGTAGATATTAGAACTCGTGTTGAATCTAGAACAGTGCTTTTCAACCATTTTGTTATCGCGGAGCCCATAATGTACTTTCGCGTTTGTCACGGAGCCCCAACTTACAAAAATTTAGAAATCACGAATTGCTTGTAAAAATATCAAATATTTCGTTACTACAATTCAAAAAATAATTAAACACTTCAACAAATAAACAGTTATTAGGCTACAAGTTCCTTCACTACTTACCCCTTTAAGGATCATAAGATTCTAATTGATAAAATTTGAAACAATTCCATAATTGTTGGTAACAATGGGAAAATAATGGATTTCACAAAAGTGGTTATTACATCATAATGCCATAACAATTAACAATCGTGGGTCATATATGACCCAGTAAGGCCAGTATCCGTCAAAGGGTTACAATCACTTTCACAACAGTAAACCTAATGCTTCTCAGATCTAAACCGCATGGCAACATATTACAGCTTTCGACAATAACCTGTCGTTACAACAACAAATTACAAGATATAGCGCGGATTTTTCCTCGCTATCTTCAACTAACTCTGACTTTGAGTTAACTTTAACTCTAATCATCAATACGGTTCCTCTGTCCATCCCCAAACCACATATCAACTGTAATCTTTCTGAATACTGAAGTGAGAAATTTCTGTCGTACACACAGTATATAAAGCGAGCAAAAATGAACTGCACCAATCAACAGCCACTTCAACGCGGTGGTGCAGTCCCCAACCCCGTTTAGGTTAGGTCGAAATGGCTGTTGGCTTTACCGAGGGTTCCAGTTACTCCGGGCACTCCCCTTACACAAACCATTTTTTTCCGTGCTGCCCCCTGAACGACCGCTGAAGGGCAGCACGCAGCTTATTTAAAATCAGTCGCCTGTCTTCTCTCTTCTTTTTCCTTTCTTTTGCCCGTCTTCTCATTCTTCTCTTTTTCCTGATGAGCGGCAACGTTCATCCTAACCCTTGCCTCGTCTTTCCCTGTTCAGTGTGCTCTGGAAATGTGACCTGGCGGGGTAGATCACTGCAAAGCTGCACCTGCTACACTTGGATTCATTTAAAGTAATCACTACTCTCCTTTTCTAAATTCAGAACTCTTGAAAGCTCTCACTCTTGGAGCTACCCTCCCTACTGCGTCCCTGCTTCTACTGAAGATCCCACACCTACCACCACTGTGACTTCCTCCTCGGACTCCTCCAGCTTGTATACTTCCACTGCTCAATCTGACATATCTGGCCTCCCTTTGCTAATAGAGCACTCCCGCCACATCCTTGCTTTCAAACCTCTTACCTTTTTCCGCCCACTTTGTATCTTCGTCCTCTGTACCCTCACCATCGCCTCATGCTCCCGGCTATCTATCTATGTCTCCTGCTTCCCTTCACCCCTGACTCCCTTAGGATTCTTTAATGGAATGCTAGGGGTCTCCGAACCAGGAGCATTGAACTTCTACACTTTATTTTGTCTCATCCCGTTGACTTTATTTGTATCCAAGAATCTAACCTTAATTCATCTTCCTCTTTTCGGATTCCTGGATTCTCTGCTCTGCAATCTGATCGCACCCACTCCCGGTCTGGCATTCTTTCTCCAGATGCCACGCATGCTAGCGGCGGCGTCATCATATTCGTCAGGCAGGGCTCATTCTTCTCGGAGCTTTCTACCTCCTCTCTTTCTTCGCTTGGCCCCTCCTCTAATTATGTAGGGGTCAACATTTCTCTAAACAACTCCTCCTCGCTCTTATTCGTTAATGTTTATGCTCCCTCTACTTGCTCTTCTCCGATGGGTAGCAGAACCGACTCCTTTTTTCCTTTCATCCTTCTCTCCTCCATAAATCTCTTTACTCTGGGGAACTTCAATTGTCATCACCCCCTCTGGGACTCAAAAGGTACTTCCGATCGTTGTGGGGAGGAAGTGTTCGTTGGGTCATCTCCTCTGACTTCCTCTCCTCAATGACTCTGACATGCCTACTCTTCTTCAATGCTCCTCTGGCAGTTTCTCCTCACCTAACATCTCCTTTGCTCCACCCTCTCTAGCCCTATCTTGCTCCTGAGAGGTGCTTCAGGACCTGGGCTCTGATCACCTATCAATTTTACTAACCGTCCTTCTCTCTCCGGTCTTTCGCCCCAACGAACGTCTCCCTTCCTTGCATTTTCAAAAAGCTTGTTGGGATGACTTTGACTCTCACTGTCTTTCTGCAGAGGAATACTCGTCTCTTTTTCTTTCTTCTGCTGCTTCTTTCTTCACTTTTCTGATACTGAATGCTCTCCTTACGATTTGGTGCTCTGGACAGACAGCTCTGTTCCTTTCCCTTTTGGCAAAGGCGGCTCTGGTTTACTTGCCAACTGATCTCTATGTGGCACTGAGGCCACCCTTTTGTTTTCAGCAGGCCCAATATGCTCAAGTTTTTCCGCTGAAGCCTGGGCCATCCTGCAAGCTCTTTGCTGATCTCAGCAGCACCAACAAATCTGTCGCTTCTCCTCTCTTCTCCTGTTTGACTCTCGCTCTGTTTTCGTCATTCTGTCCTCTCCTTCATCCCGTGGTCTTCAGCCATGCCCCCATCCCTTGGAAAGGGTCGGGTAACAACAACAACAACAACAACAACAACAGCAAAATTGAAATTATAGACGCACTATTACGTAACAAAGGGAGTTAGCAAATTCAGACGTTCTTGAAGTTGTAAACAGAATTACGTCACAATCTCCAACTTGCTATCACAAGATTCCATTACTGGCTCACTGCTTGTGCAGTTTGAGCACTCTGCGATGCGGTGTGGAGAAATCGTTACGTACCACAAACAAAACGGTTTTTCCAGCACATATTAACCTCTCGGTTGGTAGTGCTTGCCAGAACGCTCTGTGCTCCGCTAATGACGCCACATAGGTAGAAACGGCAGCCGTTCGGAGATCGAGTAATTATATATATATATATACGGAACATCACTACATATAAAACTCAATATACTAAAATAAGAAATAAATGCTAGTATTAAACTAAGAACCTTCGCGGTACCCTTACGGAACACAACTGCAACTTTTGCGAAACCCCTATTGAAGAGCACTGATGTAGAATGATCAAGTTGTTTCCTTCGTGAGTAATTTCTTTTTCAACCCCCTAACTAAGGTTAGTTCAGTTTAATCAAATCATCATTTTATTAGCTACGTTTCATTGTCCAAACTACCTTTTTCTTACCTGTAAAAAGTGATGCTAGTTATATTTTTTATTGTTCTCTCGCGCTACCGATATCGCACGTTCATTCAGATTTATAACGCAACTTCACCGTTCAACCCACAGCGGGAAATGGACAAAACTTTTTCGCCAAGTTACTCTCAAGTCAAAAATTCCCACATAATTAGAGGAGGGGCCAAGCGAAGAAAGAGAGGAGGTAGAAAGCTCCGAGAAGAATGAGCCCTGCCTGACGAATATGATGACGCCGCCGCTAGCATGCGTGGCATCTGGAGAAAGAATGCCAGACCGGGAGTGGGTGCGATCAGATTGCAGAGCAGAGAATCCAGGAATCCGAAAAGAGGAAGATGAATTAAGGTTAGATTCTTGGATACAAATAAAGTCAACGGGATGAGACAAAATAAAGTGTAGAAGTTCAATGCTCCTGGTTCGGAGACCCCTAGCATTCCATTAAAGAATCCTAAGGGAGTCAGGGGTGAAGGGAAGCAGGAGACATAGATAGATAGCCGGGAGCATGAGGCGATGGTGAGGGTATAGAGGGAGAAGATAAAGTGTTTGCTCGCTGTTGCAAACTAGCAAGTATAATTCTTGCTTGGTTTATGCGTTTTTGTGCCCTTAAAAAGACAGCTTGTATCAGTAATTTTTTGGCTTTGTTGGGGGATGCACTGCTAGTGGTTGTTTAACAGTAAAACAACTTTAGGTGTTAATGGACTATTCCTTACTCAAAAACAGTAGTAGGCTTAAACCTTAGGTAGCTTATCGTTGTTTGTAGAGTAGGTAACTCAACAATACAAAACAATCTGCAGCCTAGCCTACTTTTAAGTCATATGATGAAAATGACTTCAGGGAAGAGATAAGAAAGAGGCCTATCCGATGGAAAAAAGTTCTCAAAATTGGAAAAAGAAGAGTTGATGTTTTTTAATGTGATCTAAACGCACCAGAAAGGTCTGTGCAAGCTAGATCTCTGACAAAGGAAAGATTTCACACGTTTTGGAAGAAAGCAGGGAGATGGGAAAAGAGGATGGGTCTACCCCTTCCCCGAATTTTCATGTTCAGTTGTATCTGTAGAGGATTTCTCCCGCAGTTAAACTTTTTTCCGAACTTTGCTTTCTTACTTTTGGAAAATATATGCTATTTTCGACAAAACTGTGTTAAATTTAGATTGAAGATCTTCACGTGGAGAAAATTTTTAAAGATGGAAATATCTTTAACGGATGACGTTTTACAATTTTGCAGGTAAGTTTTTCAATGTCGCCCTTGGTCTCAAAAAAAGCAGTCATGCCGCTGCACATGCTTCAGCGCTTTATGATTTAAAGTTTTTCAATACTAGAGTGGATACTAAACTAAATGACCGGATCGTTCTTATTTGCAGCTCTCGCTGTTACTAAACATTGCAAGATAATTTGTGTTCTTTTGTTTGCTGGCTTTTGTATGTGTTTTTGACTGAGATATCATAAATATTGTACCTTTACTAATTGGGAAAAATTTAGCTATTAAAGATTTCTTTAGGGAAACAATCCTGAACTTGGGCACAAATTTGCACATTTTTTGTGGTTATCTTCCTCGAATCGTAATCTAGGTTGAACCCTTTTTCCCCATCCCATTTAGGTTTCATGACAGAGGATACATTATAACAAAATAAAGAGAATGCGTTACTATTTTCTTACAAACACGTGACCCCCATCTTTGTTTGAAAAGTTGAATAAAACTATAACGCTCTGGAAAGCATCTGACAATATCCTCATTTAAAGAGTGTAATAGTTTTGATAACTAGCTGCTTCTGTTGTGATGATATAAGCTAGAAGTTTGCGTTCGGTATATATTTCCAAGGTAGTTGATGAAATATGTTTGTTGTTTGTAGTTGGATAAACTTGAAACTACATTCGTCTCAGTGATTGCTGCCCATGATTTCAAAATCTGTACAGCAGTTGGAATTCACGACATCTTATTGAATTATCACTGCTGTTCCCCATGGGCTGCTTTAAGTTTCTCAAATACTGCCCCCACTGACATTCTGTCAAAAAGATTTTAAGAATTTTACCAATTTAGATAAAACAGTTTTGGTCTCTTAAAACGTCTTAGGAGTCACAAAAAAGACAAATCGAAAAGTAGCCTACCTACTTATATCAAACATAGAAAAATTTTTGTGGTGGTTTTTCACTTTATTTTGCGTCGCTAGGTAGCGCAAACGTCTGCAACTCATGACGAGCAAATGTTGTAAATGGATTTACAGAAATGAATCATTACAACAGATGAGTAAATATACCTCCTTTTATCTAAAGGTAAAAACAATTTTGATTCATAAACTTTTTGTAATTACTCATTATTACCAGAACAAAAAATTTTATATATTCGTTTTTGCATTATAGTATCCGAAAAAATTAACACGTTTCATCCATTTGTTGACTTTATGACGTATTGTGTTAAAAGGGAAATAGACAAGCTTTATAGTGGAGAAGCTGACATGGTCTTGACTTTGTTTGCCACAAAAAATGCGTGACAAGTTGAGTCGTTTTCGCATTGGCGTATCAGCAGATAGCACACTGCTAATATATTGAACTTGAGCCGTTGCTTAACAGAAAGCTATTTGTGCATAAAGAGTCCAACTTGGATGTGGTAATTGCTATTTTCGGTTCAACATGTAATTGAAATAGTTTCCCTTTTAAAGCAGTTTTAAGTCGTAAACGTAAAAGTAAACGATCAGAGATGTAATGAAGAAATAGTTTAGCTTTATATGCAAGCGCGCAAGCATAAAATTTGCCCGAATATGAACGAAGACATGCGCTTTTTTAAGATCAGTTTACAAACGTATTGCGTTCAGGCATTTAAATCAACGTTTCTTAAATAGGACATATCTATAGTTGATGATTTTGATATATTTCCATATTCGATTATTGTCTAGTGTTGTGCAATTGGCATTTAGTTTGAAAGGTGGGAACACAGCAATTTGTGCAAGTATCTTATGCAACAAAACGTAATTTGGCCAATAGGTTTACTTAATTAAGAATCAAAAATCAGTTGTGTTGATTTCTTGGCGGAAAGCGATGTTTGAAACGTATAGCCTACGAGTGATTGAGTAGTAAAAAAACTTTTGCAGGTGTTATTTGCACAATAACAGGCATTTTCCGTTCAAGAATTGATCAACATTATTGTTACAGCTTTAAATTTATAAAATGACAAGCGACCGAGAAAGCTTGTTGAGAAAATCCCGTGATCAGTATTCGAAAAAGGCACGTAACCTAGAACGTAGAAAAAGGTTTTCGATTGTTTACTGCTCGTTCATATTTTTAAGAGATTCGCCAACGACATCCCACTGTGAATAAGTGTCACTCGAGATAGCTATTGGTCACTTGCTCTATACCCGCTAAGGATCTGCATTCTCGTGCCTTTGGAAAATGAGAACTTCGTGAAAATTAGCCTATATCAGCTTCGGTTACATACAATGGTCAGTTTTAAATAAAAGCCATTTACTGATCATTCTCAAGCAATAGCATAGCATTAATGCTGTGGCAAGTTTAGCTATCACCCATGGCGTTGTTTCATCGAGAGCAAACAAATCATTAAGTGCAGTCAGCATTAAGTCGTTAGTTATTATTTGATTAGTTTTGTTAAATAATCAATTCTTCAGATGTTTATAAGCTTTCGAAAGGTTTTTGCGTGAGCTTGATTTAAAATGTAGAATAATAGATGGCAACTCTGCCCATCAATGTTTCAACTCTGCCCTAAGTTTAGCTACAGCAAGGTGACAAGTGTGAGCACTTGTTTCGGACAAGAAAACTTCTGTTCCTAATTTTCATTCTGACAACTGTGAAATGTTTTATTTGCTGGTATTTCTCTTATTGTGCGGTAAGTTGGTTGAGCATTTAAATGTCATCCATTATGGAGCGCAGCGCAAAAAAATGTGAGGTCTTAGATCTGGTTCGTCGCATGTCACGATGACGCCATCATAGTACTTACGCAAGGCCAAAATTTGTGGGACGGTGCCTCTCGGCCCCTGCCGCTAAGTCTTTTAACGAAAACAAAAACGAAAATGACAACAAGTCAAATTTACCCCCGGTTGAGAACCCTTTGCTCTAGTTGAACGCTCCAATGCCCAAGGCCGCGTTTAGGGGAAGATGAGGGGACTACATGGAAAGAAACGATAATCAAGTTTCAGAGTAGAATAGATATAAAAAAAGTTATTTTTGCACATTTGGATGATGGCGGGAGATTAGAGCTTTTTGTCTACTTATTTCGTAAATTGTCTGGTCAGAACATATCGTGTTGGCAACGTTTCAGTTGGGCTCAAACTGCATGTCTCTCCCGTAAGCTTGAATATACTGTAGGTCCAAAAATATGCGCCATGTTATGATCATGGTATATATTGTAAATTAAAGCTAGCCACAACAACTAGAACATGACACCAAATGCACGTATGTCTAACAAAAACCTCATTGTTTGCACGACCAACTAGAAGCAGCTGCTTAGAATAGATTATCTTTTACATAATGAACGCAATCCATTTAGCACTTTTTCGAGCGATTATCGCACTAAAGAATATCGTCTCACCATCTTCAGAAAATTGAATTTCACGTCACAATCCACTTATACGCACCTTTTTTGTTTCTACTGCACTTCATTATCTTGACCTTACAGCAAATTGCTTGTTTGTCACGAGCAGTATTACTGCAGAAGAGCCAGATAAGCAATAATTCCTTTCCCAATTTCACTTTAGAAAACCTGAAATCTACTGTTTCCAAAGATAGAAATCTTAACATCGACAATTTCATGAGCATATTTTCGAGATTTCGTTCATGCAGTTTCATAGCACGCGAGGACAAATTTTAGTATCTACAAAGATAGAATAATCGTTGAAATGCCCTAAAAAATGCTTTATTTATTACTGGCAATATTGTATGGAACATTAGTAAGAAAAGCTTGTAAGCATAGCGGACCATATAGAGACGATCACTTATTTTATTTTGCACCTTTATATATCAATGTGTCAAACTTGGATATTAACACTTCACTCAAAATCTAGCTGGGGGGAGAAAGAGAGCAATTGTCCCAGTAAAATATTTATCAAAAAACAAGCCCATCATGGAATGCTTCTAATTTTATGATCAAGACGTTTTAGTAACTTCAATGTGAGGGTGTCATTTCACACCACGATTAAAAGCCTCTAAAACAAAACAAATCAAAGCGAATGTTAATTATGACAGGATATCAGAGAGACGTTTAAGAAAAGGCAGCACGGAAGACTTGTTGCTGTTGTGCCATCAATGGCAAAGTTCTTAGGCCATTGAGACCATTGCACTTATTATTGTAAGAACACTGTTGCCATTTCATCTTCCACATCATTACCATTGCTGAGTGCAAAGTAGTAGATCTATGAATACCGTTTACTAAAGTCTTTGGTATGAGTCGAAAAGAATATTAAACCCAGGTCTACCGGGTGCGAAGCATCCGCTTTATACACTACACTACCGCTGCGGTATAAACAAGATTTCGATAGCTCTAAAATTTGTTTAATATTCTTGACTCCAACCAAAATCCTGGTGAACACGTTTTTCACCACGGCTGAATCTTTGCTTACGAAAATTCGGCCCACAATCGTAAATTTTTAGCTTTCTACGCCCTTGACTCTATGTTTACACTAGCGTGGAAAAGCTCGTTTGAATGTAAACACTTGACCTTCCAAAACAAAATTTATAATGTCGTCACCGGTCATATGTCGTGGTTTATTTCTTAGCTCAGCTTGTTGAAGCTTGCAGCTGCGTCGGCTGTTGTTTTGTGCTTTCGTGTTTTCGTGATTTTATTGTGAACATAAAGAAAGTAATTGACTCGAAACGTTTGAATGCCAGGAACTCTTCGAAGTGAATGTAAATGAACTGTCAGTTTTTCTCAGGACTGACGAACAGCTGCTTAGCTTAAAAATTTCGATCATTTCAACGACATCTTATTTGAAATACACTTCATTAACCTAGGATTTAGTTTCATCAAATTTAGAGCCGCAGTTTGGAATAAGTTTAGTGGAGATGAGGTTAAAGGGAAAAGGAGTCGAACTTGATAAAAGGAAAAGTTTTCTAAAAATAGTCACAAGATGCCGAGAAAGTATGCTAAATGTTGTGGTGGTTAAGGCACTTGCCTGCCAAGCGGAAGATCCGAGTTCGAATCTCGGCTGAGTCGGAATTATAAATATCTAGGGTGTAGTAGCACGGGTGGACATTCGTATAAAGATGGCCTAAAAGAAAGAATCGGCCCTCCTACTCTCATCAGCGCCCTGGGGTCAAAAATTGGAAGCCTTATTCTTCTCATCTTCAAAGCTCGGAATTGAGTTTGGGATTAATATCTATTATGGAGCTATGAGAAGTGGACGTGCTTTGATTCTGAAATTGAAAGGCGCGCTGGTCTTGACATAAACTGAAATTCCATTAGCGATTGAAAAGTTGTGAAGCTTGCTATGCTTTTATGCCTTTTTACTCATACTTATTGGCGTCTAACGGTATTTTTCATTTAAGAAAATAATTGATGCCAATAGCCTTTCTTTAGGTTGCCTTTTGCGGTGGACGTTGAAAAATTGTTACGCGAAAGAGAAAAGCAATTAAGCGATTGACCACTTAAGAAGCTTGTCGAAACATCTAGCAATAGCAAGGGATTTTGAACCCCCAAAAATTACATAATAGGAGGGGTATGTAAGATTTGCAGAGCAAAACCGTCTGTGAATTACGGTATCACAAGCAAATATTCCTTAAATAAAGTTGTAACGTAACCTCTAGCAGTCTAGCGTTTCAAGTCGAAACTTGTTTACTTTAGCTGAACTTTGTAATTTTGTTTTGTGTTCAGGACTCAATGCTTTAGTTTGGGGCCAACAGTGCGGACGCCATAGCTGCCACGGCGACATTGGCAATCTTGCGGCAGGGCGATCTGTGACAGCTTCCAGCAATTGCGGCGAAAACAACAGTGAACTATTTTGCGACCCCGGTAGCGAAGCATGCATAACGCCGCAATGCAGGCGCTGCAAGGCCGGCAGAACAAACCACCAACATCCGAGCTCTCATATGACTGATTCAACTTTTTTTCATCCACGAACGTGGTGGCAATCTTCAAATGACGCTAGCAATGTAACGTTGAACTTTGACCTTGAAACGACCTTTTATATCACTCATATTATAATGATATTTCGAAGTCCACGACCAGGCGCAATGACGATTGAACGATCGAAAGATTTCGGAAAAACATGGAAGGTGATGTTACTTTGAGAATTTTGACAAAACTTAATTTAATTTGTAATCGTTTCAAGTTTTTGTCTGCTGTGATAGCTTCGATATTTATAAATATTATTATTATTTTTACAGGGAACTTATAAGTCTCCGGAAAAATAATGGCTCCGGAACTAGCAATGCAATATGTTTAGGTTTACCAGCGTTATGCTAGAAACTGCACTGATTCATTTTCATTGGATGATGACGTAGCTGTTGAAGGCGCCAAGTGTACTTCAAGGTATTCCAACCCGGTACCTTGCCATAAAGGAGAGGTAGGTTTTCTGGGCAATGTACTAAGGGATACCTATACAAAAGGCTACTGTATCTGGCATAAATTGAGGTTTACTCAAATTATGTGAGCAAGGAGTTTGTTGACAGCAGGCTAAACTATGTGGCAAATTTTTAGTTCAACATGTTCCCGTCACGCTTCCGAATTTCTCGGCACAATTTTAGAAAACCGTAGGAAAAAATTATTCTTTGAGAAAACTGGAGACCATTTTTTTAAGAGAGCATACCTTAATTCGGCAGTAATTGTGCATCTTTATACAAAATTCAAGGAATGATCACTATTTGCCCGTTGCAGAATTAAAATTCCGGCTACCTTCATGTAAGCCTTTCCTATTTACTCTGCATTGCGCTGGCCACAGCACGAACAACCTTTTTGACATGTGTTTCAATAAATTATCGAACTTTATGACCGCTTAACCTTTGACCTTACCTCATACATATGCGCAGAGGGCACTGTGCGAAAAATCCTGCCTGTTTATCAGCTTAAACCCAAGCTTTTGACTGATTTTGCCGTAAATCCAGAAATTTTATTATTTTGTGGGAATGTAGAAAGAAAGCATCCCACAGAACTGAAGAATTTAACTAAAGCCCGGTGTAGCGACATAAATTTTTTGCAATTTGCTAAGCTTTTTCCTTGAAATTGAGACGACAAAGTTAGGAAAAGCGTTTTTTTGCTTTCTACACGTTTATGCAAGCACGACTCTTTATTCGATATAGCAAAGATCTCGCACTTTGCAGCTGATGTTGTTTAGGGTGGTCTTGCTTCAGCTAATAGAGGTTAACTCTTTGTAAACAAGTTTAAGAAATATTAAACTATTGACATCCTTTTTTTTTTTTTTTCTTTCATTTGACTTTGAAATCCAACCCAGTTTAGTACTATTTGAACCGTATGAGAAAATCCTTTTTATTGCTTCACAAAGTTTCTATTGTTGGTTGCATAAGGAAAATACATTCACTCTGCAACCACAAGTTCAAGTTCTGCTGGTAGTAATTTCGCTTAAGCGCTGCTCTAACTTCTGGATGAATAGGTTTGTTTAAACAACGATGAACAAAAACCGTAGAGATCGCTATCTTGTTCGACAAGATTAACGAAATATTGTTTGAAAAAGATCTGCAAACTTAAAAAATCGTTTCCGCTTTGGGAAAGGATGAAATTCTGCATTTCAAGCTAAAAGCTTTGAAAAAATGAATTATACTCGCGCTTCCGCACGTGCGCAACACGTTGCTTCAAAATGTTAAGCTGCCACAAAGACGGAGGAATATTCACAGGGTCGTAGAACTTTTTATTGCAAAACGATTAGGGATTAAAATTTCCGGGGGCATGCCCATCTCTCTTCCCTTCTCCAATAAAGGTATCACACGTTATTAGCATTCTTGATATTGCGGTTATAGTTGGTAATTAAAAAGTTTTCGAAATATGTTGGAAATCCGACTTTAGGAATACAAGAATTATGAGCAATGTTCCCTCTAACAGCTTACTTAGTGTGCGCGGGATGGAAAGCTGTGTGAGCTCCAAAAAAAGTCTGCGCCATAGAAAATTTGAAAAATAGAAAAAACACAAAATTCTAAACGAACACTGAATTTATTTATACCCTCAAATGATAATAACGTTACATCTTTTCATGCCTGGCTTTTGTTCTTGCCACATAGTATACGCTTTGTGCAAGTCAACAGTACTACCTACATTTAAATACAATTTTATTCGCATAAGATGATCCAAGTGAGTATTTTCTAGCCTTTTGCGTGACTTCACTTTAATGTTATTCATAAGGCTGAAACCTCGTTTGCATTCTGCGCTGGAAACTTGAAAAGTACAACAAATATCAACCAACATTGAAAGTAAATTAAACTGTTCATTATTTATAGTGATGTCAGCTATTTGTGACAGTGATGAAATAGTGCCTGATATTAATTTTTCACTCATCAGGAATTTGAAATCATTGTACTGCTGTATAATCAAACTGACATTTGTTACGTTAATTACATTTTGATATTGCATGCACAGTTCCTTAACTTCTGTAACACCAAAATCAGATGTGCAATTTTTCAAAGAAATAGGATCAAAAGCAGACCAACATTTTAGTTCATCAGGCGGAAATCTAGCATATAAATGATCATACACTGATTTAATAAATCGTGTAATTTGTCTTGTGTCAATGCCTTCATTTTCAGTTAAAATTTGTTTGGCTTTATCATTCCAAAAAGTGTTGTCGCCAAGGTACTATGCTTCCAATTTGCGAACTTTAGAAACTTATAGGCGAAGATGGAATTTGTAAACCTTACAAGTCTTACACCTAATCGGTAAAGCAGCATACGAGCGAAAGGGGCATTAACAATTTATTAAAATGCATATTTCCTTGCATATTCATTTTAATAAATTGTTAATGCACCTTTCGCTCGTATACTGCTTTACGGATCAGGTGTAAGATTTACAACTTTACAGACGCACAACTGGTGAGCTTCGACTGATGATAAAGCACTTCTCTGTAACAATTTTGATAAATTTGCTAATTCGTTTAAAACATCGTTCAGCGTATACAAAGCTGGTAAATATTGTGATCTTGTATACATCGCAAAACATATGTACAGATGGGATCACTGCTTTCATTAATTTGTTCATCACAAAACAAAACCAATGCATTTAGATTTCTTACAAAAGCGCTGACAGCAAAATGTCGTGATAGCCAACGAACTTCTTGAATTGGTCGAAAAGACAAAATATCCACTTTATTTACACTGGCCAATTCAGCAAGTGCAGCTTTTTAACAGAAAATCGACTAAATAAGGTATAAGCAGTGCGCAAAAGAACCTCAACGTTTTTCAATAAACTGTTATCTTTCCATGAAGCAGCTAGTGCCAGGTCTTCTCTATGTGCGACGCAGTGCTGTTCAGAATGATGAGGAACAGTACATTTTAATTAGGCCGCTAATCCATTCCACCAACCCAGCATAACTGTAGCACCATCACTTGTTAACATGACTAAACGGTTGATGTCGATTTCATGTTCATTGTAAAACTCTTATATAGCCTATTCAAGAGCCTGAGCATGACATGCTATCAGTTGGATGATTCCACCAAACACTGTTTTATAAACCAGTGAGTTGCGAGAACGATATTTGAAATACAGTACTAACACTTTATATACTGCAATATCAGTGCTTTCATCAACGATAAGTGTATGGAACAAGGACACACGTAATTCTGCAAATATATCATCCGCAACAACTTAAGTAATTGCCGCAACAAACTCAAATGCATAGTTCTTACTTCGCCAGCTGTCTGGTATCGAAACATATTTTCCGATATGGTCGTGTATAGTTTGTACAGACAACATCGAAGCATTCATATTGATACCAAGAAGAACATTGTTCATTAGGAAGTGAATTTGCTCCTCATTTGTTTGCAGGCGTTTGGCATGGTCTAAGTGTGCTTTCCGGTCAGCAAGTTTTTCTGTCAGAAGACTTTTCACACTGATTCCGTGCTTTCGATTGTACAAAATCTGAACATTTTCTACATGAATGTCGTTTACAGTAATCCAATTTCCATGCTTCCAATCGCTTTCCAGTTGCATATTCATTAGCTGTATCAGTTTTGAAGCTTGAACAAGCAGCACAAATTTTACATTTGAGAAATCTGGCGTATCTGTAGTTACTTTAACTTTTAGCCATTCCAGCTTGAACGAGTTTCTCGATTTTTTATGATGTGTTCCTTTAGCGCTCAGTCCTACAAAATTCCTTTTGGACATGGTACATGGTTAATATTGCTGGATAAAATTAACTATTATTAATACACTGAAACAAAACGACGTTTAGTTTGTAAAATGAATGCCTGTTGATCACACGCCTAACTAATGTACTCATGTCTGCTGCTACTTATCAAGTATATGTAACGGCAACTGTTTGCCAAATGTTAATGACATATTTAACCTCCAACAGCCTGTTTCACTTTGTTAGAGATCTTCAGGGAGAGTTCTAGAATAAATACTAATTAAAAGCAATTAATGTGCTAAAACTTTCCTGAACGTAACGTATATTTGCGTCATCATCAGACGGAAGCAGGTTTTGAACCGCTGATGTACATCAGCGCTTTATCTGTACTGTTGAGATGTACGCTCTTTATCACTAGACCACGGGAGCAGATGTACGCACTTTATCACTAGACCATGGGAGCAGTTGAGATGTAAATCTGATTTCAGGCAGCCTACTTATCCCGTAGGCTGCCATCTGCCTACACTATAGGCTAGGAACAGTAACTCAGCGATTTAGCCAGCAACATTTAATTCCTAGCCTACAGTGTGGACAGATGGCAGCCTACGGGATAAGTAGGCTACCTGAAATCAGATTTACATCTCAACTGCTCCCGTGGTCTAGTGATAAAGTGCATAGCTCTGCCTGCGTGGGTCAGGGATTCAAAGCCTCTGCCTCCCTAAACTTTATGTTCGATTGATACCAACAAGTTCTAAAATTCAAATGCTACTTGATAAAAACTTAACCTAACTACCACATGACATTTCGATTAAATAGAAATGGATCAAGTCCTATCTTAATAAAAAAACCTCACCTTTTGAGAGTACTTTTCATTGAAAGACACAATTAACTATCACATGCCTTTTCCTTTTTTAGTTTAACCCTTATCAGAACTTAATCGAAACATCTGTTGACATTTTGTCAACAACATGCTGTTTTCACGTACTGTTCAATGACAGTGCCTTTTATACATTGGCATTGATTATTGTCAAGTGATTATGACGTCGTTTTCAATTAATATGCTTGATTGATTGCTGGCACAGTGGAACTTCATGATATCACTGCACAAATAACTGATCGCACCTTGATTTTGTAAAACAATATTGTCAAATCTCAAATGAGGGGATTTATTCCGATTTAAAGCACATATTTAGCATGTCTTATTAATACCGATACTTATGCAGTGCGCGGCAGAACGAAAGTACTGCGCGGAGATTCTAGGCCAGCTGCGCGGCCGCGCAGCCGTGCAGCTTAGAGGGAGCATTGATTAATTATTTATGTGTGGCCATTGTTTTAAATTGTCCTTTGATTTCTAGTCCCCTAGTCTGAAGAAAGTTTCTTGTAATATGATTTCCCTTTTAAAAAAGTTTAGTCTCAGTAGAATTAATGTTCCCAATTAGGCCTACAAACCTAAAAATTAAAAAGAGTAAAAGAGATGGCTTTTCTCGACAACACCCTTCTTCTTTCTTCAGAGGCGCTTTTTTTAAGAGGAAGGGGTTTACTTCGACTTGTTTTATTGTTTTTAGGTAATTTATCGAGTTCTCAATCCTCTGAATCTTATCAATGATCCTTACAGTGATGAAGCGCGACATCTTTTAAAAGTAACCAACATCCGTATCAAGATGTGGGATCCGCAAATGTGTCCCTCTTGCTCCAATGTTAGTATAAGAGACGAGAGACTGTTCCTGTCCAGAGGCTCATCCGAAGCTGAGGATCGAATTTTGGAGTTCAGATCGGGATCCAATCTTTCGAGACATTTTACTCGCTTTGCTCTTTATGACCTCATAATCCGTGGAACGTGCTTCTGCAATGGACACGCGGACACTTGTGTTCCGTTTTATGAAGATGAGTCGGAACCGGACGACCAAGAGCAGGATGTCGTGAGTAGACATATTTACAATATTAAATTTAGTTCAAGTTGAGTAAACAAGAAAGGCCACACATTAAAAAATGTACCCATCCTAAAAATATGTTGTATTATTGGTGTCCACATTTTCACACATGTTCATGTCAACTTTTTTCGCCACCCCAAAAAAAACATTGGTGGGGGAGCATTTCTCTTGAAACTTGGGACAACACTCTTGGCAGGTTATCACTAAAATTTTAACTTGGAGAGGGGGGGTGACCGCTTTTACCTTCCTTCCTCCCTGGCTACGCTTATGTCTTGAAGCTGTACTTAAAACCAGCAAATTTAGAATTGCTTATTACAAATTTCGAATTTGGTAGATGCCTAGCTGTAAAAAAATGGTTTGCGATAAGCTTTTGTGACCCTCAGCAGTAGCGGCACTGCATCAAAAGAAAAGCAACAGGCGAGCACAAGCTTTTTCGCTAGAGACCTTGACGCGATAACGCTACTGATGAACGAGTTACGAAAAGCTTTTTGTGAAACTTTTCAAAGTGAGTAAAAGTAGTATAGTCGTCTAAAAATTTGCACGCAAAGTTGATCAGTTCCATTGCCAAGCAGTTAATTAAAATCTCAGCTTGTTGCCGTTGCAATGAAGAGGGCATGCTTGTGTCCTCATGCCCCGTTTCACTTTCATTTATTTCAAACTAGAAAATACCTGTCGTCGATTAGTTTTCATTTACCAAACTCTGTGAGCTTGCTTTTTATGTTGTTGCTTATAAGCGATATTGGCGTAGGCGTAGTGGTTAGGGCGTTCGCTTCGCAGTGGGCAGATCTGGGGTTCGTCACCAGAGTTGAGTCCTACCAAAAGACTTTAAAAGATGGTACGCACAGCTTTGTGCTCAGCACAAAAGGGTTAGTGTGGAGAACAAGCTGGCAAGCTCGTTTGTTGTGTCCTTGGGCAAGACACTTAGCGGTATGCCCTCAATCTTTATGTGGCAGACAAGTGGCTGGGCCAAGCAGTCCACTGACTGTGGTGGCCCAGTCTAACTGAAGACTCGCAAAAAGGGCTAATGAGAAGCTCATAATCTGGGATACTTCTCTAAAAAGAAAGATCTACCCATAAGAAGAAGAAGCGATGTTGTTTTTATTTCTGAACAAAGATGAAGTGTTGTTAAAATAAATAGCTATTTGACCCAAGTTAGCATTGTGATAAATTACTCTACCATAGATGTAAACGTGACTTTGGGTTTCATTTTCTTTTGTTCTCAAATTCTTTGAAGAATAACACCGTGGCACTTTCCTTTTACAATCATTGATCTTTGAATTGACCTGAAGCTGACCATTGGTGACCGCACGTTATTAACAAGATGTTTTTAAATAACTCATTGTTTTGGTTTTACTCAGTCACAAGTTCAATGTTTTCGCGCTGATAACAATTGTAGCAAAAGCGCACAAAACTGCATTGTGCTGCTCTAAAACACAAGTTTAGCAACAAACTGCGGCAATCTTTGCAGTCGGTAAACGCGAATTCAATGCCGTGGTCGAGTCATTCCAAAGAATTAAAAACGCCGGCAATCACAGATCACGACCGTAGCAGTCAGCTGTAGAGTAATGTGGAAATGAAACATCAGACTCAGCAGAATTTACTCAGAGATGATTTGAAACTGTGCCTGTACCATAAACGGTTACATTTAAGGGCGCTAAAAAATGCATGATGCTGTACCACAGTCTAAATCAGCTTGGAATCAAACTGCCACGTCGAGGAAAACAGTGATTTAGAACTTGGCAATAGCGGATTTTGCAGCCACATAATTTTAGTGGTAATCAAAAATTATGCTGGTGAAGAGCACTCTCGCCTTCGTTTCGAAGACATCATCTCGTACTGTTCGCTGCCAGGCTTTGTCAAAAAGCCCGACCCAATAACTTTAATTTAAAGCGTTTTTTGGTGTAATTTGGCAACACTAATTTTACAAAACTTAACACTTATCTTTTTGTACATGACGAATAATGAAATGCTTCATCGTATAACTTTTGCTACTGTGCGTCAAAGCTCATTTAACGGTGTCGCAATGGTGTATGTTTTCACCATGACGTAATGTAGCGAATTGTCGTAGATGCCGTGTTTTAAAAAAAACTACGTCATCAGCGAGCGCGATGGAAAGGTTGGGGTTAATGCGATGAAAAACAGAATTTCTCACACAAAATACGACTTCCTTCTCAAAACGCACGAACTCGTTTGAATCAATCACTTGGTTTCGTCTGCTCTTCTGGAATGAAACACTCTTTGATTCCTGACTACATTCCAAATTTTGCTTTTTATGACTTTTCGTAAGCAACAGTTTGGTTAGCCCCAGGACAGTTTTTGTCGTGACTGCGTAAACTCGGTTCCATATTTTATTTTCTGCATTGCTCTTACGCTGAGAGTAAAGCTTGAGCTCTGCCCATCATTTTCAAAGTTTTTTGCATAATTCTACAAAGAAATTGAATCTATTTTGCTGACAACGAAGTGGAGATTTTAACTCTAAAATCTTGCCAAGGACGTAGGCAAAGAAGAGGGATAAGAGAGCTCTGTCTTCCCCAAAAAGAGATATGTCTTCCCCGAAAATATTAGTTTCCTCATCTTGCGAATTTCAAAGTTTTGCGTTTGGATGAAACTTGTCGCTTGAAAACTTGAAGATTTTTAAGAACACCTTTAAAATTGTTTATCTTTCTACTTCATTAAAGGTATTGAAAGTAAAATATAAATACTTTTCTCTCTCCCTCCTTTACCCACCCCCATTTTCCTCAGAATCAAGACCCTGCCTTCGCCTCCAAACTTTGCAGAAAAATATTTTTGACCAGCTAAATTCACTAATTTGTTCGCTTCATTTTAAATTAATTTCATTTTAAATTTAAAAGAAAGCGTTTAATCTTCAGGGAAACCGCGTTGTAAAATGCCCCTGAATGACTTTGTTTTTGAGCTAATTCTGGTTTTGCTATTGTTTCACATCAAAATTTTGTGCGATTTGAAATCTACCTAGTTGTCAACTTATTTACTGCTGGAAGTTGCCATTGTAATATTTACGTCATCGCATTATTGCGCAACAGCCAAAGCTTTGCTGCGCGCAAACATGTAATTTGGGTGCGTGTTGCGCACGAGTAAATAAAGATGGCTGTTTACTCTTAAGCTTTTCAAGTATTTTCTATTGAAGCTAAAGGAAAATCATCTTGGTTTCGCCATAAATATCTATTTTCTATGAATAATGCTTTTTAAAGTACAAGTTTTGTGTTTTTGTCTTAAGCGATCATGTTTACGGCATCTGCGAACATTGTGTGGGCGAGCTTTCAGGCAATACTGCCTTAGCTTAGGTTATTGACCAATTCTCATTACCCAGTGACACAATAAAGATTATTTTGATCAAAAAGCCGCTTCTACTGTTTTTGATCAAACTTGTATGTAAGATCTTGCAACAATTCTTTGTATTAATTACTGTGTTAGTCAACTGAAACCTTATTAGATGTTATATATTTTCTAAACTGCAATATGGCCGGCTAATTTGTCAGTCAAACTACATGGGCAAATTACATTGACCTACTCTCGAGTAAAAACCTAATTTAACTGCTGTTGAATAACTTGTTGCGATTTACTTTCAGATTCACGGCAAATGCGTTTGTGAGCACAATACAATTGGTGTGCACTGTGAGAGTTGTTTACCTCTTTATAACGATGCGCCTTGGAAACCAGGAAACGGGGATTCGGGAGCAGCTAATCCGTGCAAGCGTGAGTCAGCTTTAATGTATTGCGGATGAAAGGACAAAATATTTTGCTCTGACTTAAAGGCGGTTTTAAAACTTTTAGATTAGATGAAATTAAATTGCCTAGCATAGACAGTAGGCAAAAAAGCGTTCGTAACGATTTTGAGTTTCAACCCTATTCCCACCACTCACACAGGCACACACATAAAGAAAGCTGTGCGTAGGCTAACACTATGATGTATATCTTTTTCGCTGCCACTTGCTAATGACATCACAATTTTGAGCATTAATATTTTATGAAAGAGCTACTGGTTATTAGCATCAAAGATGTGTCATTGCAAAACTTAAAAACATCGATTTTTTCGAGATTATTGCCAGCTGCAAACGTTTTGCTTCCATAGAATAAATATATGATAACATATGCACGGTATACACTAATTTGATGTTGCACGCTCAAAGATAAAAGATGCTTGTGCCTTATTCGAACCGCTTGTAAACTTCATTAAGTTTGGCGTTCGATATTTTGATGTCGTAATTACACGTTTGTGCATTTTTCTTTTGCAAAGATATAATTAGAGAATGCCATGCTTATGGCTTTTAAATCTTGTGCACAGATGGGCCATGTTTGTTTTAACAATTCGCATTAGAGATGAAGATTTAGACTTTACATCCTAAACACAGATCTGGCTATTGGACTAAATAAAAATCAAATTTTGTCTAAGGCCGCCGAAAGCATACACCAAGTATGTTTAGTCATAGCTAAGACTTGCTCACATTAGACAACTTAAAACTCTCTCTCAAAATTTGTTTTGCTCCCTCGAAAAAGAATAGCTCTATGCATTTGAGATGTAACTTTACCAGAAAATTTGGGTGGTTTCCAAAATGGTTTACATAGTTCTATCATGCCTCATCCCCCTCGAGACAAAATAACCTTCGTACTGTAAAATTAGCTTCTGGCCATTTTACTCTTGCTTTCAAAACCGTCGTTTCTGCTTGGAGTTTTATTGTGATATGGCTAGGCTATAAACTGAAAGGCTCGTTGTTAATCTTTTTTAAACAGGCTGTAGATGCCATGGACATGCCGACAGATGCCGATTTGACATGGATCTTTACGTTGCAAGCGGTAACCGCAGCGGGGGTGTGTGTGAAGAGTGCCAACACAGCACAGCCGGAAGGTTCTGCGCTACTTGTAAACCTGGATATTTCAGAAGACCAGACTCCGACCTTTCCGATCAGGATGTGTGTAAAGGTAGGTGCCATGCGACTCTTAATCAATACGTACTCATAAAGTGGGTTAAGCTATAGAGAAAACAGCAACACAACGACTAATTGTAAAAGTGATACTTAATTGCTTGGGAGTGCTAGTTTTTTTGGGCTGTGTGATCACCTATCATTCAGATTATTGTTTTATCGCCCATAAACTGAGATTCATTTTTTAGTGAATAGTGGTAATCCGTAGCTACCTGAAGTCATTGAAATTAGGGGTAATCTCTAGAAAAAAAATCTTCAGCCAAATTTTATCTCAATTTTAAGTGTTTTCTCAAAAGAATTAATACAGCATTTAAGAAGTTGTTTTTAAACAGCACCATTCCCTAAAAGGGCTGATTCGAGCCGACCACTACCCTATAATGGCGCTACTAATCGTAATGGACAATGCACTGTATAAAGTATAAACAAAACGTTTTAAAAATTATTTTTAACTCTGTTTATAGACGCACTCCTTGTCCGCTACATGACGACACACATGCTTTGAGACAACGGTTGCGACTAAACTCAATACATTTGTTTTCATTCGCAAAAGTACTTGATTTAGTCACAAACGTTCTCTCAAAACATGCGTAACGGGTACTGAACAAACGGGGCCTCATACGCTGCTGTACAGCCGCAAACATCTTGTGGTGAAAATGCACATCGACGTTAAAGAATTTCTTGGTCTATAAAATGTGTTTCTGAAACCTGCAAGCTCAAGTTTTTTTTGTACTAATTGATCTTTTATTGATTAGAGTGTCAGTGTAATCGAATTGGAAGCGTCGGTCCCGACATCGACATTGACGGAAACGCTGACGACGTGATCGCTTGTGACGTCATTAGCGGGAATTGCAGATGCAAACCGGGAGTCGGAGGAAGACGGTGCGATCGATGCTTGAAGGGGTTTTGGGGATTCGGATCAAATGGATGCATTGAGTGTGGATGTGAGAAGTGCGAGCAGGTGAGAGGAGGTAGTTGAACTCAGATCTACATGCGTGATGACTGCAAACATTACTTTTAGAAAACCGGAGTTTGCTCTCCCAAATATGATTTTGATGATGTTACTTTTACTGATGCAACCGAACAAGGATCCTCACTCGATTTCGACCTAACCGGAGTAGATTTGGAACGTGGCGACTCCTTTAACCCGTTTGACGTCAATCAAATTGGCAAGTAGGTATAAGCAAAATTCTCTGGCGTTTTCTAAAGAATATTATCGGTGACTACTAGCAGCAAAAATGTGTTTAGTGCACTTATGCGATTGATTAAGCTGGATTATAGGCTTAGTAGGTGTAGTGAGTTGTACGAAATTTTTTGTCTTTCAAACAGCACGTGGAATCAATAAATTAGAACAACGAACCAAACAAGCATATACGTTCTAGTAACCGTCACAGCAAAAACCAAAACTGAAAATACATCAATACAAATCAGAAAAAGTACAGCCTCAACTGTAATCTATTTCATGTTGTAAAGTTGTAATCTTAACGTGGAGTTTTTGCATATTTTTTCCAACTGATATAAAAGAAAAAGAAATCTGTTTTGCTTTAAACTGAAACCCTGTCAGGATTTGAATTGTGAAATTATACCGGGGACGAAATTGAACTTAGTGTTTTATATATGTATTGCTTAAGTCACCAATCACTTTAGTCTAGCTCTAGCCGATGAAAATTATTGAAAAAATTGTTGAAATAATGAAAATGAAGTTTAAAATTTTATTTAGTACTCACAACTATCCTTTTCCGCGGTATCCAGATGAGGAAAATTGGTCACCACAATTTTCTGTTGAAAGAGTGGATCATAAGAAAGACCGAGAGAGGGAAGCTGCCTCGTGGCGTTCTTCAAGTAGGTTGGAGGCAGAAACGTAGACAAAAATTTTCAATGATTGCTGTGCAAAAAATGGTTGATTTCATGGTTAGTAATGGTTGGCGAACTGTCGCAAAGTTCTTTCGATGTAGGTTTCGTATTGCCTGGTTTGCCTGCTCACGATGTTGTTCGAGTCGGGCTGCTATCAAAACGACTTGCAATTTAGTCACGACTGGATCACTTATGCATCTGTGAGAGAAAAAAGAAAGTGGCCGGCTTCCGACTTGATCACGGTCGGATTTGTCCCCATAGAAACCCCGGTGAACCTTTCCTGAAAAGAAGCCGAATTGCGAGAGCGCCCCATTCTTTGCCAAATCGTGGCATAGTCCAAAAAACGGACTTGACCTTAATGAGAAGTGCTATTTTTCACCATCGCTATGTATCCTGGTGTGCCTAAACCCTGAGACCCCTCCACCCTTAATCCAATACTGTACCCGGCCGGCAAGCATCTGACGTGTCCACAACGGGGTTGGAAGGCATATCTGCTGAGGACAACACTAAAATACGGAAATTTACGGAATCGCTGAAAGTGTCACAGAAATGTGGAAAAAATACCAGTTAAACTACGCAAGTCACAGAAATACGGAAATTTACGAAAAAGCTTAGTTCAATTTAACTCAATTATTTAATTTGCCCAATTGGTTGGTTTTACTTCTAATTTTTGTCGAATTCCATAAATTTCTGTATTTTTGTCATTTCCTTACTTCTTTTGGTTTGTACGGGTAGGTTTTCCGTAATTCCGTAAGTCAGTAATTTTTTCTGAAATGAATTTCCGTATTGCAGTAATTTCATGTTCAATATGTTGAAAAAGGGTCTGCTATTAATAAACAGTAATAAAGTCAGCTTAGACATTTTTTTGCCATAAGAAAAATTAATTTCGCTGACGCATGCTCAGTTTCTTCAAAAAATAATAAAAATCACACGAAAAACATTAAATATTAATATTTTCAAACAAATTAATGGTAAACCAGAGAAAAGGCTGTGCCAAGATAATAAAATTTTCAAAACTTAACAAGAAGCAAAAATATTTATCTGCACGGGGTCTACAATAATAATAAACAGCTATCAAAACTACAGACCATAAAACTAGCTCCGACTCCTTTCAAAATACATTCAAACTAATATATTATATAGAAAAGATGTGAGATAAAAGAGACGTCTAATTACTAAATAAACTAATGTTAATATGTTTACTAAATGTTTAATGTGAATTTCCGTGATCTAGTAATTCCATAATTCAATATCAATTTCCGTAAATTTCCGTATTTTTGCGTTGTCCGCTGCTAATCGCTTGTAGCTTAGTGTATTAATCACAATATTGTTGCAACATATAATCAGTCTTCGGTTAAGTGTGAAAGCCTTTAATTCAATTGCTGCCAGAAGGTTCATATTTTATAATTTCACAGTTATATTAATTATAATTGATGATTTTAGATGGCTGCCGTTGTAAGGAAAGAGGTTTCGATGATCTACTTAAATTCTGCGCAATGAAATATGACTACGGTAAGAAATGGACACTCGTTAAGTTTGAAAAAACTTGAACGTTTAAAAGCTGATTGAAAACACTTAATGTGATGGAAAATGTGACAGATTTATCATTAAGAAGCGAGTTTAGTTTGACGTAAAAAATTCAAACAATATTTTGAACTGATCGAATAAACAAGTGGCAAATAAACGGACATAATTCAATAAAGAAATTTGACGTGAAACTCGTGACTTCAGTATTTTTGCGAACTGCTTTGTTTGTTTAACGTCACGAGGGAATGCTTTTCGATGTAGAATAAACCTCGAGCACGAGCCTTTCACAAGTGTGTTAGTTAGTTAATATTTTAATTCATTTCTCGAACGCCTGCCTTTACCTAAGTGGCTTCTGATACCGCTAAAACAACCTGAATATCTTGAACTGATGGTAAAAATGGTTTGATTGTTGACCAGTTCGCAAGGACGGACTGTCGCAGGAACCAAATGGCGTATCGTCATAGGTTCGAAAAAAGATCAGAAATTGTTTCGTGTGAAGGCTTTCTTGCTAATCTGGTACCCTGACACAGTATTTTATAATTAAACTCACAATCCCAACCAGTGAATATTTTTCGCCAGTACAGCAAAAATTGCAAAAATAAACTGCAGACCTCAAGCGAAAATTTTTTCTTTCAATTTTTTATCATGGAAGACTTATCACAAAAATGAGAGTTCTTATTTCTTACAAATAAGGTAATTGTGTAATCAGCTGTCAAAGTGAAAGTGAAACAAGCGACAGATCACGGAACGCAATTAACTTTAACTGTACACGTTCGTCGAGTCTTGAAGCAAAAAACAGTGAAAATACGAAGAGGAAAATTGACCATGTATCCTGAATCCTGGACCATAATGGGTTGCACTTGTCCGTTTTTAAAACCAGGTATAACCGCAATTCTGTGCAATACTGTAACTTATAAACTTTAATTTTGATGGAGTTTCTTTTCCAATTTAGGAACGTATTTATTTTTTTGTGTTGCGGTTGATAATATAGAAAAGTTTAGGAAGCTCAAGTGTGAGGACAGTATGCCCGGCGGTCAGGAATTCCTTTGTACAAAAGCATCGTGCTTTACTAGGCCTGCTATTGTTGTCGTAAAAGTTTTAAAGATAATTTGGTTCAAATTGAGAAGCTATTTCACCACAGAAACCAGGTTTTGACAGTAAAATTGTCCGTAACAACAGGCATGTTGAATATTCGATTGCTTTCGGTAACCATACCAAGGCCGCGTCAAGAAATTAACGTCGATAGAGGATAAACGTTCAGACAAAAAAAATTAGTGTGGTATATGCCGGAAAAGTGCGAATCTTTATGCAAAGCAAGATTATACACATTTTGGCGGGGGTTTAATGCTTTGTTCTCTCCACCTTCTTAAACACTGCCACTGTAATTTGTAAATATTTTCAGATCACGAGTATCTCATTATTGGTCACGAAGATTCCATTCGAAAACGGTTGATGATAAACGTTGAAAGCATTGTAAAAGAATGGGATAGCAAAGGAAAAAACTGGACGCGGACTGTCAAAAAATACTTTCGTAAAAATTGCTGAACTGTTGCTATCAGTAGCACTACTACAACACAATGACTTGAAAAGAACTCATGAGCTGCTAATCTATCGTCGCTGCTCAGTCACCGTAAAAATGACAAACGGAAAATGCTTTTAAGATCACGTCATTATATTATTTCTTTGTTACTTCAGCTCTACGTCTTCCAATTTAATCTTTTCGATAATCCGGCTTTCAAATGCAAACTTTGATTACAGTGACAACAAAAGTAATTTAAAAGACTGTAGAAATAGGCAGTTCATAGATAATGTAGGTGGTATGAAATGAAATCACATAATCTTGATATGTCATCAATATGAATTTCTCAACTCATTTTATGAGTTGTGTGATGTATTTCTGATTCACACCGGAAATGCTCATTTATTTTCCGCTGTAATCCAGATTATTTCCGTGTTGCTTTATATGCTAAAACTCTGAGCCATAAGATTACTTTAATCAAACGTTGCTTTTTTTGAGTTTAAATTTGACATCTTTTATTGGTATTGTCAGCAGCTGTCAAGGTTTTTGTCTCTTTTTGTTTAGAGCGTCATAGAGATTTTTACGCTATCCTACAACCCATACACAGGTAGTTTAAGCTGCCATTAAAATCAAGGTTAAAAGCTGGTGGAAACGTATATAAAAAGATTGCAGTATGTAGTACTGTAAGCCAGGGATGTGCAATCTTTTCTGCAAGCGGGCCAATTTCAGACATCTTGAAAATTTCGCGACCAGTCCAAGCCTGACAACCTGGTTGTTTGTTTGCACAAATAAGTTTAGAAGCAGTGGCTGGTGGCAGTGAGAAGACTTTTTGTGTGGCGGTGAACGCTTTCAAAGCTATCTTTTTGCCAAATTTTACGTGCGATGACTTTTTCTATCTTTCCGAGGCCGCAATTTTCTTGATGTAAGTAATAGGTTTAACAGCCAAGGCAATCACATCTCACGTCGCCGCCCACGTTTGGAATCTCTTCCGCTTTTTCGTAGCTGGCCGCAGGTCACACACCCTTGCTGTAAGCGAAGATAGTCGCTGAAATACGCTAGAAAAAATGAAGCTAGAATTCGATTTTTAAGTCTTATAAATCTTAGCTTATTTTTTTGAGCTAGACCCTTGGATTCATTATTTAGCCTAGTGTGAACACGGTCACTTGATAGAACTCGGTTTTTGTGAAAATTGTTTGTACTCGAGTTATTTTTTTACCTATTTGCGTTTTGTTTCATGGAGTTCAATGTAATGTTTTTGTTTCGCTTTTTAATTATGTTTGGATTTAGCGCACAATTTTTCTTGTACATTGTTGAATACCACAGGTAGTACAGATTTTAATTGAGCAAGCTCCAAAATCGAAGACATTTAAGCTCACAAACAATTTGTTGTTCGTTCAGAAATTTAATAAAGCTTTGAGAAATGTTTTATCAGAAGCTTTTCATTACTCCTTATTATCAGCAGTACCTCAACAATGAAAGGTATCGAGCGCGCTTTTGACCAAAGAGCTTTCTAAAATCATATTATAGTTAAGATCCTCAAACTGCATAAAGAGTTTGGTTGTTTTATATCGCTAATACTCCAGATTAAGTTGAAGGTATGCGGCTGAAAAACAGGAGTGTTTGGGGGGGGGGGGGAACGGTGGGAGAAATATAGATGACAAGAGACAATGGAAATGTAGTTTTGTATTTAAGAAAACAAACAATTGATGAGATCAAACAAAACGAGACCACGCGAGGTTATATTGTTTGAAAGCGATGCAATAACAAACAACATGAAGTCATCAATTCATTTGTATTTCTACGAGATAATGTAGTCAGTTTTTGTGAAAGTCGGAAAACTCTGCATAGGTTTTTCTTTCTTTCCTCTCAGCACTTGAAGGTTTGTCAAACCAGTCGACGTTGCTCTCTTTTCTTAGATTGTATTCTACGAAATAATGCTGGCCGTTACATGAGGGCCGAGTTGTTCGTCTTCAACACCTCGTCCTAGATTTAGCTAGAACCGAACAACTTGTATTTAGATCCGCTACGGAGTTGTCAGTGTTGTAGTCACAGTGTGTATCTACGACCCCCAGTGTAATCAAGCAGAAAAACGGCTTTAAAGCGTCTTTCTATGGCAAAAGCATACATAGGAAATACACAGTAATTGAACTAGCGAATTCCCGCTTAGCGCAGAATATTGGCATTGCTGTTTTTACGCTTCCGCTTCCTTGAGGTAAAGACACTGCATGAAACGGTTGTATTCTAATTCATCCCGTCAATTAAATCAAGGCTAGGCTTGGAGAAAGCCGCAATCTTTTTGGAATCAAACGTAAACACAAATTGCACAGCGGTTGCTCTTCATCAACAAGGCAGACCGCCACTGATGGGTACCCAATAGATATATTTATGACATGCTGGGCCAGCAGCTTTACTAATCTAACTCGGTGAAGCAGGATATTTTGCGCTTCATCGCGCTGAGGCACGTGAAGTCCTTTCTCGTGTGTCGTCATATAATTGCTGATGCAATCCCAACTTTTATACAAGCATGTCTACCTTCTGTGTCTGAAACAACGTTTCGCAGCTCATCGGTATCCATCGGAGTTCTTCCGGCTTCTTGATCGCGCCATCCCGATTCGGCCCGGATCTCTTCCATTCCCTTGTGAGAGTTACGCGAGTATTTGTTTTTCGAAGAATGTTTGTACGGTTTCTTTTCTAGTTTATCACAAACATTTTCTCCGTGGCACAAACTCTCACAAACTTCAGCCGTTTGCTTGCAGTCTGAAAACAAACAAGCTAAAAATATATTGCAATGTACAATAAAAATTTTATTTTGAGGTTAGTCACAACTAAGTTTAAATTAGATTTCTTTATGTCTTTCCTAACGAAATAAACATTCTAAAAGATAAACGTTACCCTAAAATCAATAAAGTTGTACATTTGCAATTGCTTTAACAATTTAATAGAGAAAAGTGAAATTTGTGGGAACAGAGATAGACCTACAGCAAATACACTGAGCTCGAGGGGTTTATCAAAAAATAACGACGTCACATCAGCAACCTAGGTGTCTTCATCAGCCAATTAAAACACCAAAAGCATACGTGGCAACTGCAACGGAACTTTCAATATAACTAAATTCTACGGATTTATTTCTTAAAATCCAAATGTAATAATCTAATATTAAATCAAAAACCTAGGGCTATTTTGACCTTAGTGCACGCATTCTTTAATAAACTTTACTACTTGAGCTTAAAGTATTTGCTGTAATCACGGCTTACAAAATCGTGGCTAGAAACCAAGAGAATGTCAGAATCGTAATTCCGCCAGGAGCAAAAGGCTCACAGCTACATACCATACTTGCAATAGGCAGAATATTGATCGGCATCACAGTCATGGAAGGATGAAACTTTGGATTTTGACCGAGTGTTTTTTTTAGGCAGAGAAAAACGCCGGTTGTTGCAATCCCTTTTTTCGCAGCTCCAATGTGCCAGTTCAGTTTTAGCCCAGGGAGGTGTTGGTTCACTGGTCATAACGTAATTTACAGTATAGCACCGAGGAGCAGTTGGGTGAGATCTGTGGGATGAAAATGTCTTGTGGCGGACGTTGTGCTGGTGATGCTGTGGGTAAGCCCTTGATGAATGAGCAGGTTTGCGATAAACCAAATGGCTGCCACAGCCGCCTTGCTGTGAAACAGTGTATTGACGGCGGCAAGCTTGGCTCTGTAGACAAGCACCGTCATCTTCCATTCCAGTTCTGTTCCGCATAGGGCTCCACACACTCCTGGCATCATACGATCGATTATAATCCTTGTGATACCTTGCGGTTTGATTGCATGCATCGCTTCTGGGCTCATGATAATATCGCTGATTTGGAGAGACTTGCTTGTCACGTAGCTTACTGCTAGATGACGCTGTTGCTTCATTTCGATCTGATTTTCGATGCGCTGGTTGCCAATTGCCTTGTCGTTCAGGAGTGCAAGGACGGGCGAGGGCGATATTTTCTTCTCTTTGTTTTTTAATCGCTTCTCTTTTTTCTCTTTCTTTTTCAAAAATCATATCAACGTCAGTAACAATCTCGTAATTTTGTTTTTTCTGCACAACTGGAAGCTGCACATGTCTATTCGCTGCTTTTTGAGACAGTGCATCACACTGGAGAGCGTTTCTTGCTGTCTCTGACAGGGGGTTTTCATTAAAAAGTTGTGTTCTGATCGAAGGGCTTTTGTTGTTATTCCTTCTGGAAACAATAACAAAATGAATCATTAGCCATTAATGCAGAAGCGAAAAGTTGTGATTGGGCAAAGAGGAGAGGGTAAACTTTTTCCAAATCGTACTGTTTTAAAAGAACTGTGTTTCGACAATGAAGATAATTTTAAACAAATTTTTCTCTTTTTTGCTTTAAAACAGTTTCAAAAATTGCTAAACTCTGCCGAGCTGTTATATTAAAACCCCAGGTCAGTTAAGATTACTTACGTGTTGTAGTATACCCATTTGCTGGTTTTGACGTCGTATCATTAATTTCAGTTAGAATCTAATTAACTACAAAATAAAGATTGTGCCAAAAGTCACAATACTTTGCAATATCGTTTTGGATAGGCTACCATGGGAAGAGACTTGAGGCCATCAACGGTTGGCAGTTTTATAAATGTATCAATTTTTATTATTCCCTTACAATTCGTTAATTAACGTTGAAAAACCGTAGAAAACATTCGTAGTCAGACCAAAGGTCACATTACAAAAACTTCTCCATTCCCCATAGCAGTTCAGGTTAAATTTAACAAACTAAATAGCTTTTACACTGCTAGAACACAACAAGAGTTATTTGTTTTCGGGCTAAATTACGCAAAACAACAATCATAAATTCCATATCTTGTATTTACAGCAACAAAGAAAGTGAAAGCCATGAGGCCTCGAACAATCAAAGTTTTATCAGCCAAGATGTTCCCAGGTAATGTGTAAAAAACAAAGCATACTTGCCATGTATTACATAATTCATAACAAGTTGCTCAAAGCGAAATCAACGCAAACACTGAAAAGTCACGCGGCGGCAGACCCTACTGAAATGCAATGAACTATTATGGGGGTTTGTTTTGGCTCTTTTTACTTTGACTGATTTCATCGGTCCAGGGCATGCTTGGTCACTTCTGTATCAATTCGGTTTCATATTTCATTCTTCACTTTGCTTCCATTGCTGAGCGCCAACCAGAGAACTGTAAATACTATTTCTGACAGTCTTTGATACGACTCCAAATGAGATCGAATCTAGACTTTTTAGCGGCTGCTCCAAACTCTACACCAGTGGTTCTCAAACTTTTTTCGATACGACGAGTTAAAAAATGCTTGCTAAATTTGCGCTGTACCAGACAAGTTGAAGTTTTCGCTCGTTGTTATGCTAGGTACATGTGACTTAAAAGTTGAACAACTGCAGACATACTTGCTAAACCTTTGTTTTAAACAGTCACTAAATCGTAAATTTTTGTTTTTTCTCACAAAATTACAGTACCAGCTATTGCTTTCATAATTTTACCGATTTGTGCAACCTTCGTTTTTTCCACCCCAATGTAAATTAAAATTGTAAAATGAAAGGGGCGGCTTGTGTATGGTACTGTGGAACTGCAGCACTCCCAGTCCCCACTCCATCTTATTGATGACATTCGATATAAATAATTATTCTTTTTTTTTCTTTATTTTTCTTATACTTTTAGTTACATCACATAATACATGAGGTTAATCTCAACAACCATCCTAAGTTTATGAAAAAAATATAAAAATCTTTTTACTTCAAAGCTCCTGTGACATGGTGTTTGAAATTAGCAGTAGATTGCAATGCAGCTGTAGAAAGAGAACTGTCGCTCATGCAGTACCGACCCTTGTGTGCTGGTGTAATAAGGGTTTCTTTTTGACGGACAGCTGGTGAGCTGTATGTGTGTGCGTGTGTGTGTAAAGCTGATAGATAGTGACAAAAATTAGGCCTATAGGGTGATTTTTACATTTATATAGATTATAGACTATACTCTATAACGCCTACCGTAGGCTATATTAGTTTGTTAAAACAAAATGCTAAAATTTTCTGAAGCAGCCGCCCGTTAATTTTAGCTACGAGCCGCCCCTGAAAATGAATCAATCGACTGGTCAATTACTGTATTACAATATTGCGGTTGTACTAGATTTGTAACAATGCATTTGAGTATAGACTACATGTAGGAGTAAAGTAAATGGGGACTCGACGTTTAGAACAAATTTGTGGGAAAAGAAAGAATTTCGTAGGTACAAATCCGAATTATTGTGCGACGCCCCTCAAAACTCAAACGACGCACCAGGACGTTGCGATGCACAGTTTGAGAACCACTGCTTTACATTATTGCACAGGCCTCACTACAATTACTAACAACAATATTAGTCACCAGGAGAGCAATTCGAGCAAAAAGTCAGAGGAATTTTTCTAAGCCAAGTTGCCGTCAGCGATATTAGTAGCAGCAGTCCTCCTCCGCATGCTTGTTTTAAATACGCCATGGATAGGGGAAAGTGTGCTGTGCGCTAGAGCACCGTGAATGCCACAGAGCTTCACTTAGTTGCGCTAAACTAAAATGCTTATCAGATTGTTGGTGCTGTTTAAGTGTAACTGTTTTTTAGGGCCAAGACATTTTTGGTCATGTGTAAGGAAATTTGTGTATTAACGCAAAAAGCTAGTGATTCAATTCAGAGAGTAACTGGAGACAATGCTCACTTTTCCGTTTTAGCCATCGCGCTATGTACGCTATTATGTAGAGAAGCTGTACGCACACTGCATATGAGCTCATGCTCTAGTTTTTGGAAAAGTTGATCCACCGGAATAGGCAGGCTTTATGGCCCCGCCACCTGGCCGCCACATATGGAGGCATTCCGTCAAGTGCCTTGACCAAAGAAACAGCAAGCAAACTTTCCGGCATGCTCTCCATGCTATCCTCTCTTGCTGAGTGCCAAACAGAAAAGCTGTGAATACCATTTTTAAATGTTTCTTAATACGACTTGACAAGGGATTTAAATTCCAGGCCCACCAACTGAGAAGCGGACACTCTAATCGCTACGCCGGTGCGCCGCTGCGCACTGTTTTGACTGGAAAGTTTTCATCAGTTCAGTTGGAAACCGACAATAGCCAAAGGCTAGGGAATGGTTTATCTTAAAGCCTCTAAGTAATTTCCGGTCACCAATTGCCCTGATGAGATTTGGTAGACCAAAACAGTGAGAAAATGATTTCTAAGATTTCATCCTTCACATAACACTTATTGCTAAGCCTCAAGTAGGAAACCCTTTTTTAAGTTTTTGTCGACAGAAAGTTAAAGCCAGGTCTACTGACTGCGTGACGGAAAGTTTCGTCGGAGACAATGTTTAAACACCGCTTAGATATCATACATTTACGAAAAATACGAAACGTAGATGGCCTTACGTCTCTCCTAATGGTATTGAAAGCGAAGTAACTAAAAATGCAATGACTTTTGGAAAACCCTGTGTCATATGTAGGCTTACCTTTTTATCTCTTGATTCACACTTAAAGAAGAGTTATTAGCATGTTCACCAGCAGATCGAAACGAATTTATTGATGTCGTTCTTTCTCGGCCCAACTCCAAATACTGATTAAAAAAAAAGTTTATATGCTACACCATCTTTATGTCTTTTATCAGGTTTAATTGTCACAAGCAATTGGAATTTAATATCAAATTAGTCTATTTTTTACAGTTTGTGATAGTCCATGATGATGGGAGGAGAGAAACAGAGAGCAATACTTTCATCTTAGGAAAACAAATTGACAAAGCCGTTTGCATAACAAAAGTACACAAAAAATAACAGCAAAAGTGAAACTAAAAACAATCTGAAAAAGCAAAACTTTTTCGACAGCTTAGCCCTTTTTCGATAAATAGTGATTACATCATCGACTGTCTTGTGTAAAATATTTGGTGAAACGCGGTCAAATGGATTAAAGCAAAGATTTATGTCAATCATGAACGAACGATTGTTGGTGCTAACCTCAAGATGAAAGCATACTGTGGACAATGCACTTCACAATTCTTTCTCCTACTAGGAAGATATCAACTAGCAGTAAATTTGTGAACGATATCAAGCAATCAATAAAGCATTGAAAGTTTTGAAACTATAAAGAAAGTATCAACAAGTCACCCAATGTTTGATTCCACTAATCGTGTCCTGCTGATGTAAAGGATAAAAATTCGTTTCCAAAAAAAAATGCAAAAATAGATCTACCCTGAGTTTCATGTCTAGTTCTCTTTCTTCTTGATCAAGATCCTCCATTGTTTGACGCAATCGCCTCGCTTCGCCTGTAGTGTCATTGTCAAATATGCCTACAAAGATGCAATGAAAGCCGATCAAGAGAACTGCAACATATTGCGCATACCCGAGAAAACCAACCACTATTACAGTAGCTGAGTTAAGGCTACAAAATGAGAAAAACTACAATAAAAGTATAAGGTTCTCTAAAGCAAACAGTTCAAGCAAAACATCATCAAACAAAACACTTACTGGAACCTTTGTTTGCGTTTTGGGTAAACGAAGCAGAATTGAATCTTTTGCTGTAAGAATAATTGCTTGGCATTTTCTGCTTTGGTTGATTAGATCTCAACGTTAATAAGCTTTGTGTTTTAAAAGTTGGGTAAAGATTTTGCTCGTAGTCTTCTCGTGACCGTGAGCCAAACGAATAGTCTTTTGACCACAATCCGACGGTACTTCTTTCGCTGAATAGTTGATCTTGATTATCCGCATCAACATTGTTCATACAGTAACTTGATTCAAAAGGTTTCGTTCCAACGGCATGAGAAGCGCCAGCAAAGTCAAAATTTTCACGCCTGCCTGTACCATCATGGTATAGCATTGCATCTTGTCCGTCAAGAAAATCATTTTCATCTTGCGCACTTAAGCCTTCACGAAGAGTGCGTGTGTTGTGAGGTGGTTCAGCGTATGTCAAATAGTCTTTGCTGTGGTGATCAAGATGAAGATTATTGTCCACGAAAACAGGCTTTTGTGATTTAGAAACAGCTACATTTTCAGTTCCATAAACTGCTGGAACTGATGCAGAACGTCGTAAGTTGAAAACAGTTCTTGTCATCAAGTCAGCAGACCCTGTAAAACGACATTTCTCAATATTGCTTGATTACAAACAATTGAGTTGTACGGAAAATAGCAAATGTTGACTAAATTTACGATGGGTCGTGTGCATGTGGGTGGGTGTGTGTATGTTGTGTGTGTGTGTGTGTGTGTGTGTGTGTGTGTGTGTGTGTGTGTGTGTGTGTGTGTGTGTGCGTGTGTTTGGGGTGTGGAAATCTTTAGCCTCCTCTTTCTAATGAGGAAGCATGGCATAAAACAGCAATCGAGATACACCCAGCAAACCTAATCTAAATCAGACCAGGAGAGAGGCAATTCACAGTCTGGTTTTCGCAGAACAAGTCGTTTGAATGGCGACTATCATTGAACGAACAGAAGTTTGATATACGAGAAGGTTGTGTTATGATAGCGGTGAGAAAAATACTTAAAGGTAATTTCCTCTTTTTGGTGAATTCCAACATGCAGAAAATTAATGAAAGTACTCTCAAGTTCGTTCAAACCGATAAAACAAAAAACAATCTCTAAAGTACGTCCAATCAATTTTCCTACGAGTACCATTATCGACGCTCTCCTGAGAGTCTGGGAATAAAAATGTTCCCAAAACAAAAAACTAAATGTAGTTAATTTAATACCATTAATGTAATTTGATGCTTATTTTACCTAAAATAATGGTCTATATATTGTACCTGATAGACGATTTCTTTGAGAGTTTGTTTTCGTTTCAAGTAGTCCTGCGCTTTTTTTCCATTGTCCATAATGATAATTAAAATTATCCATAGAATTTTTATCTACATTATTTTCCTCCACGTGTTGTTGTGAAACAGATCCACAACGATTCATGCGCGTAGGCAAAGAAGCACCATTAAGCACAGCTCGTCCCGAAGGATAATATCTTTGTATTTGTCTTCGAAACGGTTGTTGATAAAACGGTGGTGTTGCATCACTTATAAATCCTTCATTCAAAAATTGTTGACTTTGAAACATCGGGGTAGAGCGAAGCTTGTCCACTTGTTTAGCTGCTTGGTTAATGTTGTTTTCATTATAAAAATGTTTCTCTATGTGGGGAGGTGGGACTCTGTAAGCGTATGGAAAATCAATGGCTTTTGCCATATCATAGCATGAACTTCTAGAATCATAAAATGCGGAAAAATCTGTAGGATGATACCAGTGATATGAATTTTCTCGCTCAGGTTGGAAGCGGTTGTAATGCTTGCGATCAAATTGATTTTGGTCATAAGACAAACTCGATGACGTGTTATTAAAACCTGGAGGTACACACCTAGAAGAATATATTTCATTGTCGTCAGTACCTACTGCAGCATCTCGACTTTTGAGTTGGACACGTGGAAAGTCCTTACTACTACGGTAAGATACAAAACCATCACCTTGGATTCGACCCACAATCACTTTATCTCTTGGTGTCACCACTAGTTTATTTTCGGGACAAGTTTCGGTAGCAACATCGTGAAAACGCTGTTCAACAATGCTCTTGGCAGATAATGGCTCAGTGGTGATAGGAATAGTTTCAAAATTTTTATTAAGAAACTTTTCAGCATTAACCTTACTAGTTTCAAGTTTAGTTAGTTCAAGCATAGAGTCGTCGTTAGAATTTCTTAAAGCTTGTATTAAAGCGGACAGTTGGCAAAGATCGATCGATGAAATAGGGAAAGATGCACTTTCTTTTTCTGGTGTTACTTGAGTAGACGAACTAACCGATTTAATACCACTGCTTACTAATTTTGTTGGTGTATTAGGCGGCGCTTCTTTGACAACATGCTTTGAAAGTGAAGAGTTTAAAACATTATGCTCTTGCATCTTAGTCTGGGTTGTTATACCACATGAGGCACATCGTGCAAGTTGACCTAAACCAAAGCCCTGTTCAGTACCATTCGTTGCATTTGACGACAAAACAACACTTGTGTCTTTTTTATCTTGCTGATGAGGCAGCGATGATTCAACCTGAAGTGCATCAGGTGACTTAAAAGCGCTTTGACCACAAAGATTTGAAATTATATTTGAATTTGTTTCTTTTTCAGAATAATCCAGTTTGTTTAATTTAGACTGAACCAGTCTCTCTTTCAAGTTGGAAACCTCGATGCAACCACCTGGTTCTTGGCGGCTTGGAAATGAAGCAGAAGATGAATTCAGCCATGACGAATCTGGTTTATTTTCGATTTCTGGTTTAAAATCCATAGCTTTAGAATTTATGACATTCGAGAAGTTGTTCTCGGCAGGATGGCGGGAACATCGAGATGTTTCAGTTGTTTTAAAAAGAAGTTGTTGAAAATTATCAGTCGAAGTTGTTCGACGAAAAAGAAAGGAATTTTTATCTCCATTGCGCGACGAAGCAAACGTTGAATTTTCCATTTCTTCAGGATAAATAGGGTTTGAAGTTGTAGCATCAAAAAGAAACTCATGTTCCTCTTCGGAAGATGCCGATTCACTGTCACTGTCGCTGTCAAAGTAATTTTTTCCGCGTACTGCTAAAATCGTACCGGAATTTGTTGAAATTGATCTGATATTGTTATCATTTCTTTTTTTATCTTGACCAAATGCTGAATTATTGCTGCTGTGCTTGGCCAAAGGAGATATCGGTAATCTTGCGCCCGAAGGAGTTTTCAGAATTTTCGTTCCTACTTTGTTTATATACGGACTTTTACTAGTCCTCTTTATGAATTCGTAGTTAGTGCTACTAAACCCCGAAACAGGTGGCGAATGGTTAAAACCTTGACTGTCCATGGGCTTAGTTTTCTTCATTTCTGAATCTTTCAAAGGTAAGAGTTCTCTTCTTGTCTCTCCAATATTTTTTGGTTGCAGTGACAATGTCTGGTCGTCAACGGAGACGCTGGACTTGTGTGTACGCTTAGCAGGTACCGGATAGTTGCTAAAAGTTGTTTTGCTTTTACAACTACTTGCTTCGCTGTGTAATTTGCCAACCATCAGATTGCTTTCTACAACGGGATTTAAAGGCGCGTTTAAGTTCAAATCGTTAGAGAAATTGATTTCATCATCGATTTCACATTTAGTTCGTTTAAAAAACGACTCGCCAGGCAACATTTGCTGTTTCTCGAAATTGTTTTCAATAGTTGCACTTGCTGCGTTTTCAAGGTCATCAGTTTCAATTATTCCATGTTCTGGGCTCTGCTTTTTTTCTGCACCTGCTAAAAATGTAAAAAAATTAAATTCTCTCTCGGCTTGTTTCATGCTTGCGCGCTGTTCAACTGAGCCTATATTTTGGTCATTTGTATAATTTTATTTCATCTATCAAACATTCCTACCGAAGTGATCAATATTCTTTCATTCATAGTAGTAGACCTAAGTTTTTTATTTTAGCGTGATTTCTAGAAACGGATTTTGGAAGACGTTGTTGACCAAAAGGATGATAAATAGCTCCAAAATTACAAAATAGCAGGATATCGTATTGAGGGTAAGTGTGGGGCTGACTTCTTTCCCTCGCTGTTCTCTTTATACATACTCATTTGCAAAATTGTCGGGTGTTACAAAATGTACTATGCGAGAATAGTTTTATTAATTGGAGCCGTTATTCACTAGAGAAGACTTACTACCATGAAGAGGTAAAACGCTTGCGATAGAAATTGAATCTTTGGCCAACAACAGCAACAACATTGATTGTTCCTGTTGACCTCAGAAGTGACAATCTTTAAGGGATTAATTAAAAAATACTACGAGACTTTTTAGTTAAAGCTAATAAAATCAACAGTCATGGAGTACTTTTTGGTCAGAGTTTGAAAACTCTATTTGGAAATCATCCACTTTCAGCGACATAAATCTAAAACTGCTAGTGAAAATCTGTTTTCCCAAGAGGCTTTTCATCGGCGGCGGTATGGCGAACAATGTTTGACATAACTAAGGGTATGTTGTTACTGGCAAAACTTCTGTAACGCTCTCCACTACCAGCAAATCATGCAACTTTCATTTAAAAAAGTGACGCCAAAAAAAAGGGCAGTTGTAATACTAAATTTTTGTAGCTAAAGAAAACTAATCAAATCACTTTTCAGCCTACTCTACAGCATTGGTAGTATGCTGCAGTTATATTGCTTACATTAAGTTAAATGTAATGAATTATCTGCTAGCTTCTTTATAGACTGATATTTTGGGCATAAAATTTCTTCCTGTTGCAAAATCGTGTCCAAAATAGTCCAAACTAAATTTTTGTTGCTCAGGGTTTTTCTATGATCTCTAGTCCAACAAATCCTCCCAGAATTTATATTTAATTTGGGCTTGATATCTTTCTATTTATTTCTCCATTTACTGATTAGTAACAGCGACTAACCATTGTTAGTCGTGTTCTTGTCGGAGATTACATCTGCAATATTGTCATCGCTTTCTCTTTTGGATTGAAGAGAGAGATCTTGAAAAGGTGCGGTCCGTTTTATTCCTATGCAAAAAGCAAGTGTTTTAGGCAAAGAAAAAAATCCGTTATTGATTAGCAATAATGCAGTGCAACGCACTATCTAATCCACGGCATTGCCAGCACGCATTACGTTAGCTGGATTGCTTCAAACAGCACAGAATCATTCGTCAAGTTTAATTTTGCGCACGTAGCTAGCTGTTCTGATCGCTGTTTCGACAATCCAAGAAATTATTCATGAAATATTAAGAACAATCAAAGACTTAATGAATAATCTAAATTCGAATAGATTTCTAGTGGGTTTGTCTTAATGGAAAAAAAATCTTTCAATATAGGGTCATTAGGAGCCAAGATGAAAAAAATACTTTGAAAAGAAAAGTTTACTCATTTCGATGGGATTGTACCCTCCTCAACCATCCACACCAACACAATAGAGCAATGATCATGTTGCTTTGCTGCTTTATAAAGCATATGATGTCGGCACGTGCTCAAAAAGGTTGTAACTTTGTTCTATGGCGACAAGGATCGAACGGTCATGATTAGGATCCCTCTGTGTCTGCACGGTCACAATGTTTCGCTGTTGGAGAGGCATTATACGATGATTTTCTCTTGTTGCAACATCTAGCAAACTGTAAATTTATCGAGAGTGTGCATGCTAATACTAACCGTCTTGAGCAACCTGCCAACATTTGAAAACTTCTAAGCAGGTACGGACAAATCCTTCGTTTAGCGGCATTAGTTTAAAGGATAAAAACGCAGTGGTGGACAAAAGTGCAAAGAATCATATGAAGAAGACAATTTTTGAAAGTAAAACGGTAGGCAATGTTTGAAACAAAACGGGTCTAAATACGACTGCACAGTCCGATTTTCCAGAATCTTATTTGAGGTGGTCGGACTACACCCTACTTTACTTCATAAAAAATGTGTACACCCCAATCATGTTTGAATTAAATAAATCCCTAAAATGGAGTTTGAAAAGTGGAGTATTTTATTCAATGCCTGCTGCATATTTTGAGATTGATCTAATTACTTTAGAAACTCCGGTCTTCGAAGGCTGATATTCAAAAAAAGATCTTTTCTTCAAAAACTGGTGCACACCTGAGCACCCCATCATGTTGGAACACCCGACAGACAAGTAAGGGTGTTGTCTAAAGTTTTTTAAACTTTTTCGGAGTGCTCTGCCGGTTAGTTTTTTCGTTCGCTGATCAATTCAAAATAGTTGAGTTGCATTATAAAATGAGCTTATGTATTTTTATTAGTTTTTTCGTTTGCTGCAATTCAAAATAATTGAGTTGCGTTATAAAAGGAGCTTATGTATTTTTGTCCTACGGTCACGGAAAAGTTTTTGTCTTTTATGAAATGAACAAAAAGCGTTGAGATCCTCAAAGAAGTTACCAAGAGTGCCGGCACGGTGTATTGCTACCAAAAGCAGTGGTCTCAATAACTTATAAAATAATGAATCAGTGACAAATTTACGTTGCCTCAACAAAAGCAATTGAGTCAGAGTAACTCAGAGCACCAACCAGCTGCTCTTTCGTCTATCGATCAGGCTAAAAACTGATAAAGCCACCAATCGATCCCAAAGCTTTCTCTACCAGTGTTTAAAAATTGGCATGAACTAAAATGCTGCCGTCATAAGTAACAAATGACGTCAATTTGACAAATAAATTTCGCGTCACAAGTGGTTTTCGTTTCTTCCATTGGAAGAACGGTAAACAAGCTATTGAACTGCTTTCTCACTTCGAATTACACGATGAGATCAAAAAACATTAAAAAAAATTAACTAAATACATTTCGTGTCACTTTTAAACACATTTCTATAAATACGCTTTGTAATATCTAGCAAAGATGTTTGTGAAGCAAAGCACTGGGGTGGCATAAGGATGAACTGTCAGCCCCAGGTTAATGAATACATTTCCAAACGACGATGAAAAAAAGCGCTATAAATCGCAACTATCATGGCCTGTTTTGTGATAAAGTTAATAATGTTTGTGTAAAAGAGTCCTCAACTTTTTGAGGCAAATTATCATAGCTACGGGGTTAGTTTGGTCCTGTTTGCTCAACTGGTTTAGCAGATAACTTTGACAGGGTATTTTAACCAATTCTGTGCTACATGTGTTTAATGATTCTTCCAACTTTATGGAAACTGGAGTGTTGATTTTAAACTGGTTTAACAATGCGCTTGCGCGAAAGACACCGAAAGATAATTTCTCGTGCTTGACTGAGGTAAGATAGTGCAGCTGCTTACCCAACATGTCGTAGGAGGTAACTTTTGGGAACTTCCCTATGACAGAGCTACCAATCTGCAATCTGTAGGCTATTCATGACTGGTTCGAAATGCACGGCCATTATCTTCTACCCAATCTTAATTAGGTTGGTAGTAAGAACCTGGTCAACCGCTTCATACCTTGCGCTTATACCAAAAAGAAAAGGATAAACACTCACACACAAAATTCTATTGGTGAATTGCGTCGGTAGGGGCATTGAGAGGCTAACTTAAGCTTAGTAATCAAGTTGTTGAGAATTGGAACCAGTGGCGTTAAACAAATATTTTTTCAGGTAGAGCTTTTTTGCCGTTTTTTGAGTTGAAGTCATTTGTTAAAGTTTAGCTTCTTTAAAACAAATTTTGTTTCGGTTTTTGAGGTGAAAACCTTTTTTGGAGATCAACAATGAAAGCAAATTTTTGCCCTGTATATGTGAGGGGAGAGGGGAGACATTTCAATTTCAGCTAATATGCAAACTTGTAGTTCTGATTCGATGAAATGTCAGAATTTAACTGAAAAATGTTACTACTTGCTTTATATACATAGTGCATTACACAATTCTTTTATTTTACATCTACTCTTCAAGTTTTTCAATAATTTATGCCACAAACCATTAATTATTAACAAGAGATGCAACCACACAACAGCTGAACAAAGATATGTAAAAGCTATGCAAAAACTGAATTCCATGGGCTGAGGGATCGGTTCTCAAAACAAGTCTGTGCTTGGTACAAAAATAAATGATTTTGATTCTAACGCAAGTCAGCAGTCTATTGGAAGTTTTCAAACTCAAAAACTACCAGGCTTTTGGCTGGGCTTTTCTTAGCAAAAAAAAAAAATGAAACGCGAGCGTTAGCTGTTGAACTTCAGTGATTTCAAGTATAAACAAAATTGGACATACTTCCACTGGGAATAAAATCTTTATGGTATTCTTCATCAAAGTCTGGTTCTGCCAGCATTGTAAAGTCACCCTCCGTGTCATTTTCTTCACTCACAATTTCAAAGCTACTTGTGAACGAGTCCGATGTGGAAACCAATGAATTGCTTGCTGGGGGAATGGAAAGTACAGTATAATTTCCAGTATCTTTAGTTGACGTCGCAGCCCGAAGGCTGCTAGGTGAAGTAATTTCTAAACAGACAATTGAACTCTCTAATAACGTTAATGTTCGGAAGATCAATCGATTAGAAGCAGTTCAATTTAAAGAACGGCAGTAACTTAGTCTTTCTACCAGTAGCTTGCTGTTGATTTCGATTACTACATGACTTCAGCAACTAGATCCGGCAACACATACACACCATAGTTGGACTTTCATACTACTAAATAAAGTACTTTTGAATAAACGCTTAAAATTCTTACGACCATGACCATATTTAGGCGAACGATGGACCTCACCCGGCAAAAACCTTACTTTTTTTAGACATTAGTATTTTTTTTGAATCAGATTGCTTTTATTGGGAAAAATTCTTTATCAGGCCGATCCCTCAGAAATCGATCCTATTGACCTTGTTAATTTTGCGAGGACCTGAAGAAATGCAAAAAAATTTACAAAATCACAAAGAAAAAATAAAGAAACCTGGAGGAATGTTTCGTTGCCCATTTTCATCTGAGGTGACAAGAAAGAGAGTGTCGCCGTCGTCCATCTCATCCACACTCCATTCCGCAGGACCTTCGCTTTCCGCCACGCTGCTGCAGATCGATGTCGCGCGGGAACGCGGCATCTTTTCATTGTCGCGAGTGGCAGGACTCAGCGGCGCGACTGGTGTAGGTTTAAGCTCGATTACTGATTTCAATTGATCTGCATAACGCGGAATGTGTGCAATCGATCAATACAATTGCGAACTATCTAGGACGTGCCAACCAGCAACCACTAATCAAAACCATTATATAATGTTTTGAATGAACTAAAATTTTACAGAGTTTAGTGATCTAAACTAAACAATTTATCGAAAATCAATTTTTGTTTTATTAAAAAGACTACTAGTTTAATTCCTCCAATTTTTTGACTAAGATAAAGAAGAATTAAAAATTCTAAGTTTATGCGCTATCAAAAACATGATTATGTAATAGGACACCTTTTTTATTACAATTAGAAAAAGTTGGAGGAGGGCAAGATATAAGGTTACTTTTCATGATGTTATTAGTACTTTGTTCAGTTCAAAACTTGTTGGGTGCCTTTTTCGTACCCTCTGGCTTAGCCACTGCTTTTTGAAATTATCACTCTAAATTACGTCTCAACGGCTACCGGTACACGAAATTGTTTACCTGAGCTATTACTTTCTGGAAATTGTGGGTCTATAGGATCAGAACTGCTGACAGTTTCCGATGACATCCTTGCTTTGTTTTCAAAAACAGGTGCAATCTTGGTCAAAATAGGACTAATTTTGCTGTCGCTGCTAACTTGATTTGAAGAGCATACGGTTGTCGACAGTATTTTACTTCTTGTAACGTTGCAATTTTGATTAGAAGAAACATTGGTCATGTTTGCATCATTATTTTCATATGACTGCGATAAATCCATTTTTTCGCTAATGGGTGATTGGCATTTAATAGCTCCGTCGGTAAAGTCTTTAATGAATCCCTCTTTTTCATTTTCGACACGTAAATCGCCTAATGCAAGCACATTACGTATCGATTTATCATCCAAGGAACGCACTTTGCTTTTTGCAATGCCTGGCTTTGGCACATTACTGCCTGATGTAACAGGTTTTTCCGATGTTGTGACTTTTGCGTCGTGCTTCCAATCAATTATAATTTGTTTTATTTCGCTAGCTAGAGGTGTTTTAGCCCCGGCTAAAAGCGTCTTTAGTTCTTTTAAGAAAGGAAGAGGTTTTGCTTTCGGTTCATTTGTGATGTTTTCTGTAATACGATTATCCGGACAGCTAATTTCAACGTTAGTAAAAGAGGTCTTTGTGGAGTCTGTGGTTGTTGAGTTTTTATTCTTTCGGTTATAAACTTGTAGGTTGCCACAAAGCACAGATTCACTTTTCTGATCTGATACATCTTGTTTCGCAATATCTAATTGATGAGGTTTTTCACCAATCGTTAATTCGTCTTCTTCTATTCTTTTATGGAGTTGTTGAAGGCTTTCTCCATCTTTTGAATTTCTTCGAATAAGAGCCTCGGCAACACTCATATCTGGGACTTTTTCGCTCGCAGGATGTCTTCTGTGATCTTTTTGCATGGATTGAGCATCTACACAGAAAACAAAACGTATAAAAATGCCTTCTCTCTTTTTTAGACAATTCTAAATTGCTATATTTTGAATTTTTTTTGAAGTGTCACCATAAAGCTTTAAAGAAGGTATTTTATTGATAAAACGTACATGTCTCATTCTTTGCAGAAGCTTGAAGATGAATTGCGTTTGTTGACGAAATTGTCGTTGACAACGAGCGGCTTCGTGATGAAGATTTAAGGTTGGACTCAAAAGAATCACCGACATGTTTGCTGCCGATTTTGTGCTGCGGAAAAAAAAATAGTGGAAAAGCAAATGTTGGCTTCTCAAGAAACAATTCTTCTTGAATCTTCGCTGTCAAATTGCCGCGGACACCCTAGTCCTTTTCCTGGACAGCCTACCCAATCCTTTTCAAAGAAGCAAAAGCTTATTTAAGGTTTTTTGACGATAACTAGTTAAAATCTTTGTTTCCGTACTTCTTTCCCAAATAAAAAACTTTTCTGTAGAGATCAACTTTACGAAATCAAATTTTCTGCCTTTATACATTCATCCCCTACTTTCTCACTTTTACTCTACTTCGCCGATCTGGGTAAAAAAGACTTGCTTCATTTTCCTTCCACAGAATAAACCCTTCGGCCCAATGTCTGGTGGAAGAACGGGTGAGGACCGCTTCGAATTTTTGACTGGGCCTGTTGCTGGCACAGAGCATTTCTATAGCACTGAAGCGATGAAACCGACGCGATGGCGTAGTGATTAGAGCGTCCGCTTCTCAGGGTTCAACCTAGGGTTCTACCCCCTTGTCGAGTCATACCAAAAGACTTTAAAAATGGTATCCACAGCTTCCCTGTTGGCACTCGGCATTTACGGGAGGTTGTGGAGAACAAGCTGGCAAGTTCGCTTGTTGTGTCCATGGGCAAGGTACTTAACGGGACGCCTCCGCCTTTATGTGGAAGACAGGTGGCTTAGACATATCTCAAATGGCAAGTTGGCAACTCCCAAGAAAGTGCGGACATTCCGTCCAAAATATAGCGATACAATTCGCTTTCTCGTGAATGGATGATAAATATGGCAAAAAAAAAAAGGCCGAAAGCATCGTCGTGAAAACCCTTTAGGAGAAGCACAGAGCAGAGTTCAAAATGAAACTCACAATCTCACAAGAGCTGGTTCTTTTACAGAATGATCTAAGTTGCCTTCATTGCATTGCATTACAACATTTGAATTGACATTTAAGCGGAGATAATGGACGTACCGGTATGACAAATGATTTCAAACTGTTCAGGCCAACTCACTTCCGACATCGTTTCACTTGCACTCCTGAACAATGAAAGTTTATTCTGCGTCATCCAAACATTTGATCTAGCGGCCAACTCTCGTTGCTTCAAGCAACGCTTACACAAAAGCTCTCCTTTCTACAAAGGTAAATACATTGTGCTCATAATTTGAAACGTTGTGTTTTTTCACTAAACACATCTTCAGTCAATTACGTTGCTATGGCAAATTGGCTAAGCACTGTAAAAAACAAGTTTTTAATTGAAATATCTATTATATATCAACTAACTTTCAAATTGCTTTATAAACAACATATTAAGGAAAACAACATAGAAGTTATACCGCGGGTACGATAATTATGGGATTCCTATATAATTAGAATTGATCCTCGTGCATTAGTTGCCTACCATGGAAGTCATAAGCTAATAGTAATTCGACAAGAAGTCAATACATTGATTATGCGTTATATGCTCTCGTCCATCATGTTTTTTAAAAATCTAAAATCAAGTGAAACACTTCATACTGCCCGTCATTTACTTATGTCAATATTGTTTTGCATGTGGACTCAAGCGTATTTTACGGGCATTGTGCCAAACTCCCCCTTTGAAATGAACAACCCAGCACAAAATCAGCTCAATTTACCTGTATTTCTTCCTTCCCTCTTTCAAAAGCCCTCGGCGCGCTAGTGTATGTAGGCCATGTATAGGAGGTTGGTGGAAAATCAATAGCTATTAAAACGCGTAGCAGAGTTGCATCAGTTTTAAGCCGGTCAATAAACAAATAAATACATAAATTGAAATTACCTTTGCTAATACCGACGGCGACGTACATGTCTTGCATGTAGGCTGCAAGCATGCGTTACATTTGCTGCTACTCCGTTCTAACGATTTTTCTTTCTGATTTTTGAAACTTTGCTCAGTCTCATTACACTCGGATGCACAATCAGTTTTGTCCACGTGCATTTGGCTGAAGCAAGAATGACAGTAATCTTCGCTTTGTGTTTTGAAGTCAACTTTATGTGCAACATTGCAATCGTTTTTTTGCTGCTGGAGTACAACTTGATTTGCATCCTTTTCAATGTTGGTTGCCTCGTTGGCGTAGGAAAGAGACTCGGTACGTTCTTTTGCGCCTGTTGATAAAAAATAGGTGAACTGGAAAAAAGACCGCATAAAAAACATGCAGTTGCAAACCGAAAATCGATCTCATGCTGTCTTCGGAAAAAGCATTAGTGCTTCTGTTGAAAGGTCCGTTAAGGGGATCAATAACGCATACTAGATTTGCATGTGATTTGTGATCAATTGTTGTAGTTGCGTCAAAGAAACAATATTGGTAAGCTTGTTATACTCTAGCTCTTCTACGGCAACTCAATGCTCAACATAGATCACTTACTATCAGTAGCGGTCATTTCTTTTTCTTGTTTGTAAGGCAAAAGTAAACTTGAGCGAGAGTTCTGACTGCTCGAAACAGCGTTGTCAGCTGACGCTTTTGAAGGTTTGTTTGATTCTTTCATAGCATTAGTCTTCGAATTTACAGAAAACTCTTCCACTTGTTTTTGTATTTTTCTGATGGGAAGAAAAATCTTGTAAGATTATAATTAGAATATAAATTAAGTACTTGCAACAGCATTAAGATGCTACAAAACCCAGTTAATCAGTTTAAACTTATTATCAATGATCTCGTCTGTCTTACTTTATTTTCTGATTTTCCACTTTTTCAATTTCTTTTGCTCGAGCCGCAACTCCTAATATTGCTGCTCGTTCTTCCGCTGTGAGGTGACTGAGATCTAGTCCTGATAGTTCATCGAATGCCGGAGGGGGGGAGAAAGCTACACGGTTTTTCTGTGACATAGTAGCAGATTAAACAGAAACGCTTTGCTATGCCTGTGCAATGTCGTTGCTACGCTGCTCTTCGTTAAGTACACGACTCAATCGCTCGTGGGTCAATGTTCGTTTTGGCAATCGAAAAAGAGCGTAGAAGACAACGCGAATGAATCAAATTGGAAAAACAGCGCGCGCTCTATCGATACGAAATAAATAATTAAAAATGTCGAATCAAATACAGGAGCACAAAAAAAGGGATTGACTACTTTGCAAAGCGAAAATGTAGGCTTTCGCAATTTTACGTTTGATATGAATATGCACTGAGCCAGAAAAGTTGGGGATGAGATAAGATTTAGGTTTATGGTGACATTTATGCGGTGTAGTTGTAAATTCAAAAATTTTGGGAATGGTACGATGCCTCTCCCTAACAATCTATGTTAGATACCATCATTTTGTAGTTCAAAATATTTGCTGCGCAAGTTACTTCGAGAGGAGCACCACTTATCTTTCTCTAAGTCAGCCCGCTACACCGTGCTGGTTACAATCGCTGAGTTTTCACAACTATGGCTTTGAGATTACCAGTTTTTCTTTGCACCACAAATCCGTTCTCTTCTTGCGATAAAGACGTTTTCGGCGGCCAGTAATTTCTTGAAATTGATCGGTCTTTATCTGCGACGTAGGTTTGTTTCTTACTTTAAAGTCGTTTTTAGATGAACCTAAAGCAATCTCTTGGAATCTTGTGAATTTGACAGTTTCGTGACGTAATACTCGAGTTCGTCGGTTTTCAAACGGCATAGAATCTTATAAAGCATGTAAAAGCTGGTATTTGGCAGGTGATTCTGTAACTGCAGGTTTCTTCTACTTTGTTGGACTTCTACTTGAAATTGGATAAAATTTGGAACTGCTTGATGAACTACATTCAATTTTTTTCAATACATTATTAAAAACTTTCGAACAACTTCAAACCAAATGCATGCGATCAAACCTGCTAAAAATAACTCACATTTTGGTTACTAAGAAAAGCTGTCATTTATCTGCAACTACTTCGGCAATATTGAAAGGCTTTTCTACTTTCTAAAATTCATTTCACAGCCACGCAATCTAATTCAACTAAAAAGCCATGCGTATATCTCTTTGGTTATCCATAAATATTTTATGATTTCAAGAATATGCGAAAGCACACCATTTCCAATGTTTTATCATAATCCATTTTTTGGACGAAGTATTTAAATTAATTAGAACGCATGACGGACTCGCAGGAAACGCATTTTAGATTGCCGAATAGCTACAAATGATGACTGATTGCTCGTAGTTTAGCTAAAGAAGAACTTGAGGGCAGTTACAATGGCAATAATCAATCTGATGAACTGTTTCCAACTCTACAGTACAGGAATAAATGCCCATGCTTAGATTTTGTGATTTATTTATTGCTGTAAAAAGAGAAACAAATTCAAAAATACAAACAAAAAGTGCAAAAAAAAAACAAAAGCAAGTAATTTACAAATTTAAATCATCAATGGCAGTGCTTGATAAGAGATTCCTATGCCCTGTTGCTTCCTTGTTTTTTTCCTTTTCTTCCGGCAACACATCTCCCGTGTCGGAATTGATCCTTGCGCCAGGAGTGGAGATAGTTACTTTGTCGCCTTGCTGATCGGTTGTCACCGCCGAGCATTCATTTATATTAAAAGCAGGCGAACCTTAAAAGAGATTCTGGTTACTTGCCACTTCCAAACATTTATGGCAAACGTCATTACAATAAAAAATAAATGGAGTTTTGAATTTATAAATGAAAATAGTGATCAAAAGTATTTTTCAACAGTAAAATTGCTGACCAAGTCGCTCAACGAACAACCGTCCTATTGATTAAGAACATGCTCAGCCCACCTTTTCAAAACTAACAAATTTGTCTTATAATAGTGAAAGCTCAGCGCATTTTTATGCTCATTGCAACCAAGAAAAACCTGGGCGGTGATGTAAAGGTTGGAGCGTCCTTTCGCAGTCAGTGGACCTGGCTTCAATTCCTTGTAGAGTCATAGCAAACGCTTTAAAAATGGTATTTACAGATCTCCTGCTGGGCGCTCAGCGGTAGGAGCGATGGAATGAAACTGAGTTTTTTGCTGCTACAGCAGCAGCTACTGCATCAACGGAGCAAAGAATAGATGATCATTACCTTTTCCAAGGGCAGACTACATAATAATCAAGCCGCCGTTCCACTTGTAAACTCATGGCTATGAATCAAAGCCTCAAAACCTTGAGAAACTTTTTCTACGCATTCTTTGAAACAGACAGAAAACAATAGTTCGTACGCTTCTCAGCATAGTAAACTTTTGAAAATTTTGTGGTTATTGATTACCTTTGTCCGATTGTGAGTTGATTGTGTCGGAGGCTTTTGCTTCAACGAGGGCAGTCGCAACTCCGCGTGGTTGTATTAAAGCTTCTTTAAATTTATTTCCATCACAAGCTGGTTTTGTGAATGTTCTTGGATGTTTTTGCTTTTGATGAGGTTCCGAAATTTTCTCCACTGATTTGGGAGTCTTGCTGCGTGCGTCTGCTTTCAGCGTACTTTCCTCATCTGTGTCAGTGAGAAGTTTTCGTGACTTGCCAAACAGATCCTTTTTGTAATCTAAAAATGATACATCTGGAAAATATGCGAGTTTTTTCCCTTCAATAGATCCAACCTGTTTTGATTTGGCCGCCAAAGCGAAATGTCTGTTGCAATGCAAATATAAAACGATTAACCGACGTGGCCAAGCTTAACGGTTCTTAGGGAGGAAAATCAAAGATGTGGCCAAGGGATGTAAAAGAGGTAATCATCATCCCCATTCAAAAATACAAATTACTATGGAACTCAAAGCCACTGCAAGGGAGTGTGAAAAAGGTAATGATACTTTTCTCACAGTAAAAAAATTTGGTACCAAAGCGGTAGAGGATCTTATTTTGGAGATTAGCGGAAAATCGGACAACGACATATTTTTACTTTCCATCGGTAAAAAACTCTCAAAACATAAATGAAAGTTGCCTTTTCCAGGTTTGGTTCTGGCTGCACCATCGATGAAAATAACATGTCTAGTTAGAACCTTTTTACATTGAGACACGGGCGGGGAATGGAAAATTTGATTTTTTATCGAAACCTAAAAAGTTTCTACACCCGCTTTCGAAGAAAAGAAATTACTTTACAGCAGAGCTTTTGTTATGCTCTCATCAGTGACTGCATTGCCTCAAATGAAAAGAGCTACCGTAAAGTAAACAGGTTCTTAATTCAAAAGAATTCAAACAGTAGGGCTCTGATACGCGAGTTAAGATCTGTAAAAATTTTTTACCAACAACAAGTGATTTGAAAATGGATAAAGCATTTGCCTCAATCTTTGAACCACATTTCTATGCAAAAGCATATTTCAAAAAATTGATTCAGCCAAATAACCTGCAAAAAACAACCCTGGTTCTTTCAGTTTAAGATCAACTTTGCTATGCTGGTCTTCGATGTTCTTGGGCGTATCTTGAGCGTGCATTGGCACTTTGTTGCTCCTTTTACCCGGAATAATCTTCTTTAGTGTGCGTTGAATCGTTTGCAAGGTAATCGATTTTTTACCATCTAAAAACATCAAGGATCACTCTTAATGTGAAGCAGCACGAGCAATTAATAAAATTAACTCATTCTTAACAGTCAAGAGCAAACGACATACCTTTGCTTTGATTTGGCTTCTCATTTGCGTTTTTTTGACTTCTTGGAGCATTTTCCTAGAAATAAGAATTGCTTTAATGCAATGTGATTTTAGATGAATAGGTACGGCAAACTGCGTTGGAAATTCGAGTAAGAATCGTATAGCATGGATGAGGGGTGAGCAAATCAAAACCGCTGGCTAGATTGGATCAGTTTTATAGTTTAATCTGCTCCATCACACAATACTAAAAAACGTTTCAATCTTTCCTCAGATCGTTCCAAAGCACGCGCGAGATCGATTCGTGCACAAAACACACAAGCTAAGCTTATTTTTAAGACAAATGTCTAATCTTCCTTTCCTTATTATTTTACACTGGCTTGACTGAAAAAGCACCCCAACGGGTAGATAAATACAGCAAATAACTAAACAACTAGACGACTTGTTCACAAAATTATGCCGTCGGTTTAAAAGTTTTCAAAATCTTCGGTTTCACTCGAGATTATCTCATGTCACTTGGAACAAAATTTAAAAATAGCTCCAAAAGAGTTGCAGTTGGAACTGACTGATATTTTAAAAAATGACAATTTTTATGCTTCACCAAGTGAAAATAGATACTCAAAATTGCAGAAAATCGCACAAAGAATGTTGCTGCCGTTTGGTTCCACGAATGTGAGCAAACATTATGAGTGATTAAAATCAACAAAGCTCGTTACCGATTCTGGTTAACTGATATATATTTCAGATCTGTTCTGAGAATTGCCATTACCACACCAAAACTTGAATCGATCAGTAAGAAAAATTGCTCAATTGCATTGTTCACGTTGAAATACGAACAAACTTGAAATGACACTGGGTTCGTTTTATTTTTGCGTCATGGGTTCGATTGGCGTTAAGACGTCGTTAAAATAAATTGTGATTTCCGGCTCAATCGGCCCACCTGTCAAAATTAAAAAAATTTTTTGCCCCGCACCCTAAAATCTTTGCCCACCCCTGCTATAGATGCAAAGGGAACTAATCTGTTTCGCCCGATCGACATCTTTTTTTATTACGCTTCAATCTATAAAAAAGTTAGTAGGCTTAGTAACATAAAAATTCAATATCAAACTATGCTACTTTTTTAGTGCACAGTGATAATTCACAACTGGACATCTGGTTCCAACTAATAGAAAATAGTGCACTCTGTTACACTGCCACTTATCCATTCGCTTTTGAAATTTCATCACAAGAGTGATTTATTTGCGTGGAATATTCAAACAACTTTTTTTCTTCTTTACATTTTTTTCTTTTTCTGGAGTATCAGAAGAAGTGTATCCAGTCTCAGTTTCGCCTTCACCTTTTCTTTTTAATTCTTCTGCAATGAAATGTTTGACTAAAGTTAAACATGCAGCCTACATTGTAGTTTATAGATAGTACTAGTAAAACTTCAAGAAATTCTGCAAAAGCTCTCAAAACCTGGTATTGCACTCCATATACTAATTACTAACCTCCGCTGTTGCTTTTTGATTTGATCAATTGATCTTGGGCACCATTGCCATTGCACTGAGAAACCTTTAACAAATGTAACGTTCACTATCTAAGCGTTTCAGGGTTAAAATAGGAAAGCTGCTCATCGAAAATGTCGTAAAAGGCGACTTTTGAACGGACAGAAAGGGCAGTCCCCATTGTTGGTGACAAAGCTGGTGGACCAGCATGCATTTGCATTAATGGCTAGTTTGAAACAAGACTGTCATTTTTTCCTAGCTTAATTTGACGGGTTTCGGTGTGAATCAGAACGTTTTAGACCGCATTTTGATTTCAAAAAAGTACAATGTTAAGCTTTGGTAATAATAACACAACGAAAAAATAATAACAAATTTGTGAAAAATTTGACATGTAACTACAAAAAATACTACGACTCACTTTGGCGTTTGATGGTTTGGTTAAGAAGCTTCCATTTTGCTTCATCACTTCGAGCGCACCATCTTCGGACAAACTGCTGCGTACAAAACGCGGGCGTCTTAAGGGTCGTTTCGGCACTGGATTGGACAAATTGGCTTTTTGCAAAAATCGCTGCTTGGAAGATCTGCTCAGGTAAGGATGCTTGGTTCGTGCTTGGTTTAGTCGTCGTTGGTACATACGAGCACATGCGACCCCGCTAGAACCAATTCCAGAAAAAGATCGACGTCGCGTAACACGATGTTGTCGTGACGAAAAAGACTCTTTGAAGTAGGGATCGCAGGGAATAAAGATATAAGATGCAGCTCCACTTTTAAACGATGACTGCTCTTCTTTGACATCAGTTTGACTTGGGCTGACCTGTGAAGTTTGCGTATTTTTCTTGTCTTTTTGAACTAGTAAAGAGTGGTCAGAATCACTGATAGACAGTTCTGGTTCATCTTTTAGAGCCAACACGTCATAGGTGCGTTCGTCAGTTGAAGCCACGTCTTTTGAAAGTTTATTATGGCCGTTGCATACTTGTGGAAGACGAAACCATGTGGAAGAGGATGAAACATGAGGAGCTCGTAGAAAAGGATTGCAAAAGTTCGATGCTGTAAATGGTGGAGAAACAAACTGAGATTCTACGTTATGTGGCGATGATCTTCCCACAGCAAATAACGAATAAAATGGAAAAACTGCTGGAATAGATGTATCATAATTAACCAGAGTATACTTTTCTTTATTTTTTGATGAGTTTCCAACAACTTGTGCATTTTCATGAAAATCTTGCATCACGTTGGAACTTTTAGAACGAGGAGGCTTTGTTGGAGGGCCTGCTGCTTCTCTATCTCCGTTTTTAATCATGTCTTCGTTGATACAATTTACAGCCAAAATGTCTTTTGTATTTGCGTTTAAAGCCAAGGCGTTTTCTGTATTTTCGTTTACAGCTAAGATGTTCTCGGTATTAGTGTTTACTGCCGGGATGCCTTTAATTTCCTCTTTTATAACATGACGTTTTTCTGAAAATTGTCCTGAGGTTTGAGTTGCTCTATCATTTTGTGGTAAAGGAATATTCTCTGCAGCTTTACTTTGCTGAAAATCAGAAGTGATGCTTTTGTTATTTTTAGCAATAGAACTTGTTGAAACAGTGCCTAGGCCGGTGGTTTTATTTTCATTCGCTTCTGAAACTGCTTCTAAACGTATATTCTCTTTTATCGAATCGATTAAACTTTGAGCACTTTTTCTAAGTTCATGTTCGGTTGCTTGATCAAGAATTTGAGAATGATTATCTCCCGAAGACAATTTTGTGATATTAAGTGAAGGTGATGACGTTTTACTGATCTGCTCATCATTTGCCGAGCTACTGCCAAAACCATAAACAGAATTCTGGAATCGCTTATTTTCGAGATTTTTCGAAGCCTCTTTAGTGTCAATTTGTTTGAAATTACTCATGCGTGGAGGGGTTAGCGATGACATGGGAAAAGAAATGTAGGTACTTTTATTTCTTTCTGCAGCCGTTCTCTTTTGATTCACATTTGAACGCTTGCCGCGATGTGAATTACTAGTATTTTCGTGAGTTGCTGTCATACCGGATGCTCTTAAGGAGTTGTACAATAAACTATCATTCACAGTGGTGTCGTAAAAAACATCCGAAAGACTAACACTACGATAAAAGCTTTCTTCTACTGACGATCGCTTTGGAGACGAAGGTGCTGAAATGGATCGGTTTAAAGAAGTCTGAAAACACTTGGCCGAAGGATAAGTTATAGAATGGAGAGGAAACATTCTGAGTGGCTTCTTGTTCAAACCGCCTGCTTGTAAAGCAGCTAAGCATGGTGAATAGACAGCGTTGACGTTATATTGAGTTGAGTGCTTAATCAGATCTTGAACTTTCGCCTGAATATTAGATTGAACTTTGCCTCGCGTGACTTTAGAATGAGGATAGTCACTTAGCTTGGAATTCATTGCAGGCGAAGTTGTAGGTGTAGGAGCAGAAGACACTGCGATCAGCATTGATCCATGCGAATGATTTCCATGTACAACGCGAGATGTTACAACATTCGAAGCCGTTCGGTTAGCTACAGAGACCTTTTCAATAGCAGTATTTTCTGTTAATGATAAATCCATGGGCAATAAGTCGTTAGAGACGTCAATGTCAATTTGGTTTTGACTGAAAGCTTCATCATTGACCTTATTACGGTCTTTGGTGGAGGTCATCCATTTCGGTTTAACCGATGTAGATTTGCTGTAGTGTGTTTGCGAGACAGCACACCGAGCATTGCTTTCAGTTTGCAATGACTTGGCAGCTTTTTCAACGTAACGCTCTAACAACGGCAGCTTTTTTATCGATCTAGTTGGTGATCTCGCTGCAGTTCCTGGTATAAAATTATGTAAATCGTAAATCGGTGCATCAGATTTGTTATTTGAACATCGATTGGGTACACAAACTTGAGAAGTAATTTGACTTGAGCAAGATGGTTTAGATGAAACTACTAAGCACTCACGAGTTTGTGTAGTGTCAGAAGCAGAGGTAAAGAAAATATTTTTTAGGCTGGTAGATGTTGTGGGAACATCATTTTCAACCAACTGTTTCAAATCGTCTTTGGTTAATCGCAGCTCTTGCTTAAAGCAAGACTCATTTTTTGATGTTTTAATAATTCTTTTAGGTGTTGGCAAGTTAGTCTTGGTTAACGTTAGAAACATACGAGTTTTGGCTTGAGAAAAACGTGCTGTTGATAATGTAGGATCAACTTCGTTGTTTTTGAGAGCAAGGTTGTCGTCGACAATATTTAGGACATTTGGTTTTCTGTGATCGTCATCCAATCTTGATGCTCCAGCAGGTAAGCTGATTGTTTGAAGATAATTGGAGTCCGGAAACGAATTGCCAAAAAATATTTTTGAATGAGGTGTACAAACTCGAGTTGCTTTATCATGGACTGGCGACGCCTCTAAAGGAGATTCAAGAAAGCTTGAGGAATAAGAACGAAACAATGGCTCACATTGTTCTAACAAAGGACTGCAAGGTAACGATCGAGTATCCGGAATAATAGAATTTAAAAAAGTATGGATGGGTTTTTCAACATTCTTATCAGACCTCGCGTCCTGATCTTTTGTTTCACCTTCTTCATACAAACAATTCAATTTTGAAAAAGTTTGATCAGATCTTTTGCAGTCAGGTAGGTCATTCTTATAATCTTTTTCAAGGTCACGATGAACCACAGCTACAATTGCATGATCTTCTTCAGATGGTTCCCCTCTATCTGGTTCTGCAACGCACAGGGAGCTGTTGGAAACATCAAGAGTTACTTCGTTGAAGCGATTACGATTATCATTTACTTTCTCGATTTCAATTTGAGAATCAAGGTTACCTACAGTACTCCTTGGAACTGAAGACTTTGGTTTACATGTGCGATCATGCTTCATAGGATTTCCCACTCCATTAACTCCGATACTTTGCTCAGGCAAATGCTTTTCATAAGTAAGCTCAACTAAATTCCTTCCAGCTTCAAATCCATTTTCAATAATGGCGTAATTATCTACATCAACTTCTCTGATATGTTGAGCCACAACAGTTTCACATGAATTCATATGACAGCCATCTTGGCTAAAATTATGGATCTTTGGTAGAATATTAACTTGCGTTGACTGATTAACACTGCTGTCGCTTTGGGGCTTCGAAGGGACTGAACTGCGGCAACCAATATCAGTGCTATAATCCCACCAAAAGTCCTTTGCTTTTTCCAAAGGAAAGTTGTTTTTGCAATCACTTGAATAGGCAGTATTAACTTCACCATCCTTGTCCCACTGTTCGCCATCGCTAAAGCTAATATTCTTCCCAGGGAGTTTATTATTCAACTGTTTTGAATGCTTGTCATTTGGCCTGCTGCTGCAATCTGTCTCGCGATTTTTGGAAACCGAGAGGATTTTGTCCGAACATTTTTGAGAGTTGAATCGAATCTCGGATAATCGAGGCTAAAAACAAAAAAGACTTTCAAAGTTTGTCGGAAGCGAATCTCAGTGCTATAAAGCGCTGCTTCGTAATCGCGATATTGCTAGTTCAGTCGCCACATGGGCTTTGCGTTTTTGTGCTCTTGGAAAAAGCACTTTAGGGTAATATCTCCTCCTGGTTGCAGGTTTGTAGTAGAAATGCACTGCACCACTACTACTGGCAACGCCAAAATAGGCCTACACACAACGTTGGTCTACGCAGAACCACTAAGTTTTCCAGTGATCAGAGAATGAATATCAGATAGTAAAAGAAAAGATAGTACTTGGAATCTTTATTGAAAGTACTTTTAAAAATCAAACAAGACAGTGTAACTTTATGCACTGACCTCGATCCATACTCGGCCACATTTTTTTGGGAGCATTTCTGGATTAAAATTCACATATGAATACGATTTGTCATTTGTGATGATTGTGTAATCAGCGCTAAATTGATTATCACTACCATTTTCTGCAAGACAAACAATGACTAAGATTTAGAAGACCTGCAATCACAATAATATCAACCTCACAAGCTGCATTGCGGGATAAAAGTAAGCCACTGCTAACGATTGCGGCAGGATAATCTGACTTTTGTTGGCTTTACATGCAAGTTATACCGTAAAATAGGCTTATATATTCAGGCATTGTTGTGTATTGCCTTTGAATTTCACACTTACTTTGGCTTTTTTGCATATAGTCTGCATTATCTTTAGTCCAATCAGATTCTTCAAATACTTCATCTTTTTTTTCTTCATCCATCTCCCATTCTTCACAAGTTTCGTAGTTGGCTTCGTCTAAAGAAAAGTTGGTTATATTATTATTTTCAGGCCAAGGTAAAACCTCTACTGTTAAGTGTGACAAGCCGATAGTCGGTGTGCCGGCGCTGAGCATTTTTACGACAACCACGCAAAGCAAAATCACCGTAAAACATCTTTTCCAAAGTCATAATAAACAAAAACTACTGCGGCCATTAAACACGCAATTATTGATTGCGAGCAACAGTTTATTGAGATAAACTACCATGGTATTAAATGCATAGAAACGTGTTGATCGCAAGCACATCTGTCTCGATGGCGCAGTGGATAAGAATGTCCGTCTCGAATGCAACAGGTTTTTGGTTCAAACTTTGGCAATGTGATTGCCTACAAAAGGTTACTTGGAGCAACTTTTACAGCCTTTCCTGCTTGGTGCAGAGCACAAAAAAGATGGCGTAGGGGCCTTGAAAAAGATCTGAGGGGATTCATCTATTCTTACGTAATACACATGAAGTTGGGACAAAGAGCAATTTATTAGCTTTGCTGGCGAAGTCCAACTAAAGATTAAACAATTAACTGCGAATGAGCTCACAAAAATTGAAGAATGAATTACAAGAATAAAAAAAAATTTTCTTACTCATACCCATATCATTCGACCTTGAACTGCTACTGACATCATTGGTCGAATAGCTACTTCGGCCACCAAAGAAGCGTTTCGTGTTCTACAAAATATTAGTTTACTAGATTAACAAACATATTGACGACAAAATATCCTGTAACTAGCAACTTGAATAAAAGCCTAGGGATGCAAAATTTGAGGAGAGCTATGGTTATTGATTGGATAAAAGATTTTATCACCAAACACATTTGCCTACAAAAGTGGCGACACTGAGAAGAAACAGTTTATCCCTGGAACCAATCTAGCAAACCAGTCCCAAAAGTTCATGTCAAATTTGTGATAAAAAAAAGCTAGTATTTTCCACAATTTTGGGAAAACACTATCCAACCACCTCGAGTCACACTAATTTCAGGCTTCTAAGCTAAATTCTTGTTACCGAAATGCGCTTTGCTTTCGATTTAAAGCGATTGTTGGTAGAGTAGCTTGGACCTTTTCGAGCCGGAACTTTCTTGTGCTTCTGAACTGACAACACATGATTCTGGCGGATCAACTTCCGATTCCGTTTACGATGTTTGCAGTCACTGCTCGATGATTGGTGTGTGGTACTTGCGGGCTCTAGGAGATAACATGATTTAAACATTTTAATTGAGCACATAACTTTTTCTTGTCCAATTAGCTTGAATAATTTGATTCAGATTATTATTAACCGGTATGGATCATTACACGCAATTTTATTAAAACTAAGGCCTTTTTTGCAACATTTGATGACCATTTTTTTGGGAGAACAACATATTCACGTAAGTCGGTCTCAAATTTTATTTCCCATTTAATGTAAAATATCAAATACTTAAATTATTTGCATCATGTTATTAACATACCAAGGCCGTTTCTTTGGTTGGAAGATTGAGATTGCTGTGCGTTTGCAACTATCTGATCAAAGCATGAAAAAGTGGAGGGAAAAGCTGGCCGTCGAGGAGGAAGTATGGTGTGGGCCATTGGTGGAGCACAGAAACCTTCATTAAAAACAAATTAATTATTAATACCGCGCCCCACATTAACTCGGCAAACTATACTTGATCATTGGAAAACTGTTGTTTTTTTATTAACTCCGAAGGGTAATTTTCGCGCTTTCAGTAATGCATATAGGTTAACTTGCTTTTACATGCATTAAGAAAACTAATGTAGACCTCTCTTTTGGACATATATGGATCTATATCTAAAAGTAGATTTTATTTATCTCTTGATTCTTTTGTATGCAACGTGGTTAAACTGCGAGCACTTTTAGGCTATGCACTGTCACTAAGCTGTCTAAGCATACAGCTACACGGGTTTGCTAAGAAAGAGTTAACAGCTCGTATCGTAGGCTATGCTATTAAGCAAATCGTACTGTAATCCTACGCAAACCCGTTTTGGAGCTCAGGGTTTCAAGTTCAGCAGAATCCATTTCTACTACGAAAACTGCACGCAAGCAAAGAAAATTCCCTTTTGCAAAAGTCCAGCAACACAAAGCTTAATGCGATCATCGAACTTTTTACTTTTGCTTCTTATGCTAGCACCTTGAGCATCTTACCTGCAGGAAGAAATTGAAATGAAGCAACTGGGTGTGATTGAGCGTTGAAAGGGGGTATCAGACTGAAAGGTGGAAGTGGCTGGCCAGTGTACGGCATAGACGGATAACCAGAATATCCAGGCATGCGCAGGTAATAATAATCTGAATGAAAATAATTCCTCAGGTACATACACGTATTTTAACGGATCCTTTTTAAGACAAAACCAATCACAAAAATGAGCTGTGGGCAGAGAGGAATATAGTATTACAAAGCAAAAGCAGAACCTAACGGACAAAGATAATCTCTCCAAATTAAAAGTTACTTAACGTTTATTAATATTTGTCACTTGAAAACGAAATATGGAAATAACTGCGCATCTTAAGAAAATGTAATTACTTGTCGGAAAGAAGCATCCTTGAGGCGAAATCGAAAAAGGAGCTTGCATAAAAGGAACAGTGGAAGCATTACGTGGAGGTGGCAAGTATCCGTGATGGAAGGTTCGAGGAGGGGCACGCCTTCTCGCCATTTAGATTACAGGAAAAACAAAAAATGTTCTGCAAAGAAAAAGCTTAGTATCAAAAAGAACCTATTGGACAAGCAATGTATAAGCAGATTTAATAGTAGTCAATTGAGGTATTATTCAAGCAAAAATACCATCGGAAGATTTAAATACCTCAAAGTTCCCTTCACGTAAGTGCTTTTGCGGGTATACATAAACCAACTTTGTCTGGCAATGCACTTATGGCGATAAAAGCGCTGGCTCATAAATGTGAGAATGTTGGACTGCACCAAAGTTGTGAAATAAGCAGGTCAGATTTTCTAGTGACAAGAAGATAAGAATATATCAAAAAAGTCTTGTCCTTAGACTCGCTTAAGAATTGCAAGTACTGTTGGCAAAGTTCAATTTTTACGAGTACTTCAATTAAGCAAGTCAAGTTCCCTTAAAGCGCTTCTAACAAGCGCACAACAATAACGCAGAACTAAGAGCTGAGTTGGCAACCTCAAAATTAGCAGTCATCATCTTATCGTCATGAGCTTTGCTTTGAACCGCATAGCCCACCACAACCTTGATAAAGCTAGTTTAATTCAATTTGCTTAATCTAACAGTAGGCCTCATGCAGTTCGTGAAGAAAATTTATCAAACGCTTCAAAAAAAGCGCGTTAACAAGCCTCCAAAAAAATTAATTTAGCTGATCCCACCCGAACCTCAAATCTTAAGAAAGTTTTGATAATGATTATAACCACCATGCTTCATTACATGGGTGTTTACAGCAGCGACATAGCTTTGCATCCTACTGACCAAAACATTTCCACTTTCTATTTTATTACTAGATGTCTACATTTGATAGCATAGCCTGCAATAAATTCCATGACGATTCACAATTTAGCTTACATTCTAAACTTACTTATGCCTTGTCTGGTGAAACTTTGCTAACGAAGCAACAAACAACTAATTTGCGATTTTCTTTCTACTACTCTTCAATGTAATTGCAACGAACTGCAAGATCTCCATCATTGCTGCCTACTAGCAGCAACAAAACAACTGTAATCAGCATTTACAAATAGCTCGCGGTTAAATCAAAAAATGGACAGACCGACAGCAGTAGAGTGAGAGCATTGTGATCGTTAGAACTGTGTTTGATTCCCTTCGCAAAGCGCATTCATGCTTTTGAAGCTGTTTTGTATGTTTTTGTAGTTGTTTGAGAAAATGACCTTTTCTCGTTCTATTCTTAGTCACATATAAATAAATGGTAAACAGAAAACAAAGAATAATCAAAAACGTCTGTGCCATAAAGTGCAATTCTATGTGAGTGTTTGCATTTCTGAGTATCTGTCGGTTTGTTTTAACTCCCTTGATACGTTCAAGCTTGCAAACATGAAACTGAGTACAATTGATCATCACCCTTAGCTGAGTGTCATAAGGGAATTCGTTATGCCACAATGACGAAAAATTAAAGATCGTTTTAAGAAAAATTTTCATTTCTAGACGGAGGAAAGTAGTGTTTTAGTTAAACGAAAGCCAGCACGCGATTTACCATGTCGAAAAATTTCGTTTCTTTAGGGGGTAGGATGACTTTGTAACAAGCAATTGCTTGAAAAAATCATTTTCTTTATTTTCTCAAAAAATACTGACAGTAGAAATGCTATTAAAAAGTTTTTTATGGGGGAGTTATCTACCAGCTGCTTCCGATAAAATACATTTTGCAACAATTGGAGATTCGCGAACGATGCAGCAAGTGATACTTTTTAAAAGCATTCTAAATAAGCATGCCATTTTTTTTTCTTGAACGCTTCTATCACAGTCGTGTTTTGTCATAGATCACGTTATGATGCTCTGATACTATTCAGAGAAACCAGATCCAACAGTGGTTACTGTAAACCAGGGCTAAGCACAAAATTTTAAATTTTAAAGAGTGTTAACCATCACATAATATAGGCTCTGATACACAAAGGTGAACACCTTTAATTGTCGAGTACCATTTTGAATGTGACCTTATGGCATATTTTCACCCAAATTGGAATTAGTTTTACCTTTTCAAAAGCAACAAGCTGATGGAAGGCAGAAGTTTGCCTATCCCAGCTATAAACTGGTATCTTGAGAGAACGCACACAGTGAATTTTCTTACATATTATATATATGGACATAAGCGCAGTCAGGAATTTTAGGTCACAAACAAAAAAAGTCCTGAGTACGCCTAACAGTAAGCTTATTTTTGTAAACCTATCAATTACTTTGATGCCTATCACTACTTTGAACTTGCATTCACATGCTTAAAAAATAAAAAGAAGAAAAGTCTGTGAAACGATACGCTTTTTGTGAATGAAAACATATTTGATTTAAGAGTAGAAAGATTGGAATTAAGGGCAGTTTAGCGCTCACTCCTAACTTTGAATTACTTCCCCCCTTTCCTTACGTAAAATGAAATAAACAGATATTTGTGAAACGACAGACTGTTTGTAGATAATATCTTAAGAGTATTATTTATGTTTGTGTGCACTATATTTGAATAAAAACAATCAGGTGGGGATTAGTGGCAGAGTTACAGGTAGCAAAATCCCAAGTTTGAGAAGAAATCAAAATACAGCAGCAGATCTTTGAGTAAAACTGCATATAGAGGAAATATTTTTGCATAAAAATAGCTTAATAGGCTTATTGGAATCGGGTGGATGACATGTGGAAGAAAGCATGACCTTTTCTCGCTATGCCATGATCTCTATTTGCTATGCCGTGACCTCTTTTTTGCTGTACCACATCCTCTTCTCGCTATGCCAGAATCAGGGCAAATAGAAGTAACCAAAGAGCTTATATGTCACAATTATATTTCAGAAAAAGGAGGCACCTAGTCATGAAATATACCTACCACCAAAGAGTTCATTTCTGTATTCGTAAAAACAATCACCATTTTTGTGCCCAAATTTGACTTGGAAGAAACGAATAAAATTTATTCAATTTTAGGTTGTCTAAAAGTTCAACGAATCTTGATTAAGGTGTTGAATAATTACCCCTAGGGATTCTGGGACTATGACCCAAGTTTGCAACAAATTTCAGTTACTGCCCCCAGAAATTTTTTCACCGTAAAACTGGCTTGGTCGGCTAAACCAATCATTTCTTTCACATGGGAAAACTAAGCGGTAACTATGCCAGACGATGCCTGTTAGTATCTGCTATATAAAGCGCAATTCTGTCCGTACCTGTGTACGTAAATATTTGCAATTTAACTCCTCTAAAACTACTGGGTGTGCGAGCATGAAACTTGGCACAATTGATCACCTCCCTGGAGCGAGGGTCATAAGAGTTTGTGACTTCATCACAACGTCATAATCAAAGATAACGTGCATTTCTTCACAGAGAAAAACCGTTTTGGACTCAAACGAAAGCCAGCACCAAACACTTTATTGTGCAAAAACATGCATTCTTGTTGGATCTAAGATGACGTCACAGCTAACGCCTGATTGCACAATTTGTTCTCTATATTTTCTCAATAAGTACTAACCGTAGAAACGCAATTAAACCCGTTTTCGAGAGATATTTACAACGTGCTGTCGATATAAAAATTCTAAAACAATTTAAGTTGAATTGACGAGGCAAGAGCAGATTTTTTCGAAGCTTTTTCAGCATTTTAAACATGCTTTCCTCTCTGTTCTTGAACGCTTTAAACTCGCTCTATGATGTCATCATGTATCTGATACCATAAAAGGGAAAAAAAGCTGAAAAAGTAGAAGTCAGCAGTTAGGCGTAAAGCTTTCGTTTACTATTATTTCAAAAGCAAATCACTGATATGCAGTCTGTGAGAAAAGAATGATACATTACAATAATAACATAGCAGTAGGTCAAGAAACCTGTTTGTTCATAATGCAATGGCAAGTAACAATACTTTTGTACAGTCGTGTCGCGAGCTTGACTGATCGTAACCTTTATGATGTATTAATTAATTGTAGTAATAAAAAAATATTTCACGTTAAATCTAACAGGAATTATATCAATTATTCGCATTTTTACCATGAAAACATGACCCATGAGCATGGCCGGATTTACCAATAGGCTAGGCAGGCTGAAGCCTAGAGCCTCAACGTCTAGGGGCCTCGAAATTCGATTTCAAAGTTGGTAATTCTACTAAAAACTTGACAAGCTTGAATCCTATTTAAAGTATACTGTATATATCAAGCTTTTCTGACTAGAAAATTCTATATCCAAGTGGTTCCAACTACGTTATCAAAAGCCATTGTTACGTGGTTTGCATCATAATAAAGACAATTATTATGCGTATTCTGCTAGAGACTTCTATGTCAATGCTCTTCAGCCTTTTTGTCACCGCAGAACCCCTGATATACTTTTGCGCTTGTCATGGAACATTTTAATAGGCTTTTAGCATAGTTTTGTCGCCATTAGTGGTGGAATAGAACAGCATTTTCAACAACAAACGCTTTGTTGTCTTTCTCTCATTGCACCTACGCCTTAAATTCATGTGATCAGGGCTAATTGGAGGTGGCCTCCAAAAAAAGGTCGACGCCTTTGCTGAAGCTGCGTTTGCGTCGGGACTGTGAAGTCAGAATCCTTGTGCAGCCAAAAGAGAAGCATGTTATGACATAAACGTATCAACATACTATAGCAAGATAATATTTTTTTCTGAAAAAACAAGAAACCCTCAGGGAACTCTCAAAACTTACGGAACTCCACTATATGTTAGCAGAGAGTGGCTTGTATATTCCCCCGCAGAAGGACAGGTATTTTGCTTTGTTTGTAAACTCTTTCCAAGCCATGCATCTTCTTCGGCTTTAGCTTCTGATGGTTTTGATGACTGGCACAACTCTTATCTTATTCAAACTCAGAGATGCACAGAAATGCCATATGACCTACCGAACAAGGAAGCGAGGGCATACGCTAACTTCAAAGCTGGAGGAATGTCATTGAAAGAATTAGCGCTGTAGTCTGCACTCTTGCAGAACGAGGCCTACCTTGCAGAGAAGACAATAAACAATTTAGGTCTCCCAATAACGGCAATTATCTTAATCTTTTAGAACTAGTAGCAAAATTTGATCCATTTTTACTTGCTCATATCAATCGTTATGGAAATTCAGATCAGGAAATCCTTCTTATTTGTCAAAAACTATATGCGAATAGATGATTCAACTCATCGCCAAAAAGGTTAAGGAGTCAATTGTGGCTGACGTGAAAAAAGCGGGATATTTCAGCTTTTCTGTGGATTCTACGGCCGATGTTTCACATACTGATCAGTTAACTTTAATTATCAGATATGTGTCTCCTGTAAACGGTTAACCACGTGGGAGATTTATAACTTTCCTTGAGCTGAAAGACCACTCTTGTGTAGGCATGGCAGATTTAGTGCATAAATATCTCACTACTGAGCTTTAACTTGATTTTAACAAATGCCGAGGGCAGTTTTATGACAATGTTGCAAACATGGTGGGTAGGTACAACGGTATGCAGCAAAAAATCCTAGAAGGAAAGAAATTTGCAAAATTTATTCCATGTGCCGGCCACTCCTTAAATTTGGTGGGCCGCTCACCCGTTGATTGCTGTCTTAATGCAGTGAACTGTTTTGGCATTATCAATGAAATTTACACCTTTTTTTCATCTTCCACAAAAAGGTGGGCAGTTCTAAAATCATTTTTGCAACTTCAGTCAAACGTGTCTAAACATTTATTAGATACTAGATGGGATGCAGGTGCAAAAGCCACGGAAGCTGTTCTGGAAAGTTATAGTGCCATCACTAATGCTCTCAATCATTTGCACTCCTATGTAAGTGAGAAGGGTGATACCAGGCTTCATGCTAACAACTTTTTGCAAAAAATAGAAAAATTGGAATTTGTGTTTGTGTTGCATTTTTAGACCAGCGTGCTAGGTCGTTTTCACAGGGTTAGCAAAGCTCTTCAGAAATCTGAATTGTGATCAAGTACTTTTGTCAAATTGTACAGTTCACTTGTAGACTTTCTAAGCGAAATTGGAGATGAGTTTGATCAGAAAGCAAGAGCTATCTTGCCGAATATTAACTACTGAGCTGTCACTAGGAGACAAAGGAATGCAGCTGACGCTTAAAGTGAACTTTTTTCAAAGGATAGGTTTAGAATAAATTCCTTTATTCCTATGCTTGATGCACTTGAAGCCAATTTAAGAAGAGCTGTCGTGCACAGTGACATGGTAGAAATGTTCCTCTTTCTTGCTAATCTGAAAGCAACTAAGCTAAAAATTGTACGAGGCGTAAAACATTTAGAAGAAGCGTATCCAAAAGTTGTTGACCCGAAACTTACCGATGAACTTCTGCATTTTCATTTGTACGGGAGACAAACGCAAAGCCAGGGGCTTACAGAAGAGCAATCTATTTCCTCGTCTCATGGAGACCTTTATCAAATTATGCGCAACGAAAAAATTCACACTGCCTTTCCTAATGTGGAAGCATTATTTAGAATATTTCCAAGCTTAATGGTCACTAACTGCTCAGGAAAGAGATCTTCCTCAAGGCTCAAAAACATCAAAAATAAACTGAGATCCACAATGTCTCAAAAAAGATTGTCTTCACTGAGCATTCTGTGCATTGAGAGTGACAAACTTAAACAGATAAATTTTGATGAATTTCTGCATGATTTTGCTTTCACGAAAGCTAGAAAAAAAAATTCATAGTCTAGTCTTACTCCATTTGATTGTTTGTAACTACTTCTTATTACCTCGTGAATAAACTTTAAAACTATTGTAACGGCTATTTCGCAAAGAAATCAAAATTAGAAGCAAAATTGTCTTAATTAAATTTTTATTTTTTAATTAAAAATTTGCACCCATGAATGGGGAGAATGAAAAGAACAAACGGTTTATTGCACTCATATTTTTAACATTAAGCAATGGCATGTTATGTTGTTTGGAGAGAAATTTTGAGTTCAAATATCGGGAGGGGCCTCAAAAATGGAATAGCCTTGGGTCTCTTATAGTCTAAATCCGGCCCTGCCCATGAGTTATACTCTCAAACCATAACTTAATATATTATAGTGACTTAACTCCAAGTGCTTGACTTTGGGTTAGTTAGCATTTACCCAGCTGCGATTATGCCAGGACCTAGCAATACACGCTCAGCCAGAGATGTTAGGTCATACAATTTGGCATACATTATCAAAAAACGTAAGTAGAACGTCAAATATTCAATAGCTTGTTTTAGAAATTACACAACAATCTCTTTGTCACACCCTTCTTCAACCACAGCTTTACATTTATGACTCCACGCAAGTCATGAAATAAACGGATACAAGTTGGTGAAATATTTGGCTGATTTAATCGTGTGCAAGTACACTTTCTAAGTGCATGCTGGAAACAGGGCCAAAAAACGTTTCCAGTGACTTCAAATATTTAAGGAGAAATATACCGGCTATGCGCTACCACCCCTGATGCTTTTCTACTTGAATCCCTTAAAAAATGTGGTACTTTTGCATCTTGATTTTGATATGTAAATTGGCCATGTCAAAAAACTATTTGACGTGCTATCGCGTTGAAGAGCGATAGCATTGGTACAAAACATTCACCTATTACTTATCTGCTTTAACGGCAGCAGAAATCCAGCATGATAAACTCCAAGTTTTGACAAATTTAATATCATGCAAAGTTTATTGTCATATTGCCGATATCAATGAATATGACACGGCAATTCAGACGCTGCAAAATCTTTACGTCAAACCCAAAAATGTTATTGCTGCTCGACATAAACTCCGCCTATGCAAGCAACAAGCAGGTGAATCCATTGACCAATTTGTGTTGCGACTTGATTATTTAAGTAAAGAATGTGACTGCCAAAATGTGACTGCGGAACAGCATCGATTAGAATTAATGCGTGATGCTTTTATTGCTGGCATATCCTCAATACCGATTCGGCAACGTTTGTTAGAAAACAGAACATTGACGTTCCAGCAGGCATATGATCAAGCTAGAGCTCAAGAATTAGCTTACAAAAGTTCTGAAACTTTTCAAAGTACCACTACCTGTAATGTTACTGCAAGCGATCCATTGAAAAAAGAGCCACCTGAGATAGCAGAAACGCACGCAAACCAAACCAGCGATGAACAGCATTGCTCCTTTGCAAAGTCGACATGTTATTTTTGTGGAAAATCTAATCATGCAAGAAATGTATGTCCAGCTAAAGCTGCAACATGTAACTACTGTAATAGAGTTGGACATTATGCTAAAGTATGCCGAAAGAGACTGATAAAATTGCGCTACAATCGTGATCATACATCAAATGCAATTAGTGGGGCCACTTTAGCTCCAATTTCTGCTTCGATTGTACAAAATTCAAATAAAGTTTTGTTTGATGTAAAACTTAACGGCGTTAAAGCTAGATCACTTATGGATACCCGATCTTCAGACTGTTATATCGACAAAAGATTTGCTAAAGCACACACCCTTAAAATCTACGACAAAATAGGTGAAGTGACTCTTGCCGAAACTTCTGTCAAAATGCCGATCCAAGGACAATGCATAGCCAAGTTGAACATTGCCAACAACGAATACCCAAATGTTGTTTTCCATGTTTTAAATAACTTGGCTACTGATGTCATCATTGGTGAGAAGATTTTTCAAGAGCATTCGAAAGTCACCTTTAGCTTTGATGGCAGGCGTCCGGCACTTACACTGAATGGACTTGCGAAAATGTGTGTGCCGTATCCGAAGCTGTTTAGTCATCTGAGCAAAGATTGCAAACCTATTGCTGACAAGCCCAGAAGATTTTCGAAAGATGATGCTGAATTTATTCACGAAGAAACGAAACGACTTTTAAAGGAAGACCTAATTGAACCCAATAATTCCCCATGGAGGGCGCAAGTTGTGGTGGTAAAGAATAAACAAAGTGGGAAACGTCGAATGGTGATAGACTACAGCAGAACTATTAACCGTTACACATCACTTGATGCTTATCCTCTTCCTCAAATAGAGGACATTGCTTCAGAACTTTCCAAATATAAGGTGTTTACCACCGTAGATTTAAAATCTGCTTACCATCAGATTGAATTAAACCCAAGAGATCGAGAATTTACTGCTTTTCAAGCAGGTCAAGAATTGTATCAGTGGCGCAGACTTCCTTTCGGACTTACAAATGCCGTACCCGAGTTTCAAAGAGCAATCAACGCTTTTGTGACCGAGAATAATTTACGTGGTTGCTTTCCTTACTTGGACGATATCACTATCGCTGGCGAAGATCAGGAAGAGCATGACTCCATCCTAAAGGCATTTAATGATGTGGCAGGAGTATGGAACCTTACTATCAATAAAAAGAAAACTCAATTTTCTCAGAAAGAAATTTCGATTTTGGGATACAAGGTGGCACATCAATCAATAAAGCAGGACCCTGAAAGAGTGCGGTCACTGCTGGAAATGCGTGCGCCAATAACAAACAAAGAACTACAACGTCTGATTGGACTGTTTGCGTATTACGCCAGATGGATACCGTCTTACTCCGACAAAATCTGACCATTGATTAAATTTACTTTACCTTTGTCGAGTGATGCCCTGTTCGCGTTGATGTTTTAAAACAAGCTTTGGCATCGGCTGCTCTACATCCTATTGACAATACTTTGCCGTTGACTGTTGAAACCGATGCTTCCGATTTCGCTATTGCAGGCACCTTAAATCAAGAAGACCGCCCAATAGCATTTCACTCAAGAACTTTGTCCCCGGCAGAACAACGACACTCTTCAGTGGAAAAAGAAGCGTACGCTGTAGTAGAGGCGCTTAGAAAATGGAGACATCTTTTAATTGGACGACACTTTACACTCGTGACAGACCAAAAGAGTGTTTCCTTTATGTTTGATCGTCATCACGCAAGCAAAATTAAAAATGAAAAAATCATGAGATGGAGAATGGATTTATCTTCATTTCATTTTACAATCCTTCATCGACCTGGAAAGAAAATGATTGGGCCAGATACCCTCTCCCGTGCATTTTGTGGAACCATTGGCACTTCACATTTGAAAGAGTTGCATGTTTCTCTTTGCCATCCTGGAGTTACAAGAATGGAGCATTTCGTGCGAAGCAAGAACCTTCCTTATTCACTATCGGAGATTCGACAAATGACATCTGAATGCAGAGAATGCCAAGAAATAAAACCTCAGTTCGTGCAATCACAAGGAAGCTGCTTGATCAAATCAACTCAGCCTTTTGAAAGACTTAAATCTAGACTTTAAGGGCCCGCTGCCTAGCACGACAAAAAATCGTTATTTTCTAATTATTATTGATGAATATACACGATTTCCGTTCGCATTCCCATGTAGTGACATAACACCCCTTACTGTAATTAACTGTTTAACTCAATTGTTTTCTATTTTTGGTACATGTACATGTGCGTTCATTCACTCAGACCGTTGATCATCTTTTCAATCTTATGAACTTAAATCATGATTATTGTCGCATGGTGTGGCTACCAGCCAAACTACTAGCTATAATCCAAGGGGTAACGGCCAGTGCGAAAAGTATAATGACATAATTTGGAAGGCTATTCTGGGGACATTAAAATCTCGCAAGTTGCCTGTAACGCATTGGGAGCTGGTCATGACTGATGCCTTGCATAGTATTCGATCATTGCTTTGTTCGTCTATTAATTGCACACCTCATGAGCGTATGTTTCGTCATACTCGCCGTTCTGTAAGTGGTATGTCGCTGCCAAGTTGGTTGAAACCGGGCCCCATTTATGTTAAACGACATGTTCTCAACAAAGGGTATCCCTTTGTTGACGAAGCTCAACTTTTAGAGCTCAATCCCACTTACGCTCGTGTTCGCCTTAACAATGGTCGGAAAACCTTTGTTTCCATAAGGGATTTGGCTCCGTGTTGTGAGGAGCAGGGAGTGGAAACTAATGTTCCTGGCTCAGAAACACCTGTTGAAAAGGAGCAAGGTGTGGAAACCGATGTTCCTGGCTCAGAAACACCTGTTGAAAATGACCCCGAGGTGAATGTTGACTCTGTTCTGGAGGGCCCAGCGGATGAATCATGTGAAGGCGCTGCCAGTGGTGACGCTGTTGATGAGGGCGATGTCATATTGCCGCGCCGTTCAACACGGGCACGGAAACCAGTAAACCGATATGGTGCCGTGCCTTATATGTGATTATATCATTTGTTGCTATTGTTTGGTGCTGGGCTGTTTTTGCTTGTGGGGGAAAATGAAGTGCTATCGCCTTGAAGCGCGCAGTTTGTCTTCAGCGATGACCTTTTGCATTCTGCGCGTGCAATTGCAGCAACTGCGTTGCTGTTGAGATTTGTTACCTAGTTTCTGATTTGTTACCTAGTTTCTATAAGATTATGTTTTGTCAAGTAGCTTGTTAAGTAAAAAATTGTTAATTTTTGTTTTACAAACATATGCCTTATTTTTAGTTTAATAAAGCTTATATTGCGAAGTTTAGCTCACTATTATTAGCTTTTTATTACTGTTCTCACAGCCACCCATATTCTTAACTTCGACATTGTGATGGGGGCGCTGCGATTGTATTCACTTAGCTGTAAATGTATTATTTCGGGTAAGTTTGTTTTTTTCCCTGGCTGCGCTTGTGCCAGGACCAAGCAACCTGCGCAAAGTCTGAGGCTATTGGTCGTACAAGTATTCATACAACTACAAAAAAGTGGTAAGTAGTGGTCCTAATTTTTAAGTAGGTTATTACTAGGGCCATTTTTTTTGACCTAAAAAAATATATTTTTGACTTTATTATAGCAAAATTTTGACCTAACCGCTTTCGCCTATTATTTATGTCTTGTTGCACTTTTTTGATTAAAAATATTTTATAATCCGCAATTTACATAAGTTTTTAAAGAAGAAGGTAGCCTACTTTAAGCATTTTCTCAATCACTCAGTCTTGAAGCTAATGCAACAAAGCGACGCATGACGTCAAAACCTAGGATAACGGGCCATTGTGTGTACCGGTATCAAGTAGTGTGTAATACAAAAAATGCGTTGTTATCGCAACTGTACTGTACATTAACAGTCTGTCTATGATGTTTTTAACGAAAGCCACACAGTATGATTACCAGGACTTTTTATTGTAATACAGCATGATATATTTTTTTACGTTCTTAACATCAAAATTTCTGTCTTTTCTCAGTAATTTACTGAGCATAGAAAACGACCTCTCAACAGCAACAGAGGTTGGCTGAGCTTTTTGCAATAGTGCGTAGCTTGTTGGTTCAATTGTCAAGTTGATACAGTTTATTATTGTTTCTAAATTAGAGTTGGATAGTCATTTTTTAACGTTATTTTTAATTGCGCACGGATCATCATCGAATTTCATATTCTTCAGCAGTCTGTATGCTTCAGTTATCGTGCAGGCACTTCCTTCTAAGAACTCTACGATGGCTGCTAGAGTCCGGTATTCATTTATTTTAACCAAGTCCGGCACCAAATCTTCCACATTGATAGCGTCTTTTGCTCTGCTGATTAAGAGGCCTGCACTTACCCAATTGTTGACAATGGTACGAACAGCTGGAAGGTTCTCACTGTAATATAAGGCAGCTCTAAGCCAAGTTGCCCATCTTGTAATTACAGGGTCAGGAGGAGATGGCAGACCAGCATCATGAAAATCTTTCTTGCGATCTTCGTTTTTGATTGTTGCTGCCTTGATCGTTGCTATTATTTCATCAATATTTTTTAAATGAACACGCACACGCATAGCGCAGTTAGGTAGCAAGTGCGCAACGCAGGTGATATGCATCAAAGAAGGGTATAATTCCTTTAATGTCTTTCCAGCCAAAGACATGTACCGAGCAGCATCAGTCATGAACAATAAAAAATTCTCGCCGTTTGATTATGCAACAAGGTCCTGAAAAAATTTTGACTTTATTGACTTTATCGGGCCCTAGTTATTACTAAAAATACATATCAATAACGTTGATGCCTTTACACCAGGGGTGTCAAACTTGCGGCCCGCGAGACGATTCTAAAATTCTTAATAAATTTCGGCAGTATTGCAACGTGTCACCTTTAAACAAACGTTTGAACTCCTGATCACAGGCAACACTTGAAAGGTACAGATTTTCTTTCATCCAGAGATTACTTCACTTCGTGCAACAGCAGGACTCGATTTGCCCTCATAAGGGCGATGATGTGGGGATGCTGGAGAAGTGATGACCTTTTTTTCTTTTTTTTGGAGATCAATCTCACTTCGGGGTACATTACAGAGATCTTTTCCCGAAGAAGTGGTGATATCCAAATCGAAAACTTCATGCGGCCCTCGGCACGATTGCTCATATGTACAATGTCGCCCCCAGAAGCCCACGAGTTTGACACCCCTGCTTTACACAATCGTGAAATAATATTTCCATGCAATTCATCAAATGAACGCCTAACCGTTTGTAAAATTGTTGGCTGCTTTTATTGTGGGCAAGTCCATTTTCCAAGTACGCCTATGCCGGAACACGGAAAGCGAGACGTAGCCAAGAACTTGAGAGACTTTGAGAGAAATATAACGGCTATGCGCAACCTCTATAACGTCTTTTTCGATCGATTTGATGTTGGAAACAAGCATTGGCTATGTCAAAAAACATTAACTTTTTATGACTCTTCTCACCAATATCAATTGGGTGAAGCCGGTGCAACCGCTTGATCCAATATTTTTAACCACGATATTACTGATGAAGGGGTCTGCAATTGCAATTACTTAACTGCAAGTGCATCACTTGGAATTAATGTTCTCTTCCCAGGCTTCCTTCATGCGCAGAAGAAGCAACATACCCGCAGCCAGAGGCTGTTACTCATACAAACACGCCAACAGTCAAGGAAGATTTGTAAGTAGTGGTCCTAATGTTTAACGGCTTAATCCTGAAAATACACACCAATCGTCTTGGCGCTGTTTCACTGCTTTGATATGTTTTTAACCACTTGTTAAACTTAAAGTATGAAAGTTTGCTAAGTTTAAGAACGCCTGTGGTGAAAATAGGGCAAATGAATCGTTGCCAGGGACTTGGGAGACGTGTAGCAGCTATATGCAATCATCGTAATGTTGTTTGATTGTGTCTGATTTATACTGTTCTTGTATTGCACACATTCAAGGAAAAGTGCCAGATGCATTAGCTTTGGAAGACATGGAATTTTAATAAATGAATGCTTTTAAGTATTTTTGAATCATTTGTTTTTTATTGAATTAAAAATTTGATTTTACTTCTCTCATTTAGTTTGCAACTATTCTCATTTATCTGTCTTATTTCTCATTTATCTCTCATTTAGTTTGCAACTATTTCATTTAGTTAGCAACTATTTTCAATTGATATGGAAAAAGATATAAATGCTGGACTCTAGACACCTAATCCTTTTGCCCTTTGACCAAGAAGGGCTGGTGGTGAAGAGAATGCGTATCCATATCTTCCACTGAAGTAAAGCATTTTTTGCTTTATTCGTGTACCAAGGTACATTGGTGCAGCCAGTGGCGTACGCAGAAAGTTTCCGAGGGGGTAGCCAAAGTTTTGTCACAATCGTGTGATGTCACAAATCAACCTTATAAAGAGTGCCGAAGGTACGACCATTCTAGGGTGGTCCAGAGGCATGCCCCGGGAAAATTTTGCAAAATTACACCAAAAAATATGCATTTTTGTGCATTCTGGAAGTAAGTATTAGTACAATGCTTTTACGAGACTTAATAGAGGAACGAAATCGTAAAATGAATATCAAGCATAAAACAAAGTCAGTTTGTTTTAAATTGAGGCGACAGTTCCCTTTCGCAAATTGGTCAATCACTTGACTATAATCAAGTTTAATGTCGTTGTTTATACACAAAAGAGCCAATGCATTGAGCCGATTTTCTTCCATGCTGGTACGTAAGTACGTTTTGATTAGCGCTTTAGGGCGCTAAATGACCGTTCGCCTGTTGCTGTTATAACTGGCAACGTTGCAAAAATTGGCAGCAATGCTTCAGTGATCGAATACGTCCCAAGTTGTCTCTCAGTTTTAAGAGCATTAAGGACATTTCCTGGACGGCAATCTGACGGCTGTCGAGCCCAGAAAGCTTTCCATCGCATCAGCTCGGCTTCGAAGCACTCGGCGCCTTCCGGGAGAAAGCATTCGTACGCCTCAGCTGCGGCTCTCAAGCTGCTTATATCAGCGTCGATGACGTAAGCAGGTAGCAAGCTGCTTAGGCCATAAACAGTCGCAGGGTGCGCAGTGAACCGCGTAGTTGCTCTGAACAAACGTCCAAGTATGGAAAGTACATCGACCGTCGGTAATACTCTTCAGCGCTATCGGCTGGATGGTTTGTACGGTTTCGTTGGCTAGCGTTGATTCTTGGCATCTCGACGGTTGTACCATGCTGTTGCTCAGCATTTTTATTCTTGAAATATTTATCAGTACGCATTCCCTGCAGTGTAGTAATGCAATCTCGAACGCTCTCATTCAAGTTGTGAATGTTCTGAGTTGCGCCTTGTAATCGCACAGATTGGGGTTTCGTGATTTCCAAAACGGACACGAGAACTTCAAGAGCCACAACAAACGCATCGTTAAGAGAAGCTGAAAATAGCAACACTTTCCCATTGACATCACCAGGCTACAACGCGATGTCATCTAATGAAGCACATACAGCTGGCAGAAGTTGTTTGAAGACACGCATTGCTTCCTGTTATTCAACCCATCGTGTAATGCAATGCTGTTTCAGACGGATTCTGAGAGACTCCTTACATTTCTGTTGGATTGCTTCTTGGAGATTTCTTGTTCTCTTGCTTGAACGTGATAGAAAACGGCGATTTCGTTCATTAGTGTGACTGCTTTTTTAATCCCGGTTACCTGATCTGCTTTTATTAAGCATAGATTTAAACAATGTGAAATGCAGTGCACGTACATTGCTGTGGGATACTTATCACGAATGTGTTTTTGCCCCCATTTTTGCAACCAGAGATGGCGGCAGCTCCGTCGTAACCCTAACCGACCATGAAACTCACAAGAATACCGGCAGTCGTCAGCGTAGCTAGAAGTTTATTTGCAAGCCCGGCCCAGGTCAAATCGGAAGCTTCTCGAAAACAAAAAAAGCGTTCTGATGTGCTTCCATCCTTCACGTATCTTATACAAATAGCTAATTGTTCTTTTGTGGATGCATTCGTTGTTTCATCGGCCAAGAGCGAAAAAAACGTGCTTCTCTCACTTATGCGACGATACGTTTTTCTTAACTCGCACCCATAGCATCCAAGCAATCATTTTGAATTCTTGGCGAGATATAGGTCGAATTTCTTCCTACATTGGTGATGTGCTTGTAAATAGTTTGGTCGTTACACGTTGCTCGAAAATTTTCCTGCGTGTAGTCAATGTCCGGCGAGCCCGGTAGGCAAGGTACCGGAATCACGGTGTCCGCGCAAAGGAAGGCCCAATCGCCCCAAAAACTCAATGGAAAAAATAATCCTTTCCAAAGCCATTCTGTTTTTCTTGGGTTGCTTTGCAGCTCCGATGTTCGCTTGCTGCTCAACATCTTCTGCATTGCTTTTAACGAGGGCTACGAATGCATTTGACCTTAATAAGCTGTCTTCGTGAAATTGCTTTGACAGTTGTTCTGTCAAATGCCCGTTCTTCGCAGTTTAATGCCTGTACTTTTGCAAAGGGGTCTATACAATTCTGCCAAGCTTCAACCCGCAGATTTCGTCTGGTGCAAAAATAGCGCAAGGACGGCAATAAGTTGCACCCTTGGACAACGAGTAGGAAAATACATCGAATTTTCCTGTAAAATGCTGGGGACCAAGATATTTTCGACGAGTGTTGCCCCGGTCTTTGGGCTCTGTGTACGGCCATTTAAATCTTTTTGGCTGACACCATGGCTCTGTAAGGAAGCGCATCTTTTCCATGTCCGACAACTTGGACCACTATATAGTACCAACGTCGTAACTTGAGCTGTCACTGTCATTATGCGTTGGTTGTAAAGCAGTGAAAGTCGTTGCCTGTTACTCTGCCGCTACACTTATTTCTGTTGGGGTGTCATTCGTTTCAGGTTGAGCACTTGGTTTTCTTTTTGATTGTTGACCAAAAAGGTCAGTTATAGTTCTTTTCATTCTGTTTTTGTTCAACGAGATTACATATGTTTATGAAAAATATAAACGTTATTAATATATAAATTTTCAATTAAAAACCTGACAATTAAACGAAAATGATAACTTTGTTAATTAACCATCAAATAAATGTCTATCCTTGATCGCTAATTAATTTATAAAACTACAGGTATTCAATATTAACTGCAAACCTGCAACACTACGAGTAAGACTACAGCTCTGTTCTGCATTGGTGGAACCACATTGCAAAAACATTTATACCGGTCAGTTTAATAACGAGAAACGAACACACCAAAGCAATGTTGAAAGTCACGCTGAGACAAAATACTTTTTGAAGACCCTCAAAGTAGGCATGCCCCATGCTTCAAAAACATTACGGAATTAAAAAGCTTGATGAGGACGAGCGATGACTCGACGAGGTAGCAACTTTGCAACTAGGTCATTTGTGAAGGAAGACAAACCAAAACAACGATCGATTTATTTTGCGTTTACTCGGTAAAAAACGTACGTCCTCCTAAAACTGTTCGTTTGTTTGCTTGAGGTTCCACTAGGTACATTGATTCGAATATACCCTTAACTTTTTAATCGCATTCGCTCACACCGTAGACCTGTGTGAGTGACGTAATACGACGCAACACCGGGGCCGTAGCCAGCCTTGCCAATTTGTAGGAGCTAAAACAAATTTGGGGAGAGGGGGCTGAAAACAGACGTCCAAAACTTTTTTCAGCGGCGCGGGGTCGCACCCCCTTACTGTGATGTTCTCAGATCTTTAATGTTACAAAATCGTTCAGTTTGGCTGCATCTTATTCTATTACAGGATGTCCTAGGCACGGATCTAGCATTTTCTGTTAAAAAAGGGCTAATAAATCCTTCCTTGAGGATCAAAAATTTCTAAATCTATTTTAAAGATGGTCAGTCATGAGATTGCAAAAAGGGGGTGAGGGGAAAAGCCCCCGCCGCTATGAAAATTTTATGAGTTTCAATGCCTCATTACACTATTTCAGCCAAAAATGCAACCAAAACATACTTTCAAATCAGAATGTTCCTTTCGTTTGTTTTAGAAATGCTCGTATATAGTGCCTAGTTACACCGGTAACTCTCTATTCTCGTACAAGTTGCACGATTCTCTTTAAAAACGTGGCTGCCACTAACCACTCTGCAGAAAGCTGATACTTCGCATAAGTAGCAGAGTCAATTGATCAAATATCGCTGTTAAAATAGTGGTTTGTGCGGCTATATGTCCTCCCTCTACAAGGTTTTGTGTGTCCTTTACAACTCGTTTTCACTTTTAAGAGCACAACAAATTTTGACAGCTATTTTACTTTAACCAGATAGTCCAGTCCAGATTTCTACCAGCAAGTGTTCTGAGCGACGAGTAGTTTGTCACAGGAAAATCGAAATCCAAGGCGAACCCCGAATACTCGCGAAAAACTAGCTTTGCTTTTGCTAAAACTGCTTGGTTTTGCTTAATATTTTTTCGTTTTTAGGGTCTGGGGGTGGGGCCATGGCACAGTGGCCTCCCTTTCGGTACGCTGGCGGGTGCAGCGAAGGAACTTTGCGTCACAAATATCATTGCGATTAAATCGTGAAATACGCCTACCACCAAATAACTTATTTCTGTAATCGTAATACAAAAACTGTTACTGTGCCCACCCCAACTTTGACTTTATGCCCCTATATTTATTGGGGCGAACGGATGGTTTTTGAAGTAATAGAGGATTTGTAATAAGACTAGTCGTATTCAAAGTGTAATGACTGGGATTTTAAGTGATGCCCCGATTTATGCTGACTTGTCGTTGCCGCTTTGTTTCGTCATTACGCCAACAAACGTCACAATGCTGTCTGATACCATTACCGGAAAACAGCAGCTGTGCATATCCTCCGTCATTTTGAAAGCAAACATTAATAATAAACTAATGAGCTTCCGGGTGAAGTATAATGATGTAGGCCTATTACTCGACTGTCATACCGGTTTAAATCTGTTTATTGAATAATGCAATGGCGAGTACAAAAATTATAGTGACTGAACTGTAGCTGGACTCCAAGTTAGCGAACAATTGTCAAGTTCGACGCTGGTCAAACTTGGCTCTCTAGACCACACACACACACATATCGATGACGTCAATAAAATTGAAGCCAAATGCCAAGGTTTTATGTAAAACCTTGTTCAATTCAGAAAAAACTACCCTCTTTCTTCCTTTAAAAATCTGATCGGTAGACTATCGACATAACCAAGTCAAAAGATGCAACTCAGGGGTTTTGAAACTGGGATAAGCAAGAGAAAGTTTAGGGGTACGCAAGCAGATTTCTAGAAGAGTCACTTCAAAAATTTTTGACAAGAAAAGGTCTTGAAGTTGAGAAAAGGCAAAAACAAGAATTACAACAAGGGATTTGTCAGGAAATCACAAACACAGCATAAATAAAACAATCGCTTTCATCAATTTGATCTCAAAAAAAGGGCTTAAAAATGAGAAAAAAGAAAACATTCTTTTTATGGGGTACGCCACACATCTAGGCTCTATGAAAGGGTGTGTAGCTAAAAAAGATATTGAAAACCCCTGATGCAACTGAACAGCAAATGCTAGAAACAAGGCCGCCTCGCTCTTCCCACCCTGCGTTTATGCCGAGACCAAGAAAAATACGCGCAGTCAGAGGGTTTAGATGACATAACTAGGCCTGCAATTACGAAACAGTCGTAAGTTATAAGTCTGCTAGGCCTACTCACTGCATTCTGTAAATACATTAATCAATTTAGCGTCCTTCCAAAACTTCAAGTTTACACCCACACGCACTTAATCAACGGAACAAAAAAAGTTTGTGAACTCATAGGTTGTTTGTGAGTAAGGGCAATCTGAATTTAGAACCGGGAAATTAGAACTCGGTATTGGGGGGATGGCACAGTTTATGAAATCCACAGTTTGAAAAAATCATTTAAAAAGCCCTTACCACTGTGTTAAATTCTTAGAAGAAAACACACCTATGGCAGAAAATTTTTGCTGAAAATAAGGCATTATACCAACCTATGATCTCGTGCAAGGCATTCATTTATTTATTTGCCCATATTTATCCTCCATTCTCGAGAAAACGAATTGTATTGCCGTCTATAGCAAAGGATTCCAAACTTTTTGCTTCGCGGATCCCTTTTTTGCAAAACTGCTGCTTCGCGGATCCCTTTTCGCGAATCTCCTAGTTTGTGGACCCCAATTATATCCGATATCACTTTTGTCGCCCGACTCACTTCCAACAACAATCGTTACAATGCAAGTACGGAGGAGAATTGAGCTGTCCTTCAAAAAAAAGAGGGGCAATTGCATTGCTGCCGCAATTGTGTCTCTCTCGTTCCGATTCATCGTCAGACTAAGGTCACTTGTCATAAGAGGATTTCTGGGACTTTTTGCTACCTAGGACAAACGTTGATTCGTTGACTGGCCCGGACGAAGCCACGGACATCTTGAGCGATCGTCATGGACCCCCAGGGTCCGCGGACCACAGTTTGGGATCCTCTGGTGTGTTGGACGAAATGTCCGCACTTGCTTGGGAATTGCCATTTTCGAGGTGTCTGGACCACCTGTCTCGTACATAAAGGTGATGGCGTCCCGTTCAGTGCCTTGCCCAAGGACACAACAAGCGAACAATAAGCGAAATTTATAGAGAGGCATGGCCACTTCTGGTCTATTCTGGTACCAAGACAAATTAGTGCAGCTTGGTGTCACAAATATCATTACCACGGAGGTTGTATCAAGTTGTTAAATAAGCCTATCACCCAAATAACTTATTTCTGTAATTGAAAAGCTGAGTTTTAAAAGTATCTAAGACACATTTTGACCTAAATTCAGCTAACCTGTTTCTGACATTGAAGGTGTTTGCGTTAACAATCTGACAAAATGTAAGCCAAAAAAACTACAAAAGACCTATTTCATAGATGTACTTATTATTTGATCAAAAATTTTACAAAAACCGGCGCGATGCCGCTTCGCAGTCGGTAGATATGGAGTTCATTTCCCAAGTTGAGTCACACCAAAAGACTTTAAAAAATGGTATTTACAGCTTTCCTGCTTGGCGCTCAGCACAATAGGGATAGTGTCACGAACAAGCCGGCAAGCTTGCTTGTTGTGTCCTTGGGCAAGGCACTTAACGGAAGCCTCTATCTTCGTGTGGCAGACAGGTGGTGGGGCCAAGCAGTCACCCGTCGTGGTGGCCCAGTCTAACTGAAGACACGCAAACGCAGCATGAGCGCTCACGCAGTATATGTACATCTTCCTGCATAATGCTCAAAACGAATAGCTCATACAACGAAGAAGAAAATTTTTATGCTAAAGTCCTTAAATCGACCGATATTGACATTTATAAAATGAAATTTATTTCAGTTAAAAACACCTCAACAGACTGCCACCACCTGTTAAGTTATGTCACCTGGTTTCTAAGAATGAGCGATTGAATAGAATGATTATAATTCTATTTGAATAAGGACTACCTCCTGACGAGCCGCCTTAGGCGAAACAGACTGTTGAGGTGTTTTTAACTGAAATAAATTTCATTTTATTTCATTGCTCTAATTCTATCATTGAGCTCTCTACTGCCAAATCGACCGACTACGTAGATATTGACATTTAGGTTGAAATGTAACTTAGATACTTTTAGAAGTGAGATCTTCAATTGTAAGACACAAGGCATTACAACGCCCACCACCAACTTCGACATTGCTTCCCTATATTTGTTGGAAGGCATAAATAGAATTTGTGAAATTACGAAGAATTTTTGAGTAAAACCAGTCTTGATTCACAGTACGATGATCGGGATTAGGGTCATAGAGGCGATGCTCTATTTATACCAACTTTTTGTTACCGCTCAATTTCGGATGAAGCCGGCCAGGTGGTTAAGCCTATATTTCCAACTCCATGAAAGTGGCAGGTAACCCGACTGGGCGACGCCGATAGAACCAGCCACTGTATTTATAAAAATAAAAGAGATCAGCCAAAAGCTTGTGCTGCCAGGTAAACGAACCAGTTGCCATCGATTGACCATTAGATTGTCATGTCACGATGCTCCAAACGAAGACTATTTCGAAATTGACGTTGAAACAACACAAGAATATTTTTCTATGAACAATTTTCAGCGCAGAGGCACAGATTTTCTGCCGAGGAAATGGAAGCTCAAGCCCAGTCAAGAATCTACAAAGCTTGCACTCTTTCTTGCATTTTGTTTTTTGCATTTTGCTGTAGTTTAAAATAAACCAATAAATACATTTTTATCCACTTATTTTCGCTGCTACTGAAACAGAAACTTCAGTCTAGAACTGATAAAATTTTGAAGAGCCGAGCAAAAAAGTGGTAAAAACCACTTTAAAATATTTTGTATGACTCATTGACGTAGAAGGGGAACAGAAGCGATCACCCCGGCCCTGAAGGTTCTTATTTTTAATGCTTGAAAAGAAGAATTTTTTTAGAAGACGGTCTTAAATTAAGGAAAACAATTGCGTTAAAAAAAATTGTGGTGATTGAGCAAAAGTCATTTTTTGTTTCTTTCCTAATCAAAATCCTGGTTACAACCCTGGCATAAGCAAATTTCGAATCAGTCTTGAGGAAAGCTGTCAATGTTGTAATGGATTAAGCTCAAGGCGCTTGAATTGTTAAGCTGATGAGCGCCGTTGTTGGAAAAGTTACTCTTTGCAAAAATGTACTCTCTGGTGTCCTTGAAATCATGGCCGAGAGTTGCTTAGAAAGGTGAAGTGCTTTTAACACGGCATTCTTTTCTTTAAAATTGAGCGGTTGCGAAAGTTCAGAAGAAGTTTATACAAAAGAAACCGTCGACACGAGACTTCCTTGCTAATCCGAAAAGTAAAGTAACACTGGTTTTCTAAAGCAAATTTCAAAAGAGTTCCTGTTACTTCTGTAATCTTTCAAGTAGCAGCTGTTTTTCCTAACACAGTATAAAGACTGATTTACATGGCCTAAAAGTGCATTGCGAGGTAAAAAGATTTCCCAACAGCTATTTATCATTTGAGAGTAAACGTCAAAAGCGTTACTAGTGGCAGGTGCAATTTAGTCGCAATGCTACAAAAATACAATATTTCGCTTCACTTCGCGTTTGGATGAAAATTTTCGTAAAGTTGATATCCCAAAAACTTGGTCTTGTAACCAGATGGAAGGTGAGACACGATTCTTCGCTCGCAATGATAATGTCAGGATATTTATTACCGATGAAAGTCAAAACTTTCTGATAGAATATGTGCCCCTTCTGTCTTCCACTTGCTCTACCGCCAGTGACAAGTTACTGTAATAAATAGCAAGCAAAAGATTTTTAAATCTATGTTGCTATTGTTTGTTGTTGTTTTAAATGACTACAGTTACAAGATGTAAAGAACACAAGTAATTGATATTCTATTGAAAACCATGTCCGTCGCACGTCAGCTTTTGAACTGTGCTTTGGCTTACACCCTCGTATTACTTTCTCCCTGGTAAGCAGAGGAAAGCATTGGCGTGGTCTAAAATCTTAAAAGAGTTGAACGCGGTTCTAGTGATAAGGTTAAGCACTTGCAGTCGTAGCCAAGAAAGTTAGAGCACCTGCCAAAGTGTTTTGCTTCATCAATATAAGTTCGAAGTTATTTAATTTGTGAGCTGCCAGCGTAGAAAAAAGAATTTATTGGTATTGCTATAGTTTTCAATCATAGGCTGCTTGCGAAAGCTAAAGTTTAGGTTGAAAATGATTATAAAAAAATGCAGTACAGAACCTTCTACTTGATATTTTTTGAGCATGTGATAGTCTGCTTATACTACAATCTTAATTTTTCTTTATTGAATTCTGCCATCGGTATCGCATCGCTTTTAAATTGCCGTCGTGTTATGGGTATCTTGATTCCGAATATCTATTGTCACTTCAGTTTACACTAAACATTTGTAGCACTTTAATAAGGTTATCAAACATTGGATTTAAATTGTTTCTGTTTATTTTTCAATCTAGAATGTCAAGCTGTGAACATGGTTTGTTATGATCTGCCGTGGTTTAGGTTGGTCACGTGACTCACGACCTCATTGTTCTTTTGGCTACAGTAATTTGCTTTAAGCAAAAATGGTGTCGTTGTGCTTAACAAAACCGAGAATCGATGGTAGGGTGACTGTTGCTGAGAGCAGCTACGTTGATGCGCGCCAGTTCAATGACGGCTTCAGTCATGAACAGTGGGTAGATCAGAAAGAAAAAAAGAGAAAATTGAAACGACGTCCAACCAGAGAAAATTCTGCGTCTACACTGCCTTTGAACTCGAGTTACAACAGCGTTAAAACGGTAAACAGTTTGAAGCAGGATAAATCGGGTAGTCAACCGAATCGGTTGCAAGCACCTGTTTCGTTTCAGCTAAGCCAAGCAAACCACTCTTCGAGTAGAAATAATTTGGAAAATTTTCGAAGAAAAAAGATGCTGGCAACGGTGCGCGCGATGGGAGATTCTCAGCATAAACGACTCTCTTCTCGCAATGAAAAACGCTTTGCGATGAACTATGTCCAAAGCATGCCTGATGCAAGAAAAGATCCTTATTCCGTCCACAAATGGCGCTTGAAAAGCGGAAGATCTATGGAAGCTAATTCTTTTGCCGATAGAACAGTTTTGCAACTCCAACAGCGAATACTAAACATGAAAAATGAGCGGCAGAAAATTCTGAAAAATGCAAAGAAGACAATAAACTATCGCAAGATCGAACCCCGCTATTTGCAAAAAACTATTTCACAAGGTGCCGTTTTGCATGGAAAAGAAAAACTCTTTGGTGTTCCGGAAACGAAAAAAAGAGATCCTGAGCAAGGTCGATCTCACAAATTAGCAATGCACCTTCCACACTTACGTAACCAAATGCTCACCTGGGATAGTTTACCTTTTCACTCGTTGAAAGGTAATAAAGAGGATTCCAGTTCGTCACCAAATCATGCCATATCACGATCTAGTACGATACTGACTCACTTAAATGCCATGAACTCTGACCAAAGAGTAAACATTCTCCCAAACATCGGGTCATGTCGTCGAGCAACTCTTACCCTGGCATCAAGCAACGAAGTTTTGCCGCCTATTGTCTCTCGCAAAAGGCGTCACAGTTATCCAGTGAAGCAAAGATCGCTTCAAAGCCAGTACAGAGTAAAGCAACCACACAGGCGAAAGACCTCTCTCATACCATCTTCAAGTCCAATGGCTATTCCTGAGAACGAGGTATTACAACAATCAACGGGAATGTCATTTACCAAACAAAGCACTACTCCCGACCTTATCGTTGAAAAACATGACAAGCTCGACGATCTAGAATACAAAGGTGAGATATCAAATAACAACTCGGAAATAGACCTTTTTATCTGCATAGTGAAATAGGAGTTCATAGTAGCCTATGCAATATAATATGTTATTCTTCTGATGTGCTCGAAAAACTAATGCTGGAATAGGTATTCCGTCACAATCAATGCTACATTTACGGGGATAGGCTATTGTAATCTTCCAAAAGGTACACAAACCTCTTCTTTTCTTGGTAATTTTACCATTCAAGAACTTACAGACTTTTTGGACAACTTTTCTTTCCACTAACTTAACGTTTACACTTTCTCCTCGAAACCAAGCCTGGATACGGACTTGTTCAACTCGATCGTAAACATAGTAATAGGGCCGGAACGACACAATGCCAATGATTGTCAATGCAAGTGCTAAGTGTACCAGCGTATTCTCACGTCTGCAGTTGATGAAAATTTATATCTTTCAACTTTAATGCGGATAGCTTAAAATGCTACCACAGTATCAAGAACGTATTTTAATAGAGGTTCCACTCCATTCCGAGCATTAAAGCTTCTTTTTGACATACTTTCTTTGCACTGAGTTCCTAAACACGGCTTGAATCCAATTTATTTCAGCTTTGAACATATGTTTGACAAAATTGTGCCTTGTCCTTGTAAGCCGATAACTATTTTTGATTCGTTTGTGTAGATGTTCCTCTTCTAGCATTGTTTTTGACACACAGGAGATATGCGATTAGAGGTAGATGCAATCATTACTTTTCATTTATACGATGATATGTTTGATTAGGCTTTAGAGGTTCACCTGTCCATAAAAAATCTCATTCATCAATGACCCAGCATTCAATGAGCTCGACGAATCGATCAGGAAGTAAAGAAGGAAAAGACGGTGATACTCCAACGGACTCTGAAGGAAGTCTAGGCATGTGCTTGTTGCAAAAGAATTTACTTAATAAATTTATTATTCTTTCACAATGCTCTACACTCAGAGCAGGGATGCCAAAACGGGGAAGAAATGCCCTTCTAAACTAATAGATTTTGAAACTAAGTTGTTTTAAAAGTTTGTGAATTCTAGGTAAATATGCAATCATGGATAACTTAATTGTGTGTTTGGAGGTCAACTTGCTGTGGGCATCCTCTGCCCCTTTTTGCATTTATGCGTCGTGTTCATTAACCAATGTAGGGCGTAGTGTTCTTGCCTCTCTCACATCGCCCATAAAAACCAAAAAGTGCCGTTTCAAAAGCTTGCCTTCGGGAATTTCCGACGCCTCTGATTCAAAGCATTATTTGATAGGATAATTTTGTGTTGGGTTTATTGTTTTCCTGTGTGATTTCAGTGATTGTTGCCAAACAAAACATATTCGAACATCTTCCAACTTGTCGCTGAAATTTTATCAACGTTTAGGTCCATCAAGACACCGTCGGACGAGAAAAATGAGAGGGCCACGTATTCTTACAAAAATGGAAACCCGAAATAGTCCACAAGCATTTCGATATATCAAGCCACATCGCATGGTGGGTAATGCGCAGCAAGATTTTACAGTTACTACCACACTCGCACAACATGATTGGTAGTTTGCCTCTTGCCTACATTGACAATGCGCGACCTCCATGAAATGCAATATGAGCGGAATCAAGGCGCAACCAGAATTTTTATCAAGGAGGAGAAGGATGGGGCGGGCCTAGGTCATGTCAAAAGGTCTTGGCACGATTCAGTGGCATATTTTAATGAGTGTCACCAAAGAGCAAAGCGTCGTCTCTCGCTTTTCGAGGCAGACTTGTCAGGCAAACGACTTAACGTAATATGGCTAGAGGAAAGGGTTTACTTCCCTTAACCTCCCTTGGTCACACCTTTAAGTGACATTTTTGCGAGTCTTACTGGCTTGCCAAAACCGACTCGATAAATAGGTTTTTTTGGCATGTTGTAGTTTTTATGTGTTGAGGTAACATTAAACAGCTTGTGCTATTTTTAAATTTGCAACATAACTTGCGAGTATTATCTTTTTCAGGAAACGTTGATGAGGCATTGGTACATTTATGCTAAACTAGCAATGTGGTTGTCTAGACTTTTCAAAACCCATCGTATTATTGTTGATGATAGTTACAACATCCACAATGGATCAAGTGCATTAGAAGAAGATACAGGAATATCAATTAAAAAAGAAGTTCTTTTTGATGTTACTGACTACAAAATGAAAAACCAGGTCAGTATTTAAAGAAAACAGCAAGTTAGTGGTGTTGTTTTCAAGACTAATTTGGTAGGAGAGGGGTATCAGAGCTATATCTATTGGTAAAAGTTGACCTTCAAGCAAATATGCGAGCTCCACAAAAGTGCAATGTTGCATTTCGTAGGCAAATATGCTCTTGTTATTTCTCCTGATTTTACCTAAATTAAGCTAAATTTTCCTTGCCAACACTCGTCTTTATTTTTATCGTCATCTTTCAGCTCCGACTTTCTGAAACAACTCGCAGAATACTTTTACTTCCGCCGGAAAAACGAACACAAAAAGACGTAAACTTAGTGAGCAAAATGTGTTGTTTATATTTTGATACAATTGCCAATAATATTATAACGCCGTCTTACGACAAGAAGTCATCTGGTTTAGAGCAAAAGAGAAAGGTAGTTTGTCAAAGCTACGCCTTTTGCTGTGTTAATGAAAAGTAGAATTGTTTCCTAGGCTCCAAAGTTAGACTGTTTTGTTTTCGCCAGCCTGCTCCTTTGCGTATATTTTAGCGGACTATTACTTTTACAGTTAAAGTAACATTTGCACCGCTCACTTTATTTCAATTACTGTAGTAGATAACTGAATGGATTCATTTATTGCGCATCATTATGCAATACTTTCGATTATATAATGCTTATTCCACTCATAAATATTTCTTTACCAGCTTAGGTGCATACCTAAAACTTATTGCATATTTTGTTTCTTTGTTTTGATTACAGTGGTTTGGAACGACATCAAAGGCCACTTGAAGCCACTTTGACATGGCTTATGTAAACAGAGAAAATGTAAATTGTAGTGGCATTGAACTAGAGTGAGTGTTTTAATAGGAAGCTGTTCTAGGTTCAAACAGCATTGAGGAATATCAAAGCCATTGCCGATTATTCAAACGCTGTTCAAAAACAGATTGGACGACGAGGATATTTTGTTGGGTAACTTTCCTGTTGACATTTTTGTGATGTTGTTGAAGGGTAATGTCGTTGTGTCTCTCTTGGTTAAGCATGCTTTTTCACATTATTGATTTCATTGAAAAATCAAATTATGAAAAGTTATTGCTTGGTGTTTTATTACGTCTCCGTTGTTTTTTCAGTGAAAACCAATACCGAATCAAGGTTTGGGATAGAAACTAGGCTTGGATACGGATACGGTTTGGGATAGAAACATTATTCGATCCCACCTTGCAACAGCTTTCTGGCTCCGAAAACGTTGTTTTAAAAAGATTTTATTTGCATCAGCCTAAACTCCTTCACACACACACACACACACACACACACACACACACACACACACACACACACACACACACACACACACACACACACACACACACACACACGCACACACACACACACACACACACACACACACACACACACACACACATACATACACACACACACACACACACACACACACACACACACACACACACACACACACACACACACGCACGCACGCACGCACGCACGCACGCGAAACCAATTGTGTCTTGTCGAGAGTAAAGTTGTTTATAGCATCAGTTATAATATATTATGTGTATAGAAACCAATTGGATCCTGTCGAGAGTAAAGTTGTTTGCAGCATCAGTTAGTCAATGAATTTCTACAATTTGCTTAAAAATATGAATGTTCTTTGTAGATTTGAAGGCAAAAGGGTCGTGATCAGACAGAGCAAGACACCTTTTAATTATTATCTGTTGTTGGCTGGCTCTGCTGTGGTGATAAAGTCTGATGAATCAGGAAATACAAATCCTGTGCTTTTTATGAAACGTGGAGATGTTTTTGGCGTACGTATCTCGAAATTGTAGTGTAGAAGGGGGCGAAAGAGCCATGTTTTCCAGCAAGTTTCTGGAACTGATCCCGACATTAAGCTATTTTCTAGCAAGAATGCAAAAAATTTTAGAGGTGCATTTTTCTTCAATTTTTCTGAAACTTAAAATTTCGTGCATTTTTTCGACTTGCTATTTTCAAAGAATCGGAATTTCTCAATTGGTTTGTATGAATTCAATCACGAGTCTCAGTTGAAGTCATTTCATGTAACTAGGATGCAAGATTTGTTGGAAGTACCAAGAAAAATTGAATCAAACAAAGCCACCTAATTGGCCTCAAGTAAAGTATCATACTTTTGTGTAAATACTTGATTACAATATCAAAAATATCTGGAAAACTTCATTCTCTCTCAAATGGTTTTTCAGACTATATCTTTCAAGTAGATTTGATTGTTTCAAGGAACAGAGCAAAATGATGTCAAATGTCAGTGGTTCAGTATAAGGTAAAAATAATTTTAAGATCACAAATAGATTTTTTTTTAGGAGAAAGAGATTTTGGATGATGGGAAATGGCAGTGGAGTGTGGCTACTTCGGGATATTGCGAATTTTTGCTCCTTGATCGAGAAGATTACAAGAAAATATTCATTACAGGAGGCGGAGGGGGCATACTTTCAGATCCAGATAGAGGAGGATTTTTAAGGTCAGCTTGCATCTATTTTTGCCTTTCTTCATACTTTTCTTAGGCAACTGTTAGGAGGTATTGACAGGCGCGTGGCCAGGATTTTCTTAAGGGGGAGCGGAGCTAATAAAAACTGTAGTAGCATAATAGTATTTCTAAGGGGAAGTATTTATTCCCTTTATGTAGCGTTTTTCCAGATTGAGTCATTAGTTGCTAAAACAATGTTTTTTGCATTACTATTGTTTCAACCGTAAACTGGACTTACTGCAGCAAATTCACCTCTTAATGTTGTTTTATTACAGATCTATTCCACTGCTTCGCCAGTGGCCAATTAATATGCTTGGCGAAAATCCAAATCGGTGTTTATTTCGATATTTCAAACGGGGTGCTTTATTGGTTGATGATAGCAACAATTCAGAGTGGATTTATGTTGTTAAATCAGTCAGTGTTTGTATTTAATTTTTAACACAGATCGTGTTTGTAGCCAGGGAGTTTTTTTAAGAAGCACGAAGAACAAAATTGATTTTCAATCAAAAAGAAATAGCAATACGTGGCTCTCTAGATGAAATTGATTTTATTTCACCTCGTTCAGTGAATCTCAACTGCGCCTGTGCAGCTATCTACTGCATGAGTACAATTGTAAATAATTCAGTAGATTTTCGTGCTTGTATCAAATTTGATATGGGACTCAACTTGACTAATTTAGAGTTTTGCTTTGAAGAATTTTGCAAACAATTCTTTGTGGTTTTTGTGTAGTACTATGCATTTTTTCACAAAAAAAGAATTTCTCTATAAGTTTGATTTACTAAAGTATTTAGTGTGTGGGAGGGAAAAAATTTGGTATTTTAGATTGGATAAAAAATGTAATCTCGGGTCTTTTGAAGTTGTTTTCTTCATCCTTGATCATGTTGTGACGACTTACATTTTGATCTTCCTTTCCAACAACATATTTGCTGTCTAGCACCCTCGCACACCCAGATACTCCTTATGTGGGTTGCGAAATATAAGAAAAAGTCACACAATATGCAGCGCGGCTCTAACTATATTTTACAAGTGAAACGTGATTTTTTGCCAAATATTTTACAGCGGTGTAACTACACGCTAGCACTGCTCTGGTTTACGCAATATTTGGTCTATCAATTGGTTTCTGTATTCTGCATTCTCGTTGTTTTAGGGCAGTTGCTCTGTTTTAAGACAACTTCAAGCTGTGCCTTTGTCCGAAGAAGAAATTTTAAAACGACTTAAAAAGGAACAGCGACTCAACAAAAAGTTTTCTACCGTTCCTGGTTTAGTAGAAAAAAAGGAATCAATTGATGAGAAAGGTTTTGTAACACTTCCAAGAATAATTGATTTTATTGTATGCTATTTCAATTGGAGCTAAAATTTTAAAATTTTCTTATCTGAATAAGTGTAATTAATAATTGGGGTCACTTATCACGGAGCAGTGCGAAAGGCTCAAAATTACTCCTGCGGGATTCGAACCTAGAGCCTCTTGATTACCGGTCACATACTCTAGTCGCAGTCTTTGCCTGGTTGGTGTTGTTAGGAGTTTGAATCTACTCCCAGCGTTGTTTTTAACATGCTGCGAGTTATGACATCTAAAGTTCGATCCAATTATTAATCCTCTTGATGCAGTAAGCAGGGAGGAAGGGTGGTTTGCCCTGCATTTCATTGTTTTTGAGGATGACAATCTAGCAACTCGTCTCTAAAAAACATCTTCTTTCGTAAGTGGTTGCTTAAAATTGTTTTTTGAAATTTTGTGATCACTCTTCAAATCCGCTCCAGGTGTCGTCGATTCTAGTAACTTCACAGATAGGACGTACAAATCATGTGTATCTACCAGAATCGGTAGAATAGGTCGAAAATAAGTGAATACAAAGCAATCTTTATTGTATTAGCTGATTCTGGCAACTATTTTATTTTAAGTTTTCAATCTGATGAATAATTTACTTATTTAAAATTTTGACGTCGTTTACATTTTGCCCAGAACATGTCAATCTTCTTATGGAGAAACAACAAAATGAAGAAACTAAAGAAGTTAGCGTCTTTCAACAATTGGAAATGAGTGAGCAAATATATGTTCATTTTATAACCGAAAGCACAAGGAAGATATGGTACACCCCAATTACCCTTGATATTCACACAAAGATTTGAGTTCGATTTTGCAACTGCACGCAAAAAATATGTTGTCAAAGGAGAGGATAAAACGTGTCAATACTAGCTCGAAGACACACTTTTAGAGACCGCCTCACCTCTCACGTGAAAAGTGTATTCTATTGTTTGATGATCTTTAAATGGCGATTTTATGTTGTGCCTGCAAGAAGCTGAACATTTTAGCGTTTCATTCCCTTCTACTCAACATATTTTTTGCATCTTTGGAACTCTCTAAATTAGTTTGCATCTCCCTTACCAATTCGAACGGCAGTTATTGACGTTCAAAAACTTTTCTGTATGTAGGCAGTATTTTGAAAGAACTTAATCCTGATCTTATTGGCACCACTACGTCACCTCGAGCTGAAGCTGGATTCGAGGATGGTCGATCAGAATTTCCGTTGTCCTCTTACAATATTGACATCGCCAAAGATACTGGTATTAAAACCAAAACTGAATCAGGCAGCAAGCCAACTGCTGACGACGACTCTGAACAAAATAAAAATGAATTTCGCCTGAGCCGCCATTCCGATAAACATCCGCCAAGGACTCCAAGTCCAACAAAAGCCGCCTATCTTCGCACCGGCGTCAGCACGACATCAGCAAAGGGAGATGGAAGCGAAGAAAGATCAAAAGTGACAGCAAAATTTGATCAACCTCCAGAAATTATTGTCACCGATGTTCAACGGCCGGAAGCATCACCAAAAAAGCTCATTACTCCTCAAAAACAAGTCCACATCAATGAGTTCTTGTTTGGAGCTGAGGTAAGTAGCAAACAGTCAATTTCAGAAATTATGTGCACAATCATACCTCAAAAAATACAATTTTACCTGCACATCGTTGCTGTGTTGTGGGCTAGTTCTAATCAGAGTTTGCTCGAGTGGAAATGTAGAGTATATTTTTCAACTACTTATGACGAAATAGAAAAACCATATTGTTTCCAAAATAAAACCCAATAAATTGTTTTGAATGGATATAGAGTCCCGACGAATTGATTAATGACGAAGATGACGACGATATCTTTCAAACTGTTCATATCAGTGTGCGTCGTCTGACGTCACGTGACGTGTTCGGAATGGAACCACATTTATACACCAATCAACCTAGCCTGTCTCTGGTTAGCAATGGCGCTGAATGCTTGATGCTGAAGAAAAAATTCTACTTGGAAAATGCGAATGAGGACTGCATGAAGTTTTTGCGCGAAACGGTAAGTTCAAGGCTGCTTTAAAATATAGTGTAGGGGGAAGGAGCTACATATGGCAATAGAACGAAAAGTTTTTAAAAATGATCTTTGTTGCTTTAGGTGTCATGAGGTAAGCAGTAGAATTTTTTTAGATTTTGATGGAAGGGATCATAGTTGTCCTTGCAAAGGTAGACCAAATGGGGCAGGCGATGTCTGCCACACCGACCTTCAAGTTGTTGATAAAACACTTAATGCTATGCGACCACAGCAATGAGCCTTACAAGGATCCTGCTGATTGCTTGCAACATCTAAAGGCAAAAACATTGGGTAGCTCTTCTCTTTAGATGGAAAAGGCTAGCACTAGCAAGAACAGAATCGGCAGTGAAGAATGCTACGCCAGGTTATTTGCAATCGCGAGACTTAGGTTCAATTCTTCTGCCCCAGTTTTGACTTGGGTGGAACAATCAGACCTGGTTACCCGTTTTGAACATGTATACTTGATTTTCATAAAACCCCTTGCTGGCTGTCTGTAAAGTACCTAGAAATTAAATGAGTAATGATTATAATCTTGATGGCCACTGCAAACACGATTCGACTCAGCCACGCAGAAAGAGTATTGAAGGGGGAGAACTTGGGAGACCTGAAAAACTTAATTATGTTGATGGACTTTTCTTGTTCCGTGAAAAGTCAACACAACAATGAGAAGACTAAAAATCGAATTTTACTATTGTCACGAATACGTAAATTTGCGTTAGGGAATAGTTTTACATATGTATAGAGTCATAATCTGTTTGTTTTGCCATGATTATTTTATTTGTAAATCTGAATTGTTTGTATCCCTAACTTGCTAAACTTTTTTTTTAAAAATACCTTTTTTTTCGGATTTATAAATAGATTTGTAACTCACACGCCTTTCTGACATCACAATGACTGTCTATGTGACCTAGTTTTCCAGCGTATTCTAGTGATTCTTGTTTCTTCTCCAAGATTTCTTCTTTTTTTATTATTACCGATTACCTAATTTATCAACGGCGTTTTTCTTGTGTCAGGTGATGTTCTAGCAATTTCTAGATTATTTTCCGTCGTATGTATAAGGTGACGAGATTTTATTCATTCAGAGATTCAGAGATTGAGTAGTAGATCAGAGTAGAGTAGAAATTAATGTTGAAAAAGACGTTGTTGTGTGGTGATTGTTGTGAGAGGAATCAAGCGATTATTTTGGTGGCTTAGTTTTAGTTAGTCTCTGATATTTGATTATTGAAGTGCTTTAGTTCTGTGTTTGGCAAGCGAAGGAATTCGAAGTTATAAAGTGGTTTGTGAAATATTTTGTTTTGTTCTTGATCAAGAATGCGCGGGTTGAAGTATCTTAGTGGAAGCCAATCTTTTCCTAGCCATTTGGTTGCAACCAAACTTAATTATTCGAGCGATACTGCAAGTTGCTTCAATTTAAGAAGTAAATTGAAATTGAAATAGAATCAAAAACTCTATTGCAAAACGCGACAACTACAACTTGAAGAAAAAATTTCATATAGTGGTTGGTTTTTCAGAAACTCGGATGAAGGAAGCTTCAAACCAAAGTTACTCTTCCTAAATAAGGGGACATGCAAAGAAATAAAACATGAATCCAGACCTTGCTAAAAACTTTTTGTCACTTATTTTTTAGTTTCTTGTCAGAGTAAGTCTGTACATGACTTGATTTATGCATAACTCCACATCACGTGCACTAACCGTTTTGGAGAAACAGAGAGAGAGAGAGTGAGTGAGTGAGTGAGTGAGTGAGTGAGAAAAAACTTTATTTTTTGCTTTTGCACAAAAGAGGCAAATTTGCCAACACAATAAAAAACACTTGTCCTACAATTCAGCAATCACCAAAAAACCTGTTAGTTCTATTCTAACAATTTCCAGGTACGTCTTAACACATTGATGATTTGAATATAAAGTAACCGAAAAAAAATTTTTCCGTAAAGGGAAGATGAAAATTACTAAATTGATTTACGGGATTGTATTTTCCAGGGCTATCCTTATCCCAATGAAAGTGAACTTGATGAACAGCACTGGAGAATTACGGCGTGGAAAGCTTATCGAGCAGCATTGATTCGGGAATTACTGTATCGAGAGAACTAGGCTGGTGGAGATCTAAAAACTTGTTTGTATTCCCACCATCACTGTGTCTGCATGTAAACTGGTGTTACATTTTTTCTAATAAATTATTTATAAACAAAAAGCTGCAGTTTTGTTAGCGTCATTCTACCTTGCCTGGAGAGAGAGAAGTTTTTCCTTTAGCTATATTACTTTAAGCGGAAAGATCTTCTTTAAACACATTGACTGCCAACTCAATTTCATGATAAACCCCCTAAACCCCAATTTTTTTCTTTAAGATTTGCTGTGGTTAGTGAGTGTATTGACATGGTATAGATCATTGTGCGTACAAATTCCAAGTTTGATAGATATAAATGTTATACTATTGTGACACCTGCCCAAATAATTCATTCATGTGTTTGCCTTGCTTTGTTGCCATTCATAAGAAGCAATAAAACAGAAAATAAAATTATGGTCTATTTTATTATTACAATTTTGTAATTATAATTGTTTTATTTTTGGAAAAACCAAAAATTCATAAAAAAATTAAAAAATAAAAGCATAAAAAATGGGTCCCCTTGTCCACCTAGATCCGCGTGTCGAAACCTGGACTTAAGACTAAATTTTGGATAGAATTGCCATTTTTTTCAAGTTAAAGCCACTGGCAGACACCATTACTTTTTTCACCAATCACACATTATTAAGGCAATGTTAATAGTCTTCACTCTCATTCCAATGTCTTCCATTGCAGCTTTAAAAGTAAAACAGGCAGACATATGTATCTGCCGCGGCTGCAACACAAAGTTAACTGGCAGACACACAAGTCTGCTGTGACAGTCAATGTGTTAACGACGATCAACAAGTTGTCAATTAAACCTCGAAAAAAGCCTTTCTTCAAACACCCATCTGTGTTTACCTCTAAATTGAGTGAAAATTCTAGTCCTTTCTAAGAGTACCAAAAAAACTTTTTGATGAGTCAAATCAAAATTAAAGTTGGGCTTCTAGGCACAAAATACCTTACTCAAGTAAATTTTACCGCAGTTTTCATTTTCGGTCGACTCTGGTCTTATATTAAAACTAATCTCTTGTTATAAAGCGCTCATTGTAGATATTTGTCATAGCGCTAATACGTGCAATTCATGAAGCAAAGTTGTGATGCTGTCAGACGAGCGTGTTTGCAACAAAGCTCCTTTTTCAGTATGGGTAAACGACGCGAGAGCAAAAGTCATCAAAAAATTCGGTGTTGCTTTCGTTGCAGCACAGCACGAGATGAAGTTTCCCGAGGCGAGTGACCACGGGCGGGGCATGAAGAACTCGCATGCTCTATTTGGCTGATTTTCCTGCAGAAGATAATTGTACTTACAACAGTCTATAGGTGAAATAGAACAAAAGCACTAATTAGCTTTTCGAGCACATGCTTTTTATATTAACATTGGCATGAACAAATAAACACTCGGAAATGCACTTGTGATCGTGTGCGAATTGACTGTGTTAACAACAAGCTGGTTGTTGTGATTCGCCATTTACAAGCGCATTTAAAATTCACTTTGACGTAGAATTGTAATGTTGCAAAATGTATACGCTCATAGCCCGCATGTTTTTGCTTTATATTTTACCCATCGGTCACGGGAAAACCTTCAACCAGTTGGCAGTAATTCTAGGACAAGGTGATCAGAGTCACTTCGGAATTACCGCTACTGTCGGGACAGTGAGTTTCCACTACAAGTAGTGCAGCCAAGAACGTGAATTTGCCGTCACGTGACTTCCCTGAAGGCACGACGTAGCAACCATTATCACGATCATTGTCGCGATAAACGGTGCTCCAACCCACACACCACGTTGTCGACAGTAACCCAGATGATTCAAGTCAGCAAAATGCCAAGCACGAGGGACAAAGCCGCACTTCAAAGTCAACAAGCAAATAAACTACTGCAATACAGAACTAGTATTCACTTAAAAAATCCTCAATCACATAATACACTTGAATATTGAGTGCAGTAAGTTTATGCGGGTGCACAGTGAACGTGAACACATTATTGCAAAACATAGATCGTCCACGTTAGAGATCGGAAAAATGATTATGAACACACATATCCCGATTATAACCGTAGTGAGTTGTATTGCTCAGACAAAAAGCGTGGATTTCACAAACAAACGAACACAGCGTCTTGCATCAGAATAGTGTAATCTCAATGTACGATTCATACGCCACACAAAATATCCTGAACTTGAAACAAAAAATATAAAGGCGAACACAAAATTTGATATGAAAATAAATATATAGAAGACCTTTATAGCAAACAAAAGGTATTGTCAATCATACAAGGCGAATTCCATCAAAACAAAACCAACAAAAATCTTACGAACTACAACACCCTTTGTCTCACAATATTCTTCACTATATCTGCAGTGGGGCGAGCCAACTACAAGGGGCATATCATCTACCCCCTTCCCAAATATAATTCCTCATGCAACCACGGGTATATTGCAAAAGGTAATGCTACTTTAAAACCTGCTTTAGCTGATGGAATTCTAAATACTTCGAAATTAATACCGGCAGAATTGCACTACGTAAAACTGCACATTAAGTTTACTGCTTCTGCTTTGAAACTGCAATCAAATACAATTTATCTGAACACATAATGAAAGTAAACTCGACAAACCTTGAACAAAACTGAAATGAAATAAACGAAGCTAGATTTATTTTTTTGCGCTGTTCAAGCCTTATATGCTGCATCAGAGCGTGTTGGCTAGCTTCAAGTCCCTTTTGTTTTAAAATAGCCCAAGACTTTAAACTGCGAATGCTCTTCCTGACAAATAACTATCGGACTATAATGGATTTTGAACACCAGGTTTTGTTTCATAATCAGAATTACCACAACACCGTGGCGGCGGCTTAAAGTGAAGAAAATAAATAAATGGTGTCGCATAACAAAATCGTGGCGCACACAGTCAATAGAAATCTGCACTGCAACTTTTATCGGCCTAAATCGTAGTACTCTTCATTTGGTTTTACGTTAAGAAATTTGATCATTTTACTGGCCATGGAAGTAAACGATGCCATAGCCGCAATATCCCAAACGTCATCCTTGTCAAGACCGTGTTTTTCAAGTTCAAGAAATTGTTCATCATCAACAACTTTGCAACCAGCAACTAGCGAAGTCATCGACGCGATGGCTCGCTGTCTCGGAGATAAATCAGCAGACTCGATATCAGCGACTATCTGAATATTGAATGCAATCGTATGAGTGAATGAAGTCGAAGTTAAATAACTTCGATTGTTGAAACGTTACATGCATGTACATTGTCTGGGAAAGATGCTCTAACATTAGAATCAAGTAGGGCTCATCGCTGGCTAAAAACGCATTACGTTCAAGGCACTACATGCTAATGTGAATGCGGGTGCTCATCCCTTCTCTATCTTGGTATGGGAAGTCCAGAATGAAACGGTAGTTTAGGTTCACATCCTAAACTAAATCAAAATTCGGCCAAGGGAAAGCAGCAGTCCATTTCGAACCAGTCATGAACACAAATGGAGACTGGTAGCCTCACCACCAAGGCGGACAGCAATGGGTAGATGGCGACGACTTGCCTCTTACACGCGGGGCGAGCAGTCTCATTATGTTAATCCATTGAAGCACGAAAACTATTAATGTCAGCAATTTGGTCAAGGGAAAGAAGTGCTTCATAACAATGACTGAACGGTCATTCGTTTAAAGCCCACGATAACTTGGCGGATTCCAATTAGCAGTAATTTTATTTAAAGCACTACCAAAGCAATTCAAGTGGAATGCTGAGAGTCGTGAACTCCGAAGCATGTGTGGATAACTGTCCAACGCTTATTGCCGCTGTCGCTTGAAAATGGATAAAAATGGAATAATTAAAGGCAATTAAAGTGAGTGGCTGGTTGCTTTTCTTCCTAAATATGCAGATGGCACTGACTAGCGCCACAATAAACAACTTTTTCGGAGCCATTACTTGACTACAAGGTTGCTTCAGTAATCCTAAATATTTGCATTGAATAAATTATTCCAGCCATCGAATATAAGACAAGAGTTTGAGAGAATGCGAAACAATCAGTCTCGCGGTATTCGAATCAGCAGCCACCATACATGCGACTGGAGTCGGTGCTAGCTGTAGTTGAACACGAATCGTGAGCTCGCAAACAAACGACGGTTTCACTTGGCTGAGCCGCATACAAAGTAACGCTCAGAATTCTCATCACGTGATCTTTCGACTGGGCGTAAGTTAATCGCACCACACTGTCGAATAAGAACCTCATGAGAAGAAATGCATGCATATGGGTAACACATGGATATTCAATAAACAACTTTACCTGGTCCGCCAACTTTTTGTCTTTTGCAAAAACCCGAAATAAAGCACTGTGTGCTACAATACAGTACAAACAATTGTGGTGAAGGCTTGATACGAGTCCGACAAGTTCAAATTCTTCTTTCTTCAAATTACTTCCAGCTAAAAGCAATTACTATACAATAGTTACACGCAAATGCCTTCAGCACGGTACTGTGTTTTCATGTTAGCTGTCAGTAGCGCTACGGCAAGCTTAACAACCTTTTCCTCCAAATTGCCTTTAATAAAATTAAGTTTTTCTTACACAGCTCAAAAGCAAATCAAAAAACCGCTATCAGTTTGAAGTTTATTCGTTTGTTGAGAGTATCTAAAGTACCTAAAACTTAAAGCAATGATTCCCAACCTTTTGCAGTCACGCATCCATTTAAATAATCACTCCTGCGGACTCAAACTCGAACTTTTGTCTTGGAATTAACTTTGCATTTCCCTACTTCTCATTATTCAGCTGCAGCAGTAAAGTGGATTATGTACTTTAAATATTATTATGCGGCTATGACCGCTGCAGCAAATATTAATCAAGTTAAACACCTGCTCAAACACTTTTTTCTCTGAACAGGTAATATGAAAAGCTGCTCGTGAAAAAAAGTGTTTGTTTGGCAATGCTAAAACTTCACTTTGACATTAACCGCACTTTGTAGAATGAAATAATGCCTAAAATAATGTGACATCAACTGTTTCCGCCCTTGAACAAAGCTTTGAAAAATGGTATTTTAGCAAAAGCTTTTCGTGACGCTGTCGGTGATCAGTGACCGTAGCTCGTTAATTTGTTTGTACTGCATTCAACGGAACCACTAACCTGTCAAAAAAATTAGGATAAAAGCTAGTAATCCTGTAAAGAGCTTATTTTTTGAAAGTCACTTAAAAAGTTATCAATAATGGCATTTTGGTGTAAAATTAGAGCAATTTTTTAAATGTCACCAAAAACTTTGCCAAAAACGGGAAGTTTTTGAAATGCAATTTTAATGAAGCCTCTAATCTCGAAGGTTACTTACAAACTCATATTCACTTGGTTTTTTGTTTGTTGCCAATTCCAAGGAGAGGGGGTCATGACAGAATAAGCCCATTCAAATACGTAACAAAACCGGTCACTGATGACCGCGCCACAAAAGCTTGTGGCGAAACAGCTACTGCTTTCGCTTCGACACAACCCTCCTACCTCTTCCAGTTATAGAATTCCTACAACGCATAAAGTGCTCAAATTGATCTGGTCTGTAGGCCAACGCACGAAAAAAATTGGGAATAAAGCCAGATTTATCATCTGCCGTGTACATTTTCTCCTGAGTTAACACTGGAAGATCTTTAATCTGAAAACCAAAAAAAGTATTATAATATAGCTTTGAAAAAAAGCTGTTTAAGCCATAAGCTTTTTCATAGCGCTCTCATCAGTGGCAAAATCGCGTCAAAAGAGAAGATCTAGAGCGAGTAAGTGTTTTATGTGGTTAATTTGGACGTTAGGCAATCAAGACGAGCCAATGATAGCGCTGGGTCATTCCATAACAAATCATCACAGGCCTTTAACCTCTACCTCTCTGATTTCGATGAAAATTGGTGTATGGGGTTATCTAATAGCAAAATGCCACTGGTGAAAATTTTAGATTTTTACGACTAATAATTTTTGAGTTTTAGGGGGGCGAAGTTTTGGGGAAAACAAAAACCCCCTTTCGCATGTTTAAAATATAACATGTTATATATGGTTGGAATCAGAAAAGATCAAGGAATTTAAAAATAGTATCAAAAATCTCATAAATATCAATATAAAAAAGTTATTAACTTTTAAAGAATATTTTCCACCTACATTTCCTAAGGATTTCGAACCCCCTCAAAATATTTGATTCATGAGCCATAAAAATATGCAATAAAAACAATGGGTATAGACCATTTATTATGCTTAACACTCAATACAAATGATACGCTAAAGCAATTCTTAAGGGAAATATTTTCAAAAATTCAATTAAAATGTGAAGGATTTTTTGTATATCAAAATTTCAACCTTGAAAATATTTTCTATTGAAAAAGAAAAACAATCAACTCAAATTTTACAAAAAAATTAACAATAATCAGTGCCTATTACTTGAAACAATATTTATCAGGGATATCTAGAGCATCGAGATTGAAAACTCCATTGGGTAGCTGTCAACAAAAGGGTCACTTTCTCAATTTCAACAAAAGCAAAATATTATTTCTAAATTGCTAATTTTGTCTTGTTATGAAGTAGTTGATTTGTTATAGAAAAAAAAATCAAGTATTGCGGTAACAAAAACTTTGTTTCAAAATTAAACCGCATTAGCAAGCAGGTACAGTGGTGGCTACTTCACACTTAAATTTAGTAGAAGAGTTGCAGCCGTGAAAAGCATTGTGCACATTTCACAATTTCCAGCAACACTTTGCTACACAAATGTAACCACACATTGCTCAAGTCAAGTTCTGATATTATTTGCTTGCTTAATGACCATCCACATAGGTCCACATCAAATAAAAACGCAGCAGGAAGAAAAAGCACTACAAAAACAATTTAAATAAAACAATTGCACAATAGAATTTTAATTTTAAGTCCATTTTGAAGTGATCAAATTTCTATACCATAACTCATATACTTGATCTTGAGTGCAAGTTGAGCATTTTTTGAATAATTTTGTCTAAATTGCCATCAACTAATTAACCAAGGCACAGGAGGCTTTTTAAATATGAAGAAGCTGCACTGTGCATATATAAAAACAAAAGCATAATTGAATTTGTACAATGAAGGAATAAATATTGCAATAGCAAAATAACAGTCATAAAAAGCAATTAAAAAAGATTCCTTGGATGTTAGCGTACGAGCTTTTATCAAACACTTAAGTTGGAGATCTTTCGAGTTTGTACAACTGCTAAAACGTTTTAACTGGTTTTCAGCAAAACAACTAAATGCACTTAGGAAAATCAAAACGAAGTTGCAATGACTAGATTCCAATTGAATGTCTTGAAAATTTCATTCTGTGCAGGATCGAGCAGTGGCAGACAAATACAACTTACACTTATAAGCCAAACAACCTATCGCCTAATCTACATAGCTTTTGTGTAAATCATATCACTGCATTACCAGACTGAATCCACAGCTACCAGCAATGGTTTGTTTGTACTTTTGACCCTTCTTGAGACACTTCAAAAGTGCAGGAAAACAGAGTTATCAATCCCACTGTTTTAGATATCCTTGATAACTATAAAAACTCATTTCTAAACACATGTACAAATGAAAATTGCAAAAAAATATATCTAGACTTTTAACATCATTTAAAGTATTAGCTGAAAGTGAAGGTGTACATAAATCACAGTAAGAAGTTAAATATTACTTTGTTCATTTCATAATTGTTACTTCTTTTGTTTAAAGTAATATTGGATCCAGTGAGTTCCTAAATTTAAAGATGAAGCAGCCAATATTTTTTTGTCCAAATGGCAAAAGTCTTCTATTTCAGGATTACAATGATATTTATTATATCTACTCAGATACAATATAACTTTAAAATCATCAAACTCTTTATCGTGAAAGCATGAATGCCACCCAAACTTTGTCATCATATTTACAAGTGACATAGTCTCCAGATTTTGGGTGAAGCAAATCTTGAACCAAATCTCTTTTTGAATTCTTTAGTATGATTCTTTTCTCTCCTTCATTAGCATTTGATGTTTCATAGATTTTAACTCTAGCATTTCCGGCTGGAATTATTTTATATAATTTATGGGTTCCAGGAATTAATAGAGCATTTTGAAATCTGGTTGCCAAAAATTTTTCTTTCTCCTTTATTTCTTCACTAAAAGTATAAAAAACTAATTTTTCCCCAAAATTTTCTTTGCAAAATGTATACAAATCCGGAGGAGTTAATATTTGATTTTCAAATGGTTTCTATAGTCTAGCTTTAGCGGTGGTCTTTTTCACCACCCCTCGAATTCCATCACAAGCACTTTTTCCTTGTGAAGTTGCAAAAAAAATTGCCACTAGCATTCTACATCAAAATCCATTTTGTGATAACATAAATTTATAAAAATAAATCTGTTTTTATATTGCCCAGCGCAACTATCACTGTAGTAATAAATTTTGCTCAGTTTGGGTATAAAGAATTTAATTTTAGATAGATCTAGAAGTGTACACCAAAGATGTATCATGCTTTGTGTTTGGGGATTATAAACAAACTTTTATGGATAATTTTATCATCATCTGATTTCTCGTGGTAAACTACAGATGGGTGTACAGTACATTGGGAATTTTTCAATGAAAACCTTGGGCTTCGCCTTGTATAATAAAACAAAAATTCTCAGAAAAATCCAACATTATTACTTCCTTTATGAAAAGATTGCTATTTAGCTTTTGAAGAAAATGTCCTTGAGATTTTGAAATATAGCGGTGTCTTGTCAATTAATATTATTCTTTCACTCAGTGAAGTACTAAAATCATCAAAGTCATCTGTTGTTTCCAACAAAGTGCATCTATCCACTGTCACTCACTGTTTATCTTTAATTTCTTCCACGTCTAAAGGGAAAGACCTAAAGTGAAAACATAATTATATTTCAATAGTTTGTTCTACGTGGCTGGTGTTGTCAGCTGACGTCCGAATTATTGAAATACCATTACGTTTTCACTCTAGACCTTTCCCTTTGACGCGTTAGCCACTGATGAGAGCGTCGCAAAAAGCTTATGGCAATAGCAGCTTTTTTTCAAAGCTTTATTTGAAAACATCCATTACACTTGAGTTAAATTTGGCAAAAATTGCTTCAGCGAATCATTTGCGTTGAGTGTTAAGCATAATAAATGGTCTCTACCCATTATTTTTATTGCATATTTTTATGGATTATGAATCAAAAATTTTTGGGGGGTTTCAAAATCCTTGGGAGGTGTGGGGGGAAATATTCTTTAAAAGTTAATAACTTTTTTATATTGATATTTATAAGATTTTTGATACTAAGCAGGGTCATCCATATTTATCGTTTCAACTTAAACAGGTTGTATTTACGAAAGTAAACAAAATTTACAAGTAATACAAATGTAATGTTAAAGAAAAAATAAAGGAAAAAAAGTACAAAAAGTATCATTCAATATATTCACTCTTTGCGTCGATAACCAACTGAAGATGTTTAGGAAACGACCTACACGCGTCACGAATTACACTCTGGGCAATTCAGGTTTGTACAAATTTCCCTTTTAGAGTTTCCTGCCTTAAACAGCTCAACAATTGCTGTACGTTTGTCCAAAAACCTTGTCATAATTATATTTAAATTTCTAAACGTTTAAGGGTTACATATATACTCGTAATTTCAAAATCTAAAAAAGATAGGAAAACGTATTAAAAATTCGATTGAATAGAGATTGTAACGCTAAATATTGATAGCCCTGTATTTAAATTCCTTGTCCTTTTCTGATTTCAACCATATATAACATGTTATATTTTGAACGGATCTTGATGAAGATAAATGCATTTTTTGAAAAGGGGGTTTTGTTCCGAACAAAACTTCACCCTTATAACTCAAAAATTTTTAATCGTAGAAACCTAAAATTTTCACCAGTGGGATTTGGCTATTAGATAACCCAATACACCAATTGTCATCAAACTCAGAGAGGTTAAAAAACTTTTTTTTGTGGTGATTTGTCATGGAATGACCGCCCTGGTATGTAAAGCGCGCCAAAGAAAGATTTCGCAATAGCGAAAGTTAGAGAAAGCGCAGCAGGAGGCCAAATGCCGCGAGTATCGAAAGAGTTTGAGAGCGTAAGCAAACTCTTTCTGTCTGCATAAAACCGGGCGATCGGTCTTGTGATATAAGCAGCCTCTAAGAGATTAAGATGGAAAAAGCTGCGTGCTGTGGCGAGGATTGCAAACCGCTTGTTATCAGTTTAATGCACATTGATCATTTTCTAAAAGATGTTGACCAATAGTCGTTCCTTTGCACGATCTGTGTGGTTGAACCGGCGCGATGGTGCAGTGGTTAGAGCGTCCACATTGTAGTCGGTAGACCTGGGGTTTATTCCTAAGTCGAGTCATACCAAAAGACTTTAAAAATGGTATTCACAGCTTCCCTGCTTGGCGCTCAGCATAAAAAGGGATAGTGTGGAGAACAAGCCGGCAAGCTTGCTTGTTGTGTCCTTGGGCAAGGCACTTAACGGGATGCCTCCACCTTTATGTGGCAGACAGGTGGCCCTCCCGTACTTCACCGGATTATAATTGTGAAGTTGCTAACCCAGCATGTCAGACGACTCTTGAGTACTCACTAGTGGCAGTCCGCCTTGTTGGTGGTGGGGCTATGAGTCACTCAAGACTGGTTCGAAATGGGCTGCCATCTTTCCTCTAGCCTAATATTAATTAGGTTGACGGCATGAACCTGAATTACCGTTCATGCCGTACCTCCATCCCAAGGAAGAGGAGGGGTAAACACAAACAAACAACAAACAAACAACTGTGTGGTTGAGATCGGCGTGGACGGGTCAATTGTTGTCTTAACGTTGCGGAACGTGTTGCTTGATGCGATCCTGTAGCCGTTGAGATGTTCGCCATACGTACCGACTTTAAAAGTGGCACTTATATTCATATATGACAGAACTTTTTTGAGTGGTAGGTAGAACATCCTTGCGGGTCACAGGCAGCATGCGCTTTGACGTAAAGACCAAGCGGGTGCTGACGGAACCATAGCAGCTTTCCACGGCGGTTTTGACTTCTTTTTCCAAGTTTGTAAAGGGCTTGCCAATCCAAGAGACCCTCACGTACGCCGGGCACTTTTCTGGGCCGAATCGCTTAAGGGGCGGAGAATTGAGCGATTGTCCTGGTGATCTGAGCGTTGATGACGTTTTTAGGATAGCCATTGTGCAGTAATATTTTCTTGATCCGTTCTATTTCTCCATTGAGTCTACGCTTGGTGCAAATCATTAGGGCTCGATGCACCAAAGTAGATATTAGACTTATTTTACGTTTAAGAGGACAAAAGGACTCCCAACGTAAATACCGGCCGGTGAAAGTTGGTTTCCGGTATACACTGGTTTCAAAGCCAATATCTGTTTTTTCGACGTGTGCATTAAACTATGATAACAAGCGGTTTGCAATTCTCGCCACAGCACGCAGCTTTTTCCATCTTAATCTCTTAGAGGCTGCTTATATCACAAGACCGATCGCCCGGTTTTATGCAGACAGAAAGAGTTTGCTTACGCTCTCAAACTCTTTCGATACTCGCGGCATTTGGCCTCCTGCTGTGCTTTCTCTAACTTTCGCTATTGCGAAATCTTTCTTTGGCGCGCTTTACAAAACTAGCCCTATCATTGGCTCATCTTGATTGCCTAACGTCCAAATTAATCATATAAAACACTTACTCACTCTAGATCTTCTCTTTTGACACGATTTTGCCACTGATGAGAGCATCACGAAAAGTTTATGTGTTAAACCCTCTTTTTTTAAATCTATATTAAAATTCTGTACCACCAACAAAATTAGGTGCTACTATAGCGTGAGGTCTACGGACATAAGTTAACCACAGAGATGCAGGGTGAGGTCTACCGCTTGACTCGCACCTACCGAGGTGCAAACCGCGTGAGGTTTGGGTTAGAACCACTGCCCTAATCCCAACCCTTAACCCTAACCAATAATTTATTTGTGTCATTCTTAGAAGATGTACGAAGTGTGTATCGTTAGAATAAATTTACCTTTGTGTGTGAAATGCATGTGTGGTGTTTGGAATCATTATAGCTATAGTAGTAAGTGTGTAGCTATAGAGGGGTGACGGATAAATAATTCAGTGGTAGACCTCACACTATAGCAGTAACCGGAAGTAGATCTCACGCTATAGTGTGGTAGACCTCACACTAAAGTAGCACCCAAAATTATTATACCGTACTAAAGCACCAATGTTATAAAAGTGATGAAATAGACTGAACCATGTAAGTGTAACGTGCACATCGTTACCAACCAGTTAATAAGAGACAATCTATTTAATTAGCTTCTATTATACAATAAGTTGATCCCGGTAGTTATGGCAAGAGCGCTCAATGGGTATACGTCAGAGCTAAATAATTATAATTACAAAAAATATTCGAAATTGATTTTAAATTTATTCAAGCAACAGCTGTTTCGCCCGAAGGCTCATCAGGCGTGCATAAAATCTCTAAAAACAAAATTGCAGCAATAGTGGTTAAATATGGTACGATTGTTAATGGTACTTTGACAAGATGGGAAATTGGGTTAGTTGTAGATTAATTTTATGCAGATCGCTATGATGGGGCTATATGGTCGCTGTACTGTAGCTTACTAACTTGAACAACCGGTACGCAAGTAAAACAAAACTGCATCGCTTATTGCAAAGCTGACGAAACGTAGAATTTGATATCAGCTGACACTCAAATTTTATTTTCACATAAAACGTATAGCTGAGCTAACTTGATATCTGTGCCATAGAAACTAAATATAAAGTAAAATAATTAAAAAACTTTTTTAGTTTACTTTCTATGGCACAGATATCAATTAGCTCAGCTATACGTTTTATGTGAAAATAAAATTTGAGTGTCAGCTGATATCAAATTCTACGTTTCGTCAGCTATGCAATAAACGATGCAGTTTTGTTTTACTTGCGTACCGGTTGTTCAAGTTAGTAAGCTACAGTACAGCGACCATATAGCCCCATCATAGCGATCTGCATAAAATTAATCTACAACTAACCCAATTTCCCACCTTCCTTGTGAAAGCACAACTTGCAATAGTACTGATAATGGTGCAACCAACCAATATTGGGTGGTTTTGCCTTTGTTTTTAGAGATTTTAGATTTTCCAAAACTTACATATCGTATGGGATATCGAGAAATGCCATTGTTCATTTTAGAATGACTATCTTGAGTATCACCTTCATGTGAATATCTTTTGCAGCAAAAGCTGGCCTGAAAAAAAATTTTCGTTTAAATTTGGAGTGCCTGGTTGCCACAAACCGGATGCGACTTTGTTGCAATTGCTTGGCTCTAAAATAAATGCCTACGTAACAGCCAATGTGAAAGGTGTCATGACCAATAGATACGCCACAGTTACAACCAATTTGCATTTAAATAGTACTCTTATCTCAACACATTGTGACAACGCGTTTTGACTTCAAACCGTACGATACTTAAGAACCTAAACATGCTACTACTTCATTGATGAAGAAGCCCACAAAATCTTTTATCTAAAAAACAGCTACAAGACGTTTCCAAGTCACCACATCTTTGACCAGTGAGCACTTTATATTATTGCATCAGTTGGAGTTTCATAAGAAACGTTACAAAGGGCTATAGCTTTAACCACTCAACTTACATGAACTTTAAAAACTCTTCCATAAATACCACGTTCCAAGGTTTTGAAACAATTAAGCAAGCTCATTTATCTTCAAAACATCATGCTATTTTCAAAAGTACAAAATAATTTTAATCTGGAAAAAAGTTAAAGAGGGTGTCAAACAATGGCACAACAAATTAAATACAAAGTAGGGGACCGCAAAACTGTCAGTTAAACATTTAGGCTAAAGCGAGAGAAAGTGAGCTTGCACACAAAGCATGTCGTGTGCCCACCAATGGCAATCTACCTTGTTTGCGGTGGCACTGCTGTTTCCCCCAACTTAATTTTAATAAGGTTTGAAGCGTGAAACAGGACAACCGTTTCGCACTGTGCCTCCATCAACTCAAAAGAGGGGCGAGCGCCAACTACCACCGAGCAAACGCTTTGTTTAGCCGTTGTGAGCATTCATCGTTTGAAAACCTTAAAAGAGGGGAAATGTGAAGCCATAACAATGACTGCAAGTTTGACACCCCTGGTTGAGTAAATAAAGAATACAGCGAACAAAAAAAGTTGGTCTCATAAATCAGCACACAAGGAAAAAATTCTCAGTAATTAGCATAAGAAAAGCAGACCAGATTAAAACCGATTTGACCTCGTAAAGCCACGACATATTGATCGGAGCTTGAGCAATTTACCTCGCGAAAATAATCCAATGCACCGAACTTTTTCCGATTACTATTTGCAACTTTCGATACTAGTAAGTGATATCAATAAAGATCTCGCTTTTAAATTGGCAACTTAGCAATGGTCAATGCTGAACATAACGACGTGTGTTTTTTTTGGTGTTATAGATAACAAAAACGTAGCAATTGCATAAACGACGTAAAAACACAAAGACAACTTATTTGACCACAATCATATCACAACGTATATTTGTTGCACACATAAATACTGTAGTAGTAAAAAACACGAAAAATAAGTTATACTAGAGATGAAAAAGCATATTTATCTCTAATTTTTCAAGAATTCTGCCAAGAGGGAGGTTTAAAGACTCTTTTGTCTTTAGTGAGAAATTACGGCGTATAAGAGTGTTTCTCGATTTGTGGTCATGGGGGCCATTTTCCAACTAAACAAAAGCTGTAGTTTGGTTATATCTTAATCTCAGATTATTCAAAAAATTTTCTACGCAATCTTTTTCCAGTTTCAGTGATGTTTCCTAATAAAAAAATCCTGATTTACAGGAGTATTCTTTTGGGTGGTTATGATTATGATAATCAGCGGCTCATCCGATAAATGTGCTGTGGCCCATGACCCGCCGGTTGAGAACCGCTGGCGAAAACAAAGACAGTATCACAATCTGTTTACTGCAATTTTGAACCATTGCCTCAACCTACTTGACGGGGCATCACAAAATTCTTTTAAATAAGTCGATTCAAACACAGTGTGAAAATGGTTGATAGCATTGGTTTCTACGAATAATAAATATACACCCGGTATTTCGCAATCGGACGTAGTGATCAAAGACGCTGATACTTAAAGCAGTGCAAAGATTTATGGCATGTGTTTTAAGAATAAAACATAACAGAAGTCCAAAGAGAGCTTGAAGTTTAAGCAAATTGTAGATATTGGCATTGTATCGATTGGCATTGCACAATACAACCATCTCGGGATGATTTGCCAGCTGCTATGTAAGCGCTGCTCTGCACGATAGTTCACGTACAGCATTCAGCGACCGGTATACAATTGGTCATCAAATACCAGTCGGTTTTGTGTTTGTTCATTCGACCAGTGCTCTGCCTTGCAAGAAGCGAGTAACAGTAAACAAGGTTAAGTACGATGTTAGTATTAATAATCAACATGCTAATTATTTTACCAACGCAATTGGTGTCTATGATTGTGTTAATTGTCAGCTACAAACAATCCCCTCACAAGATCACTGCAGTTTTAATATTTTTAAGAAACGTCACATAAGCATTTGAACAAGTAAAAACATGCAATTAAACTATGTCATAATCGCCTGAGCCTGCAAAACGCGGGAGAAATGACGAAAAACCGACCTTCTTTTTTTTTCATAATCGCTTCAGCTCGAGAGCAGCAAGATATGTCTATCTTGAGATTGGAAAACATCAAAACGCATATAAAAGTAGTTGTTTATACGAAAAGGTATTGTGAGCAATGTTACACCTGCGTGTGTCAATTGTGCTTGAAAAGAAACTGTCGAGTTCAGTGCACCAAGAAGATGAATTTCGAAAGCTTAACCTCAAATCCCAAATATATACTAGTGAACGAAAGATGTAGGTACTTAAAACCATGACATTACAAACTGATATACAACCGGCATAGCAAGCGATGTAATGCAACCAGATAATAAGTTCACTGCATGGTTGCTGAGCAAGTAAACGCCGGAAATGTGTTTAACGCTGGGACCCGGTTTACTGACAACTTTCTTGCGATCTTCATCGAAACCTGTAAAAATCATATAAAATGTTAGAGGAATTACTTGCGATCACGTGGATGCAAACTCACACTCTCTTGAATACACGTCACTAACCACAATCAAAGGTTGTAAGATCGAATCCCGTTAAAATCATTACTGTGCTATATATTTTCCTTTATGAATATCAATAAAAATGATACTTTACAATAAAAAAGAACTAAAAAATAATCCCAGTAAATTTCTACAAAACATTCTGTTTCTCCGTTTTTGGAAAACTATCACAGTAATAGCTGCTAAAGATAATCACCAGAATATTGCAAAGTAGCACCAAGCAAAGAATCAATCGTAGAACCAAACAGACCAGCAAACACTCCAATCCAAATCAGTGAAGATTGAAAACTGAAAGCAATTCTCCGGTAAATTATAACTAAGATTCAACTAAGCGAGTTAAGCATTAGGTAAGTTCCTCGGTTCCACCATTCGCTAAATAATTTTTCTTCGCAATCAAAAATCTAAATTCAACTTTGATGTCTGTCTGCAAGAGACTTCCACAAATTACATGTCCTAAAAGCCAGGTTGACTTTGGTGAGACACTTGCTATTGTTGGTTTACCCCTCCTCTTCCTTGGGATGGTGATATGGCACGAACAGCAATCCAAGTTCACGCCATCAACCTAATTGAATTAGGCTAGGGGAAAAGTGGCAGCCCATTTCGAACCAGTCGTGAATACAAATTGCCGACAGGTAGCCCCACCACCAACAAGGCGGACTGCCATTGGTGGGTACCCAAAAGTCGCCTCTTGCAACATGCTGGGTGAGCAACTTCACTATTCTAATTTGGCGAAGCACGGGTTGGAACACTTGTCGCCTACAGAGTTATTCAAATTTCTAACAGAATCATTACAGTCAGGTGCAAAACCGCACATTTATGGATCTCAACCACTGGATCACATCTTCAATTTTAACTATTTAGTGAGGGAAATATACAGGCTTCAAAAAAGTCAATCTCCAAAAAAACGGTCGTTGCCTTCCATTTGGATTAAAAATGCGAATATTTAGATTTTGAAAACGTCGCTCTCAAGAAAAAAAGTCTTCGCTTTGGAAAATTTAAAAAGTGGGCCACGAAAACAACTTGGTAAAGAATTTCTGCCAAATATCAACTCGTTATCCTTTGACGTTCATTCTTGTGACTCATACCTGGAAAAGCTGGCAGCGATCCAACTAGTTGTCGTAAAGACCAAACCCACCGCTAATCCACCGGCAACACTTGATAGTGTGCCAACAATTGAAACACCACCGTTGGTACCTGTTAAATCAACAACATTGATTCAGTGGTTCTATAACCAACTACAGTCTCAGTTTGTCACCTAAGCCCTATACTGGTTGATGGTCCCGCATCTGGCAGCAAGTCGAAAGTTCTTCTTCCAGGAAACAAATCCGAATGACAGAAATTATGTCAAGAATAAAATAAACTACAGCTAGAATAGGCAAACCAGGCGTAGGCTAAGTTTATCAAGGGGATCGAGAGCTGGCGGAAAAAGTTATGTAGTACTCCAATAGCCGGTCGTACTGGTTTTCCTTTACCACTGGACTTTTTGTCATTTTGCTTCAAGATAGTGAGTCCAGGAATGTGCATAATATCTCTTGAGATCATTATAATATCCGTTGACACACGTCTTCCGTCCCAGCAAAGTCACAGTTATGACCGCCTAAATGACAAGTGAGCAGTTTTAACATTGCTAAAATGGCCCTACAACCCCACAAGCATCAGTAAGAGAACTAAGATCAGTACTACAAAGGGACGTCACATTATCTCATAAGCAAAATGTCTCGAAATTACAACAAAAATTATTTTGCGCAATATCAGTGTAAGATGAAGGTTACCTACCATACTACAACATGAAAAACCTCGAAATAAACTTGGTAGACAAACCTGCAGGTACAACTCTTCCTGATGTAATGAGACGAGCCGTTCCTGGTCCGTATGCTGATCCTATCTCAGAAGCCCATGTATCACCACATGCACAAGCTATAGCACCAAGAATCGCAACCGATAACCACGAGCTGGAACAAAGGTGGTTGTACTTTAAGAGGCTGATGAACATGCATTAAAATGTTAACTAAATGCTTTCTCTTTTTGCTCTACCAGTAAATTGGAACCACACATTTTCTTGGACGAAGCCATGAATCATGATCTAGGGCAGGTTAATATTTCGTAAATCACTATGGTTAACAGCCTTAAAAAAAAAAAAACATGCCAGTTATTTTGGTTGCTCTAAGAATGGGCGTTCCAAACTACTTGTTGGTTGTTGTTTACCCGACCCCTTCCGAGGGATGGGGGCATGGCGGAAGACCATGGAGCCGAGCAACTCCCCAGGGTCTGGACCAGAGGTCATAGAGAGACAGAGAGTCGCCAAAGAGTAAGCAGCGCAAAGAGTCCGTAACTGGACAGTGCAGAATGACATGAGAGATGTCCTGGGACGAGTGTCCACAGGCGCTGCAGGAAGGATTCTCGATTCTGCCAATCCTAGAGAAACAAGAACCTAAAAGGAGGCTGTGTCCGTTGCAGCGTACACGAGAGAGAACCCAGCGAGCATGGCAAGGGAGCACAAGTTCCTCAGTGGAAATCGAGGGAACCTGTGTGTCAAAGAATTTAGATTACAGAGCCAAAGAGACAGTATGCCTCCAGTCCGAGAAAAGAGAAGAGTGGATACGAGAAATAAGAGAGAGACTACAGGGGATTGTGGAGGGTGCAAGTAGCGCTCCTCGCCTGGCCAGCTCATCAGCCATGTCGTTCCCTGGGAGAAACGAGCATCTGGGGACCCATTGTAGTTTGATAAAACAGGAGGAGACAGAAGACAGTTCTTGCCAAGGGGAGTGACCGGGGTAACTGAGACCCTTGGGAAGACCAACAGCCATTTCAGCCCAACCCAAACGGGATCAGGGACTGCACCACCACATTGAGGCGGTTGTTGATTGGTGCAGTTCCAAACAACTTATGCAGTTACATTTATTACCAAAACGAAAAGAAGGAGATTTAAAGTCAGTTATATAACAACTTTTAAAATATACAGCATAGATTTTTGAATTAGCGTTACTTGCAGTAAAGTTTGAAAAACGTTTCAATTAATACCCGCAATAAGATGCATTGCATTGTAAGCTTCGAACCCAATGGACCTTGTAGCCTAAGCACACAGTGGCAATGGCACCTAAACACAGCAAAATGGGCAAACCTTACCTGACATACAAGTTAGGATTGTAAAAATCGACTGGAGTTTCTTTGCAGCCTGCTTCAATGATGTAGAGTACAGCAAGACATGTTGGAACACCACCGCTGTTCAACACATTTAACCAATTACGTTGAGCACCTAAACAAAACTAGAGCTCAAAAAAAAAAGTAACAAACCACAATTTTTTAAATATAACACGCTTTTGCAAATCGAATCAGGTCGATAAGCTGTTATGCATAATAAACCAGATTATATTAAATAGAATTGATAGATGTCGCCTAATCGGTAGAACTGCCACCTACGGCAGCAAAGGTCATGTGTTTAAGTCTTACAATGACCTAGGTTGTTTGGTTGATTTTTCCCTCCTCTTCTTTGGATGGAAGTACGACGCGAACGGCAATAAGCAATTGTCCTAATTAAATTGGGCTAGGGAAAAAGTGGCAGCTTATTTTAAACCTGTCATGAACACAAATTACAGACTGGTAGCCCACCAAAAACAAGGCAGCTTGCCATTGGTGGGTACCCAAGAATCGCCTCTTACGACATGCTGGAAGAGCACTATTACAATTCTATTAACATCGTTGTTGTAGCCATGGTCAAGAAGCTTGACAGAAATTTTTCTTGCCTAATTACGCTGCTTGCAAAAGAAATGTGTGTGCGTCAAGAATATTCGCGACTTTCAAGCATGTAAGACCACCAGCTATTCTGCTTACAAGTAAAAAGGCTTTTCTGTGATCAGAGAATAAAAACATATAACACAACTAAGGACTAAGCAGTGCACTCCAAAAAGTCTACTTATACAATTTCTTATAATCCTATCCTGAGAATGGCAGCAGAGGTTAAAGTGTTTTAGGTTAAAGAAAAAGACGAATTCTATTTTTCACTTCAGATTTTCATCGAAACTGAGTTGAAAAGCTATCCTTAAATAATATTGGTAGGAGCAAGATCAACAACTGAAGTAACCCAGCAGTCTGATATGTCCTGATCTAAATTATATAATCACATATACCAAGCAATTAACAGGTATACTTTCATTGCAAAAACGAATGACTTTGACAATAAAGAGTATGATTACAGAGCTAAAACTATTAACAACAAATACAGGGTGTTTCATCTCAATATGTCACTTTAGAAAACCTCATATCCCAGTAACTGGCAAAAGTAGCAGGATAAAATTGGTTACGTTGGAAAGGTAAAATCTCCAATTTTGTTGCTGCGGTGGTTTCGCCAGACCATTGTTACGTCACAATCAAGGTTTAAGCTTTTTGTGTAAAATGCCGTTTCTACAGATTTGCCTCTTATTTGCTTAAAATGTCTTTTACTGGAATGGAGAAAGCGTTTTGTGTTTTGAAATTTGATAAAAAACAACTCGTGGACATGTGTCCAACACAAATTTCAGACAGGATTTTCAAAGCAGCCACCAGACCAACATACCATACAGAAATGGCATGCAAAATTTAAGGAGGGGGGATGTTTGTGCTCCTGAAAAAGAATTGCTCCATCACCTTTAACTGAAACGATCAAAAGAGGTCGAAACATCTTCCAGCAAAGCCCCAGGAAGTCAATCAGAAGAGCTAGTCTTGAACTTCAGATGCCTTCAACAACCGTTTGGCGAGTGGTAAGAAAACACCACCATACGATACCTTATGAACTGCATTTGCTCCAGCATTTGAAAGATATCGACAAATCAGCTCCTGAAGACTTTTGTATCCAAATGCAGATGATGTTGGAAGACGGATTTGATGGCTGTCTTGTGTTTAGTGACGAAGCAATCTTCCACGTAACTGGCAAAGTCAACAAACACAGCACATGCATATGGCGAACTGAACATCCTCATGCAATGCAGGAGCATGTGCGAGATTCTCCTAAGGTGAATGTGCTCTGCACCATATCGAAGAAGTGTGTGTATGGGCCTTTTTTTTTGAAGGAACAACGATCAACAGTGAAGCAAAATCTTGCTTTGCTACAAAATTGGTTGATGGAACTTTTGTTTGAGGGAGAGCGAGTAGACTCTATTTTCCAACAAGATGGGGCACCACCTCACTGGAGTCTCAATGTCAGACAGAATCTGAATGCTACTCCGCATAGCAAATGGATCAGATGTGGTGGAAATGATGATTGTGTGCTCCTGCATTGGCCCCCTAGATCTCCAGACCTAACACCGTGTGACTTTTTTCTGTGGGGCTATGTAAAAGGCTTGGTCTACGTTCCTCCTCTTCCCACGTCAGTGGATGATCTGAAGACTCAGATAACTGAGGCCTTGAAAACCATCAATCCCGATATGCTTGTTTGAGTTTGGCAAGAAGTGGAATACCGTTGTTTCAATGTGTGCCATGTAACCAAGGGCTTGTATATTGAACATTTGTGAAAAGTTTAATAAAACGTTTCTTTGATTTTTGAGTTCAAATTTTTGCTGCGTAAACTTAAGATCATTAGTTTTCAAAAAAAAAGTTTGGTTTTCATATCATCTACAGTTATTGAGATATAAGTTGTCATAAAGTGACATATTGAGATGAAACACCATGTATAACACACAGTTAAACCTGACGAAGATTCTTCATCTTGCTTGGCTTTCTTAGCTGCTCGAAATTTTGTTAGTTTTGTTGAAGTGAAGAAAAATACCAACAAGGAGGAAATGAAAGATGAATTAGCTATGGTCAAAATGAAGCCGACAAGAAGAGCTACAATAAAGTTATACCACTGAGCAAAACCTCAAAAAAGACGGAAGAAAAATACACCACTTAGTCTTAATAACGATACTAGTGGTGACAAACTACACAAAGCAAAATGCGTTTTGGCTATTACAGTAAACTTATTAAGCCAAAGCAAGTGCGATCAAAAGTAATGGCTACTCAACTTTAGAATAACTTTGTTTGCAGTACAGTGTGGCAGACTAATGCTCGCAATCAAAATACTTTGGCCTTAACCAACTAAGCACTCCAAAAAACCTTACACAACATGTTGCATCTGGCCTTGTCGAACTAAATCAACATTGTGCAAGAATGCCTATTTCAAGACCATAAAGCCACATCATGGTCATCTGAATTCTTTTTTTGAGTCCAATAAGTTAAACAAGTTTCTTATCATTCTAGCACAAAACTAAATACTATCCTAAAGGCAAGACTTCAGATAAATAGCATAGCAACTACACCAAAAAGACTAATAAATGTTCAGTAACCTTGTACCTGCAATAACACCAGATAATGCTAATGATTGTTTATGGAGCGCACGAATACCACAGATAAGAGGAATCAAAACTGCAGCAGTCAATCTTGTAGGAGAAACAACAACAATACCACCTTAAAAGTAAAAGAATGATATAGGTACAAAATAGTTTTGACCATTCCTTTTATTTCATGAGTTGAAAGAATAATGCAAAAAATAATATTTGAAACTATACTGTAAACGCAATTAACAGTAGCATTGAGAGGGAGTTACAGGGCATTTATGAACTCTGGTCCTAGAAATTAAAGAATTCAGAGTTTTTGAGACGGCTATGTATGAATTCAAAATTGGAAAACATATTTGCTTTTTACCATAATTTTTCACCAAAGCACTCTTATTCAGCAAAGATCTAAGTGACTCAAAAGAAGTCATTGTTCTGATCTCAAAATAATTCAGTACTGGCCCAAGGTCAGCTTTCAAACACCACTGCCAATCACGTTAAAGCAAAGCAGCAGCCTATTTCAAAGCTGCCATAAATGTAAACTGCAGACTAAGTGCACTTCCATAAACGCCAATTGCAATAAAAAGTGAGTAGCCAATAAATTACTCTAATTCTAATTTTATGTCAGTGAAACATCTTCACTATTGCAATCTAGCAACAAATAAAGCAAAAATGAAGGTTTAAAATTATGTAAAACCAAACTGATATTAAATTATGCAACTTGTAAGCATCTAGTTTTAAGCATTCTTTATTTTATTCTCAACCAAAGCAATATCATGTCTTGAAAAAGTTAACAAGCTTTTATGGAATTAAATGCATAAAACATTGCCAGATGTAAAACAACATTTTAAATGTTTAACATTAAGAAACAGCAATATACTTACCATAATGTGTTCTGATGGCTAGAGAAAAGAACCAAGCAATTAGTATAGCAGGGAAAAAAATACCAACTAATACAGCCATTACAACAACTATTGATTTAAGCATCTTTCTTTTTTGTAAACTAAATTTTATGTAAATATTCAGAGCACACTACCATTATCTAAAAACGTTTTGTATTCAATTTTAAAATATTTAAACGTATTATAGCAACTATTGTTATTATAATCTTCTCTTCTTTATAAACCATATTTTATGTAAATATTTGTAGCAAACCACCAGTCTCTAAAAACGTTTTGTGTTCATATTTTAAAATATTCAAACGTATTAAACAATATCCTGCAGTAAGTCAACTTACAAAATATAAATAGATCAATTTTAACAAACGAAACAAACACAGGTAAAACAGTATTCTGTTTGCGTAAGTACATAAGGCAATAAAGTTAGGGCAACAAAAAACATTAAAAGCAGTACTATTTAAGTTTCACCTTATAACAATATTGATCACAATACATGACAACAAAAGCACAGCATTAAAATGGCACAGTTAGCTCTTTAGCTTATGGATGGCAAATGCAGTTCTTTCATGTCTATATAAATATTGTTGTTTACTGAAAAGTATGAAACATGTTTATACATGAAACGCAATGAGAAGCAGACAAATACAAGTCTATGTGCCATAAAGCGAAAGTAAAATTAAAAAACTGAGAATCAAAAATGAAAATGCATCGTTATAGTACTGCACAAAACAAGAAAAAATTGACATCAACAGTAAAATCTGCAATGTTTGCCTTGTTCTAATGTTTCAAGATTCAAGTTGCTTGACACCTCTTTTTAAAGCAGGGGTACCTTGGCCTTTTTCTGCAATAAAAAAATTAGTCAAAAATAATAATTGAATTCTATTCAATAAACTTACTCAAAACAAGCATATGTACAAGAATCTTTTGAATAGATGAGCTTTTGCATGAAGTGAGAACAAAGCTTTCTGTCACAGAACCATCTTTGTATTTGCAATCAATTTCCAAAGAAACTGAAACACTGTCATCTGCAATATTGATGCAAACTCAAGATTACCCGTTAGTTCTATACAATCAAAAGTTTTGTTGCCAAACAAATTTGGCCAAATGCTGCAACTACATAATTTCACTTTGGTGAAGAAACTGTGGCAATTACCTGTTTTATATCTATTACAGAACTAATGCTATGTACAAAACTTAAAATGCTTTAAGGGTAAAATGCATCATATGTTGAATCACACTAAAGTAAAACAATTGACATCATATTACAGCAATCACCTACAGCACTTACTTCTACTTCATTTAACAAACTTGATGTTTGCCTAAACTTATGCTATGACCTAAAAATTAAGGTAATCCTGTACTTTAACGCGGTAAATTATTCAAGCTGAAAGGGCAGTGTACACTGTAGGGCCAGGCCCGGTATGTAAATGTATGGGGCAGTGTACACTGGGAGTGTACAGGGTGGGGGAGTATACACTGGGGGTGCAAAATTACACTCCCTTCCAGTGTACACTGCCCTGTACATTTACATACCGGGCCTGGCCCTACAGTGTACACTGCTCTTTCAGCTTAAATAACTTCCGTACATAAACAATAGATGGAGCATAGTTGACAAACGCCATTTCATTGTTACATTGATCGCAATGGAAGTTATTTCAAATAAGTCCCATTCGAGCACAAAATAACACCCACTCACACTTTTCACGAAGCTCAAACAAAGTCTGGCGTTTTTAATTTACCGTGCTAAAGTACAGGATTACCAAAATTAAGTGCACCCAAATTCAAAATTTGACTTAATTTAAAAGTCATCATATACGCCAATAGAAAATGCTAAAAGATCTCTGAACTTGGTCAAACCATACAACTTGGAGGAACTTAACAAAATACACTTACTGTTGAAAAAAAGCAAGTGCCCTGATATGTTGGTGTGTGCCTAAATAGATTGCCAATTTGCTGAAAAAATGACTAAAGATAACCATGGTGCATAATCACTGACACTTAAAAAATATCACATACATAGTAAAACAAAAAACATAATATGACTGTACCTTTTGTATGACAATCCATTATTTTAAGTCCTTGGGATACATCTTTCCAATCAAGGGGATCATCTGGACCAAATGGATTTGGAGAATGAAATTTACACCCATATCTATAGCACAATTAATTGATAAAACTTTGGTAGCACCAGATAAAAACAACTTTTGTTAATGCATCACCTCATCAACCTCTCTTTGGCAGGTTGGTAATGCACTGGTTAAACCACCAGTTTGGTCTACAAAGAATAGGCTATACTGCTTGATCCAATTTTAATTATAATTATAATTTTATTCCTAATCCAATTTCAACCTTAAAACATATTGGTGGTATGCAATTCCACATATCCAACAGTGTGGACAATTCTGCGGTAGACCACAGCTGCTTCAGTGCTTTGCAGTATGAAACCTGAATTTTAATTCCCATGTCAAATTATACCAAAGACTTTAATGATGGTTCTGACTGCTTTCCTGCTAACTGTGTAACATGAAAGCAATGCTGTAATGTGGAGAAAAAGCAGCTAAGTTTGATGTCTGCATCCTTGGTTACAGGGTTGTGGCACTTTAATGATATATCTCCACCTTTACATGGAAGCATCAGTAACAAACAGTTTGCCCTCTATTTAATGACTATCAAATAGAGCATGAGGGAAAAAAGAATACAACTAGATCAAACGATGGTAGTGGCAAACTTCTTTTTGGCTTAAAAACATTGAGTTTTCTCTAAAGACAGCAATCCAATAATTTTAAGTATTTAAGTTCAGTTAAAGTGTGGATGTGGATTTCACTACAAGCCAAGAAACTGATAAGCTTACCTAGGTAGCAGTTCCTTACCGGTGACCAGTTTTCAAAAATCCAATACTGACTTCTATAAAAGAAATATCATCATCTTTTGTTTCAACACAAATTCCATACGGGTCATCTACAGTGGCACTAAAATGTATTTTTTTACTGGAAGCATTATGTGCAGAAGCCATTAGCCAGACATCGACTCACTCAACTACCTAGTTTCAGTCGTCTGTTCTATCTAGCTGATCATGCACTGAACCAAGCGGCTATGTAGTAAAAACATGCACTTAAGAAAAGGCCAACAAGCAGAACTCCAACAGACAGAAGCAACTTATGGAATCGAAAAAATGTCACAAGTGGTTCACAAATCATGAAATCATAGAGCACCAAATAAATAGTAATCATTTAGGGACTGTCCATAAAAGATGTCCACAATCAGGTGGGAAAGGAGTTTGTAAATTGCGGACTCTTAAGGAGAAGTGGGGTGGTTTCTGGAATGCGGACGTCGCAACACGTCATTGTCAATTTTTGTTTTTAGCTTTTATGATCTTTATTACCGATACTTATTTATACGGGTTCAAGCAACTACAAATCTAACATTCCTAATGATATTTGGAAATGGAAGCAAGTACGCAATACTTATAGCGTCCTAACTGTCAAAAGAACAGGAATACAAACAACCCGCCAAACAAGTTGAACCTAAAAACCGGGCCCTCTCTGATCTTTTCTTTCGGCTTTTTAGTAGGTCGTCGTTTTTTATGCGTTTATGGTTTTTCCCAAGTGTTTTCTGGTGATTTCGGGTTGTAACCATTAATATTGGGATTCACTTTTATTCTCAACTTATTTTGCGTAGAAGAAAAGTAGAATTAATTCGGGAGTTATAATTAGTAAAATTCATGTGCGCTAAATCTTACAACTAATCATAGTTCTAAGCCAATCACAAGTCATTGATGAGCATTAATTTCTGGGAAGATACTTCACATGAAAACGTGAAAGTCTCTTTTAAAGCTATTTAGTCGACTAAAGCTTAGCCTAATGCAGACAAGGAATTTGCTCATCGGTGTGCTCGATAACTATTGAGTGTGTTTGCCTAAGCCTAACCTATGAGTTTTCTTTAAGACCTAATTATTGTACCCCCAAACAGTGGTCAGTAGGTCCCTCTCAGCTAAGTTTTCCCTCTGGCTTAAACCTTCAGTTTGGCATGATGATTACTTTTGCCGTGGATCCTGGAGAAAAAACTGAAAAGTATAGATGTGGGAGTCCGTTTCCTTCCAGTACCGTAACCTCTTTTCCTTATCTCACACGGATTTCACGTTCTAAGTTCTTTCAATATAATATGCCAACTTCGTGATGCTTTGCTTCTTATCCCAAATGTTTACTATCATCACAAAGAGAGCAATGTCATCCAGAAGTAGCAGAGGCATACTTGACCAAAGGTAAAACTCAACATAATTTCAGCAAAAAATAAAGCCTCCTTAGCTATTCTATATGTCATGGACATTTTCCACCTGCTGCCGAGATCATTAGTCGCAGAAAGGTAACACACAAAATTAATGATTCACATAATGACAAGGAGAGGGAAGTTGAAGTTGAGGAATTGATGAGTGAGGTTCTGTAATGATCTACAGACAGTTTGACCTGCATTGTTGATGTTAGCTGTGAGAAATAATCGTTCAATGATAAAGCCCCCACATGTTGGTTGTTGTTTACCCGACCCCTTCCGAGGGATGGGGGCATGGCGGAAGACCATGGAGCCGAGCAACTCCCCAGGGTCTAGACCAGAGGTCATAGAGAGACAGAGAGTTGCCAAAGAGTAAGCAGCGCAAAGAGTCCGTAACTGGACAGTGCAGAATGACATGAGAGATGTCCTGGGACGAGTGTCCACAGGCGCTGCAGGAAGGATTCTCGATTCTGCCAATCCTAGAGAAACAAGAACCTAAAAGGAGGCTGTGTTCATTGCAGTGTAGACGAGAGAGAACACAGCGAGCATGGCAAGGGAGCACAAGTTCCTCAGTGGAAATCGAGGGAACCTGTGTGTCAAAGAATTTAGATTACAGAGCTAAAGAGACAGTACGCCTCCAGTCCGAGAAAAGAGAAGAGTGGATACGAGAGATAAGAGAGAGACTACAGGGGATTGTGGAGGGTGCAAGTAGCGCTCCTCGCCTGGCCAGCTCATTAGCCATGTCGTTCCCTGGGAGAAACGAGTATCCGGGGACCCATTGTAGTTTGATAAAACAGGAGGAACGAGAAGACAGTTCCTGCCAGATCTGCCACAGAGTTTGAGATAACAGGAAAGATGGAGGAGAGGACAGGGTGGTGATGACAGAACGAGACTCAGATCGGAGGAGAAAAGAAATGGCAGACTTGTTGGTGCTGCCAAGACCAGCAAAGAGCGTGCAGAATGGCGCAGGCTTCAGCGGAAAAACTTGAGCATACTGGGCTTGCTGAATAGGAAAGAGTGGCCTCAGTGCCGCAAAGAGAGCAGTTGGCAAGTACCCCAAAGCAGCCTTTGCCAAAAGGAAAAGGAACAGAGCCGTCTGTTCAGAGTACCAGATCATGAGGGAGGAAGAGAGTCAAGGTGGGCGAGAGCCGGACCTTGGCAAGAGTGAGGGAGATCGGAGTGGGAGCATGGAGTGGAAAGGGTGCACTCCACGCTGAACGAAGGAAGATTTCAAGGAGGAAACGGAAGGCAAGCAAGAAGAGCTTCTCTAGAACAAGTAAAAGGAAGCATGAGCGGGTGAGTGGACGCAAAAGCTCTTCAGGACGATCTGCAGAGTCTTGGTTTCACTCCTAGTCTGGCCAAACCTGAAATAGAAAAGGAGGTTTGGAGACAAATAGCCCGTTCATAAGATAAATAATGAGTGAAATAAGTCAGAGTGACTCCAAGGGGAGGAAACAAAGCCTCGGAGAGAAGAAGTGGGATAGGAGAGAACGAGAGGCAGCCGGTGATGGCGCGACTAGCCACTCGGTGGAGGCGTTCCATTTTGGTGAAATTGGTCATGCTTAGGAAAGGAAACCATCCGGGTGAAGCGTAAGTGAGAAGGGGCCGAAGAAAAGATTTATACAGAACAGAGAGGGACTCCTTAGATGGGCCCCAAGAGGAAGCAGAGATACAGCGTAAAGCCTTGAAACGAGGAAAGAACTTGGCCTTCAGCGAAGATACATGTTTAGAAAAGGAAAGAGTGCGGTCGAAGGTGACCCCAAGTAAGGTTGGAGTGGGATTGAACCGGATTCGGGAGCCGAGTAGGAGAAGGTTGGGCTGGAGGTTAGCTTGGTGGGGATCCACTGAGAAGAAGGAGGCCTCACATTTGCTCGGATTGAGAGGAAGACACCAGTACTCAGACCAGCGCTCCAATCGAAATAGAGCTTCTTGTGTGGCCTCCACCGCAGTGGGGACCGAGGGGAGGAGGACCAAATGGCCAGATCGTCAGTGTAAAGACAGCAGCTGACCGAAGAAGGCAAAGAAGCCGGAAGATCATTGATGAATAAGGAGAAAAGTACAGGGCCAAGAACGGATCTTTGCGGAACACCTCGACGGACTCGAAAGGAACGGCTTTTGTGATTTTGAAAAGCCACACAAGCTCGCTTATCAGAAAAGAAAAAATTGAGTCCAACGAGCAAAGCAAGAAGGGAGGTCATCCGAAATGAGTTTAGTAAAGAGCAGGATGCCAGACAGAGTCAAAAGCTTTCGAGAAATCAATAGTGGACAAGATCATCCGAGAGCCCGGCCTGGGTTTGTTAAACCCATCCGAAATGGACTGAGAAAGGTACAGAATATGATCTAGAGTTGACCGTCCAGGGCGGAAACTGGCCTGGCGGGGAGAAAGAATGGAATTAGATTCCAGAAAGAAGAGTAGACGGGATAAAATGATGCGTTCAAATAGCTTTGAGACGCAGGAGGTGAGAGAGATAGGCCGGAAGGAAAAGGACAGTCGAGAGGCTTTCCCATCTTGTGTATGGGAATATAGAAGATGTCTTTGAGATGGAAGGAAAGGAATGCGAAGTCCAGGAGAGATTGAAGATGTGAAGAAGAAAATCCATGCCAGAACGAGGAAGATGCTTTGGCATGGGATGGGCAACTTTGTCTGGGCCAGTGGCGGTGGACGAGGAAAGGTTGGAGGCAGCCGCAAGAAGTTCAGTGAGGGAGAAAAGAGAGCAGAAAGACGAGTGAGACTTTTCCGGTCACGTGGCTCGGCGGAGCTCAGTGAGGTAGCCTCTTGCTCTGCTACGCAGAGTTTTTGGCTAAGAAACGGAAAAGTGAGATCTCAGGTAAGCGGCGAAGACCGAAGCCGATTCCCTGGGAGAAGAACAGTTGGGAAATATAAGAGAGGAAGAAGACAAGGAAGGAGAGCCAGCGATAACGCGAAGAAGAGAGTGTATAGTTTTTGGGTGAAAGAGAAGAGCAAGTCGTCTGCCATGCCTCAGCCTTGGTCTTGGCGATGACTGACGAGGCGCGTCGAGAAGTGGAGATGTAAGCTTGGCCATCTTCATCACTTCTGTGAGTGGCAGCGAAAGCCTGGCGACCTTTACTAACCGCACTTTCAACCTCAGAAGACCACCAGGCTTTAGGATAGCGTTTGGTGTGGCCGAAAGGAATGGAAGATTTGGCCGCATTCAGTGCCAGAGAGGTAAAGAGAGCAGCAGCAGAGAAAAGAGACGAGTATTTTTCTGTAGAAGGACAGTGGGAGTCAAAGTAGGAGGCAAAGTCATCCCAGCGAGCTTTCTGAAAGTTGAAGGAAGGGGAACGCTCGTTAGGGCGAAAGACTAGAGAGAGAGGAACAGATAGAAAATTGGTAGGTTGTCAGAAACCAGGTTCTGAAGCACCTCCCAGGAGCAAGTAAGGGCCAAAGAGGAGGGATCAAAGGAAATGTCAGGGGGGAGCGACTGCCAGAGAAGCGAGGTAGAAGGGTGGGTGTGTCAGGGTCATTGAGGGGTGGAGATGACCCAGTCGAATACTTCGTCCATGCGGGGGTCGGAAGTACGTTTGGAGTCCCAGAGAAGGTGATGGCAATTGAAGTCCCCCAAAATGAAGAGATTTGTGGAGGAGGGGAGAATGGAGGAAAAAAAGGAGTCAGTTCTGCCATCTGTCGGAGAGGAGCGAATAGAAGGGGCGTACACATTAAAAAATGACAGCGAGTAGGACTTGTTAAGAGAGATGTTGACTCCTACATAATCAGAGTAGGGATCGACCGAAGAAAGAGAGGAGGTAGAAAGTTTAGAGAAAGATAAGCCCTGCCTGACAAAAATAATGACACCACCGCTAGCGTGCGTGGCATCAGGAGAGAGAATGCCAGACCGGGAGTGGGTGCGATCAGAACGCGGAGCAGAGAATCCAGGAATCAGGAAAGAGGAGTTAAGATTGGATTCTGGATACAGATAAGATCAACCAGATGGAACGAAAGAAAGTGAAGTAGTTCAGCGCTCCTGGCTCGAAGACTTCCAGCATTCCATTGAAAAACCCTGAGAGAGTCTGGGGGGTGGAGAGGAGACAGGAGGCGTAGAAGGATAGCCAGAAGCAAGGGGCGGAAGTGGAGGAGCAGAGGGAGAAGATATAAAATGGGCCGACTGGAGATAAGAGGTTTGAAGACGAGAGTGGGGAGGGAGTGCAGCATTAGCAGACGAAGGGCTAGATTGTACAGTGGAGGTATACATGTCGAAGGAGTCCGAACAGAGAGTCACAGTGTTACGAGTGGGCATACAGCATGGGGGCAGCTCCAAGAGTGAGAGCTGTCAAGAGTTCTGACTTTGGAGAAGGGAAAGTTATGAGCACCTTAAATGGACCCATTTGGAGCAGGTGCAGCATTGCACTGACTTGCCCCACCAGGTCACATTTCCAGCGCACACTGAGCAGGGAAAGATGGGGCCAGGATTTGGATGAACGTTTCCGCTCATCAAGAAAAAGAGAAGAATGAGGAGACTACCACATAGGCTACTTAATCTTTATGGCGACTTAATTGAGATCTAGGACGCGTTTATCGCCTAATACAACTTTGAAATCAAACTCTAATACCACCCACTACGGTGTGAAAAAGATCATTGGTTTAATAGAAAGAAGAATTAAAAAAAAACTTCGTTCTAATTATGGAGCGCAAAGCTTCACGAAATGCAATGATCAATAGTAACATCTCAGCCAGCTAAACCGATACCGACCTAAAAAGTAATAAGTATAACTAGCACGTTTAATAAAAAATTAAAGCCATCTTGAAGTAACAACAATCAAAAAGGAGTGAATGCGAGAGATTGATGAGGGTTAGTGTTTCATTACATTCGCCCACCGGGCTCCCTATTCAATAAATATTATGTAAACGCCAAATTATATTTGATTGTAACTTTACAGGTAGTTCCTTGGCGTATGCCCTGGGCCACTCCCAGAAACATGCGACCTGTATGTCATACGATCATGCCTTTGATATTTAACAATTTTCTTATCTTTCTGATGGAACCTATTCTTAAAACTTTTGAATGACACTACTGAGTTGATCGCTTGGTTTCATGAATAAAGCAAATTACAACTTTCCGGTTGCAATGTAACTTGTCACAGTTAAATCGTCAGCATTAGCATTGTTTTCTATTAAAAGAGTATTTAGCAAAATCTTGGACAATGAAGTTGTTGTTTTGCAACACTTTAAAAAAATTGAAAACAGCGTTTGGTTTTACGTAGCTCACGGCTGCCTAACTGCAAGGCAGTTTAAAAAGGAATTTGGTAGAGCCTAATATCAAAATATATTTAACGTATACAAAAGTGTTCAAGTCCTCTTTTGTTGTTGATTTATTATTCTCAACTCTCGGTAAAACGACGGAGATGTTATGAACAGCCGCTTAAGTTGTGTTTAAGCTCATGTTTTTTGATTTGCTTTGCAAATTGTAGGTGTCTTTCGCAGGCCAAACTAACTTACTGCCTTCAGTTGTTATATTTTTTCTAGTGAGAACATGTAAAGTCTAAATCCAGAGACCTGGTTCGGTATGCGGATTAGAACAGATTTATTTTTGTTTTTAATCTGTACTAACTAAAGTTTTTAATTGTTAGAAGATAGCGTATGACAGGCAGGGATGTGGAAGCGGTTATTTTTCAAACGCTTCCGCTTCCGCTTCCGCTTCCACACCTATCGCTTCCGCTTCCGCTTCCGCTTCCACCGCTTCCGCTTCCACCAACAAAAAACGAAAAAACGACCGTTGACAATTTTTTTAATTTTTGTTGGTCTGTGGCCTGCCTTCTCCTACACTTTATCATTTTGAGAAAACCAAAACCTTCATTTACTGCTATTACTTTACCTACTTCGCTTGAGCTTATTGTTTCGAACTACTCTGTGTTTCTTTTTCTTAGATATTAGAACTCGTGTTGAATGTAGAACAGTGCTTTTCAATCTTTTTGTCATCGCGGAGCCCCTAATGTAGTTTTGCGTTTGTCACGGAACCCCCACTAACAAAAATTTAGAAAACACTAGTTGCTTGCAAGAAAATCAAATATTTTGTTACTACAATTCAAAAAATAATTAAACACTTCAACAAATAGACAGTTATTACAAGTTCCTTCACTACTTACAACTACTTTTACAACAGTTAACTTAATGCTTCTCAGATCTAAACCGTATGATTACATATTACAGCTCTCGACAATAACCTGTCGTCACAACAACAAATTACACCGTATAGGGCTGATTTTCTTTCTCTATTCTCAACTAACTCTGACTTTGAGTTAACTTTAACTCTAATCATCATTAGGGATCTTCTGTCCGTCCTCAAAACACGTATTGACTCCGATCTTTTTGGATAGTGAAGTGCGAAATTTCTGTCGTATATGCAGTGTAGTATGTACATGTAAAGCGAGCAAAATTAAACTGCACCAATCAACAGCCGCCTCAACGTGGTGGTGCGGCCCCCATCCCCGTTTGGATTGGGTCAAAATGGCTGTTGGCCTTCCCTAGGGTCCCAGTTACCCAGGGCACTCCCCTTACACAAGCCATTTTTTTGCCGTGGAGCCCCCTAAACGACTGCAGAAGGGTAGCACGCAGCCTCTTTAAAATTGGCATGTCTTCTGTCTACTCCTGTCTTTCTCTTGCCCGTCTTCTCATTCTTCTCCTTTTTCTGATGAGCGGCAACGTTTATCCTAACCCTTTCTCTGTCTTTGCCTGTTTAGTGTGCGCTGGAAATGTGACCAGGAGGAGTAGGACAGTGCAATGCTGCAAATGCTCTAATTAAGTTCATTTAAAGTGATCACTACTCTCCTATTCTAGATTCAGAACTCTTGGCAGCTCTCACTTCTGGAGCTGCCCTCCCTACTTTTTTGGAGATTCTACACCTACCAGCACAGTGACTTCCTTCTCGGACTCCTCCAGCTAGTATACCTCCACTGCTTAATCTGGCCCCCTTCCGCTAATGCAGCACTCACACTCCACCCTCACCTTCAAACCTCTTATCCTTTTTGCGCCCACTTTGTATCTTCTTTCTCTGCACCCTAACCACCGCCTCATGCTCTTGGCTGTTTCTTTCTACCTCCTGCTTTCTCTTCCCCTCCCTAACTCTCCCAGGGTTCTTCAATGAAATGCTGGGGGTCTCCAAGCCAGGAGCACTAAACTACTACACTTTATTTTGTCTCATCCCGTTGACCTTGTTTATATCCAGGATTCTAACCTTAATTTATCTTCCTCTTTTCGGATCCCTGGATTCTCTGCTCTGCGATCTGATCGCACCCACTCCCGATCTGGTATTTTTTCTACTGATGTCGCAGACGCTAGCGGCGGCGTTATCATTTTCGTCAAGCAGGGCTTATTCTTCTCTGAGCTTTCTATCTACTCTCTTTCTTTGCTTGGCCCCTACTCTGATTATGTAGAGGTCAACATCTCTCCAAACGACTCCTCCTCGCTCTCATTTCTTAATGTTTATGCTTTCCCATATTCGTTTTTCTACGAAGGATAGCAGAACCAATTTCTTTTCTCTCTCCATTCTTCCCCCTATGTGGAAGCGGAAGCGGTGGAATTTTTCGCGCTTCCGCTTCCGCTTCCGCTTCCACAGAAAAAGACCGCTTCCACCGCTTCCGCTTCCAGCTTCCGCTTCCGCTTCCACATCCCTGATGACAGGGGTGGGCAAACTGCGAAAGCCTCAAGCAAAAAATTAATGTAGAAAAACGTGATGGGTGCATTTTTCTCAACAGACTTTGAAAATTAAATGTGCTTGCATTTTCAATTGAATAAAACTACTTTGATGCATTTGTCTAATAATTGTTGGTTTTTAATGTTATCTTATTTACTCGCTAATACGACAGGGATTCTTCCTCGAGATTTCGGGCTCAAATTGGGTGGTCCGTCTTATAAGCAGGGTCTACAGAGATAGAAAACAGTTCACTCAGAACCGTGCAGACATGAGGTGGATGGGACCCGTCGTATAAGCGAATCGTCTTATAATCGAATGAATACGTTATACTAAATTTAAAATGTAAATCATTTAGAATAATATACCAATGCGTTCGCTAAAAAGTGCGGCCTTCAGCTAGCTTCCATGATCGCGATGCGGCCCGCAAGCCAAAGTAATTGCCCACCTCTGGCGTATGAGAATGCAAATAGCCTACTAGATCACGCGAATGCACACATCATGTCAGGGTGTCAAATTAGCAGCCCGCAGGCCAAATTCAATCCGCCATGCCCAGTTATGTGGCCCGCGCCATACTATTTTTATTAAGGATAAAGTAGAAACTTTGGATGAAGATTTTTTTAATTGTGGTTCAGTTTGTAAAATTACTACCAATGTTGGAGAATTTTCCAATATATTTGCGAAATTTTGAGATTTTTGATGAGCCAATACGATACCATCTCGCAAGATCTCATTTTGTTACCGCTATTCTTGTGGGTCATGTAGTTGATTCACGTTATTGCTTTTTTGTCATTATTTTTGTAAATGACAAAGAAAATAATGAAGGTTATGAAGAAAGAAATACTTGGGAGAAAACAGAGGGAGAGCTTAGTCAAGAGTTCCGTAGGGGAAAAGCAAATCTTTGAAATATGCAAATAACCGTGAGATAATATGCAAAGTGTAGGATACAGATCAGTTGAATCATCTTTGAAGAGTAAAGTGTTATCAGCTGAAGAACTCTACCATCCGGCAATTTGCACAATTGCAGCAAAGACTTGTGCTCAATTTTTCTGTATCTTAAGAATAAAGCTACAACAATTTTTTTGCAGTCATAAAATTCGTTCGCTAACACGAACACAAAAAATTTTTATCAGTACGCAACATTTGTTTGAAATCTCTCATAACAAAAATTTTGGCTTCTACGCTGCTTAAAATTTGTTTCAAAGCACGAAGACAAAAATTTTTGTCTGTTCACAACAATTTTATGATACCTCGAATGTGAAGATTTTTTGCTGTTACGCTCGGTGGTTTTACGTCATTTTTCCCGCCTTTCGCAGGCTCGAACGTGCTGTATGTATGTCTACCACTACACACTCGCTTTCGAACCAGACTTTTTACTAGAGCAACTTGAAATTCCGGATGCCCTTCCTGACGAATACCAGCAGTGTTTCTATACAATTTTGAAATCCAGACCTTTTGCTCTGAAGCCCCACAGCAATACCACTACACCACAGCAGCTGTGGTCTGAAAAAAACAATTGCGCAACCAGTTTAGGACAGTCTATGATTACCAAAAAAAATTCCTTATTTTGTATTTTTACGAAGACTAATGTATGCCACCCATGATCTGTGAGTTAAATGGAGGATAACCGAGTAGTCAGGACAAAAATTTGATTCAATACAATTTGCTACAATCTCTTTAAACAAAACAATCGTAATTCTAGAATAACCTCTACGTAAAATGCAACGCTTTATGCCCATAGCTACGATTTTTAAAAACAAAAATTAACATTCAAATATTTTTCACTGGTGCATGTGGCAAGACGAATCGAAGCACTCGCAATAACAATTTATAAAAGCAAGCTTTAATAATGCACGAAAATACTGCAGTAGTTAGGCAACCCTCATAAACCGAAGACAATAAGAATTTATTTAGTTCAGGCTTAAAGTGTCCACGGAGATGATTTTCGTTTCTGGCGACACGCATAGTTTGTGGAGTTAAATGTTGTTGATGCAGCGACATGTCTCCCACTGCATAATGATTTTAAATACAAAGTTGAAAACAAGCGAGGCGAGACAGCTGATATCTTTCCTTACCAATAACGATGGCACTGACAGAAAGTCTAAAACCAAGTACTCTGTTGCACTGAAGCCTCAATACACTCCCAGTAGTAATTTGTTGCATAGACATTTTTGCTGGTGGAAACAACCATTATTGCATGTAACCTACCGACTAGGGCAGTGAGCTAGCTACAAGCCTGTAACGCAAATGCATTGAAAACCGTTACAAAGCAATATGTTCAGTAGAAAACATTGCGTATCAAACGAAAAGACAGTGAAATTTACCGTTCACAATGGCACCTGTAGGAAGTGCTACCAAAAACGCAGCTATTTTAAGTTGAACATTTACCAATTTTGATGGATAAAGGTAAAATAGAATTAACAGCAAAGGTAGTGAGTGGTTATAATTACTAAAAAAAAATCATGACTAATAAAAATTAAAATGGTAAAACAAACACGAGTGATTGAATTTTACAAAACTTCAAGTGTTTTTAGAATCCTTGCCAATCACTGTGATCAGATTCATAACTTGATAGACGTTCAATAGAATGTATTCCTGTCTTTAGTGAAGGCGTTCCTTGATCCCTTCCTGTACGGAAAAAATATTGTCATGGGGATAGAACCCAATGTTTTTAACCTACCAACGGAAACAAATCTTTAAAAAATCACTCCCTAATTGAACCAACACCAAAAATATTGACTTAACTTACAGTGACCTATACAATTGTGCACCTACAACGTAATGACATGCAGATATCATCTAGAGTTGGCCAATTATCAAAAGCATAACTCAGTAGGCATTTTTGCAGAAAAGTAAATAAAACTTGATGGCCAGCGAGAAACAAACATCTCATCAACAGTTAACAGTTGCAAGCCAACCACTTGGCGGGAACAAAAGGTGATTGCAAAAAACTTAAGAGGAAGTGAACAGTAGCTTTACAGAAAAAGGCTTTCGCTGAAGATAAAAGAAGGATCTATAGGCGTAGTGTGAACTCGGCGATGCTGTACGAAGTGAGGAATGGTAACTAATTAATAATATATCGCTAAATAACAGCCAAAAACTAACGGATAAGCTGAGCTTAGCAAAATAGATTTGTAAAAACGAATAAAGTACAATGAAATGAGCATGTCCTGAAAAGGGATGGTATGATGTTAAATGAGTGTTGGAGTTGGAAGACTAGGGCGAAGATGACATGGGGATGGCAGGTGAAAAACAAGATTGCATGAGAGAACGAAGGTGTTATCAAAAGCAAAGAAAGAACATGAGGTAAACCACGCCACTTCCATTAACTGGAACAAAGTGAATTTAAAAAAATTCGATCTCTCTCTTTCTCTCTGGATAGTTGCGTATTTACTTACTTAATACTTCCATGTGCAAAATAACTTTCAGCTTGGAAGTAGGATCTTTCTCGGAAAACAAACTAAAATTTTCCGTTATGACACCTTCCTTATAGAGACACGTGTATTCCAAGTTAACAACAATATTGTCATCTGCAAGCAACAACGTGGTACCGATTTATCACAATAATGCATAAACAATTACAAACAAAAGACATTATTGCTATGGAGGTGATTTAAACAAATAACATACAATAAGTAAATTAAACGAACACTCAAGTTAGTTATTGTCTTTCGGCATTATAGCCGATAGGGTGTCACCAAAGTAGATAACTCCTGTCCCCCATTCTGTATTACATGGCATTTGAGTTTTGATTTCAGTCGGATGCCCTTCCTGTCACCAACCCTGTCTTCAGAGGGAAAACTGGACCACCTGTCTTCCACATAAAGGTGGGGGCGTCCCATTAAAGTGCCATGCTTAAGGATACAAGCGAACTTGCCGGCTTATTCTCCACAACTCACTTTAAAGGCCGAGCACCAAGCAGGGGAGTTGTGAATATCATTTTTTAAAGTCCTTTGGCATGGACTCGAAGGGGAATGAACCCCAGGTCAACCGACTGCGAAGCAGACGCTTTAACCACTACGTCACCACATCGGTTAAGTTAGTAAACCAACAAAATTGATTGTAACTTTCACTTTCGACTTTAAAAATATTTACATACAGTAAGTACGTCTTTATGTCAGGGGGAAGATATTTTTCAAACAATTCGTACAGTAACCGACAATCGACTACATTTATAAACTGCTTTGTAAAGAGAGAGTAGGTTATTTAAGTAATTATCTATTGAGCTTTAACAACAAAATTAACTATTGCTAACCAGGGTTTTTTTTCGTCAAAATGTTTCGGACATTTTAAATAAATTGCGGTCAGTCTTTACAAATAGTATTTCCTAGCTGCGCGACTAATAAACTAAACTAAATGTAACCTAAAGTGAATTGACATGTCTAACGTTGAAAAGCTTAGGGCAGATTACTTTAACAAGACAATCGCCAACTGACGATCTCTTCAAAGTTGCAACCTCATTGTACTTATCAAGAAATAAATCGCGAAATAAGGTTTAATGAAAAGCCATCAAACAACAGCACTAGTAATTAAAATTAAATGCCCGACAATACCATATTTGAAGCACTTTTGTTTCGCTAGAAAACTTCAGGCTCTATCGATTATATAAGTATTTATTTCGTTGAGTGCAGGCTTTGTGTTGACAGTGCCACTAACATTATAGCGAGAGCGAGTAGAACTTGGTAACCTTAACGCGTATGCTCTATAACAGTGTTTCTTAACCTTTTTGGCGCTCGTACCCCTTAAAATTTTGTTAAACATTTTTGTACCCCTAGACTTCTCGAACAAACACCAACAAAATTACCGGTAAATAGACAATCTAACAGTGAAATAAATCACAATGTAGCATGTTACCGGTGTTTCATATTTATTAACCATAATATTATTCACAACAAAGCTAATTCAGTGCGAAACCATATCTGTCGGAACAAACAAGAAGCTATTTATTACGTGACAGTAACTCTTTCTTATGACAAAAAATCATTCAGAAATGCAGATGTTAAAAAAGGCTTTGGAAAATGTTTTCTTTTTCAAATAACATTATAGCCGATAGGCTATATTTTTGTTTAAAAAAGTCTTTAGCCCCCCAGAAAATAAATTTTTAGCAAATAGTTAAAAATAATCATTGTTGCGATGCCTCATCTCGTACCCCCTGCTTTGGAGCCTCGTACCCCCGATTGAGAACCCCTGCTCTATAATAATGTTTTGTATGATGCAGCATTAAGTTTTAAGCGCATCCACTTGTCGGCAGTGGATGAAAGCAAGCGATTTCTTGTAGGAGTTAGCCGTCTGGACAGCAGATTGAAGCCGCGTTCGACTGTTGCATTTTCCGCATTTAACGTTGAGTAGCTCGTTTGCAAGTTGCGATAGCGGCGGCCAGTCTCTGTTACGCTTCGCAGCGATAGTTAATATTTTGCGCCAGTTGTCATCCGAATAATGATTGAACATTATTTTGTACTTGAAATTTCGCCATTCGTCACAAGCACTCTCCCTGTCCACGTTGTAAAAGTCAGCCAATTTGCTCAGGTTATCATTTCCATAATCGATATCTTCTTCATTAACAGTTGGAAAATTTTCAGGTATAAAAACCTGGGCTTGTCCAAACACAGACTCATTGCTGTAATCAGGAAGCGTTCGCTTAAATTGTTTACTATATCTTTCACAAATTTTTCCAAAAGAAATTTAATTGCGTTTGAATCTAAGTGCTTGTTAGTCCTGGTCCAATAAGCTTCGACGTTGATTTTTTCCTTTCAATCAAAACGCAGGCCTACTTAGGTATTAGTTGTTGATTGTATGTTTTCTTCAGCGGCATTGCTAGTTTGTGGATCTTCTATAATCACAATATCGCTTTCGCCGTAGAGTGTGCTCTTATCTTCAGCACTCATATTCGGAAATGAATTATCCTCAGGTGTAGTAGGCCTATTTAGTCCAACATCCTCGTTAGAGCATTTGCGTTGCCGCGAGAAAAAACCAAACAATGTTGGTTGGTCGGTACCTGTCACACTTTTTGCTTTTTTTCGAGTTAGTCCCTCGCGCTCCATTTTTGCTTTCTAACATATCGCGATTAAAACTAGACTGTTTTTATATCAAATTCTTCTTCTTTTTTCTTTTTATGATTTTCATAAAATCGGTTGCTGCTTTTTAATGATTTCCTTTGATCTGCCTTTCATTTTTAACCGTGAGTTAAAAGGAAAAAAAAATTTCAACAGTTTTGTTTTTATTTATTGCTTGCGATTAAACAGAAGTTGAGCGTCTGAAGAAAAGATATCATTGCAATTTTAAAGAAGCGCAACTTGTGGAAATTGATTTCATAATTAGCCGATTGCTTTTTTGACTACAGTGCTTCCTCGATTATCCGGTCTAGTTGGGATAATACTTTCAGAAATCTGAACGAATAAGCAAAAAAAACGAATAACAGAATTCTTAACGTTTAAGTCAAGGGAACAAAAACACAACACATTCATGGTTTAAAAAGTGACAGAAGTTCAACATTACAATATTCTAAATTTCCCGCTTAATTAGCACTTGCAACACTAGATCTACTAAAATAGGAATCAATTTTAGATTGTTTGCGGGAAGATTCGCGTTTTTCAGCAGCAAACTCGCGAAGTCGTACCAATGTGGAGGTGCTTGAAACTGTTGCTTCCGCGTGAATACGCAGCCACGTTAGGCAGGATAGGGTACGTTTTGGCGCTGCTCTCTCTAATAAGAAAACTAGGTCTCTTTTGTGTTTTATAAATTTTTAACCCTAACCCTAACGCCAAAACGGATGGAACCCAAAAGGCTTTGCCTAACTGTCAGCTGGCACCCAAACGTCCCATTCCGCGTTAGGCAATGGTCAAACATTTGCATCGCCTCTGCACGAGAAAAAGAGCATATGCTTTTTGCGTTGAATGTTGTGTATTCTCGTCTGCATCTTCTTCTTCATCACATTCGTTTCCTTCTGCTACTGAAACAGGATCAAGTATTCCCTGCTAATCCAAATACTCATAACCTGGCCCATCAGCATGAAACCAGCCATCAATATGAGAGGTCGTCACTTCAATGTTTAGTGCGGAAAATTGTTCAACGAAATCCTCGTTCAGTCCTCTCTCTGAACTAATTGCGTTTTTTTCCACAGAAAATTCGCCGACAATACAGTATTGTAGCTTTTTTTAGTTTATTTAGCGTAAAGTTTCCCGGAAACTATTACTGCAACATTTAGTTAAAATCAATCTAATTTTGAAATGTTGCAGCAAAATAGAGAGACCGGATAATTGAATGCCGGTTAAACGAGTTACGAATAATCGAGGAAGCACTGTAGTTGCTTTTTAATGACTTCCTCCTATCTACAGGTATCTTTGGTTTTTAGTCGCCAATAAGTTTTTTAAAAATTCAAGTTACGGTAATGCGGTTTATTATTTGCGATGCAGCGGGAGTCCAGTGATAAAAGAAGCAGTCGCAATGAAACTTCAAAAGAAATGTAGAGATCAATTAAATATTCAGGCAATTGGATTTTTCTCAAAATACCGTGGAGCACTTCTCCTCGCTGGCACTTTTAAAATTCTGCCATTCTGCGAAAAGCGTCGGTCCAACAAGCGCGCAAGTTTTTTGGAAAGACTTTAAACGATTCATGTTGCCTGAAACCGATTGTCAAAACTACCTTGTGCTTTTTTGTAGAACTTTTTTAAACAAATTTAGGCAAAACGGCTTGCGAAATTTGTTCGCTATCTCTTGATAGCGTTTAAATATTTTTCGGTCATGTTGACCGAAATAGCTCAAAAACTTTCGGAAATTGCGCAAAAAAAATCGGTCAATGTCCGAAAAAAGAACCCTGATGCCAACAAACTTTGCAAAAAAATCAAAACCCAGTCTATTCACATTTAAATACATACAATTTTTAAATCGATGCAAAATTTTACAGTAAAAACGTAAATTTCTACATACAAAGAAATAATGCTATCAATCTTAAAGCACCAGCCATACAAAATGTGGCTGATACATCAGCGTTTGCGCTTACGAACTAGTGAAATTAAAAGACCAAAACGAAAATCACAATAACATTTAATTAAAGATGAAACAGGTGATTGCAAAATGTAATAATTTTATTAAAGGAAAACTTGTAATTAACATTTTGTTTAACGTGGGAAAAATCTACCAGAAAGATACGAGGCGTTCAACAGTCCAGAACTGGTCAATCAACTTATACTACATTAATGTTTAGTTCTTTACTAGACTCTCTATGCACATACATACATTTCATACTAGCCTCTACATATGTAAATATAGCATGGCATTGTGGGTGCCAAATTATAACAAGTATCAATAAGCCTTAATTGGAAAAATAGGAAACAACAACAGAGTATTTTTATTCTTTGATATTAAATTCATTTATTGATGGTAAGGCAGCTTAAATATTGTATTATTATCTCATTCTTAAATATTATTATCTTATTCTTTAATAGTTAGTTATACCATTTGGAAATGCTAATAGCCATTGAACTAACATCACTGTATCTAATACCTACTCGGTATAACTAAGAAGCTTTGGTTTGTACAGGGTGTCCCAAAAAAAAGTATACACTATTTGAATCGTTGTAACTTCATCAATTTATTGATTTTGACTTGTAAATAAATTGATACAAGGGAAAGAAGACTCATTTAAACAATTTGAGAGTAATATATATGAAAGCATATCAAATGAACTTTTACCAAGAAAAAAGACACTTGGTGCAATTTCAGAATGTTCACCTATTGACGAGTTCACGTAAGTGCTCAAACTGGTTGCTGTTCTGTTCAACAGGTCAATTGCATTGACGTCATAAATCGCCTACATCAATCGTTGTGAAAATATTTGAAGTCTTGGAGGATCAAAATTGAGTTTTCACCATGTAAAGTTATAGGAAGCAAAGCAATAACTTCAGAAAATTAGATAGATTGAGTTGTTAGAAAAGTTTTGTTTTATCAAAGGCAGATTTCATCAGGAAAATTTAGCAAATTGTGATTTAATTCTGTAAAAAGGTAGCATTTCTTATGACCAGACGTTTGTCAAACCAACAAAAGAATAACCAAACCCCATTAATGTATAAAGGGCTTACAACAGTAAACTTATTGGGTTAATCTTCTATGCTCTGATAGGGATAGAATATAATATTGGTCTTTGTTGTGCCGTTGTTGGATGTGCCAGTAAAGCTAGCAAAGAAACAACTACCTTTTTTGATGCCTAAAACCATCAGGCATAAAGCTGTAAAGGAAAGCAGTTTGAACATGTATCTTTCAGCTGTTCAAGAGTTGAATAGAGTGGCTTTGACACATTAAAAGAAATGTAAAAGATTAATTACGCATATCTTTGAGTTCGCAGTGACCATTTTTTAGAAGGTGCATACAGCTTAACTGGTATACAATAGTTTGCTGCTGTACACCGCAATGTCAGTAAGCCTGTGGGCTGTCTGGATGGCTATTTGCCTTCTGCTGATGTTGTTCTAATATGTTATAAAGTTGTTGTGTGAGTTAAACCAAAGATTCTGATCAATTGTTTTGACCATCCTTTCTTTGCTTTAATCATTATCCAAATTTAATAAATATTACCAATATAAGCTTTGTATAGCAGCAGCAGCACATTTGTTGCAAACCATCAGCCTGCAGTTAGAAAACAATTAAGAATCAAGCTTCGCTGCCTTTCCAAACTGGGTAACAAGAAAGGCGAGGTCTGAAGTCTACATCTGTCAGCAGAACAAGTAAAGCCCCAATGACCTAATAAGTGGCTATGCCCCAACAAACTCAAGTTATAATCACAACACATCAAAGTGCTTATAACATGGTATAGAGAAGCCAAAGTTGCTTTCAAACTTACCACTCAACAGTGCCTACTAATTAAATTTTATCAACTACTCATTGCATGGTTAAAAATATATTTCCAACTAGTTACATGTAACTTTTTGTTTCAGATTATGTGAACAAACTAATATTGCTATTGGCATTAAGAAATTGCTATACTTTTGTGACCTGTTGCACAAAATGTCTGCTTTGGAATCCTGTGCTTAGTATAATATCAACAGACAGCAGAAGATAAATAGTACAGTACTGGTTCCACTATTTTAAAGCAACTAAATTGAAATTTGCAATTTATTTTTTAAGTTGTATAATTTTTTTATTTAATTGAATGCAATAGCTAAAGACAGGTTCTTAAAATGCAAGACAAAGGTGTACCCTCGACCATGGAATTTATTGCTTTTTAACAAAATATCGAGGTTCAGCATTGTTATTACCGAGTGTTTTTCATATCCGCGTGATGAGACCCAATAAGGTCAAAACCAGTGGCAAGTTATTGACATGATGAAATAGATTGCTGTATGGTACCATAAGATGTTGATTATTTTTGAGTAAAATCTTCTATTTTACTCTATTTTTTACAAACAAATATCAACTGGTCCCCACATATATAGCCAATACCCAGTGTTTCATATTTTTTAATGCAACAGAGCTAATTTTCTGTGGTTGCATGTTACTTAGGCAAACTTTTTGCTGTTATATTTGCAATCTGAAAGTTGTAGTTTAGACATATTAGTAGTTTGCTTGTGTAGGCAACCTATTTTTTAATAGTGCCTAATAAATCACTAGCTCTTAACCTTCGTTTGGCATCAACCACTTTTAGTTACCACTAAATCTCCATTTCTGAGGACAGTTGTGTAGAATGAGATTCATTAATCTTTTGTTTGTTTTACATGTAACATTACTTAAAATTTGAAACAGTTGGAAGCGATTCTATGTATCGGTAAGTATTGTAAAAGAATTAAATGACACATTTGTACTCTACTAGGGCTACTGCACTGTGTAAGTTTGATGCGATAAACCATTGTTATACCTTGTAGCGTGTTGTAGTTTTGATTGAATGTAAAATTCAACCAGGCCTTTGCTGCTCTGAAGTACAATATCAAAACTATGATGTCACAAAGGCATCATTGCTGTGTTATTTAAAATGGTTTCAAAAAAGGCTATTCACGTTTAAACAAGTACCGTATTTTTGCGACTATAAGGTGCACCTAAAAGCCAAAAATTTTCTCAGAAATTGAACATGCGCCTTATCGTCCAGTGCGTCTTATGTGTGGATAAAATTATGCTTTATAAGAAAACTGCAAACCATCTTTAACGTTACTAATAGTATTTTTTCGCATTAGCATTTCTTGCTTGTTTCGTTTGAACACTCTTTGTTTATTCTTTCGATTGTTTGTTCACTCGTTCGTTTATTTGTTCAAATAATCTTTTGTTTTCATGTTTGTTAATCGTTTGTTTAATCGTTTGTTTGCTTATTCGTTCATTTAATTGTTTCTTTTAAATTTAAAACATGCAAAAAACAAATTAGGATTTTGTCTGATTTATTGCGCCTTATAGTCCGGTGCGTCTTATGTAAAAAAAATGCATTTGCAGCAGTTTTTTGATACTGTGCCTTATACTCTGGTGCGCCTTATGGTGGCAAAAATATGGTACTACTTTGTACGAGTTGTTTTTGTTTTTTGGCTCGTTTATGATGCTTATACAGCAGTTACGCTGATCAGCAGTCATTTTCAAATCCATATAACTGATTAATCATGAACTATTTATGTGATATGATGAGTCACTGAGTAGCTAACTTACGAAATCAGCAGATTTTTAAAAAACATTGTTTTTGTGGTGTAAATGTTGATGAAAAGCAGAGTTGAAAAATTCAACTTCACAGGATCTACCAGAACTGATGTCGTCATGATTCCATGACTTTCAGAAGCAAATGCAATCTATCATTGACTTTTATCTGATCCCAGACAATTATTCATACAGCCATGGCAAAGTAGATTGGTTTGCTCAAGACAACATAAAAAGGACTGCTTTGTTTTTCGTTTTCATGGACTATTTTTCTCTATTCATTATCAAAATTGTGCTAAAAAGGACTGCTTTGTTTTTCGTTTTTATGGACTATTTTTCTTTATGCATTACCAAAATTGAGCATAAAAAATCTAAATCTCGACCATCACATTTGCATTCATTTTATGCTTTTTTTGCTGCTACACGTAAAGATATAAATATTGTCAAATTAAATAGAATAATTTTATGTTCATGTTGTTTACAATACTATAACTTGTGTTTTTAAGTGATATATATATCTGTTTTTCTTATGAGCATATTATAGCTTCGGCTTGATTGTACTCGTACTTTGATCGGTTTAAATTTACAGATAATCTCTTAAGAAGCTAGGTTCTCAGACTTGTTAGAGAAAAATTTGGTTGCGGGAAGGGGGTCATACAATTTTTCTATGCCTCCCATCTAAATATACCATCAACATAAAAGAAATAAGCGCAAGCCCCTCGAAAAATATTGTCAGCGCTCCAGTTTCTATAAATTTCCAAAATAGGCAAAGATCTCACTTGTGAAAGGTTAATCTCCAAAAAAAAGATCCTTAATATCCAAAACCTTTGATTGTGGTGCAAAAGAGTCGCTCGCAAAAAAGATGATCTTTAAAAAAGTCTTCAACTTTTGTCTTGAGATATAAATGCCTTTAGCCCCCCAGAATTATCAAAAATGGGGAATATCAGTAGAAAAAAAAGATCTTCATGTTTGTTTGGAGCTAAAAATGGCAAAAAAGTCAATAACAAATAGTACGGTATCTCCCATAAAAAAAGTTTTCAACTTTGTTGTAAAACATAAATGCCTTTAGCCTTCAATCAACCCCGCAGAATCTTAGAAAATATACATAATGCGTAAAAAAATAGTCTTCACTCTTACTTGGAGCTGAAAACAGCTAAAAAGTCAAGCAGAAAAACTTAACCTCCAAAAAATCCCTCAACCTTGTTTTGAGACAAAAGTGTCTTTCCTTTCCCCCCACACATATTAAGTTTTGCACCTGCAAAATAGCCAGTCTTTAACCCCTCCGCATCGCTTATCATCATATGATGATGGCGAAGAGAACGCTGCTCATCCTCATATGATAATTTGCCGGCTACGGCGAAATGCGTGTATTTAAAGCTCGCTTGGGAGAGATCTTCCTTTCCTTTTTGACATCTTTCTTCAATACACACATTTCGCCGTAGCCGGCAAATCATCATATAAGGATGAGCGGCATTCTCTTTGCCATCATCATATGATGATAAGCGATGCGGAGGGGTTAAGGGTGTTGTGAGGTTGATCCTCATTTGCGTTTTAATTTTTGAGAGAATTGATAAACCAATTTGTTTGACCATGGGGTAAATCAATGCCTTTTTAGCAAAAAACACTTAAAAGTTTAGCTGAAAACAGACTTTTGGGGGGACATTAAGTTAAATCCTTTTCTCAAATATTCAGAAACCATTTTTTTAAAAAGCAGTAAGTTACAGCTAATTCAACTATTCTGGGTTCTTTACACAATCCCCAGTTTACCCATATCACCTGTAGCCTTCTCAACACAACTGCCAACTTACTTGTTGCAAAATTTAAATAAAATAATTGCTAATCCTACTGTCCTAGGTTTGCTTACCAAACATAGCCTAAAAATCTCTTATTTTTAGCACATTCACTAGCAGTTAGTGTCCTAATATTTAGCTGCATTATCAATCTTGGCGATTTCGAAAAAAATTGTAACTTAAAGCGATAAAATGTCAACAAAATGAACTGATAACAAAAGCCTTCATTGAAATTCTATGCAAACAATGCGTTGTTGGTCCTCCAACAAAACTTTGAAGGGTGCCGCAAGTGGTGATGACGTCAAGTGCAATTGATCTATACGCTTCTTATATCTTGAGGAAATAGACCTAGAAACGTCCAGCAACATTTCTTTCGGTATTTCAGCAGATTTTTTTTCTATTGCTACTCTTATTTTAGCAATTGTTCTAGGTTTCCTGCTGTAAACTTTTGTCTTTGAGAAACCATCACACAAAGAAATTCGCGAGTGTCAAATCTGCTGAACTAGGTGAATATTCAACTGTATTTCTTCTTCCAAACCATCTGTTTTGCATATTTTTATCCAGATAAGTTATCACATGATGATAAAAGGGGGAGGTGAACAATCTTTTTAAAAGTAAAACTCGGCTCTTGAAATTGTTCTTGCCGGCGCAGTATAATAAATTCTTGTAACAGGTGGATATAGTGTGTATACATTTTTTGGGACACCCTGCATATAAAATTTTATCTGATTTTTCACACACTGTAGTATCAGACTATCTATAAAACCCTTACCTCTAAAATGAAGATCTTTTATTGCAATTCCAACAGATGGATCAGACATAGCGAGTGAACGAATAGCTCCAAATGAGTTGGGAATTGTAAAATTAATGGCATATCTAAAATATGTTGCTTTAGAAAGCAATTTATGTCATGCTTTTCAACTCAAATAAATATCACGAATTGAGAAGTTAAGATAACTAGACTTATCAAGACTCTCCTCAACCAGCAATGGTAAACCTAATCACAAGTTAAAAAAGTAATTTTAATGCTTGGGCCTATTTACAAAATGAAATAGCTACTTGCTTTAGTAGCCTGTAAAAACACCAAGCAACTAGGAAAAAGATATTTGGCCAGTGAACATAGAGATAAATACATTTATATACAGGGTGTCCCAAAAGTAACCGAACCCAAATTTTGATAAAAATTAGATATCAAAACCAACAAACTTCTTGAACATATTTATTATTTACAATTGTTCAAAATGTCTACCTTGAACTTCAGTACAATCAAGACATCTTTTGACAACACTGCGACATACTTTCTGGCAAGTTTCCTCTGAAATTTGATTCCATTCGTGCTGAATACTCTGTTTCAGTCGATCAATTGTCTTAGGCTTGCAAGGTTGATTAATTGTCCTAGTCCACGCTTGTTTAAATCTAAAGTCCTTCGCTGCATTTTTGAAAAATGTGGGTACCAGCAGCGCACACTGAGCAGGAATTAGGCAATGATGTAAGCAATAGTAAAAAAATACCATACAAAGACATTAAAAAGAAATTACATTTAATTTTAATATCAAACTTTTATGTAAGTTTATGGTTCGGTTACTTTTGGGACACCCTGGAAGTATGTACCTGGAAGTATTTATACCCAGAAAGTATGTCGCAGTGTTGTCAAAAGATGTCTTGATTGTACTGAAGTTCAAGGTAGACATTTTGAACAATTGTAAATACTAAATATGTTCAAGAAGTTTGTTGGTTTTGATATCTAATTTTTATCAAAATTTGGATTCGGTTACTTTTGGGACACCCTGTATTAGCGAGCAATATTCTTTTTGAATGCAAAAAAATGGGAATTTGTGAAAACATGTCCGACACATTCGCAGTTAAAATAAAACTAGGCATAAAAAAAGTCCAGCAGTTTTTAATTGCTTTTTTCAAATTGTTAAAATTTTTGCAATATTGCCAGCAAAATCTTCAGTCAACTGTTTGCAGCGTGGGAGACAGTGAAAAGCAATACACTTTGGACAGACGCTTTCTAGGAGAGTTCAACGTGTCATGTAACCATTGCATAGCTGTCACTTGCAATCGCGTATGCCGTTACCACAGTTCTTTAGTACATGTATTAAGAATTATCCCTCAAACCAACAAAATGAGTGACATCAAAAAGTTTTCTTTCTTTACTTTTCCCAGTTGTAGTCCAATTGCAATTGTAGCTAAAAAGCAATAATAGCAAGCAGCTCTCAAATTTCACTTTTAACCTGACATTATTTTACAAGGAAAGTTTGAAACCGAAATTGATTAAAATAATACTTTTTCTTGACTTTCAACGCTAATTTCAATCATGCTTGCTAAGGTAAAAGCATCTAGGTCTTGGTTTTGGTTTGCACAAAAAACACTATTTTTTAGGAAATGGTTCAGGTTTTGCAAATCACAATAACCTTCTCTCACTTGCCAGCTATGAAAGCCAAGAATATGAGCCTTAACCAATTTTAGTTTTGAGTTCCCTCGAAAAACAGATTATTTTTATAAATAAAATGTGGCTGAAAGCTATGCACTGCGCTTACCTGTCATCATTAAAACCTATTGAAACATGAAGAAAAAAGTGTAAATTTTAGTTTCAACCTCTTTAAAAAAGTTTTATGTTGAACAGCCTTTTTGTGTTAATTGCTTAAAAAGTAATTTGTCATACAGTAAAATTTGCCTATAGCCACACCTTTTGGAGATTGCAAAAATTGCCATTCACCATGTACCATTCCAACACTGTCTTTTGAGTCAACATTAAGGGGTGTCATCTAATCAGGTTTACCAGTGTACAGAAAAACCACTAAATTGTCAAAATTCACAGAGTTATGCTGTGCGCAAAGAAAGTTTCCATTAAAGTGTAATTGTACGGGCAAGACTACTGTAGTTTTTACATCTGCCTGTACTAAGAAGTGTTTGAAAAAGTAAACGAGACCCCAAAAATTTTTTCTGTGGAGGGTTGCTCCCTCGCAAATGCAGTAAAGGTATGCGGCTTTAAATGAACCTTACTATTTTTTTGCAGCAAGCACCTCTAAGAGACCCTGCAGTTTTTACAAATATTAGCATTTCACTTTTTTTTACCAAACTCGCCAATATTTGCATCCACAAATTTCTCTTTTTCCTTTGCTTTGGCCAATTTTCGTATGCTTTTCACAAAGATAAAAATTCACCTATCAAATATTTGCAAACTCTTTTCACACATTCCGTTTATCGTTGATTAAAACTGAATAGGAGCGAAAACTATACTTTGCAAGCTATGTTACCGCAGCTATCAATGAGGGTTCCACAAACAAGCTTCAGAAGTGTCTCAAACCTGCTACCATTATTTTCTCCAAAAATAAGCCTACAAAGCTAGATAACAACATTCCACTGTTTCTCACATCTGGGACAAAATTTTTAAATATTAACTCGTTTGTTTTCGTGCTTGGAATGTGAGATCAGTTGACAAGACAGTTGTAACTTGTTATCGCTTATCAATAACATTGCTTTTTGCGATATGTTTAAGGAAGGAAGCAAGACACACATACTATGAAATCTCAATTTACTTCTTTCAAGTAGGGCAGCTTTGGTCATCAAATATTTTCCAATTTTATATCGCAAGTTTACTTGCAATTGCAAATCAAGTGGTTTAATTGATTATGATCAAGAAATGTAATTACAGTGATCTGCGAATCACCTATTGCAGGGTCAACTTGGGACCGTTCATGTTAACAAGTTCATCGTTCGGTGAAAAATCTGTACCAGTGTGCTCCTGTGGTGTGGAGGCCCTGTTAATAGCTCGAGCACTGTGATCACACAGACCCTGCCAAAAAACTGTGTGGGGGAATCTCCATGTGTGATTGTTAAGTGGTATCTGGTGCTAGTTATGTTGCCCATCGGGTTGCGATATGTAACACACTAGTCATTATCCGTGCGATGTGCTAGCTGTCGAAATCAGTAGCTATGCTCAGAGTGGAATAGGTGAAGTGGTTGACCTCTTGGCGGCCGTGTATTATATAAGCCATGGTGCAGCCATTTGGGACCCACCCATGGTGCAGCCATTTGGGATCCACCAAAATCAGTTAAGCGCCCTTCCAATGTTATGCATACATTGTATTCTGTAATGTCAGCGTCAATGCAATGCGTCTGTGGGATTCAAATCCGCGTCTTTGGAACTGGCCTCCTCATGCACTGAGCTTCACTGCCATGAACCACATGCTGCCAGCCATGTCTTAAAGCACGCATTTAGTTTGTAACCTTTGGAAGACTTTTTTATGCCTAATCACTGCTTGTGTGATCAGCTTTACATAAGGATATCAGTTTTAGTCCATAGTCAAGCAGCTAGCAGCACGGGAAATGAACCTTGTTCAAAGGAAACGGCATGTAAGTCTTGCGCTTTGTGTTGGTTTGTTTTATGAAAGTCAACGTTAAATGCTATTGGGGGGACCTCTTGGCCCTTGACAAGCCCTGCTGATGAGTCCAAAAGGATGAAACGTGTCCAGGGATGGCTTTGTAAATTTGAAAATATCTCTCAATAGCACTACTTCCTTTGGAAGCCTTGCACCTTCAGCACTCGCTTTGCTTTGTTTCTCACTTATAAGATGCTCTCTATCAATCGTAATCATTTGGAGCTAGCAATATACAGTCGAATCCAGTTAATTGCATAGTCAACCTGCCAAACTATTTTATGCAATTAAGCGGATTATGTGTTTATCCAAAATTAGTATAAACAAACCAACAGGTTTGGGATTTACAACTCTTATGCAATAAAACATATTATGCAATTATCCGTTATGCAATTAACCGGATTCGTCTGTATATATATATATACAGCATAAACATATACTTTTGGTAAAAATAACATATACAGATATAACATATTACTAGTGATTTATTGTGCTTTTTTAAGTCCTTCCTCTTCTTTCATGGTTATTAACAATCTTTTTTTTCTTTAATAAAGTCAATTCAGTTAATTGCATAGTCAACCTGCCAAACTATTTTATGCAATTAAGCAGATTATGCGTTTATCCGAAATTAGTATAAACAAACAAATCGGTTTGGGATTTACAACTCTTATGCAATAAAACATATTATGCAATTATCCGTTATGCAATTAATCGGATTCATTTATATTAAGTATTACTTTCTTATTTTCTGTAATATTTTGTGTAATTTCTCAATAATTCTCAGCAAAAAAACCAGAGCCAGTATATTGCTGTACATATTTTAACTAGGACGTTTCGCTAAACACTGCTAGCATTGTCAACCAAAATAGTGCAACTGATTACTTTAAAATTTGATAAACTACGGTCAAGTGTAACATTTATGACGTGACAATTCAATTATGAAAAAAGAAAACAATAGCTATTACATACTTTAGGGTCAAAGTTATTTCGTGTTAAATTAGTGAGACAATGACTAGGAATAAAAATATTTTTATGTCACGTCATAAATGTTACACTTGACCGTAGTTTATCAAATTTTAAAGTAATCAGTTGCACTATTTTGGTTGACAATGCTAGCAGTGTTTAGCGAAACGTCCTAATTAAAATATGTACAGCAGTATACTGGCTCTGGTTTTTTTGCTGAGAATCGTCAAGAGATCCCAATCGTTTGTTCTTAATAATTGTTCTTATTATTTCAGAAATAGTGTACAGTATTGTAATGGAAGGGTTAAATACTGGTACAGGGAGGGTTTTAAAAGTCTAAAACACATAAATATATATGTAAAAATCAGTGATCCCACTTTGCAGATATTCACCTATCGCGAGGGGTCTTGGAACACATTTACCATGATAAATGAGGGATCACTGTACTTCAATTATTTACCATAATCAAACAACAATTGAAGTTCGCAAGCAATTTTGTTCTTGTGCTATACCGTAGTTATGGAAATCCACCAATATTTTGTATGCTCAGGTCGGGCGTCCGCAGACAATTAATTTTATTTACACGCATTGCTAACTTGATATTCTGACACCTTTGCAAATTACTGTTGCAAAGGTCGTATAATTTGAGTGACCACATTTAACTTAACTTATCAAATAGAAATAGCCATCTATTTTGGCGCTGCCGATTAGTAGCTGGCAGCTACTTGTTTGTGAACTTTGTAGGGCTGAAATAATTGCACAAATCATTACGTCACCAAATGCAACACCACAGTTTTGCCTCTCTTTCCCCTGTAAATTTTGAAAACTCAGTGCTTATGCCCTTACAGTTGCTGTTTGGACTTGTTTTTAGATCATCTTTGAAGATCTTTGATGTGCAATTAACTCGATACGCTGCTGCAAAAGATGTTGCAAACAAGATACAACTTGCAAGCTAGCGTCTTAATCGAATTAAAAGTAAAGATCATCAGTGATAGGTGATAACCTAGATCTGTGATTTTCAGTTGGTGGATCGTGATCTTCACTGAACTAGTGCTTTATTTAGCCCACATATCGAGTGAAATTGGAAAAATTGTTCTTGACAACTTGTTTTCTTTATTTCATATTTGGATAAAATCCCTGAAATTTACTTTGATAGCTTTTTTTTGGAGTCACTTATGAAATTGAGAAAAATATCACAACCGAGCCACATGCTTCTGTGTACTTTGACAATGAACCACATGCCAAAAACAGCTCAAAACAACTGAACTGGATAAAGAGTGTCACAATAATGAACAAAGTACGTCTTCTAAGAGAAAAACAAAGGCTGCCGTCATATGTGAACAAACGTGATAGGCTAACTTTCAAGAGAGGTCACCAAACATATGCCTGAGGGCACTAAGTCACCAGCAAGAACAATATGAGTCACAGAAATTCACTTCAGCGAAATTATGAAAAGTAACTCTAGGCTAATGATGAATTGGACTGCGAGTGACACAATCATGGCAGCAACACAGGTGTTGGCATTTTTTTTGGAGATTTTAATTATTATTATTATTGTAAGTGAGATGGGTGACAAAAGTAATGTCACATGTAATTGGGGACCGCAAAAAAGGGTCTGCAAAGAAAAAAGTTTTGAAAACCCTGATCTAACTGACAGCCCTCACCAAGAATAGTAATCAGAAAGTAGCCCGCGATTTAAAAAAGGTCGGTGACCCCTGCGGCCCTGCTTTAAAGTATGCAAAAAAATTGGACCTCTGCAGGGACTGAGAAAAACGTTACACTACTATAGGCAAGTTGACATCATAAAACAGCAGTTAGAATAATTCTACTATACAATGAAAATGTTGATACACCTGCCAACAAAGAAACTACCAAAAATTTTACAATTTGGCAAGAAACATTATAATCTAGGTAAATTAGCAAGATTCAAATCAAATTATTTTTGTTGTAACTTCACCTTAGAGCCAAAATTTTTAGGCATACATCAAATTGTGAAAAACTTAGAGCATATTTGGTTAACTCTTTTAGGACAAAAAAGAGGTTTTAATGCAAAAAGTTTGAAGTGGAAAAGAGTGACAAGCTTTTTCAATGGTGACTTTCTTTTGAAATAAAATTTATTAGGTTTAGTAACAACATATGAAAAATCTAGACCAGGCTTTTTACTGCCTATAATACATTTAACTTACAAAAATATAGCACTAGTACTAACTTGTGATTAACTTTTAAAAACCCAATGTTGACATCAACAAGATTTGGGTGTTCAGTATTTGTTGTCACTGTGATAGCAGATTTGTCTAGTGCTTCAGAAGATGTAAAGTTTACAGACCGCTTTCTTTTTCTATCAGTTGGTCGAATATCCATTGGTAAAAATGCAGAAATACAAGGTATCAAAAAGTAAGCTTAATCTAAAAACAAAATATCTCTGATAAAGCTGTTTAAAACATGTAAAATCATCAAATTTACTAGTTTGTTGTCTTGGGTACTCTTCTAATTTTGACTGCCATTTTTTAGGGCAACTAAAGACATCACATCTTAAGACGATTGACTATGACAGGAAGTTTCATATATTGTCACATGACTGAAAAGAGTTAACGATTGTATTGCTAATCTTGCACTTGTCAGCAATCTAAACCATAATCTCTGGTAAATGAGTAGGAGTCTTAGTCATGTGACGTGTGCATGCAACACAAATTTTCGTTGTTTTAACACATGAAGCAATTCATGTGACCGTTGGTTCAATACCTGAGTCCACCTGACAAGTTCTCATAGGAACGAAACCGGTCGTGGAAGTGGTATTTTATTCAACTGATTGCAGTTAGCCTATATGCCTTAATATCCATTAATTAAAAGTAATATCTTAAAGATAATTGGTTCTTAGCTGGCTCCTTCAGTGTTGCCACACAAAAATTTAAAAAAGCACCTAAACCCACATCAAATTAGAAATTAAAAGCACCCAAAAATACTACTACTGGCCCAAAAAAGCACCCAACAACAAATATTGAATTTTAGAAAGTGAAATGTTTTAATCTAACTAATTTTAAATCCCCCAAAAAATGAAGAACATAAATATATATTGAAAGTTTTTGTCACAAAACTACTAAAAAATTTTGCCAGTGTATCATTAATTATGTGAGAAGCAAAGAATATCTACCCATCATTAATAAATATTGGTTAAAGCCAGGCATGAAATGATATTATATATCCTCCTCTCCCTCAAGGTCTGGAGCATAACCAGGAGGTAGAAGACAATGTTCACAACTCACGGATGTCTTTAATTCTATCCCATATTGAGCTATTTTGGGGTAAAAATGTTTACACTGAACAGCTATTCTTCTGAAATAAGAAAGCATGGATGACTTTTGCTACTTTTTCTTAAACTTTGGATAGATCCTACAGTTTACTTCACTAGGATTTATGTTACCAAGGCATCATTTGGTAGGGTAAGATAGGGTAGGTTAATGTCAGACAAAATTTACTGAAAAATTTGTGTTTGCAATAGAGGATTTTTTTCTGAGCTAGCTATGGCACCGAGCACAACAAAAAAATAAATTAAAATCTCTACTATCCAATATTTAAACAGATTGGCACCTGGGATTCCCGCGTCAACAAAAAAATTCTTGCAAAGAACATCATTTCTGACGTCTGACTTTTCCCGCCAGTTGGAAAAAGAGTTGGAGGATTTTTTTAAAATTAATCTTATTGCTTACAAATTAAAGGGGGGTGTAACCAGTGATGTGATTCAGGGGGTTCGTGCGAACCCGTTCTTGGAGCGTCGTGATAATCAGCGAACCCGTTCTTGTTTTTTGTTATAGACCTTAGACGACCGCAGCAAATGGTCTTTCTAAAATGAGGGAACCTATTGTTAGTGAGTTTGATGCAAAAGAGAATCTGTTCTTAAAATTTTAAATCCCATTACTGGGTGTAGCCAAATTGATTCAAAGGAGTTAGGAGCTATACTCTGAATCAATAAAATTAAATATTTGAAAAAATCATCTAAATCAACAAAATTAAACACATTCACACCAACAAAGTCGTTGGAAACAATATTAAAATGAACACAATTATCATTAAACAGTTTTTTGGCTTCACGTTTACACCGGTTTCTCTTAGCTTGTCGATAAACATCCAAACATCAAAAAAAGCATAAATTGTCATCTCCAGAAACGTTTGCAAGTCCGTGATTGTTTGTGATGTAGTCCGGTAATGGCGCTCCTGCTCCAAGAGGAGCATCTTTCAGACTGTTCACAAAAAAAGTAATATTTGAAATTTGCACCACCTTCCATTTGGTATCAGGGCAAATCAAATCATCGTAAAAGGATTCCTCCGCCATTGAATTTAAAAAGTTTAATAATTTCTTTCGATTGCTTATCAGCAAAGCTCTTTCCAAGATTTGAGCGTTGTTGAAGCTTGAGTGATAATAGCGTAATTCCTTTGTTTCTATATTTTTAAGTATGAATGCAAGACTTTGGCTGATTTTGAATTGGTTGGTTTGATATTTCATTATTCGGTGGGTAATTTTTTTCAATCAAGTCTTTAAAATCTTTATCGTAGAAAAAATTGAAGATATTTTGCACTTTTCTTTTTTTGGTGAAAGTTCGAATACTTGTCCAATACTTTTGCATGAACGCTCTTATTTCAGGATCAGATTCCATTGCTTGTTCGTTTCTATCCTCTTCAATGTCTTTATATGGGTTATTAGTATTTAGACTCTTAGGTCTTTCGTCCGGGGTACAGTTTGCAGAACTTTCTTTCAAGCATCTTTTTTTAAAAGGTGGTTCATCAAGTCGAGGAGTTATGCCAGGATACACATTTACAAGAGTCTTGTCGGTTGGTTGTTCGGTTGTCACATCATCTGAAGCTGCTTCCTTTGAATCAGAAATAAATCCAGTTTCTTGATCCAGTTTACATTTATGTCTTTTCAAATTGTCTGCTCTCGCATACTTTTTCTTACATTTCGAACATTGCACTTTAGTTGATTTAAAGTGTGTACTTGCTTTTTGTCTACGCAAGCGTTCCACTCGTCCGTAGACTTGACTGCATAGCTCACATGGGTGACTGTTTTTTTTACCATGTGTATTTTTCTCATGTCTCAGTAAGTTCTTTTTCTCAGTAAATACTTAAGCACATAGGACACATTTATTCGCTACCATTTTGTAGAATGAACACTCTTCTGCAAACCTTGATTTGTATAGACTCGCTTGCACCATGATGGATTGCGCAATAAGGATGCAATCGTAGTCAAGTTAAAAACAGAATATGTCATGGATTGTGCAATAAGGATGAAAACACATTCCCACAGCTCGGTTTAAAATAAAATTGCTTACACCATAATCCATGAATTGTGCAATAAGGATACAAGAACTACATCCTGAAAACTAAACCAAAACTAAACACATTTTTTTCAAGAAATATACGATTACTTGTTGCAGTATCAAAACTAAGCCATGATTAAGAGACTGTTAACATTTAATGTTGTTGTTTATTTGATAATTTATGTATTTTATATTCTCTCTTGATATATTTATATTACTGTTTCTCATGCTTTGACATGACTCAGTATCATTGAACTTAAAACTATATTGAGAAGCTGCACACTCGGCAGCCGCGCCTGATATCTCAATTCTAGAACATATGATCTTTTGCAGTCTCTCACTAGATAATACAGTGGTTTTAACATTTTGCTTTGATAATTTTTGTATAGAGTTATCCCCTTCACACTTTTCTCGCATAATATTAATATAGTTAGCCTCCTTGGACCTCCTTCAAATAAAATTAGTGTCTAGGGTTAGCTCCCTTAGAACTATAATTAGCTCAAATAAAATAAACAGACCTATGGTTAGCTCTCTCACATAAAAGTAATAGACCTAGGGTTAGCTCCTTCACCTAGAGTTAGAATTAGGGCTAGGGCTAGCGCTAGGATTAAGGCAAATTAGATGTGCAGTACCAAAACCTAAGACAAGCTCCCCCGCCACAATCCCCAAAATTGTGATCAAATGGATCATCATATACTACTTTCGCCGCCGTTTTTTCCATAACGTCCTTACGTGACTGAAATTGCGTCCCTTTTAGAGTAGTTTTTGACTTGGGGAATAGCCAGAAGTCGCATGGTGCCAAGTCGAAGAGTAAGGAGGCTGCCACATAAGTACCGTATTGTTTTTGGCCAAAAAACCTTTGATTACATGGACGGAATGAGCGGGAGCCATGTCATGGTGAAGCTGCCAATTCTTTTGTGTCCACATGTCTGGCAGCTTTCTTCGCACAGCATTATGAAGGCGACGTAAAATCTCCAATTAGTACGCTTTGTTGATTGTTCTTCAACAATTCACTTCTTCAACTATTACCCTGAGTGCTAGACGGCGATTTTTCATTACAAATTGGCGAACCTTCCCAATGACCTCCTCGTTTGGGCTTGTGGATGATCTTCCAGAGCTTATCTCACTCTCCATTGGCATTCGACCGTTTTTAAAGCGATTAAACTATTCCTTTATTTGAGTTTGACTTAATACCTTGCTGAATTTTTTGAATTGTTTCAGTTTGATTACTACCTAGCTTTTGGCAGAACTTGCTGCAATACCTTTGTTCAATGCTTTCTGTCATTACGCTTGCGAGCAAAAAATTGACCATTATGCACTATACGACTGCACTAAATGCTTCAAAAAAGGGAATTACCCTGAACCCTCGTTCATCGCGGGGGATACGTTCCAAAAATAACCTGCGATAGGTGAAATCCGCGAAGTAGTCAGCTTTATTTTTTACTGTTATTTTACAATGCAATACTGTACTGCAGAATGAAACAAAAAACAAAACCTCTTTTCAGGCCCAAAATGTGTTTAAGAAATAGAAATATTAACGTATATATCAACTTTTTTCACTTTTTTCAACTTTTTTCACTTCTAGACAACAGTAAAGCCCCTGAGCCAATCAGGATTCACTGTAAAAAAAGCACTGTAAAAAATTCCGCGAAGCAGCGAAGCCGCGATAGGTGAAGCGCGATATAGCGAGGGATCACTGTACACCAACTATCGGTTTGAAATTGTTTATGCGTGTACAGTAATTGTGACGTCACAATCTACCAAAACTACTTTTCTGGCGTTGTATTATTTTTGGCGAAAAAGATAGGGTCGGATACTTTTTGAACAGACCTCATATATTCAATTCTCGCAATCGCAAATTTGTTGTGTTGCAAAAAAAAATTTGCGGCGATTTCGCAAAAAAATTTGGATATCAGGCTCAAGACAGCGAAATTTCAGTAAGCAATTAAACGGACTTTCGAAGCAAGTCCGGGCAACTCGTTCCATGATTACGGCTAATGCCGCTGTCCTTCGACTCTGAGAGACAAACAACAAACTTTAACGCTATTATAGGAAATGAGGGAATTTCAGAGTGATGCATCAACTGATATGTGGCATGATAACGTATGTACGCTGCAGTGTTCTGTCTCTCTTTTTTTTATGTTGATTGTTAATAAATATTATTTGCAAAAAAATTTGATCAGATGTAACCATCATAAAACAATGAAACGATTTTAATAAAGTCGCAAAAATGATCAAGACTACAGATGCAGTGCCAGTAGGCTGGTTTAAAAGGTAACAGAAAATTACTCCCCAACGCTTAAAATATCTTCAAAAAATCATGTAACCATCAAAATGTTTCACATCGCCACTCCGAACTAAAATATCCACATTTGTAAATGCCAGATTTTATTTTTACTTAACTAAATTTTTGACCACTTGTTTTCTCTGTTCTCGGTACCGTATTTACAGTTGCAATGTAACAAAACATAAGTATCTTGATAGCATAATTATAATGCACTCCTAGTTTGCCTTTGCTACTTGGGCATCAGGGAAACTTGTGAGTTCACGAAGCTCATAAGCATCCTTCAAATATAAATCTGTGGACTTCATTTCTTTGGATGCTGCAATAAATGAAATCTGTTCAATACGTTCTACTAAATAAACCTTTCAGACACAACAAATTTTAAATTTACAAGCGACACATTACATTGTTCATAGTTCGAATTAGTGATTTGCGAGAGGTCGGCACCAATTAACAGCAGTCTCAACGTGGTGGTGCGGTGAATGATCCCGATGGGCTGTGCCAAAATGGCTGTCGGCCTCTCCGAGGGTCCAAGATACCCCGGAATCTCCGCATACCAAGCATTTTTTACGGTTTTGCCCTCAAAAAGACCGTAGAAGGGTAACATTCACTCTCTCTAAAATTGGTATTTTGTCTGTGCTTATTTTGTTCTCTTGCCTTTTTATCTTCTTGTATTTCTGATAAGCAGCAAAGTTTATAAAAATTCTCTGCCCCATTTTTTTCTGTGCTATTTCCACCGGCAATGTGACCTTGAGGAACAATTTCAAGTGAGTTCATTGAAGGTACTCTTTTCTCGTCTTCTCGGAGTTTAATTCCCATTTTAGCTCTCACTCCTGGAGCTGCCCAGCCGGCTGCATATCGGCTTTTACTGAGGGACGCTGGTCCAACAACATTGTGCTGCCTTCTATGGGGATTTCCAGCATCTATACCTCCACTGTGCTGTGCACTCTCCCAAGCCCCTCTTTGCCAATGCAGCTCTTCCCTCTTACACTCACATACAAACCTTCCACGTTGTTTTGTTCTTGTCGCTAACCTCTATTTCTCTTACTGTTTAACTCTTTCCTACTTCTGGGTCTTTTTCTACGTCTCCTGCTTTCTCTTTCTATTCCGACTCGCTCAAGGTTTTCCAATCCAATGCGGGAAGCCTTTGCTCCAGACGCACTAAATTTCTTCACTTTGTTTTGCTCGTTTCAATCAATCTCATCTGTATCCAAAAGCCAAAACTCAGCTCTTCTTTATTTTTTGGAATCCCTGGATTCTCTTCTCTGCAGTCTAATTTCACTCCATTGCTGTCTAGCTCTCTTTCTCTCTCTCTCATGATGACTTTCACGCTAGCGGCGGTACTTTCATTTTCGTCAGACAAGGCAGAATAAGTAATATATGCTTTCCAACTATTTTCTGCTGAGGAAGCTTTTCTAAACTCCATTTACTTCACCTCAACACTGACAACGCGGGGGTCAACATTTTGTTGAAAAAATCCTTTCTTTCTTAATCATCAACAACCCTCCACTTTGCTTTTTGTTAGCAGCTAGTACAACAGAATTTTGTCTTCCGTTGTTCTTCCTTCCTGCAGAAATCTCTTTATTCCGTGGGACTTTAACTGTTATCACATCCTTTGGTACTCACAAGATACTTTAGATCCTCGTGGAAAAAGTATTTGATTGGATCATCTCTTCTAATCTCCTACTCTTCAATGACCCTGGCACCTTACTATTCTTCATCGTTCCTACGGCAGTTGCTTCTCTCTTGACATTTCTGCTAAGTTCTCTCTTGCGCACTCCTGCTTGTAGGAGATATACTTGGGTTTTGATCACCTCCAAATTCTTCTTACTGTGCCTCTTTCTCCACTCAACCGCCTCAATTAGCGCCATCCTTGCTTTAATTTTTCGGATAAACTACTTGTCTTCACAGCATAAGTTTCTTCATATGTTTTGTTTTTTAAAGTAGTTTGACTAATGCAGGCTAGTACACTATCCTATGTTAGTTGGCCAGTAGGCTTACAAGCTTAGTTTAAACATCATGTTTAATGTCTTGTTTGGCAAAAAACGCATTTGCAAATGAAATTAGCCCATATTTTCCAAATGAAATAAAATAAATATAGTCCAGCTTACGTTTGTAGAACGTGTAAATGACACTGAAGTTCAAACTGCCAGTAAAAAATTCTTCAAAATTCTAAGGCTTGATATCAAATCACAGTGGTTTATATGATAGACAAGCATAAGAGTCAAGGTAAGATCAAACCTAATTATTACAGGAAAGAATCACTCAGGTTCACAGTGCTAGATAGCAAATTTGCTAGAGCCGCAATATACACTATATGTATATTTATTTATACACACTACAGAAAAATAAATCTATTAGCAATCATTCTGTAAAGTGTATAAATAGGAATGAATCTATATTGACAAAGTTCCTATCTATGATATCGTTAGAAATTGGCAAAACTTTGAAATGCTGTAGGAAAAGTAGACAGTATTACAATTCATTACAAATTTCGTGATGCGTCTACGTAAATTAGGTTCTTGAACAATGTCTTCCCTCGCGGGTTTTATCTTTTTTTGATTCAATTGTCATTTGCTGCGAAATCAGGGCCTGATTGACGTAGTGACCAGTGTGGCAAGCCCTGTGCAATTTAAAAAAGTCATCAACTGAAAAAAGGAAAACAGTGGTTTCTTCTTAATGTTGATCTTTAAAAAAATCATCACTACTTCTTGAATAAACTGATCTACTTTGTAGAGCCATCTTAGCCACGCTGAATATTTTGTCTAGAACTCCACGCTTTCTTTTTCCGACGTTGGCCTGAAATCGTTTCTGTCATGACTAGGCACTAGTTGACTGTGCGCCGTTCATTTCCTGCATTCGTGACTCACGCTAAATTTATCGGCAACTTTTTTGTGTTTGTTTTTTACCAGCATTTATTTTTAAGTGTCTATCGCGCAATAACGTGGTTTGCGTTCATAGTTAATCTGTAGAAATAATGTTAGATCTTAATTTAGCTTTGCAGACCTTTAGCACAGTGGCAAGGTGTTCAAAGTAGGTTTTCAAAGCTTTTAAATAAGTTTTTTCTATGTTTTTGTTTGGACAGTTTTTCAAATATTATAAAACGTCTGTTTATACAAAAGCTGACTTTCAAAGTATTTAGATCACCAGTAAGGTTCAAGTTTTGCACTTCATTTTTTTGCAGGTCAGGCAGGAGTGGAACCCTACATTTAATTTTCCCACTTTTTTGATAAGTCAATAAACTGTATGAGGAGGATGAACTACCACCCACTAGACAATGTGGAGGGGCTAACTTAGAAATATTTGCTCAGACAATATTTCTAGCCTAACGAGGTCTAGAAAAGATGCTAGCAGTCCCGATGGGCGGGGCCTGCTGTTAAAAGGATAGGCGTTGCTTTGGTGGGACGGTCAACTCATAAAAAGAAAAGTTTTTAATATGCTGAAACTTATCAAATGCCTGAGAGGTGCAATCTTTAAAAACGTATTTATTTGGTTTACATTGCAAAGGCTTTTTCCTACTCTACTGTAAATACGACTTCAAGTGAAGCAAACAAAAAATTAAATATAGCATGCATTTTCCGACGTTAAAAATGTCTTTTCTGATGGATCTCCGTGCATGTTTTTGCAGAACAATATGTGCTCAACTATGTCATCAGCATCGCGGTATCTCACAAAACCAACCAGCTGAGCACTTCCACTTACGTCGATTGACTCGTCTAATTGTAATTAATGCAAATGAGCCTGTAAGCTTTGCAACAACTTGATCTACAATGTCTGTTGCCATGACATGTACTCTGTGACTGACAGTGTCGTTGGATAATGGGACTGCATTAAACTTATTTGCAGCGGTTTTGTCTATCATGGTCTCTACTAGCACTTTTGCAGCAGGAAGCAGCAGTTCTTCAACAATTGCAAAAGGCTTTTTAGCCTTTGCTTCTAGTAGAGATACAACATAGGAAGCTTGTAGTGCTTTCTCTGAAGTTGTTGCAACTTTTCGAATCACATCTTGCGAGGATCGAAATTCCGAAAAAAAACTAGAAGGCTTACCTACATGACAAGTATGTTTTGTGGTCAAATGCCGCTGCAAGTGTTACGGCTTCATGAAGTTGTTTGACAGTGTATCGCCACAGAAAAAACACACTGCTTTGGGTGGCGTAGAGTCGGTGCATGTGAATCCCATCAATGCATAAGAATCTTTGTACTGGCGATATTTGACTGCAGACTGTATTTTTGCATTCTTGTTTAACCGGCCTTGAGAATCAGAAGCAACAGCTTCGCTGATAGAACGTTTTAACCACGATTCCATTATATGCAATGCAAGGTATGAACTTAAATTGATTTATAAAGTTTATACTAGAAAACTTAAATATAAAGTTCATCTTATAAATTTATAAATTTCATAAACTCTACTTCCTTGGCTGTTGGCAATTTAAGTTTACTAAAACTGAACACTCCACGGCTCACCAAGAGCCACATCTCTGTTTAGAATTAGGTACATTGGGTATTGTGACGTCATAACTTGTGACCGTTTATAAGATTTACCATTGCAATCAATTTAATACCATGCAATTTGGTATCTGAGATCAATGCTATCTAACATTTGTACTCGCGTACCCCTTGCGCAACCCTCGCGTACCCCCATTTGAGAACCACTGATCTAGTGTACAGATCTTACAAACAGATGCAGACGTTCTTACGTCAAATCTTTTAACAAAGTCAAAGTTTCTCCCCCTTAGTAAACGGTAGCTTCATCAGAATACGGTAGTTCTTATATGCAAAGTTAGCATTATAATTTAGCATTAGTTAAGCATTTAGCATAAAAATATCACAGCAACCAGGATTGTGGTGCTAAAAGAAGAAATCAGGAAACGCATAGTTTTTAAATGATAGTCTAGAGTGGAAGCACCAAAACGGTTCCTAAAAAACCTCAGTCTTCCTAAAACTTCGACGAATTGATAACTCGTCCCTTAAATACGGCACTGGAGAATATTTAAATGTACTTTTGGCGCTAAAAACTTTTTGAAATTAAACGGTATGGCAAAAAAGCCTACTGTTAATAACCCAGCGCAACTTGCCTAGTTGCATTAAACAGTATTTGGTCTACCAGTTAGTTTTCGAAATGGCTGTTGATGGCCCACTTCAATGTAAACATGCAGAACACAAAAACAGGAACTTCGAGCTGTTTTTTATGTCAACATGCTGCATTCCAATTCAGCAGACGTCACGTTTTTAGTATCTATTCAAGTTAGAAAATAACTACTCAAACAGCGTTGCTTCTTACTCGAATCTGTAGTGTGATAAAAACTGAGAATACTCAAGTAAGTAGATCGTTCCTTAAAAACCTACTTAAGCACTTTTCTTAAGTAGAATTATTTCGTTACTGACCACCTGAGGTTGCATAACCTACAGCCTCTGGCTGCCTGTGTTTTCTTTGGTCTCGACATAAACGCGGTCAAGGGAGATGAAATTGACCCAGCGCCCAGCATCTACATCTCATTTACATGAGTGGATTAGTTATATCTTTAGTCGATATTCCACCAGCCAGCTTTTTGTGCTAAAGAGGAAGATAATTCTTTCTGAATTGTGCAAGATTTTACATTAAATCGAGGCATTTTGTTACACTTTGCTTCACGTAATTAATTTGTCTTAGGCTTAAAGGGTAAGTTTGGTCAAGTGCGACACTGTACAAATATATTGTAGCTTAGAGTCCACCTACTGTGCAGTTATTATCATTTAGAAGTACCATACGTCACCGTTTTGGAAGACATGTCCTCAATTTGCAAGAAAAAATAGTTGTCTTCTAAAGGCAATATGAAATGTTCACATGTCCTCCATTTTTTAATTCATCGCATAATTTAAGATAAAAGGCCATTAAATGATTGCAGTTAAAATCAAAATCGTTTAAGACAATCGGCGAAAAGTCGCTGTAATTAGCTTTTAATTTAGTTTACGACAAAAAAAACGCTTTCTATGGTTAAGAAATGAAAAGTAAAAAAAATTATGTTAAATCATGACTTATTGTAACATCATCAATCCCTTTATAACACTGACCTCGGAGTGGATATCAATCGTACCAAGTTCTATGTTTGTAAACTCAGTAGAGGAGTTTCAGAAGAGTCAAAAGAAACCCACAGATACACAGACAAACAAACTTGCGCTTTATAGTGTGGAATAGACATTTATCAAGAGATCATTTATAGGCGCTAAACGAACTGTAAACAACAGAAAAATTTGCACCATCATTTCAATTAATTACATCAAGTAAACTAGCGCACCCCTTTTTAATTTATAAAAAATTTTTCTGCAATACAACGCCTGTATGTATGTGACTCTGATCTAGTATGTTGATATATTTCGAATCTATTCTCTGATTAAAAATCATAACATGTTGACTCTGGAGACTTTTTGATGTTACCTATCTTACATATAGTTTAGTAGAAAGTATCATATATACATGGATTATGATAATGTACTAACAATTAGTGTCTTTTGAAAGCTCAAGAAATTTGCTTTTCAACAGTTTTTACCTCTGATTAATCAGGGTCAAGGATAAATTAATAATGGCTAATTAAAAACTGCTTGCCTCTCATTGTTTTCCATTTTTACTTGAGCATTTTTTTTGCTAGACCTAACAAGCTTGCAATTTTTTTAGAAAAAGTTGGTTCTTCGGTACATTTTGACTATTTTACTCTGCAAGCATGGCTCTCTGGCATTATCTATCTAGACTTTCGAACCATTCATCAAAAAATGAAGTCTAAAGATTTTCAAACGTAGCCTGCTGGTCAAAAATGATCAGATTTTATCATACCATGTTTTACAAAAGGAACTTTACCACAATTTCTCCGGCTAAATCATAATGTTGGAGGTGAAACTGCATAGTGGTGGTAGTTTAGTTGGCTTCGAAGTCGGGCTGAACACAATATTCTTTGTGATTAACCCCAAAAAGTTTTATGTGATCAAAAGGTGATATAACTATGAAGTGTGTAATTAAAAATCATCGGTAGCGATTGTCCTAATTATAAATATTTGCTTTTCAAAACTGACATCGAAATCGGAATATTCTCTACTTTTACGTGAAATATCAAATGCCGATTTACCTTGTTTTGCACTATCAGTTTTAAATCTGGAATAACCTACTTACAATATTATTGGGCTGCCACTTGTTGATGAAGTGGCCGTGGCACGTAGACGTAGCCATGGAATGGGGCATAGGGCCCATGCCTTTCTCCCAATTCTATTTGACTCCATTCCCGTAGAAAGAACACTTAATTGCGCAATGAAGCCAGCTGAAACGATTTTCTTTCTCATATTTTTATCGAATTAACGGTGGCAGTGAAGGCGACTCCGGCAAAGTCGGCTGGTAGCAATATAAACATGTAAACCAATCAAACCTGTTGGCAGTACACAACAATGCATACAGCCAAAGAGCAAATGGGTCAAAATAGAGATTATCATCTTCAAATTTTTAAATAAATGTTTGTATGTTACGTTTCTTTCTCTTAAAGTCTTAATTTGTTCGTTGCTCAAACTTCAACCACACTAAAAGCGTATATCATTTTAAAATCAGTTACCACAACGCCGGCGTCTACTCGTCACACATGTACAAGCTTAACTGTTTCACAATGCTCTCTTATCGGCCTGCGACCCGCCTTATCAGCTTAATTAGCGCACCGCGGGCAGAGAACGCGCCAGAAGGTGGGTCGTGTTATCAAGACAACTAGTGGTCAAAACTAGCATATAACATATATATATTTACCGTTCGGCATCTTTATAAATATAAATCTCAACTCATTCAGTAATTAGGCTATTGCTAATTTGGAAGGTATAGCCTGATACAACTATCCAAATTCTTTTTATATATAAAAAACCGTCTTAAACCTGAAACCCTATTGTAATCTTCTCCTGGCACATTGGGCTTGACTCTATGATAAACCGATTTAAAAAAAAAATTAATGCAAAAACTGTAGCTTATATGAGATTTTAAAGTGGTTTTTATTGTAGGCTTATTTTACTTATCAAAAAAATTTATAATGCATCAATTTGATGAAAGTAAAGATATAGCCGATGCATACTTCAAATATCGACCTACGTATCCAAAGGAATTGGTGGAACAAGTGATGCACTATCGAGATGAAGATGAAACGAAAACGAAAACTTATGATTTATTAATTGATGTCGGATGTGGAAGTGGACAAGCTTGCAGCCTTTTCCAACCATATTTTCAAACGATTATTGGCATTGATGTTAGTGAGGAACAAATCAAACAAGCAATGAAATATAACGAACATCAAAATATCAGTTATCAAATCGGAAACGCGGAAAAGATACCGGCTGTTGATAAAAGTGTGGATGTGGTAATTGCTGGCATTGCTGCTCATTGGTTCGATTTGCCAAAGTTTTTCAAAGAAGTGGAAAGGGTTTTAAAACCAAATGGATGTTTGGCATTGTTTAGCTATGTCATCTGTGACATAGGGCTTCTTTCAAGGGAAAACAAACAGCTTGCTCAGAACTCAGCCAAGTTGTTGGTTGAAGTGATGATGAAGGGCCTGCCGAAACACAATCCTATGGCCGAACAAACATCTTTGGAAGTTTTCAAAAGATATGCAGGAATTTTCGAAGCCATTCCATACGCAAAGAAGAAACGAGTGGACAATATGTACACCGAATTTGAATGTTCGCTCGCTACAATTGAAAAAATTATCAAGTCAGTTCATTACTATAAAATATTTATGGAAGAAAAGTTTAAAGAATTGAAGAAAACAAAACCAGATTTTGAATCACAAGATGTCGATGATATTGATCTAGCTCGGGAGTTCGAAAAAAGATTCCGATCGATGTGGAATATAGAAAATGCCGCAAGTGATGACAAGTTAATTAAAATAACACTCGATCACTATCTGTTGCTAGCGAAAATTTGAAATTGCAACACAATCTTTTAGCTTCGTTGCCTAACGTAAACTTTAGCCTATTACTGCATATGCGTTTATCGCAGTCAATTGGCACATTTTACAAAACTAACCCGTCGAAAACTTTTTATTTTTTTTACTATATCATTTTTTTTAATACCATGAGTTGCCATAGACATGTTACTTCATAAAAACGAAGATTTACCTTAGCGCAAACAAGGGCATGATCAGTGGGAAAGTTTGTGAAGACCATTTTTCAAGTCACGACATTTTGCTTCAATTAAAAGTAAAGACCCATTTTGGAGGCAACCAACAACTTTGTAACAATAAAGACCATTGTGGCATAATTAGCCCTTCCTTAACAAAAATTCCAGTTGCGCGCCTGTTTGCAAGTAAATATATGTCTTTAGGCTTACTTGAAATTCTTTGCATGCTGTTACTTAACTTTTTTATGAAATCAACTCAACATGGAATTCAAAAGGAGTGGAAAGTTTTCACCAGAAATTCATAGTTTTAGAAATTTGCACTTTTCTACACTTCTTTTCTTAATCTAATCAATTAGCTCTCTGTGTCTGCACACACTCACTAGCCAATTACTAAATGCGCTTTGGATCTAACACATTTACATGCATTGTGAAGGAATTTTGTAATAGGCGGGTAATTTTCGCGTTGTGGTCAATGACAGCGAATCCAGGACCTTGCATGGATTGATTAAGTGAGTTCAACGAGTCAAATATGTCTGCTAAATATGTCACGTTTGCCATAAACTTTTCTTGACAGAATTGTTCTGCTAAGGATGTCTGTTTCTGTTTCTTTAAAAATGTGGTTACTTCTTCTTGCAGTTCAACAATTCTCTTTAGAACTTGACCTTTTGATAGCCAATGTGATTCTAAATGCAGTAGTAATCCAGTGTGATCGGAGCCCATCTCATTGCACAAACAAGAAAGTAAGCGTTGATTGAGAGGTCTTGCTTTTATGTAGTTCACGCACTTTATAACAGCATCTAGTGTATCATGCAACTCCTCCGACATTTTTTTGAGGCCAATGCTTGTCTATGCAGAAAACAATGAGTCCATTTTACCTCTGGCGCTTTGTCTTTAAGACGTTTCACTGCTCCAGAGTTGATACCAATATTTGCCGCTGCGCCATCTGTACAAATCCCGGCTCAATTTCCCCAAGGGATTGAATGTTCATTAAAGAATGCGTCAAGGCATTTAAAAATATCTTCGCCTTTAGTATGTAACGGCAGAGCTTTACAAAACAACAGATTTTCGAAGACTTCCCCATTGTAAATATATCGAATAAATACTGACAGTTGAGGAAAACCAGCAACATCTGTGGATTCATTCAATAGAATTGCATAGAAAGGAGAAGATTTTGTTTGATTTACAATTTGGTTAAGGACATCACCAGACATATTTTTTATTGGTCTCTTAACAGTATTGTTTGACAATGAGAGAGCGTTTAACTTTTTACTTTCTTTTTCTCCTGTCATTATTTTTACCATCTTCTTCATTACCGGGAGTATCAATTTTTCTCCGATTGTGTGTGCTTTCTTTTGTTTTGCTATTTCGTTGGAAGCAATGTAAGGAGCATAGACAGCAGATTTATTTACTGTAGTAAATAGTTTCATGACCTTTGCTTGCGCTGATAGTGCTTCTGATTTGCGTTGGAAATACTCTAACGATTTATCAACGCAACCTGGATGGTTCGACTCCAAGTGACGTAGCAGTTTGTTTCTTTTCATTGATTTTTTAGAAAGAATTTTGTCGGAGACTACACATTTCGGCTTTCCATTTTTTTCAGTAAAGCCAAGTTTCAAAAAAGCTATATTATAAGTTCGTTTTCTTGAAGTTTTAGAAGCCATTTTTTGCAAATTTTTAAATATCGGATCAATTCTGTTTCAAATTTATTTAGCAATCTGTAACTGTGAATATTAGAAAAATTAGCAAATCTATTACCACAATTTACGAATAACCATTATCCAACCAGCATAATTATTCTACTTCTTCGCCTTTAAATTCTAACTGTTACAGTTCTACAAGAAAATTTAATACACAAATACAACTTGCCTTATCTTTAAACCGTCTCTGCTGACTCTGCATGTTCTACACACTACAAAGCTAACTGGTACGCTTCATTGCCGCAATAATCGCTTCTAGTTCAAGGAAAAATCAACCATGCCTGTTTTATGGGTTATCAATCTTTTCTTCATCCTTTTCTTTTCAAAGCAATGTGTTTGGAACCATAATTGATTTGTGATGGCAGTAACAAAAAGTCGAGAAAGGTTGCGTTAAAACAAATATTAATAAAATTTTTTTTTTATTGAAAAGTAAGCGACCCCCCAAAATTTTCATGCGACCCCACTTGGGGTCGAAACCCATAGGTTGGAAACCACTGTATTAAATAATTAGCATATTTGTCTACACTTTCCATGGACTGCTAATTTCTCGAACGAAAGGAATCACACAATATCTAAAGTTCGTTGTGGGTGACAAACTCCCACTCTTCCCTGACGGAAAATATCAGTCGATTGCGGTTTTGGTGGCAAAGTTCTGTTAGAGCTGAATCCTGTGGCTTGCCGCAAGTATGTTTTGTAGGGCTTAATTCCGGTAAGTAAATCCAAATTTGACTTTGTTCTGTTTTAATCTTGCTGAGAGTTGCCCGAGAAGTATGGCAAGTTGCACCATCATTGCATTAGAATAGAATGCTTTTCATGTGGAAAACATGCTTGTTGTAAATTACATGTATTTGAATAGAAATGGGCAAAATGCTGTAACAATAATGTTGTCCGCGAGCAGTTCTACCGCAAAGTACAACATAAAGTTCCGTTTTTCGGTATGTGCTGATTTCCGCGGTGTCCATGATTTTCATAGTGAATTTCGGTCGCATCTCTGGTTTGATCAAAGATGGATTGTCAGTATTTGTTTGCTTTGCGTATTAGCTTTAAATTGGGACTCTATCGGGCTTTTGTCTGTAAAGAAAATCGACCATCGAAGTTACAGGCCATGGACAGTGCCATCTGCATATTCTTTATTAATTATTCATTAGGCAAACTAAAGTTTGGCTACCACATTCTTTGCTGAAAGTAGAGGTTTAACCAGCTATTTGTATGAAATTTTCCCCCACTCTCTCTTTCTTGTGTGACAAGAAAGAATCATGTGTGAGATTGATTTTTCTACTTGAAATGTAACCTAAAGATAAGTTGAAGATTCGAGAAACACGTAGAAATACAGGGCTGACTTTGTCTTCGAACTCACGGCCCACTTTTTCTTTGGTGTTGGGCGTCATTTTAGTCAGACGGCTACTTCGTTTCGCATCATTAACTTGGCCTGGAAGTGCATTGATCCGTTTGTGGGCTGATCAAGACCAAGATATGTATTTATTCCAAATCAGCGCTAAAGTACAAGTGAATACAATTACATTAAATTGATAATAAAACACAACCAAAACGTGGCCTAATCAATTATTACGAAATGCTTTACATCACAATTCCTACGGAGTTGTATCCATTTCAACACAGGCACCTAGTTATGAAAGCTATTTGGTACACACTGATCGGAAAGGAGCAGGAAAAGCCACATGAGCAGCCATCTAGTCAACTACTCCCTTGTTTATAATTGTTGAAGACAATATAAGCAACCCTAATGTATGTACAAAAAATAAAACGAAAAGTAGATAAAAGTATATACAGATACGAACTAACACACACACACACACACATATACACACACTCACATGAAATTATTTGCTAAGTACATCTAAATGCACAAGCAGGTGTGAAAAAATGTATAATATATATATAGGTATAGGTTGGCTTTTACCAGCAGTTCAAAGCAATCAATATATATTTACAAACTTCAATATGCATTTACTCATATATTTACTTACACGCCCAAATTATCTTTGTTTTTGTTCATATTTGGCCATTAACATCTTTCTCAATTCTTTTTTGAAGCTGACATATGACAAGGACCGAATTTCTAAACGAAGATTATTCCATATTTTTACTCCTGTATATAGGCAAGATAATTGACCATGTGTAGTGTTCACTCGAGAGACAAAGAGTTTTTGGTTAGTTGCAGATCTTGTCGAGTATTTATGGCATTCAGAGGAACGTGTAAAATAATTTTGAAAAAGTTGTGGTAAAGTGTTATTGTGATATTGATACAAAAATTTAGCCATTTCAAATACAAATATATCTTCCAATTTAAGAATATCAAAAAACAGATACAGTTTGTTTAAATTTATTTTGTCTTTTAACTTTTTATAAGACATTAAACGTAGTATATGATTTTGAAGTGTTTTCAGTGGTTTTATTACTGATTTATTGGTGTTGGCCCAAGTTAGAATGCCATATTGTAAGTGACAGTACACAAAAGAATAATACATCATGAGCAGATTTTTTTTGTTGACATAATGCCTTATTTTTGATATTATTCCAGCTGCCTGAGAGACTTTTTTATAAACATAGTTTAAATGATCATTTGATTTTAAGTTACTTTGCAAATTCAAGCATAAATATTTGATCGTATGACTTTGTTTGATATCATTTTCACATAATTTTATTTTAAAACTTTTTTCTTTGTTTTTATTTTTTGAGTTGTAAATAATCATATAGGTTGTTTTATTTAAATTTAATGATAGTCTGTTGAATTTGGTCCATTCACTAATTTTATGAAGTTCCGATGTAACAATACTTTCAAGCTCATGCAACTTTTTGCTTTTAATAAAAAGCACTGTATCATCAGCAAACATTCTTACATTGAAATTAGTGTGGTCAGGAAGGTCATGTACAATATAAATAGAAGTGGACCAAGGGTAGATCCTTGAGGTACTCCACAAAGTACTTGATTACATGTTGAACAAGTGTTATTGCAAGCAGTGAATTGTAACCTATCAGTCAAGTAATCTTTAAGTAACATAAACATATTTCCCCTTACTCCATACATGCTAAGTTTTTGTAATAATAATTGACAGTGTCAAATGCCTTAGACAGATCCAAAAAGATGCAACATGTGTTATATCCTTCATCATAATTTAGTTGAAGATTATTTAATAAATTTAGAGATGCTAATGAAGTAGAATGATTTCTACGAAAACCAAATTGATAGGGAGATAATATATAATTTTTTACGAGAAATTTTTCCAGTCTTACATAAATGAGTTTTTCAAATATTTTTGAAAAGGGAGAAAGAATAGAGATAGGTCTGTAATTACCAGCAATATTCTTTGTTCCAGATTTATAAACAGGCACCACCTTACTTCTTTTTAAAGATGTTGGAAATATTCCAAGATCATAACTTGCGTTGTATATTTTACTAAAAAGGGGTGCAAGAATTGTTCTTATCATTTTAATGAATCTTATAGGTATATCCTCAGGACCATTTGCCTTTTTAACATCTAAATTATGAATTTCAGTTAATACCTCATCATCAGTAATAGAATTAAAGTAAAAAGAGCTAATGTTCCTTTTTGTCATCAATCTGAAGTTTTTAGAAGGTGCACTAATTTTGGAATCCATATTAATTCCAATTTTTGTGAAAAATTGATTAAGATTATTGCATAATCTTCTGTTTGCTTCTGGTTATTATTTATATCATTAATTTCATGAATTTGGCATTTATTTTTCTTATTACGACCTAATATTTCGTTTATGATACCCCATTGTTTTTGAAAATTATTTTTATGTTTAACAATTTCTTCATGATAGTAGGATTGTTTGGCTTTTTTAATCGTTTGTTTAAGAACCTTTAGATATTCTTTGTACTTGCTAACTAAGTTTGGTTTATTTTGTTTATAACACTGCTTGAATAACTTGTTTTTAGTTTTAATGGATTTAATTATACCAAAAGTTAACCAAGGTTTAGTTTTAATTTTCATCTGCTGTCTTGATAGCCTTTTTAATGGAGCATGTTTATCAATTTTGTTTTTTATTATTCTAACTAGCTTATCTAATGCCTCATTAGGATTGTCCTCTGGTATTATTAATGAGTTATGCAAATTGGCACTAATATCTTCATAAAAGTTTTCAAAATTAAAAAGTTTAGTATCTCTGGAAAATCTAGGCTTTACATTACTTTTATCCACTTTACATTTAACAATGCGAAAAGTTGGGAGATGGTCCGAAATATCTAATATTATGATTCCAGTTGTGCAATTCAAATTTGTGACATACTTATTTGTAAATATATGATCTAGTATTGTTGCACTAGTTCTGGAGTATTGTATCGGTTTATTTATTAGGGAACAGAAGCCATTAGCATATAAAGAGTTTAGGTATTCATCAACATAATCTTTTTTCCCAGCACCAAGTAAATCAATATTACAATCGCCACATACTGTAGATAGCAGTTAGTGTTCATTTGATTTAAGAGTGTTAGGGATTTAGAAAAGCACTCATTGAATTTTTAACATTGTTGTGAGGATGTCTGTAGATCACTCTAATTAAAGTATTTTTTCACCTTTAGTTATAGCTGATCTTTCTTTTATTTTTACAAACAAGCTTTCACAGTCAGGCAGATCTAAATTTAGCTGCTTTTCTATGTTGAACTTCAGGTCTTTTCTCATATAAAAACCTACTCCACCAGCTTGAGACTGTGAGTCTACATGAATAAATTCATAATGATCAAGGGTTGTCAAATGTTTATTCTTATTATTTAATTTTGTTTCTGTTACAGCTATTACTTTAGGTAATACAACCATCTCAGCTAAGAAATTTTCAATTTGATATTTATTTTTTGGAAGGGACCTTGTATTAAGATGTATTATGACTAGGTTATTTTAATTTTTTTCTTTCATCAATTTATTGAATTTATTTACACTGTAATATGGTGATTGCTTGACAAAAAAATTATCAATGCTATCTGTCATTTTGTCAGTTATTTTGTTCAACAATGGTATCTGGTGAAGAAATAGTTCCTCAAAGTTTTTATTATCTAATTCATGAAAGGGCAATATACTTTGTATACAACCTGTACAAGTATAATTGTCTACATTAAGATCATCTAAACATGACAGATGGGCATAATTCACATTACATTTTTTACACCTTACTACGTATTCAAATTCTAAGCATTTTATACCACAAAAATCACACACACACATAAACTGCAGTTACAGAAACACAAAATATGTACACAATTAAATAACTGTATCAGTTAGTAGCCTACTAACTGCTTGCGTTAATCAAGCTTTTTGCAACTAGCAGATCAGAAAAACTTCGATTAGCTTAATAGTAACTCAATTCAAAAGTAAACCAACTTGTCAGTCTTATCATTTTACCAGTTATCCAATAACTAAGTTTTTATTTCAACTACTTCAATGTCTTCTACATTTAGTGATTTTAAATGAATTTTTTTGTTGTTGTTGTTATTACTATGAATATAATAAATTTCACCGTCTAGTGTCCAATATGATGATATTACACCAGATTTTCTCAACTCTTTTAGTTGTCCGAGACAATATTTACGGGTTTTTGTAAGCGATTCTGTAATAAGTTACTCTAAGCCTTTTAGTTTCTTCTTGTTTTTGTATACAAGGCTTTTGATATTGTGCCTTGCAAACTTGATAATAATCGGTCCACCAGAACCACCCAATCTGTGACATCTATCGATATCACAGTCCAAAATTGTGATGTTCAACTTATCTTTGATGAATGTTTTAATAATGTCATCGTTGTTGGTAAGTGATTGTGATGGAGGTAATCCATAAATCAGTGGGCAATTACGCCTACTGTACTGTTCTTGTGCTTCCACCTGTTGTCTAAGAAATTGATTTTCATCTTTAAGGCTATTGATTTTCCTCTCTAAACTGTTAAGATTTTTTTGAAAAGCAATAGACACTGCATCTGTTATGATTTGTCGAAAAGCCTCGTTTTCAGTTATTAATCCACAAATTTTAACTGCAACTTCATCCAGTGCTGTTAGGCTATCCAGGCTATCGGTACCAGTAGACCTACTGCTTGAAGCAGCACAAGTAGGCCATCCAGAGGAGCTACCAGTATCAGTAGTATTGAGATGATTACCAGCACCAGTTCTTTCTGTGTTGGAAGAATCATTTTCATCATGTAGTGTAGCATAACTTGGTTTTGTTGTAGATTCTTTAGTGCTATATGGCTGCTTTGAATTTACTTTGAAGTTTCGACGATTGTTTACCATATTTAGACTAATGATTGTTGCAGTATCCAGTAGTAGTTTTCAGTAATTTTGAAGATATAATGATTGCTAGTTATTGTTAATAGGCCTAATTGATAAAACTACAGTAACCTACCCTAATACTCCATTACCTTATTCAAATAGAATGAATTGAAGCTGACTTATTCAAATAGAATGAAGCTGACTTACTATCACAGTTGACATTAGTGGCAATGCGAGATGTCGAATGCTCTGAGCATGAAAACCAAGGATCTTTGAACGAACAAGCTCATGTGGTTTCACCATCTCCACTACCAATGGTTCAGCTTAAATTGCGGTACCAAAACAACAAAATTCAATTCACAGCAAATTTAAGACATTACGTCATAATGTTGTACTCTGCACACATGTTTCTTTCGAATTTACTCAAGGCATAATTAAAAACTTTCTAAATCATCAGACTTTATGGCAGTTTTTCATTTTTTCCATGAAATTAATCAGTGACCTATGCCTAGGCTCGCCACACACTGAATTATGAAAGCAGCTCGAGACTGTGTATTCTGGTAGCTGATGTGTTATAGGAAATGTGCAGGTTACGCGTGCTGTCTGTTTTGTTTCTTTGAACTTATAGAACAGCCTCGAACTCTTCGAAATGTCAATCGAAAAAACATTTGTTATATCCTGTAAGGTGTGATAGTCATCCTTCTAATTTAGTTAGGTTGTAATAAATTCAATTGCGCATGCTTAACGTATGTCGTTTTGCTCTTATCCTATTTTTGCCTCAGATGTTTGTTTTTGGTTTCTATTGTGCTGTTTTGGATAAAAATAAGTAAATAAATAAAATTTTTGAATAAAAATAAATAAAAACTTATCTTTTACTTATTTGAGACTGACACTTTTTGAAGCCATCCCGATAGACACCAACGTAAGAAACGCCCTTGAGCTACCCAACAGATGCAAACACCATCACATTTTGAGCACAAGTTTAAACTAAAGGATCTCTGCAGGCAAATATCAATGTTTTCTTTGAATTTTAAGAAATAAGTGTAATCTAGTAGCGGTGACATTTTTATTTATTTTATTTTTTTTGCCACATTTATCCTCCATTCACGAAAAAGCGAATTGTATTGCTATATTTTGGACAGAACGTCCGCACTCGCTTGGGAGCTGCCATTTGCGATGTATCTGGGCCACTTGTCTTCCACATAAAGGCGGAGGCGTCCCTTTAAGTGCCATGCCCAAGGACACAACAAGCGAACTTTCCGGCTTGTTCTCCACAACCTTACCCTAAATGCCGAGCGCCAAGCAGGGAAGCTGTGAATATCACTTTTTAAAGTCTTTTAGTATGACTCGACAATGGAATTGAACCTAGGTCTACCGACTGTGAAGCAGATGCTCTAACCACTACAACATCGCGTCGACCAGAGCAGACAGCTGAAAGATTCGCGAGCTGAACAACAGGTTGCTTACCTCTTGGCTAAGCTTAGCAAATAAGATCTGTTGCATTCAACCAAAGAATTATTTCTACCTTAATTTACCAATAACGACACCGATAAATTGAATAGTATGAAGTCACTAAACAATAACTAATAGCATTTATTATAACTAGGGCAAGTTTTTGTTGCAATAAAAAATTGAAAAAATTGCATTTATTTTCAACGAAAGTTGCAAAAAGTTGCATTTATGCACACAAGCATCTTAAAAGACAATGATTTACTCAAGCGATTTATTCACATACAATGCTAAATATTTCCAGACATTTTCCGGCGAGAAATAACAATCTTTTGCCAACAGTTTGCCTAGCATGCTAAAACTTCGCTCTACTGAGCATGAAGTAGCTTGTTGTTATGCAATTAAAAAGAATAGGACAGAACTGAAATAGTTTACAGCAAGTTTTTTTGAACCACACTTTCACATTTTGCGCAAAAATTGATAAAAGTTGCAAAATAAAATTCCTGCAAACAGCTTAAATCATTAAAATACATCAATTTTGAGTATTTAGGAAGCCGTCGGAAGCTGTAAAAAAAGTTGCAAAAACTTGCCCTAATTATAACTTAATTGCTCTGTAGCAATTACTTAGCTCAGCTTTGATCAGATTCTGAAATTTAAGATCTTCCTTGGATCAATAACACTTGTCTTAAATTCCAGAAACAGATGAAAGCTGCGATGAGTAATTGCTACAAAGCAACTAAACTTTGGTTGATATTCTTTACCAAATCCATTCTTCCTGCAGTCCACAACGATGTCTTACCTTCCCTTTAGCGAAGCAATGTCGTATATGAATACCTGTGCCACTGTGACTGCCGTTACGTTGGCCGCACATCTCAAAGACGGCAGGACGGTATCAACCAGCATGCACCTAAATCAATCTGACTCGGCATGAATAAAGAAAGACAAATACCCCTGTGAAAATACAGGCTTACTTCTTCTCTCCCAGAACGTCACTCGGCAATTGGTAAACATTTACTTGAAAATCAAGACTGTGCCACCGCTTACAATGACAATTCATTCACAGCGTTGGCTGTCGCTATACAGTAGGTTGTCTATCTCCCTTACATTAGCCACCCTCGAAGCTACTTTCGTCAAAAACAAACATCCTGCACTTGGATGCCAAAAAAGATTTATTTACCCACTGCATTGATCCATAAGCGCTTGAATTTCGGACGATTGCGAAAGGCAGTTATTCGATAGTCTCGCCAACTATAAATATAGCGACGCTTTCTTTTCTACCTCATTCCAGCGTTAATTTCTAATGAAAGCCAGACGAAAACGTATAAGTTTTCACTTATTACTGAAAAGAGCCATGAATTCCAGGGCCGTAACTACCGCCAGTGCAATGCACCGGGGCCCCAGCACTAGAGAGCACCGCATTGCTACATTTTAATGTAAAATATTTTCGTTAAAGACTCAAGTAAACTTTTTATTATTAAATATCGCACCTCATCAATAATTTTTATTTATATATAACCATCTAATTTATTTGAAGTAGCTCTCAATATATTTAAAGTCTCGATTGTGATGCATTCGTTTTAATAGTGATGTATTTATCAGGTAATCGGTACGCTACCCCCACTCAAGTCTGTTTAGTTAAAAAGTTTTAGCTATAATGATCATAAAGCATCGTATTTACCGCTTTGTTTTACCTTGTAATTGTGAATAAGTTTTGCTTTATGACATCGTCATGACGTAATGCACGTCATGGTTTCGAGATAATTCTACAATTTTCCACCATAGCCCAGTAACTTAATAATATCATGTTACATAACTTGTTTACCAGCCTTTTAACTTGGTGCTTTGTGACGTAAAAGTAACTGTCTGGCTGGCTTATATTGTCGTAAAATAATTGTTTAATTCTTCAAGGCTTCTTAAATATTGTCGTAAAATAATTGTTTAATTCTTCATGGCTTCTTATTTAATTTATGTTAGCGTTATTGTATTAAATTTATGTACAGAAAAAACTGCTGCCATTACTGCTGCTTGTACTGTTGCCTGTACTGCTGCCTTTATTGCTGTCATTATCGCTGCATTGATTGCGATCTTCAGTCGAAGAATAAAACTAGCGGCAAGTCAATCAATCTCCGACATGTTGCAGAGACTTCGAAACCGGCTAAGGCAGTGCTTCTCAACCTTTTTGATGTCATGGACCACTTTTCGCCAAGACTTTGTTTTGGGGCCCACTTTATGAAAAATTTGTTTTAGAGCAATCATTTATTCCAGGAAGGAAGTTGCTACAAAACGAAAGAGTGTTAAGTTTATAGAACATTTTTAGCTTTCGTAATTCATAATTTTTTCCAAAAAATCTTTAATTTATGGCAGAACGTTTCGCGGCTCACCTGAAGGACCTTCGCGGTCCATCGATTGAGAAGCGCTGGGCTAAGGCAAACAAACAACAACAACAAGAGTCATTTTCTCTCTATCATAAAGGTTCTTGCCAAATACGACACTGTTTTAGACAAACTTTTACAACTACCTAAAGGTTCTCCAAAATATTTAAGTCCTCGGATACAAAATGAACTGAAATCAGTACCAGCTGAAGAAGTTCTCTCTGATACAAAAAGCGAACCACAAAGCGATCCTTTTTTGCCATTATTCATTCCTTTTTTGATAAGGTGTGTTGGCGCTGCAGTGATAAGCGGGAAGTACTCCGGCTTGCATAAGAAGATTCAGGATGTTGCTTCACATGCTCACTACGTGGATTGTGCTTCGCACAATTTAAATTTAGTGTTAAAAGATTTCATGGAAATCGTGATTGAGATCCATCAATATTACGACACCATCAAGTCGGTATATAGTTTTTTCGGACATAGTATTTTGCGGTGGCAAAAGCTTCAAAATGTCGACAATCGTTTTTGCTCTAATCCTACATTAAAAGCGTTAAATTAAACTCGGTGGTCTGGTCGATATGATGCTGTCTATGCTTTGAAGAAAAGATTTTGTGACGTTATGAAATGCTTGATTCAAAATACTTACTAGCACGAAGCCAAAGGAAAGAGATGGAGCTATGGCAATAAAGAAACAGATAGAAAACTTTTGACTTTGTATGCATGCTGGTTGTGCAATGCAAGATTTTGCAGATCGTCAACATTCCTTCGAAAGTTATGCAGTGTAAAACAATTGACTTAATTTCTGCCCATAGACTTCTGCAAACTGTTACTGAAGACATTGTTCAACTCAGAAGTTGTTTTGACGCAGTACTGAACGAAGCTTCCACTATTGCTTCTACATGGGGTTTGCCAAGATAGTTTTTAAGCAAAAGAGCAAAGAAAACAAAAGCCCTTTTCGATCAAATATCTGAAGGAATAACGTTCAACGATCTTATGAAGCAATTTTGCGTAACTGTGTTTCTTCCGATGATGGACCTACTTTCTTGCCAATCGCTTTGAAGGAGTGAAATCAGTGGTGACGTCATATCAAGTTTTGGAACCAAATTTTTCATCAAATGCTCCTCATCAGGATCTTGAGGTTGAAGCAAGAAAATTTTCTAAAAAGTTTTCTGATAACGTCTCTCCGTTGTTTCCTGACCAAATGCTCTCCGTCAAAACGTCGTTTATTGAAAAGATTGCCCATTCAAAATCTGCTAAAGAAATGGCTTCTTTTTTGATTGTTGAAAATGCATCACTTGCAACAAATTATCCTGACGTTTTTACATGACATATATGACAGTATCTGTAACAGTTGCTCCGGCAGAGAGGTTTTTTTTAAACTCAAACTGATTAAAAACTTTCTTGGAAGCTCCATTTCCCGAAGAGAGACTTAGCGGTTTGGCTCTGCTATCGACAGAAAATGAACGAGCAAAAATTTAGATCTTAGAAAAGTTATGCAGCAGTTTGCTAGTGCAAAAGCAATACGGAAAAATTTCAGATTTTCAACCACCCGCAAGTAAATTACAGTAGCCTACTTAATTGGCCTCAACGTATGGTGTTTTATTAGTTTGTGTCTTTTGTGGTGATGACAGTGTACTGTACGTTAATTTTTTTTGGGTTAAACAATTTATCCGCTTTGCATAGCACATCTCCATTTTGCCGAAATACCATTAATAGTGCTCACAAAGCACCTTTCCTCAAAAGGTTGCACATAATTATTTTTGTCATTATAAAACGATTTTGGTTTGCGAAGTTTATTTGATTGAACTTTCATTATACAATCGAAAAATTGTTGCTGCAGTCTGCCCCCACGAAACCCTTGCTATGCCATTATCTCGATTTGAATACGCTGCAATCACAGACATTGTGTTGAACCGTGCAATCTTGGTGAAATTTTATTCCAATTAAAGCCTTTCATTTGCAGGCACAGTAAACTTGGCTTTATCTCCTATAACTTGTTCAGCTCAATGCTTTTTTGTCCCATTATTTTAATCAAAACGTCTTTTTATAACGCGGAGTCGTCAATGATTCCCATGCTAAGAAAAGTAGCTCAATTGAATACTAACTACAAAATAAATGGGACCCATATCAGATGTTTAGACCGGGGCCCCACCAGACGAAGTTACGGCCCTGATGAATCCTTTTCCAAAAACTTATTCCAAAGCTATTTTGGAATTTTATAGTACTTAACAATTCTTCAGAAATGTACTGGACAATATCAAGTGTGGGATAAAACAGCACCGGTACTGCTCTAATATATTTATTACTGTACCTTGAATCGCTAATCAAAAAAAGAGAGCATTGCAAAAGAAAAATAATTCATAAAAATGATTTATACAATGTGACATTAATAGTGCAAAACTGTTTTGTATAACAAAAATGCCACAAACAATGAATATAAAAAATGTCAGGGTATATATCAACGAAACTATTTGCTTTTATTCTGAGTAAGAAATTTCAGCAAAGAAATTTTTGCATTGCACGTGATCGAGCTTAATTCAAGAGGTGCTATTAAGTTGGTTTACAAATGGAAGTTGGTCGATCAGAGTAATAAACAATTTCTTCACAACAGGGCCATTAAGTCCTGGAAAAATAGACGTCTTTACAAGCGTTTAAGGATATAGCACGTTGAAATCAATGCGTTTTTAGTTCTTATAAATAAACCCTGGATGAATAATGACTCCATACGCCATAGTAATTAAAATAGCAATTAAACTGTAACACTCTGAAAATAGATACACTTTAATCTGCTCACAGGTAAGTCATTGTTTCATGAAACAGCACGTTTATTGTGATTCTTAATCCTGAACACTATTTTTTTCGCGAGGTAACTTTTTGTTGGTTGTTTGAAATGTGTTCTGACTTGCTTCGGAGTTACGAATGCTGTGAGGTTAACACAGTACATTTCTACCTCAAACAATGCAGTGCCTTGCGAGATAAAGAACAATACAGCCACTGTGATGCATTTATTCAGAACCATATGATTTTTGCCACCAATGACTCGCTTTTCATTTTGCTCGGCCTTAATGCCGGCATGATAACAAAATGATACAGCAAAAATTTTTCAGCATTTACGTTAGTAGAATATAATATTGACTGTAGCAGCCGGAGATGCTTGGTTTCATACTCCTAGCTACAAATTGCACAATTCACTGAGTAGAACAGATTTACTATAAACGTAATGGTTAAACTGCAATTTTCAAATTTTTGCTAGCAACAGGTAGTAATCGAATGTTATTTTAATTAACTTGTCGTCATATGCCGCGTTTTCTATATTCCACATCGATCGGAATCTTTTTTCGAACTCCCGAGCTAGATCAATATCATCGACATCTTGTGATTCAAAATCTGGTTTTGTTTTCTTCAATTCTTCAATTTTTTCTTTCTTAAAGTTTTCATAGCAATGGACTGACTTGATAATTTTTTCAATTGTAGCTAGCGAACATTCAAATTCGGTGTACATATTGTCCACTCGTTTCTTCTTTGCGTATGGAATGGCTTCGTAAATTCCTGCATATCTTTTGAAAACTTCCAAAGATGTTTGTGCGGTTGCAAGATCGTGTTTCGGCAGGCCCTTCATCATCAGTTCAACCAACAACTTGGCTGAGTTCTGAGCAAGCTGTTTGTTTTCCCTTGAAAGAAGCCCTATGTCACAGATGACATAGCTAAACAATGCCAAACATCAATTTGGTTTTAAAACCCTTTCCACTTCTTTGAAAAACTTTGACAAATCGAACCAATGAGCAGCAATGCCAGCAATTACCACATCCACACTTTTATCAACAGCCGGTATCTTTTCCGCGCTTCCGATTTGATAACTGATATTTTGATGTTCGTTATATTTCATTGCTTGTTTGATTTGTTCCTCACTAACATCAATGCCAATAATCGTTTGAAAATATGGTTGGAAAAGGCTGCAAGCTTGTCCACTTCCACATCCGACATCAATTAATAAATCATAAGTTTTCGTTTTCGTTTCATCTTCATCTCGATAGTGCATCACTTGTTCCACCAATTCCTTTGGATACGTAGGTCGATATTTGAAGTATGCATCGGCTATGTCTTTACTTTCATAAAATCGATGCATTTCATACCCTAATGTTTAGTCATCACTAGCAAGTTTTTATAGTTTTAGTGTTAAAAGCAAGTTTTTATAGTTGAAATAAATTTCTGGCAACATTACACTGAGCGATTATTTGTTTTTGTGGACTAAACACGAGTCAATGTTTCTGCAGTAAGTAAAATTAACTATAATGGCCGGGCCCGATTGATCTGAAGTTGTATCTAAAAAGGTATATTTTTTCAATTACGATTCATAAATTGCAAATATATCCTGTCAATTCCGATTGGGCTTGGGCCTATTTCAGAAAGCGGGTTATGCTTTACTCACCGTAATGGGGCCAAATGCAGCAACAACACAGCCCCCGAAAGGATGATAAGAGTTGATTTTCGTTTATGGTTTGTTGTGTAGGTCACTACTAACTCAGTAAATAAGAAATTGCAGGCACATTTTAATTTATATTGTTTGCAAGACACTTGCGAAAATACCTTCATGTTTTTTAGTAGACAGATGTTAGGGTCCAGCAGTCAACCAGTTGCGATAGACCAGTCTAACTAAAAAATAGCAAACGGAGCATGAGCTTCTTAGGCCTACATGAAAAAAAAAGAATTAGCTGATACTAGGACAATTGGCACCTTCTTAAAGACTTGTCATTAAATATATTTACTTAGATCTATTATCCTATTCTCATTTAATGTGGCTAATCTGGCAATCTCCGCAATGGTTGGTGGTTATAAACAAGCTGTCACTACAAGTATACCGGTGATCTATATGCATAAGCTGCATAAGGCGTACTCTAGGAGAGGATTTACAAAATTACGCAACGATGCTAGAAATACAGGTGTGCAAAGACAGTCTTTCTTATGTACTGATATTTATTTATTATAAATTAGAAAAAGATCCAAAAAATGACAAAAAAAATTTAAATGCTTTGAAATCATGTATAATGTTTTTAAATTGAGCTGATTCCACGATCTCCTTTGATAAGTGCTGGCCTTGCAACTGAAAATCTTTCAAGCAAGTTTAGTCCTAATTATTTCCCTATTGAAATTAAAATCTTTACGTTTTGATTTTGCCACGGCAGCATTTAGCTTTTTTATGTGATAAACCTTGAGATAGTAAACAATTACTCATCAAACTTTTTCATACATCTTGGCTCAAAACTTTGGAAAGAATGAATTTAAAATTTCGTGTGTTTGCTCGAAGAAGAATGTTGTAATCATACGGAATTTATAGAGCACCATCTGTAAAACTAACAATCTTGCAATTTTTCAAACACAAATTGCATCGGAACAACAAGACTAATCGCCTTGAAGCAAAAAACAGTCTTGGTGTCGAAACAAATTGTCTGAAAAATAATGCGATCATCACGATAAGTTCATATAAGCGATCAGTTCATGTAAGAGATCAAGAAGCCTCATAATTTTTTCCTTAATCAACATACCTTGATAGCAATGAAGCGGTTTATTTTCTTACGTTTTCGTAGATGTTGTTTGGGATTTATTGTAACAGAAAATATGGAAAGGATGTTGAATATGAAGATTTGAGATATGGAATGGAAGATTTTGCAGCATATAAAAATACGGAAAACTTCTGTTCCATTTTATATTACAGAATACCCTGGTCTTAAAATCAGCAGTCTTAGTTCGGACAGTACAAAGATCAGGTCTTAGGATTTTGCGCATTTTTTACTAACAATTTGCGCTACAGATTCGCTTGCTACCTACAGTATTACAAGCGCGACCTGCAATATTTCTTTTTTTTCAATCAAGTAAAGCGTTTTTAAAATGGGGTAAATTTACCCTCTTAACTTCTCAAGGTACATTTCTTTATTTTCTTTCTTGGAAGATACATTAATAATAACTCATCAGTAGCATTATCAGCAAATTTTCCAACAGCTGAAAGTCTCGACGATAAACCCTGTAAATTAAACTGGAAATGAGGTAAAAACTAGAAAAAATTAAAATACCTCTGATCTAGGATAACCTCATTACTGCAGGCGTTTGTGCCAAAATTGCTGAAACAAAAAGACTCCTGCATAAGTTTATAAATCTAAGAATATACTAGATGCGCTAGCAAAATGTGCTAGAAAATCATTTTTTTATTAAACCAACTAGTTTGCTTGAAATGATATTCTGATTTATTTCTTGGTGTAGGTCATCTAGAGCTATTGAGATCGTTAGATATCTTTTACGACACGAATTTCCTGTTCATTTTTCTTTTTTGATTGTTTTCCTCCCGTTCATCTTCTTTCTATCTAACGAATTGTTGTCTAGAAAGCTTCCTATATTATATTCTTTATGCACAAAACTTTTACGGAAACCTTATGCCGTCTACACCGGCGTTGGGCAACCTGTGGCACGACCGGGTCAAATATCGGTCCACGTAACCGAATTGAACTACTGGCCATAATTGGTTTACAATACAACAAACACTGAACACATTATCTTAACTGTATGCAAAACTAAAGAGGCCTCAGAAAGAAGCCTGAACCCCCTTCGCCTTCTTACACTTGAGAATTTAAAAAAATCAACATTTCGAAATTAGATATCAACACAACTTTTATTCCTATTCTTCTTCCTTTCAAAGTTTTTGTTGCTCTTCTAAGTTGACGTCAGGCATTAAGATAAAGCTGCCACATTTTTATCACCCAAAAGCGTTTTCGCGAGAACTCCCTGTTGTCCTGCTCGGTACAAGTTACATAAAAGTATTTTATTGATATGTAAGTATCGATTCTGCACATGAAGTGGTAACATAGTAGCTGTAAAGCAGCTGAAGTTTCACATAAAAAAAATAGAAATGTTTTTGTTTAGTTTAGTTCTAACTTTGTGAATCCACTCTAAAAAATTATCGTTTAAAAAGTAAAAATATGTAAAGCAAATGTAAAAAATCAATATTTTTCTTTAATTGGTATATTTTTTGTGAAAAAGTACATGCTCTATTAAAGGGAAGAGGGGTAATATGATGGTAGCCTACAACATTTTTACCATCAAACTAGGACAAAACGCGAGATTAAAGATTTCGTTTCTAATTCTTTGCAGGGCCAAAACAGGTAGTAGAATGTTTTATTTTGATCATCGCCTTACAATTTTCCTCAAAATAGGGCGGAGAGCTTTTTTTGGAGCTCGTTCGCCAAATGCAGGCCAGCAAAAGCCAGGATATTTTGACAAAACGGCTGAATCACTGCAGAGATTTGTTCTCAACACCCAACGCTACTAGGTTTGCCGCAATTGAGTTACTTCAAGAAGATTACTCCACAAACATTAGTAGGGCAGCAGCCGACTAATATTTGTGGCCTACTGCCTAGCTGTCTGTTGCTTTTTGATATAAAGCGAGTGATTCTCAAACTTTTTTGCAATGGATCCCTTTGACATCATTTGTAATGTCATGGAACCCCTCCAGAAATTATTGCGGAATCCTTGTTTAAATCAAAACTGAATGCAATAAAGGAAATGTGTTGTTTGGCAAAGTCAGTGTCGTGAAGATCATTTTATGTTTGGAGATCGACCGTCATTCGACATGAAATCTCGGGATTTCTTCGTAAGATTGGCAGCTATTTTCGGGGTTGATTACCTATTTCTTAATTGCTTTTTAGAGATCGACTGTGATCCTTCATGCAATCTTGGGATTTTTTCGCAGCATTGGCAGCTGTGTTCGGAATTTATAACCAATTTTTTTACGAAAGTAGCTTTGCGGAACCCCTCACCTTGCTTCGCGGAACCCACTTGGAGAACCACTGTATCAAGCTGTTAAAACACTGTCTTCAGTATTTTTCGCAAGCTTTAAAGATGACAGCTTTTGCAGGCCTGTGACAGGTTTAGCACAATTAGCATCAAGAACAGATTTGCAAACCACATGTAGCTTCCATGAGGAGGAGCTTCCATGAGGAAGAGCTGATATGAAGCGATGCTCTACGACGCAAGCTCTTGTTTTGACAAAATTAAAATTATTGAACAGTTTAGGGGCAGGGCTACTCAATTGGCGGACCGCGGTCCGAATCCGGACCTTTTAGGTGTTGAAGCTGGATCTCAAGCTCCAGAATGAGTAACAGTAAGTGCAGCCACGGATTGCGAAAAAGCCCACGCTCCTTTTACCAAACTTTGTTGACTTCTTCTCAATACTAAATTATTTTCAAAAAAATGTGAAAAATTTTTCGCGCTTTTGACGCAACTGCACATTTTTTGCGTTGACTATTGGCACCTTCAAAAAGATTAACAAACAACATGATCAGCATGAAAAACAGGAGAAAACGTATTTCCCAAGGTTGAAGGTCTGTTATTCATGCCTGTCTCGTCCACCAAATTTGCCTTTGCAATTTAACTGATCAAAGGTGGTAAAGCTCAAAACTCAGATATATTTCACCCCGTATATTCTGAAGCACTGCGACCCCAAATGTGTTACATGGCTTCAAAAATTCTACACAGCCTGCATAACCTACCAAACAATCCCCACAATATGGCCATGGCCACTGTTATCTCGGTACCAAAACCTGGCAATGCAGCTGATGATTGAAAGAGCTTCCAGCTCATATTGCTGCTGAGTGTTTCTTACAAGCTTTTCGAGCGGTTATTCTTGAGGCGTCTAAAACCTGTTTTTGACCTCCAAAATTGGCTTTAGGCTTGGTAAATGCGCAACCGATCAAGTGCTTAAACTAATTTATGATGTTGAGCATCGCTTTAAAGAAAATAAATCAGGCCCTGCGTGGGAAAATCTTACTGCCGCACAAGATTGCCTACTCTATGGCACCAGGGCCAAACACCCCACCACCGCCTTTGATTCGGGGTTACTTCAATGGACCAAGTTTTAAGAACTGGCGAAAAACAAGAAATTCGCCTTTTTCACAAAATTAGCAGAATAGAGCACAATAAGCTCATAATATTTTTGATTTTGATGATTAGTGTAGACTTTGAAAAAAATCTAAATATTTTTCCGTACGTATGTACTGGTAATGATAGTTTCATTTTTATCATTGCAAATCAAAAATTTTGCTGGACCTCTAGAAATATTGAAATTCTCCAACTGGACCTTCGTTGAAATTAGTTGAGTAGCACTGGTTTAGGGGCATGTGAAACCGATTTTCAAATATCAGCTTTGCATAAAATTAGTAGCCCTGCTCTCATTAAAGAGAAATGCTTCAGTTTTTTAATTTTTCGTGTTGTTATCACTTATAAGAAGGTGTTTGTGTGATTTTATTTGCAATGACAAGGCAAGCAATTCGATTTTTTGTTGCTGGCTTTAAACTTTGACATAGCTCTGTAAAAATCTGTTTTGCCAATAGCTTTTGCGTGACGCTCTCATCAGAAGCGGTAAGGAAAAAGCTAAAGTGAAGGGTTGAAAAAGTTGTTGTTCAAGAGATAGAGAGAGTTATCTATTTTTATTTTCAGGTCAAGAGAAAACTTTCTGTCGGTTTTGTGTTCGGACCCGCTTCGGAGTTATCACTATTCTTGCCACAGTATATTTCTATCTCAAGCAGTGCAACCAAACAAACGAAACTGCCCTAACGCGTCTTTTCAAGGACACAAAAACGTAACCGTCATAAAGTTTGAACGCTACCGCAAACAGCGCTTCAACCAGAGCAACCATGTTGCCGACTACAAATTAAAAAGCAAGCAGCACAATTGTTAATAAGCCAATAGCACGTGAATGTGGCATTACGCGAAAGAAAAATATGGGCGCCGTTTGAAATAAATTACTTCTTTTGTGCGAGTGTTTTTTGTGAATTTATTGTAATCTAGGCAGTAAAATCAGCTGCAAAATATATTGGAGATTTCTGATATATTTATGTCGGAAATTTCTAATATATATATATATATATCGGACAAAACCCACCTTAAATAGGGAAAAAACCAGCTGGAAATATATCGCAAATTTGTGATATACGTCACATGAGCTATATTGGAAATCTAGAAGTAATTTCACGCAACTTAGCTACATGATATGATTTTGAGCTGAAGCTGTTTCTACCTGTTTTAAATTGGAAGTGAGATTTTGTGAGTTTTTTGTAGATTTAACTGGTGGTGTTTCCCCAAAAGTCTACTGTGGTTTGGCAGTTCTGTATTTCGTTCATATTGTCATTGTTTGTTTTGATCGGCCGTAACTCAATGTCTATCAGTTTCTCCATGGCGATGTCACGTTACGCCTCATTTATAAAAATTAGTGCCTGCGTAGCTGAAGTTTTAAGTACTTTTTTTTGCCACATTTATCCTCCATTCACGAGAAAGCGATGTACCGCTATGTGTTTGGACGGTAAGTTCGCACTCGCTTGGGAGTTGCCATTCTCGGGTCACCTGTCTTCCACATGAAGGCGGGGGCGTCCCGTTAAGTGCCTTGCCCAAGGACACAACAAGCGAACTTGCCGGCTTGTTCTCCACAACCTCCCATAAATGCCGAGCGCCAAGCAGGGAAACTACAGATACCATTTTTTAAAGTCTTTTGGTATTACTCGACAAGGGGATTGAACCCAAGTCTACCGACTGCGAAGCGAACGCTCGAACCACTACGCGATCGCGTCGGTCTCTTTCTTTGTTGGATTCCGTGACGAACGGACGTAATTTGATTGTTACCACAACTGCGTAAATTGATGCAATAAAATTGTACTGTCGTGCCTTCCTCCTTGTGACTGCCATAGTTCCCAGCAATTGGGGTTCAGTCAGCTTGCTCAAGGAACTTACTTCCTACATAAGGTGCTTAATGGACTTCTTCCATCTTTCTGTGGCAGACAGGTGGCGGGGCCGAGCTGTCTAACCGTCGCCGTGGCTCTGTTTGATCAAAGATCAGCTAACAGAGCATAAGTTTATTTGCATGAATGAATTGAAGGACTGCAAAAATAAATCTCCTGCTTAGCGCTCAGCAAAGCAGCTATGTGGAGGGTGAAATACGAAATCGATTTTAATCAGTAATAACAAAATGTTTTGACGCCCATATGCTGTCGCAATAAAAAAGCGCCAAAAACGATTCTTGCCGCAATGCCACGACTGATGAGAGCGATGTGCGGAACACTTCTGGTAAAGCAGCTTTTTGTTAAAACTAGGATTTTGGCAAGGAGGGAACTGAACCAGGGTTGAAGCTGCATTTTATTCAATTCTACATGGAATGAAATTTTTGGAGCCTTTGTTGCAGATCGCGGCAACAACTTGTGTTATAGAAATTTTACCATCTAACCAATTGTTGCTGCTTTTGGGGAGCCAACGGTAAAAATAAAAAATCATTCTGTTTTACGGCGCTTTAAAATTGCAACAATTTTCAGCATCTGGTGTTTTACTGAAATCATTTCTCAGCGAATTTTGTTTTATATTGCTCCCTTTGTAGAGCGCCAGTAAAGAAATCTGTCAACAGCATTTTTGAAGTTTTTTAATGACTTGACAATAGTGATGAACCAAGGTCTGCGGACTACGAAGCGAACGTTTTATATACTACATTATTGGGCCAGTTAAAACAAAACTTGTTATAGCCTACAGGAAATAGCCTAAATGCTTTTTTGTCATTGATCCTAAAATGCACTTAAGCGTGGCTTTTTGCAAATTCCGAACTCTTTTAAGGAAACGTTTTTATTGAGTGATAGGTAGAGATTTCACTCGGTGTTACATTTGTCTAATTCGCGACAACCCCACTCCCTACCCCGGTGCTGCGGTCAAAGCTTTTACAATTTTGTGAGGAGGTGCACTACCAGAATTTTCTTGTAGGGGATAGCCCGACATTTTTCGGGTTTTCTAAATCAAGGTGTTGGCAACATTTTGGAGTTTATGTTATTTATTGTTTTTAGTAGAAAGTTAAAAGCAATTTATTGGCATTTTTCTGTGCAAAAATCTGCTTGATTTTCTTGGCAAAATTAATAGTTAGCCGTGTAACTTTTCGAAACATAATTAAGGAAGGAAATTCATTTCTCTTAGTCTTCCCAGGTTACACCATTGGTCGTGAGATGCTTAAAAACAAAGTGAATATTTTGAAGTGCATCTTTGTCCCTCATCACAGATAGAGGCTGGTTTTAATGATCTTAATTGTCATGTTCCGCTGCTCCCGGTTCATTTTTCCCTTGATTGGAGACTTGCTTTTGCTCGAAAAATATCTGCCGGTACGTATCTTTTTGCCAACACATAGTCTCATGCCCAATAACCTAAAATGACAGCAGACCTACACGTGACCTCTGGTCTTTGCTCATTATGACCTACACGCCAAACCGTAACAAATCGTGGCGTGACTAAACAAAGCAACAGAATGCTGCAGTAGTTTTTAAAGAATAATCGATTTATTAGGCTGTCATTTGGGCTCAAATCGCTGCGGAGTACATATGCATCACAAGCAGCTTTTTCACATCTCTCGGCGAAGCTATTCTTATAGTCCAATGAAGAAAATAAATTGTAATAAACGCATGTTATGACGTCATCTAATCCTACAGGGATGCTGCTTTTTGAAATCAAAGTGCGTTTTAAAAGAAAAATTTTGAGAAAATCTATTTTCACAAATGACGTCATTGCAGTTAGATTTTCTTAAACATAGGTGACATCTGTACTATTGGATCAATTCTGAAATCATATTTAACAAGGCAAACATTTTTTCTTTTTCTGAACTAATCCTGAATTTATAGAAACCATTCAAACAAGATTTATTGTGAGTTCAATTAATTCCTTTTTTTCCCCTAATGCAAACTTTGCTTTTCCCATCTTGATCACGTGGTTGAAAATGAGTGGCTCTTTGTTTCAAAAGCTTGGAGTGTTTTGGTGTAGTGTGCATGTCAAGAAGTGATCTCCTACACCTGGAGCTAAAAAAAGTTGAAGTACGGCATCTGATTGTAATCGCAAAAATTAGTTTTAGTATAAAAGTACAATGAAAAAGGCTAATACATATACCAATAAACTTGGTGAAATACTTTAAAGTGCTCAATAACAACTGCTGGAGCAAATCAATACTTATTTGTTTCAAAAATACTACACCTTGTTTCGCCGTGAAGGCTCTGCAAATAGTTCTACTTTTGAATAAAAAATACATGAAGAACTTTATGTATACACTATAGCAAAACACGTGATGCTTTGCAGAAATGCGTGCGTAAGTTTGCATAAGTGTATAACTGCACGGAAAGATGAACAGAAAGTCAACGAAATTTCAGTGGGAATGAAAACAACTGAATAGTTCTTTCAAAAGCAAAAACTTTTGATAACAGCACTTGAATTTGTGACATCCCAACCAGACATGAAAACTGTTACTCTCTTTTCATAAAACAGCTTTTAGCAAACACGAATCAAAAGTACCGACCACAGATTTAGTCAGTTCTTTAGACCTAGATATCTGAAAAATAGGTGCGATTGTGAGAATTTTTTTTCTCTTCTGAAGATCATCTGACAATGGGTCAGGACCGTGTTTTATCGGTCACTTGGTAAAGAAAGTGTCAGAAAATTGAAAAGAACATTCCTTCCCACCCTAATTTTGCTCTTGGCCGCACCTCAATCATGACCTTCACCGGGCAACCTCATGCCTGCAAGCCAATTAATAGTCACTGTGATTGCATATGAAATCCTTATCAACACTATCAGGAAGATAAGAATTAAAGCTTTAGATTGGTGAAGCTAGATTTGCAAAACAATATAGCTTCCGACAAACTTCTTTTGAATTAAGTAATAATCCGCTAGCTCGGCCAGCAAGACCATCAAGCAAGAGCAGTGGATCACTGTATGCTATCTTTAAGATAACATACATTAGGGTTGATGATAGAGTGATCCATCGAGAACGGAGATCAAACTCTCAATCAAGATGTTAACCGCAATGAAATCAGTCTATACGTCACTGCCATACGACAGCATCAGTGACTACCGGTGGGAATTTGAATCTACAATCCGCACCAGCTACCCTGGGGCGTGAACCAATGTTTTTGATTGTTACAGCAAAAATCACTTTTTCAAATCGTCATAAGTTTGAACCCGGTTTCCCTTGTTTATCGCCTGGCTTCATGTTTACTTTGTTCGATATTTTTCTGTTGGGCGCTGTTTCTCGCACGCATCATCGTTTATTGATAGGCTTTCAGATAACGTCATAGCCTTTTCGGACCAAGCTTTTACCCCCGATAACCTTTGCTTTTTAATTAATCACTGTTGTTTCCCCAATATAGCTGACCGTTGTTGCACTCCTAGGCATTTTAGTATTTGAGTGAATTACTGTTCGATTAACTTGTAAGCTGCTGTTGTCTGAACGCTTACAAATACTGTTTGATCGTTTTTGGGTCTGACTTCGAGTCAAGCTTATAGTAGGCGAGTGCTTTAGTGAATTTACGTTTGTGTATTTGTGTTAAGTGTGTTAATTACTTTACAGAAAACCGTACTGAATTCTTCCGCATCTTATCGTAGTCTGAATTCTTCGATCTAACTAACAACTTCGTAACTCCTTCGTGTCAAATTTATTTCAATTATATGCTCTGTGTGGAATCTGTGGTACGTGTAATTCTAGAAGACAGCATTAGGTGGAACGTCAGGCCAGACGTTTCTGTAACATAATAATGGGACGTTCTAACCGGTAACACCGCCTTAACCATTCAGCCACCGAAGTACGCTGGGATATTTTGTAGAAAGCCCTCGCCACGTTTTAAGTACTGCAGATTTTAGGGTTAGGGTTAAGGTCACAACAACATATTAGCTGACATCGCTGAATTCAGTGCTGCATTCCATCAATGAATAAAAATTCTAACTGGATTAGAGCGATGGCGGGGGCTTTCTACAAAAGATCCGTACGCCGATTAGCCGTACGAATTTCTGCATTTGAACGTGGAGGTCGTTAGCTTAACGATCCATAGGGCTAAAATCAATTGCACCCTCGAGTAATGTACAAGAATTAAGTAATTATCCGCAAACTCAACCACCAAAACCATCAAGCTAGAGCAAGGAATAACGGTATGCTATCGAATCTATGTAATCTTAAAGATAGCACACCGTAATCCACCACTCTAGCTTGATAATCTTGCTGGCCGAGCAAGCGGATTATTACTTAATTTAAAATAAGTTAATCGTGCCCATCAACGTGCATGACTAAGCTATATTGTTTTGCAAATCTAGCTTCACCAATCTTCCTTATAACCTAGCTTAAATAGTGTTGATAAGGGTCTCATATGCAATCACAGTGACGGCGTTTGGTACTTTTGATTCGTGGTCGCTAAAAGCTGTTTTATGAAAAGAGAGTAACAGTTTTCATGTCTGGTTGGGATGTCACAGATTCAAGTGCTGTTATCAAACTTTATCCTCATTTATTAAAACAAATTCAATTGAAAGTTGCAGTCAAAGCCATTTCATGCAGCTTAGCATTCGAAACTTACATAAAAACTGAAAAAAGCATAAATACGATATCACAAGTTTCACTTTCAGTGAATCATAAATATTTGAAAGAACTTGCCATTTTCCCAAATGTTTTCTGGCGACATCATTGCCTACAGAATGTGCAATTGCAAAATTTTTGTTGTGGAAGTGATTTACGTCGTAAAGAATGCGCAGTAGTAGCTAAGTGATTAGGAAATTGTGACTGTAGCTGGCATAGGCGTAGCCCGGGGGGGGGGGCCAAAGGGGTCATGGCCCCCCTGAATTTTAAGTCAAATTACAAAACAGTATCAAAAAATCAAAACATAATTTTTTACGCCTCTGCAGGTACATTAAAGTTTATTGTTGACTTTTAGCAAGGGGGTGGGTCGGGCGTGGCTTTTTACGTTTTTAAACTTTCAAATGTTATCAAACAAGATGTGTACATTTTACACACTAAATATCGCCGAAGTTTTTCTTCTATGTCGCAGTCGAGTGATGAATTGGTAATCTAAGTTATGGTAATTGCAAGAAATAAGCGTCTTGCTGAGCGCTTTCTTGTTTTATTGCGATGCGGACTACTACAAAGACATCGCTTCTTTTATCAGAACGTTCAACCTACCAGTGGGAGTGGTTTCCTTGATATTCCTTAAATAGTGCGTTTACGTCACAATTGAAGTTGAACTATTTAAGCCGTTCTTGATAAAACTACATTAGATCAGTGAAATCGCATTCGCACTTTCTCAGTTTTGTACATCAATTTTTGTAGTAGCGACGAGCGTAGTTTACGAAAGGCAAAATGCCGTTATAAGTAAATGACGTCACATTAAAAGTTGCAAAATTTGGCCCCCTCTCAATTTTTTTCTGGCTACGCCCTTGGTAGCTGGTGATAATCGAACGATCCATTTTGCAGTCTAATTTAGTCATGGTGCACAATAAGAAACCGGTAAATATTTACAACGCAAAGTAACAGCGATAGAAGCAAGGTAAGATCGATAAGAAGTGTGCAACCTATTCAACACCCATATATTTGAATGATTCCGTTGCTGTTTCAAAGAATTCAAAGAGCTGCAAAACGATCTTGCCATGATGATTTCTTTAAAGCAGCTACCAAATCGCTCAAATATGTCGAAGTTGGGTAGGTTGCATGCCTCTTATCAAACCCAAGTAAACTCTCATTAGTTAGTTCGTATTAAGGCTGCATAGCGTATCTTTATTCTCTACTCAGCGGAAGTCCTTTGAAGTTAAATATGGAACAAAAAAGCATGTAGGCCTGTTTCGCAGTGCGGTGGCGTGCCAGGGTTTGCAAAAAGGAGGAGATGAAGTCGGATTTTAATTTGGTTAGAAGATGATAACTGGCTTTGGAGAACAACTTTGCTAGGGGCTCTTTTATCTGATGTAAAAAGTTTTCAAGGCCCAGGGGACCATGGCGCAATGCCTTTGCCAACCTAAATTCGCAGCTGGCTTGTTCTTCCTCAATAATACCCACAAATACATCATAATACTGATACTTTAAATGTGTAGATTATAGGATGCACTGCTACGGTACAGAATTAATCTCAATGTTTGTCAGTGAGAAAGAGAGCTTGCAGGCTGGTAGAATTTCACGTGATATCACGAGATGCCTTCATAAACTTTGTTTTTCAGTTAGAGTAACTGGCCTGTATAAAGCACTAGCGTTTGGTTTAGCAAAGAACTCGTTATTGAGCTTGGTTTAGCACTGCCTATGTGAAAAAAAAGCACGAATTTCGTGCAAAGTGTAATCTGCTCATTAATCTGTCATGACTGTAAATTCATTGAGCAGCCTATAAATCAACTGCAGGCTAGTGGTTGTAAAATTACTCTTTGAAGTTTTGTGTAGAGTTAGCCCAGAAGGCTAGGCCAGAAATGTGTAACTGCTGCCTGCAGTCAGTAAACTTTACAACCGACGGCAAGGTGCTCTTCTTCTACCGAATGCGAATCGCGAGATGATAGCTCTTGCCAAATACTCCGAGTAGTCAAAGCCTAGTATTGTGCAGTAGGACATCAAAATAAAATAGAGACAAAATGGAAAGAGATAACAATTGATATAGCGCGCATACTTGTAATTAAGCCAACAATAGACATTTCCTGATAACACAAGCGGATGCAATGCAGTCGCCAGCTTTCTAAACGCAGGCTAATTAATCATATTGGTATTTTTTGCGCTTGTTTACTCATGTTATGAGTTTTACTACAGTATTTGTCATTTTCAAGTTAATTTCTTTGAGTGAATTGTTGGTACCATTAGTGTGCTTTGTAGCCTATATAGTGGCATTGTTTAAGCGTGGCCTCACCTTCTCCTTCCATAAAACACTACAAGATGAAGCCCGGAGCAGTAATTGACGATAGTAACAATTTTGAATGCAGCCTACTCCTTTTGAACTTTTTGCATTGTGGAGATCTTACGCTCAGTTTTTACTACTGCTGAAAATGTATGAAAGATCACGGTCGAATATCCAGTAATGATTGTTTAGCGCCACAGTGTTTCGAAATCGAATTCGTCTGTGGGCTCGCCCAGGGATTAAGCCTGGGGGAAATGGGGATGCATCTCTCCCATCAGTCTTTTCTAGTGATACGTTTTTATAGCAAAAAATTTGTGTTGCTAAATTCGTTGTGGTGTAGACATAGACATTAATTCTATCATCAATTTGGGGCAATTCTAGCCTAGACGGAAAGTGCATCTCCCTAATCAACTATTTAAAAATGCGTTTTTTCGTAACTTTTAAAATATTTCATACATTACTATGTTCCTAGTCAGTTAATTTTTATGCATCTCTCTCAAAAACATATTGATAGTTCTATACATCCCTTTCCTTATAGCCAGGTTTTTGAATATTGATACCGCCGCCATCCCCCAATCCCCATCTTACTTTTTCGTAATTTTCATTTCTTAGATTTGATAAGTTTTAATCAGTCTTTCCAATAAATTGCATATTTTTATGCAATTGATCAACTGATCATTGATCAATTCACAAATTCTATTTCACAGGTTTGCATGCACACCCTCCTTCCGCCCTTTAACAAATCGTAGCTTTTTCACGCATTCCCCCGGTAACAGACCGGAAGTTTGCAAACATTCACCTAACCCCAAAAAGCCATGAGCAATTAGGGTAAGGCGCAGCTAAACGAGTCATATTTTTGTCGTTATCGAGCTCAACCACCCCAAGTGCTATGCTCAGCCCTCCTACAACATATTGGTTTCTTCATCGTAGCTGTTAATAAATTTCTTCGAAATTCGAATCCATACATTCACAGCGCGTGATTCTGAATGCATGGCATATACAGACGGTTTATGACACGCTAAGCGAAATACGAAAGAGTCGGTGACAGACATAGTTTATTTGGTTGATTCGCTATTATAAAAGCGCATCTTGCCTCTACCCAGCTGAAATAAATTTACCGTTTGTTTTACAATTTTGTAATTGTTGCGTACCTGAAAGCATCGGTTGTAGATGTTTTAATAGATATTCCTTGGATTTTATCAATTCGAGAAGGAACGAAAATTTGAAAATAAAGGAATGTATGTTAACTCTACAAGGGTTAAGTTAGCGTGACTTTAGCAGTGCATTTCAACCTTTTTGGCGAGTTGGCCCCTTACACCCAGTTTTGCAAATGTCGCAGAACATTTGATCAAAATTTAAGAAAAAACGAGTAAAATCAGACAGAAAACGTGCATTTTGTTATCACTTATGCTCAATTTATGCGCAAATGCTTCGCTTCACCGTTTATGCACGTATGCAAAAACCATCATTGTCTCAATATTCAAATCAAAACTCAATGAATCCTTGCGAAATCCTTAGTTTACTTACAGTATATCGGGTGAAGAGCTCCTACTTTGAATAGCTGTAAAAATAAAGGTTATTTGAACAGTTCGGGCGCGCAGCCAGGATTTTTATAGTCGGGGAGGACGTCGAGTTATGCGAATCGATGCAAGCTTTGCCTCAGAATGAAAGCATTAACTAGAAAAATAAGTTTTCTGCCGCCGGGTCTCAGAATATTAAAAATTATGAGGGTCAGCTGTAAGCATTTTGAAATTACGTAGAAATAGTGGTGGAACCATCAATATCTGAAATCAGAAAGTCAACGTTTGAAACAAGTAAACATCCGTGAAAGCGTATTTCGCGTGTTTTTGTGGTTTGTAACCAAAAATCACAGCATTGAAATTTTTCTTTATGCCGTTGCAGCCCACAGACAAAGGATCATCAGTGGGTTGAATTAAATTTTTTGAGAAAAGAAAAGAAAAGAAACAAAAAACAGCTCAACACTATGCTTCTTTCGCATTTATGCACCTCAAAATGATGTACTGCAGCCTACAAATAACTGCTTCATTTAACAAATTCGTAATATAACAATTCGTCTCTCCTTTTCCTAAAGAATTTGTCTTCCCTGCTACTGGGCTCGCCATAAATGTTCAGTTGCTTCAGAAAAAAACTGCTTCGTTTAAAGTTCTGTATCAACAAGAAAGTACTTATGTTCTTTCACCGTCATTACATTAAACAGCAGATGCAATAAATAGTACATGTACAAGAAACTAGACGCCAAAACGGAACTGTATGAAGATTTCAATGGCTTTTTTTTTAAATCTGCATATCTCAACTTCTTAAAGAAATAATGTATCTAACTTTCATAAAATGTTTCGCGTAGGTAAGACTCACGAATCGAAGGCCAGGTTTTGTTCAAGATTTTGCTTTTTAGATGTTTATAAAATTTTCACTAGTTTTATGTTAAACATGTCTGAGGGCGAAAACGTGAAGTTAGACATAGCCTTTGAAAATGAAACAGCACTTTTGAATGGCAACACAGCAGAAATGGACTCCGCCGTTCCATGTGTTGAAACTGACGAACCGGTAAAACAACTCCCGCAAACAGAAAGCAATCAAATGGTAATGATAAAATGTGGAAAAAAAACAAGGCTAAGAAGTTCGATGCCACAGAATCCTAAAGACGAATGCTGTTTGTTATTGTAATGACATGGTGCTGTAGAATAAAGATACTGGCCAGACTGTGACATAAGCAGAAGAAATTGAGAAAGAAAGAAATTTTACTTGGCCGTCTACAAACTCATATTATTGTTGTTTTAAAAAACTTTTCTCCTGTATTTCACAGGTTTATCTGTAAAAAAGTTTCTCATGATTGATTTAGCAAAATTTTTTTAATTTGGTGAAGGGGGGTCATGGTCCCTTGTGTCCGAACACTGATTACACTTATGAGACCATGGGTAGTTTAATATATGAGGAAAAGTGTTTTTAAAGTTTATTTGTAAAGGTTAAATGCAAGATCTTTTCCAATCACTGTCGCTTGTGGAAGTTAATTTGCTAAAATGTTGGTTGAAAACGTTGGTTCAGTGTTTCTCAACATTTTTAAATTGTTAGTCCAAGACTCTTTTAGAGACATTGTCATACTTTTTCAATCTTTGTTCCTATGCCAGTGGTTCTCAAAATTTTTTCGAGGCTAAATATTAAAAAAAGCTAGACAAGACAATAAATTGAGGATTTTCGCAACCCGCTCCGCTAGGTTTGATATGTATAGTCAAGTATAAGATTTTTGTTCTTGAAGATCAACCTTTTCGGAGCAATTATTATCACCATTTTTCGGCGTATCCTTTTGATAAGCAAATTTTTCTTGCACTGGTTGAAATTGATGATTTTGTACTTTTACACGGGTCAAAAACATTCTCTTCACAATTTTACATTTTGTGTCCTTTATTTTCAGGAGGGCACATCAACTAATTCAGGCTCCCTGCGACGCCCTTGAGAAATAGAAACGACGCCCCTAGGCGCCGCAACGCACAGTCTGAGAACAACTGTTCTCCGCCATTAGTTTTAAAAAAGATCCTCGAACCACAGAAAGATTTATGTTTTGAAAAAAATTGCATAAAAAATGGACAATTATAAATGAAGAAAACAAATAGACAAGTATAAATGAAGAAAACAAGTGGACTAGTATAAATGAAGAAAACAAATGACAATTATATTTGTCTTATGTAATTGAAAGAGAAAAAAGGCTGCTTCTATAAAGTGTTGGCGTGTTGGCGATTGTGTTGCAGCCTTTTGGGTTGCCAGATTCCGCGCTTTGGTGCCCAATTGGGCTTCTTCCACAAGTATCTGCGCTGAAATTTCGCTTTGAGAGCGAATAATAAAACATTGCCCAATGGTGTTGCTATTTATCCACTTTGTGAATATAATTGGTTTTTATTTACTGTATTTTGTTACTACAAACTGAATTTTATTCCAAAGTTAGTTTTATTCTGTGGAATTTTTTTCATAATGCCTAATGGAATGGTCTCAGCTATAATTGTTCCAGATTCTATTGTTTATACGAAAACTTAATTTGGAGAAAAAGATATTGAAGGCCCGTGCTAAAGTATTGAGTTTATTCAATTGTGAGATCAAGGCTCTTTTTTGAAAGGCTTGTTATGAAGGAAAAGTCTTGATGGCCAAAATGCTTTAGACCAGTCTATTTGTGACCTGATGACATTTTGTGAAATCAATTTTGTTTTGTGAGTAGCAGAATAAGTGGCTATTTGTTAATAATTTGCATTTTTTGAGGTAAAAATGACCACCCTAGTCAAAGAAAAATTTATGTGGCTTTGGAAGTCTTTTATCCTTATTGATAAACCACAATATAGAGAAAAAATAGATTACCGTATTTTTCGGGCTATAAGGCGCACCGGACTATAAGGCGCAATCTCAATAAATGGGTTCCAACGAGTTTATTTTCATACATAAGGCGCACCGGCCTATAAGGCGCACTAACTGAAGATTAAAAAAATAGATTAAATACGTACTGTAGAACAGCAAATTTTCTCACAAGAACGAAACAAAGAAGTGTGCTTTTGGAATAATGCGTCATAAATGCACGCAAGTCACGTTGTACAATTAACAAGAGAAAAGAGAAACAAGAGAAAAAAGAATGCTCTAAGCACGAGTCAATGTTCTTTTGCGGTGTTTTATTGTGTAACACGATGATCTGTTTACGAAACAATTATTGTGGTTTTGAATGTAGCGAACTAATCTTGAAAATGAAACAGGTGTACGGTAAGGTCTTACAATTAAGCTTTAAACAACAATTACCGGTAAGTACTGTATAACTGTAGATAAATAGCACTGTTTGTGACATAAAATTGGTTCAGAGCTTGGGCATAAAGTACAACCTGATCCATAGAGAAGGCGCACCGGAATATAAGGCGCACATTCGATTTTTTGAGGAATCAGAGGATTTTAAGTGCGCCTTATAGCCCGAAAAATACGGTAATCTTCGACGTAGGAGAAAGCTAGCTCAAAAAATCTATTGGGTTGTTCCGTCAAATTCCTCCCTGACTTCAACAGTTTGTAACAATATTTCAACAATACACCATAGAAACAAATAGTTTAGAGCTCGTCTCTAACTCCTTATTTTTTGCTTTATCTTGATATTTTGACATGATTCTTGAGTGAGTGTACTTGGCATAGAAATATACCTTTGGAAAATTTAAAAAATGAGTGTTGGCAAAACTACCGTAAAAAGCAAGATTATATTTTTTTAAATGCTTGTCCCATACAGTGGTGTAGCTTTGGGCCGTAGTGAGTCTTGGAAAATATTGAAGCAGGATTTTTGTAATCTGAATGAGGAAGTTTTCCCAAAATTATAATACCACTATGTGAGCAAATCTATGTTTTTAATTTTTGGTAAAAATCTGTCCTGGGTTGAATGAATTCGCTCCAACTGCGATGAATTTACTGGCGATATAAACCATTGTTTATAGTAGACCATAGCACAAAAGTTTTAGAATTGCAAAGAAAAATTGTGTGATTAGGCATTCGGCCCCGCCACCTGCCTGTCACAGAAAGATGGAAGTTAAGCGCCTTATTCAAGGACACAACAGGTAAACATGTTGGCTTTTTCTTCTCACTGGTCCTTTTGTTTTGAGCGCCAAGCAAGGAAGCTGTACATACCGTATTATTAAATTCTTCGGTATGATTCGACAAGGGAATTGAATTTCAAATCTACAGACTGCAAAGCGGACGCTCTAACTACTACAACGACGTGCCGGCTTTTTAAGGTCCATCGGTCAGTCATACAGTAATATTTATCTTACGCAATTGGTTACTCTTTTCTATGTAGCGCCGTTTGGAAAAAAATTACTTACTTTGTGCGAGTGTTTTTTTGGGTATTTATCACAAACCAGTCAATAAAATCAGCTGCAAAATATATCGGAAATTTGACAAAACTCACCTTTAAATACGACAAAAAACAGCTGCATAATATATCGAAAATTTCTGATATATAGTATACCAGACAAAATTCACTTTTAATATGACAAGAAACACCAAGAAAAATAAGTCGAAAATTTCCGATATATATCGGACAAAACCCACCTTAAATAAGATACAAAACAGCAGCAAAATATATCGGAAATTTCCAATATACATTATATGAGCTATATCAGAAATCTAAAAGTAATTTTATGTGGTTTCGTGATCTCAGTGCAACGGGTAAGAAACGAGAAACTACTTGAAACTTCAGCTACGCAGGCACTAATTTTTATAGATGAGGCGCAACGTGACATCACCATGGAGAAACTGATCGACATCGAGTTACGGCCGATCAAAACAAACAATGACAATATGAACGAAATACAAAATTGCCAAACCACAGTTGACTTTTGGGAAAACGCCACAAAAAACCCACAAAATCTCACTTCCAATTTAAAGCAAGCAGAAACAGCTTCTCAAAATCAAATCATGTAGCTTATTACAATTTTTGTGGGCCACGAATATAAATATTTAAAAGCACTAGTCGAGGGCTTAGGCGGGTAATTTTTCGCAGTTGCCAGTTGGTGTTTGTAATGCGACTCACAATGCCTTCTGGATTAAAATGACGTCATAATTGCACAAAGGTCACGAAATTACATAAAATTACTTCTAGATTTTCAATATAGCTCAAATAAAGTATATGAGAAATTTCCAATATATTTAGCAGCAAATTTTGCTGACTAGATTACAATAAATGCGCAAAAAACACTCGCAGAAAGTAAAGTAATTTCTTTTCCAGACGCCGCCCCATATTTTTGTTACAGTGAGAATTTGTTGTCACGTGGTTGTTTCGCTTGAGTGGATGCTTCTTCGTTTTGCTATACGCAGTAGCTGCCCTTTTGCCTCACAGGAGCATTTTTTGCGATTGTTATAGGGAATGTGCCCTATCTGCGATTCAGTCATAGATTTTCAGTATCAGGCTTCAGATTGTGTATAGTGGAGTGAAATTCATTATGGCCTGTAGACACAGGTTTAAGTGCTAGGATGGCAGTCGTCCGTGTATGTATTGGAAGGTTGGCAGCGGACTCTAAACCTGTTGATTAGTTACTTTCTTTGTGTGCTGTAGCGTGATTACCTCGCTGTGCCCGCCATGGCCTACTAGAAGAATACGGCCGAATCAGTCACATTCTAACAGCGATTTCTAACCGGCCGACGTTTGCTCTAAGCCAGTGTTTCTCAACCTCTTTCTTATCTCGTACCACCCAAAGATTTTACATTGTCGCTGCGTACCGATAAGTAATCAAAGAGTTTAACTTACTCAAAATTTATTTCTAAATTAAAATACACACTAAGAAGCAAAATTTAATGTGAGGGTTGCAATTGTTTCTTTGCAACAAGCTGATTAATGCGGGTTTCGACCGAGCTCACAGCACATCGGAAATCATGTCCAGGTGCATCAAGACGATTCCGATTCTTCGTTTTGATGTTCATGATGGCAGAGAAACCCTGCTCATACTCCCATGTACTGGGGAAAACCAACAGTATTATGAGAATGTGCGAAATGAGTTTGCCCAAGACGCATTACGCACCCTCACAACGTTATGTGATTGTACCCTTAGAGAGAACGTCGGCCGGTTAGACATCGCTGCTAGAATGTGGCTGATTCGGCCGTATTCTTGTAGCAGGCCATGGGCCAGCTTAACTAGTCCAGCGCTTGTATGCTATATCTTTATGTTTTTCTTGTTTCGTGTTACGGTACTAGGTTACCCACAACTTATCTTAACGTTTTCTTGCTTACTGCAATACAGAATTTGTGACAAAATAATACAGTCTGATACTATCCAACGACTGAGTACGTTAAGACAAAGACATTGCCGCTCATATTCAAGCAAGCGCAAGGCTGCGGGGCCTACGACACCAACTGGCAGGGCTCGACTCATGCTGCTTTATTTTTCTTTGGCGCTTTGCCACAATACTTTGCTATTGCGCAAGCGCTGCTATTGGCTTATTAACAATTGTGCTGCTTGCTTTTTAATTTGTAGTCGGCAACATGGTCGCTCTGGTTGAAGCGCTGTTTGCGGTAGCGTTCAAACTTTATGACGGTTACGTTTTTGTGTCCTTGAAAAGACGCGTTAGGGCAGTTTCGTTTGTTTGGTTGCACTGCTTGAGATAGAAATATACTGTGGCAAGAATAGTGATAACTCCGAAGCGGGTCCAAACACAAAACCGACAGAAAGTTTTCTCTTGACCTGAAAATAAAAATAGATAACTCTCTCTATCTCTTGAACAACAACTTTTTCAACCCTTCGCTTTAGCTTTTTCCTTACCGCTTCTGATGAGAGCGTCACGCAAAAGCTATTGGCAAAACAGATTTTTACAGAGCTATGTCAAAGTTTAAAGCCAGCAACAAAAAATCGAATTGCTTGCCTTGTCATTGCAAATAAAATCACACAAACACCTTCTTGTAAGTGATAACAACACGAAAAATTAAAAAACTGAAGCATTTCTCTTTAATAAGAGCAGGGCTACTAATTTTATGCAAAGCTGATATTTGAAAATTGGGTTCACATGCCCCTAAACTGTTCAATAATTTTAATTTTGTCAAAACAAGAGCTTGCGTCGTAGAGCATCGCTCCATATCAGCTCCTTCTCATGGAAGCTCCTCCTCATGGAAGCTACATGTGGTTTGCAAATCTGTTGTTGATGCTAATTGTGCCAAACCTGCCAATATAATTAATGCAATAGACAACTAGGCTGTAGGCCACAAATATTAGTAGGTTGTACAGTAGACCAACTAGTTCTAAGCGCTAACGAGCTCCAAAAAAAGCTCTCCGCCCTATTTTGAGGAAAATTGTAAGGCGATGATCAAAATAAAACATTCTGCTACCTGTTATGGTCCTGCAAAGAATTACAAACGAAATCTTTAATCTCGCGTTTTGTCCTAGTTTGATGGTAAAAATGTTGTAGGCTACCATCATATTACTTCTCTTCCCTTTAATAGAGCATGTACTTTTTCACAAAAAAACATACCAATTAAAGAAAAACTTTCCAAAATATTATTGTAACATTGTCGGAAATTTAGAAATTGTGTGTCGAAAAAAAGCTAAGGTTACTGCACAGCGCAACGTTCAGTGCATACAAGTTAACAATTTACTGAATTCTATTGGCAGGTTGCCAAAGGTGTAATGCACAGTTTCGATAAATTCTCAATCAGTACAATTAGAGTTGGATACGGCGACATCTGGCAATTTCATATCAACGCATGTTTGGTCGGAATTGGGCGAACCCGACCTGAGCGATCAGTACATTCGATATCATTCCGCTTCAGGACACGATATGCCTATTAAAGGCTCGTTTATTGCTAATGTATTTTATCCAGCCAGCGGCAAGCATGCTGATTGCACATTTTTGGTTAGCAACAGCCCTGAACTTAATTTACTAGGCCGTACAGCAATAAAAAACACTTGATATTTCTGTAGATAATCTTTTGTTTTCTTCGCAAGTTAACACTACAGTAGATTCCGCTTAATCGGGTCACTTCGGGACAAGCACCATTTGACCCGATTATCCGAAGTCTTGCAGTATCCGTGCCAGGGTTGTCTTTGGTACACCAGTTATCTCAGCTAACTGGCGATGACTAATGTTTGGAGGTTGCTTTCTAATTTTTCTTAGGACAACAACCCTTTCAGCAGTTGTTAAATCTTTTCGTAGCATCTCTGTTTGAGACTTCACAAAATTTGCAACAAAACACAACAATTACCATGTCCAAGGGCATGAAATGACAAAATAATTTGCGCCTGTATTTTTCAATTGTTACATAATATAGTTGGCTTTGTGATATTGAGTTCTATTACATCACAAAGGCGGTTTTGCAATTAAATCAGTGTATGTCTGACTACAGTTGTGGCCCAATTAAGCGGAATAGTGGCCCGATTATGCGAATTTAACGTAGTGCATTATCTTTGATTGGATTTTGTTCTTAACAATTTGGCCCAATTAAATAGCTGACCCGATTAACGGGCGGCCCAATTAAGCGGAATCTACTGTATTTCTATTTCTGGAGAAGCAAAACCGAATTTGCAATGGCTTCAGAAGAAATGCGAGAACTAATGTCAACAGTACGGTGACGTCTTCAAACAAGAACTAGGAGTGCTTCGGGAATACGAGCTAGAAATTGTTATCATATATATTTAAAAATACTGGTAAATTGTTATCATATATATTTAAAAATACAATCTCGAGTTGTTGATTTTTTTAAATTCTCATGTGTAAGAAGGCGAAGGGGGTTCAGGCTTCTTTCTGAGGCCTCTTTAGTTTTGCGTACAGTTAAGATAATGTGTTCAGTGTTTGTTGTATTGTAAACCAATTATGGCCAGTAGTTCAATTCGGTTACGTGGACCGATATTTGACCCGGTCGTGCCACAGGTTGCCCAACGCCGGTGTAGACGGCATAAGGTTTCCGTAAAAGTTTTGTGCATAAAGAATATAATATAGGAAGCTTTCTAGACAACAATTCGTTAGATAGAAAGAGGATGAACGGGAGGAAAACAATCAAAAAAGAAAAATAAACAGGAAATTTTCTAGACAAACGTGTCGTAAAAGATATCTAACAACCTCAATAGCTCTAGATGACCTATGTCAAGAAATAAATCAGAATATCATTTCAAGCAAACTAGTTGGTTTAATAAAAAAATGATTTTCTAGCACATTTTGCTTTTTAAGACTAGCGCACCTAGTATATTCTGAGATTATAAACTTATGCAGGAGTGTTTTTGTTTCAGCAATTTTGGCACAAACGCCTGCAGTAATGAGGTTATCCTAGATCAGAGGTATTTTAATTTTTTCTAGTTTTTACCTCATTTCCAGTTTAATTTACTGGGTTTATCGTTAAGACTTTCAGCTGTTGGAAAATTTGCTGATAATGCAACCGATAAGTTATAATTAGGGTATCTTCTGAGAAAGAAAATAAAGAAATGTACCTTGAGAAGTTAAGAAGGTAAATTTACCCCATCTTTGAAACGCTTTACTTGATTGAAAAAAAAGAAATATTGCAGGTCGCGCTTGTAATACTGTAGGTAGCAAGCGAATCTGTAGCGCAAATTGTTAGTAAAAAATGCGCAAAATCCTAAGACCTGATCTTTGTACTGTCCGAATTAAGACTGCTGATTTTAAGACCAGGGTATTCTGTAATATAAAATGGAACAGAAGTTTTCCGTATTTTCATATGCTGCAAAATCTTCCATTCCATATCTCAAATCTTCATATTCAACATCCTTTCCATATTTTCTGTTACAATAAATCCCAAATGACATTTTCGAAAAAGTAAAATAAGCCGCTTCATTGCTATCAAGGTATGTTGATTAAGGAAAAAATAATGAGGCTTCTTGATCTCTTATATGAACTGATCACTTATATGAACTGATCGTGATGATCGCATTATTTTTCAGACAATTTGTTTCGACACCAAGACTGTTTTTTGCTTCAAGGCGATTAGTCTTGTTGTTCCGATGCAATTTGTGTTTGAAAAATTGCAAGATTGTTAGTTTTACAGATGGTGCTCGATAAATTCCGTATGATTACAACATTCTTCCTCGAGCAAACACACGAAATTTTAAATTCATTCTTTCCAAAGTTTTGAGCCAAGATGTATGAAAAAGTTTGTTGAGCAATTGTTTACTATCTCAAGGTTTATCACATAATAAAGCTAAATGCTGCCGTGGCAAAATCAAAACGTAAAGATTTTAAATTTCAATAGGAAATAATTAGGGCTAAACTTGCTTGAAAGATTTTCAGTTGCAAGACCAGCACTTATCAAAGGAGATCGTGGAATCAGCTCAATTTAAAAAGATTATACATGATTTCAAAGCTTTTAAATTTTTTTGTCATTTTTTGGATCTTTTTCTAATTTATAATAAATAAATATCAGTACATAAGAAAGACTGTCTTTGCACACCTGTATTTCTAGCATCGTTGCGTAATTTTGTAAATCCTTTCCTAGTGTACGCCCTTATGTGGCTTATGCCTATAGATCACCGGTATACTTGTAGTGACAGCTTGTGTATAGCTCAGAGTTGGAAACGGACCCAATCGTAAGGCCCGAACCCGACATTTATTTTGTAGCCTGACTTAGGCCCGAAATTTAATTTCCCCAAACGATTTGAAAATGCATGAAACTGCGGAATAGGCTATAAAATTTTGCATACGGGCCCGAAATCGGCCGGAAAATTTTTTAGCACTGAAGCCCGAACCCGACCCGAAAAGTCCGACCCGTTTCCAACTCTGGTATAGCAACCAACAATTGCGGAGATTGCCAGATTAGCCACATTTAATGAGAATAGGATAATAGATCTAAGTAAATATATGTAGTGGCAAGTCTTTAAGATGGTACCAATTGTCCTAGTATCAGCTAGTTCTTTTTTTTTCATGTAGGCCTAAGGAGCTCATGCTCCGTTTGCTATTTTTTAGTTAGACTGGACCATTGCAACTGGTTAACTGCTGGACCCCACCATCTGTCTACCAAATAAGCATAAAGATAATCTGACTGGTGTGTTGCTCAAGAACACAACAAGCGAGCTTGCCAGCTTTTTTCATACGAGGAATGGAACCCAGGCTTACCGTCTGCGCAGTGCATACTCTAACTAATACATCACCAAGCCGGTTGGTGGGTGATATTGCTATATTTTGTTCTGATACACTGTTGTAACCACTAAACAATAAGTAAAATGAAGAGATTGATCAGTTTTCCAAAATGTTTTCCAAATGCAAGGTTTTAACGTGCTAGATAGTGCAATTCATAAACTAAAAGCTTTTACACATTTTTGGAGGGATCATATTTCTTTTCAAATACAGTTTTGATATACACAGATTTGGCAATTAAACACAAAGTGAAATGATATAAGCTATTAAAAAGGTATAGCGCCAATTTAACAGGGATATCGAGTTCAATATGTATATGCCTGCAATGCAACATTTAAAGATTTAGTTGTGGCCTACATAACTAACTAAAAATAACAATAAACTCTCATTATCCTTTGTTGTTGTTGGTTGTTGTTGCTCCCCGACCCCTTCCGTGGGATAGGGGCATGGTGGAAGACCATGGAGCCCCAGAAATCGGGCAAATCCCCAGGGTCTGGACCAGAGGTTGTACAGAGACAGAGAGTCGCCAAAGAGTGAGCGGCGCCAAAGAGTCCGTAGCTGGACAGTGCAGAATGAGATGAGAGATGTCCTGGGACGAGTGTCCACAGGCGCTGCAAGAAGGATTCTCGATTCTGCCAATCCTAGAGAGATAAGAACCAAAAAAAGGCTGTGTCCATTGCAGCGAAGCTTCCAGATCTGCCACAGAGTTTGAGATAAGACGAAAGATGGAGGAGAGGACAGAGTGGCGAGGACAGAACGGGAGTCAGTCAGGAGGAGAAGAGAAATGGCAGACTTGTTGGTGCTGCCGAGACCAGCAAAGAGCGTGCAGAATGGCGCAGGCTTCAGCGGAAAAACTGGAACATACTGGGCCTGCCGAAAAGGAAAGAGTGGCCTCAGTGCCACAGAGAGAGCAGTTGGCAAGAACGCCGGAGCCGCCCTTTCCAAAAGGAAAAGGAACAGAGCCGTCTGTCCAGAGTACCAGATCATAAGGGGGAGAGAGTCAAGATGGGCGAGAGCCGCATCTTGGCGAGAGTGAGGGGGATCAGAGCGAGAGCATGGAGGGGAAAGGGTGGACTCCACCGTGAACGAGGGCAGATTCCAAGGAGGAAAGGGAGGGCAAGCAAGAGAGCCTCCCTAGAACAAGTAGAACGGAGCATGAGCGGGTGAGTGGACGCAAAAGCTCTCCAGGACGATCTGCAGAGTCTTGGTTTCACTCCAAGTCTGGCCAAACCTGAAATAGGATACTTTCGGGGGCTGTGTTGTTGCTGGCCCCATTACGGTGAGTAAAGCATAACCCTCTTTCTGAGATAGGCCCCAGCCCAATCGGAATTGACAGGATATATTCGGAAGTTATGAATAGTAATTGAAAAAATATACCTTTTCAGATACAACTTCAGATCAATCGGCCCCGGCCATCATGATTAATTTTACTTACTGCAGAAACATTGACTCGTGTTTAATCCACGAAAACAAATAATCGCTCAGTGTAATGTTGCCAGAAATTTATTTCAACTATAAAAACTTGCTTTTAACAGTAATATCACTAAACATTAGGGTATGAAATGCATCGATTTTATGAAAGTAAAGATATAGCCGATGCATACTTCAAATATCGACCTACGTATCCAAAGGAATTGGTGGAACAAGTGATGCACTATCGAGATGAAGATGAAACGAAAACGAAAACTTATGATTTATTAATTGATGTCGGATGTGGAAGTGGACAAGCTTGCAGCCTTTTCCAACCATATTTTCAAACGATTATTGGCATTGATGTTAGTGAGGAACAAATCAAACAAGCAATGAAATATAACAAACATCAAAATATCAGTTATCAAATCGGAAGCGCGGAAAAGATACCAGCTGATGATAAAAGTGTGGATGTGGTAATTGCTGGCATTGCTGCTCATTGGTTCGATTTGCCAAAGTTTTTCAAAGAAGTAGAAAGAGTTTTAAAACCAAATGGATGCCTGGCATTGTTTAGTTACGTCATCTGTGACATAGGGCTTCTTTCAAGGGAAAACAAACAGCTTGCTCAGAACTCAGCCAAGTTGTTGGTTGAAGTGATGATGAAGGGCCTGCCGAAACACGATCTTGCAACCGCACAAACATCTTTGGAAGTTTTCAAAAGATATGCAGGAATTTACGAAGCCATTCCATACGCAAAGAAGAAACGAGTGGACAATATGTACAGTGAATTCGAATGTTCGCTCGCTACAATTGAAGGAATTATCAAGTCAGTCCATTGCTATGAAAACTTTAAGAAAGAAAAAATTGAAGAATTGAAGAAAACAAAACCAGATTTTGAATCACAAGATGTCGATGATATTGATCTAGCTCGGGAGTTCGAAAAAAGATTCAGATCGATGTGGAATATAGAAAACGCGGCATATGACGACAAGTTAATTAAAATAACATTCGATTACTACCTGTTGCTAGCAAAAATTTGAAAATTGCAGTTTAACCATCATGTTTATAGTAAATCTGTTCTACTCAGTGAATCGTGCAATTTGTAGCTAGGAGTATGTAACCAAGCATCTCCGGCTGCTACAGTCAATATTCTAATAACGTAAATGCTGAAAAACTTTTGCTGTATCATTTTGTTATCATGCTGGCATTAAGGCCGAGCAAAATGAAAAGCGGGTCATTGGTGGCAAAAATCACATGGTTCTGAATAAATGCATCGCGGTGGCTGTATTGTTCTTAATCTCGCAAGGCACTGCATTGTTTGAGGTAGAAACGCATTGTTTGAGGTAGAAATGCATTGTTTGAGGTAGAAATGTTAACCTCACAGCATTCGTAACTCCGAAGCAAGTCAGAACACATTTCGAACAACCAAGAAAAAGTTACCTCGCGAAAAAAATAGTGTTTAAGGTTAAGATTTACAATAAACGTGCTGTTTCATGAAACAATGACTTACCTGTGAGCAGATTAAAGTGTATCTATCTTCAGAGTGTTACAGTTTAATTGTTATTTTAATTACTATGACGTATGGAGTCATTATTCATCCAGGGTTTATTTATAAGAACTAAAAACGCATTGATTTCAACGTGCTATATCCTTAAACGCTTGTAAAGACGTCTGTTTTTCCAGGACTTAATGGCCCTGTTTTGAAGAAATTGTTTATTACTCTGATCGACCAACTTTCATTTGTAAACCAACTTAATAGCACCTCTTGAATTAAGCTCGATCACGTGCAATGCAAAAATTTCTTTGCTGAAATTTCTTACTCAGAATAAAAGCGAATAGTTTCGTTGATATATACCCTGACATTTTTATATTTATTGTTTGTGGCATTTTTGTTATACAAAACAGTATTGCACTATTACTGTCATATTGTATAAATCATTTTTATGAATTATTTTTCTTTTGCAATGCTCTCTTTTTTTGATTAGCGATTCAAGGTACAGTAATAAATATATTAGAGCAGTACCGGTGCTGTTTTATCCCACACTTGATATTGTCCAGTACATTTCTGAACAATTGTTTAGTATTATAAACTTTCAAAATAGCTTTGAAATAAGTTTTTGGAAAAGGATTCATAACTCTTTTTAGTAATAAGTGAAAACTTATACGTTTTCGTCTGGCTCTCATTAGAAATTAACGCTGGAATGAGGTAGAAAAGAAAGCGTCGCTATATTTATAGTTAGCGAGACTATCGAAAAGCTGCCTTTCGCCATCGTCCGAAATCCAAGCGCTTGTGGATCAATACAATGGGTAAATGAATCCTTTTTGGCATCCAAATGAAGGGTGTTTGTTTTTGACGAAAGTAGCTTCCAGGGTGGCTAGATGAAAGATAGACAACCTACTGTATAGCGACAGCCAACGCTGTGAATGAATTGTCATTGTAAGCGGCGGCACAGTCTTGATTTTCAAGTAAATGTTTACCAATTGCCGAGTGACGTTCTGGGAGAGAAGAAGTAAGCCTGCATTGTCACAAAGGTATTTGTCTTTCTTTATTCATACCGAATCCGATTGATTTAGATACATGCTAGTTGATACCGTCCTGCCGTCTTTGAGATGTGCGGCCAACGTAACGGCAGTCACAGTGGTACACGTATTCGTGTACGACATTGCTTGTTAATGTTGCTGTTGTAAGTGCCCCTCCTTTTCCTCGGGATGAAGGTACGTAACAAACGCCAATCCAGGTTCACGCCGTCAACCTAATTGAATTAGGCTAGGGGACAGATGCGAGCCCATTTCGAACCAGGCGCGTATGATTGGTAGCCCCACCACCAACCAGGCGGACTGCCATTGGCGGGTACCCAAGAGTCGCTTCTTACGACATGCTGGGTGAGCAGCTTCACAGCTGTAATCCAGTGAAATACTGGTACGCCATCTGTCTGCCACATAAATATGGAGGCATCCCGTTAAGTGCCTTGCTCAAGGATACAACAAGCAAGCTTGCCGGCTTGTTCTCCTCACTATCCCTTTTTAGATGTTGAGTGCCAAGCAGGGAAGCTGTGAGTCTGTAACTACCATTTTATAAAGTCTTTTGATACGACTCGATTTGGGAAATGAAACCAAGGTCTACCGACTGCAAAGCGGACGCTCTAATTATTGCTTCTTTAAAGGAAAAGTACAACATCGTTTTGAACTGCAGGAAGAATGGATTTGGTGGAGAGTATTAACCAAAGTTTAGTTGCTTTGTAGCAATTACTCATTGCAACTTTCATTTGTTTCTGTAATTAAAGACAAGTGTTACCGATCCAAGGAAGTTCGTATATTCCAAATCCTGATCAAAGCTTGGCTTAGTAATTGCTACAGAGCAACTGAATTACGATGAAGGCTTATAGTTATTTTTAGTGACTTCATACTATTCAATTTATCGGTGTCGTTATTGGTAAATTAAGTTAGAAATAATTCTTTGACAAAATTCAACAGATCTTATTAGCAAGGCTATCCCAGAGATAGGCAACCTGTCGTTCAGTCTCGCGAATCGTTCAGCTGTCTGCTCTGATTTCCGCTACTTGGTGACACGTATTTCGTAAAAATCGAAGGAGACGTTGATGTATGCCTGTAGAGATCGTTTAGTTTAAACTTGTGCTCAAAATGTAACACTGTCCCGTTCATATTTGTTGGGAAGCTCAAAGGCGTTTCTAATGTTGGTGTCTATCGGGATGGCTTCAAAAAGTTTCAGTCCCAAACAAATAAGTAGCAAATAAATTTTATTCATTTTTATCCAAAAACAGCGCAATAGAAACCAAAAACAAGCATATGGAGCAAAAAAGGGCTAAGATGGCAACACGATATACGTTAAAGCATGCGAAATTAAATTTACTATAACGTAACTGAATTTGAACTCGAAGCATGGCCATCGTACCTAAAGGGTATAACAAATGTTTTTTCCCCTTGACATTGCGAATAATTCGAGGCTGTTCTATAAGTTCAAAGAAATAAAATAGAAAGCATGCATAATCTAGACATTTCCTATAACACATTAGCTTCTAGAAGACACAGTCTCGAATTGTTTTCATAATTTCCTGTGAGGAGAACCTAGGCATTAATTTCATTTTTGGCATAAAATTAGTTAATAACCTATGTCTAGGCTCTCCACTCTGTAAATTGGCGATGGCCGATTTTCTTTACAGACAAAAGCCCGATAGAGCCCCAATTTAAAGCCAATAGGCAAAACAAACAAATGCTGACAATCCATCTTTGATCAAACCAGAGATGGGACAGAAATTCGCTATGAAAATCACGGTCACCGCGGAAATCAGCACATACCGAAAAACGGAACTTTATGCTGTACTTCGCGATAGAACTGCTCGCGGACAACATTATTGTGACAGCATTTTGCCCATTTCTATTCAAATACATGTAATTTACAACAAGCATGTTTTCCACATGAGGAGCATTCTATTCTAATGCAATGATGGTGCAACTTGCCATACTTCTCGGGCAACTCTCAGCAAGATTAAAACAGAACAAAGTCAAATTTGGATTTACTGACCGGGTAACTTACCGGAATTAAGCCCTATAAAACATACTTGGGCCAAGCCACAGGATTCAGCCCTAACACAATCCCGCCACCGAAACCGCAATCGACTGATATTTTCCGTCAGGGAAGAGTGGAGTTTGTCACCCACAACAAACTTTAGATATTGTGTGATTCCTTTCGTTCGAGAAATTAGCAGTACATGGAAAGTGAAGGCAAACATGCTAATTATTTAAATATATCAATTTCGGCTTTGATAATACTGATGGACTATGTGTAAATGATTGCCTTATAAACCAAATTGATGTACGTCTATTCGTTTTTTCTTGGGAGTTCAAAGCATCTGGGGAGAAACTTTTGTAACTACCAGTAGAATCGAAAACATCCTCTAGCCGACTTTGCCGGAGTCGCCTTCACTGCCACCGTTAATTCGATAAAAGTATGAGAAAGAAAATCGTTTCAGCTGGCTTCATTGCGCAATTACTGTAAGTGCTTTTTCTACGGGAATGAAGTCAAATAGAATTGGGGGAAAGGCATGGGCCCTGTGCCCCATTCCATGGCTACGTCTACGTGTCACGGCCACTTCATCAACAAGTGGCAGCCCAATAATATTGTAAGTAGGTTATTCCAGATTTAAAACTGATAGTGCAAAACAGGGTAAATCGACATTTGATATTTCACGTAACAGTAGAGAATATTCCGATTTCAATGTCAGTTTTGAAAAGCAAATATTTATAATTAGGACAATCGCTACCGATGATTTTTAATTACACACTTTATAGTTATATCACCTTTTGATCACATAAAACTTTTTGCGGTTAATCACAAAATATATTGTGTTCAGCCCGACTTCGAAGCCAACTAAACTACCACCACTATGCAGTTTCACCTCCAACATTATGATTTAGCCGGAGAAATTGTGGTAAAGTTCCTTTTGTAAAACACAATATGATAAAATCTGAGCATTTTTGACCGGCAGGCTACGTTTGAAAATCTTTAGGTTTCATTTTTTGATGAATGGTTTGAAAGTCTAGATAGATAATGCCAGAGAGCCATGCTTGCGAGGCAAAATTGTCAAAATGTACTAAAGAACCAACTTTTTCTAAAAAAATTGCAAGTTTCTGAGGTCTAGTCAGAAAGTTGCTCAAGTAAAAATGGAAAACAATGAAAGGCAAGCAGTTTTTGATCAGCCATTATTAATTGATCAGAGGTACAAATTGTTGAAAAGCAAATTTCTTGAGCTTTCAAACGACCCTAATTGTTACCACCTTATCATAACCTTTATATAAAAAACTTATTTGTTTTTGCTCAGCTTGCGATTTATTTCGAGGGGGGGGAATTTAAAGTTACACTACAGGTTTCAAGGTTTAACGTCTTGTCACTCCCCAAAATAGTGTCTCCCAGAGCGGACCATTTTTATGGTGACACCACTTCCTCCACCATATACGTAAACCTTTGAAGTGATCGGCAATCTAAATTAAGCTTCAAATTGGCAGTCGCACCATTAAAAATTCCTCTTGCATCTTACGTGGTGCGAACATCCCCTCTGACAACTACAAGTTTAGAAATATACAAGACTAAAATGCTTAAAAAAAATGAAACTGCTTTCTACTTTCACTACTTGAGCAGTTTAATTTGCAACTGCTTATTTACTTTTTCTCCTGTAAAAATACATACCATTACTTTCTCCTCATACTTGAGTATTTTTTGGAGTGAGTAACAATACTTTTTCTCTAGCAGATTTTCGGGCTACTTTGATCACTTTTGCATACAACTAGGTCTACAATCATGAAACAGTTGTAAGTAATTGGCCTATTTGGTCTATTAGGCCCAGTAATTAATCCTGTAAATATGTCAATCACTTTAGCATCCTTTCAAAACTTTTGAGTTTTTACCTATAGGCACTTAAAGAAAGGAACGGTAAAAGTTTATGAAATTATTGGGTGTTTGTATGGGCAACCTTAATCTAGGGACAGGAAGTCGGCATTGCAGGCGGGAGCATAGTTTATGAAACCCAAAATTTGAGAGGAAATTAATAACAAAACTTTTGTGTGAAATCGCATCTGTGAAAAGAAATCTTTTGTTTGAAAATAGAACTTTGGACCAACGGGGTGATCACATATCAGGCATTTGGAGAAAGATGTTGCTTCTTTTTCCTATTCCGGGACCAAGGCAAATAGGTGTAGCCAAGAAACTTGTTGTCACAAATATCACTATGAGAAGAGTTGCACCAAGTCGCAAAATAAGTCTACTACCAAATAAGTTATTTCTGTAATTGTAAAATAAAAGCCACTAAGGCGGCCATCACCAATTTTGATTTTTGTGCCTCTATACTTATTGGAAGGAACGCATAATAAATGTGAAATAATTAAGAGTTCGTGAGTGAAACCAGTGTTATTTCAAAGTTCGACAATTGAGATTAAGAACATGTGGGAGATGCTCTCATTGATAACAACTTTTTGTTTATGCTCTCAGAAATGTAAGTTACGTAAATTATTTCCAGCTCAATAAAATTGACCGGCAGCCTTGCCTTGCGACGCAAGGAGACCTGGCCATAGCAGATAATAATTGCGCTTTGTGTTCACAACTCGCTCAATGATGTAATACTGTTTTTTTTTGTGGCGTAATTGTCTGTTTTCTATGTACAAATTTTTAACGTTTAATAATACATATCAGAGATTTTTTAACTTGTGCGCAAAAAATTGACCTCCATAAATCAGAGTTGCTTTTTGAAATAATCACTGCTTTGAAAACATTGACCTCCAAAAAAGATTCTTCATGCTTTCAGGGGAAGACGGGGTTTGTTGGCGTTATCAAGGGAGCCGCGTCTTGAAAATTTCAAGAATCCCAGATAAAGATTGTCTTCAAGGGAGTAATGGTGTGGGAACTGCGTTCCTGCGTTGTTTCTCACTATCCTGTGTTGAAGATGTATATGTCTACTCTGAATTCCTATGTGCAGCTACGGACGTAGCATAAACGCATAAAATGCAAGTTATCTCTTGCGTGGCAACCAAACAACCTGATTTTGTAATCATTGCTTTGACGTAATGATGAGAAGCTCAGTTGAAAATGGCTATTGTTTAATGCTTCCAGACTAGTCTAACATTGAAAAACTATGCGTTTTCTGATTTTTTCTTTTAGCACCACACCCCTCGATGTCCTGATTTTTTTTCTGCTAAACAAAGTATATGTTACTTTGTATATAAGAACTACCGTATTCTGATGAAACTACCGGTTTCTAAGGGGGGGGTGAAACCTTGACTACGGTGATAAATTTGTCGAAAGAGCGTCAATATCTCTTTGCAAGATCTATGTACTAGACCAGTGTTTTCCAAACTTTTTTGTCTGTAGGCACAGTAGAAAAGTAAACAGATTTCGCGCAACAGCCACATGAATCTATTCATGTTGATCGCGAGTAGCATTACAGGAGAGAGCAAAAAAGGTGATGGGCATTTTTTTGGGAGGTCACCACTTTTTCGGGCAACATAACACGACCCGACGTTATTAACCATTACTTCATGGCAGCATTTACTCAGTTTTGGCTGAAAACTTGTATAAATATTAAGTATTTTAAAAAACCCGCGGCGTACCTGCAAATCTTCCACGGCACACAGTTCGGGAAACACTGCACTAGACCAACGAAAATGCCTGCTATATTTAATTTTTTGTTTGCTTACCTCGAAGCCGTATTCATGTTACAATAAGAAAAAATCTTTAAAATACTCGTACAAAGCAAATCAATACGTTTTTTTAAGATTGCACCAAAATTGCATTTGATGAGTTTCAGTTTATTAAAAACTTTTCTTTTTATGCGTTGACCGTCCCACCGAAACAATCCCTAACCATTTAACAGCAGGTCCCACCACTGCTCACGTTTTTTCTAGGCCTCCTTAGACTTGAAATCTTGTCTGAGCAAATATCGCCAAGTTTGGGTAGTCGGTGGCAGTTTATCCTTCTCGCACATTTACTCATCAAAAAGTGGGAAAAGTAAATGCAAGTTTCCACTCTTAACCTGCCATCATTTGAAGAAAAATAAAGTGCAAAACTTCAAACGAACATGTGATCCAGACGCTTTAAAAGTCACCTTTTTTTTACAACCAGGTGTTTTATATTCTTTGAAAAACTGCCCAAACAAAAACAAAGAAAAAATTTTTTCAAAAGCTTTGAAAACCTACTTTGAACACCTTGCCACTGCGCTAAAGGTCTGCAAAGCTAAATTAAGATCTACCACTATTTCCACAGATTAACTGTAAACGCAAACCACGTTATTGCGCGATAGACATTTCAAAATGAATGCTGTTAAAAAGCAAACACAAAAAAGTTGCCGATAAATTTAGCGTGAGTCACGAATGCAGGAAATGAACGGCGCGCGGTCAACTAGTGCTTAGTCATGACAGAAGCGATTTCAGGCCAACGTCGGAAAAAGCAAGCGTGGAATTCCTGACAAAATATTCAGCGTGGCTAAGGTGGCTCTACAAAGTAGATCAGTTTATTCAAGAAGTAGTGATGATTTTTTTAAAGATCAACATTAAGAAGAAACCACTGTTTTCCTTTTTTCAGTTGATGACTTTTTTAAATTGCACAGGGCTTGCCACACTGGTCACTTCGTCAATCCGGCCGTGATTTTGCAGCAAATGAAAATTGAATCAAAAAAAGATAAAACCCGCGAGGGAAGACATTGTTCAAGAACCTAGTTTACGTAGACGCATCACGAAATTTGTGATGAATTTTAACACTGTCTACTTTTCCTACAGCATTTCAAAGTTTTGTCAATTTATGAGTGAATTATAAATGGGAAATTTATCAAGGTAGACTCATTACTATCTGCACACACCACAGAATAATTGCCGATAAATTTGACCAAAAATTGTTCTGTAGTATTTATAAATAAATATATATTGCTAGTTCCAAGTCGTTACGATCGATAGAGAGCGTCTTATAAGCGAGAAACAAAACAACAAAGCGAGCGCTGAAGGCGCGAGGCTTCCGAAGGGAGCAATGCTATGGAGAGATATTTTCAAATTTACAAAGCCATCCCTGGACGCGTTTCGTCCTTTTGGACTCATCAGCAGGGCTTGCCAAGGGCCAAGAGATCTCCCCCAATAGCATTGCGGCTCTAGCAAGTTTGCTATCTAGCACTGTAAAGCTGAGTGATCCTTTCCTGTAGTTTCATTACTGTATTAATTAGGTTTGATCTTACCCTGACTCTTATGCTTGCTTTTTACATAAGCCACGGTGGTTTACTATCAAGCCTTAGAATTTTGAAGGATTTTTTACTGACAGTTTGAATTTCAGTTTCACTTACATACTATACAAACGTAAGCTGGACTATTCTTTATTTTATTTCGTTTGGAAAATATGGACTAATTTCATTTAGAGCGTTTTTTACCAAACAAGACAAAAACATCATGCTTAAACTAAGCTTGTAGGCCTACTGGCCTAATACTACAGGATAGTGTTCTAACCAGGGATGTGGAGGCGGTTATTTTTCAACAGCTTCCGCTTCCACTGACAAAAAATGAGAAAACGACCGTTGACAATTTTTTTTAACTTCTGTGGGTCTGTAGCCTGCTTTCTCCTACACTTCATCATTTTGAGAAAACAAAAACCTTTATTTATTGCTATTACTTTACCTACTTCGCTTGAGCTTATTGTTCTGAACTACTCTGTGTTTTTTTTCATAGATATTAGAACTCGTGTTGAATGTAGAACAGTGCTTTTCAATCTTTTTGTCTTCGCGAAACCCTTGATGTACTTTCGCGTTTGTCACGAAACCCCCACTAACAAAAATTTGGAAATAACAAATTGTTTGCATGAAATTCAAATATTTCGTCACTAAAATCCAAAAAACAATTAAACACTTCAACAAATAAACTGTTATTATAAGTTCCTTCACTACTTACAACCACTTTTGCAAAGGTTTACTTAATGCTTCTCAGATCTAAACCGTATGACCACATATTTCAGCTCTCGACAATAACCTGTCGTCACAACAACAAATTACACCGTATAGCGCTGATTTTCTCTCTCTATCCTCAACTAACTCTAACTTTGAGTTAACTTTAACTCTAATCACCATTACGGACTTTCTGTCCGTCCCCAAAACACGTATTGACTCCGATCTTTTTGGATAGTGAAGTGCGAAATTTTTGTCGTATATATAGTATACACATGTAAAGCGAGCAAAATTGAACTGCACCATTCAATAGTAGCCTTAACATGGTGGTGCGTTTGGGTTGGGTTAAAACGGCTGTTGGATTTCCCGAGGGTCCCAGTTACCCCGGGCACTCCCCTCACACAAAATATTTTGTGCCGTGCAGCTCCCTGAACGACCGCAGAAGGGTAGCACGCAGCCTCCTTAAAATTGGCCTGTTTTCTTTTTTCCCCTGCCTTTCTCTTGCCCGTCTTCTCATTCTTCTCCTTGTCCTGATGAGCGGCAACGTTCATCCCAACCTTTGTCCTGTCTTTCCCTGTTCAGTGTGCGCTGGAAATGTAACCTGGCGGGGTAGGCCAGTGCAGTGCTGCACATGCTCTAATTGGGTTCATTTAAAGTGCTCACTACTCTCCTTTTCTAGAGTCAGAACTCTTGGCAGGTCTCACTCCTGGAGCTTCCCTCCCGGTTGCGTTCCTGCTTTTTTTGGAGATCCCACACCTACCAGCACTGTCACTTCCTCCTTGGACCCCTCCAGCTGGTATACCTCCACTGCTCAATGTGGCCCATGTAGCCTCCCACCTGCTAATGCAGCACTCGCACCCCATCCTCGCCTTCAAACCTCTTATCCTTTTTCCGCCCACTTTGTATCTTTCCCTCTGCACCCTCACCACCTCCTCATGCTCCTGGCTGCTGGCTGTCTCTCTTTACCTCCTGCTTCCTCTTCTCTTCCTTAACTCCCTCAGGGTTTTTCAATGAAATGTTGGGGGTCTCCTATCGAGGAGCTCTGAACTGCAACTGTTTATTTTGTCTCATCCCGTTTCCCTTATTTGTATCCAGGAATCTAACCTAAATTTATCTTCCTCTTTCGGGATTCCTGGATTCTTTGCTCTGCAATCTGATGGCACCCACTCCCGATCTGGTATTTTTTCTACTGATGTCACAGACGCTAGCGGCGGCGTCATCATTTTCGTCAGGTAGGGCTTATCCTTCTCTGAGCTTTCTTCTACCTCCTCTCTTTCTTCGCTTGACCCCTACTCTGATTATGTGGGGGTCAACATCTCTCTAAACGACTCCTCCTCGCTTTCATTTCTTAATGTTTATGCTTCCCCTATTCGCTCTTCTCAGAAGGATAGTAGAACCAATTTCTTTTCTTCCTCCATTCTTTCCTCCTATGTGGAAGCGGAAGCGGTAGAACTTTCGCGCTTCTGCTTCCACTTCCGCTTCCACAGAAAAAGGACCGCTTCTGCTTCCACATCCCTGGTTCTAACCTGCATTAGTCAAACTGTTTAAAAAAACAAAACATATGAAAAAATCATTGCTGTGAAGACGAGTAGTTTGTCCGAAAAATGAGCATTCCGATTGGTGCACTTACCGTAGTTAACAAAGTCGCACGGTAATCAAGTTTATCAAGTGGATGTCACGATAAGTTTGACTGAAAACTTCGTCGTGAAGTTTTAACTCTCGGCATGCATGTTAAACCTCAGGTAACTACAAAATTTCAAAGTAGTTTTTCGATTCTTCTTGCCACAAAAAAGTACATTAAGCACAATTTAGGCTAAGTTTTTCAACACGTTCAAAGAATTGGAACTTCTCCCAATAAATTTGGCTTTACTCAGTAACATTGATGGTCATATCAAACATTACGGTAACCAAAGCCAAATTTTGAGGTACAAAAACATCTTTTTTGGTTTTGGTGTTCCTCAATTTCGTTTGGACGATCTTTTTTTGGAAATAAATGTTTTGCGGCCCTAATTTTGTCAATTTGTATCTCAGATTTGTTGAAAAATCTTTCTTTTGAAACGCCAAAATTTTGTAGCTGTTACATCTGAAAACACCTTCGTTTCTTAATGGAATTAAAAAAATTCTTGGGAGGTGCATGGTCTCTTTTACCCCTCTAGCCACGCCAGTGGTAACAAAGTTGTTTTACTACAGTAGGTTTTTCAGTAGAGCGTCATATTTTAGTAGTTCCATGTTTTTTTATTTTTGTTTGAGTAAAAGTAACGCTATTTGAGTATTTGTAATTTATAATTTAAACTTTATAATCAAAGACATGGCCGCGCATCTGACTCGAACCCGGTTTCAAAATAGTGCACGCCATATTGGTAACTAGTTGCTTTTATCATGATAGCACTTAAGGTTATGGGCCTATCTGTAAGCTTTGCACGAGTATTTCAGATGTGTCCTGAAAGATATCCGAGTTGTGGTTTTTAAGTACTGGTGCCTTCTTTCCTTAGTAGCTAGAACACGTCGCTTGTTATCACGTAATCATTGGGCAGATTTGAAGCGAGGAAATCTATGCTGCAACATGTTTTTGCCATCGTTTTGAAATTCTCTTAGTTGAGAGTTAAGAAGCATCTTGTTATCGAGAGTCTCCAAAAGATAGGGAGAAGGCATGTTACAACATTGGTTCACTTGATGCAAATATACGCAGTTCTCAAACGACAACAAGTAGCGTGTTTTAGCTACCGTATTTTTTGCTTAAGCATTCATTGCTTACCGTAAAAATAAGTTATTTTGGTTTCCACGAGTAGACTCACTAAATTGGTCAATAAGTTGGGCTTCTGCCAACAGGTCTCGAAACGAGCTGATTTTAACGCACAGACGAAAAAAATCTTTTACAACAGAACGCCGATCAACCGGACTTTTGCGGAAAAATGTCGTTCTAGACAAATTTTCTGTAAAATCAAATAAATGCTAAAACAAGAAATTTTGTGATATTTTTTACTGATATGCACAGGCAGAAATATAGATCTGCACAATGGACAAACTTGTCTTACCCTTCAAAGAAATCATTAATTTGTGTTCTGAATGTGAGACCGTTGTTTCTTCAGGGCAGCCGTGTCGCACAGTAGTTTCAGAACAAGATACTTGGTGACCGGGCGATGGCGTAATGAGTAGAGCGTCCGGTTTGCAGTCGGTGAACATGGGGTCGTGTCCCAAGTCGAGTCATACCAAAAGACTTGCTATCATGCTTGGCGTTGAACGTGTGGAGAACAAGCGGCAAGCTTGCTTGTGTTTTTGGACAAGACACTTAACAGGCGGCGGGGCCAACAAGTCTACCCATTGTAGTTGCCCAGTCGGACTGAAGACTGCCAAAAAGTACCAAATGAGAAGCTTCTACAAAGAAAAACGGAAAGATCTTGCCCATACGAAGAAAATGCTGAGTGGATACATGTTCTTTATGTCTTCACCAGAGCATAGGAGGCTTCAAAATGGTCAACGGTGAAATTTCCATCTGTTTTTTTCAACATTGACATCATTGTATCTGGCTCACGATTTCATTGTTATTAAACAAGTGAAATCCAACGTCTTCAGCATTTAAAGCTAACCAGTGAAGAACATCTTCAACAGCAACATCTAAACAGCCAAAAGTTTCTAGCAAGATTGAGGTGAAGCAAGCAGCAGACTGATCTGCTTCCCAAGGCATCTTCGCATACTCTCCAGCCATCGACTACTTTTTCCGCTGCCTTGACAACTTTACCTGTGTATGGCATTTCCAGGCATCTCTTAGCATGTAACAATAATTTTTGATTTCAAGTTTTGTGGGTGCTGAAACTACACTTGATTCGCCTAACAATAGCATTTTTTCAACATTTTTGTACATTCATTTCACTTTCGTTATGACGCCTTGGTCCATAGATTTTATCAAAGGAGTAACATTGATGGGCAAATACCTGACCTTAAAGTCAGGATAACTAGCCAACTGTGCTTCCTTTTCAAGAACTTCAGAGGCAGGGCAACATGGAATGTTATCTAACAACAGCAAGGTCTTTCTACTTTTAAAAGCAAAATCTTGAATGAACCGCTCGATAAACAGGTCACTGTTTATCCAAACTTTCGTTGGCAAGAGTATTTGAAGTCTTCAGCTGCTGCTGGTGTATCAGCAAAAGAATTTCCCCTTTCAGTTTTAATTGTCTAATGCCACGGCGAGCTTTGAAGTTTGCCACCCATCGTGAGCTGGCTACGAAAAAATCTCTCTTTCCTAATATTTATTGAAATCAAGAGCCTTTTTACATAACAATGGGCCACAAATAGGCTGGCCTTGACTTCGTTTTTCAGAAAACCACAGATAAAGGGTCATGTCTAAGCCAGGATCTTCTGCAGTTTCTATGGTCTTCCTCTTTGAAAATCCTTTCGCGAAAACATCATATACAATTGATCTTTCTGCTTTATAATATACTGTAGTAGACTTTTTAATGTTGCATTTACTTGCCAGTTCTTTAGCTGTTGTTCTTTTGCTAAATCGATAATTTACTTTTGTTCGGTCTTTTAGCGTCGATACAATTCTTTTTTGTTTAGTCGCTATGTTGCTTATATGTCGCCTTCAGTAAAACAAAACTTCATTGCATTTTTTGCGAAAAGTAAGTAATTTTAACAAAAGTTCTGCAAAAAAAATTAAAGAGAATATGTCTGAAGAAACTCGACGTCTGCCTGGTGCTTTGCTGCTTTCGATGAAACTACTTCAAGCTGACGGAGATTCTTTTTCGCTGTCTTCCCGTAGTGGCTCTCAACAAACTTGGGAGCAAACGATTGGGATCTTTCGACGCTTCTCAACAAAAAAAAAAAACAGAGCCAGTATACTGCTGTACATATATTAATTAGAACGTTTCGCTAAACGCTGCTGGCATTGTCAACCAAAACAGTGTAGCTCCATAGCCATTGCACTATTTTGGTTGGCGTAGTTACACTCTAAGAAAACACTTTTTCCGTATTTTTTCTTGCCTAATTGTAGTCGGTGAAGTTCTTGCGCAGTTTGCACATTTTTTTTCAATTGCTTTGAACAGACTTCCTTTCTCTGAATTAGAGGACACTGTTGAAGGCTGAAGCGTAGCATTGCAGTGTTGATGTATATTTGCTTAAATGGTTGTCCTTCAATGATATCATTAGCAGAGACGTAGCAGCCGCCCCCCAAACCCCCAATTGGGGGGGCCCAGGCCAACTTTGGGGGCCCAAGTTAGTCTGAAATTGCTTTTTGGCTACGTGACTATTTTCAGTTCAGCAGACTTGTTTACAACCGATTTAAACTGTAGGAAGAAATTGGCTTGTGACATCATAAGTGAATGCAACGTCATTTTATCTCGCAGAATCTAGAATATTTCGATAGATTTTCTGGTAGAATCTTGAATATTCGATTGACGTAACAATGCCGTTGTTACGCAACAATCATAGAATGGTCTGGAATTCTGTTTGGCTATAAATACCGGGACAATATATATATACACTGCAGAGTGCAGATAAAGTATTTTATTGACATTGTATAGAATGAAACGTTCAAAAAGTGGTGCTCAAAAGAGAAAAGAAGCAGCCACTGCTCGAGATGCTGTAGCGAAATTGCCCAAGATGACAGATTTTTTCAAGATTACTGAGCAGAGTAGACCTGGCACTAGTACCGAGAGGGATGAAGAAAACTATAGTGTACAAGAAAAAGAAGACTATGACGATCAGCATCAAAGTGATTGTGAATTTCCAGAAAATGTAAGTTGTGATTTACCTGCCAATACGCAACCTTCAATATCAAAAATAACTGAATCTCAATTTACCCCTATCCCTGATGACCCATGTAAATGGCCTGAAAGTATTTCTGATGCTCAACGATGTGATATAGTAAAGCGTGGACCACATCAACTAATAATGAATTTTCCATATAATAACACAACTCCAAGGCGACGTTTTTCCTCCAACCATTATAAACGTGTGTTACCTAATGGTGAAAGTGTTTCACGGTCGTGGCTAGTTTATTCTGGGGAATCAGATCAAGTTTTTTGCTTTTGTTGTAAGCTATTTGGAAAAACACTAAGCCCCTTTTGTAGTGGTATAAATACATGGGAGGGTTTTTCGAAAAAACTGAAAGACCATGAAAACGGCATTTCCCATCAAGAATGCTGCAGTCAATGGATGTTGCTAGCTGAAGGGATAAGAAATTCATCCACTATCGACAAACGCGAGATGAATATTTTTTTCAATGAAAGACGTTTTTGGAGAAATGTTTTAGAGAGACTTATCGACATTGCCTTGTTTCTATCGGAAAAGAATCTTGCTTTTAGAGGATCTGAAAAAGTCTTAGGATCTCCTCACAATGGAAATTTTCTGGGTATATTTGAGCTTTTGGCAAGAAGAGATCCGATCCTAAAAGAGCTTCAAGACAGAATCAAAAATAAAAACACTAAAGATCACTATTTGAGTCCTACCATACAAAATGAACTAATTGAATTGCTAGCGACAGAAGTTGAAAAAGAAAATTTACAGCAATTGAAATTGGCAAAATATTTTTCTATAATTTTGGACTGCACTCCAGATATGTCACATCATGAACAAATGTCTGTCATTCTCCGTTATGTACTATGTAATGAAGAAGCTGCTGTTGTTAAAGAAACATTTTTTGGCTACTTGAGAATAAGTGACAGTACTGGGAAAGGCTTGTTGGACGCTTTCTTAGAAAAAGCGACCGAACTGCAACTCGAATTGTCTGATTGTCGAGGTCAGTCATATGATAATGGTGCTAACATGAAAGGAAAACATTCTGGGGTCCAAGCAAGAATGCTAGACATCAATCCCAAAGCTGTTTATGTGCCCTGTGCAAACCATAGCCTTAACTTAGTTGTTGTTGACAGTGCTAATTCATCGACGGAAGCATTGACATTTTTTGGAGTACTTACAAGGTTGTATGTGCTGTTTTCTTCCTCTGCTCAGCGTTGGGAAATTTTGAAGAAACATGTGGAGCTGTCCATAAAGTCACAATCTGATACTCGTTGGGAAAGCAGAATTAAATGCATCAAACCTCTTCGATACAATTTAAAAGAGGTGTTGCTGGCACTGAAAGACTTGGAAGCCATTTCCATAGAAAGAAAAGATGGAAGAGCTGCCTCACAAACAAAATCGTTGATAGCTCATTTATCAAAATGGAGTTTTCTTTTGTCGGTGTTTATTTGGTATGATATCCTATTCCAAGTCAATAAAGCAAGCAAGATTCTTCAATCGTATGGAGTCTCCCTTCATACAATGGAAACGGAAATCCAGGCAACTGAAAAGTTTTTGCAAAACTATCGCACAACGGGTTATGACAGTGCCGCAACATCTGCTATTGAAATAGCACAGGAATTGGATATTGATTCTTCTTTTCCTCCGTCAAGAAGTGGAAAGAAAAGAAGATTGTTTGATTACCAAGGTGAAGAGGAACAACGAGCTACTCCTGAACTGAAATTTAAAAGCAACTTTTTCTATCCATTAGTAGACCAGGCTATTATGTCAATAAAGGAGCGCTTTAATTTGTTACGTGAGGTTTCTTCCGCCTTTTCGTTTTTGTACACACGAGACAAACTTTTGCTTGTGCAACAAGAAAATGCTCTTCTTACTTGCTGTAAAGAGTTCCAAAAAAAGTTCGGTGACATTGATTCTGATGAAATGAGCGCTGAGCTACAGCGGTTTGTTTTAATTTTATAAAAAAAAAAACGCAATCTCAATACGGCTCAAGACTTTCTGAACTATCTTCTAAAGACTCATTTATTTGAATTGTATCCGAATGTGTACATCGCACTTCGAATCTTACTAACTTGCCCCGTGACTGTTGCCAGCGCTGAAAGAAGCTTCAGCAAATTGAAAGTGATCAAAACTTTTAATAGAACGTCTATGACAGACAGTAGACTATCTTCATTAGCCATGTTGTCAATCGAAAATGACTGCGCCCGATCTCTTGATTATGACAATGTCATAACAGCATTTGCGAACAAAAAGGTTCGCTCCAGACTATTTAAATGATACTGTGTTTTTATAACTTTTTCATGTTTTTCAGTGTCATTGCTTTCGTTTCGCAGTGTCTGCATAAATGTCCTACTGAACTCTGGCATCGGTGCCGAATTTTTTATGACTTGCACCTTCGGTATCGGCATGCTTTATTCTGACATTAGCCTGTTTACTTATGTACAAATTGTGGTGTATTTTCTTAATGCAGCTTTTCAATTTTACACCTCTAAAGTGATATGACCTGTGCGCAGGGGCTCTTGCGCTTACTTTGGAGGGGCCCCGAAGTTGGAGTGCTACGGGACTAATCATTAGTTATTGCCTCGCAAAGGTAATGAGCTGGTAGTAGGCTGCTAGCACTTCCAAAGTGTAGTTTGAGAAAAGTTATCATTGTGACAGCTCTTTTCGATTGTGCAACTCGTTTCAGTTTTTACCGTTTTGTAGTCTACTGGCAGTAAAGTTGAAAAAATCGTTCTGTTTCTGTTTTCAACAAAAATTTTATGTTTGCGTAGTAATGTAAACCGTTGAAAAAAGACCTCACATCTTTTTTTTGCGTAATCGATAGTCAAATATTTTATTTACTAGGTGACTGCCATTCAGTGGTGTACGCAGGGGGCTCCTATACACGCGCTCCCCTCAGAAACAGTAAAATATCTATTTTAGTGATAATTTGCCAAAATTATCCTCGCGCACCCCTCAGGAAATTGTGGAACATGATTGTGGGCTGCCATGATTGTGACTGCACCATGCATTTTTCCAAATTTTCCAAATGTGGACGCTCAATCTCCAAAAAAATGTTAATACTGCTTATTCTCGCACAGTTTTGAGCACTGTGTTCATCGTTGGCCCATCTCCAAAAACAAATGTCTCGCGCCCTCCCCTCAAGAAATTTGTGCGTATATCCCCCGGACTGGCAATATATGTTTTTAGAGGAAACCAAGGCCTAAGCGTGAGATCTGTGTAAATGCATGATCAACAACCAAAAATTATATGGCAATCGCGTTTGAAATTTTGTTTCCAAAAATTTTGTTGGTGGTAGAGAATTTTAACATCGCTTTGAAAACAGCTGTTTGAGTAATAAGCTCTTCGTGACGCATTTATGAGTGGTGGTATACTATAGCTCTTCCCTTTTGACCCGTTACTGCCACTAATGAGAGCGTGAGGAAACTACTGGAAACTACTGCGTCAGAAAAAGCTTATGGCTGATTCAGCTTTTTTTGAAGCAATGTTATAATTTTTTTTGTTTTTTGCCAATTCGATGACATTTTTTTGAGCTCAATTTTTTCAAATAGGTTATTTCGCTTTCCAAACAAATTTAAAGATCGTTTGCTTGGTGATTGACCTCTTCAAAGTGTTTTTTCTTTGCCGCTGTCAAATTGTTTGAGGGGAGGCTATTGCCTTTAATTTTTTCCCAAATGCACCGTTGCTTACTCGCACCACTCACTCATGGTTTTTTTGCGATTGGACTTGGAATTTGAGAGTAAACACAGGATCCAAACAGCATTTTGTCTTGTTTCACCTTATTTTATTGGCAGCTCTAACGAATGCGTAATTACAAACACGTGCGTGGTTGGTATAAAGCCGTGGTTTCACGAAATAAAATTTCTTTTCGTCAAAAAAAGCTTGGGACGTTTGTTGGTGGCAAGTACAGGCTATGTTGTAAATGGTGAGAGAAGTCAACGAAAATAGAACTGAGTCAATAGGCTGCCATTGGCTAATTTGGTAAGAGTTTTGCAATAATTATATAGATTCCTGTTTACTATTTTGCATGATGAACTTCTAATAGCTGAATGTCATGTTGACAAAACACCTCTTCTGAAAAATGCTTTTATGATTGTCTGTGAAAAACCGCATCACAGAAGTTCTAAATTTTTCTTTTTTTTCAGATGCAATAAAAGAAATGCCTTCAAGAAAATAGTTTTGAAGTTATCTAATGAAAGGTAACATAAATTTATTGGCAGTGGCTATTTTGCCATCGACGGCAATTTACCCTCAAGAGACTATTTTGCCGTGAGTTATTTGTAATTGGTCAATGTTAATGATGTACTAAACATGTAACTTTTGGTCGTTTCTGATTAGTCAGTTTTAAAAACCAATTAAAAAAATTTTGCACCCTCAGGTCTCTATCCCCCACCCTGTACACTCCCTTCCAGTGCACACTGCCCCATACATTTACATACCAGGCCTGCCCCTTCAGTGTACACTGCCTTTCTTTTAATACCCTGCCAGCTGAGATTTGAACCCACAACCATGGTATCTCAAGACCAGTGCACTACACCACAGTGTCACCGGTGTAATAGTAGCAAATATGGCAATATAAACACATGTGAATGATTATGGCAAAATAGATTCCAAAGGCAAATTGCCGTCGACGGCAAAATAGCCATTGCCAAATTTATTTGGGCCCTCATTTTATTGCTTTGGACTGAAGTGATGTATAAATCAGTCAACTGACCTAGATAAGTCAACTTAGTGAGGTGCTCTCCAGTTGCTAATAAAATGTTTTTGCACTTGTACTTCTTCCTTGATCTGCAATGTTATTATTTATAGTTGGTCCAATGCCAAAGCACAATCGTATTTTCAAAGAATAAAACTTGTAGAATTTGCATCTTAATGTGGAGTTAGCATAACCTGCTTTTTGTGTTTATATGATGTCTTAGGTCTTCACAGAAAAGTTTTATTTAAATGCAACAGTGATGAGATATATTCACTTTGATCTGAGAACCTTGAAGATATGTAAGCTCTGAGTTGCAACACAAACCAGTAAACGTTTTTTCATGTTTTGAAATGTTTAGGTTTGATTTTAACTGTTTAAGAGCTGTTAAATCATTGCAGGTTCTGAAGTTGATGTGAAGAGTAGCTTTGCCAGGGTGTTGCTCTCTTTGCTTAAAGGAAGTTAATTACTGTGCTAGGTAAGCTTAAATACTACCGTGTCACAATATGAGCAAAGCACCTTTTATATTTACTAGACAGCAAGTCCACATGCATTTGATGCACGGTGGGGGAAAAGGGTGCAAAATTAATGATCTAGTGTTCACTATTGAAAAGCCAAACATTAAATCGACAATTTGCTTAAATTTCTGTGGTGTCATCATTATGGTTTTGGCAATAGCTATTTTGCCGTCAACAGTATATTACCCTTAAAAGCTATTTTCAGATTTTGCCGTGAGTTATCAGTGATTGGTCAATGTTAGTGATGTACTAAACATGTGACTTTTGGTCAATTTTGATAACCAATTAAAAAAATTTTTAATTTTGCACCCTCAGGTGTCTACTTCCCCACTCTGTACACTCCCAGTGTACACTGCCCTGTGCATTCACATACCAGGCCTGCCCCTTTAATGTACTCTGCCAGCTGAGATTCGAACCCGCATCCATAGTACCTCAAGGCCAGCGCAATATCCACGACACTGGCTGAAAAGAAGCAAACATGGCAATATAAACATACGTAAATGATTATGGCAAAATAGTCTCCAAAGGTAAAATGCTGTGGACTGCAAAATAACCACTTCCTGATGGTTTTTGCTCCTTACGTGGTGACTTAGCACTGTTTTTAATTAGGCAGTGGCTACTTTTATATAGCCATAAGAGTAGCTTCTTCAAGCCATTATGAGGTGACTGTTAGGACATTTCCGTTGATAATTTTATAGGAATGTGCCAGATATCCGGTATCTGGCACTTACTAATATATGGTGTCTGGCTGGATCACAAGTGGCATCTAGATAGATAGATGCCAGATGGTAACTGATCTGACTATTTTTGATTTGCATTTTAGGTTTTTTGTCCTAAGCACTTTTAAATTATAAACCAATAAACAGCCAATTTTTGCATCTCATGCAAAATGTCAGTATTACACGTTTCTGCTTTATAGATTTACAGTAAGCTAATTAATTATCAGCGGCATCTTTTGTAGGATTAAGGGTGTTGGCCCACATTTGTGTAAGAGTAACAAAAGCGACAAAGTTTTTATGTCTGTTATAGGACCAAAATTGATTTTTGCACCAGATTGTCCAAATTAGTTAAATTCTCAAAATGTTATTTTTCAATATAAAAAGGTCTTTACCTTTACAAAACGCTTCCACTTCCAAAGAACTGCTTTTTGAATTTGCCATTGCTAATTCTCTGGTTTTTAATGAAGCGGTAGGCCTAAAAGCTTGTTCATGCTTGTGTTGGTTAAACTTACAAACACAAAGTTAAGTACGTTTTTTTATGATGAAATGTGAACAAATAAGCTCAAATGCAAATCAAAAGTGCTCATTAGTTGCAAAACAAAGAAATAGAAATCCTAAAACAGCAATTTTTTGTGGATGCAATCAACCAAGGTGAAATTATTAGCAATTGATTTTAAGCAAAAGCAAGAAAATTTTTATAAAGATTTTCTGGCACCAAGAAGTTGCTTAATGCCTAAAAAATGTGCTTTTTGCATTTCAGAGAAAGACTAAAACCTAACTAAATTTGGCCTTGCATTAGACAAGAGTATCAAACAGCATTGTGTGTAAAACCTTTTTTCGGTTAATATTGACAAAACTACTAACTAATGATAAATTGTTAAAGACCACAAAGTTTATTGCAAAAAACCTGAAATAATTGCTTAAATAAGAGTTGCAATTGAAAAAGAATGTGCTCAAATACCAGAGGAAATATTGCTGGACGTTTTAGGTCCATTTTATCAAGATATAGAAAGCGTGTTGAACAGAACAGCAACCAGCTTGAATATATGTAAACTCGTCTTCTGAACATTCTGAAATTGCCCTAAGTGTGTTTATCTTGTGTAGAGTTAATTTGATGTGTGTTTGTACATTTTACTCCCAAATTCTTTAAACGTATATTCTTTTTCTTGCATAATTTTATTTACCAGTCAAAATCAAGATCTTGATTTTTTTGAGACACCCTCTATAATAAAGCCTTATGATATAGCAATTTTTTTGAGGCTTTTTTGTTTCATATGCAACAAATAAGACCATTGCATAAAAAAATGTTTGAATTGTTGGATCTTTTAAAAATTACTAAAAACCTCACTGAAATTAATATTTGAAGAACGTGTTAGTTGAAAAGCAAGTTTTGATGATCCAAGAACGATAGTTTTAAACAAGCGTAATAGTACAGACATGGCATAGTGACGGCAACAAAATTTGGTTACAATCTGAATCAAAAACTACACTGCAGCTTCTATTGTGAAATGTCCCTATATCCACTGAATGCTTAAATCTGAACTCATATAATTAAAAATTATAATGTTTTTTGAAAAGAAAGCAGTAAGACTTTGTTTATATTGGTGCGACTGGTTTTTGGTCACAAATCTCCCCAACTACTCTTGTACTATGCCTGGACTAGGTCTACTGCGCATGCTATGCCTATTTTTAACCACCCACCCAAGAACAACTTTCACTCAAAGGAGCATCTCTTTTCCAGCATTTTTCTTAAATTGATTTCAAAACAGAGAACATCTTTCACTTTACTTGGCCTGTTTTATGTTGTTGACAAAGTGATAATCTCTCTGTCATATGAAGTGATCAAGAGTGCCAGGCTTATATCTCCGCTTCTCGACGCGCCTCGTGCCTCGTCAGTCATCGCCAAGGCTGAGGCACTCTCCTTTGTTGTCTTTCTCCCCTCATAACTTTCCCCAATGTTCCCTCTGGAAATCTTTGATCGTCACTGATTACCTGAGATCCCGCTTTTCTGTTTTTCAGCCAAAGGCTACCTCTTTGAGCTCCGTCGAGCCATGTGCCTGGAGGAGTCTCACTCGTCCTTCTGCTCTCCTTTCTCCCCCACTGAAGTTCTTGCAGCTGCCTCCAATCTTTCCACTGCCACTGGCCCAGACTAGGTTGCTTATCCCATGCTAAAGTATCTTCCTCGCTTTGGCATGGATTTTCTTCACATCTTCAATCTCTCCTGGTCTTTCGCATTCCATCTGGAAGACCTCTTCTATTATTCTTATCCACAAGATGGGAAAGCCTCTCGACTCTCCTGCTTCCTTCCGGCCTATCTCTCTCACCTCCTGCGTATCAAAGCTTTTTGAATGCATCATTTTATCCCGTCTACTCTTTTTTTCTGGAATCTAATTCCATTTTTTCTCTGCCAGGTCGTTTGTGCCCTGGATGGTCTACACTTGATCAAATTCAGTTCATTTCAAATGGGTGTAACAAACCCAGGTCGGGCTTTCGAACGATCCTGTCTACTATTGATTTCTTGAAAGCTTTCGACTCTGTCTGGCATCCCGCCCTTTTCTACAAACTCATTTCGGCTGGCCTCTCTCCTTTGCTCGTTGGACTCAAATCTTTCCTTTCTGATTGGGGCACTTGCGTGGTTTATCAAAATCACAAACTTTGTTCCTTTTGAGTCCGTCAAAGTGTTCTGCAAGGATCCGTTCTTGGCCGTGTACTTTTCTCTCTTTTCATCAATGATCTTCCTACTTCTGTCCTCTCCTCCATCTTTCCTTTTTCTTTAAACTCTGTGGTAGATCTGGCATGATTTGTCTTCTTTCTCCAGTTCTATCAGGCTACAATGGGTCTCCAGACACTCGTTTCTCCCGGGGAAGGATGCGGCTGATGAGCTGGCCAGACGGGGAGCGCTACTTGCTCGCTCTGTTTTCTCTCGTCTACGCTGCAACAGACACAGCCTACTGTTAAGTTCTTAACTCTCTAGGATTGGCAGAATCAAGAATCCTTCCTGTAGCGCCTGTGGACACTCGTCCCAAGACACCTCTCATCTAATTCTGCACTGTCCAGCTACGGACTCTTTGCGCCGCTCACTCTTTGGCGACTCTGTATCTCTATGACCTCTGGTCCAGACCCTGGGGAGATGCATCTCGACCACAAACGTCCCATTAATCGGCAATAAACTATGAACATTGAAATTTATTTTGTGTGCTTCTATGCTTACCTTCTGCAATAAAATTATCCTTTTTAACCAAAGAACAACTAATGTTAAAATTATGTTTTCGTTATAACTAATAGTTTTGTTGATCTTCTGGAATTGGCCCGCGATAAAATTAAGTTGGACCACGCTGGCCTATATGACACTGTAGTCGATTTTTGTGTATTGCATTGATCAGTGTTTGCGAAAACTTTTCTCTTTACAAACAGCGCCTTATAAAGTTTTCTCTTGATTAGGCTCGCTTTGTATTTAAAATAGTAGTTCACGCTCTGCTGCTGTCATTTCGTAGTACTCGCTCTATTTTGATTCACTTGTGTATGCCACTATAAGTTGGTTCAAATGGTGGATTTCATAAGCGGATGTAAAAATAGGTACAGAGTATTTGTTAAAGGTCGAAGCACATTCAGAGCGTAATGTATCATCAAATTTTTCTGGAAAACATACATATACAGGGTGATCGCGATCTCTCCGGATTTATAAAAATGATGAAAAAGATATCTACCGAGTATACATACATGATAGTAAACCTTGCACCTAATTGGTAAAGCAGCTTACAAGCGAAAGAGGTATTAACAATTTATTGATATAAATATGCCAGGAAACAATGAGTATAACATCCAACCAATTTAGTCGAGACCATCCCTGGACCCGTTTCGCTTGTATGCTGCTTAACCAATTAGGTGCAAGGGTTACTATTTCCATCTTCGCCTCTAATTTTGAAACCTATGCATAATACAACAACTGTCAAAGAGTCATAAAACATTATTAATGGAGAGTTTTTAGAATGGCCACCAAAAAGTTCAGAACTGTATGTGGATGATTTTTGGTTGAGGGAAAATATCAGACACAAGTTATACCAAAAAGTTTGTACCCAATACTCTAAATGAGTTGATTGTAAAAAAGGGACTTCGATCAATATTTCTGTGCAGCTCAGGAATGCGCTGACTTTTCTGGACACAGAGACCTTTAGCAATATTTATCCTTTCCAACTTCACTACAGCCTTACATTACAACACCATTACATTATCACAATCTTATTCAAATAGAATAATACGGTAGCATGCAATACAAAAAAATTTAGTTAAAGCTAGCAATCACATGGAGGAAACAATAACTGATGCATCAACTGTACAATTAAATACCTAATTCAGTTTAAAAAGACTAGTTAAACCAAATTACCCAATTACAAAATAAAACAACTACAGCTTGCTGATAATTGTACCGCACTAAACCTGGGTTTCTGATAAAAACAAAGGTATTGTTGCCAACTAATTCCCAATTATAACTAAACAGCAAAGGCGGATCACAAACATGAAATGCAGTTATTACAACAAAGTTATGCAAAGTGAGAAGATAAGCAAATAAAAGTGACAAACGGCAATACTGGCAGTGGCGATGTTGTAAACGGACGGCAAAATCGTGGGGTTGGGTTGGGATAAATAACGATTGTGCATTTTCGCTTTTATGTAATTAATGACAAAAAACGCAGTGGTAGTCTTATTGATCGGCCTCTTCTCGTGGCACCTCTAGGCCGATTTATTTGCGATGACTTCGAAACTATCAGCAAAGCTTACCAGTCTTTTGTGCAACGTTGCTATTTTTGTGTGGTTACTGAGTGTGGTCATATAGAGTATTTTTTGTGAATATTGTTTCATGACTCTCTGACAGTTGTATTATGTATACATTTGGTAGATATATACTGTATATTAGGCAGCTGGCATTGCCTTAATAACAACCTTATTTTTGGAGATAATTTTTTTCAAAGGAGTTGTATTGTTTATTTTGATCTCGAAACAGACATGAAGACTTTATTTAAGGAACTTGGCGCAACGCAATAGAGATTCTTGCGGGGCGCAAATCATGCTTGTCAGCATGGCCGGATTTACCATTAGGCTAGGCAGGCTGAAGCCTAGGGTCTCAACGTCCTCGGGCATCGAAATTCGATTTCGTAGTTTGTGTTTCTTTCAAAAATTTGAAAATTGATGTACAGTAGATTCTGCTTAATTGGGCCACCGGTTAATCGGGTCAGCCATTTAATTGGGCCAAATTGTTAAGAACAAAATCCAATCAAAGATAATGCACTACGTTAAATCCGCATAATCGGGCCACAACTGTAGTCAGACATACACTGATTTAATTGCGAAACCGCCTTTGTAATGTAATAGAACTCAATATCACAAAGCCAACTATATTATGTAACAATTGAAAAATACAGGCGCAAATTATTTTGTCATTTCATGCCCTTGGACATGGTAATTGTTGTGTTTTGTTGCAAATTTTTTGAAGTCCCTAGCAGAGATGCCACAAAAAGATTTAACAATTGCTGAAAGGGTTGTTGTCCTAAGAAAGATTAGAGAGCAACCTCCAAACATTAGTCATCGCCAGTTAGCTGAGATAACTGGTGTACCAAGGACAACCCTGGCACAGATACTGCAAGACTTCGGATAATCGGGTCACCCGCTTAATCGGGCCAAATGGTGCTTATCCCGATGTGACCCGGTTATTTGTTGCTCGTAATGAAATTGTGGAAGCAATTCAAAGGATGGAATCAGGAAAGGCAACAGGACCATCTGAAGTAAGGGTGAAGATGATAGTTGTAAGTGGTGAAATCGGGGTTAAAGTGATATGGAACTATGCCAGCGTGTATTGGATGGTAGAGGAATGCCTGATGAGTGGAAAACAAGTGTGATTGTACCTATCTTTAAAGGAAAGGGTGATGTGATGAGCTGTGGATCGTAGAGGAGTGAAACTGCTAGAACATGCCATGAAAATTGTTGAAAGAGTGCTAGAGAGGCGAATTTGAACGCTAGTCAATTTGAATGAAATGCAGTTTGGATTTATGCCGGGAAAAGGAACAGTGGATGCGATATTCATTGTGAGAAGAATGCAGGAGGAATATCAAAACAAGGACAAGAAGTTATATACGTGTTTTGTTGACATGGAAAAAGCTTTTGATAGAGTGCCAAGAAAAGTGATGGAGTGGGCCATGAGAAAGAAGGGTCTATCAGAAGTAAAAGTTCGGACAGTTATGAGCTTGTATGATGGTGCAAAGACAGGAGTGAGGGTGGGATCTGTGCTGTCGCCACTATTGTTAGCAAAAGTTGTAGACGTCATCAGAAAATGCAAGAAGGGGTGTGGTTAATGAATTGCTGTATGCAGAAGACCTTGTCATCATGATCGAAGACTTGAAGGAAAGGTTTTGGAATTGGAAGAATGCACTGGAAAGTAAAGGTTTGAAGGTCAACACCAGAAAAACAAAGTTGATGGTAAGCGGGTCAGAAGGCGAACTATACAAAAGCAAGATAGATCCATGTGGAGTTTGTGGGAGGAGAGTCATGGCCAATTCAGTGTTGTGCACAAAATGTGGAAACTGGGTTTAATGGCAAATGTGCAAAAATAAAGAGAGCTACCGCTAGGTTGGCAATGCATTTTGTTTGCTTGAAATGTAAAGGAATAATGGAAGGGACGATGGATTCGATCGAGAAGTTGTGCGATGAAGTGGAGACAGTGTATGGATTTTGTTATTTGGGAGACAGACTAAATGCTAGTGGTGGTTGTGAAGCGGCAGTTACAGCAAGAGTAAGATTCAGGGAATGTGGAGAGTTATTGCTTTGAAATAGGTTTCCTCTGAAGATGAAAGGTAAAGTCTATCGTTGTTGTGTAAGATCAGCAATACTGTATGGAAGTGAGACATGGTGTCTAAAAGAAAATGAAAAAGCAATTTTGAGAAGAACGGAGAGAGCTATGGTGAGAACCATGTGCGGCCAGAAAGTTGTTGACAGGAAGACGAGTGAATAACAGACGGACATGTTGGGGTTAAAGGAAACTATAGACCAGTTAGCAACAGCGAATGGAGTTAGATGGTATGAACATGAGATGATGAGGGATGACGATAGTGTTTTGAGGGTTGCTCTGAATTTTGAAGAGAGTGGCAAGAGAAAGCGAGGACGACCAAAGAAGACCTGGAAAAAGCAAGTGGAAGAGGAGACAGAGAAGATTGGTTTAAAGAAGGAGGATGCCCTGAGACAAGACAAGTGGAGGGACGGAGTGCGAGCAATTGCAGAAGGAATGGGGTATGGTAAATCGCCCATATCTGCTAAAGGGACAACACCAGATAAAAACTAAATCACTACTACTATTGCATCACTCTCCTTTCTTAGAAATGTGTTGTAGTTCCTCACTGTAGCAATTACATTTTTGCTTGAATTTAGGGGTGTACAGTTTTAAGTTTATGCTGGCCAAGAAATACAAATATTAAATTAACAAAATTGAAATTAAACTTGCTGGGTACCAGTCTCAATCTTCCAAAAAAGCATTATTTGGCACCCTTGTCAAAACACATTTTGATAAAGTAGTCGCTCCAGAATCAATGCAGGGTACTCCACCGTTGCAGTGCTGGTAGGCTTGTAAAGAAGTGATTGAAGATATATTGCTAGAACTTACTGTTAAATTTGTGTTGCAGGTGATGAGGGAGTTTAGCGTCCCACTCCTGCGAGCAAGCCAAGCCATCCGCCATCCAAGCTAGGAACAGGAGGTAGTCGTTCAAGACAGCTGGGTGCACGGTCAGCCCCTACCACTGCTAACGATTCATCCACACGTTTGAAAGTGGTGTCATCTTCGCTGCAGTGGCTGAATGAGATCGACTCAGCACCACTGGCTCCTTACTTCATTGGCCGTCGCCAACATTACTTGCCAGCAACAGATATGAAGCCAGTGGATGTTGTCCAGCTGTTTCTTGACGACGAATTTTTCGAAGAAGTTGTTGCCAAAACTAATCGGTACACTTCGCAATGCCTGAAAGGCACCAGCAGAAAGGAGTGGGATGGCAGAGTGGATGCCGATGGATGGAGCTGAAATGAGAAAGTTTTTTGGTTTGCTATTTATGATGGGGTTCAACCATAAACCTTCAATTAAACAGTATTGGTAGACACATCGGCTGTTGCCAAATTTTTATGGAAAGGTTATGTCTCGCAACCAATTCGAAGATATCCTGAGGTATTTGCATGTTGTTGACAACACGTCTTTTCAAGATTCTTTAGCGACACAAGACCCCCTGTGGAAGCTTATGCCATTTATAGATCGATTGCTGTCAAGATTCAAGGCTTTGTTTGAACCGAGAAAAGGACTCAGTCTTGACGAGGCCCCCTGTCCATTCAAGGTTTGGGTTGCTTTTCGCTGATACAACCCCAATAAACTCCACAAGTAGGGCCTCTGGCTGTATGAAGTATGTGACTCTGCAGGGTACTGCTGTTGCTTCAGAGGAATCAGGTTCGGTGAACGGTAATAGTACTCAAGCTCATGGGGGACTACCTTTATAAGAGTCACGAACTCTTATGTAGATCGGTATTATACTTCAATTCAGCTGTTTCAAGAATTGTATGCAAACCATACTCTGGCAGTTGGAACATGTCAGATTACTAGACGTGGTATGCCAAAGACTTTTGAACCAGAATATTCCCCGAGGCGATGTAGGCTGGGGCCTATCCTTGCACTAAAATGGCGTGATAGACGCAATGTTGTCATGCTTTCTACAAAGCACATGTCAGAATGACCACGGTTTCGGGGAGGTCGCATATTGAGGGAAAAGCCTGTTGTCATGGACTGGTATAACAAGCACGTGGGTGGTGTTGACAATAGTGATCAGATGTTAGGGTATTATTCCTTCAACTGCACAGGGGTGAAATGGTGGAAGAAACTGTTTTCCATGTGATAGGTCTAGCCCTGATCAACGCTCATGAACTCTACAAAATGCAGAATGAATGCAACAATCGGTCGATGCCCTTGAGCGATTTCTTGTTGGCGGCGATTGATGACTTTGTTGGTAGAAGTCCTTGAGCTTTGGCTGAAGGTGTTTCCCCCTTGAAGTCAGCAACCAACACTTCCTGGATCGCACCGAGGCAACTGCCAGTAAGCACCATGCTCAACTGGGAATGTAAGGTTGGCTCAAAAAGAAAGAAGCTGGCTCTTCAAGAAGACCCCCCTGCAGAAAATTCGTTCAGCCATGCAAACGGTCAGGTGCAAACAATACAAAGTTCCCTTGTGCGTTACTGATTGTCTTGAAGCGTACCATTTGAGCGATCGTCATAAAGATTGCCATAATACTTTTTGTGTTTAAAAATGATGCAGTGCAACGATGTGGTTATCTGAAGTAGTTAATGAGCAGGCTGTTATTGCTTCTTGAGCAATAATGCTGGCAAATAATAGCGAATAAATAACGTGGCTTTCTTCACCGACTAGTGACACCACACAATTCGTCTCAATAGGCTGTCAATAGAACAGTTTTCACTCGTGTCTGACAGTCAAGATGCAATACGTTCTAGCAATGGTGCTAAATTTTTCCTACACGTCGCTGCGTGTTGATGTATTACAAAAGAGCAACTAGGGAACTACAGTAGAGCAAACAACCAACCACTATTTATTTTAGCTACGCATATGACGTCATAATCGAGTTAAAAGGAAAAAAGGCACAGCTTTCCATTAACCCTTTGAGGATCATAAGATTCTAATTCATGGAATGCGGGACATTTTCTTTGTTTGAAAATTACAATGAATTTCAGAAAAATGGTTGTTACGTCATAATGATACAACAATTAACAATCATGTAACGTATGTGTTAGATTATCCCTCAAAGGGTTAAAGATATTACCGGTACAGCATATTTTAACCCTGTAAGGATCATAAGACTGTAATTCTTATAATTTGAGACAATTAGTTCATTGTTTGAAAACAAAATTACAATAAATTTCAGAAAAATGGTTACCTCATAATGATATAACGACAATCACGTAACATGTGTGTTACATTATCCCTCCAAGGGTTAATTGCACAATAGTAGCTGAGAAAGCAACTTCATTTTTACCAAGCAAACTAATCACCTTCCTTTTTTTTTGGTGAAGTCAACATTCTTCCCTGGACCAAGGTGGGGAGGAGGCATAGTTAACCTAACCCAGTTGTGTTAAGCTTCTGTGACCATCTAGCAAGACTTTCCAAGAAATGCTAGCACAAGTAAAGTTTGAATACATGAGTTTATGTCATTTTCCAAACCTACCAAAAGATTGTATGCTTGGACCCTGCAACTTGCAGTTAATGAAAGACGCACTTATAAAAGTTTTTGCATCATTTTTTCAGCAAAAATGATTTATTGACTGGGGATTAACAAGTTTCCATGTACATAGATGGAAAAAGAACATGAATCATAAAGAAATGTCTTTTTCCAAGAAAATAAATGACACATTTTGAGCCATGGTTTTTGTTATCATTGGTGATCAAATTGTCATCCTAAATCCATTACTAAGAATTTAGTAGCAGTCAAAAACGGTCCAAGACTTGAATGGTGGGCTTCAAAGCAAAACATTTTTGAAAAAAGTAGACCCTTTAAAAACTTCAAAACATTTTTTTGTAGTTAAACGGTTCATTAACTTTGAATGCAGTGTACCACTCAAAGAGTTTATAGTAAGCGAGATCTATTTAAAACCCTTACCTCTATTAAACAGATCTCGCTTACTATAAACTCTTTCAGTGGTACACTGCATCTTCGATACGAATGGGATCCCCGTACCAAAGTGATAGCATGCGCCACGCGCGTGATGTGTGCTAAGGAATTCGTAATAGAATGATACTACATTTTTCATATTATTGCAAATATGGGGTTTTGGTTTTTGGTGATGACGGGACAGGCCATGCAGGGAGTCCAAAAGAACGAAACGCGTCTAAGGATGGTCTCGTCAAATTATAGGAGGGGGATTTTTTATCATTTGCAATACTATTGCTTTGTGAAATACCCACGTCATTCGTGTGAACATGCATATAAAGCGCGTAGATTGCCTTTGTAACTTAAATCGATTAACTTTGAATGAATCAAGTTTCCTAGGCGATAGATGTACAGCACAATTTTTAAAGAATTTGAAAGGTAGGCGCAACTAAAATTGAAAATTTGCTATTCCTCAACAAAAATACGGGGGTAAAAGATGGTTTTGTTTCATTTTCCTCAACAAAATAACTTCTCTAAACTACACATCACATGAATCATAAAGAAATGTCTTTTTCCAAGACAATAAAATGATACAATTTGAGCGATGTTTTTTTTATCCAAGTTGCTATTATTGCTACTAGCAATACACCGTTGAACATAATAATACAATATATTTATACAATTCAAACGTTTTCGGCGCTACATTTCGCCCTCATCAGGATCTATACACAAATATTTACAGCATTAAAACTTTCGTTGAACGAAAACACAAAAAACATAAAGTAACTTGAAATAGTTCTGACAAAAAACAGTAAAGCTTCATTCTACGCTTTTCGTAATTGTCTGGTCACTGCTAACAAAGAATTTGATAATAAAAAAAAGAAGAAAAACAATTGCCTGCTAGGAGTTAATCGGATTTAGGGTTTTGTAAATAATTGTTTCAAATGAATGGAAATTGTTTGGTTAAATGATTAAATAAATATCTTTAATTAAAACACGTTTAGTAAAATTGACGCTCCGTTTGCATAGAGTTGTTTGTTTAGCACAGGGTTGCTTCTTTTGATGACCAAGGCTTCATGGATTTTGGCTTCGTAGGATGTTTGGCATTTTCTAATTATTTTAAATTGCCCCATGTTATTCGGCTGAGTTTTGCACGAACTGCATTTTTTTATATGTTCTTTGGTTAGGGTTACCATACGTCCCGCTTTTGGCGGGACAATCACGCTTTTTGAGGCCTTGTCCCGCTTTTTTGATCGAAAATCCCGCTTTTTGCCTCTGTGTAACATAACGGATTTTACCAAATTTATGGACACTTCAATTATTTCTCTAACAAAAGCGGGACGGTAAAGTGCGTTTGAAGGCATAATTATTGAGCCTAGGGTGCGGATCTGAAACAAAAGACGAAAATTGGGGTGGTCTCCAAAAAAAAAAAAGGTCAACGTCCTCACGGTTACGCAATTTATTCACTTTTGGGCTTCAAAATCACACAAAACGTGGAACTGACAGGCGATGACTTTTTTTTTTTTTTTTTTTTTGGAGATCATCCCAATTTTCGTCTAAGGTTTGTGACCTGTAACCGACAATCACGTTTGTAACCGCAACTTACCGTCCCGCTTTTGTTAAAAAAAACGTTGGAAGGGCCATTAATTTCGTCTCGTCAAATTTCGTCATCCAATGTCCCGATTTTTGCTTTTCAAAATATGGTAACTCTATCTTTGATGGCACTTTTACTTGACCTTGAAACATTGAAACATCCGCAAAATTCAAAAAAATCTAAATTTGTTCGTTTTTGTAAGGAAATTTTTGATGAAGAGAATTTTAACAAGTTTTGACTTTATGGAAAATTTTGACTTTATTTTGACTTATAAAATCAACCAAAACAGACTCCTGAACATCTGAAACGAACGTTAGTACACGTTTGAGCATGTAACAAGGTCCAGAAAAAATTTTGACTTTATTGACTTTAGCGGGCCCTATTAATTTACTAATAACCTGCTGTGAATGCCATAGATCGATTCAAAACTACATCCAACCACGTAAGGCCTTCAGCTTCAACGACTAAAGAACTGTTTATCTGCTACTTCCACAGACCATTTAGCCTTGATGCTCGTACTTGCCGTACAGGTTGTTGATTTGCAAAACTTTCACTGACAAATACTAAGATCAATCCAAACTCTCAAGGAAACGAGATAGCTGGCTGTCATTGACACCGGCGATTAGCATTAACTCCATCAACACTGCCGTCCGATGGTAAAGCGACGTAACTAACAAAATGCAAAAGCCGAGAAAAACGGCTTTAAAGTTAAACGGCTGGCAGAACGATGTGTTTATTCTTATCACTCGTTTGATCATTTTAAACAACGGAGTGTTATGATACTTTTCTTTTGTCGAAGAAATATTTTAGATGATCGTTGTAATTATTTCTAATTACGTTAATTAGTGCAGTTACGTCGCTTTGTGTTTGACGCTGATAACACTGTCTGACTGTGAAGCAAAAGGCAGAGCGACGTATCTCACTTATTTCTATTGATCGGGCACATGGAAACAAAAATACGCCACAAAAACACCACTTAAATGCAATACAACATTTCACACGACGTCAATGAGGTCCTTTGATGAACTGCTGCAAGGCAATTCAATCCAAAATTCTCTTCTGTTTGTTGGCATTAGCGGGCATAATTTTTTGACTATGTCTTCACGTTTTGGCGGTGGAACACCACGTGAGGAGGTACAAGCTGGCGGAATTTCACTGACATCAACCTTGCTCTTTAAAAAGTCGAGTGAGTGGTACTGTGCTTCCACGCTGTGTGTTGTTTTGTACTTCAGCAACTTTGAACCACGTTCAAAACGAACGGCACTCATGTGGTTAAGTTTCACACGAGGAACTGTCTTTGAAATACGAACTCTGCTGGATCCGTCGTAGAATTTTACAAAATCATTTGCGTCGATATCGAGCACTTGACATTTTGCTTTTGACAAAACCTCTTTGAATTCCTCCCAGTCGCATACGTCGCCGTGCTTCTTCATGCTCAGCTCAATTTGATGATGGACTGAATCAGCGGACATAAATGTATGTCCACTGACCAAGTACCGCAATTCAATTGAGTCCACAGCTATTTTTTCACTATTTACAGCCATCACTAGAAATGTATACATGGTCCAGTTTTTGTTCTGAGACGTGCAATTGTCGCACCATAACACAATTTGTTTTGTGTCTCTGAGTTTTTTCGTAAAAAAGCACCAGAAGGCACTGCAAATATCTGCAGCACTCCTCCCCGAGACTGATTCGTTCCACACAACAGTTGAATTGTTTTTTGCTTTACCAAGTTCTGCAAATGTTTCGTTAAATGCAATTATGCGACGAGTAAAAGCACATGTCTTGACGCCATTCATTCGCGGAAGCATGATCACCTTCTGCAGATCAACACTGCCGTAATAAGTATTCGTGTCGTTGTTCTCCTTATTGGTTTGCACATCACGTTGGTATGCAATTCGGGCTTCATTTCTCAATCGTAAGTGCTCCTCATTCTTACTGCATCGCTCGCATTCTTCAGTGACCTCCTCGTCTGGCTTGTGTGATTTCTTGTGCTCCAAATAAGCTTTACAATCTTCGCATTCCTCCTGACCCAGGACTGCAAAACTGATGTTCATTTCTTTTACACACTTTCGGTACGTTTCAGTGCTAATTTTTTCCTCTGTGGCTATATAGTCAGCATGCATTTTAGCAACTGTTATATCGGAGGGCAAATAAAGACGGTTTGGAGCGTGTTCTCGTCGATAATGATGGACCGCTGGGTTGTACTTTCAAATGTGCTTGTAAATCTGATCCTTATCTTTCTTATTAATGGGTTGATGTTTTCCACGCTTGTCATTTTCTGGAATCATTGCCTCTGGAGGTGCACTTTTTAAGCACCTCATAAAGGCACCATCGCTTTTAGGATTATAGCCCAATGTAGAAAGAAAAAATGTTTTGCATACCTCTTGAAATCCACCACCTGATTCTGCAGACCGACGAAATCTGTATACAAAGGTGTTCTTTCGTCTAGAGTGTTGAGATTTTGGCCGGGTTGTAGGAGCTTGTTGGATGTTTTGCCACATCCAATTTCTTCTTTCATTAAAATTGAGCGACCAAAACTGCGAGTGAAATTGCTTTCTTTTATCATTACCGAATACTTTTGTACATCCTTTTTTGCAGGTTTCGAGACAAGGGTTCTTCATAGGATGAGACAAGAGGTCTCGTTCTAACTTCTCTCTTTCTGATCTAATTCTTTTGATTTCACTCGTATTTTTCACCGAAGTGTTGCAAGCTTCTGCGTTGCTATCAACATCATTACAGTCGTTCTGAATGCCATTGAAAATTCTATCGTTAAATCTGTTAGCTTCATTTATATCTGAAGCCTTTGCTTTTGATCTCAGCAGCTGCGGCGACAATGGATCACGTTCTTGTTCATCGCTATCACTTGGGCTGTAGTCTTTATCATTAACATCATCATCAGAACACTCTTCATTCATAATTATTTTCGCAACATCCTTTATTCGAAATTTTCCTGCCATTGCTTTATTTCAGCTTCTGTCTCGCAAAACAGCATTTCAAAAATGAAGAACTTCCATTCGTACTACATTACTGTGTATCAATCATTGTTTACAGCTAGAGAAGATTATAACACCCATCAATGGCGCTGCTATTGTTTTGGGAAGATTTAGCGCTATCCAGCAGGAGACAGAGCTGCTTGTTCCAGACGATCTCTTCTAGATCAAAGGCAAAGCGACGTAAGCGGCAGTTACGTCGCTTTTGCTTTGGCGGCTGGAGCCAAAAGTGCAGTTACGTCGTTTTGTAGAGTAAAAACTCCACAAACCGTTTGAAGTAGTCCGACGATACTTTGTAGGAATAAAATATGACCCATCCCAAATCGGTCTTTGCAAAAATCGGCGAAAATCAAAATTTGTTAGTTACGTCGTTTTACCTTTGGACGGCAGAACACTCTCTCAGTGTGAGACCGTCAAAATGAAATTGATACAAGCGCTGACATATGCGTTTTTTCAGTTTTGCCTGTTGACAAAAAGACTCAAACTCCAGGTTGTGAGCTTACCGCTGCCAATGGATCTAAAAATTTTACGTGGGGACAGCAACTGCAATCTGTTCATCTGGCGAACGGCCGCCATTACAAACAAGATTTTCTTTTGGGCGATGCCACGCGTCAAATCCTGGGAGCAAATTTTTTCCCAAATGATATAGCAAATAACTTTCGTGCCCGGCGCCTTATCAATTAAAACAACGAATCACTTCTTCTGCCACCCAAAATCCAAAACCAGTCAGTCTTTCTGGTTTGCATTCCTCCATTTACACCCGTTTTGACTACCTTTTAAAATCTTTTTCATAGATATTGGTCCCACATTTAACTCTGAGACAAATAAACACGACGTGTAACATCAAATTATTATTAAAGACCCACCTTTTCATGTCCGTAATCGCCGATTACCCGTCAATAAATTGACATATGCAAAAGCGGAGTTTGTTCAAACGGACCAAGCTGACATTATTTAGCGTTCGCACTCACCGTGGTTTTCCCCTTTGCATATGGTCTCGAAACCTAATAGCGGTTGGCATCCTTGTTGCGACTACCGTTGTCTTAACGGGACAACAGTTGATGACCAATGACCGATATTCTCTTCCACATAGTTAGGATATTAATACAAAATTAGCCGGTGCTAAAATTTTTTCTAAAATTTATCCCGTCCGTGATTTCCACGAAATGCCAACGGCACCTAACTCCATCTCTAAGACAGCAATTATAACTCCTTTTGGACTATGGAAGTTCCTCCGAATGCTTTTTGGATTAATAAATGCTGCTCAAGCGTTTCAAAGGTGTATGGATGGTATTTTTCGTCAACTTGATCTTGTTATCCTTTATTTGGATGAAATTTTGATAGCCAGTTTTTCTGATCATGAGCATTTTGAACACATTTTACAAGTATTTCACCTACTTTCTACTGATGGTGTGGTTATCAATCAATCCAAATTGTTTTCGGAGTTATTGAACTAGATTACTTGGACCATAAAGTAACAATTAAAAGTATCCAATCTTTGTCAGACCGCAAACAGTCAATTACGAATTTTCCGATTCTCCAAAGCCGATCTGCTTTCCGACTCTTTTTGGGCCTTATCAACTACTATCACCGGTTTCTTCCTTATATTTCCCTAGTGCTTGCTCCACTATATCTTGCATCGATTGGTTGGGGGAAGTCAATAGAATGGACACAGTCTTGTCAAGAAGTGTTTGGTTGTGCACAATCTGCCTTAGCTGATGTAACTTTATTTGCCACCTTTGCCCAAAAGCGATCACTGGCATTACTTGCACATGCATCAGACGTTTGTATAGGCGCTCCACTAGAACAGCTGCATAATGGCCTGTGCGCCCCTACTTCATTCTTCTCTCGAAAGTCATCTTCTGTGGAACGACATTATAATGCATTCAAGAGAGAATTACTTGCAGTCTACACAGCAATCCCGCACTTTCGCGATTTTGTTGAAGCAAAACCTTTTATTGTTCATACAGATCACAAACTCCGTTCTTTTGCATTTGCAAGCTCAGCAGATCATTCTCTGGGCAATCCCGACATCTTTCCTTTATCGTTGAATGCACCATAGACATTCGCCACATTCGTGGAAAATGTAATACCGTTGCAGACACTCACTCTAAAATAGAAACTGTAGAATTCCACGACACTGATTTCCAACCATTAGCAAAAGATCAAGCAGCTTCTACCGAAATCTCAGCTCACAAAAAGTTATTACCGGTTTATCTCTCAAATGCATTCTTCTGAACAACACTGCTTTATTGTGCGATATATCTTTGAGAAAACAACGCCCTGTTGTCCCAAAGGAATAGACTTCCAAAGTTTTCAAACCATCTACTTTTTGTCACATGCTGGCCTGCGCCCTACTCAACAAGCTGTGGCTAACCGTTTGTTTGGTATGGTATGAAAAAAGATATTTGACGATGGTGCAAGGAATGGCACGGCTCCCAGCAGGGGCGTACGCAAAAATTTGTTGAGGGGAGCACAAAAATGACTTCGCAAATTTTACAGGTCAGTTGAAGTTAGTAACACATGTTTCCAAGCTCAATCAAGCTTTCAAGCAGTGCGTAGTGGTGGTGTTTATGTAAAATCCCGGTGAACACCTTGTTTTTTTGGATATCAATATTTTCAATCCTATATCTTCGCCAAAACAATTCCATTACTGTAAAACAGGTGGTTTGCTTGTTACCGTTACAAGCATCATGACTGAAAATGACATTTATCGTTTTCCTGAGAGGGGCGTGCATAGGAGCCCCTTTCCGTACGCCACTGGCTGCCAATAATTTGAAATTAATCAACGTATTTCAGTACTACTTTGTGAAGGGCAGGAATAGAAACATGTCGTTTTAACACGTTTCAAACAATTCCAACTTTTATTGAGATTCTGTTGTTTTGTCGAGCTGCACACATTTTCAGGTGCTTACAGTCATTAGGGCGATAAATCAGGCGAAAAAATATATTAAATTCATTGAGTATGCTGTGCTCTCATTAAAACTTTAAAAAGTGAATTATAAAAATTTTTAATTCCAGAAGCAAACCGATTATGGTATTGGAGCCGAAGTCGGGGCTAAGGCTGTTGGTTTTAAAAAATTTCGGAGCTGAAGCAAAGTCTTGAAGAAAGATAGCTTGGGAGCTGAAGCAGCTCTAAATTTAGGCATGCTCCAAAGCCCTGGTCCCAAAGGAAATTAGCATACCAAATTATAATTTTTGTTCGGCATTTCTATTTTTCAGTTTTGCTTGAGGACCCTTTTTCGGAAATCGTCGTTTTGTTGTCTTGGTGTCCCTCAAATTTAACGCGAATATAAGTCTCGCTCGCATCGGTTTAGCATGTTTTCATAAACAGGTTTTATATCAGCTCTTATTTTTGCAATTTTGGTTTTTTGAAAAGATGTTTTTTAAGTTAAAGACGGCAGCCAAGAATAGGCTTACTGCTGTTTTGGAGAAATAAGACGATTGAAAAGGTGTAAATGTTGTGATGTAGATGGAGTTTTGATGATTATGCTTTACACAAGCACGGAGTCATGATACGCAATTATCATATTTGTGCCTTTTAAGATGATTTTTCTGGATGCAATGAGCAAAGGAATTAATTATACCCAAAGGTACAGGTGTCTACGTGGTATGAGAGCTGTGATTTCATTTTTTCGTGTGTACGTTTCATGTCACCCTGAAAATTTAATGCGCTGAAAGGGCCCTGCAACCAAATTATCCTGGGCCCCCTCTTATGTGACTGCTGTTAATTTGTCTCTGGCTGCATTCCTGAGCTTGGCTTTTCGTTTTAAAAAAATGCGGTCAATGATGAGAATACCAATAATTTTGTTTAAGTCTTTTAATTTTCACAAAAGCGTTACTCATTATCAGATACAAGAAGTGCAATTGCGCGTTTTGCGTTCCGCTTTTGTCACCCCAGAAATCTGCTTGGCGCATTGCGCTGCACTTCAATCACCTTAGAATTTATTTGTGAAAGTTGCTCTGTGACTAATCATTCGAAAAATAATTTTCGCTTTATTGCTCTGCAATTTTAAGAATTAGGCCTACAGCAAAATGTTCCCGAAAACATGAACAACTTTAGCCAACGCTAGGGCTATCATGCTTAAACGCATTTGTGATATCAAGTACCAACTTCTAATTGACCAATCATCTTTATTTCAATTTGTAACTTTGTTAGACTATATTTCATTGTGACAAACACTGGACATTGTATTTATTGGATTAATACAGTTGCTAAATTTAAACTACACACGTATATGTAGCAATACCGGTACACAAATTGTTTACTTTTTCATTAAATATACGGTTTTTAGAGATAGTCATTAAAAAGTAGTAGCCTAACAGTTCAGTTTACGGATTCATTCATTTCACACGAGCTCTTGTCTAGCACGTATGACCATCAAATGGAAAGAAATGTAAAAACTGGAGTTTTCTCTCACTGATGGGCATAAAAAGTCTTTAAATGCAAGTTTCTTTACAGCAGATTTCCCGAGCGATAAAGGCAATAAAAAGAAATTTGATGTACTAATAGCGAGAGATAAATGAGCGCGCTACGAGGCAATTGGCTGATTAAAAACAATAAGTTCGTCCTAATAGGAAAAAAAACGACAATTCTGTTTATTGTTATAATGGCATTTTTTTGTTGAAAAACGGGGCCATATTTACCACTTAAGATACATAAACGAAATACCTCGTTTATGCGGATTTGTCCAAAAAATACTTTCCCGAGATATCTCGTTTTGTGGGTTAAAGTGCTTTTTTTTCTGGTATAAAGTCGCTTGATCCCGCTTTTGTGATTTTGGATTACTAGGGACATCTACCTAGAATTTATTTTATGGTTGACTGATTAGAGTTGATTTGCTTTGAAAAGTTCAGAAAAAGCAGCGTATAAAGTGATCAGTTTTGCTCAAGCAGAAACGAAGCAAATTCGTTTAGCTAATCCGAAACGAAGCAAATTCGGTAACTTTGGCTACTAATGGTCATCTTTGCTGTATTTGTTGCACTGTAATTTGTTGTACGGCTTCGAAAAATAGAATAAAAAGCATAAGCATGTTCTTTTCTAATGATAATGATAATGATTGAGCTTTGAAATTGTCTTGAAGAAACTTCAGTTTTGATAACATCAGCTCTTCTGAAGAAAGTAGTGAAGATGACACTGCATCTACTACAGCTGTTGGTCCAGATGTTGTAGGCTGGACAAAACTCAGTAATGAAGGGGTAGCGGGAGTACCTTTTGTTTTTACCGGGAAAAGTGGTTTTCACTTTAATGTAGATCAAAATGGGGGACTGCTGATGGGCTTTATATTACTGTGTTTGTTGTTTTTGTTAATTTTGTGTTGATATGTCATTTCCACTCTTTTTTGTTTATAATTTTTTTGAATATACAAAATTTCAAATCTAAATATCTCAAAAAATGCTTGGCTTTGAGCAGAAAATTTTCTATCAAAATAATCCCTGCATGCATCAGAAGCAAATTGATGATTTTAAAAAAATCAACATTTCTTTATCCCTCAACTCAAAAACAACTGGTATGTTTAGTATTTAAGTTTTTTTATCCTCCATTTACGAGAAAGCGAATTGTATCGCTCTGTTTTGAACGGTATATCCGCACTCGCTTGGGAGTTGCTATTTCCGAGGAGTCTGGGCCACCTGCCTTCCACATAAAGATGGGACGTCCTGTTGAGTACCTTGCCCTAGGGCACAACAAGCGAAATTGCCGGCTTGTTCTTTACAACCTCCCATAAATGCCGAGCACCAAGCAGAGAAGCTATGAATACCATTTTTTAAAGTCTTTTGGTGTGACTCGACAAGAGGAATAAACCTCAGGTCTACCAACTCTAAAGCGGACGCTCTAACCATTACGCCATCGCGTCGGAAAAGCACGACAAAAACGGGACTGTCTCGTCTTGAAACGGGACGTCAGGTCTGCTCAAACTTTATGGTAGGTCAAGTTCTTAAATTCTTTTTGTTTTTGTATTCCCATAGTTCCTTTTCCAAAAATATACAAATAAATTTTATTGTAAGTCAGCCGTGACCGAAAATTTCGCTGGTCAAAACTTAAATATCAGTGAATTTTGAACTGCGGTCCATGAGCACAGTAAGATAGCGAAATAAATATACCAATAAATTTTACTGTAAGTCAGCCGTGACCGAAAATTTCGCAAGTCAAAACTTAAAAATTAGTGCATTTTGTACTACGGTCCATAAGCACAGTGGGATAGCGTAGTGTGCGAAAAGAATTACACATGCAATTGCTTTATGTTTTTTTCCGCTACTATAAATTTTATGTCATGCAAATTGATTGTAGAATTCTTTAACCCTTTCAACCCTGACTTACCTAAAGTACAAAAAATTTGTTAAAGGTTTTGGTATTTTTGCTCGAAAAAGCATCAGTAAACATATCTATCGTCATGAAGTGTATCAAATGAATTTTGGGGGTCGGGATTCTAGTTCCCGTCAGAATTCTTGACGTTAAAAATTGGAATTATTCGTCATACAGAGTCTTACATTTCTTCTATATAATCATATTGATTATGTAATAAACATACCTGTATATTTTCATCACTGAAAGTGAACATTCTACATGTTTATTCGGCGAGGTTTTGTCATACATACTGTACAAAATATACTAACGCAGCATAAATATGGCAATATGCGGCAATGCATATCAGATGTTTTTTTCAACAAAATTCTCCAAAGTTAACAAATTCATGTAAAAATTACGAAGGAATGACAAATATATTTTTTACTGCAACTGATGATATGCCTTACGGTAAGTTTTGAATATTGAGGTTCCCTTCAGAGCTCAAAGACTATTTTTTGCTTACATTGCTTGAATATAGGCAGGATTATAAGATGGAAACTGGAATTCCCGTCAGAGCTCAAAGGGTTGACTGGGCAGAAATTAGTGAATTCCTTATCATGTGGTAGTTTTAGATTATTTGGTTGTTGGTCATATTCTACAGTGGGATGCTAAAATCTACAATCTGCCTGAGCTACTGTGGCATGAAAGTATACGTTTTTAGGGGTCAGAAGCACACTCCATTTGTCAAAGTGAATGTTGAAGCATAGGTACCTCTATTTCTGAGGAGCTGGAGCCCCTGTCCTAAATATTGTCATCAGAGAGTAGTACGATAAATGCAACAGCTGCATTTTTTATAGGCTTATTGTCTGCTCACTGCTTTGTTTTATTTTTCCCATCTTACTTCATATTTAGTAACCTTGCTGGACTATTATGAGTGTATTTCTAAAATTGATTAGGCATATGATCTAACAAAGCTACCTACCGGTATCAGTATGTATTAGTTTATAACATTTTAGTGGAACTATGCACTTGTGCATAGGCTTTGCTTTATAAGGTTTCTACAGTGCTTAATGACTGAGTGCATTAGGTAAATATGCTGTGTTGAGAAGAGTTTGGTGTGGCAGCACCAATCTTTTTGCTTTAAAAAAGTAGCTTGGAGTGGGAGCACTCTTGTTTTAACTAGGTGCTAGAGCATCACATTTTTATCTAATTGCAGTATCACATTTTCATCTAATTTTATTAAATTGTTTTATCTAAAGTTTGTACAAGAAAGAGTTTGATTATAATGAGAGTGAGGATTTAAATATTAAGTTGTCACACACGAACAGTAAGGAAGCACCCAACAGGTTTTGCTTTTATTGGGGCTGTTCAGTGGTGAATATAATATGCTCTTCAGTGGTGCAAATGATACACACCACTGAAAAGCCCCAGTAACGGCAAAACCAGTCTGGTGCTTCCTTATTCTGTTATTGTTCATGTGTGACTGCTTAATTATTATATAAATTCTTACTTTCCCATTATGATTCTTCGATCCGCCCTTCAATATATTTGTATAGTGTGATGCTTATGTCTTTTGTGAAGTCTTGGTAATGAAGTGCCACCATGGAGTTACAGCATAGTGGATTCTATGCACTCCACAAGTAGCAAAACCAGGAAATCTGGTCACTCACACAAAAGCAGCTATAGCATCAGCAACGACATCCAGCCAGGTGGTGAAGTTGTACTTACCATAGATAGAAGCAGTGATGGGATTCAGGGGGTTTGCATTGGTTTGTGCGAACCCGTCCTTTGAGTGTCGTGATAATCAGCGAACCTGTTCTTGTTTTTTGTTATAGACCTTAGACGACCACAGCAAATGGGCTTTCTAAAATGAGGGAACCTGTTGTTAGTGAGTTTGATACAAAAGAGAATCTGTTCTTAAAATTTTTGATCCCACCACTAGATTGAAGGTCTACATCTTGAAAGCTCGGTTCCCTGCAGGTTGGCTTTACACCACTGAAGAGCCCCAATAATGGCAAAACTGGTCTGGTGCTTCCTTATTGTTTATGTGTGACTACTTCACTTGTTTTTGTTCAGATTATCAACTTAAACTTGTCAAAGATGGCTGCTAATGAATTTAAGTTAAATAATTGTCAATCAGATGGCATTTCACGTGTTAATTTTAGTCCTAGCACATCTCAGTTTGTATTATCTTCATCATGGGATATGTCTGTTCGACTGTATGATGTTACAGAAAATACACAACGATTTCGATATGACCACCAATCAGCAGTTTTGGATTGCACTTTTTCGGTAAGTTTTTTGCTTACCAGTATAAAATGTGTGAGTATACTAGGGTAATTTAGGACAAGTTACTACTTCTCGACTTTTATCTACCACTTTCACCATTGCAATTTTTTGTCTAACCACTTTTGTAAAACAGTTGCATATTTATTACCACTTGACTGCACCACATCTTTCAGTAATTTTTGGATTTTAAAATATGGACTTTCAAATTGAGTGGATTTGTCATCGCAAATTACCTCACAAATGGGGTAATTTGGGACAAGGTTATAACACTCAAAAATGCTGAGAGTAATGGAGGAGAATGTTGTTATAGTTGAAAATTCTGGTATGGTTGCATTGTAGCTTAATCTGCCAATTGATCTTATTCGAATCTTATTCTAATTCATTGTCTAGTATACAGCCATTCTTATAAGTTGCATTTAACTCATGATAAAAGCATTGCTAGGTCAGTTGTGCATCACCACATCATGTCTTCATCAGCTAAGCATCACTGGGTGTTCGGTCAAGCTGAACTAGCCTAGTTGGATTACCAAAAAAATTATTCAAACTGATGCAAGGTTGAGGTCAACATTTGTATTATTGTGCAAGGTGTTTAAAATATGTGAAGCATGACTCAATTTTTATTAACTTGTCCCAAATTGCCCCAGTATACCCTGTAATTACATCAAGACGATTAAGCAGTGCAATGTTTCACAACTTGAGGTGTCTCTGAAAACCTTTGCTTGGAGCTGAAGATTAAGTGTTATATCCCCCAAGATTTAAATGTATGTTATCTACTGAGAAAAAGGTCATTGCTGTTTCAAGGCATAAAGCTTATAGTGCCCTTGATATCAAGTGTGTTCAAAACGTTACTATTAGCCACTTTAATATTGTTGCATCAATGCAATATAACACTGTCTAAGCAGGATATAGATTTGACTTGCTAGTCTATGATTAGACTTGGGCACCATGACAGGTAGATGGTCTGGCATCACCACCTGTGTGCTAAAGATTGAGGAATCTTTTTAAGGTGCCTATTCCAAGGGCATGCCTTGCAAACCTCCTTTTTTTCTACATTATTTTTTCAGGCTGATTGCCAAGATAGAAAGCTGCGAATACTGTTTCTAAAATTGGTATGACTCTGCTAGGAAACTGAACTCAGGTCTACTGACTACAAAGTAAACCTCTTAGCACTACATGAGAGCACCAGTTGTTGTTGTTGTTGTTGTTGCTTAAAAAGTCCACCTGCTGTTACTTTTTTTGAAACTAAGTACCTTGGCATAAAGTTAGCCTGTAGAAAAATTTCCAATTTGCCAAAACTTGGTCTGATAGAGAGATCTTTGAAGCAATTGGTTTATACATGGCAATGTTTCCAATAGGTCATGCTTATTTTTAATTGTATGCTACTATACTAGTGGTATAATTTATTGAAATGGTTTGTCCTACCATAGACGTTACCATTAAACTAGGAGATAAATATTACTTTAAAAGCAACATGTGTGTACTAGTATTGTAAATGACTCTAAACATGTTATTTTAAAACACTACAACTTATAATTGTTTAATTTGGTTAGTATTGCTGTTTTGAAAGATGAATGCATTGTATAAACTCAGATGTTGAAGTTAATAATGGCATTCACATGCTTTCGATAATAAATGGCATTTTGACATATAAAAAGTGAAAATGTATTTACAGTTCATTTTAATATTTGGATTTATGAGTTTTGCTATAGACCTTAGCTGTACCTACAGTTTTACAAAAGTTATTAGAACCAGTATTTAGGAGCTTAAGCAAATTTAGTGCAGCAGTGATCTTAAAACTGTAGGAAATGAAGCCAAGCGGGGTTTGCAAGAAAAAAGGCATGTTTCTATGATTTTTTGTTTGAAAATTTTGTTTGGTTTATAGCTTTTTAAAAATCATTCTAACTTTAGTTATAATTTCCTTTTCAATTCTTATTATGGCAAGCAAGTAAAGTCAGAAATTGCGCCAGAATCACATTCATTGTGTTTTAATGAAAGGATCCCAGTTATGTGCTTGCCCAGAGGCTGTCTGTTTTAGCCATGCTAGTGCATACATCCCATTATTATAAAAATTTAGTTTTGGTCATTTTGTTCATCTGCATATTAATTGAACAATAAGCACAACAACATTGGGTCACAAGTATTTTGATCAGTGGCACACTGGGAATTTGTGGAGGGAGCTGTGTCGAATATGCAGTTTGGTTGGAAATGAGGATACAGATACTTTTTTGATCAACATGTATTTGAAGCAGAATGCCCTTTTGTTTCATTTTTTTTAATTTATGGTATTTTATTTGTAGATTAGGTGTGGTAGGTGCCTGCTGTTGGAATTTTTCCATGTCAACTGATCCAAAGAAAAAAGGATTTTGTCACTCAAGATCTAAAATTTTGCTCAAATTGAATATCCATAAAGAACTTTTGATGCTGATTCCAGCAAACTAAATTTTTTGAAATCAGTTGAGCTCTCATGAAGTTATGGACTGCACAAAATGGCTTCTTTTTGTAGTCTACAAAGTGGTATGAATACAATGAAAGTCCTCACCTGACTTAAATCAAATTATTTTCATCGTACTTGTTCAATTTTTAAGAAAATTTGAAATTGGTTGTCTCGTGTATCTTTTCTTTGCAAATGAAGAAAAATTGCAAAAACCCATTCACTTACTCCAGTTTCGGAGTAAATAAAATTTGTTTGGGGATTACTGTTGCTTTTCAAGTTAAGTTTTTGATAAACAGTGATAAAACAATAGCAAAGCATAAACTTTCTTGGAGTGCTTTGTTATGTTTGATAATTTTTTTGGTAACAAAATTTTTGTAGTGGAAATATTGATATTGGCCTAAAAATTTTATAAGTAACAGCATCAGCCTGAAAAAGTCATTTCAGTTGAGCTCTAAATACAACATGAGTCAAAAGACCAACAGACAAGGCCTCAAAGAATTTCACGTGGCAGTGAGCTGCAGTTTGGCCAGCGTTGGTGTAGAACATAGAAATAAATTGTAATGAATAAGTTGGAGATTTGCAATACGTTACTTGTTGCAAGAAAAACCTACTTTTCACAAAAGCAAGGCCCGATAGCTAAGCAGGAGGTTTTGCACGTTCAGGTTCTTGAACCCAACTTGAAGGAAGGCCCATTCGGGACAGTGTCCATTTTCCATAAATATTACTACACTGATAAGTTTGCTAAACTGGAAACTAAATGCTGCAACCCATTCAATAACAATAATAATGCCATTAAAAATTCTATTCTTCAAACAATCACTTAGGAAACATACAGAAAAAAAATTGTGCACTAACTGCAGCATCAAAGTTACAACTATTACAAAAGATTATTGGACCAAGTTTAGCTTAAAGCAGGGGTGGGCAAACTGCAGCTTGCGACAAACTTTAGTGCGGCCCACAAAAGCCACAAGCAAATAATTAAAAAATAATTAATTATTGTAGAAGAACGTGATTGGGTACATTTTTCTCATTGATAGGCTTTGACAATTAAATGTGCTGGCATTGCTTTGATTCATTTATCTAATAATTGTTGGTTTTTAATGTTATACCTAATTTAAAATGCAAATCAATTAGAATAATATACCAATGCGTTTGTCAAAAAGTGCGGCCCTCAGCTAGCTTCCGTGACCATGATGTGGCCCGCAAGCCAAAACAATTGCTCACCCCTGGCTTAAAGCCGTGGTTCTCACCCTTTTTTCAAAGCGAACCAAGTTTGTTGAAAAAATCAAATTTGTAAAATCTTGCGATCCAAGCATCTCCCGATACATAGTTGAATTAAAAGCTATGTAGGGAAATTTTTTTATGATGACAGAACTGCATTGAAAATAATACAAAAAATCCTGTCCACTGAACATTTATTAATGAAATTATTCTATAATCACTCTAATAAAAAAGCTGTGCTTGCTTGCCGTCAGTGAGCTTTTGAAATCATGGCGATATCTTATTTTGGCGAAACTGCAGGTCAGCTTCAACTTTCAACCGATTTTGATGCTTGGTTTTCAATACACACATAGCACTAAATCCAGCCTCACAAAGCCAAGTTGTCGCAAATAAAATCAGTTTTTTTAAAACAAACTTTGAAACTGTCGGATACATTTTGTACACGGGAGCCCAAAAGTGGATATTTGCAGAATTTTTTGGGTGATTTTTCTTGGAAGGACGGCAAAGAAATCGATTTGTTGGTTCTGCCGTTATTTCCATAGATTCTTCAACAACAAGGAGGGGTAGGTGAGGCAGCTCGTGCCAGAAAATGGATCAGTTATCCATCACTTAATTTGTGATAATCTTAATCATCACAATTAAGATTATCACAAAATATTGTAAAAAGGTTTTACTGTACAAATCGCAATAGGCCTACAAACAGAAAGCTGTTAAAAGGTCTTGCATGACAAAGATTATTCATGCTCAAAACATAGAAATTGCTGAAACTAAACCCAAACTACTAACTTTCAATTGTGTACTGTTGCCATGCCTAGTCTGAGTTACATGACCGTGTTTTGCAGTCTCCACACGCACAAAGCTTCTTCACTGCGGGAGTTTTTTCCTAACAAAAATTCTGCAGTACAGCGTTTACTACTTCGAAGCGTTTCACGACTTTGCAGTCTCCAGGAGCTCAAAGTTTTCACTGCCGGAGTTTTTTGTTAACAAAAATGCGGCAAGGATTGAAAAATATAAAGCGGCGTTGCGTTTTTATTCATCATTGCTTTCTACAAGTTTCACTCTTTGTAGATGTTTACAAAAAACAAGCGAGCCAACCTATGAGTCGCGACCCATAGGTTGAGAACTACTGTTCTAGCCAACTTGGAATGAAGCGAATCAATGATACAGAGTTTTCTCTAATGGTGGATTTGCAGATAGACCAGCTATATTTTCTCTCAGACATCAGTCGAAGTCAGTTTTTATTTGCTTTATATCAGGGGTGTCAAACTGGTTGGCTTCTGGGGGCCACATTGCACATATGATCAATCGTGCCGAGGACCACATGAAGTTTTCGAATTGGAGATCACCACTTTTCTGGGCAACGATCTCTGTAATGTCGCCCAAAGTAAGGTCGATCTAAGCTACGAAACATCAAACAATTAAATTTTTTTGTGACGAAAACGGGCAGAATAATCGCTTTCATAAAATTGATCTCCGAAAAGAAAACCAAAAAAGGTATTAAAGTAGAAAATAGGGAGAAGCAACTAACAAGCATAGGCTAGTTAAAAAAATCTTCGATGTGCCTGTACGAGAAAGTTACTTGAGTAATCCCAAAATTTCTGTGGCGTACCCATACCCTAGTTTAAAAACGCCTGAATTAACCTTTTTATGCAAGAAATTAGAGCCAATGCAGTTCTGTTGAATTTTATGTGATGGAGGTTCCATGACATTTGCAGAAGTATGGCCGGGGTTTCGCGGTGCCAAAAAGATTGAAGAGCACTGCAGTAGATTTTTATGTCGCTGTGATACTGGTAATCATCTCAAGTGCTGTACTTTTTTTGATAAAGGATTCTGTGCATGCATGGAGTGGAGGCTTAGATGGCAAAATGGTAATGTTTGACTTTAATGTTGGAAAACAAACCGTTGTTGGTGCACACAACGACGCTGTGAGGTATGAAAACTTTGGTTATGGTTGAGTCGCATGTCGGAAGCAATTTCATGTTTGGATAATAGTTTCCCGCCCTCAAGTATAAGCCGTATGCAATATTAAAATTTATCCTTGAACAAAAGGCACCTGTCTTGTCTGACGCATACGGTACATAACTTTTTTGCAGCATGCTTGACGAGGAAGATCAAATCAGCTAATGTACAGTACCATGTATTTTATAAGAAATCGCAATTTATTCTTATATACCCTTATTTTGTAAATGTGTTTGAATAACCACTTACTAAACTCAGCCAATTCAAATCGAAAATGGCTATATACTTGCCTACATTGTATTTGGTTGTATCTTGGTGTTCATACAGAAAATCCAACGTTTAATTTGTATTCAGATGCATTGAGTACTGCCCAGACACAAATATGATTGCTAGTGGCAGCTGGGATCAAACTGTAAAGTTATGGGATGCCAGAAGTCAATCTAGTGTTGGCTCGTATTCACAGCCAGGAAAGGTAAAACCTTGTAAATTAAACCTATGTGATCTTGCACATGTTTTTTAGGCGAGATCTGTAATGTTTAGGTTATTTTAAGTGCACGTTCAAGCTGTAACTATGATCAAAAGTTGAACAGAGTCAAGTCCAGCTTGAACGCAAATGACGGTCCGCTTAGTAATGCCGAACGTGAGCGTCGAATTCGCTTAAGCTTTATTAGTTAAAATCTCAATTCATAGAGCAAATGGTCTAGAACTGCTAACATTTGTGCTCTAGAGCTTTTGTTAAGATTTTACTAGTTAGAAACCGATTGTTGTTGAAAATATTCTTTGCATCATGCTGAGATCATCAAAATTTTGGTCGCGTTTAGTGCTGCAACAGCAAGATTTGTGATGAGCTATACTGCACTAAAATGAGAATACCAATGACTTAAATTTTTTTTATTCTCAGATCACTGAAAAATTCTTTTAACGGTTATGCATAGAACTACCTCCGAGGTTACAACAATGCATGCATTGTAGGTGCCTTATCTAATTGTGCTGCTTTGCGAAAATACATTCTTACATTCAAGAATAGTATTAATGGTAAAATTGCCCATGTTACTCTTTCAATGCCCTTAGAAAAAGATCGTTTCATCTGTTTAGAATGAAGTCACGTTGTTTACTGTTGGCGCAAAGAAATCTTTTTTTAGGTTTATACGATGTCTGTATGTGGGGATCGATTGATTGTTGGAACTAACGGGAAATGTGTTGTAGTCTGGGACTTGCGCAACATGGGATACGTGGAACAAAGAAGGGAATCAAGTTTAAAATATCAAACGAGATGCATAAAAAGTTTTCCTAATAAACAGGTAACAGCCTTTAAATGGACTGACATGCAACGAAAACAAAACCGGATTAGAGTTTCTGATTTAAGCAATCTCTATTTTTTTAGGGTTTTGTGCTAAGTTCAATTGAAGGTAGAGTTGCCGTGGAATACTTGGACCCTGCACCAGAAGTTCAAACAAAAAAATACGCGTTTAAATGTCACCGCATTAAAGAAGATGGAGTAGAATACATCTACCCTGTTCATGCTATTGCTTTCCATAATCGTTACAACACCTTCGCTACAGGTTAATTACATAGTTTTTTAAAGCACATGCCGCTTACTTAAAGCAGTCAAGTATAAGGCGAAAAGATTAAGTTTCGTTGCCTATTGCCCGAGTTAGCATCTGCCTAGACCAGTGCTCTTCAACCTTTTTGGCACTGCGAAACCCTGGCTATACTTCTACAAATGTCATGGAACCCCCATCACTTAAAATTCAATAGAACTGCATTGGCTCTAATATCTTGCATAAAAAGGTTAGGTCAGGTGTTCTCAAACTAGGGTATCGGCGGTAGTAGTACTTCATCTTTCCACTATGCTCGACCGGTACGGTATTTTTATTACGATTACAGTACTTTACGCAGAGAAATTTCTGTACGGTACGTCAGAGAAATTCGGGAATTGCTCAACTAACTTCCTTGTACAGGCACATCGAAGATTTTTGAACCAGCGTATGTTTATTCCGGGTTTTTTTAAGGAAAATGTTGGGTGCCCGATAAGGACCTGTAGGGACCCGAAAAATATTTGACTAATTTAAAATGATTAGATGTGCTTTGCACTCTATTATATAGACATAATTTTCTCTGATTCCAGGAACCTAATTTTCATTTTTAGGGACCCGATTCGGGTCCTTATAATGCTCTAAAAAAACCTGGTTTATCAGGTGCTTCCGCCTGTTCTCTACTTTAATACCTTTTTTTTTCCGAGATCAATTTTATGAAAGCAATTGTTCTGCCCGTTTTCGTCACCAAAACATTTATTTTTTTAATGTTTCGATGTTTACTAGAGGTGAACGAAAAATAACAGTTCATTAAAAAGCAACAGATAATTTTCTAAATGAATATTAGCAGTTAGGCCAATTGCAAAGTAATTGTTAGTGCTACTCGAAACAGTAGTACTCTCATAATATTATATTAACTGCTCTTATCTGTTTAACACAGGGGTCTCCAAACTCTTCCCACAAAGGGCCACATTATTTAATTTTTAAAGGTTCGGGGTCCAAAATTAAGTTAATGCTGCTATAAAGTAACGGTTGGTAGCGTCGGAACTCGTGTTATGTTACCAGAAAAAGTGGTGATCTGCAAAAAAAGAAAAGCTCTTAACCTTTTTTGCTGTCACTTATAGTGCTTGTCGCGATCAATACCAATAAATTCAAGTGACTTGCTCTAAGAAACACTGCATTATACATTTGTTTTGTAATTATGAAAAGGGCTACGCGGGCAAGATTAAAAGCCTTGGCGGGCCGTAGTTTGGAGACCCCTGGTTTAATAGATAAGAAAAGTGCAGTTTCGTTTCTGCATTAAACTGCTTTTTTCTAATCTGCTTTTGCCTTTGATATGTTAGTTACGTCACAATGGCTTAATCAATATGAAATAACAGTTAAAAGTTAACAAATAAAACTTTCAAAGGAGCAGTTAGTAGTACCTTTTCAGAAGCAACAGTTAAGGCATATCTCTATTGCTTACCCTCGTTCACAACGCTTATTTGTTTGGTAATCCATTATGTGAAATCAAACTTTGTCTACGCTATATTCATTTTTAGGGATAGGCCACATATTTAGGTATAGCTATAAAGTATGTAGCTAAAAAATTTTGAGAGCCCATGCTTTTGTTTCATACCAATTTTAGGTTAGAATACGTGCATCCCAATTTGTCGTGCAAGTGAACAACTAGTCGCATCGTCAGGGCTTCAATACCGTCCTTATTTTGAAGGAGTATACGTCTTAGAAAATAATGTCCTTATTTTTGTCAATGCGTCCTTATTGTATTTTATTCAGCAATATGCAACTATTTGAATCATTTTAATGTAAACTTTTTTCACCTTAAATTGAGATATACCCAACCCGCTTGGCTGGCTGCCCTGAGATTTTAAGCAAACTATTTTCAACCCTTAAAAGGGTATTTAATCCGATCATTAATGCTCACTTTCAAGAAAAAATTCTGTCTGACCTCAAAAAAATTTTTTTCAGCTGTCCTTAATTTTGGTTCCAGGTTGACGGAAGCCCTGCGTATGGTATTCTGTCGCAATTTCACAAAACCCAGCCACTGGCATTTGAATTTTTTGAGAAAATCAACTTTTAGGTTTGTTGTATATTTGTGACGCAATAGTAATTGAAATGAAATTGTTGCCCAAACAAATTGCTATGATATTTATTAGAGCATGTGATTTACACTAGACTTATTAAGTTACGCCAAATTATTCTCGAAAAATTGAAAAATCGTTTTTTTTCGCCAAATGAAAACAAAGAAGCGCTTGCGGAATCCCACTAAATGTTTCACAGAGCACTAGGCTTCCGCGGAACCCCGGTTGAAGAGCACTGGCTTGGACCAAAAAAATATGCCCGCTGCTGTGTAGATGATAAACTTTTTAAGTTGAAATTTTTTTTTGACGACCAACTTAATAAAATCCTCAAAAAGCGATGTTTTCGCATTTTCCGAGTTAACGACCTTTTATTGGGAGGATAAGACTGTAAAATCGAATTTTGTGACAGTTTTTAAATCCCGCTTAACACATAACTTACAAATAGGCATGTTTCTTAAAAATAAAACTGCATTAATATATTCTGAGATGTTCTTGCAAATAAGCATGAAATGGTAATTTGCCTATTGCTTTACTGCAGCGATTCTGGACGCGGAGTCCGCGGAAAGCTTTGGCTGAGTCTGCAAACACATTAACTGTGACAAGAAATTTAATTGAACATTAGTGCATTCAAACAATCGTAATTTTTTCAATGTCATTCCATGTAATTTGTGTTTATCGTCAGCGATAGCTACATACACTCCCGTTTTCTTGCATACTATTGCATCTTTCGAGATATATTGGTCGTGGTAATTCCTACAGTGATTGTGCCACAGTAAAACCTGAAGAGGGCAAAAATGCCTTAGTTCGTTACTGCCATCACTCATCAGTAATAACCCTTACGATAGAATGGTTTGATCTTTGTACTGGCACTGTTTAACCATTTTTGCTAAATTTTTTGTGTTGTAGTAGTATATTTGTACCTTAAGTGCGCGAAGAGTCCGTGGCTTGAAACAGTTGGGAAAATTGGCTTTAATTTGTTGCTGTTGCAGGTGGTGGAGATGGTTTTGTGAACATTTGGGATGGCTTTAACAAAAAACGATTGTGTCAGTTTCATAAATTTCCTGCACCTATTTCATCTTTAGCGTTTAATACTGACGGCTCTGTACTCGCTGTTGCTACTTCACCGCTCTATGGCCACAAACCTAGTCTTGACAAAGATAATGATGTAGGTGATGCTATTTACATTCGACATGTCAGTGACGCTGAAACAAAACCAAAGTAAGTGATTTTTCTGCTTTTATTTATTGTTGGTGGAATAATCTCGTTCAAGATGCAAATTTTGACAGTTTATAATGGTATAAAATTACTGTATATAACAGTTAGCCACAATAATTTAGCGTAACATAGAAGTGTTCCTGCAAATGAAAGGTCACCATAGAGCGGTGCGTAATCCACTCACCACATCATGGAGTAGATTCTGGTGTAAACGATGTAAGAAACGCGTGTGCCGGGCCAAGGAGACAAAGTGTCACTTGATGGCGACAATAATTGCGTGGTTGTGCATTTCAAACTCCACGGTAACCTAGTTGTGCTTTTGGGGAAGTTCTTAATGGATTATTTTGACAACTCACAGTTTTAAAGGAGGTTATTGAGCACTTCAAGCAGAAAGTTTAAACTTGGGAGACTTCGAAACATGTCTCTACAATTATATGTGCTACTTCGCTGTCCTGCAAATCTGGATCAAAGACTATACCACACAATAGTATTGAGTCAAGGCGCACTTAGGTTTCCATGGTGTTTTCCTGAAAATAGAATGTGTTTACATCCTACGGTTTGTTGTCGCACTTAACAAGTCGAGCTGAAGCTTACTTTTAACTTGGGGATGTGGAGGGAGAGAAATTTGTGTCTTAAGGCCTACCGGTATACCCTTGCACAAGTACAGTCAGAACGTTCCTTGTCTTCAATGAACTTCTTGAATATTCCTCATCGATGTGCATATATTGTGAATTGATCTTTTCTTGCATCTTTTGCAGGACAATGGTGTCATGAATTCCTCGTGTAAATCATCCATACTGCCGTGCTACATTGTGGACAGACTTTTTTTAATTTCCACAATATATTCTTGAACATCAAGAGTAGTCTTATTAACGTCGTGAACCAAGTCTTCACACGCTTCCTCTTTGAGAAACTTGCCATTTGCAAAAATTCCTTGCTTTTGAGTCGAGTTTGAATGTGTTTTGTATACTCCTGTGAAATTGCTCTTTTTAATAAAATAAAACGTCTCTTTTTAATATAAACTTACCTCGACCTTCAAGTTTTCCATCGCAGAATTCGCCTTCAACTACATTACCACTTGGAAGAACAAACCGACCAATACCATTAAACTTTCCTTTTTCAAAATAACCACAGTATTCTGAACCATTGACAAATTTAAGAAGGCCCATTCCATCTGCTAACCCATTAACAAAGTTTCCAATATATACAGATCCATCCACAAATGTTTGCTTGCCATGTCCATGACGCAGACCTGCAACACCATAAATCTTACATAACTGAATTTGTTATTCATACTTGATTATAATACCATTAATTGATGCTCCTCTGTAGCTTGTACCATCAGAGTAGGCTCGAACATTTGCTATTGGTAACTCAGACATCATCGACAACCTACAGCTCCAAGTTATCATAACATTACTGCATAAAAATATAGTATCTGTTTAACAATTAAACAAAAAGTGCACAGTTGGCAAAGAGTTTGAAAAGTGCAATGGCAACTGACCAAGCATGAACAAATTCCAACTGCTTTCAAATAAAAGTACTGCAATAGGTCTAATTCAGTCCATTGCCCATGTACGGCAATAAACGTTACTAAAACGAATTTGGTCAAAGTAGTGGCATGTAAGAATTGTCTTGCCAACACGCTTTTTTGCCTATTTTGTGTCCAGTCACCAATTGCATTATTTAATTAGCCAAACGACTATTAGAGCAGTACTTTATTTAACATCTTAAGGTTAAGCAAGCAAAACAAAAAACGCTGTTTTTGTTCCCTTTCTGAGACTTCATCTGGGCAAATTAAATCTGTCAATTCAAAGATAAATTTAATGGTTTAGCACTAGACCCTAATGAGAGTAATATTGTTGTAACACTGCACCCCTCAGTGAAACACGCGAAGCGACTTCGTTCCTTGTGAATGACCAAGTTTTATAGTTACGCCATATCAGGCCGAAGCAAAATATTTTGAAAATCTAATACCTATCCATCGGTTTGCTAGTAGTCGAAATCAAGTTTTATTTTGTTTTTTATAATATTCCTTGTTCAAAAAAACGTTCCGTCGGTACAAACCGACATTGGTAGTTACAAATAGGCATAGTGTTGACAACTAGAGCTTTTAATGTGAAATCTCGTTTTACCCACTGCGTAAATCTAAACTCATAAATTTTTTTTTTTAGAGGAAAGAGGTAAGTAAGGCTTCTTCATATTGGTGTGACTGGTTTTCGGTCGCATACCTCCCTACTATCATTGTACGGCTATTATGCCTATTTATAAACACCCAAACCGACATGGCCGCAGCAGGGGACATGTAAAATAAGCTGCTCTTTTGCACTACTGATAGAAGTTTGCCAAATCATCATGGTACCGGTCATCAATGACTAGTATTCTGACCTTTCAACGTTTGCCGCTTGTTTTACGATCTTTAATAATTATGTTTGTGACGTTCTCTGCGATTACCTCATTTTTGATAAGCGAAGGCTCGAAGTGTAATTGCAGCACCAGAAAATGGTTTCAGCTATACGTTTGATAAGATGTGCGCAACGTTTTGCATCTTACTTGCAACTATCAGAAAGAAATAGTTTATTGAAGCCAGGAGTATAAGACAAAACAACAATCACACTGATGTATAGAGTAAAAAGCACACACAAAAACTTTATGCAACAGTATAAAAAAACGGCTTGGCTGCATCTTTGTCAAAATGAATGAAAAAAGGTCAACATTTGTATCGTGTTAGTAACGATTTGAAATTAAAATTCTTTTGTACTCTGTCAGAAACACTAAAAAATAGCATAAATGGAAAAAATGTCTTGTTTGGTGTAAAAGCTTTTGATACATTTGGGGTGGAGCCCAACATTACAATTTTTATGATAAAAATTGATGCTCCCAAGCAGCAATTGGCACAGGGTCGTTCTTTTTTTCTTTACAATCCAGGGATTGACTATCAAATATAATTTCCGATGCTACCTGGCTATGAATATTAACGTTGATTGACTGGGGTGACAAAGGCTGAATGGACGCATTGGCAGAATTACATCTGAAGTAATAGTTCACAACTGCTCGAAGAAAACCCAAAAAATCTGGTTTGTTTTGCTCTGCTTCAAGTATCTCTAGTTTGCAGAGGTGGAGCGCATTATTAACTTCAAGATCAACGCAAAATCTAAAAATTGGCCACCACTATTTTTTTCTGCCATGATTCACCATGTAGACCGCTAAATTTTGGTCGAAGCGATTAATGCCTACCATGGTCTTATTGTAAACCAGGTTTGATTGCACTACATCGATTCTTTGATGCTCAGCTCTACTGTATCGTTACGTTTTCCCGGTGGGAGAAACGTCGCAAAACGAAATTGCCAGTGGGACAACTCTGTAGTCCTTCCAGCGCACAACTGCAATGTTATTGTTCGCGTTGACCACACCACAACATCATATGACCCGCGTTGCGATTTTTGCAGGTTCTTGCCATCTTTCAGAGCTTTCTTGAGACGATTAGCTCATAATGTGCCAGTTGCAAAAACTTTCTTGTTTCGCAAATGGCACAGTAATGGTATGTTTGTAAAAAGTTATCCTTCACAACGTACCAGGAGTTTTGCCGCAGAGAAAGGACGCAAACAAGTGAGCCAACTGCATTCCTACCGAGATCTAATTCAAAATCAAGATACGTTTCACCTCAAGATATGCTTCAAACTGAATGCAGTAGCATCACATGTGGCTGTCACCCACATTTTATCGATTTGGCATGTAGGCGCCCAAACTAAGGCATCATCGACTTGTCAACACTTGTTGTTTGTTGAGGCAGAAAATTTTGCGGGCATACATTTTGATACTGTTACGAAATTTGCGAACTTTGGAGAATTTGTCCGCAGCGTCTAGTTGATCATAGCCAAATGTAGGTTTTGCAAGATAAATGTAAAGCGATTTCTGGACATCATTTTCTTTACAAGTAAGTTGTGCGTCTTCGCCATTTTCTCAATACATCAACCTCTGAGGAAGAGGGACGTAATCACTCAGAACCGGAATTGCAGCAAATGACTTGACGTCAGTTATAGATGGCTTGAAGCCGTGGCGTCCATTCGAAACAGCGTATTTTAAGGGTAGGCGGATCAATCTTCCACTCGCGCTTTGATTTATCTACGTCCGAGTCTTTGTGTTTCCAACTGTAGCTTTTCTGAAGATCTTTCTTTTTCCACTTGGCTGATAATGACCTTCTACTTGTGGTGGTTGAGAAGTTGCTTGATTGAAAAGTCGATGGCAGATCTGCGTCTTCACTTTTGCCGATGGTTACGATGCCACTCTTATTTACATCTTTCAGACACACAGAAGCCTACAACTGATGACGACTCAATCGGCTTAAATTGGCATCTCTTTATCACCATCACTGCAGCAGTACGGGTCATCAGGTGGTTGTAAGCAGGAGTTATTCCTGCTGACGCTTTACTTTTTAATTCGAAAGCATTTTCATGATACAACAGTGCTTCCTGCACTTTCATTTCTCTAGAGGAAGATTGCGCTTCTTTAGGAACGAGAATTCTAATTAATCTTTGCGAATACATAAACAAATAGCCTGTACAAAAATTACACCACCAAAAAATTCAAAGTTTCTAAGAAGTTGGTGTATTGGCTTGTCACGCAAGCAATGTTGAATCTTCCAACTTTAATTTGAAAATACCACACAGTACTTTCTTTTGACTCAAGTAGTTTTTGAAAGCCAAAGCTTCTGGAATTATCTCAAGACTGTGCTGCCGCACTGTAGTTTTGGCAAATAAATTTCTAACATGCTGGTCCTCAGGAACAACTGCTGCAGTATAAGTTTGTAGAAGGAATAACATTGCTACATGCATTATGTGAGGTGATTGACGATCAGTAATCTGCCATTGTTTGTTTTACAAAACAATATCACGTACAAAAATGCTGCAACTTTTTGAAGTAACACTGCAAGTCTGCAACCCAAATTACTGTAATAAAAGCCAGACAAGCAGCTATATCTCTACGTCGAAGACAGATAAGTTCTGGTTCGGAGAAAAGATTATAATGCCATAAAATTGGAAAAGTTGCTAGATGAGCTGGCAAATCTATATGCACCCGGCCGTAGATTTGTCGGTTTTAACGAACAGAAAGAAAACTTTTGTAACTTATAAACGAAAATTATAAATTACTTCAAAAGCATTTGTTCCCAGAGTTTATACTCCAAAGTGCTTACCTGCCATCAGTAATTGAAACTACATTGTAATATTTCACTTCGAATGGGTTGTTACATTTATTGTTGGATTTTTTAATGATTTTCTTCAAACAAATTCAACTACTGGAAACAAATCGAGCTGCGAAATAATTTTTTTTGTTGAATAGCTAAATAAATTATTATGAAGCGCAAATATCAAAAAATGGTCCTTAAGACATACCTATGGAAGCGCAGATTTACAAAAAAGCAAGCGTCAGTTCAAACAGACGAGGGAAGATATAGGTTAAGGCTTTTAATTATAACACGTCATGCATCTACATGACGACTAGACAACTATTCGTAAGAACTGAACACCATCTTTCTAAGAACCTAAGTTCATCTATCTTTAAATATAAAACTTGGTCAATGGCAAGGAGCGAAGTCTCTTCTGCACAAGTTTCATTGAGAGGTGCAGTGTTAAAACGATACTAATCTTGTCATTAGTAACTGGTGCTGAAACATTAAATTTATCTTTGAATTTACAGATTTATTTTGCCCTGGTGAAGTCCCAGAGTAGGGACAAAAAGCTTTAGCATTTTTGGTATACGTTAGTTTTGCTTAGTTAACTTTAATATGTTCAATAAATTACTGGTTTTTATAGTCGTTTGGCTCATTAACGGAAAAAAAGTTTTCCTCTATCTGAAATGTGGCCAATTGCAAAACAACAATTTTTCATTTTACCACATAGCTATTCTTTTCCTGCTTCTTCAGTTTTGCAATAGACTTGCATAACTGCAATCGAGGTGTCAAATCTTAGCAAACTGTCTTGCTTAAGGGAGTGGATCTTGCAAAAATAAACACTCTGGCATGTGACATAACTGGTACTTAACAAGGCAGCACGACATACTGGTGTGTCACATTATAGTAAAGGAGTTCTTGTAAAATAAAAGGCGTCGCATTTTGTCACAACTCACAAGGTAACGGTACGCTAACTGGTACTACAGCAGAGCTATCAGTATAATAGCAATGACCATGATTCAATGCCTTTGATTGGAACTGAAAATACGTAAATATTTTCCATGAAAATTGTGATCCCCTCAAAAAAAAGATGCGTCTTCAATTAGGATGGAAAATATGGACTTGCTTTGTAGCCAACTCCCTTTTTTACGGTTGCGCCATTGCAAATCGACATTTTCAAGGTCTATTTTGATTCTGATTTAAGACCTTTTTTTTAGTTTTAAGATGAACAAATTCGTGTATTCGATCTCAAATGGAAAGTGAAAACTTTTTTGTTTTTGGAGACCAACATTTTCAAAGTCCATATGTCAAAGCAAGGGGAATGGCATGCTACTTAAACATTACCCCAAGTTGCACCACTGACATGATAGATTAGTTGGTGCTAACAAAATAACACCAACATTACAAGCAATAAGCAGAACAGCAGAGAAAAAATATTCACATTCAATGTAAAAACCTCAACATTGCAAATCCAATCTGTTAGCTTTTTCCCACATCTGGTGTCAATAGGCTCTTACTCAACTAAACATGGAATTATGGTACCTTACAAATAATGTCACCACATGCCAACTAAACAGATTTGATGCCACAAGTCAGTCTAATTACTAAGGAAAGTTTTTACGATGATCAATTTTTTTGGTAGTAAGCTTGAGCGATGTGGCTTTTTGGTGTGGTTTGGTACAAAGAGTAAGTTTCATATAATTAATTGATAGGTCATCAAAAAGTCAATTTTTTATAATTAAGACTATTTAGTCAAAAGGTTTCTTTCAATTAAGAGGTGCAACACTGCACATTTGTTAAGGTAAAAACGTTTGCAGTAGAACGAAGAGGCATCTAAGATGCTAGTTTAGATTGTCATTTCATTTAAGGTGAGTAAAGAAAGCAAATACATGTAGTTTATTTATGCATGTGCAAGCTCACTAACTGTTGGTATTTTACTATTCTACAGTGGAATCAACTGAAAAAGGGTAACGTGATTAGATTTTGTTTTAACTTGTGATTTAGGAGTTTTAAATGATGCCAAAAGTTAAAGCATCCAAAACACCTATAATTCAATCAATACTTTAAACTTCCCTAAGGTATTGGTAAAGTCCCAACAACGAAAATTGCATTTTGTGCAGCTGTATGGTGTCTTGCAACAAATGCAGCTCTGAACTACTAATCCCACACACTTCAAAAACGTTTTTGAAGAGCTGTAACACAAATTTTGTGGAAAAGATAACCAAGGCAATTTTGTCAGCTGATTTTTCTTTGTACAAGCTAAACAACAAGCATATCAACAACCTATTTCATGGTATTGGCCTCAGCTTGCCATGTGAAACTACTTGTAAAAAAACAGTGCTGCAACTAAGAGCAGATATGAAACGCTGTTCACGAATAACAAATTTTTCTGGTTGTTGATGAGAGCACTCTATCTGGCATGCAATATTGAAATATTCTAGTTGGAAACCTAGAAACCCCTCATGTCAACTATTTGTACAATTGTTAACCTCTAGCATGTGTGCTAAATAGCAACACCATTGCTCAAGCAGTTGAAGATGCTGTTAGATTTCTTGAAATTAATAGAAATTCTTTCTGTCTTTTATTTTCAGGGTGGCCCATAAGTCACTTTACATTTTAGAAATTAAATAATTTTTTCTTAAATGACTATATTTAATTAATTCTTTTTTTATTACAAAGTTTAGAGTCTGTAAATTAGTTCTGACTTAGATACGAAAGATTAGTCACTTTACATTTTAGAAATTAAATAATTTTTTCTTAAATGACTATATTTAATTAATTCTTTTTTTTATTACAAAGTTTAGAGTCTGTAAATTAGTTCTGACTTAGATACGAAAGATTATGTCTCTTAAATAGCCTCCATTCTCGGCTTCACAAACTTGAGCTCTTTTTAAGCTATTCTCCATGACACTTCTTAACATCTGAGGTGGCACTGAAAGAATTTCCTGTCGTATGTTTGACTTAAGTTCTTGAATAGTTCGGGGCTTATTGACATACACTTTGTCTTTAAGATATCCCCAAAGCCAAAAGTCTGATGCTGTCAAATCAGGAGAACGTGGAGGCCATTCAAAATCGGAATTACGAGAGATTATCCGATCCTGAAACATTGCAGTTAACAACTGCATTGTGGCTCTAGCGGTATGTGCAGTTGCTCCATCTTGTTGCCACCAATACCCTGCCATGTTTGCTAACTGAGGTTGAACAAAATTCACTAGCATGTCTCGATATCTTTCAGCAGTTACAGTCACAGCATTTTCATTTGCATCTTCAAAGAAGAAGGGCCCTATAACTCTTTCTGATGTTACTCCACACCATGCTGTGACTTTAACCGGGTGCAATGGAATCGCATGAACTTGCCGTGAATTTTCGGTGCCCCAGAATCTGGTATTCTGCTTATTCACATGTCCATTCAAATGGAAATGAGCTTCATCTCCCATGATCAACTTGTGAATAAACTCATTGTCATTTCTTGCAGTTCTCTGAAACCTGACAGCATAATTTAGTCGTTTCTGAAAGTCTGGTGGTTGTAAAGATTGCAATAATTGAATTTTGTAAGGGTACATGTGCAAGTCTCTTTGAATACGCTGCAGAGAACTCCGTGAGATGCCAAGTTCTTGAGAACGCCTTCGAGTGGATGTGGTTGGGTTCTCTTCAATGCTACGTCTCGCAGCTTCAGTATTTTCACGTGTATGTACTGAACGACTTCGTCCACTTCTAGACCTATCACTTACAGAGCCATGCTCTTGAAAACGCGCCACTAAGTTCATTATTGCAGGCCTACTAGGGGGATGTCGAACATTGAAATTGCGCATATACGATCTTTGCGTTGCAACAATTGAGCGTCCATTTTCAAAGTAAAATTCAATTATCTTCACTCGTTGTTCTGTTGTAAACTTTTCCATACCAAAAATTTACAAGGATTATATTTTTAAATTCTGAAAAGAAAAATAGAAATATATTAATGGAAAAAAATTATTTAATTTCTAAAATGTAAAGTGACTTATGGGCCACCCTGTACATGGTGGCTGAAGGTGCAATACTAAAATCTCTGATCCTAATTTGTTTCATGACATTTATTGCACAATTGTGCTATGAATGTCAAATATCACTTTCAAGATGTTAATTAGCTAATCGCAAAAGTCAAATCAGCAACAGTTAAAAACCAGACAAGCCAAAGTTACTACTATTGGTTGCATGCCTCAACCTGTTGTTACAAGATGGGGGAATCTGGTTATATTATGCAAAGAATTTACCTGAAGTGAAAGTGATTGTGGAACATTTTGAAGAGTCTAGTATTGAAGTAACTCAACCAAAAGTTAGTGGGCAAACAATTAGTTTAGCCACTCAAAACTGAATACCAATATGAACGTCTAATTAAGCTTATAGACACAATGGGAAGTGCTAAGGACACCATCAAAGAAGCAGTGCAAGTGTAGCAACCTCAACTACTACAAACCACAAACAGAAAGTCACCAACAGCAATCTTAACTTATAAGCCGACCGAAATCTACAAGAGCAGCTATCATGATAGAAATGACTAGTCACCACATGGAGTGCACTCGTTTTAATTTGGATTACAGTCGGATGCTTGCCGTTGCACTACAATGGTGACCCCGACGTGATGAAGCTATGTCTTCTTTGATGTAATTGAACGGCAGCGTCTTCAGTCAAGCAGCACAAGCCATCGTCGACTTGCCGAGCCCTAACGTCAAGACCGCCTTCCAATTAAAGTCTTGGCAGGAATCTCATGTACTTTGGTTGGCAAACCTCACTCACCCTCTCAACGTTGGCGGGGAAGGCATGTTGCGACCTCAGCAGCTTCCTCTGTCCTTGCGCACGTCTCCGCTAGCTGCGTGTGCTTGAAGGGGGGGGAGTTGTGCAGCAACCTCAACTACTACAAACCACAAACAGAAAGTCACCAACAGCAATCTTAACTTATAACCCGAACGGAATCTACGAAAGTAGCTATCATGACAGAAGTGACTAGTCGCCACAAGGAGTGCACTCATTTTAATTTGAATTACAGTCAGATGCCTGCTATTGCGCTACACAAGCAATCCAAGAATTTGACTACCACCAAAGAAGCAATCCAAGAACTTGACTTTGACAAAGAAACCTGCAGCATTAACTGTTATATTCACAGACAAGAATCTAAAACAATGGCATTTATAAAATAGTGAACATGGAATGACCAGAGATTTCACAGGTTGTTTATAATTTATTTCAACATTCTCACCCTACAACTGCTCCAGTACAAAGAAGTTTTTCCATGCTGCAATAACTGTTAACCAAGGAAAGAAGCTTTAAGGTTAAAAACGTAAAACAATACAGGAGTCCCGTACATGATTTTGCAATTCAATTCTTGCACCTGGTGATTGCAGAGTTGGCTGCTTGTATAAGATGTGTGCATTGCAAGTTTTAAAGATTTGAATATTTTTGTGAACTAAATGCTTGTTTTAATATAAAATGTCAAGAAACATTTTATTTTGTCAAATTTCGCTAGGTCAATAAAGTCAACTTTTTTGAATTTTTGTGTCATTTGTTTTACTTTCAACTCAACAAAAACTTGCCTTTCTAATTTTTAAACAAAAAACAATTACTACAGAAATACAACAATAACATTTTGAAATAATTTTGCACTATAGTGTAGTAGCTGCACATCCATAAAACTTATTTAATGATAACAATGGCACATTTGCTTCCAGAATACACAGCAGTATTTTTATCAATGATGTAGATAGGTAGCTATGCTAAAGCAGTGGTTAAATGACTGCATAAACACATTACAAATAAAATGATACAAACCTCATCAAAAAGACAATAGGCCTACGCAGGGGTTAGCAACATGCGGCTCTTTTGCCCACACTTTTTGGAGAATACTTCTGTTGAAGAGTGTGTCTTGAAATTCAGTTCTTTGCCACAAATTAAAGGTGAAGACCTTGTTTTTTCAGAAATTGCCCTTGATTTGATGTAGTGTGTCATACAAATTCGTCTAGATACAATCTTTTGCTGCTATTGTTCTCTTTTGAAGAAATTGGACCAAAAATGGTTCTTTGATTGTAAAAAGTTGCTGCCCATGACCTAGGCCCACTAGTAATTAAAATCCAATATAATTTCTCACAAGACCAAAAGACTGAACAACATACAAAAGATGATCAAATGATAGCCTAATTGAAGACAATAAAATAATTCAGGTAAGGAAATGCATCTATTTGGAAGGAAAAAGACATGAAAAAGAAAATCTTGCAAAGAATAAGAAATGGATGGGAGTCTTTTAACCACATTTGGGATGTGATTGAGGGGGCACTAAATAAAACTACCTGTGCCAACTTCTTATACCACAAAGTTCTACCTGCACTTTATTTTAGCCATACTTTGGCTACAACGTTAAAAGCAAGGCTGATAATGGTTCAAAGAGCCATGGAAACATCAATGTTACAATTTTGATTTAGAGAACACATCACAAATCAGGTGATAAGAGAAGCATTGACAATAAAAGTCATAAGAAAAATTTAGGTGAGCTAAACATGCTGCTGAAGCCATTAAAAGTAATGGACTCGTGTAATTGTTGAATGAAAACAATGCAAACAAAAAATGTCACTGCAAAGACTTCCATGAAAATGGAATCATGAATTTAACATAATAGATGGAATTACATAAATGCCAGAGAACAATATCTAAAGCAGAATATATCTAGAAGGCAAGCTGTTACCAATCGGGATGAAGCAAGCCGTTTTCTTTATTGACTTTACAGGTTTACCTGCCAAGAGTTAAAACAGTGCACAGGTATTTAGACCAATACAACAAAAGCGATGGTTGCCTGGTGTTATAGAGCACTAGTAGCCAAAACACTGAAGTGAAACAAGTGTTGAGATTGCCTTACCTTTTGTATAACCACAGTAGACACAAAGCTGCCCTCATGAGAGTCAATCAATTCTCCGCAGAATTGGCTGGCACAACACAAGCAAAACAGAACTATAGAGAATTTTTCATTCAACCAAAGAGAGATATCCTCGCTTTAAAATCCGGTTTTGTCTCCGTCAACGAAAAGGAACGATTCACTTTATGTTTCTCGCAATGTTATAGACTGCGCTGCCCCATTTTGTTCTGCTGGCAGCGTCATTATTCTCTTTCCCAATTTTTTTGATGCATTTATCCACTTATTTTCTCCACCTCACCTTGTCTTGTTTCAATTTCTATTATACCCAGCACATCCATCATTTCTTGGCTACTTAGGTCCTAAGTAGTTTATCAAATGATTTATCGGTATTACCACACATGTCATTGCTCTCTCAATCATTCTTTCTTTTACGTCACACCATGACTTCCATCTGTGCAGTTTGCCAACCTCACACAATTCCGATATATCTTTCTTTTTCACTTTCAACAAAAGCCAACTTAGCAGTGTTGTCTATTTGTTTCTGCTTACCAAAATATGAGCTCGATCTTGCACTCGTCTTCTTCGTTTGATCCAGATTTTTCTTTTATTGCTAATGCATAAATTTGTAGCTAATGCTCTGTGTACTAATCTTTCGTAGACTGCTCCATCCCACCACTTTTCTGCCAGGTAAAGGTGGTGGTACTCCGTTAAGTGCCTTTTCCAAGAACGCAACAAACAAACTTGCAGGGTTTTCTTCACATTATTACTTTTGTGTTGAGCGTCAAACAGAAAAACTGCAAATACCGTTTTTAAAGCTTATGGTATATTTCGAAAAAGGAATTAAACCCAGGTCTACCGACTTCGATGCTGACATTGCAATACCAGCGACGTTGCAAGAAGTAAATTATGGGGGAGAGCAAAAATATGAAATTTATTGGATGACTTTTTAGGAGGTCGACGTTTGGTAGACGTGATAACTAAAGCGCCTTCATTCTTTAATAGGATTAAAAAAATTGGGGGCGTAGCATCTGTAGCTAACCTAGTAATAACTATGTCTTTAAAACCACTCCATCACATTAATCTATGGCTTAGCACCACTCCATCAGAAACAACAAATTAATCAATCATTCGTTTTATTTTTGCCCAAATCAACATAAGAAGAAAGTAAAATTTGACAGCAATGAACAAAAAAAGTAGAGGGCGGCAAAACAATATACGTTAATACAACCACAGGAAAAGAGCTTAGTTTAAATTAGAAGATAGTAGAATGGCTATCGCACAGCAGCACGCAAGGACAGCAGCAAGCAACAAGAAAACTTTCCGGCTTTATCACAACACTTTTCCTTTTTTGTTGAGCGCCAAACACAAAAAGCTATGAAGAATATTTTTAAAGGTTTTATAGGCTATATGCACTTGACAAAGAAATCGGACTCAGGTCTGCCAACGATGAAGCGTACAAGATCTAAACAGTTTATCACGGCGCCTGTCCCTTTGTTGGGAATTCCGATATTTTTTCTGTAGTTTCCTTCTATAAATTTTTCGTAAATTACCTTACTTGGTAGCCTATGTTGTACTCTTTGTCAAGCTCTGCAGCCAGTGACATTCGGAATTGAAGCCACAAATTTGATAAGAAGGTATGCCAACCAAAACTATAGGTGTTTTTGAGAGAAAGTTGTTAGTGATTCTACCAAAAAGAAATTTTTTAATTCGTTTTCACCATAAAATGTCATGGTTATGATGGGTGTATTTAGTTGCGTCCTTGGTTAACCTTGCTAAAATATCGATATAACAGTGGAAACTCACAACGGTAGGATAGCAACTCAGCATTTAGAGTTAGACAACCAATGTGACACCATGGCCTGTAGGAAATCTAGAAACTTTTAGTGCGGGAGGCTGTAGCCTCTTTTTAATCCAAATTGAAGATCAAGACTTTTTAATTGGATATCAACATTTCTAAAGTTCTAAGTTACGTTTTTTTGATCCAAATTGAGAACGAAGGCCTTTTTTCGTGGGGACTAACTTTCTCGAAGTCCAATTTTCGAAACAAAAATACACAAAAGTATCCCAAAGTGAGCCTTCGAAAGGCTGCTGTGAGAGATACATCCTCTGCATCCCTCTTATATCTGCCACTAACCATGGTATTTGTGAGAACGTTACAAAGACTTCTCTAATCAAAAATATGTATCAGATATTACTGCAAAATTGTTGCAAAAGTCAAATTTGTCGACATCGTGGTCAAATGAATTGACGGAGCGTGGTTTATGGTTAAGCTATGATGATTTGTAAGTAGGTACCTCACCATCACTACGTAGTTGTGCTCTTCGAAAAGGTAATTTGTGCTACAGTAAATCTCCAGCGTAGCTGCATTACATTGTATTTTTCCAGCAATATCGCAAACTTCCAAACAGATCTGAGCACAAGTTGTTTGTTGCATAAGTTACAAAAGTTTTTTCTATGACCGGAGGATAAAATTGTAGACTATACCACAAAAAAAGAGTAAGATGACTAAAGATCAGATGATCACAGTTACTCGACCAGATGATCTCAAAATATTTCTCTGCCACAGAAGTAAAAAAAGAACACCTATCATTTTAGTTAGTTCAGAATCAAACACACATTTTTTATGCAAGTGAGTGTTTTGTAATTTATTTTGCGCAATTTTCATCAAATGAAAAATAGGATTGAATTGAATTTACTGTCCCGAATATGAATTTTATACTTAACCCTTAGAGGGATAATGTAACATATATGTTACCTGATTGTTATTTGTTAAATCGTTATGACGTAACAACCATTTTTCTGAAACTCATTGTAATTTTGTTGTTTCCAAACAATGAAGGAATTGTCTCAAATTTCATGAATTGGAATCATATGATCCTCAAAGAGTTAAGAGATCGCTTTCCAACATTTATGTCAAAAGCCTTGATATTAAGCAAATCTTGTTGTAAAATGCTTAATTCATTGAACACACAAATCAATGTTTTTCAGCAAACCTTCTAGCTTTATTCAATAACTTTAGGCCTACCAAAAGCGTAAGAGCCCGAAATTTTGGAACTGAAATTTTCATCCCGATATTTTTTGATGCTGCCCAAATTTTTTCAAGTATGCTACTGACAATTTGAAATTTAAAATCAATTTAGGTAAAATTCAATGAGTAAAGCAGGTTCTTAATAACTAATGTCCAATTTTACCAATACAAAAAGAGTTACCTCTTTCAAAAAACTGATTCTGGTTTTTCTATTTGCATCACTATTGCACAAATTTAATTGCCTATTTGTCAACGTAAGCTGAGCATACATGTTCTAGGAAGTGAAACTTTTGTAGTTATTCAGTACCAATGAGGCTTCTGCACTAACAAAGTAACTTTTTTGGTAAACTGTCAAAAAATTTAAGCGAAACCAGAGCTTTTGGTCTGGTAAGACATATATGACAATCAGGATCATGGCAAGCCAAAGACTTAGCAGTGTCGAGATGGCAAAGCTTGTATTGCTGAATTAGACTGGTGCAGAAAGAACATGTCTACCTAGGCCTATAGGTACCAAAAAATAGGAGAAGGTAGTCGGTAAATCAAGATCTTTGGCTATAAAAACTCTCCTGACTACTAAACAAAAAAGGAAATATCGCCAATCTTTTAAAAATTGGGGCAAATCTAAAACTTTTTATTTAAAACAAATTAAACCTGTAATTTTGGGTTAAAAACCTTAATATTTTATTCACGTGAAAGATTTAAGATTGAATTAAATTATTTACACAGAAGTGTAACTTTTTGTGAACAAAGTTTTAGGTTTGCACACGTTTTCGACACTTTGGCAAAAATGGGTTGGTTGCTTTTGCGCCCTCCTGTCTTCTACGGCACTGGAACACACTTAATTAGCGTGGATGGCGAATCAACACTGGATCACTGTTTTGATCAATCATTGTACAGTAGGTCTGAGATCAGTCAATCACTAATATTTAATCAACAAAATTTCTGATTCTTACCAAAAAACCGGAGATGTGCAAAAATGTCGTTTTGAGTAACGATTCTAGATATCTGTTTCAGCAAAACGGATCATTACTTTTACTTTTTTTTATCCGTTACTTTTTATCACTAGGCAGGCAAAGTGCGCGTGCACACCAGTTAAGTGTCGTAGCGCACATGCCCATCTCATCGACAGTGTTTTAAATGACGTCTTGCGCATTGCGCATTGTCATTGAATGCCTGCGTTCTACTCCGATCAACCATCTGCTAATTTTTTTAGGAATACAGTCTGATGAGCTTCGCTGCGTGGGACCAACAATCTTCTTGACCAAGTGTGGCGTGGCACTCTAGGCTCAGACCATGTTTTACCCAGTCAACTAGCAAGGCCACCAGATGTGCACTAGGAGAGACTGAAGTCTAGACGTCCATTCGTGCCTGCCGTGCGAAATATTTATCAAGAAACCTCTCTGAACTAGGCACCCGCACGGCTCAGTGGATGGATTATAAATGGAGCATGGAGTACTCCAAAATCACATCCATCTTCCGTGCTTTCATTTCTAGGATCAGTAGGCCTTGGTATGGGCTTGCACAGAACAGCTCGGGTTAAACTAAATTGCTTGCAAACTGGCGTGTGTGTTTTCATTTGTGTATATACAAATGGAGTCTTGTTCCCTCGTTGAATTGCGAGTGTGGTGCCAAGAAACAAAACGCAGACCACGCTCTCTCTCAATGTGTCCAACACATCGGGCGCATTGAGGGATTGCTGGTCTTGCGATTTTGGACGACGATACTCGACAGTGGCTTAATACCACTACTGCTAGCACCTAATCCGGACAGTAAATGAAAGCTTTTCCACACCAAGAGAAAGAAGAATCTTTGAGCAATACTTACTTGCTAGGTGATCATATTCGTAAACTGAAAAACTCCATCTTCTGAGGTTGCTCGCCAGAAAAAGATCTTTAAGTAGAAAAAGTTTACGCTTCTCCGGTTGGGAAGAAGAGTGAATGACCCCTCCTGCGGAAAAACTCCTAACCCCACCAAAATTTTGCTCCAAGTTAAAAGCTATAGTTAACGCTTTTATTTTAACTTTCTTAAATATAGACCTAAGATGAATTAGCAAAATGTTATTTTGAGGATTCGTTAGTTTAACAAAACACTGCGTTACATCCATTACTTTCAAACCAGTGGGCTATAACTTAATCTGAAGTAAATTTTTCCCTACAAATAAACATTTTAGTTCTTGTGATAGGGTTGTCTATTTTTTTTATTTCGCTCTCTTTGACTTGCTGAAAACTCAAAAAAGGTAGTGAAAAATGAAAATTTTTGAATAAAAGAGTGGAAGAAAGCTTAAAGACCATTAATTGTTTTAAACTATGGAATACTATATGCACATCTCTATGCTACTGTTTCAGCAAAAAAGTAAAAGGAGGAAAAAGGTTAAAATCTATTGCTTTAATCCAAGGACCTCTGTTTGCACATTTCTATCCATCAATTCTTCATCTTATAAATCTTAAAAGAACATGCCAGAACAATCACGAACAAAATTAGGCTACTGACGTGAATATTCGGCATTGTGATTGGTTGCGGTCGCACTTGATTGATTCTTACTGCTGACTTTCCGAGTTGCCAGATTGGGTACTTTTGCGTCCAACTGCGCTAATTTTTACTTGCATGTGCCAAGAAATTTTTGTTGGACGCTAAATCAAAAAAGCACCAAATTGGTCCGTTTTTTATCTACTTGGTGTATGACAAATAATTTTTGCCATAGTGGCATGGTTTCAGCAATATTTTTCCCAACCACCATCATTTACGTTGCTGTGATTTAAAAATGGCCAGGGTCAGGACTTCAGAATTCGGATCCGGCAGGATTTAGAAAAAAATTTAGTTTTATGGGATTAAAAGAGCAATTTTTCAAGATCATCAGGATTAGGCTTAAATCAGGAGCAGAAAATACTACTACTGCCAATTCTACTCTAGTTGTATATGAATGTAAAACATAAGGTAAAAATTGTTTCGCAATCGGACCAGGATGGGGATTCAGTTTTTTTTGGGCAGTAGAAGCTGAATCGGCATTTAGGAGTTGTAAAATATTTTTCACGTTATTTTATTTGTAAGCCTTTTTATTTTAATGGCACGACACGGGAATTGAATCCATGACATAAAATCTAGCATTATTTTGTGAAACGTAAAGTTTGAGTATTTTGTGTTCAGTTGAGTGTAATTTACCCGAAAGCCACAAATTTAGCAACCAGTTTTGAAGATCGTATATAAGCTTGCCCGTTCAATTTAATGACCTGTTTTATTGGAAACGTGCGTTTTTGACAGTGCGAGTTGCCTGTCATTCTGTTATTGGAATTCATCCTGTTTGTGAAGTTGTTACTCCAAGTGGAGATTAAGTCCCGCTACGAAGTTGTTAATTGTATCACCGTCTGATCATTGTTCGGTAAGTCCTATACGTTTGAGTATCGTTAATTCTTACTGTATGAGGTATTATTGAAATTCCGAGTTTGAAACCTATAGTGTAATGATTCTGTTCACCCCGATCTATAAATGAACTTACTCAATTATCGCTGTTACCGTGTCGTGCATTTTGGTGTTTATGTTTTTGTTATTGCAGAAAACCGTTTCTTTCGCCATCATTCTTTATTCGTTCCTTTCAACAACTCATTTGTTCTCAATATATTTTGGTTAACTATTATTGGACTTTTTGTTTACCGGAGCGAGACGAGACGCGTTCATTTGAACTTCCCGTAAAAGCACAATTTTTGGCCGTGCTTTTACATCGTTTTCGAACAGACGGTTACACAACTTCGTTCTGGTGAGTCCGTATTTTTTCCAATTTTAATAGCCTAATGGAGAAGATCACTGTACACAGTGAAGTTTACCATGTTTACCAAAAGCTACAAAATCTCTATATTAGAGCAGAAAGTTTTATGTTGAAGCCAGATGGTTTGAGCCCACTACGTTCATTACTCCCTGATATTGAAAAATGTTACAAGAAGTTTCTAAACGTTTCTGAGACTATGGGTGACAATGAGGTTATTCCTGTGGTCGAAATTACAAAACAAGACGTGGTAATAGAAAAGCAAAAGTTCGACAGTCAGTCTAAATCTTGGATAGCTGACCTTCTTAAAACTGTCCCTGTCAATTCCACTAAGTCAGTTGCCTCCGCAATAAAAAGCTCTACATCAAGTAGCTCTTCTCGTAGTCAAAAAGTCATGAGTCAAGTGAAGTTAAAGGTTGCATCGGCAGCCATGAGTCAAGAGACTGTCAAAGCGCATGAAACCCGACTTCGAGCTCGTCAGCGAGCTGAGCAATTAAAACGCGAACAGCAAGAGAAAGTGGCGTTAGCAGTACGAAAAGCTCAAGAAGAAGCTAGACAAATTGAATTAAAGGCTCAGGAAGAAGCTAGACGAATTGAATCAGAGGCTCGTGAAGAAGCAGAATTAGAAACCAAAAAAGCTGAACGAGAATTGTTTGAAACGGAAGAAGCAGCAGAAAAGGCGCTGCGTCAAAAGCAACTTGAGTATGAATTGGCCAAGATCGAAGCAGATGCTTGGAGCGAAGTTGAATCCCAGCATGAAAAAAAGTACGATTTCGCAGATCCAGTAAAATTCCGCAGTGATGAGCAGAGAGCGGATAATTTAGTACATTTTAAAGAAGATTGTCCTGAATTGACGGGCAAAGAATACTTTGATCAGCTCAATAGCACCGTCATGCCCCCACTAATGAGAGAAGAAAAGCTACCTGTTTATAGTAGACCATCTATTAGAAGACCTCTTCAACAGCAATTCACAAACAATGTCAAATTAGCAAGTCAAGAAATCAGACCCAAGTCTGTTTTAAATAGCCATCTAGATGGATCTATGCACGAACCCCGTAAACGTGAAATTGCAGTAGATGCGCATCGCTTAACAATCCCTAGCACCCAACATATAATTGAAACATCTCGCTTGAGAGGACGAGATCGCCCAGTTCCACATGTCCAAATCCAAAAGTTTGATGGTACGGCTATGCATTATTGGGTGTTTGCACGTCAATTTGAAGCGCATGTTTTGGGTAAAGTTGATGATTGTGAGCTTTTCCCACTTCTTTATCAAAATTGCGAAACTAATGTGCAGCAAAAACTGAATCACTTGTTTAATCAACCACCCGCTACTGGCTTTCAACTAGCATGGGATCTTCTCTATGACGAATATGGGCACCCTCATGAAATCGCACGATGTTGTGAAGAAAGTTTGACCTCTATTTCGAAAATTCCCGATGACGATAGAGAGAAACTTAAAAGTCTATCAAATCTTCTTGAAAAGTGCTGTGTTTCTTTGGAAAACATTGGACAGGTGTCAAGTTTAGATTCTATGCACGTGATCATGGGTGTGGTGAACAAGCTGCCGATAAGTTTGAAACGAGCATGGGTTGAATACTCTGTTCTTATTGAATCAAAAACGGGAAGTCGAGCACGATTTATTGACTTATCGGAATTCATTTCTCAAAAAAGCCGAATCGCTAATTCAATTTTTGGACGAGAAACCTTCCCGTCTCGAACCGAATCCCGACGCAAAACTACTTGTTTATCTACTATTTCACACTCACGGAAAATTGACTACCGCAAAACTGCAACTCAGGTTTCATGCTACTATTGCTCAAAACCTCACAAAATTTCATCGTGTTCTCAGTTTTGTGAGCTCAGTTATGACGAGCGCTATAAATTTGTCAGAGATAAAGGACTGTGTTTTAAGTGTACGACAGAAAGTCATAGCGTCAAGGATTGCAAATCGAGAGAAAAGTGCTCAGTACCTGGATGCACTGGAAATTTCCATCATACATTGTTGCACAAGCCGCCCTCAGTAGTATCAAAAAAGTCTATATCAGATTCCACCCAATCCATACAGCTGTCAAGCTCAATCAGCAGTTCAGGTTTACCTGTGTATCTGAATGTAGTACCAGTCATAGTGAAGTACCTTGATCGAGAAGTTGCAGTATACGCTTTCCTAGATCAAGGATCTAGTAGGCCTACGTGTTTTTGTGATCAGTCTTTAGTAGAAGAACTGCAAGCCACTGGCCAAAAACGAAAGTTAACACTAGCCACATTGTCTTCCACTAAATCTTTAGATACTGTTTCCATCAGCTTTGAAGTTGAAAGTCTTGATGGAGTAGAGAGAATAAAGTTATCGGATATTGTTGTCGTGAACTCTATACCTGTCAATCCAAACAAAGCTCCTACCTCTCAGACCCTAAAAAGGCATTCCTATTTGCGAAATATTGAATTTCCTCGCATAGAAAAACGTTAAGTTCAACTCTTGATTGGAGCCAATGTTCCAAAGGTGTTTCGCGTGCAATCCATTAGATCTGCTCCAGATCCCTCATTGCCCGATGCGGTGAGATCGCCTTTAGGATGGTCACTTCTCGGACTTAGCTTGGATGATTATCCAGTTGCCTCACAAGCAAGCGTAAACTTTATTTCAGCTAAATTTGACGATTGCTTCGCTGATGAAATCGATAAACCCTTTTTTGAACTCGACCAACCAAATTGATGGTAATTTTGTTAACACATCGGACATTTCGGACGACCAATTTTTTGATAAAGAAGTTTCTATAGAAGACCGACGAGTCTACAGTCTGTTTAAATCTTCGGTAAAATTTGTCAATGGGCATTTTGAGCTTTCTATACCTTGGCGACATGACGATCAAATTTTGCCCAACAATAAAGAAATGGCTTTAAAAAGATTAAAACATCTTGAGAAGAGATTTATACGTGATAAAAATTTCAAAGCTCAGTATTCAGAGCAGATTGAGAGCATGATCGACAAAAACTATGCGGAAGTAGTCGATGAAACACAAAAGAATTTTTCCAATCGAACATGGTTCATACCTCATCACGCAGTTGTTAATCCTAAAAAGTCGAAGCTTAGAGTAGTGTTTGACTGCAGTGCTGAATATAAAGGTTTATCATTGAATAACTGTTTAATGCAAGGCCCGGATTTAGTAAGCAGTTTAGTAGCATTGCTTACTCGCTTCCGTAAGGATGAAATAGCAATTGTTTCGGACGTGGCAGCCATGTTTTACCAGGTATCAGTACGACCAGATCATCGGAACAGTCTGCAATTTCTTTGGTGGCCGAATGGTGATATAAACAAAAAGCCCATTCCCCATCGTATGAGAGTACATCTTTTTGGAGCTACATCATCGCCATCGTGTGCGTCATTTGCTTTACGCCAAGCAGCTAAAGAATTTGGACCGGAGTTTGAACCGTACATTGCCTCTGCAATTGAAGAAAGTTTTTATGTTGATGATTTTCTTATTAGTGTCCCTAATATTGAAATTGCAATAGAGATCATAAAAGGTGTTAAAACCCTGTTAACTAGAGCTGGATTTCATCTCACCAAGTGGTTCTCCAATCGTCAAGAAATAATGGACGCTATACCTGAAGCGGAACGATCACAATCTTTCATGATCAACGCTCTACAAGGCAACACTAAAGAACGAGTTCTCGGCGTTAACTGGGATATTGCTGAAGATTCTTTCTGCTTTGACGTCGAATTACCGTGGAAGCGCCGCAACAAAAGAGGAGTTTTGGCAACTATGAATTCTTTATTTGATCCACTAGGATTCTTAACTCCAGTGATTGTTGAAGCTAAACTCATTTATCGCAGGTTGTGTGAACTTGAGCTAGAGTGGGATGAACTGTTGCCCCAAACGGAACTGGATCGATGGGAAAGATGGATCGAAAGTCTAAATTTGTTAAAAGAAGTTTCTATTCCTAGATGGATTGGTTTAAAATCAGATATAGCAGCTCAAAACTGTCAGTTACACTTTTTTGTAGATGCTTCCAAGGAAGCATATGGTGCAGTTTGTTATTTACGAACTATTAATTCCAATGGCAACGTTAACTGCTGCCTATTGATGAGCAAGTCCCTTTTGAGTCCTAAAGATGAGACTTCGATTCCCCGCCTTGAATTATTGGCCGCAGCTGCCGCTGTTAAATTAAATGTTACGCTAACCAATGAATTAAACTTGCACTTAAGACCTTCCATTTTTTGGACAGATTCGGCTATTGTCCTCCACAGTATTGCAAATGACCGGAAACGATTTCCTTTGTTTGTGTTCCGTAGACTTTCCTTTATTGCCAAGCACACTTGCATTGCAAACTGGAACCATGTACCTACCAAACTTAATCCAGCAGATATATTAAGTCGTGGGTGCAGAGCTGACCAATTTGTGAAGAATAGTCAATGGGTTAATGGCCCCAAATTTTTAAAGGATCCGCCGAGTTTATGGCCTGATCGCTTTAAAAGAAAAACTTTGGATCCTGATAATATCAATCTTTTTAAAAAACGCACTTTATCAGCTGTTACATTTGCAGTAAACGAGATGATTGACCCGATTTCCCGGCTTATTTCTTATTTTTAGTCGCTGTATAAGCTAAAACGAGCCACTGCATGGTTACTTAAATTTAAAGCTTATTTAATGCAATCGATCGATAATAAAAAAGAGAAGCAAAAACTTCTTTCACTTGCGGATTCAAAAACTGCTGAAAACGAACTTATCAAATACGAGCAGCGTCAATATTTTGGTGAAATCTTATCGAGAATTAAGCAAGAAAAGCTTATTTCGTCCAAAAGGTGTATTGTTGGAAAATTGAACCCTATTCTTGTTGACGATCTGCTTAGAGTTGGCGGACGATTGGGCAAAGCTCCTATTTCTTTCGATGCAAGACATCCGATAATTTTACCCCACGTCTCCCACTTAACAGAATTAATAGTTTTTAATTGTCATGTCATTTCAGGTCATTCCGACATAAATTGGACAATGAATTTCTTGATGCAACGCTACTGGATTGCGAAAGGCACCGGTGTCGTTCGACGCGTTATCAACAGTTGCACTCAGTGCCGACGTCGATTTGCCAAGCCAAATCTGCAACTCATGGCAGAGTTGCCATTTTCACGATTGCAAATTGATACCCATCCTTTTGCTTACTGTGGTGTAGATTACTTTGGTCCATTAATTGTGCGACACAAGCGGTCGGAGGTAAAGCGATATGGGTGTTTATTTACATGCCTCACCACTCGTGCGGTCCACATTGAAGTTGCAGCAGACTTGTCAACTGACGCTTTTATCAATGCTCTACGTCGCTTCCTGTCCAGAAGAGGACCGGTTTTTCACTTCTATTCTGATAATGGAACTAACATCGTTGGTGGCGAACGTATTCTACGCGAATCGTTGAAAGAATGGAACCAGCAGCAAATCGAACATTATTTACTGCAACGTGAAGTACAGTGGACATTTAATCCGCCCAATGCTAGCCACATGGGAGGTAGTTGGGAAAGAATGATTAAAACCATTCGTCGTATTCTCATTTCGCTTTCAGGAGAACGTGAGTTAAACGACGATCAGTTACAAACGTTTTTGCTTGAAGCAGAATCAATAATCAACTCGAGACCTCTCACACCAATTACTATGGACGTAGATTCACAAGAGCCATTAACACCAAACCACTTACTCAAGTTGTATCCCGCGCCCGCTTTACCCCCTACTGTTACCAGCAAAGATGACTGCTATGCAAGAAGACGTTGGCGGCATATTCAATTTTTGGCTGATAAATTTTGGACCAGATGGTCCAGGGAATATTTGAAAACAATTGTTGCAAGACAAAAATGGCACCATTTGAAAACCAATTTGAAACAGGCTGATGTTGTTTTGATAGTTGATGATGCGTCACCACGCTCACATTGGCGCCTAGGAAAAATTACCAAAACCTATCCTGATGAACACGGTGTAGTACGACAAGTGTTGGTTAAAACCCGCGGTCATGAAGTTAGACGTCCCATACATAAACTGTGTTTAGTATTACCAGCAGATCTTCCGGTCCCTCCTCGGGAAATTAGTGATGACCCAGCTACGAACTTGGGAAAATAAAGATGTGATACAACAAAAATATTAACATTTTTTTTTTTTTTTTATAGACAATACAACAGATTGTTGTGCATGCATTTCGTACTACGTGTTTACGTAGTAAAACGTGAAATATATTTATTTTTGGTGATCTTGACTTTAATTTTTTTTTGTTTTTTGTTGTGGCGGGAGTGTAAAATATTTTTCACGTTATTTTATTTGTAAGCCTTTTTATTTTAATGGCACGACACGGGAATTGAATCCATGACATAAAATCTAGCATTATGTTGTGAAACGTAAAGTTTGAGTATTTTGTGTTCAGTTGAGTGTAATTTACCCGAAAGCCACAAATTTAGCAACCAGTTTTGAAGATCGTATATAAGCTTGCCCGTTCAATTTAATGACCTGTTTTATTGGAAACGTGCGTTTTTGACAGTGCGAGTTGCCTGTCATTCTGTTATTGGAATTCATCCTGTTTGTGAAGTTGTTACTCCAAGTGGAGATTAAGTCCCGCTACGAAGTTGTTAATTGTATCACCGTCTGATCATTGTTCGGTAAGTCCTATACGTTTGAGTATCGTTAATTCTTACTGTATGAGGTATTATTGAAATTCCGAGTTTGAAACCTATAGTGTAATGATTCTGTTCACCCCGATCTATAAATGAACTTACTCAATTATCGCTGTTACCGTGTCGTGCATTTTGGTGTTTATGTTTTTGTTATTGCAGAAAACCGTTTCTTTCGCCATCATTCTTTATTCGTTCCTTTCAACAACTCATTTGTTCTCAATATATTTTGGTTAACTATTATTGGACTTTTTGTTTACCGGAGCGAGACGAGACGCGTTCATTTGAACTTCCCGTAAAAGCACAATTTTTGGCCGTGCTTTTACAGGAGTTGTGTGTTAGGATCAGGATTGGATTCGAACGCTACAATTAATGACCACACTGGGGATGCAAAATTTTTTTATTTGGTTATTAAAATTGACCCATCAGAAACGACCAAAAGTCACATGTTTAGTACCGGTACGTCATTAAGATTGACCAGTCACAAATAACTCCATGGCAAAATTGTCTCTGAGGGTAAAATGTCCTTGATGGCAAAATAGCCACTGCCAAATATTTTTGGCACTTTTAGGTGCAATTTTATCATTACCGTAAAATCTCTATTTTAGTACCGGTACCACCTCTATTTGAACGCCACTATAGGAGAAGGGTTAAAAAATAGAGTGCCACCCTCTCATTGAAAGCCACCTCTAATTAAACGCCATTTTGATGAATTCTTCTATTTTGGCAATAGTTATGGCTGAAATCGCCTTCCTAGGCGTAAGACGGCAAGAATGGATTGTCGAATTGCACGTTTAATTTTAGACGCTGGGAAGTCCCAACTTGCATCTTTAGCACTGTAGCGTTTAATAGAATTTTAGGTTCTATTTCAACTTCAATTTTATTCTTAAAATTGAGGCGACTTATATTATCGCTTGAATAATTAAGTCAGGCAGGCTACAACTTAACAGCTAGCTGAAGATTGGCTTCTACTAAGATACTTTGAACCACACACTTGTCGGTCATAAATGTGTTAGATGTTTTTTTTTTTAATTCATAAAATTTATCTTCTTAAAATTCTGACCAGCTAGTCGAAAAATAGAGGGTCACCCTCTAATTGAACTTCACCTCTAATAGAACACAACTATGGAGGAAGGGTTGAAAAATAGAGCGCCAAGGCGGTGAAATAGAGATTTTATGGTAGTTTAAGCACTTTTTAAAATTTTTATCTTGCCATCTTGCTGAGTTCCAGCTATGAAACTTTTTACCAGAGGTACCGTAAAACGGGGTGACATTGATCAGCGGGGTGACATTGATCAATTGCAATAGTACATATCTAGCGGTTAATGCTGGGCTGGAAACTCTTTCAACCAGCTCAGTCTTTGCAGGAGAAGTGTTAGGCAGTCATGCGAGACATTATAACTGTTGGACTATGGCATCAGCAACCGTAGTCACGTGATTTGTATTGTAACCAACGTGTGTGTTGTTTTGCGTTTCATTCTAAGATGACTCACCGATTAACTCCATATAGGATTATTGTTTTTAATTCCGAGATTTTTTGTTTTAATGACAGTGAAATTCTAAATTTTACAGGTGTGTATTTATAGTTAATAAATTTATCAGTTAACCTACTTAAAATGCCCAAAATTTACAAAAGAAAAATTGGTTCACGGGGCTACAAAAGCTCTTATAGCGAAGAACTTGATACCTATCTACCGCTAAAATCTCTCATAAAAATATAATAAACAACCCTTGCCCAATTGGAAAGAGTCAAATATAATGTCATCATCTTTCCCAGTTGTTTTTTTGGAAAGCCAGAAAACTTGCTTTCCCCAAAACTCTCGATAATGAAAAAACCTTGTATATAATCATATAATGAGTTTGTTTATGTGAGTCCCTTAAAATTATAAAAAAAATTCTATCGTAATAAAGATCTCTGATCAATCTCACCCTAGCAAAGGAAAACATTGACCAGTTGTTCGCTTAGCATGGGCTACAGGTTGGAGTCTCAGGGGTGATCAATGTCACCCCGACAGCGGGGTGACATTGATCACAACTTTAATGCAAAATATATCCTTAGTTACTATTACGATTTAAATCATCGTAACATGGTGGGATTGAGGAAATTTAGAGTGTTCCATTGAGCCATTGGCAAAAAGCCTAGACCTTGGGAGTAAAGAGTTCATTAACTTTTAAGTGGAAAATTGATCAATGTCACCCCGTTTTACGGTACTTGGTGGGTAATGCTGATCGTTTTGAAAAAGCAGTGTGGGCAGTGTAAGCATTGTAGACATTATAGTGTATTGCTGGTGCTAGTGGTTGGCAAACTTGTCAGTCCAAACTACTGAACTGGGTAAGAATTACTTTTGCATCAGTTCAGAGGTGATCAGAACATTTAGCTATATAAATACTCAAATTGTATAGGCCTAGTTCAGAGTTGATGTTTTCCTGCAATTTACTCTGCTGCTGGTATGTTGCAGTTTTATACATTTTTAGACTCACTTATTGTATTATATTGTCAGTTCTTTATGTATTTTGTGCTGTAGAATAGGCCTAGTTAGGCCTCGTTTAGACTCTTAATAATGCTTCTAAATAGTAAGAATTTTATATCTAAAAGCTTAAAAAATGTTCGTTTTCATCTTCGGTATAAACCTGTCAGATTTATGTACTCTCAAACAAAACCAGTGATTGCTATTCGACGAGAAGACAATGCAGTAAGTCAAACTCATCACAGCTTGACTACATAGTGTGCATTTTTAACATATCTGTAAAACTAGTACAACCTAGCTTAAGAGTAATAGTCACCATCTGGTCATATCGGTTAGAAGTTCCTTAAGAGATAGAAATGTGGATTGATATGAAGAAGCAATCTAGATTGTAAATGGTAGCACCTTATTTTATTCCTTGGCCATAAGATTAATGGAGAGTTTGGGTGGATATTCTAATTAGTAGGGTAAGATGAGACAATGTCTGACAAAATTTAAGGAAAAATTCGTGTTTGCAGTCAAGGTTTTCATCTGAGTAAGCTATGGCTCCAAGTACAACAACAAAAGAGATCAAAATCTGTACTATCCAGTATTTATAAAGATTGGCAACAGGGGATTAACCTGTCAACAAAAGAATTGTTGCAAGAATGTCATTTCTGATGTACGGTATGACTTTTTCTGCCAGTGAAAAAAATTGGACTTACTTTTACTGCTGTTTTTTTTCTACATGTGATTTTTTCAACCAATTTTTTGTGTTGGAAAAAGGTGTGGTTTGGAAGGAAATAAGCAATTTTAATCGAAAATATTTTATATTCAGATGTAGAAAAACTTGATGCATTACATCCAATGTAAAAAATTAGTTTTAGTCTATGCCCAACATACCAATGTGTGAGTTAACCCTGTCTTATCCTACATGTCTTCAGTGTCTACAATTTTTGCATCTGCTCTGTCAATGATGTGCTGCGATGGACTGTTTATTTGGACATGTAATGTTAATATTTAAAGGTTTTCTACCTCAGGTCTGCAGTCCACTTTGGTGTTGGTGAGGAAGTTTCAGGGATTCAAGATCAAAATGATGTAGAATAGGCCTACATTTTGCCCATTTCCATTTTTTACACTATGGTTGTAGCCTAGATTATTATCTGCAAAAGGCAATACGACCATGGGTATATCACTTTTCTCTGCTTGGGGGTGGGACTGAAGGAAAAGAGTGATTGGAAGACCTTTTTTCAAGTTCAACTTCTTATAATAGTATATTTTTCTATTTTTGGCCCAAAATCAGCTGAAAAGAATCTTCTGATTTTTTAAAGAGACTGTTTTGCCCATTTTCAAAAATTAATTGGGGGCTAAGGGTAGGCAAAATTACAGTTGGGGGTTGCAGCTCCCAAGCCCCCTACATTTACATCTATGACTCTGACTAAAAAAGAAATCAACAACGCGGAATGTTGCTTATTTTGTTATGCAAGTAGGGCTATAAGTCTGGTCAAGTTTCATCATTTTAGAAATTCTGTGCTGATTTTCAGGTGTTTTGTGCAGTATCATATCAAGTGAAAAATAATGGGTAATGCTCTCCTAAACATAATAAAGTGATTCAAACAAAAAAATAACCAATATACCATCTCTATAGGTTGATTTCCCAACAAAAATGGCTTCTAGTTTGTTTCATTCCATGATGTCCTTGGCGTATGTGATGTCTTTCAATTAAAACTATGTCCATAAAAATATTTTTGAATATAGTCTTAGTGTATTAATTTTTTTGTAGCACTTAGGCTTAGGCTAGACCAGCTGACTCTCCTAACGGGTAAGTGGCTTAAGTTCATGTTGGCTAAAGTTTGTCAACATACCCTTCGCCCCCAATTAATTTTTGAAAATGGGCAAAACAGTCTCTTTAAAAAATCAGAAGATTCTTTTCAGCTGATTTTGGGCCAAAAATAGAAAAATATACTATTATAAGAAGTTGAACTTGAAAAAAGGTCTTCCAATCACTCTTTTCCTTCAGTCCCACCTCCAAGCAGAGAAAAGTGATATACCCATGGTCGTATTGCCTTTTGCAGATAATAATCTAGGCTACAACCATAGCGTAAAAAATGGAAATGGGCAAAATGTAGGCCTATTCTACATCATTTTGATCTTGAATCCCTGAAACTTCCTCACCAACACCAAAGGGAACTTATTTTTGTATCTGCTTTCAAATAATACTGCTTTTTTAGTTTGTTTTAGGTTCATTTTTTGTTGCAGAAATACCTGAAGAGCCTTAACAGTGAAACAGGCTTTTGTATTTTTACTAATAAATATGTAAACCACCAACATTATATTGAATACAATTTACGTATTGCAAACAATGTACCCAACCCAATTTACTGAGACCATCCCTGGTCGCGTTTTGTCCTCTTGGACTCCTCAGCAGGGCCTGCCGTGTCCCCCAAACCAAACCCTTTATTTGCAATAACATAAACTCATTTTCTCCGTATGCAACAGCAAACATGCATTGGACTAGCGGCGCAAGCATGTTCATGACAAATGGTGAACCTAATAGAGACTCTCGGGCTTTTGCTACAAAATGAGGCTCACAGAATCCACTGCGATCCACAGACTAAGTCACCTCAAAGCAACACCTTGCTGCCGAGTGCGCTCTCACGTTTTGTGACCGGAGAATCCACTCCAACGACCCCACACAGGTGGAATGATTAATTAGATGACGTTATGCAAGGTTAGTTAATGGTTTGAAGGTTCACACTGACATAAACCACAAACATTATATTAAAAACAATTTACGTATTGCAAACAATGTACCTAACCCAACTTGCATGCTTAAACTGGCTCTGTGACGTCATAATGTATCTGTGGTACGATTAACACAAATGTTCGCTATCGCAGATCATAATATCAAGATGCTTTCAAAAATTGGTAATCTTTTTTGCAAGATCAGTTTATTAAAAAACTGATGTCTGACCTCATTTCTCAACAGATTCTCAAACTTTATCCAGCAAATTCAAAGTTATTTCAGAGCGATTCCAATAGTGTATAATATGTACAATTAATATTAGTTTTTATACTGAAAAAACTGAACTTTAAGACCTGTGGTGTAACTTTTTACCCCTCCCAAAAGTGGTGAGCTCAGTAAAAACAGGTTACTTTAATACATGAACGTTATAATAAAATACTGACAGTTACTATCCTTTGAAAGCTTAAGAAATTTGCTTTCCAGCTATGTGTGACTCCCAATTAATTGAGGTTAAGGATTACTTTATAATGGCTGATCATAATTTAGTTGCCATGCATGATGTTTCATTTTTAATTCTGCAATTATCTTACTTGAGCTAACAAACTTGCAATTGTTAAACAAAGTTAGTTCTTTAGTACATTTTGATTATTTTTCCTCACTAGTGTTCTTTTGCATTGTCTGTCAACGTTTTCGAAAAGATCCATCAAAAACCAAAGTCTTCAAATGTTTATGAAATGTAGTCTACTGGTTAAAAATACACAAAATTTTAGTGCCAGCAGTTCACAAAATTGAAGTGTTTAGAAAAGCTCAGTCTTTTGGTATATTTTGGCTATTCTTTCTCGATAGCATGGATCTTTGCATTTTCCATCTAATTATTTAAAAGACTCAAGGTCCCGCTACTGCTATAACTGAACTCTGAGTGCTTCATTTTGGGTTTGTTTGCTCTTAGCATGTCAGCGTTTATGCCAGGGCCAAGGAACATGCACGCAAGTCAGAGACGTTAGTTCATATTAATTGGCATACACTAATGAAAAAGTTGTAATACACTAATGAAAGAGCGATCCAATATTTAATGGCTTAAAACAGACTGTTAGGTCATAAGCTTAAATGACATTGCAATGCTTGCCACTTTTTAGTGAAAACAGCAGCTTGCAGCAAAATTATCCACTATCATTATGATAGCAAACATAAACGGTAAAGCCCATTACTGATATTTGTAATTGCAAGGACAGGCCTATTGGTACAAAACACTAATCTTCATTTAGCAGTAGAGAGGTCTGGATTAGGGGCAAAGTTAAGTGTAATAAAATCCCAAATTTAAGAAAAGATCAAAATTAAATAAAAATAGCATCAATCTATAACAGTGGATTAAGAGGAAATGTTTTTGTTTGATAAGAGCTTAGTAGGCGCCTACAATAGGTTGTATGACTTAAAGGAAAGGCAGGGCCCCTTTTCATGATAAGGCTGAATTAAAGCAAACAGCGCTGGCAATAATCTTAATGTCACCAATATTAATACAAAAGTGGGCCCACCAAATTGTCGAACATGCCTAACACCAAACAACTTATTTCTTAATGAGTCAAAACGACCACCATTTGTGCGATGCCATGAATTTTGACTATGTTTCACTCCCCTTATACTTTTAAAAATTATGAATGGTAGTTTGTGTCATCGTTCTTTTGTTTTGAATACTTCCAGTCTTCATTAATGAACTAACATGATCACTATCACATGTACAGGAACTATGGCCTATATTTAGTAAAACATTTTGTTGTGGCTCTAACAAATGTTTGTACGGTGAAGCTGGCACAGCTGCATTGATTGATACGTTTTAAATCGCCACGGGTGATAGTATAGCCTGCCGGGTTTAAATTGCACCATGGTTAGGAGAAACATTTTTTCTATTTTGCTTGATAACAGCTTGATAGACCTACCAGGATCAAACCTGAAAATTTGAGAAAAGCAAGAAATTATTTAACTTCTATGAGCATACCTAAACAAGGAAAAACAAATATAAATTATAATGCATAGCCAGCAGGTTTGATGGGAAATCAAAATTAACGTCACCGTGTTAAATCGCACCACATGGAAGTTATTATTTGTATTTTGCTTTATAATAGTTTTGTAGAGCTACCGGGGTCAAACCAAACATTTGGGGAAAACCAAGGACACTTTAAACTCCCCAGGGCACGTCAAGCAGGGAGAAAAGAACATGCTACATAATGCGTAGCCAGTGAGGACTTGAGAAAGTTTAAAGGGAAATCAAAAAGAAACAGCCTCACTGTGCCAAATCGCATCACACAAAAGACATTTTTGCTATTTTGCTTTAGAATAGCTTAATATCAGAAATGTAGTTCCTACTTTCAGACTACGGAAAATGCAACGCTCTTTTGGGTTCGTTTGAGCAATGAACAGAGCACATAGACCTCAAGCATAGCCAAGATCTTGAAATGAGATAATCTATTAGGAAAAGGAGCACAAAAAGTCGTGAAAATCTTATGTGCAGAAAACACCTAAACGTTTGGTAACTCTTCTTACAAGAACCTGATAGGTGAAGCCGGCTTGGCCAGCTGAACTGGCACTCTCAATCCTGATGTTACTGACGGGGGCTCTTTGAGTGATACCGTCATATATCCTGCCTTTTATGGTATTTATGTCTATACTCTACATCATTGTAATAAAATCCCTCGTTTAAGAAAAAATCAACATAAAACCATAACCAGAACAATTTGTAATAGTGAATATAGAGAAAACAATACCCACTTTTTTGCTATGCCAGAAACAATACTAATAGCGCAGCCAAATTAGGAACTTAATACCACAAATATAAATAGGAAAAGGGCAGCACCAATTGGCAAAATAGGCTTACCATTAAATAGTTTTTTTCTTCAATTGTGAAAGCAACCACCATTTTGTAGCTACAATTAGGTTTAATTAATCCCTGCTCCCTCACAAGTATTAGCGATAATAATTTGTGGCAAGATTCTTCGTGAGCATTGTCAGTCATGATTAAGAGAATATGACGATCTCAATTTCGTGTAGAGGAATTGTGAAAGTGCATAAAATGTTTTAACTTTTCTCTACTGCTCACACAAGAGCTAGATGGGTGAAGCCGGAGCAGTTGGTTGAATCAAAATACTAAATCCAGACATTACTGATAAGGGGCCTCTGTCGGGCAACGCCGGCAGAGCCGGCTAGTGAAGTATATACCAAGAGTGTAGACATTTTCACATATAAACACATACAAAATGCTTTTGGCATGTACTTTGCTGCCAAAACTTCATGTGTAGACAGTAACATACTGTGTTGTGTGTAACTCCATGTAAATAGCTAAGCAGATGAAAATTTTCATGCAGAAACGTATACAAGTAAAAAATGCTTGTAAACTTGACAAACACATTTACCGTGTACATCCACTTTGGTGTGGGAATGCTTTTTTTCTTAACTCAATGGCAGTGTTTGCTCCTAGTTTCCTTTAGAGAATGACCCATTTAAAAAAAAAATTTGACTCTTTCGTTATCTGTGTTAAACAAACTTCTTGTTGTTGTCAGTGTGTTACAGCATGGGTCATACACCTTTATCATCGCATGTTTGAAGTGGTGTCTTTATCTTTGATGAGATTGCTTTCATTATTTAGGTATGGGAAAGAAGAGCACCACTGGCCCCTGGCCATGTCAGAAAGCTAGTACGAGATGGATATCGGGTGTTGGTTCAACCTGCCAATAAACGGGCGTTTCCTGTTCAGGTGTGGATGATATCTGTCGGTTTCAATTATTTCATATATGTTAAAATATGAAAAGCTATTTCATATTTGACGTATTTTTAATGCTGCAAATTATGTTTGTATTCTAATTTCGTTATTAGCACCTTGTTACAGTAAAATAGTGTTTGTTGTTTATTATCACTAGATGCGGATGTAGTGTTCGAGAAGGCCTGAAGGATGAAATCAAGTGGTGGTTACAAAAACCGCCTTGGTTTGGTGTCATGCTTTTTGAAGCCTTCAGTAAGAAGAACAAAGATTTTAATAATTACGATAGGAGGAAGGTTTTGTGATCTAGGCTTTTAAATATATCTTAGTCACCCTAGTGATCAAGCGCAAGAAGCTTACTTTTAAAATTTGTTTGTGCTTCCAAGACTTCGTTTTGATTTTGTGCTTTTGGCCTTCTTTAGGCTTTGTTGTCAGTGTTTCGTTTGTCGGTAGATCAATAAAGCATGATTATTGAAAAGCCATGTGTATCGGTATTCTACGATTCGTTTTTACAATGAACTGTTGAGTAGGTTTTTTGAAAATAGTGTTAATAATTTGATTTTTTGTGGCATGAAAACATGATGAAATAACGCTTTTTAAAGGGACAGGCCAGAAATTGTTTTGTTTGCAAAGTGGACAGTGCGTTAAATACTTTCTAGAGTTGGGTAACTAATTATTTTGAATCAGTACAGGCAACTTGACAGCTCAGCCACCTCCAGCAACAAAGTGAATTGCCGTGCAGCCCTTTGATTAAACTTGAATTGCTTGGTGTGCAAACTTATATGATCTATCAGTGTGACACAGGCATCACTTTTATTTTTTGACTTTTGTTATAAGCATTCTGATGTATTTTTTAGGAATACGCTTCAGTTGGAGCTGAAATTAATGAAGATTTAAGTTCCGCTTCTGTTATTTTTGGTGTAAAGCAAGTTCCTGTTGACAGCCTTCTTCTAAACAAGACTTATGTTTTCTTTTCACACACGATAAAAGCCCAGCCTGAAAACATGGCTATGCTTGATGCTATTTTAGAGAAGGTGAGTTTGCACCTCAATGGTTTTGCGTCATGTATTTTTATTTTATTTTGTTTTTTAGAATATTCGTCTCATTGATTATGAAAAGATGGAGGAAAATAATGGATTAAGAGTAGTCGCATTTGGGCAATACGCAGGTTATGCTGGAATGATAAATATTCTTCATGGAATGGGACTACGATTACTTGCTTTGGGACATCATACACCACTTATGGTATGCTGCACTTTACTCATTTTTTAAGGTCCATTTATTTGTTTTGATTGCACTTGCAAAAAATTATCTCGGAAAAAATACTGCGTTGCCACTTCTAGTTTCAGTAGAGCTGGCATTCTTCTGGCGTTGCAGAAAAGTGATACCAACACTTTGATTTATGACAGATGGCAGTCCTGTTTCAATCTATAAGATCTTTTCAGGGGACCTCCGGCAACGAGAATCGAGATCAAGTTAAAGTTAAATTAACTTTGATTTATAATCTTTCAATTTTAGTTTAATTTGTTTTTTGTAGCATATTGGTATTGCACACAATTACCGTACATCTGGTCAAGCCATTCAAGCTGTCCGGGATGCAGGTTACGAAATATCACTGGGCCGGATGCCACAATCTATAGGTCCTCTTACATTTGTTTTTACTGGAACTGGAAATGTTTCTCAGGTAATTTTTCAAGGGTTGATTGCCACTGATAACTTGAGTTTATCATTGATCAATTCTTACGTTTTCGGGTTTATTAATTGCTTTATTATTAGGGTGCTCAAGAAGTCTTTCGAGAACTTCCATATATTTACGTCGAACCGAATGAATTGAAGAACGCAGCACAGCATGGAGGTAAAGAACATGTGATTAGAATTATTTTAATCAGCTCGTAGCGCTGTTTTTTTCACATAGATCCAGCAGCTGTTTATGGCTGTGTTATTGACATGCATCATCATTTGAGACGAGTAAGCGATGGAGGATTCGACCTGAAAGAATATTTTAGTAAACCTCAACTTTATGAGTCTGTCTTTGCAAAAGAGGTTAGTTGTTTCGTAAAAGTTTATAATTTTGTTCAAACTTTGATCTTTCCTTTGTTGTGGCAGATTGCACCTTATGCCTCCTGCATAATGAACGGTATATTTTGGAGACCAAGCGACCCTCGTTTACTGACTACCTCAGACGTTGAAGCCTTGCAACAACCAGAAAATTCTCCCAAACTGTCTCCTCTAGCTCGTTCATCCGTCCTGTCTTCTGCTGGCTGCCCCAGGCTTCCTCACAGGTCGGCATAGGTTTTCATTTCACTTTTATTCATTGCCTAGCAGAGGTGATTTAAAATAAATAGTTGCTTAGCGAAGGTGATCACGTGTCAGATTTTTTCCATTTATTGAATCAGTGTCTGTGGTTGTACATATGAGCACTGCGTTGAAAGAAACTGACAATTGCTTCAAAAATCCGAGCATTTGAATTAATGTCGATGCTTTATTTTTACACAAACACTTATATCCTGATATCTTTATTAGAGGTTTGTCTGAGTTTAATCGATTACAGGCTGTCTGTCATTTTTTTCATTTTTCATTATTTTTTCATTTTTTTGGCAATTTGTCTGCACTACCAGTATAACTATATAAAATTTTTAGTTTTTCTTGAAATAGAAAATGCCTGCTTGATCATTTTTGCTATTTGCCATGCTAACCGCATAATAGCTTGTTTTTATACATCTCTGTAATTTTTGTATACTGCAGTTCTTGACAAAAGTGATGATTGTAAACGTTACAATGCTGCTAAACATCAAGCGCATACGGGTTCGTCTAATTTTGTCTCATATCAAAGAAGTTCTTTTAAAGTTCTTCCATGTTTTAAGATGTGGTGGGGCAGCCCAAACTGTTTATTTATGTATACTAATGGCAGTAAATCCAGTGATTTATGTTGCATTAGAAACACTGTCAGCCACTAAACGAGAAACTATTTATGTGCTGTAGCCTACTTTTTACTACTTTTCTAGTAATTTATTGATATTTTTTTAGGATTGGTGGTGCTGTAGGTTTATTGTTGCTATGGTTAATTGATCAGATACGTGGTTGGAGAAGTTGGATAAGAATGTGGTTGGAGAAGTTGGATAAGAATGTGGTTGGAGAAGTTGGATAAGAATGATGTAAAAATTAGGTTGTGGGCGAAGAGAAAAGACTTTGAGTATGTCTTGTGCAAGATGTGAATGTGCGAGCTAAAGTACAGTAAGCTGGGATTTCAAGCTTTGGTGTATCATTCAGCCAAAGGACGACACAAAAGTGTGTCAAAGGAAAGATTTTCAAACAATGCCAGACATATTACAGATGGTTTTATTCAAGCTGTAGCTGTTTCCGATCAGTTGCCCACAACTAGCCAAAGTATTGTGTTATTAGACCCATCACTTTCAGAAAAAGTTGAGCTGCTGAAGCAAAATGGATAAATGAGGCATGTTTGATGAAGTTTGATGAATGAGGCATGTCTCCTAGAAGTTGCGATCATTTCAGTCATACATTTCAGAGCATGTTTAGTGATAGTGAGATAGCAAAACAGTTTTAAAAGCTTTGTACATTATTCAGGATCGAATTGGGCCTCTTTTTAAAAATGATCTTTCCGCGGTTTGTCAAAAGCAGAAGGTGCGTTTACTCTAATGTTTAATGAAACCACTACTTTGCAAAGGAAGATGCAAATGGATATACTTGTTGGTTTTTGGGTGTGAAGACACAGACAAGGTAGTCACTAAGTAGTTGACCTCTTCTTCGGAAGGGCGACTGCTGCAGATATTGTTCAAAAAAATAATGGCTTATGAAAACAAAAGTAAGCTTCCGTTGAGCGTTTTTTAACCTATTTTGTGATGGACCGAACATCCGCAAAGCCGTCTAGGGTAAATTGAATGCAACGTTGAAGGAAATGGGATATCAAGGGCTGATTCCTTTTTGTAGCTGCTCACTGTACGTGGTGCACAATGCATTCAAGAAATGTATTGAAGCACTGAAGGGAGGGCATGCTTCGGAATTAGCTTATGACCTTTATAACTGATTTCAAGATAAACCATGTAAAATAGAGGATTTCAAAGATCTTTTTGAATGTGTGATGAGTCAGATCAGTCACTCTTTCTTCGGCTCGTTTCTACTAGGTGGCTCACTCTCTCATCTGTGTTGGTTCGTGTTTTGGAACGATGGAATGATGCAAAGGTGTATTTTTTGGAATGCCTGCTTAGAAAAGGAATGCCAACGTTTTTTGGATACAAATGAGAAATACCAAAGGATCAACTCCTGTCTTGGTGCCAATGAGAACACCTCTTTCATCGAGATAAATTTCATAATTGCTGTTTGCCCAGCCCTTTGAGAATTACCTTCAAGTGTTTCAAGCTGAAGGTCCATTTATTCATTATTTATTTAGAGAACAAGTTAGTCTACCGCGTACACTGATGATTTTTGAAAAAGGAAGCATTAGCTGATTTGACTGCAAACAGCTTGCAAAACAGAACATAGAACGGGAAGACATTCAGCTTGATGATTTCAAAGTAAACGCTGGACGCTAGGTCACATCCTGTTACAAAGCATTGAATGCCGAAAAATTAAGATTACCTGTTTTAAAAAGCTAAAATAAGCATATGTTGTAGTAGTTCAGATCTCCAGAAAAAGCTTTCTCTTGATTCACAATTTCTTCGTGATGTGCCTTGTCTTAATACAAGATATCGCACAAGTGACTGGACCGTCAATGCTATTGGTCGAATTGCTCTGTGTTTGTCGCATGTTCTTTCGACAAGAGAAATTAATATCGTCAGAGATGAATGGAAACTCGATCAAGTGAGCAAGGACGTAAAAAGCGAATGACTTGAAGAATCACGAACTAAAACAGTTTTGATGTGTTTTGGAAGAAGATGTTTAAGGTGAAATGTGGCTCAGGAGAAAAATATGCAATCCTAAAGAAAGTTGTCAAAAGTTCTTGAGGTTTACATAATGGCAGTGCTGATGTTAAGCGCAGCCTGTCACTCAACAACAATGTTTTAACTACAGAGCGAGTCCAGTTGGATGAGCAAACTGTCATGGGTCTCAGGCGCATGATTGATTACTGGTACAGTTCTAGAAATGGAGCTCATAGCGTTAGCACTCTCAATAGAAACGTTGTAAATGCTGTAAAGCAAGCTCACAAATAGCATATTGAAAGGAAAAAAGTGGAGGTAAATAAAAGAAGAATTGCTGCTGAAAACAGCCAAAAAGGCTTGAAGAACTTCGACAAGAAAACGAAGTGTTAGAAAAGCCTGAAAAACGCAAAACCATGTTGGATAAGAAGGACGACCAGTTAAATAAGAATCTTGAGATGCCTCTCAAGGATCAAGAAGTTGCAGAAAAGATGTTGCAACGTGCAACTAAAACTTTGACAAATGTCATTGATCAGGAAGATATGATGGCGATGAAGGCTGCGAAGGAAATTGTTTCTGTTGCCACTGCAAATTTAGCAGTTGTCAACTCAGGTGTCAGAGAGCACCAAAAACTATGCAGTCAACTTTCCTTAACGCGAAAAAACGCCTCCGAAAAAATGTTTGAAACTGTCAAGCAAAAAAAGTCGGTAGTAAATAACTTTGATGAATGTTTACAAAAGGAAACAGTGAAAATACAGTGACAACTTTATTGCGAGGTTTCGGCTGTTTTGCATGCCATCTTCAACTAAAGCATGCTGTTATCATTAATTAAGCTTTGAATAATATCTCTGCGAAGTTTGGTTTAGTGTAGTGTTTCAGTAAGGCAAGACGTGCACGATATGTCGATGTTTTGTAGCTAGCATTTTTTTCATTTTTCTTTTAAAAACGCTGCTATTTTTTCATTGTTTTGGTGATGGCTTGGTGGACAGCCTGTGATTGCTGTTTACCCTGATATAAAACGTAACCACCTGTCATGTTCTAGGTTAATTGCTATCGGCGATGTATCTGCTGATCCTGGAGGTTCTTTGAAGTTTATGACCGAATGTACGAGCATTGATGCGCCTTTTGATATTTATGATGCCACAAAGCATGAAACTAGCCACGGGTGAGATCTTCATTTGTTGTTTCCTATTTAAAAGTTTTTTCTCCAGACTCCCAGAACAAGGTCAGGGATTCTTGGCAAGCACATGCCGTAAGCTGTACTGATCACATGTTAAATTTCCAAGCTTTTTTTTTTCTGCTTGAAGGGTAATGCATTGCTTTAAATACAGGGTGTCCCAAAAAGATGTATACACTCTTTGAATCGTTATAACTTAATCAAGTTATTGATTTTTGCTTTCAAATAAATTGATGCAAAAGAAAGAATAAACATTTAAAGAATTTGTGAGAAAAAATATACAAAAACATATCAAATTAAATCTTAATAACACAAAAGACACTTGGGGCAATTTCAGAATGTTTACAAATTGACGAGTTCACATATGTACTCAAACTGGTGGCAGTTTTGCTCAATACGCTTTTCATATCTTGAAGAAATGGACTTAGAAAAGTCCAGCAACATTTTCTCTGGTATTTTAGCACATTCTTTTTCAATTGCTACTCTCATTTTAGCAATTGTTTTAGGTTTCCTACTGCAAACTTCGTTTTTTAGAAACCGTTGGAAGAAAAGAAACAGTTAGGATGTTCACCTAGTTTACCAGATTTGACACTGGTAAATTTCTTTGTGTTACTGTTTCTAAAAAACGAAGTTTGCAGTAGGAAACCTAAAACAATTGCTAAAATGAGAGTAGCAATTGAAAAAGAATGTGCTAAAATACCAGAGAAAATGTTGCTGGACTTTTCTAAGTCCATTTCTTCAAGATATGAAAAGCGTATTGAGCAAAACTGCCACCAGTTTGAGTACATATGTGAACTCGTCAATTTGTAAACATTCTGAAATTGCCCCAAGTGTCTTTTGTGTTATTAAGATTTAATTTGATATGTTTTTGTATATTTTTTCTCACAAATTCTTTAAATGTTTATTCTTTCTTTTGCATCAATTTATTTGAAAGCAAAAATCAATAACTTGATTAAGTTATAACGATTCAAAGAGTGTATACATCTTTTTGGGACACCCTGTATATTTGTGGCTTATTAGAAATGAGTGCTGTTACCCAAAGCGCAATTGCAGAGGTAGAACGTGCAATCATTCCGTTGTCATCGTCGTTAAAACGATGCTTTAGCCCAATGATAGTTCTGCTTGCGCCTGTACCATGATATTTTTTGTCATGTCAACATCAGTTATTACTTGGTGCATAGTATTGCAAGGTTATATCACAAAGCATTTTGAGCAACGAAGGATCGCTTGTAATTTTTGTAAAATGCTGTCACTGTATTACATGCATTAAACAAATCAATTTTCTTAGAATTCCGAAAAACTTTCATTATCAAAGTCTATGCTAATATTATTGTAACGCTTGGCCAATTGTTCTTCCGGTAGAGGGAAAAACAAAGATAACGTCTAAAAACTATGTTTTTATTTTTGACGTTTCGTTCGTCCAGTTACGTCGAGCATCTTCAGAAAAGAGTATGACGGTGAAAGTTTGCCAGAAATGTATTGCCCTCTTATTCAAATTGTTAAATGCACCACACTCTTTACTTTTACCCTTTTTTTACCCGAATTGGTTTTGCCATAGAAGAGGAAAAATTTTGAATGCTAGTTCTTATCAGACAATTAAACCTTTTGATTACTCATGTAGTGCTATGACTTAATCATCGTACCTCCTTGTTCGCCCGCTAGTATGCATTACTAATGTTTCACTTTTGTTTCAGTATAGTACTGGCATTCTAATTTTTCGAGTTGTGCTGCGTTTGTTCTGACCGATGGAAGAGTGATTTGTTTACTTCTCCAAACTCTTTTCTGAAGATGCTTTGCGTATCCGGCCGAGCGTAACGTTAAGAATAAATGTATAGCTTTCAGCTGATATTTCTTGTTTTTTCCTCCACCGGAGAAACAGTTAGCCCAGACTAGCCTAAATTTTAGTACGCCTGGTAGACAAAATATCACTGTTATTCAGTTTATTGCAATGCTGTTGATGATTTATTAGCAGTCGTAGTGCTGTTCATTGCGCTTCCCGTGTTTACAAGTGCAATATAACCTAGAGTTGGCATTTGATCGCTTTCATGCTTGTTTTGCTACTTGTTCATGGGCTGTCGTTTGCCATGTGTAGTAGTGTCTTTTTAACACTATTTGACTTGCTATGAGATTGCTTTTACTAACTTTTGTCTTGTTCAAGGCAGGCGTCAGTATGTCACTCCACGTGAGTCAACTGAATCATTGCTGCTACGACCAGTTTTTGTTAGTAAATTTCAAAACTTTTTTTGGAATGCTAGTTAATCTTTGAAGCACCGCAATTAAACACCAGTGTATTTTTTTTTTGGACGATTTCCTTGCATGTCACCTGTCGATGAATCTGTATAGATTGATACTTAAACGACAACGAAACTGCTTCAGAAGCAATTTTGATAAATGTTCTTACAAACTTGATTAACATGCAATTAAATTTTATGAAATTCTTTTCTGACTGCATGTCCTTGGAGTAATTAACTGCATAAAATTGAAAATCTTTTCACAAAAATTTGTCAGTTTTAATTGAGATCACTGTAAACTAGTGAGTTGCATGGGTTTAGTGGTGTGCTGTACTGCTCTATAATTGGGCATGATTACAAATGCAGTTGAGCTTTTTTTAACAAGTAATTACAGCTCTAATTGCATTTGAAGAAACATCGGTGGTAGCAAACTGCAAAACGTTTTGGTTATCAACGTAAAACACTTTTGCAACATCACTCTGTAATATGAGTTGCGATAAGTTAATTGGCAAAAGCGTCAAATGAAACGTTTCGCTCTAGGCTTCGAATAGGCTAGACTTTATTGAAATGTAATTATGTATGTTCTGATCAGGGTAAAAGGACCTGGCATACTCCTCTGCTCAGTGGACAATCTTCCAGCACAGTTGCCCCGTGAAGCCACCCAGTTTTTCGGTGACCAATTACTGCCATATATGGGGGATATTGTGAGTTTTTTTCCATAATTAAACATCAAGCTGTGTTATCGTTAAAGTGCCTGTATTTTTCTCAAAAACTTCATTGCCATATTGAAATATATCGTTAATTTTAGTGCTTCTCAACCAGTGAGCCGCCAAGCTTTTCGAAGTGTTACATTTTTAAGGTAGTTAACTGAAACGTTTCAGCAAGTTTTTTTATGAATGTGCATTAATTAGATCAAGCTTCTCACTAACAGAAAGTTGCACGAGTTGCTAATACTTTATTTGTTTCCTACTATCTCAATTTTTTCCTTATTTTGCCACATCTCATAATTTTCTCCAAAAATAACGTCAGTAAAGGTGGGTCGCGATCTGAAAAAGGTTGGAAAGCACTAATTTATTTAAAGTATTATTTAGTAGTTTTTAGTTCGGCCGCATATAGCCGATCCACATGTCCGAAAAAACCTTTAGTTTTTTGTAAAAATCTGGCTAAAAAAACTCCGGCTTTTGACGTTTGCGCTCACATGTCTAACTAGCATGTAAATTCCTAGGCTTTTATATTTTTGAACTGTAATGAGAAAGCAATAGGTAATTTTTTTGATATTAAATAAAAGTTTTTCAAAAAAGGGACGTTTTCATTGCTCTATTTTATAATTATAGCAAAATACTGTAAGATGTAAATTGGTTTTTGGTTGTTTTAGATCCATGCGACAACCTAAGATAGCGGTATTATCTTCCTGCATTACTTCTACTCCTTGTTTAACAACGATATTATTTATTATTATTGCAATAAATTAATGCAATTTGGTACACTCTGATAAATATGTATATAGATTTTACGTCATTTTTTTCCACGTATCGCAGGCTCAGACGTGCTGATTCAATGTATGGCTACCACCACACACTCGTTTTGAATCAGACTTTTTGCTGGAGCATCGTAGCACTGTAAACTCCGGATGCCCTTCCTGTCAAATATTAGTGATGCTTTTATAAAATTTGAACCCCAGACCTTTTGATTCGAAGAGCGTAGCAATTACCACTGCACCACCGCAGCTGCCCACAATGGCAAATATAATCGTTTGAAATGAAGCTGAAAAATAGCGATCAGTAACTTTACACAGTTTCGGTTAGGCTGCTGTAACACTGTCGGTTCGCTGAAACTGCCTATAGCTAGGGCAATATATTAATAGTTACTAATTTCTGGATTGTTTTTGATGCTGCCAATGAGCTGCTGCACAGCCAAATAAGTCTACCATACAAACTACTTGCCGTTGCCAACATTTAATAGCAAGTGGCTTACCTTTTAGTGGGTTACTTTCTTGAATTAGAACTTCAATTGGGTTAATTACCACATTTGTAGCTTAAAAAATATAATTTTCCGTCAGTAAAAGCATTACTTTGGATTACCCTGAAGCAATTTTTGCTACTATAGCCTGAAAAAGCCTTTTTTAGTAAAAAGTTCCAATACCGCGGACTTATAGCTCATACTTTTTGACTTAGACAAAATGCAGGCCAAAAGCTTGCTTCTGTAGGACATGTCGATCGACAAAGTAAGTGATTGTATATTGCTCTGTAGCGCCATCGATTTTTAGTTGCTTTGCAAAAATAGAATCAATCTTTGCTCACAAAATCCCCAAATACGTTGAATCCATATCAGAAACATTCACAACATAATAATAACTATATGATATGCTTTTACTAAAAGTGTAAGACATAGTAAAGTGTCATGAAAATGATTTTAATGGAAATAGACTATCGCTTAGCCCAGAGGTCGGCAACCTGCGGCTCCGGAGCCGCATGTGGCTCTTTTGCCTCCCATCTGCGGCTCTTTTGCTGTTCTTTGAAGCAAGTGAGTGTGAAATGATACTCAGAGCATTGACTCTAACTGCAGGTGAAGACCTTTTTTTCTTTTTTTGGAAAACACTTATGACCTATGCTCCGTAGAATTATTCTGGCTCTCATCGGTCTCCTTGCTGTGGTAAACGGGTCCAAATGGCTCTTTTGACGGTAAAAGGTTGCCGACCCTTGGCTTAGCCCAAAGCTAACGGTAAATCGGGTATTATGTCTATGCCTTACATTTTGATCCCGCTGGTGTCAATTTAATAAGTGCCACCTGCAGCAAGTCAAAAACTGAAATGTTAAGGAGCTACTTCACAGAGTTTCTAAAACTTGGTATCATTATTGTTGTGAGAACTAGCTGTTGTTACTTACATAATAAAAAATTTGGCAAAATATAAGAACTTTGAGCTTTTTTGATCTCAAACAGTTTTTTTTTCGACAAATTAACCTCTTATTTGAACGCACTTAACGGTATGTCCAGCCAGATGTTTTCTAACAACAGTAGTGTAGTGTGAACATTTTCTGTGGTGATTTGACGCACCTGGGATAGAAGGCACTCTTATTTACACTTTGTTGCTTCGATAAAAGCAGTCGTCTTTTTCTTAAAAAGTTAGCTAGATCATTTTTATAGTAATGCAGGACGCTAGCGATGCGCTTAGAAAACTTGCTGTTTGCTCAGTAGATCATTTTTGTATTGCACATTTTAACTTCATGCGCAGAACCAGAATTTTTGCGCCAAATTTTAAAAAACTTTGAAACACACTCCATCAGTGCGATAATTTGCAATTTTTGACTGAAGGAAGATGTGGCGTCGGCAAAACAAGGATTGGCAAGCATATTTTAGAAGTAATTTTAAATCTGTCATTTTTAATAAATTTTCGCCGAGCTTAAAACATACTGTAAAGAAAATATTTACTTCTTGTTGTTATTGTTTCAGGTGTCAAGTAGCACTAAAACTTCCTTTAGAAATATTGATAATGGAATATCTTCAGTTGTGAAGAACGTAAGTTGATTTTTTTTCTTATATTTTTATAAAAATGTCATTCTTGGTGCTTAATATTATGCGACGCCATGTGCTTTGAGACATTTTTCTCAACATAGGTAGCGTTATTGTATTATTTCGTATATTTTCTTTGAAAAACAAAAAACTTATAATAAAATACATGCAGGTTTTTTTATAAAGTGTTAGGTGCCTGATATGGACCTGCAAGGACCCGAAAAATATGTATTTGGAGGTGTCCTCCAAAGAAAAAAATGGACAACGCTTGTTGTGTTGCCGCGATTGTGTCACTCGCGGTGTATTTTATCGTCAGGCTAGAGTTCATATTCATAACTTCACTAAAGTTAATCTCCGGGTCCTTTGTAGCTGAATCCCTTGTGCAGTCGTTACTGACCCCAGTTTGGGAACTTCCACTCTGTCACATAGACATAATTTTCTCTGATTCTAGGGACCCGATTTTCATTTTTAGGGACCCAGATCTAGTCCCAAAAACGCCTTAAAAAACCCTGAATACATACATAACTAACTATAACGTAATAACGTGTGGATGCGTAAAGACTTATGGCCCACCCTCTATTTTGCCACATTCATTGCAGCAAGATTGCATTCCTATTTGTTTTCCATCATACCATTAATTACTTGTTAATTATTGAAAGCTCGTGGAACTGCGTTATCTGTAAGTAAGTGCTAATTGCAGGGCAATTAGTTCTGGTCAAGAAATACCAGATGTAGTGTAGACATTGTATGATGGATGGAGTTTAAAATTGGTCTGATGCTGGTAGAAGCTGTAATCAGAAGTTGAATTCAACATTGCATTGTATTCTAAAAGTCTTCAAGAATATAAATACGAAGTTAAAAAACTGCGCGATACTTTTTTGGAACTTTTATACTTTTGATGCTTGATAGTTTATCAAAATAGCCGCAGGTTGGTCGGATTAAGGCCGATTTCTCGAACGATACAAATGTTTATATTTCTGTTTTGTTCTATAATTATTCGAATGATTAACTTGTGTCTGGTATAATTAGATTAGAATTCGAGCAACGTTGCTCACAATCAGATAATTTATATTGAAATAACAACATCTGACGAAACAGCCTTAATTGGAAGTGCTCGTCCAAATTTAGACAAGTTATCTTTGACAATCCTGCTGAATTTTATTTCTAGTTATTGTACTACTTTGAAAATGGTTTCATTGCAGGAAAGTGTTTGTGACGGTTCTAGGAAAATTCGCCGTAAACAAGTTTGCTTTAGGAAAACTCGCCTCCACTGTACACTGCCCCGTACATTTACATACCGGGCCTGCCCCTTCGGTGTACACTGCCTTTTGCCTATTAAGAGAAATTTCCTGAGGCGAGTTTTCCTATGGCAAACTTGTTTACGGCGAATTTTCCGGACACGGTTTGTGACGCACTCATTAGTGGTAGTATCACATCCAGAATCGATATTTTTTCGCTTGAGGTTAATTGCGGAGTCTTTTTTTGCTAATTGATAAGAGTGTCACAAAAAGTTGTTGGCAAAACAACTTTTTTAAAGCTAAAAGTTCTGCGCCACCAGCAAATTATTCTGTTATTACTGTAATTAGTAAATGCAATCGTCTACCGTTCTACTTGCTAACAGGCAATCATTGCATCAGATGGAAAGCTAGCACCAAAATTCGAATACATTCAAGAAATGAGACGAAAAAGGTTTTCACTTGATAAATATCTTGTTTTTATACTTTATCATTTATGTATTGGTTGTCTTTAAAGTTAACGTTATTGTGATTTTTGATCATAGACTACTATTAGTTGAGTGGTGTGATTGTCGCCATTCCTCAGAGATATTTTTTTTGCAATTTTTCCAAATTTTCTCAAAATCTTCCTAAAAATTTACCACAACAGATAAATATTTTTGAAAACTTAATGGTAATTTTTGTTGGGCACTTCAATTCTTAGAGGTTGTAACTTGGAACACTGGTAGCAAAAAAACGTCATGCTTTGCTGTAGCGTGCATGTAGCCAGCAAGCTATATATTGACAAGTGATACATTTAAGCAGACTATAGTCGTTCTAAGAAAAGCGGAGAGGTAGTGGGATTTGAGGTTTGAAAAAATGAGGAACTGCTGTAGGCTTAGCTGTGATGATAGGTGGGAGATAAAACTGCAGTGGAGAAGAGAAAGTGGGAAGTTTTAATGAAGTATAGAAAGACTGAGCTGGATGCAATTAAGTGGAGTGAGGCCAGGAAGGATGAGGAAGTTAAGGGGAAATGAAATTTAGGAGTTGGTGTATAATAGAGCTAAAGTAAAATGAAAAGCGTTCCTAGTTTTATCGTCTTCCACGCACCTGATTGCTTTTCTTAAAAGAAAAGTAGACTTGTCTCTGAAAGCAACTACAATTTAGAGCGTTTTTCAAGTTTGTCGACCGAAGAGAAAAGATAAATAGTGCTTTTTGGAATTTTATGCAAAGATTGGTATTTTCTTTTTTTTAAACAAAAAATTTTTAGGCGGTTTGGGGATTTTCGCCCGCATTGCAATAAAAAAGTCTTAAATCGTCCGCCACTAGACCATATTTTACAACACTTACCTGCTTTAATTGGGTTTATCCAACTCAATCAGTTTATATATTCTTAAAAGTTGTAACAGAGTCAAATTTTTGGCTGAAACGGTTTGAAGTTTTAAGTTAAAAAATAAGTGCTTATTACCTCAGAACAACTAAAGTTTTGTGAATTGTGGAACACTTTTTTGTCAGCGTTGATGATTTGGATTTACCAGGCATTGTGGAGTCCGTTTAGTGTTTACACATTGTTTGATTTATGGTTGCGGCTAAACTATAGTTTGCTCTGACGTCATATCCAATATTTATTACATAATCTTTAAAATAGCTTTTACAGCAAGAGTGATCAGCTCTAAATATTTTACTAAGCAGCATAGGGCAAGGCTGCTTCAAGGTTAGCAGGTTGTAACTTCTCTATTAAGTTTCAAGAACATTATTTGAAAGTTAATGCTTAGCCTACTATCGTGTTTTAGGTATTTTCTAATACTTTAGCATTAGCATACAAGCAACTTTCCTAGCTATCTTACTGATACTGAATACATATTTTCCTATCTCGCAGAAAGAGTGTTGGATTCGCTCAAGTATGCAGCAGCAGTTGGTGTTTGTTGTGCTAATCAACACATGATTGACAGGTTTAGTTGTTTATCGTTAGCCTATCTGTACCGGTTTACCGCTTCCCATTACTGAGCCGGGGAGCCGCTATAATCCAGATAAAGGCTTATTTATTGTTTGCCTAGTGGTTCTCAACCGGTGGGCTATGGCCCATTAGTAGGCCACAGCATGTAAGTCGGTCGGGCCACAAACGTCTGTTCACTTTGAAAATGGGTTTGCATGCCGAATAAGGTTGAGAAATACTAGTTCATATAAACAGCCATACGGACCAGGACCTGTGAACTAGAGGCGCAATAACCTTTTTTTTTGGAGATCAACTTCACTGTCATCATGATATCTTACGCTTATCCCAATGATATTGTAATCATCACATCAGAGTTTTTATAAAAGCTGGCCCCAAAAATGTGTGACTCCTTGAAGTGGGCCACGGCACGAAAAAGGTTGAAAACCAGTGGCCAAGATGTCATGGGATCTAGATCCAGTTCATGTCAAAGTGCCTTTTTACTCGTCTTAAACTAGTTGTTACCCCCACAGCTAAAAGTTAAATAGGAATCATCAAACGGCTGGCACTTTTACTGTGTTTATTTGTATCAACAGCTTCAAACAAATGCCAGTTTATTGCAGTCGGTACTAAACGGATTTTGTGCTAATAAGTCCTTTTACTTCTTGTAGCCAATATAGCATATTAGAGCGCCTTGTCCTTTTAAAAGGACCCCAAACTCTTGCATGTTTGCCTCTCTTACAGAAAATGTTAGCAACTATAATTAATTTTGAAATTTTCAGGAGCTGTAGGCTTCGTGCTATAAAAAAAGTTTGGCGTAACCTCGTTTCTTATTAGCGATATAGTTTCCATTACGACAAATTTCGCCGATTTTTTACTTCCGAAAATGTCTGAAACAGGGAAAAATCTGTGAGTATTATTTTATTTTTACAAAAGATTTAATTATTTATGTACTAGTCGTAGTGTAATTAATGGTAGAAGTTTTTACCATTATTTACACTACGCTTGTATATCTGCAGCAAAAATCTTTGTCAATTATTGTTTTTCATCTTAATTGCTTTGTTTAATTTTTGATGTGTTTTTAAAAGGACAGTGGGCTTTAAGTAGCTTTTCGCATTTTTACCTAATTGTTGGTAATTTTGCCTTGAACTACCGCTAAATGCAAATTTTAACTAAATTTTTTACTGCAAATTTAATTTAAATGCAAATTTTTAACAGGTACAGCCTGATTTAGGCTTTATCTCTGTTTGATGAAGTTACAGAAGATTTTTCTAAGGCTGTTTTCTCCATCTTTCCTCCTGATTCCCTGAGGTTGATAATGATGATGAAGATAAGCCGAACGCCTTAATCATCTTTCTGGAAAACAGCTTGCTGCCCCAATCGGATTTGTCCTCGTACATCAGAATCTACAGCTATTTCTGCTGTAGGAAATAATAGAAGCACTGATCAACACAGGCAACCCCAAACAATATCAACAAAAAAGAAAGGAAAATGAGCAGCTGAAGACACTACATCAAAACTTTCACATGGTAACCCAAATTTAAATTTGCAAACGAACATTGGACACCTATAGAATTCTTCGAGTTTTTTTTTGTTTTTTGATGAAAATTTAGTGAATTGGATTGTTCAGCATTCAGTGTTGTAAGCGAGGCAAGGTGGCAATTATTTGTATGAATCTAACATACAAGAAAAGAGGACTGCCCTGGCAGTTCTTCCAGACAGTGGTTACAGCAAGTTACCAAGAAGAAGAATGTATTGGGAGGCGCCTACAGATGTGCGTAATGCTGCTATAGGCAATGCTGCGTCAAGGAACAGATTTTATATGTCTCCGCCTTCTTCACTTTGCAGACAATAAGTAATTTGACGCAAGTGATAGGTACGCTAAGGTGCGCCCGCGTTTTACTAATCTGAATCAAAAATGGTTACTTTACTTCCCATAAAATAGCTGCCGATCCATCGACGAATCAATGGTGTTATCTCGTCGTCGACATGAGTTAAAACCACATATACGTTTTGGCAGGAAAGTGTCGTTTTTGTATACTCCTAAACGTTATTTGGTTCAAGCAGAGCCTTAGCAAGAAGCAAACACCAATTGTCACATTGAAGGTCTAGGCATGAAAGGCTCCGTTGTTGCTGATTTACTCTATAGTCTTTTGCGTAGCAACTACTATTCGTTCTTTGACAACCTGTTGGCATCTTTATCTTTTATGGAATATTTGAGTAAGAAGAAATTGGTTTAAACTAGTACTATACGCCAAAATCGAACTGAAAAAGCACCACTTCAAGAACCAGTCGGCATGAAAAAGAAGCCCAAAGGTAGCTTTGAACAGCAAACCGATAAAGATACTGGAATTACATTTGTCAGATAGTATGACAGCGCCATTGCTATCCTGACATCCAAGTGTCTTGGAGCTGTTTCTTTGAAAAATACTCGTTAATTGTCTCCAGTGGAAAAGAAAACCATTGAGGTGAAGCAACCACACCAAGTAAATCTTTACTGTAACTGCATGGGTGGAGTTGATCAAATGGAACACAACGTCGGAAAATTGCGTCCTGCTATACTATATGAACCCACTCTTTTCATGGTTGCTGGGAGTTTCCACCCAAAATGCCTGGCTTCTTTGTCGGTGTGTTCCAAGGAAGAGACGTCTTTGACTGGATTTCTTGGAAGGAGTAGCAATACGCTGCTTATTTTTAGGAGAACAAACATCTAGGTGAAGGTCTAACGCATGCTTATCTTTAGGAAAACAAACATCTAGGTGAAGACCTAATGACTGCATCCCTCAAAGTGATTCCAGAAGTACAATTCGACCGCTTAAATCGCATAATTGTTCTGAGAAGCAAGTTCGCTGCGCTGGATACAAGAAAGTACAGCGTATGTGCTATAAGTGCAAAGTCTAGCTAACATGTCGGCAACTTTGCGCCTTTTCACAAAAGACAACACTTTTTGAAGTGTACTTACGTTATACCAAGACTGTGCTGTTTAAGACAAATCAGCATGAGCTTTGAGTGTTTTCGTTTTATTTAGTGTGTTATTTGCGTCATGCTTTTTCCCTTTTTTATAGCAAAATACATGCACAAACATTGTAAAAATTTCAGTAGTTGTGATTTAACTTTGTTCCAAAACTATTGAGATTTTTACAATGTTTATTTGTTGATTTTTACAATTCCTTATTCAAGTCTTGGATAAATTGTATCATCTTATATAATACGATTTTCTAGCATATTCTTCGGCCAAAAACAACACGAGAGTGTGTCGAGCTCAATCTGCAGTTGAAAGGTACCAAGACCCCATTGTCCTTTTAAAAGGAGAAAAAGAAATTTGACTTTTTCTGTTAAAATTTTTCCCGTGCGTAAAAACGAGTAAAGCATTGCAAAGTCATAAGAAAAAAATATCCGTTGGAACTTAATTTAGGCTCAACGACCCAGCTGTTAAAGCTCTCGATTTACTGCTTAAAGCCTGTCTGTCATTTTCTTTTAAACAATTAATTGAAAATGTAATTAAGATTAAGCCATAATGTAAACGTTAGCGTTTATTGCCTGATGCTCCATAATTTTTATCAGTAGACGTTTTCGATGATTTGCATGATAGTAGTTGTAGTTGTTCCACACTTTAGGACAAAAGTATTGAGTTCCAAACTCTGTCGCGTTTCAATAGAATTTTTGTTTTATCTCAATTTTTAATTTACTTCTTAAAATTGAGGCGACGTATAGTATGGCTCGAATAATTAAGTCTGGTTGCAACTTAATAGCTAGGAAAAGATTGGCTTCCACTGAGATACTTTAACCCACGCACTTCTCGATCAAGAACAGAACTAATGTACTCACAAACCACTTTAAAACTTCAAATTCCTTCACTTGTCAAATACAGAAACTAAAGCACTTCACTACAAAAATATCAGACTAACCAAAACTAAAACCACCAAAATGATCGCTTGATTCCTGTCACAACAATCACCACAGTACTACACTCTACTATCTCTCTGAATTGCACTCTCTGTCACTCTAAAGTAGTGAGAAATCTCGCCGCCTTATATATACGACTGGAAAATAATCTAGAAATTGCTAGAATATCACGTGACACAGGAAAACACCGTAAATAAATTACGTAATCGGTAATAATAAAAAAAGAAAAATCTCCGAGAAGAAACAAGAATCACTAGAATACCCTGGAACTTAGTTACGTAGTCAACCCATGTGACGTAACAAGAGGCTGTGAGTTACAAATCTATTAATAACTGCGAAAGAAAAAAAGGTCTTTTTTCGAAAACAGTATAGCAAGTTTAGGGCTTCAGACAATTCAAATTTCCAAATAGAACGATCACTGCAAAATAAAACAACAGATCACAATAACTATACATATAAAAAAACTATTCTTCTAATGCAAATTTACTTATTCGTGACAAACTCCTTAGTCACCATTGATATTCATGAGGAAGGGCATTCGGAATTTAAAAGTACTGCGTTGCTCCGGCAGTAGTCTGGTTCGGAAGTGACGGTGTAGTAGTAGACATACACTTAATCAGTCGCCTAAGCTAGCGAAAACGCGGTAAGGAGCAAGGATTTTGCTTCCGCTCACAGAAATGATGAAAAGCGACAGGTTTACATCTCAGTCAGTCGGCATGCTTCGTCCTTCATCGCCAAGGCTAAGGCATGGTATGAAACATGCTTACCTGTCTCCTATATTTAATCCCAAATCAGTGTACTCTATCCTTGAACCTGTCACTGGCTTTCTCGTTTTCTAACTGTTTGTTACCCAGGGAATCGGCATCGTTCTATGCCAACTATCTGAGATTTCACTTCGTCAAAGGCTTTGCCTAGCAGAGGTAGGGGTTACTTTTCTGAGCTCCACCGAGTCTCATGCCCTGAGAACTCTCGTTTCTATTTCTGTTCACCTCCAGTGGATTTCTCGCGGCTGCCGCCATTCCTCCTTCCCTATCATCGGCCCAGACAAAGTCACCAATCCCACGCTTAAGCATCTCCCCTACTCCGGCGTGGACCTTCACACCTTCAACTTTTCCTTGTCTTTGCATTCCTTTCCTTCCATCTGGAAGCCTTCCTCTATTTTATCCTCAAGATGGGAAAATCCCTCGACTCTCCTGCTTCTTTCCGGCCTATCTCTCTTACTTTCTGCGTCTCAAAGCCGTTTGAGCACATCGTTCTATTTCGTCGTTTTTCTTTCATGAGTTTAACTCCATTCTCACTCCCCGCCCGGCCGGTTTTTGCCTTGGTGAGTCTACTGTTGATCAAATTGTTTTTCTTTCTCAGTCCATTTCAGTTGGATTTGACCAACCCAAGCTGGGCACTCGGACGATCCTTGCTATTTTCGACTTTCCCAAGGTTTTCAGGTTTGTCTGTCATCCCGCCCATTTTCATAAGCATATTTCGGCTGGCCTCTGCTTTGTTTGGTGGACTCAATCTTTCTTTTCTTAAATGCGCATTTGCGTGGTTTATCAAAATCACGAAAGTCGCTTCTGTCAAGTCCGCCAATGTGTTCTTGTCCCTTTTCTCTTTTTATCAACGGCCTCCCTGCATCCCTATTTTCTTCCATCAGCTTCTCTTTTTATGCTAACAATCTTGTCATCTAGTCCTCCTCCTGTCTGTACCCACCGTTGCAGAGATTACGTAAAGAGCCTTTATTCAACTGGAGCACTGGTGTCTTCGTCTTAGTCCAAGCAAGTGCTAGGTCTTTTCTTTTCGGTGTTCGGTGGATCGCCACCAAGCTAATCATTTACTCTGCTCACCGCTTCAATTCTACTTTCACTTTTGTTGGGGTCGCCTTTGATTAAATTCTTTCCTTTTCTGCTCATGTATTTCGTTGAAGGCCAAGTTGTACTGTCCGGCTACGGTGTCTGTGGCGCTTGCTCTTTAGCGATTCCTTTTTACTCTACGACTTTTGGACCAGGTTTTGGGAAGTTGCACGGCTTCTGGGGATTTGTGGTCTCCCGCCATGCCCCCATCCCTCGGAAGGGATCGGGGAACAACTACAGGACGCGGGAATAGAAGACATAAAATCGACCTTATTTGTTGCAGACAATATTGATAAATTGCCATACGAGCATGAAGCGCTTGCTGCAGTAATACACTATTTAAAAAAAACAACTAGTAATTGCGTAAATCGAATCTTCAAGTAGAGCTTTGCGCCCATTTAAACCCGTCTGCTTTTCCTGCGTTTTCATTTCCTGCTTAATGGCTTTGTGCTTGCATGATATGATGTAATTAAATGATATCAGTGGTGTATATGATAGAAATACAAGTTACTAGGAATTTGATGTCGAACGGTTTATAATTGTGACGTCACATTAAGCTGCGTGGTTGCAATTTCGTGATATAAAAATCAAGTATACCAATCGCTTAGAAGTGTTATGTTATACAGTGACTATTCCTTTGTGGTTTGATTGATGAACCAACTTTTAGAGCTCAGGAGGGAGCCATGTCTCAAACGTCTGCCGAAAATCACAAAGTTCTTGTTCTCGGCGCTGGATACGTATCTTATCCATTAATTGATTACGTCACCAAACATAATGACACTGCTGTTACTGTAGGTAAGAATTCTCTGCATAATTGGTGAGAGATGAATTGAAATTACTCTTTAGTCCCTAAATGCTAGCTTAATTTCTGTTCTACGCTGTAAGAGTATACCATTAATGTTTGCCATGATTAAAATCCGACTCGCTTGGTAATATACATGTAGGTGTGGTATACAGGCACGTGCTTTTTTGGTGGAAGATTAAACGTTCCAAATTTATTAACGTCAATACATAAAAAGAGAGAGTCTTGAAAAAAATTTGAACGTAAAGAGTGATAACTCTTTTCGACCCTCTGAAATGTTGCTGTTACCTCATTTTGGCGGCGCTTCGTGGTTTGCTGGTGAAATTATCGAAGAACGAGAAAAACCGAATTCTCTTGTTTTCTGCACTCGCGTTGATAAATATGAATTTGCTACGTTTTATCACTTGCTGGTTACAGTATTATGTGCGTACGCTTTATTTTTCCAATGATGGGCTGTTTACGAGCTACGTCGAGCCCGTCTTCCTTTACGGCTGTTTAAATGCTGTAGATTAGGGGTCGGCAACCTGCGGCTCTTTTATCGTTATTTATTTGGAGAACACTTCTGTTAGGAAGGTGTGAATCAGGAGAGCGTGCTTTGAAATTTGTTTGACACTGGAGAACACCCTTGGTTTGGTGGGCGATATCATACTTCTTTGGCGGCTTTCACTGTTCTCGTTTTTGTGAAAATCGGGCTCGAATGGCTCTTCGCTCGTTAAGGGATGCCGATCACTACTGTAGAATAATGTTGCAGTAGCCGTAGCGATGGTTTTATAATTTGGGCTGCAAAACTTGTGGTTAAGAAAATGTTCAACCGGCAGCCCCGTATTACAATGATGGTGTAGTGGCGTTGCTCTAGCATATCCGCATTTTTACTACTATTTTATAGAGGTTGATGAAACTATCACGATGTGTTTAATTTTTTAGTGTCCGCCCTTAAAGACGAAGTGGACCATTTATACGGCAAATACAAACGGGTTAATCCTGTAATCCTTGACGTTTCCCAAGAAAAAGATCGTCTTGATGAACTGGTCAAAGGCCATGACCTTGTCGTAAGGTCAGAAGCGAACGTTTGCATTGAAGTGATTTTTTAGAAAACCATACTTTTTTTAGCCTTCTGCCATACTCTCTTCATCCTGTTGTAGCAGAATTGTGCGTCAACAACAAAAAAAATCTCGTAACGGCAAGTTACGCCTCCGAAGCGATGCGAACATTTCACCAAAAGTAAGACTGTTTAATTCAATCTGTTTTAGTAGATTTTGTAAACGCTGGCATTGTATGAAATCTAATTGTATCTCTTTAGTATAGTTTTATGATCTGCACATTAGAATAAGAGGTAGGGTTTGATTTAGTGTTAGGGTTGGGGTTATTTTTCTTTTCTTTCATTGTTATAGATCTCAAACTATGCTACATACATTGCTGTAGATCAGGGGTTCTCAAACTGGGGTACACATACCCCCAGTGGTTTGCGAGAGAAAGCTGGGGGATACGCGAGCGAGTTTCTCGTAGTGGTATCATAGGCATAAAATATCAACAGAAACTGAGTATCCAACATTTAGGTCTTTGGGTTTTTTAACTGGAGGGTGAAAAGGTTTGTCAGGGGTAGGGGGCGAAGGCACTAAAATAGTTAAACACCAAAAAGTCTTCACGGTTGTTTTAAGAGCTATTTCGCAAAACTGATCAGAAATGGCGCTCTAAAATACTTGGATCTCCAAAAAACGAGTTTTCAATTTGAGAAAGAAAGTTTTTTGGGGGTTACACCACATATCTATGTTCTACTAAAGGGTGCTTGTCTAAAAAAAAGTTTAAGACCTTTGCTGTAGATCGTGTGCTATGCCGCCGTCATTTCATGTTGATATTACTGGACAAACATAAGTGATGTTGAAATTTCACATTTTTACTGGCATCATTTACCGGAGCTTTTGCTCACTTCTTCTCTTCCTTGCGACGGAAAAAGCTTTAAACATATTTTCAAGTTCTTGCTGAAAACCTATTTCCTTCGATTAAAGCAGTCTGGAATACAAATTGCAGACTGGCAGGGCCACCTCCAACAAGACAGAGTACCATTAGTGGGTGCCCAATTGAGTAGCTTCATAACTTGAACCGGTGAAACGCCGTCGTAATCACAACCAACTCTCTTTTTGTCATCGTCATTGTTAGTATGTAGAACTGTTAACCTAGTTTCATTTTTTACGTGATTTTTAGTGATGTTGATTCAAAAATAAAACGACCCATGCTAGTTCGTAAACGGTTTTACTTGGTGACCATGGAATTAGCAGAATCAAACTTTGTTCTTGTGGCGTAGTTCGGACAGCAACATACGATTCGCAGAATTGTTCAAAGCTACAAGTTTCACGCAGTCTCAACGACACCAACAACGAGAACCTATCTGATTACTTGTGCTATTTGAGTTAGTAACTGCGTACTTGTGGTGATGATGCAGATTGGAGTGCTGTAGGAAAGCTTGTGTTTTAGAGCGTTAGATGCTGGCATCTCAATTATGATGGAGGTAGGACTTGATCCTGGAATTGATCACATGCTCGCTATGGAGTGCTTTAAGGACATCAAAGATAGAGGTGGCTTGGTAAGTAATTCATTGATGGACTTTTTTTTGGTACTTATCTGCTCATGCGCAGAAATTTAGGTCAATGTTGAATTGAATAGAACCTGTATGCGTGCAAAATTTGTTTATTCGTGATACTGCAAAGCATTGAAGTGCATTGTGGATGCACTGTGAGTTGTCATTTATTTTTTTGCATGTTTTTGACTTTGTCTTAGATCCGGTTAGGTACGTAAAAGATCTGTGGTCCCTACATAAGGCTATATACCCTGCATATCAATCGGAATGCCATTGTATTAAGATCGGCTGTGATTTAGCAGTTGTAAGGTCGTGGAGTGTGTTAAGCTCTTCACGGTTAATATTGAGTTACTCTGCTAAGCAATGCTATAAAGTTTGTTTGAAATGAAATTATTTTATCTTTTTAGTAGTTTTCAGAAGTGCTCCCAAACCCATTCGCTGTTATTTTTCTTTCACAGAGTAAAAATTATTGTTTTCGTTTAGATTACATCTTTTGTGTCATGGTGCGGCGGACTTCCTGCACCGGAAGCAGCAGATAATCCGCTTCGATATAAGTTTAGGTGAGAAAATTGGCTTGTTGGTTAATTGTTGTTAAACACGAAAGGAGCTGCCTCTAGTTTTGAAAAATGTAATGAATTAATTTAATAGCATTTGCTGTTGTCGTTTTGTGGCTTCCTGCTCAGGCTATTTGAGGCCCATTGCACTTTTTCTAATTATGGCCGAGTAAACTCTCTTTCATATTTCGTCCTCATTACTTTTATTGCTGAGCGTCAAGCAGGGAATCTGTGAATTTTTGAAGTTCGATATGACTGGACAAGGGAATTTCACCCAGGTCTACCGACTGCGAAGCGGTCGCTCTATCATTTCAACACCGTGGCGGTTAACACCAATTGAATGTAGGTCTGTACATTTTATTACATTATCTGAACTGAGTTATGAAAAAAGCATAAAACATTAGCTGTTGTCTGTACACGCAGTTGTTTCTATTTTAGTGTCTGACACTACTTTTAGTTGGAGTCCAGTCGGTGTTCTCATGGTCACGCTAGCTCCTTCCAAGTACCTTGTAAATGGCGAATTGGTCGAGCGGAAAGAAGGCGGAGAAAATTATCGCCATGGCGTGTTGCCCATTGAATTTATGCCTGGTTTTAATTTGGAAGGACTCCCGAACCGTGACTCAACAACCTATAAGCAAGAGTACGGTCTCGAACACGCGAACACTGTACTACGAGGCACTCTTCGATACAAAGTAAGCACATGTTCTGTTTGGAACAGCATTTCTTAATTTGAGAAAAATTTATCCGTTAGGAAATATACCAATCTACCATTTTTATTTCTTTATATTTTGATAATTACATTTCTTTATTCTCTTCGGAGATGTTGTAACAAAGATTTAACAAAAATAAATTTGCTAACAGTTGAATGCTTTGGGATAAATCTAATAAATTGGAATTGGCAAAAGGGTAAAAATTGGAAGAAGGTTAAGAACCGCTGATTTAAGACCTTTGGTAATTAAATTGCAACATATGAACAACTGGACAACCTGGGAGAGTAGGTTAGACCAAGGCTACCTAGATCGGTTCCCTTGGTTGGACCGCCATCAAGGGCAAATAATGGTTGTGCGTTTAAACCTCAAAATGGCCGCGTCGCTTTTTTCTTGGTACAAAGACTTTACGAAAAGTTCTCTTGCGATAGAAAAGAGTTAAGCACGCTAGCTCCTTCCAAGCAGTGCTAGCAAGTTTAAAGCAGTGCTAGCAAGTTTAAGCTGGTTTCAAGAACGATGTTTTACTACAACCGACCTAAAGTTCTACCGCGACCGTAGAAAAAATGTATTATCGCTTGCATACAGCACAGTGGCCATGTCTTTTGAAATTGTGCGGCCAAAAGCAAAGTAGTTAGAATCCCCAGCTAGTAAGCTGTTGAAATCAGTTGATAAGAATAAAATTCCTTTTGTTTTTACACTGGAACTGTTAATTTGTTACCCATTGATTAAATTAGTATGTTTAAGACAATAGAGAAGTTGAAACGTTTTGATATAATTCTTTATTAAATGCAATTTATAGAATGGTGACCGTTCTTCTTTTGATAAAGGGTTATGCTGATGCGATAGTCGGTCTTCAAGATCTGGGAATAATTGACCTCAGCTCATGCTCAATATTAAGTGAAGCTAAAACTCTGACTTGGGTAAGTTTACATGTTGCTGTTATTATAAGGTAGCTTGTGAAGACAGGACGGTGGCTTCACATTCTCCCGCTTCAAAAGCCGGTGACAATTTTCTTGAATGCGTGGTCTGCCGGATGTCTGGAGAATTTTTCAGAAATATTTCTCCTACTAATATAATTGATTTGCCCCTACCCCTATAGAAAAATTTCCTAAGTATGTGCCTTGATTGTTGATCGAAGCTACTGCAGCAAGAAAGTAGTAGTGATTCAGTTTTTATCCGGTGTTGTCCCTTTAACAGAGATGGCCGGATTTACCCCATTCCTTCTGCAATTGCTCGCACTCCTTCCCTCCACTTGTCTCGTCTCAGGGCATCCTTCTTCAAACCAATCTTCTCTGTCTCCTCTTCCACTTGCTTCTTCCAGGTCTTCTTCGGTCGTCCTCGCTTTCTCTTGCCAGTCACTTCAAGATTCAGAGCAACCCTCAAAACACTATCGTCATCCCTCCTCAGCACATGTCCATACCATCTAACTCCATTCGCTGTTCCTAACCGGTCTATAGTTTCCTTCAACCCCAACATATCCATCTGCTCTTCAGTCGTCTTCCTGTCTACCACTTTCTGACCGCACATGGCTCTCACCATAGCTCTCTCCGTTCTTCTTAAAATTGCTTTTTCATTTTATTTTAGACATCATGTCTCACTTCCATACAGTATTGCTGATCTTACACAACAACGATAGACTTTACCTTTCATCTTTAGAGGAAACCTATTTCCAAGCAACAATTCTCCACATTCCCTGAATCTTACCCAACCGATTCTTACTCTTGCTGTAACTGCCGCTTCACAACCACCACTAGCATTTAGTCTGTCTCCCAAATAACAAAATCCATTCACTGTCTCCACTTCATCGCACAACTTCTCGATCGAATCCATCGTCCCTTCCATTATTCCTTTACATTTCGAGCAAACAAAATGCATTGCCAACCTAGCGGTAGCTCTCTTTATTTTTGCACATTTGCCATGAACCCAGTTTCCACATTTTGTGCACAACACTGAATTGGCCATGACTCTCTTCCCACAAACTCCACATGGATCTATCTTGCTTTTGTATAGTTCGCCTTCTGACCCGCTTACCATCATTTTTGTTTTTCTGGTGTTGACCTTCAAACCTTTACTTTCCAGTGCATTCTTCCAATTCCAAAACCTTTCCTTCAAGTCTTCGATGTCTTCGCTCATGATAACAAGGTCATCTGCATATAGCAATTCATTAACCACACCCCTTCTTGCATTTTCTGTAATAACGTCCAGCACTATTGCAAACAATAGTGGTGACAGCACAGATCCTTGATGTACACCAACTTTTACTTCAAATTCCTCTGAATATACAGATCCCACCCTCACTCTTGTCTTTGCACCATAATACAGGCTCATAACTGCCCGAACCATTACTTCTGATAGACCCTTCTTTCTCATGGCCCACTCCATCACTTTTCTTGGCACTCTATCAAAAGCTTTTTTCATGTCAACAAAACACATATACAACTTCATGTCCTTGTTTTGATATTCCTCTTGCATTCTTCTCACAATAAATATCGCATCCACTGTTCCTTTTCCTGGCATAAATCCAAACTGCATCTCATTCAAATTGACTAGTGTTCGTATTCGCCTCTCTAGCACCCTTTCAACAATTTTCATGGCATGTTCTAGCAGTTTCACTCCTCTGTATGATCCACAGCTCATCACATCACCCTTTCCTTTAAAGATAGGTACAATCACACTTGTTTTCCACTCATCAGGCGTTCCTCTACCATCCAATACACGCTGGCATAGTTCCATCATCACTTTAACCCCAATTTCACCACTTGCAACTATCATCTCCACACTTACATCAGATGTTCCAGTTGCCTTTCCTGATTTCATACTTTGCATTGCCTCCACAATTTCATCACGAACCACTTTTTCCACTGGTCCTTCTACTAAATCAGTTTCCACCATGAGGTCCCATTCGTTCTCTTCATTCACGATCTTTTCCATGTGATCCTTCCAAATTTTTGCCCTATCTTCTTCACTAAAACCCAACCGTCCGTCTCCTCTTCTCAAGCACCTTCCTCCTTCCACATCCTTCCCTTCCTTTTTCATTCTTCTAAGGAAGTAGAAAACACTATTAGAATTCTGATATAAATTATTCAATTCCTGATTAGCTTCCATTCTCATAGCTCTAGCCACAATTTTTCTCGTTTGATTTCTTATACGTTTGTATTGAGTTTTATTTTGTTCTGATGGGAATCTGCACAGCTCTTTAAATGCCGTCTTCTTTCTTGTTATGGTATCCTTGACCTCTTCATTCCACCACCACATGTCTCCTTGATCTCTTCTAGACTTCTTCTTCCCACGCAGTTCGTCACATGCTTTTAAAACACCATCCCTAAAAGTTTTCCACAAATCAGGCGCATCTGTGCTCACAAGTTCTTTTACTCTTTTTTCAAATCTCACTCTTGTTTGGTTTTCATTCAACTTCCAAATCTTTCTTCTTATCATCCGTTCCTTTCTCACAACCTTTTTTTAGAACCTTTTTATCTAGATCTACGACCACCATCCTGTGCTGAAGTTCCCATGGGATCACTTTTACATCCCTGATATACTTCCTGTATTTTTCCCCCACAAGCACAAAATCAATTTCTGTTCCACATCCACCAGCACTATAAGTGATTTTCCTTTTGTCTGTCGTTTTAAACCAAGTATTTGCCACGCACAGCTCTCTCTCATCACAAAACTCCAGCAATCTTCTTCCTTCTGCATTTCTTTTCCCAACACCATTTCCCCCGTGTACACCTTCAAAACCCTCAGCATATTTCCCCACATGTCCATTAAAATCCCCTAAAGAAACAATTATTTCACTAGAACTTCCCAAGTCCCACTCACTTCCCATTTCATCATAAAAACGAACTTTTTCTGCATCTGGTCTTCCACTTTGTGGCCCATACGCACATATTATGCGTATCACTTCTCTACCTAAAGTTAGCACAATCGCCATTACTCTGTCACTTTTTCTTCTAACTTCCACAACGTGCCCAGATATTTCCTCTTTCACCAAAATTCCAACCCCTCCGAATCCTGCATTATTTCCTGACCACCACAGTTTATACCTTCGTCCCAAAGTACCCACAAAACGAGCTCCTTGGCCTTTCCATCTCACTTCCTGGATGCAGCACACATCAACTCTTCTCTTTCTCAGTTCTTCACACACTTCCGTTTTCCTTCCACAAAGACTTCCCACATTTAATGTTCCAAATCTTGTCCCATGACATTCAGATTTAAACCCGGAGATTCTTCGCACCCCTTGCCCATTTAAGAGCTGCCGGGGACTGGGGGCCACTTGTATATTTTTTCTGGTCATGAGGATTTGTTGGAGCAAAATTCTTCTACAGGGAGCATGCCCTTGCTTACCCCCACCTTCAGTTTTCTGACATGAGTGGTCCAACCAAGCAATTAAGCTGGCAACCCCACCATTAACAGTCAGACTACAATTGGTAGGTACCCAATAGTCGCCTCCTACGACATGCTGGGTAAACAGCTTCACTATTCTTTAACCGGTGAAGCACGCAAAAAAGAGAAAGAGAAGGGGTAAACACATACACAAGATGGGGCACCTGAAAATATAAAGATTTTTTGTGTTTTGTTCATTTTTTCAAGTGCTCCTAAACTTGAAGAAAATATTTCTCAATAATCGCTTGCTTTTTCAAAAAAGGAGAAAAACGTGCACAATGGCACACCCTAGTTTCTATAATGTCAAATATGTTTTCTAGAAATTACGCTTCATTCGCATGCAGTTGTATGTATAATTAAGAGCTACTTTATGTGATCTGCTAAGCTTAACTTCGTAAAGTTTTGGCTTCGTAGTCTGTTAGGGATATTTTATGTTTTTTATGGGTTGATGAATATAGTTGTTTTTGTTAACAATAATTAATGACGTGTTGCTGGTAGCAATGATAACGGCGAGGTTGCTCAAAGTCATCTCTCTATCGTTATTATACAATAGGTGTTAAGCCTATTTGTTAATGAACAAGAAAGTTTAAATAGTCGACCTACGCTCTCTTGCATCGTTTGAGTTTGTTTGCAAATTTATTTACAACATCTAATTACATTTTAGAAACAATATTTGTGCAAGCTTTTGAAGGCTGATGAAAATACGCCTAAAGAAAGTCTTAAAGAATTAGTTTTTAATGCTGTTGGCCAGAGCGAAAGCAAAGTAGAAGCAGTTGAAAAGTAAGATTTTAAAAAAATGCGCGATTGCATCATTGCCAATTAATTTTTTTTTGTACTGCAGTTTAGGTCTCATGTCTGATATCCCTGTCGATACGTCCGTTGCAAATTCACTCCATGCTCTTGCCAAGCACCTGGCTCCAAGATTAGCTTACGGTAAGGCTGTTTAAGTATCTCCAAGAAGTGGGGCAAAAGTTGTGAAAAGCCCGTCTGTATTTTAAGTTGTTGGTAAAATGGCATGTCTGTTTTCGGTACTTTAACCTTAAAAGAAAATTAGCTGTTGGGCTTGCTGTTAAAAGAATTAATCGAGCCTGATTTGAGAATGTCTTACAAGCCGCTGGCCGTTGGGAGGGGTAGTTTTGTAAAGTGCCTCTTTGCCAAAGCTAAACGGTGCTAATCTTTTGAATTAACTTTTTATGCAGCTTCATTATAGCTTTGAAAAAAGCTGTTTGAGCCATAAGCTCTTTTTTTCATTATATGTGAAGGCAGAATAAAAAGCAATAAGAAAAAAATTCCTCGTATTTGGCCTCTTGCTCCGCTTTCTCTAATCTTTCGCTATTGTGAAATCTTTCTTTGGCGCGCTTTGCAATACCAGCGCTGTCATTGGCCTGTTTGATTGCCCAACGTCCAAATTAATCACATAAAACACTTACCGGTACTCAATCTAGATCTTCCATTTTGGCGCGATACTGATGAGAGCGTCACAAAAAGCTTATGGCTCAAACAGCATTTTTTAAAGCTTTATTGAAATTCTCTACCATCAACAAGATTTTGTATAGAGCTCTATTTGCCTTCTGAAACATTTTGGATGCATATTGTGATTAGCTCTTTCAGAAAATTGCGGCTTCCTCCAACCGCTGGGAGTGGTTGATAGTTCCCATAATTCTTCATTCATCTTGTGTTCTATGTCGAGTGATCCTTGTTTTGATGCTTTAGAAAGCGACGAACGGGACATGATAATCATGCGACACGAAGTTGAAGCTGTATTTGAGAATGGAAAGAAAGAAACCCATCACGTTGATCTAGTGGAATATGGAAATCCTGACAAGTATTCAGCTATGGCAAAAACAGTTGGTTACCCTTGCGCAATAGCAGCGAGAATGTTGCTGCTCGGTAAGTTATGTAGTGAGGTTTGTTAAGAGTTTCGATGTTAATACATACAAAGATGATTTGAGTTTTTCGATAGTCCTAAGTAAGTTGTTGATACCATTATCCTTTGTATAAGAGTTAGACTTACGTATTGACCTGTCTTTTCCGACTGAAACTTCTTGTCTACAGGTAAAGTACAAGATAAAGGAATGATAACTCCTCTAAAAGAACACATCTATGCACCCTTGCTCAAGGAACTGCGACGACTTGGCATTAAATCGAAAACCAAAGTGATCCACCACTCCGATTAAAGACTTTTGTTTATTGCTTAAAAATGCGTACATATATTTATGAGAACATTCAACATTACCTCTTTAAACACGTGATACACAATTTCCTATTTTGTCAACATTTTAATATAGCCACAGGGTGTCCCAATAAATTTGACATCGTTTCAACCCCTGTTATCACTAATGATTTTCGTTTAAATTCTTAGCTTAGCAGTGCCAAATGTCAATAATACTACGCTGGCTTAGGTTTCCTTTGCGGGATTAGATGTATAATTTAACTGCATACGAAAACGCAATGCGAGTGGAATTTTGTGTTGGTGATGTCATAATTTGGGGCACCATTTATCATATTTTTAAATCATTTTACACGCAAAGTGGCGTTTGTTAATTCGTGTTTGCATTAAAAGCAATAAAATAATATTGTTTATCAGCTCTTGTAGCATTGTATGCCTGCCTAGTCCGCTGAAAATTTTATGGCTAAAGTATCGGAAATGAAACTCACTGAATCTTGGGCCGAATTACAGAATAGCTAAAATTAACGGGCTAATATTAAAGTCCTTAGTCGTGGGTGAATTGATCAGAGCCAATGCAAATAACGGCTTTCAACACTGCATTAATTGTGATGCAGTACCGGGAACAGCAACAATGTAGTCGATGTCCACCAACGCGATGACGAACTAATTTTTAGAGTTTTTTGACCGAGAGCTAACATCTTGTTTAGTTGACTGGGATAGTGGATGTATTGTTTGGATGAACGTTTGTTTCCAAAATTTTAACTGTAGTCCTGAACAAGAGTGGAATCAATTTTCCCCCCCAAAAATGCAAGTTTCGTGATCAGCTGTTTAGTAAGGTGCACTATCTACGTTATAGCCCTAGGAGTCCACAACTGTTCTAAACCGTTTGCTTTTGTGTATGAATTACGTTGTTTCAAAGAAATACATAAATATAATACATTTCAACTACCCCATCAAGACAAATCAAGCATAAATTTGTATTACATTGATTTTTGTTAACAATTTGCAATCGTTGTGGGGAACAAGTCGCAAATGGCGAGTTACTAGTCATTTCGCGCAAACGATTTCCGTAAAATCCAGCCTTTCGAACACTTGTATATCTGTGTCAACTTTTCGATGATTTTTTATAGTTGTTGTGGGATTTTGAAAAACTTTGTGCAAACGATTCGCGTGAAGTCGAGTCCTTCCAAAACTTGTTTGCCTGTGCAGTTTCCAATGATTTTTTATAGCTATAATGGGATTTTCGAACAGTATTTCTACCATAAGCACTGCACCAAGCGGGGGATATTGCCGCTTAGTGCTTTTTTCAAAAGCAGAACGCACGGAAATTTAAACTCCCAACTTACGCCAACGCCTTACGGCAGTACCACATCTAGCTGTCACTACCGGACAAAAACCTTTGTTTTTAGCACGACAATTGTTTTGACTGGTTCACCGTGTAACAACGTCAACATCTTCAACTACAAACCACAAGCAGGAAATCATCAACGACACTTGAATTTATACATGGAACGCCATCTACAGTATCTATCATGATAGAAGTGACTAGTCGCCATACGGAGTGCACTCGTTTTAATTCGGACTACAGACAAGATGCCTGCCGTTGCGCTTTAATGGTGACCCCATGAAGAAGCTACATCTTCCCGATATAGTTGGACGGCAGCGTCTTCAGCCAAGCAGCACAAGCCAGCGTCGAGTCGCCGAGCCCGCATTCCAATGAATGTCTTGGCGGGTATCTCACTTACTTCGGCCGCCAAGCCTCCCTCTCTCAACGTTGGCGTGGAAAGGCATCTTGCGACATCAGCAACTTCCTCCATTCCTTCGCTCGTCTCCGCGTGCTTGAAGAGGGGAATTGTGTAGCAACTTCAGCTACAAATCACAAACAGGAAGTCACCAACAACACTTGGCTTTTTATATGGAACGCAATCTTCGTTCAGCAGCTTCTTTTTCTTCTTTCGTTTGAGGTGTTGTTGTTCGAACCATCTGCAGGGGATACGGACGAAGTTGCTGAGGTTCAATAACTATTATGATAGAAGAGACTAGTCGCCAAATGGAGTGCACTGATTTTAACTCGGATTTCAGTCATGCCTGCAGTTGCGCTACAACCGGTTTTAATAAATTCCCATGACGAGAAAAAATAAACAAATGGCCTCCAGTCCCCAGCAGCTCTTAAATGGCTGGGGTTGCAAAGAATCTCCGGTTTAAATCTGAATGTTATGGGACAAGATTTGGTACATTAAATGTGGGAAGTCTTTGTGCAAGGAAAACGGAAGTGTGTGAAGAACTGAGAAAGAGAAGAGTTGATGTGTGCTGCATGCAGGAAGTAAGATGGAAAGGCCAAGGAGCTCGTTTTGTGGGTATTTCAAGTCGAAGGTATAAACTGTGGTGGTCAGAAAATGATGCAGGATTCGGAAGGGTTGGAATTTTGGTGAAAGAGGAAATATCTGGGAACGTTGTGGAAGTTAGAAGAAAAAGCGACAGCGTAATGGCAATTGTGCTAACTTTAGGTAGAGAAGTGATACGCATAATATGTGCGTATGGGCCACTAAGCGGAAAACCAGACACAGAAAAAGTTCATTTTTACGATGGAATGGCGAGTAAATGAGACTTGGGAAGTTCTAGTGAAATAATTGCTTCTTTGGGGGATTTTAATTGACATGTGGAGAAAGGTTCTAAGGGTTTTGAAGGTGTACACGGGGGAATGGTGTTGGGAAAAGAAAAGCAGAAGGAAGGAGATTGCTGAAGTTCTGTGCGTGGCAAACCCTTGGTTTAATAAGGCAGACAAAAGATCACTTATAGTGCTGGTGGATGTGAAACAGAAATTGATTTTGTGCTTGTGGGAGGAAAATACAAAAAGTATATAAGGGATGTGAAAGTGATTCTATGGGAACTTCAGCACAGGCTGGTGGTCATGGATCTGGATAAAAAATTCTAAAAAAGGTTGTAAGAAAGCAATGGATCATAAGAAAAAAGACTTGAAAGTTGAATGAAAACTGAACAAGAATAAGATTAGAAAAAAAGAGTAAAAGAACTTGTGAGCACAGACGCTCCTGATTTGTGGAAAACTTTCAAGGATGGTGTTCTAAAGGCATGTGATGAAGTGTGCTGAAAGAAGAAGTCTAAAAGAGATCGAGAAAACATGTGGTGGTGGAATGAAGAGGTCAAGGACTCAAGGATACCATACCAGGAAAAAAGACGGCATTTAAAAAGCTATACAGGCTTCCATCAGAAGAAAATAAGACTCAATACAAACGTTTAAGAAATTAAACGAGAAAAACTGTTGCTAGAGCTATGAGAATGGAAGCTAATTAGGAGATAAATGAATTATGTAAGAATTCTAATAGTGTTTTCTACTTCCTTAGAAGAATGAAAAAGGAAGGGAAGGATGTGGAAGTGCTTAAGAGTAGGAGACGGACGATTAAGTTTTATTGAAGAAGATGGGACAAAAATTTGGAAGGAACACATGGAAAAGATCATGAATGAAGAGAACGAATGGGACCACATGGTGGAAACTGATGAGGTAGAAGGACCAGTGGAAAAAGTGGCCTGCAATGAAATTGTGGAAGCAATTCAAAGGATGGAATCAGGAAAGGCAACTGGACCATCTGATGTAAGTGTGGAGATGATAGTTGCAAGTGGTGAAATCGGGGTTAAAGTGATGATGAGGCTATGTCAACGTGTATTGATTGGTAGAGGAACGCCTGATGAGTGGAAAACAAGTGTGATTGTACCTATCTTTAAAGGAAAGGGTGATGTGATGAGCTGTGAATCATACAGAGGAGTGAAACTGCTAGAACATGTCATAAAAATTGTTGAAAGGGTGCTAGAAAAGCGAATACAAACGCTAGTCAATTTGAATAAAATGCAGTTTGGATTTATGCCAGGAAAAGGAACAGTGGATGCGATATTCATTGCGAGGAAAATGCAGGAGGAATATCAAAACAAGGACATGAAGTTGTATATGTGTTTTGTTGACATGAAAAAAGCTTTTGATAGAGTGCCAAGAAAAGTGATGAAGTGGGCCATGAGAAAGAAGGGTCTATTATAAGTAATGGTTCGGGCAGTAATGAGCTTGTATGATGGTGCAAAGACAAGAGTGAGGGTGGGATCTGCATATTCAGAGGAATTCCAAGTAAAAGTTGGTGTACATCAAGGATCTGTGCTGTCGCCACTATTGTTTGCAATAGTGCGGGACGTTGTTACAGAAAATGCAAGAAGGGGTGTGGTTAATGAATTGCTATATGCAGATGACCTTGTTATCATGAGCGAAGACATCGAAGACTTGAAGGTTTTGGAATTGGAAGGATGCACTGGAAAGTAAAGGTTTGAAGGTCAACATCAAAAAAACAAAATTGATGGTAAGCGGGTCAGAAGGCGAACTATACAAAAGCAAGATAGATCCATGTGGAGTTTGTGGGAAGAGAGTCATGGCCAATTCAGTGTTGTGCACAAAATGTGGAAACTGGGTTCATGGCAAATGTGCAAAAATAAAGAGAGCCACCGCTAGGTTGGCAATGCATTTTGTTTGCTTGAAATGTAAAGGAATAATGGTAGGGGCGATGGATTCGATCGAGAAGTTGTGCGATGAAGTAGCGAAAGTGAATGGATGTTGTGAAGCAAAATGGCATGAAAGTTTCCACATTATTTCATTGCTTGAACTGAAGCGATACATCTAATTTCGTTTTGAACCAAAGCGACCGCCCACTATTGGCCATTGTCAACAACAGCTTGTGCTATTTTTGCACATTGGCAATTTCACAGCAGTTCAGTCATTTAATCCTCACTAGATCGCGACGCATGTTTCGGCTTGTGTGAAGATATTGAAAAGTCTGTAAAACGGGATTGCGCCTTCTAATAAAGGCAGAAACGTTTTGCTTTGGTCCGAAGAAGGAAAAAAACGCCTCTGGTAGACAAATTATATTTGGCAATTGAAAATTTTTAACTAAGAGTCCATTACATCTTAGTTGCGGTATTGTTTGCTTCTTATCACAAGTTGCAAATTTTTTCCACGTCTTTTATTAGTTGAGCCGAAAATGTTTTTACATTTGTCGCATGAAGCTACTAAGTGTGAACAAAATGACAAGCAGCGCTAGATGGCAGAGACTATACACGGCAACCTGGTAGACCGCAAATTGAAAAAAATGGAATTACATTTTAAGCTATTATGCCCAATACTTCAGGAATAGATATCACAAATGTATAGATGGAAGGTGGAAAAAACGTCTTCCATTCTATCCCTTGCTTTGGCTCAAGCAGTTGACGGTGCTGTTAGATCTTTTGGAATCAACAGAAACTCTTTTTGTCTTTTATTTTATGATTCGGCCAAATACATGGTGGCTGAACGCACAATACTAAAATCTGATCCTAAGCTGTTTCATGTGACACGTGTAGCACATTTATTGCACAATTGTGCTATGAAAGTCCTTCAAGCAAAACACTTGGTGATCACCCAAGAAAAGACGATGGGGTAGAGATGGTCCTTTCTTATCGTTTGCAACAAAATGTAGAATACAGGAGTTGCTAGTTAGCAATTTTCAGGGCGATCTCCTATAAAAAGGGATCTGCTTCCTGCATTTTGAAGGGTCTAGTACAGTGGCTTTCAACCGGGGTTCCGCGGAATCCAAGGGTTCTGTTAGTACAATCCAGGGGTTCCGCCAGAAATTATACAAAGTTTTATTTTATTTAATTAATTGAATTACTCGTAAATGCAGTTTTTTGCATAAAACCAGGTTATTTTTAAGGAAAAATGTTTGGTGCCCGATATGGACTTATGTAGGCTCAAAAAATATTTGACTAACAGAAAATGATTAGATGTGCTTTGAGAACTGTTCTCCAAATATTGTGTAATGTCGCGCTAGGGGAAGTTGATCTGCAAAAAAAGAAAAAAAGGTCTTCACCTCCCTGCCGTCACATTTTTGGGTATTGATCCCCAGAAGTGGTGCAATGTAGCCTAAAATGAAATTGACTTAGTACCCGAATTGGGTCCCTAAATCGCCTTAAAAAAATCTTGCATGAGATAATTGAATTATTGCACAGGGGTTCCTCGAGCCACTGGAATATTTCCTTAGGGTTCCGCTCCAGCAAAAAGGTTGAAAATCACTGGTCTAGTATTTAAGCAACTCCAGCAAAAGTTAGCGGGATACAATCGGCTTAGATACTCAAAATCGAATACCAATATGAATGTCTAATTAAACTTATAGAAACAATGGAAGGTGCCAAGTACACCATCAAAGAAGCAGTGCAGGGAATTCAAGAAATTGACTTTGACGAAGACCCTTGCAGCATTAACTTTTATGTTCAAAAAAACAATTCCAAACAATGACATTTATAAAATTACATGGAAAGACCAGAAATTTTATTGGTTTTTTGCAGTTTACTTTAACGTTCTCAGCTCACAACTGCTTCAATAGAAAGAAGTTTTTCCATGCTGCGAAAACTGTCGGCCAAAGACAGAAACCTTAAGGTCGAAAACGTAAAACACCACATGATTTTACAAACTGTAATACATCAACTTGTTAGCTGTAGTGCGGTACTCATAGGTTTACAAAATTAAAGTAAATTATTTACCCAAGGTTTCAAATCTTTTTATTTAAAATTGAATAAAATTCAAATCAGAGCTATCTGGTATTTAATTTTACGATTTTAATTAAAAATCAACTTGAAGCATATTTCCAAAGCTTTTGATTGGTACAACTTGTCCGAGGTGACCAACTTCGGTCTGCTATAAAATAATCGAGTAGAAGTCAAGTCTCGAGTCGATTCATATCGTGCAAATATCTCCAGTACAGTAGAGTCTTGTTTTCACCGAGCCTAGTCACTGACTGAAGTCTCTCCAACCCTGCTAATAGTCTATTTTCTGTTGTACAGGTAGTTAAACGACTGAAGAAATGAACCCTCCTTATCAGATAACAAAATAAATCCGCATAATTACAATAAGTTGTGTTTCGGATGACCATAGCAAGATTCGTTCATAGTACCACCATGTTCCTTCGCGAGTTTCTCATTCATACAAGGCTTTGTCAACGAGCGAGAACAAATATGCAGCCTGCACTCTGATGTGCACCGTTTCTTTAGCCTGTTAACTCTACCGCCAAATCCATTGTCTATATTCCATGTGACTATTTTGGTCTCCTGTCCAAGTCACTTTCTAGTTCTGATTCTCACTTCGCAACCATTACGAACTTTCGTACAATTTACAGATATCTTCATATTTCACATCATTGACAATTCGACCATTCAATGGGCCCTTGTAAAGACATATATTTTAAATAACGCCAAGTTTACAATCTGAATAGAAGTTATTACCAAACCCCGTTAACTTGATTGGTTGTAACCAACAGCTTACTTAGCGACCCGCAGCAAAACTGTACACAACACCACCACTGGACATCTGCTCACAATAAAAAAGTATGCTTGAACCACGGTGGCCATCCTAGGTTATAATCTTTTGCCGCTCTCGCAGGCTTGAACGAGTGGGTTCAATGTGTTTCTGCAACTATCCACTCGTTTCGAACAAAACTTTTTACGGGAGCAAGACTGGACTATAAATTTCTATAAAAAAGCAGCTAGCTTTCGTAGTTTAACTTACTGCAATTATTTTTATTGTAGCAGAAAATTTTTCAACTTGTACAGATTCCATCACTGCGGTGTTTCCTCTGTACCCGCCATTAACAATGAGAACTTTCTTGCCTAAACAAGATAATTACGGGTATCGTTATTCAACTCGAAGAAAAACAGTCATTTGACCTCAAGTACTAAACTACTTCGTTGATGCGGATGTTCATGAGACTGTGGGTTCGAATTCCTCCGGAATAGTTAACTCTTTTATGTCGCTTTATGATAAACGAATCACGAATATTTATTAATGCAAGGCAGAATTTACGAACATTAGTAGACATGGTGAGCAATATTATTGAATTAAATTTTATATCACTTCGCTAGTGATGGAGCTAAAGATACATAAAAAACTACAAATGGAAAACATTGTATTATTACAAACCTAATTAAATAACAAAATCCTGCAGACTTGCAAGAGAGCGGCAGCGGCGCTAATCGTAGATCGTAGTTACGGGGTTTGGCGCTTATCGTATATGACGTACAAAGCTTAAGGGATTGCCGTAGTCTAGACCTGCTTCCAAGCTTCAACATTCTGATTCCATTGCTTGGTACTTCTTTTTTAATATCTACTGCTTGTTCGCATCCAACAAGAGGAGGAAACCAACGCAGTCGTCTCGAAGTTTAAATGCATAATAAGCATGTTTTGCAAACACTACCTCAACTTGCCAACAATGTGTGCACATTTACTTACGATGTACATGTGCAGAGACCACGCGAAAAAGATCAGCGGCATTCCTATAAGCTTTGTACACTATATTCAGCGTAGAGCGGCTTATCGGAAAGAATTGTTTGAGGGAGTGGGGGAAGCGAAGCATTTTGGAGTAGAAGACTTTTTTGAAATCAACTTTTTGAAACCAAGTATTTTGCCCAATTTGATCTTCAAACAGAAGTGAAAACTTTTTTGTAGATTGACTTTTTTAAAGCAAGAATTTCGCACAATTCATCTTCAATATGGACACGAAGACTTTTTTATTTCACGTTTTTTGCTACTGTCATCCCATTTGGAGTGGGCCATTGCTCATTTTGCACCTTAAATACATCATTGACGGCATATCGATATGTTTTCTATTAAACTAGGCTCAACAAGAATACGAATACACTTTTACAGACCAATTGCAGGCAGCACAGTCTCCACATGCATTTGATCCAATTTAAGCTTCTCGCCACTGTCAAGCATTCTAACAATCGCAGTAAATCTGTAATTCAAAACCAGGATACAGCAATTGAATATTACTAACAATTTTTTTCATTACAGAAGTTATGTGCTATGTGAATTTTTACAAGGATAAGTAAAGCTATTCTGCGTCAAGGAAGCAGGAACACAAACTTGCTTAGATTGATAGAGAAGCATTGTCATACTTATCAACGACTTCTTTTACAACGCCTTTCTTCTTGTGATATTTCTGACCCAGTCTGTTGGTGATCACTTTAATCACGATGCCTTCAGTCAACCAATTTTCGGTTCGTGAGGATACTTTCTTCTTTGCTTCTTCAACCTGAAACGTTGACACAATGCATTTCTAGCGAGCGATAACGTTTCCTTTACCTCAGTGGAAAACAATGCAAGGTTCGCAAGAGTTGGACATTTTTTGCCTTTGTAAGAATCAATGATCTCCTTTTTGGAAAATTGCATCCTGTTTTAGAAAATTACTTCCCCTGTGTGATGAAACTTTAACCTGTTGTTGGATGATCTTTTTCGTTTTTTTCTGCCAGAAATATAACGTCCACATCAAACATAATGTCATAAGGGTCCACGAGCAAAAAAAGATTGAAAATCGTTGCCTTGAATCGAACAATGAAAGCAGTGTATTTTCACGATTAATCAAAAGATCGCTAAACAAACTAGGTTAAACTCCACTACAGAGGCGATCACTCCCGGATTCAGCAACACAAACAAAATTACAACCAAACAGCCTGCTTTATCTAATAATATGGCTTACCAGTAACCTAACAGTTGTTTTTCAAACTGAACTAACGTACCGCCATTATTTCATCCAGCGCCGATTTTTTCTTCTTAGCTGGCTTAAATACAGATACAGGCTGCTTACGCTTGCCAGATAAATCTGCACCTTTGCTTAATGGTGCTTTGGATGAAGATGTTGATTTTTCTAAAAAGCAATATCAGTGTTGGCAATTTCACTACGCCTTCAGATTTAATGAATCATCACATTATCGATAACTGCTACATACCTTGCATATAATACCACAAAAATGATAATGCCAATAACACAAAAAGCGTCTATATCTATAAAACAAATTGCAACGGTACCCAATTATTAGTTATGGTTAGTTAATAATGCAACTTTCTAGTGTTCGCAATAACTTTTTCTACAGTATGCAAAGGGTTGAAATTACAAGTAAAGATTGAAAATTGGCTTTTTATGTGTAAACCTAACAACATGAGCTTGCTTTCACAACACCTTAACTCTTGCTCAAAATACCACTAGGCACAAATAACTCATTTATTGGGTGGTGGGGCTACTAGCCTGCAATTTGCGATCATGATTGAATGAAAATGAATTGCGCTATTTTCTCGAGCATGAACTTGATTAGGTATGCTAACTAAACTTAAACAGCCATTTCATGCTCTCCCTCCATTTTAAAAGAAGGGTAAAACTCACACATTTGCGGAAAAAGGTTAAAAGAGCATGAAAATAAAGCAGATAGCACCAAGAAGCACACAACTCAAACATGAAGTTACCAGAAAGCAAAGGAGTCTGTACATTAAAGGCAACTTTTTCGTTCTCGTCTTCCCGTTTCAACTCAGTAAATTCAGACACATTAACAGAAGTTTCCGCTTCTTGCCCTCTCTTCACCATTTCTTCTATTGCTCTACAAAAAAGTGACGATAAAACCCATACAGGGTGAAACAAAACAATGGTGAAGAACTATGAAAATGAGTTTTCTAAACGCCTTGAATTGGCATATATCCTGAAGTTGAACTGACGAAACCCAACATTGTTAAGGCTTATCGGCAACTCCCTAGGCTGCTGTTCCCGTGACTCTCACAAGCAAACCAGCAGATGTGGAAGATGAACGTTTGGACAAATATGCCAAGATGACTGTGGAAACACAAGTTTGCCAACGATAAGGTAACAGCCAACAAATCAATGATATTTTTTACTACTGCGATCTTAATGAGCAAGTTTGTAATCAATTCTCCAAATTATGGCAATTTCAAATAACATTAGCTACACACTGACATTGACACATTTTTCTTAAAGCACATACTTACTTGTGCAATATTCAATCACATTTTTAGCAAGAATGGTTATTGATAAACAGCATACCTTGCTTGTCGAGCGTCATCATCTTTTTCCCTTGCTTTTTGCTTTTCCAATTCCTTTTGTCTTTGTAAAACCCTAGGATCACGATCAATGTACTGGATAAACCAACCCTTTTCAGTTTGATCAACTTTGCAATGCCCTGAAAAAAGCAAATCGCTATAAATCAATTTCGGCAATAAAATACAATCTGAAATGACCAACCTTCTCTGCCAAGCCACTTTGTAAATCCCGTTAATGTCAGCCATTTAGTTGCATTCATGTGGATGTGCTCTTTATGACTGATATATTCATTGTAAACCTAAGAACAAAACAAATGTTTCTATTTTGATAATCCAGCGCCAAGACCTGTATAACAACTGATTTTGGGAAAAAAATTAAACCAATAAAAAGAGAAATCTTTCCGAAAAAAATACCATGAAGTGTTAAAAACTCTGCTCTGCAAAAATGGCCTTACGTAGAACACGTAGAAAGAGAGAGGTCCAATTTTTTAAATTTGGTTTTGGCTCCATTAACGGATGTAGCCAGAGTAGCCTCACGATTCTTCAATGCTGTAAATTTCCTTAAAAGTCCTTCAATATCAGCACTGCGCCGCTTCGTTCTGTCAATGGCATCTTTCTGTTTCAATCCAATCTATTTAATCTGTTTTTCCAGCTGCCTTCTACAACCCATCTTCGGTCGCCCACGCTCTTTTCTTCCATCCATTTCAAATTCTAACACTCTTCTTAGCACATCATCACCATTTCTCCTCAAAACACGTCCATCTTATCACACTCCATTTACGTTGGCTAATCTGTCTAATGTTTCTTCCAAATCCAGCAAATCCGTGAGTTATTGTATTGGCTAATTTCTTTTTCAGTTAAATTAAAACCGCAGCTTGCTCTATCACTGCTCTCTCAGTTTTTCTCAAAATCGCCATCTCATCTGCCTTCCAACACCATGTCTCACTTCCATACAACATCGCAGACTTTACACAAAGCTGATAGATCATTCTTTCCATTATCAACGTAAGCTTTGTTCCATGAAGCAATATTCTCTAAATTTTATCAATCCAATTCTTGTTCTTGCTGGCACTGCAGCCTCAGTTTCACCACCCACATTCAAGCTGTCCCACAAATAACAAAAACTCTTCATAACTACACCAGGTTATAAAATGATAATTCTTTATTGGGTTCGCAATCTCTTTTATTGCCTCAACACATCTTTCAGGCACTTTTTGCCAGAGTTGTACAACCTCTTTTAATTTTCACGCATGTAACATGCACTCATTTACCACATTTTGTGCATAGTAATGAATTTGTCAACACCCTAATGCCGTACTTGACACGTGAATCGACTTTGTTCTTGACTATTTCTTCTTTTGTACCATTCACCATCACTTGGTCATACTAAGGTAAACCCCTGTCCCTTTCTCTAAATGCCTCTTTCCATTTCAAAACTTCTACCTCAAATCCTCTATGGTTTACCCATCTGCACATAAAATTTCATTCATCAAGCTTTCTATAGCATACTCCGTAATTATATCAAATGCAATAGCGAAAACCAGTGGCAACAACACAGATACTTGATGTGCACAAACTTGCACTCAAAATTCTTAAGATAACTCCAATTTCACGTTTAGTTCAGGCCACACTCCCTGAAAAAAGCTCATCATCACTCTAACAGTTGCCTCCGATAAAGCATTCTTCCGTATTGCCCAACTCTATCACCTTTTTAGGAACTATCACATATCTTCTACATATCCACATAACACATTTAAATTTTTTCTCATTTATATATTCTTCTTGCTTTCTTCTCACAACAAACAATGCGTCTGTCATTCCTCAACCTGGCATAAAGCCAAACTGCAATGCATCAACATTCACTAATTTTTGAATCCTTCTTTCCAGCAATCCTTTTACAATTTTCATAACATGCTCTAAGAACTTTACCCCCCGTATGCATTACACTTTCTTACATCACCTTTTCCTTTGAAAATTGGCACCAACACACATGTTTGCCAATATCATCTGGCATTCTTTTTCAAACCAAAACCTCTTGGCAAGGTTTCTTCATTACTCTAATCTCTTCTTCTCCATTAGTAGACATCATCTATGCATATACATCAGCAAGTCCAGCTGCGCATCCTAGTTTCAATGCTTCCCTCCACTACATTGGCTTCTGTCATGTGATCCCAATCACTCTCTTAATTTATAATCTTCTCCACGTGATTTTTCCATATTTTTTTGCTGTCTTTTATGCTAAAACCACAGTTTTTATCTTTTTCTCTCATGCATCTTCCCCTTCAATATCTTTGCCATCTCTTTTCATGAATTTCTCTAATTTAAAATTATTTGGTTTTACTCTCAATTTGTGAATTCTTTTGCTGCCTCTTTCCTCATAGAATTAGCAGCAGCTTTGTTTGTTCAATTTTTCATATTCTTATGTCAAGTGTTGTTTTTCTTCGATTGATTCATGCATGCACATTTTTACATATGCCATTTTCTTTTGTCATATTGCTTCCTTCCCCTCATTCTACCACCACGTCTCACTATTATCTCTTTAGCCTTTCTTCTTTCCACATTCTTCATTATAAGCCTTTAAAATATTTTTAAAAGCGTGTCATAAGTTTTGTTCATCAACATTAACAAACTTCTTCATTCTTTCTTGAAATCTTGCTTTCATATTGTTTTCCTTCAACTTTCAAACCATTCTTCCAACAATGTGTTCGTTCTTCACTACTTTCTTAAACTTGCTTTTGTCTTCATCTGTCATCACCAGCCATTGCTTTCACATCTTTAAACCCTTTGTGGTTTTTACCAACAAACACATAATCAATTTTTGTATTTAATGGTAAAAACAACTTCAAGCATACTACATGTTATTTTTCTTTGCTACCTAATTTAACACCATGGGGTTGCCCTACCCAACTCCTTTCAATGCAAAACTCAAGCAATCTTCGCTCAAGATTTCTTCTTAAAACGTCATTATAAAATTGATCTTTCTCTCAATTTGGTCTTCCCACCACGGGTCAACGTGCACATATTACTTTCATAACTCACTCCTCATAAACCAGCAGCATTTGCATCACTTTGTCACTTTTTCTTCAAACTTCTAAAACCTTCCTTTTTTCACTAAAATTACAACACCTCTTTTTTATCATTATTTCCAGACCACTGCAACTTATATCCCCTACGCTCGACAACAACAAACCAAGCTCCTTGGCCTCCACATCTTACTTCCTGTAAAAAGCATACATCAACTTTCCTTCTTCTCAGCCGGTCACACACTTGTGAACCTCAGCCACCTAAACTTCCAACATTTCAACTTCTAAATCATATTTGAGTTTTGGCGACCAAGAGATTCTTTGCGCCTCCTGCTTATTTAAGAGCTGCTAGGGATAGGGGCCAATTATTTTACAAACATTTTCATAAGGCAAGTTCTTGGAAAAATTTTTTCTTGTATGGAGAGTATGTTCTTGCTTACCTCCATCCTCAGGGTGTACACATGAGAAATCCCACACCTTAGTTTAAAACATAGGCTGGCACTTAAAAGTCATCTACAACAAAATACTGGGTGATAAGTTGCCTATTATGATATATATATTCTGACTAGGCCAAAGATTATGTAGCACACTTTTTCAGGTAGTGAAAAGGCAAGTCTATAGTTAGAAACGTTAAAATCATCTCCTCGGTAAATTGCTATGGTTGCACTTCCTCAATAAATGTTTGTTACGCAGTAATACATTTAGCCTTTGCAATCCAACTAGATGCTGCTTACTAGCCCAGCGACTATAGACTAATAACTTTTATTATGCTAATCAAAACCTTGTAAAATTTCACCTTAAAATGCTCCTCAAAAATTACAGCAAGTTTATTTGGAAACTATCTACATATCTGTCCAACTTCTACAGCATAAAATTTAGCTTTCATGAATGTTTTGTTGCCATTCTGGCTTCCAAGCATATGAAATTTGAAAAAAAATACGGCAGTTTTGAAGAGTTATTTTACATAGTTAGCACAAACTTCTGTAACAAACTTGTTACAGAAGTTTGTGCTACCTATGTCAAAGGTTTCCATGTAAAGGTCATTTTACCTTTAACAACAAACAATAGAGAATTTATAGTAACAGAGCATTGTGCAAGTTTTCTTGTGTGTTGATTTGGTTTAATTGTGACACATTTTCTGGTTGATAAGACTTTCGTGTGAGTTTACAAGAAAATGCACAAAAATCTAACAAAAAGTTCACATAAAATTTTGCTTTTATTGAAAGGTACTCTTTTAGTTTTGACCACAATTTTTTTAGGGCAACTTAAGGTGTTACATCTAAACACCAGTGAATACACTGAGATGGCACGTATTGTTACATGACTGAGGGGTAACAGCTGTATTGCGATCCTTTATTTGACAGCAACTGAACCCTAATTCTTGCTAGAAAAGGAGTCTTGATTGAGTGACTTTTGCATGAGACTTCTACTTCTCACAGATGAAGACAAATGTTAATTGAATGAGGACAGCACCAAAAATTTAACCAAAAAAAATTCAGGAAAAAAGTGCCTAGCAACTGAAAGTAATGGTACATACTGTCAAATATATGATAGGTATTTATACCAAATACTATTTGACTTAGGTAGCCCTATAATCGTAATCATCACTAACAGTCCTTTATTACTTGCAAGCCCATTATCACCTTAGCTACTCTTTTTTCAATAAAAAGCTGTGATCTCATTTTAAGTAAAAAGAGCCAATTGATAATGCCAGATTGGCTTGATGGTAATGAGGAAAATGGCTGTGTACACATCGCAAAGGATTAAAAAGTTTTCATGGCTTCACTAATAGAAATACTTACCATAATTTAAAAAGTGTTGTCTGTTTTTTTGTGACATTTACACCTACAGAGAGGTGGTATTAAACAGGCACAGTAGAGGCAAATCCCGAATATTCCACAGACCAGCCCTAACCCTAGTAGCAATCTTAACTCTAACCAGTGTTCCCTCTAAGATTTTGGTAAGTGCGTAACTGCTGGCGCAAGTGCAAAATTGCAAGCAAATGCACGAAAACCGCCAGACAAGTTTTAGCGGACATTGCTGAACAAACGGTTACACCAGCCCTAGTAACATATTTTGAAGTTGTAAAAAAAGATACATGCAATAGCCTACTGCAATTTAGTGTATACGCGAAGCTAACTTCGCACAGCTTGCAGTTTGCCCATAACGTTGGTTGACGTATGTTCAACGGCATCCTTTATTTTCCCTCAGACGTACTTCAATTATGACACTATTTATTCAGTTTAGTGCTTTCAACCGTTTTTGGCATTTGTTTCATTTTCGAAATCCACAGAGGCATGTGGCTCAGTTGTATCTTTTTCTCGTTTTCATGAGCATTTTTTAATTGCATAGCCGTTTTTGGCATTTGGCCCATTTTCGAAATGCCCTGAGTCATTTGTCCCGGTTGCATTTTTCTCGTTTTCATGAGCGACCTCAAAAAAGTTATCAAAGTAAATTTTAGAAGTGTTGTCCAACTAAAATAAAAAAAAAAAGCCAAGAAAAAGTTTTGTAATTTCATTTGATGTGAAGGTGAAATATAGTACTGGCCCAGTAAAGACCATGGTCCACTGACTAAAAATCACTGATGCAAGCCATCGTCTCTTGTCACTAATGATTTTTATTTTTTTATTTCGATCAAGACGCCAGCCTGCGAGTTGTATCTTGCTTACTATGCTACATCTTCTGCAGCAGAAAGTTGAGTTAGCAGTGCATCAAAGCTTCGAAGATGACCGAAAATAAGTCCGAACAGCAATTGTATGGGTGTAAGCGCCGAGTTTTCAAAATTTGCCAGAAGAAGTAAAACCATAATGATGCGCTTCGGTGACATAATAATTAAGGTGATTATATGAGTCTTAAAAAGTTTAAAAACGTTGGTTCAAAGGCAGCGGCAGCGAAACACCTTGTTATTTCTGTTTAATTTGTTAATTTAAGTTAAACTTGGTCACTCAAACTGTAAGCATTTCAGAATGTCTGGTAAAGAGTGCACCTAAATAAAAATAATCCTTTGCCGAAACCTGACATGAGCATGAGAAATATCGCTTTTATGAAATAATGGGATATTAGGCAGGTTGCCACGACTACGACAAAAAAACAAAAATTTCTGGTGAATTTCAATTGTTGCTTGATTATGGTAAATAATCCAACGAGTTACATTTTTCAATCGTAATCAATTAAACAGCAGGGTTTTGCAGTTGCAAGTAAACTTTCAATCTAAAATCGGAAAGTATTGGATGGCCAAAGCTACGCAACTTGAAAAAAGGAATAAAAAATTTTTGAGTATGATGCAGTAGTCATTCTATGTGGTGTTGCTTCATAAAACATATCTCAAAATGCAATGTTATTGATAAACGACAACAACTTTTACCTAAGTATTGTCAACTAATTTCAACTAAGTCAACTAAGTCAACTTGTCAACTAAGTCAAATTGTCAACTAAGTCAACTACGCAGGAAAACAAATGAATTAATTTTTATGAAGTTTTGTCCCAGATGCCAAAAAAAAGCACAACACTATTGTCTGACCAGGTAATGTGACGAAAGTAATGGTAGGTTTGGGACACTTCTGAAACCTGTTTACAGAACCTTCCATGATTGCTGCAATAACACAGCTAGCTATTTTTTTGCTCTTATTAAATGATAAACGGTCATTAACCGTTTACCGAATTCATGAAAAGAGGTTACTAATATTTTGTACGTGAAATTTTATTTTTGCAAAAAGCATTTGAAACTTGACCGAAAGAGAAAAGAGAAATTTATGGACGCAAATACATGCGAGTTTGGTAAACGCAGCTTTTAAATCTAGTAGGAAATTGAAATGCTAGTAGTTGTAACTACACATTAAAACCACAGGGTTCAACTGAGAGGCACTGACTGCAAAATATACTAAGGTATATTACTCATGTACGACCTCATAGTTTTACTGCATTTTTGAGGGGGCTGCCCTCCCTGGAAAAAATTTTTGGTGACTCTGTCTACTTTACCTGGCGGTGTACAGGTAAAAAACTGCAATAGCCGCACGTGCGCATTTAGTCTTCAAAAAAACTTTTTTTAAGCAACACACAACCTTTTGGTAGTTTCTGCCATTTAGTTATTTTTCTTTAGACCGGTAAACCAGATTAGATAATACACCTTAATGTTGGATCAAAAGACAATTTTGAAATGGTACATAGTGAACGGCAATTTTTTTAAATGCCATAAAGTCATAAGCAAATTTTATTACATTACAAATTATCTTTCCAGCAATTAAAAAAAAGGCTAGAAATTGAAATTGCACTTATACATTTTTTTCTTCTCCTTTCAAGGCTTTTTTCAATCATAACTGGTAAGCGATCACAGCACATAGCTGTCAGCTACATTTTATTAAAAAAATTTCTGGAGAATATTTAAAACTAAAACTGCTTAGATGTCATATTCTTTTTTACTTTCAGTCTTTAAAAATAGCTAGTGACGGAAGGTTATGTATATCTAGTTTACAAAATGGCGTTTTGTATGCCAAACTGAAACCGAGAGCTATGCGCTTTTTTATCTAACAAGTACGATTGAAATTAGCGTTGAAGCCCTCGAAAACTAATGCCTTGAGTTAAAGTGAAGTTTGAGAGCTACTTCCTATTACTGCTCTTTAGCTACGATAGAAATTTGCCGGTTACTTTACGTTACGTGCTTTGGGGTTGGGTTGTAATACAAAAGAAGTGTGCTAACGGCGTGCGCGATATTTCAAGTCGCAGTGACTTGCTGTTCCGTCACACCAGGACGATGTTTACGCTAGACATTTAACTGCTTTAAAAAAGCGGCGGTTTAACTTCTGATTCCTATTTATTGTCTCCCACGCATTAAACAGTTGGTTGAAAATTGCAAAAATTTTAACAAACGGAAAAAGTTATCAAAAACCACTGGACTTTTTACGCACTGTTGAATTTTAACTGCAAATCCGCCGGACATCATATCGCAAATTCCCACTTTTTTGCATTTAAAGGGAACACTGACTCTAACCCTTACCCCAATCTAGCCTAACCTTAACCCCAACCCTAAACGTACTATGTTTGTTTAGTATAACAGGTAAAGGCTGACACCAAACTGGCCCTAACCTTAACCCCAACCCTAAATGTACTATGCCTAGATATAATGGTGACGATGAGTTAAAATGATCATTATATTTGTACTGATTGACCAATGAGGACAAGGGTGACCAAAGTTGAAATGAAGATATATAAAAAATATACAAAAATTAGATTAAAAAAGATGCCAAGAATCAAGCAAAGTGACACAAAAAGTTCATGTAATCATGAAAAATATGGAGTAACTGCTGTCGCATTCCACATTCATTAAACGTGACGATACTGAGTTTCAAAAAAAATTGATTTCTCTTTGCTATAAGTTATCTTGCTTTACATAAATGTTTAACTGCTTACATTGAACACCACTAAAACACAGAAATTTATGGAAACAAATAAATTTACATTAAATTATCAAATTATTGAGTCAAGAAAACTGGAAAACTCATATTAAACATAAAACCACTGAAATAGAAAAGTTTATTTAAAAAAGGAATCACTGACTTAGGAAAATGCAGAAAAACTACCGGTATTAACTAAAGAAATAAGAAAATTGTAGATATATGGAAATTTACATAAGTTAATAAAAACTAAAGGTATAATCACCAAATCACATAAACTTAAATAAACAAATTGATTTAAACTATACATTTTGGTAAATTTCCATATTTCTGCTATTTCCCTAATTTAACTAGTGTTTTTTTCTATATTTCATCAAGAATTTTTATATTTTCATAAAATTTTGTATTTTGGTGTTGTTCCTTGCATTAAGCCAGCTTTACAAGCATGTTCTAGTTTCTACTTAATGTCTATATAAATATGCACATTAAATAAACTTGCAACAGAGTTAAAGGTCATGTTAAGAATTAGGCAGTGGCTATTTTGCCGTCGACGGCAATTTACCCTCAGAGACTATTTTGCCGTGAGTTGTTTGTGATTGGTCAATCTTAATGACGTACTAAACATGTGACTTTTGGTCGTCTCTGATTGGTCAATTTTAAAAACCAAAAAAAAAAATTTTGCACCCCCAGGTCTCTATCCCCCACCCTGCACACTCCCTTACAGTGTACACTGCCCCGTACATTTACATACTGGGCCTGCCCCTTCAGTGTACACTGCCTTTCTTTTCAAGCCTTGGCCAGCTGAGATTCGAACTCGATACCTTGGTATCTCAAGACCAGTGCTCTATCCACTACACCACACAGTCACTGGTGCGGTAATAGCAAATTTGGCTATATAAACACTCGTGAATGATCACGGCAAAATAGATTCCAAGGGCAAATTGCCGTCGACGGCAAAATAGCCACCGCCTAAGAATTAACCACATTACTAATTAATGAACAAACAAACTTACCACATTGTTATGGACACGTTTTGTTCCAAACCGTCGTTTTAATAAATCCATAAAATCTCTAAAAAACTCATGAGAGAAAAAGCCTGAAAATTTGGCAGGATTCTCTCCAGCAATTAGCAATTGTCGCTGATGTGACTCAGACATGCAATGGCATTTGAATCCATTCTAAAAAACATGGTACTGATTTTTAAAGTCCTAAACAAGCTACCAGGCATCTTACCTCATCTCGGCATTGTTTTTGACACATCTGACAATACCATCGCAGCTTTTGTAAACCTTTTGACTTGATTCGGTTGCCGATGGCTTTAGGAGTCAAAAATCCAGCTTTTTCTTTACCCATTTTTAAGTAACAAATACCTATAAGCCTACTTTTCAAGTATTTTCTTTACCTGTTATAAGCCTGTTGTCTAAGTAAAATCGATTTACCAATAAGCCAATAAAAAGGTTAAGAAGTAGGCCTATGCTGACGACCATATTATAAAAAAGGCAGTGGCTATTTTGCCGTCGACGGCAATTTACCCTCAGAGACTATTTTGCCATGAGTTGTTTGTGATTGGTCAATCTTAATGACGTACTAAACATGTGACTTTTGGTCGTCTCTGATTGGTCAATTTTAAAAACCAAAAAAAAAATTTTGCACCCCCAGTTCTCTATCCCCCACCCTGCACACTCCCTTGCAATGTACACTGCCCCGTACATTTACATACCGGGCCTGCCCCTACAGTGTACACTGCCTTTCTTTTCAAGCCCTGGCCAGCTGAGATTCGAACCCGATACCTTGGCATCTCAAGACCAGCGCTCTATCCACTACACCACAGAGTCACTGATGCGATTAGAGCAAATTTGGCTATATAAACACACGTGAATGATCACGGCAAAATAGATTCCAAGGGCAAATTGCCGTCGACGGTGAAATAGCCACTGCCTATAAAAAAACTAAAAGCTTACTAAGGTACGGGGTAATGGTATCAAACTACGCTACTTCATTACTAGCTAATTCTAAAGACTGATAGGCCTAAGCTTTCAGGGTATACATTTGGCCTAACATTTAGGAAGTTTTAACCAATCATGAAAATGATAAGAACTTATTTAGCTCATCCAAAAACAGATGAAAAAGTATGCAGAGTGACTCTACTAAAGTCGGCTTCCGTTTATCAAAGATTCATTCATTCAGAGAGTCTGGGACATTGACACTAGCAAATTAGTCCATGCCATAGTTTGCACCCCTATCTTTCCTTTGAAAAACAGTTGATCTGCACAATTGCAATTGACAAAATTACGTCAACTTTCAGACTACAAACCAGGCCAATAAATCAATCACTCACTTATTCTATTTTTGTCCAAATCTGCAAACAAAGAAAATAAAATTTGACAGCAGTGAACAAAAAAAGGTCCATACAGGTTTAATGCTCATATGACCTAACCGTGACTTCTGACCTGACAGAATCTAGAATACAAAATCTGACTGAACCTGACTTCAGAAAAAAATGTATTTCTAGTGCACTGACTCGGACATTTGTACAGCAGCTAATTCTGTTTACAGATCTTACAACTAGTGCTCCGTTAAATACACTCGACCTTTGTTTATCCGGATATCGGTTTATTCAGAAAGTGCAACTTCACATCGGATGGCAGACAAACAGTAGCGGATCCAGAAAAAAATTTGCGAGAGGTACACAACTTTAAATATTGTAAGTAATCTATCAGCGGAAAAAATGTTTTTCAGCTTTGACAGACAGGGTAAGCCAACATATTCCATTCTTATCGGCTTATCGGCTGGGTATTTGAAAGCCTACACTATCATGCTACTACAGTGTTTTATCTTTTGATATAATTTGTGTTTGAGATAAGTCTTTTTGTCTAGGATTTATTCGGTTAGATTCTGAATATATTTTAAGAAAATGTGAGAATTAGACAAGTAGCTTATAATTTAAATGAGTCGTGGCAGTACGTAAGTAATTTATTTTCTGAACTGCACCAACGAAAAACAAAAGAAAAATTACGCAAGGGGTATAATTCGATGAGGAGGTGCGAAAGACAATAAGTGCAGCTGAAAAGCTATAAGATCGCCGTGTCTGCACCTCCTCAAAACAAAGAGAAATTAAGGGCAAAAACTAACAAAGTTAAAAACAACCTGCGAAAAAAGCACCCAAAACAACAGACGTCTTGACACCTCGGCCTTGTTTAGAATTGCTTAGAAAGAAATATTGCAGCAATTATAATAGTGATTATAGAGTTGCATTGGTAGCTACTAGCAACTTAATCGTCAAGTAGCAAAGCAATGACTAGCATTTAGAGGGTCTGAAAGAAGAGCTTGCAATTTTCAAGTCAGCAGCAGCTATCCGAAATAAACATCATGCGATCAACCAAGCTTTGAATCGAATCGAAATCGCCACATCAGATCCAGATATCGCTTGAGACTCCACATGGCCATGCGGTGGTACACTGAAGAATATTATCAGGAAGAAACTTTTCATCCTGCCCCCTACCTCCATATTTCTCGATGATCGTGACCGAGAGTTATATTACCTTGTCGAGGCTTTGGAGTAGGCAAACCGTTTTGCAAAAAACAGCATAAATTTTTGGGGGCTTGTGTCCAGTTGCCCCCTTGTAGATCCATTGCTGTTGACAAATGAATTCAAACAATGCTTTTCTGGCGTAGTGCCGGAATGCTCGATGGGTGACTGCAGGTGATTGTAAAGAAGTCAAACCGACGCCCGCAAACACTAGTCTAGACTGAAGAAGAGCTTCCCATGCCCCCAAAACACACTCTTTTTTAACCTTCTTTAAATACCCTCAAAGGGTGTAATTAAGGAAGTTTTGTGCCGCGAGGGTCTTTTGGGAATTTCCCGGATTACATTACAAACTTTTTGCTTGTAGACCGTCTAAAACTATACACTAAAATGACTTACTTGGTGTTATCCTAAAACAACGATTAATATCTCAAATGAAGGAAAAAAGTTTAAAAAAATTTTAGTGCAATTATTTTGTCTTGTTTGTTTTATTTTGACGTCATCAATTCACGCTAATGTTAAATTTCTACTGAAAATTTTAGGGGTTCATCTGCTATCTTTAAGCTTAGACTTGTTATTTACAAAAAATTGGCATTGTTTAAGACTGATTTGTTGTCTCCAGGTTACATCCGATTGAAATCCAACTTCTGACCACATTAGGTCACAAATAAGCTCTTTTCGAAAATCCGATAAATTTGCCAAAAACGTCAATTATTTCCTTAGCCACATTTTTGGATGAAACAAATCATTTTTTGTAATGAAACGAAAGCGGTCAATCCAAATTTGTGATTTGTAGAAAACAATTTATGTTTATGATTTTATGACGTCATCAAAATAAATATTATTTTTGTGATTTGTGGAAAACAATTAATGTTTATGATTTTATGACGTCATCAAAATAAATATTATTTTTCTGCACGTGTCGCTATTTTTCTGCATGCGTTGAAGTGCAAGATGCGTTGAAGTGCAAGTCGAAGATCTCATCATACAACCCCAGAAGATCTATTGTAGATATTGAGTCTCAACGTGATTGAAGATTACAAAAACCGTATTACGAGTACTTCTTAGCTATTCATATTGCACTTACTCAAAACGTCATAACAATCGAACCAATTAGTTGCAGTCCAAGCAAGCAAATGCAAAGTGTATTCCAATGGCGTTGGCGTAGTGGTTAGGGCGTCCGCTTCGCAGTCGGTAGACTTGGGGTTCATTCCCCTCGTCGAGTCATACAAAAGACTTTAAAAAATAGTATTCACAGTTTCCCTGCGTGGCACTCGGCATTTAGGGTGAGGTTATGGAGAGCAAGCCGGAAATTTGCTTGTTGTGCTCTTGGGCAAGGTACTTAACGGGACGCCCTTGCCATTATGTGGAAGATAGGTGGCCCAGACACCTCGGAAATGGCAACTCCCAAACGAGTGCGGACGTCCCGTCCAAAATATAGCGATACAATTTGCTTTCTCGTAAATGGAAGATAAATATGGCAAATAGAAAAAAGAATAGAAATGGCAAACGTTTAGAACTGAAAAGAAAAAACAATTTTTGCTTTTGACGTCACAAAGATCACCATCGTGAAATATTTGGCCTGGTAGGGAGTCTGTCTGAAAAGGCTTGCTTTAAAAAATCAGCTGCACTTCGTTAATAATAGTAGCCAACAGCATGTGTGACGGTACACTCCATATTTGTTGAACAGTGATCTCTCGTTTATCGCGGTAGATGCGTTCCAAGACCCCCCGCGATAGGTGAATATCCGCGAAGTGGTATCACCGATTTTTACATATATATTAATAGGTTTTAGACTTTTTAAACCCTCCCTGTACCATTATTTAACCCTTCCATGACAATACTGTTCACCATTCCTGAAATTATAAGACCAATTACATTATAAAGAAATTACACAAAATATTACAGAAAATAAGAAAGTAATACTTAATATTAAAGAAAAAAAATAACTATATACGCGGGTAGGCCGACCCCGCGAAGTGGTGAATCTGCGATAGGCAATCCGCGAAGTAGCGAGGGATCACTATCCTCGTAGTTATTTACGGTAGCGTCAGTGTATGGTCATGCCAAAGACAATCAATCTTCACATTACTCAGCAATGTCAAAGGCTCTGCTAGTGAAAAACCAGCTCTACTACACAGTGTTCGAGATAGACGAAGAGAACCCCATGATTTCTGCTATCGCATAGAGGATATCCGTAAACGTATAACACAGGGTAGCCTTTCCGGTGTAACTTTTGATGTAAATGGCAATCACAAAGGCTGCTATGAAAACTAATAAAACCTTAATCGTTTGAAAGGTAGAGTAATATCTATTGAAGCCTCAACTTCACGCTCTCCTAGTAAACGCCAACCTTCTTCAATGCAGTTTTCCTCTGCAGAATGTATTTTTTGTGAAAAGCTTGAAGTGAAAGTGTGTGGAAAAACTGAGAAACACAGCCAGTTAGCAGCATTCAATAAAAAATGGAACCTTGAAAGAGTTTATATGGAAACAGGTCAAGCCTCGAGCCCTAGAACTTGAGCTCCATCTTCTGCACCGCATGATACAAGGTCAGGACTTGTATCCTAGAGCAGAGCTACTTAACTAATTTAATCGAAGGTCCAGTTGGGCACGTTCAGTATTTCCAGAGATCCAGTAGAATTTTTGACTTGCAATGATAAAAATGAAGCTATCATTACCAGTAAATACAGAAAAATACTTGGATTTTCTCTTAGTCTACACACTCTACACTAATGATCAAATTTTTTTTATCTGCCACATCTTCCTATCCTTCATTCACGAGAAAGCGAATTGTGTCTCTATATATTGGACGGGACGTCCGCACTCGCTTGGGAGTTGCCTTTTCAAAAGTACCTAGGCCACCTTTCCTAAGTACTTATTAAAGCAACAGATATCAGTATACAAGAGTTTCCAATTACAGATCAAGTCTGAGAACTGTCACTGGTGGGGTGCCTCAAGGGTCTGCTCTTGGGCCGCTACTTTTTCTTTTATATGTTAATGACTTTCCTTTGTCTTTAAACTTTAAAACCACTTTATTTGCTGACGATACTTTATTACAACTATCTGACTGTAATATCAAAAAGTTGGAAAAACGGGTTAATAATGAACTAAATAAAATAAATGTTTGGCTGGGAAATAAAAAGATATCTTTAAATATATTTATAACTAATTATATGCTCATTGACAATTATATCAATGCCTCAACAAATAAACATTTTGAAATCAAATTACAACAAAATGTGTTAAATAGAGTTAGAAACGTAAAATATTAGGTAGGCTCATAGATGATGGTCTTAATCGGAAACCACATATTAAACAACTTTCTCTTCAACTTTCGAAATCCTCAGTTGTAATATATCGCTTACGTAACTTTGTTGATACTGAAACACTCAAATTGTTATATTATAGTTTGATTTACAGTCGTGTTCAATATGGTATTATTTTATGGGGAACAGCAACCTACACTAGACAAAAAGAAAGAGTTCTAAGACTTAACAACATTGTTTGGATTATGACCTGGAGTAGGAAATTGGGTCACGTTAGCATACAGTATAAACAACTAAAATTATTGAAATTAGAAGACATTTACCAATTACAATTATCAAAGTTTATGCATCAATTAAATTGCAATATGACTCCTAAAGTTTTTGAAAAAAATTTTGTTAAACTTGAAAGTGTGCATTCGTACAGTACAAGACAAAAAACTAAAAACAATTATTTCTTAACCCGGGTCAACAAAACAATGTCACAAAAACAATTGGCTTTTCGAGGTGCTAAATTGTGGGCAACTCTAGACAATTCTATAAAAACGAAATCGTTATTAGCCTTCAAAAAAATATTAAAAGAACGAATGATTAGAGATTATTAAATTGAAAGTTTTGCTTTAGTTCTAGATTTATTTCATAAAAATTGCTGATGCATTAAATATGTGATTTTCACCTTGTGCTCTTTTATACAAAATTTAACTTCCTCTCTTGTTCTTTTTTCTCTTTTGTTTCTTCTTTCCAGTCTGTATTAAGTTTTTATTTGTTGCTGGTAATTTATTTGTTGTTTTTTTGTTATTAGGAGGCACTGACTAGAAAACCTTTGGGTTATTTTAGTGTCTCCTGTCCCATTGCACGAATGTACTATTTTATGTTACTACTGTTTTATGTTGACGTCTATTGAGTGTATTGGGCAAACAACAATAAACTATGACTAAACTATGACCTGTCTTCCACATAAAAAACTGATTGCACATAAAGAGCATAGAGAGCTGATCAAAAATTAAAAGATCTGATTGTACTTTTATAGTAATGCAAGAGGCTAGCGATGCACTTAGCAAACTGCAGACAGTTACACGGTTTCGACCTATCAGGTCTCTTCAGTGCAGTTGGTGACCAATAAGAAGCTAGAGGCTCCAAGCTATGCTGTATTAAAAGCCTCTAGCTTCTTATTGGTCGCCAACTGCACTGAAGGGACCTGATAGGTCGAAACAGTGTCACTGTCTGATTGTACTCTATTGTGCTAATTTTGTGAAAAAGGCGCATTTTTGTTTTTAGCCAATTCTCAAAACTTCTCTATAGAAGTAAGAGCAAATCAAAAGCGGTGGTGAGGTGTTTGGCCCTGGTACCATGCAGTAGGCTATCGTGTGCGACAGTAAGATCTACCAATGCAATGCCTAATTTATTTTCATCAAAGCGATGTTCAACGTCATAGGTTAGTTTAAAAAGGATTGGTTATGCATTGACAATGCCTGAAGCCAGCTCGTTTGTTGGGAAGCTGGGGGTCAACAACAAGTTCTAGAAACCTCAAGAGTAACCGCTCGAATAGCTTGTAAGAAACGCTCTGCAACGATGGGAGCTGGAAACTCTTTCAGTCATCAGGTTTTTGGTACCGAGATAACTGTGGCTAGTTGCCATATTGTAAGAATTTCTCGGTAGGTCACGCAGGCTGTGTAGAATTTTTGAAGCTATGTAACACATTTGAGACCGCAGTGCTTCAGAATATATCTGACGGGATATTGTGTGGGCTTTGAACTTTACCACACTTGATCACTTTAATTGCAGAGGCAAATTTAGTGGACGAGAGAGACATGGAAAAACATACCTTCAGCTCTGCGAAATCAGTTTTCTCCTGTTTTTCATGCTGATCGTGTTGTTTGTTTGTCCTTTTAAAGGGGCCATTAGTCAATACCAAGAATGTGCAAAAATTTTTGCTATTTTGTTTGAAAACAATTTGGTACTAAGAACAAGTCATCAAAGTTTGGTAAAAGGGGCATGGGCTTTTTCCCAACCCGTGGCTGCACTTATTGTTACTCATCCTGGAGCTTGAGGTCCAGTTTCAACACTCGAAAGGACCGGATTCGGACGCGGTCTGTCAGTTGAGTAGCCCTGTCCAAGAGAAGAAAATTTACCTTAATTTTCTCGCAAGTCATTCAATCTGCGATGTATAGATCATTTGAATTGCCAGGAAGGTGTGGTTGATAAAGAACAACGTGGTATAGCTTTTGGTTATCACAAGGCGCACACTGTTGTTTTGATTTTATCCAGGATAGAGTGATTGGGCACAATGATGTTTTGCAACTTATATCATTGCGTTTTCCATACATGCAAGAGTTAGAGAGAAGTGCCAACCCTAGTTCTAACTACAGAAGTGAGTAACTTACGGTTCGAGTTGAAAATCATGATGTTAAAGAGTTAATTGGTTTTAACAAAGTCAATCCAGGTGATAAAGGCTGCATTACCTATTAGCTGATTTGCAATGCCAGCACATCCGTTGCAGATGCAGTAGCCTACGCATATCAGTTGGGGACTAGAAATAGGTGTGAGGATCTGGCCTCGCTATTTCCTGACCTAATATAGCGGTTAAATAATGATTTAGAGCCACTTTCTTAGTCTCCATCACCTGATGATATTGAGATCAAATCAACCGATAAACTTCTTCCAACAAACGCTTTAGAGTTCTTTAACTTCAAGAATTTAGTTTTACTTCTCAATTAAAGCGGATAATGACGATTTTTACAGTCATAATTTTGGCTCATAACTGCTAATTCTTTCTGTTGTAAATTGTTTCTATTTTTCTGTTACAGGACATTTTCCCAGCGGTAACAAAAGGAGCATAAAAGCTGCCCAAGCACATGCTTCTCTGGACCATCTCACGACGTCTTTGTTGAAGTAAAAACTTGACTACTATCCTTAGCAGATTGAATTACTTGTGTGACTTATGACTTTAGCTTGGAACTTGAAACAGCAATAGCCAAAGTGCTGAATAACGTTTTAACTTCTCTCACTCCTCAGATAATCACTTCGCAATGAAGTGTTCCATCTTTAGTGGGACAACTTTAACTTACCGTATATTCAAGGTCAAAACGTAGTGAAAAGTACTGATGGGATGATGATACAGAAGATAAAGCGCGGATATGATTCCACTCAAGATTGAACATTTTCTTTTTATAAGCGGAGCAAGATAAGTTTCTTAAGTGTGGATGCCCTAGTGCCTGTTTACATTTATAATCGAGTTTCATCCAAATTTCCTAAAAAAGGTTGTATTTACTACACCTATCAAAAGCAATAAAATATATTCAAAGAATATCCAGGAGTATCGAATCTGGTTACCTGCAAGGGTGATGGGAAACAGTGAAGAGAAACAGCCTGTCTAAGATTTTGGTGGTTTCGTCTCATTTGCCAGTGCCGAGCCCACTCGAAAATCATCCATCGACCATTTTACTCACATCAATTAACTCTTTACGGAATATTCAATAATTAAAGAGCTATTGAAACAGTCAGAAAATATCACAATGGAAGTGGATCAGGACTATATATTTTTGAAAATATTGTTAAATTTTATCCGGGAACAAAAGAGCTTCTAAGAAAAGATGACTTTGCGATGGCACGAACTCTTATCCTTGGTGCGCTCGGTGCAGTGGATAATACCATGGAGGAAACATTCATGAAGTTTTCAAAGTCACTAGGTACTGAAATATTCTTGTTTTGTGACAAAGTTACTGGAAAAGCATGGTTTGACTTTGTATGTCAACCAAATATATCTGCCGGATTTAGAAAAATTCTAGTTATAGCCAGTCAAAAATAGTCAGTATATTGTTGCGACGCGTTGGTGATATGGGCACTGGCAGTGACAAGAAAGGACAAGATAAGAAACAAATACGTGAGAGGGACTGCGAAAATCTCAAAGCTAGGAGACAAACTTCGGAATGCAAGGCTACGCAGGTATGGACACGTGAAAAGGAGAGAAGAAGGCTACGTGGGAAAAAGGATGATGGAGATGGCGATGCCAGGTAGAAGGAAAAGAAGAAGGCGAAGGAGAAAGTGGATGGATTTGGCGAGAGAAGACATGGAAAGGGTTGGAGCTAAGGAGGGAGACGAAGTCGATCGGGACAAATGGAAAATACTTTCGCGCTGTGGCGACCCCGAATAGGGAGAAGGCGAAAGAAGAAAAAGATATTGTTGCGACGCGTTGATGTAGACAAAATTTTGTTTCTTATCTTTCATTTTTCCAGGTGGATTTGTGGGAATCTTCACCAAGTTTGGTGCCTATCAGCGACGGTGTCGTACTAGATCAACCCGGAGTCAGTATTTCAAAAAAATGTTAGAATTGTGCGGTTTATTGATGATCCAGACTTCCCTAAGGCACATAAAGAACATGAGCTGGATAGAGCTCAGATCCAAACATCTGAGAGGGTGTTGGGCTTGCCAACTCAGCTATTTGCAACTTTACTAATCCCTTCACCAAAGCTGACAAAGACCATCTGTATAGCCTGGCTTCTGGTGCTGCTGTGTCTAGAAATGTAGAGTGGGATGTAATCCAAGCTGAAACAGCAGGAAAGGTAGCCAAGAAAGCATTTTTCCAAGATCGCTTAACTGATTTTGAGAAGATGTTCTTTGAACCAATCAAGAGTCAAAAATTTATAACAATGGAGTCCTCTAACAAGACTGTCAAGTTTATTTCCTCGCAGGAAAGGGTATGACATCATGATCCTACTCTAACCACACCAGTAAAATACTTTTATGACCTGTTAGTATCATCCACCGTACATTAGTGCAATTTAAAATGTACATTGAATGTTTTTACTCTTTATTTATCAGGAAATACAGTATCCTGAGCAAAGCAACCTCGCTTTTAAACTGCTCATCAAGTGGCAGCATTTCCATGAGCCTCTACACTTTGATGAGCTAATGAAATACTCGCTCACTCTAGTTCCTCCTTGTCTCGGCACACCTGATGGTTTTTTAACAAGACCAGCAAAGTTGCACTGCTTCGTTTTTTGTTAGAAGATGCTCCACAAGTGCACCTTATCCAAAAGATGCTTTCCATATCCAAAATAGCGATGCAATTTTCCACAATCTGACGAAGCTATTTCCAATGTTTGGCAAAATTTACATCAAGGTGTTTGATTCGATGGTAGTTCCGACGAATTTCACTTTATCGTCCGTTTCATACCACACGGACTTAATCAAGACTCAGGAGAGAATGCGCCACGGTTTCTCTCAGCGGTATATTGTAGACGGGCCAGCGACAAGAAAATCATATGACCTCAAACTATTCCTTGCAATGATGGAAATAAAATGCAATTATGCCATCTGTTACTTCGTGTGTGGGGGAGCAAAGCAATAGCTGTTGAATATTATGTCGAACGTTATATTTAATTTTACTGTCCGCTATCTAGTGCTAGGGAGCTGTTTAAATTGTAAATAGTGGTATGGCTTTGGATAAATTCTTTCCTCGCACTGTAAGTAGCTGTGGCAAGGTCTAGATTAGGGGTGTCAAACTCAATTGCACAGAAGGCCAAAACACAAAGCACGCTTTAGCACGCGGGCCTAACAGAATAAGCATTTATTGAACACAAAAAAAAATAAAATGGTTTTAAACATATATATGAATAAACACAGACAGGAATATTTCACAATATATATTATTTCAGTTTTCTTTGCTTTTATGCCGTTTTAACAGAGCTGGGTGATTGCCATCTTTTTTAGCAACGAGTTCGTCTAGGTTTGGTGTAAGGTCCTGTGTTGTGGAGAATCTCAGGATGGACTTCAAGTGTTCATCAGTAAGGCGACTTCTGTGTGCTGTTTTGTTGACCTTCATCACTGAAAACAGCTTCTCACACAGATGTGTGCTACCAAACATGCACAAGGTTCGAGCCGCATGTTGAATTAGCTGGGGCATTGCGTCAGGAATGGAGTGAAAAAATTGCGCGGGTCCTTAAGTGTCGTACTTTGTCTTTAGCATCCCATTACACTGCAGCTCAATCAGCTCCATCTGAATATGCACAGGTGCAGTTTCCACGTCAACGGCAAATGGGATTGCGAAACAGCTCGAAATTCTTTTATTGTGTTTCAAAGTCGCCGAAGCGTCGTGCGAACTCGGTGTGCAGTGCACTCAGTTTTTTAGCAAAATGCGCGTTTGGGAACACCATTGTGCTGGCCTGGTTCAACGTTACTTGGCAACAGGATACGTGAGGCATGTTGCGCTGGTGCATTTGTGTCTCCCACAAAAGCAGCTTTATTTGAAATGCTTTCACCGCATCATGCATGTCAGTGATCATGCGATCACGTCCCTGTAGCTGAAGATTTAAGACGTTAAGATAGCTGTTATATCAGCCACAAATGCCAACTCACATTTCCACTTTGCATCCCGCAAAGCTGTGAAGTCTTTGCCTTTACTATCCATTAACTGACAGATTTCCTTTCTGAGCTCAAAAACTCTGTTGAGAACTTTCTCCCGACTTAGCCAACGCACTTCTGTATGATAAGGAATATCGGCAAACTCTGAATCTATTTCTCGCATAGAAGACTGAAATTGTCGGTGATATAAACCTCTAGTTTGAATAAAGTTCACTGTTTGTGTTACAGCGTTCATTACATGCTCCATTTTTAGGACTTTACCGTACAGCGTTTCCTGGTGTATGATGCAGGGATATGCTGTTAACTCACTAGTACAGTTCTCCTCCTGTATCTTTACATGCATTCTTTCCACTAGTCCACTTATTTTACCTCACATCGCCGGTGCTCCATCTGTTATAAGTCCAATAAGTTTGTTCCAGAACAGTTTCATGTCAGTTACATTTTGACACGCGTTTTCAAAAATGTCTTTTCTTGTCGTTATCCCGAGCGTCGATTTAATGTCCAACATTTCCTCTGTAACAAGCAAATTGGATACATTCGACGAATGAAGATGGCTAGCTGTGCAGTGTCAGTCATGTTAGTACTTTCATCCACAGCAAGAGAGTATGCAATAAAGTCTCTGCTTCTTTCACTTAAATGTGTTCGTAAGTTAGTGGACATCTCACAAACACGATCTGCAATTGTATTTCTACCCAGGCTTATATTTACCAACATCTACCTTTTGTCTGTACACAAACATCGAAGACCTTGATCACGAATTTCTTCAGAACTTTCCCTTGGCAAATGGCCGGGCTGGTTGGGCTATCTCTTCTGCCACAATAAAGCTTGCTTTTACGGCAGCTTCACTCTGTGATTTTGCTTTGTTGAAAAACGCCTGCTGAAATGCCAGATTCTTCTTTCACTCTTCTACTTTCTGTTTCTTTTGCTCTGTTTTTAGGTCTTTCAGTTTATTTTGATGTTTCATTTCGTAGTGCCGTGTTAGATTAAATTCCTGAGTTATAGCCAAATAAGACACACTGGTTTACCGGAAATGGCAGTAAACATATTTTCAGCCTCCCATCGACTTTGAAAGGCTTTGTTTTCAAAACCAACTTTTCTCTTTGCAATTGTGATCGTACAGTACTTAGCCTAACTATTTACGCACAGTAACCTTGAATTTTGAAGCAATTTAAGTTCAAGGAATTTAATCGAATAGAAACGCTTATGCTGGGAAATACATATGTTAGGTTCTCTTCTGACGAGGCGCACTGATTCACGGTCGCTAGATTTGCAAAAGTATTTACTGTGTCTATCAGTAGAGTTTACAACAATGCTCTCAGTCTTACTATGCGCTACGGTACTACCAACTGCAGAACATTCACGACAACACTGTTTGTGACGTTCCTAGAGAAATACGGACAATTCCCATAATGTCGTCATCATTGTGTGTTATCAGCGCTTGACATTGCCGGGTCATTCATGACAATAATAATACATCTATATAAAATGACCTCACGGACCGGATATAATTGTAGACTGGGTCGGGAGTTTGACACATATGTTTTAGACAGTTTACAAGCGAAAAGTTCGTAATGTACTCCGGAAAATTTCCAAAAGACCTTCGTGGGACAAAACTTCGTCAAAAAGGCCTTGTAAGGATATCCAAAATGCATGTTAGAAGTATATATTTTGTGAGCATGAAAAGCCCTTCTTCCGACTTGACTCATCTTGTTTTGTTCGTTATCAGTAAACAATTTTGTACATTTTTCACTGGGGCTACGAATAGATTTCTTAAAACTCAATTATGCCAATATACAAAACATAGAGGTTGCTATTTGCTAGGTAGCAATTGTCAGGCAATCACCTTTTAAGAGGGATCTGCCTCCAGCACCATACTAAGGTAAAATAAAAAATTTTTGCTCAAAAATAATCACCAACATCATACGATACCATACAGCAATCTATTACATCATGTTTGGGGATAACAGCCTATGATAACAGAATTTTTAGTCATGCCAATACAAAACTATCGCTGACCTAACAATAAATAACTTGCACCATTCTTGATACTATATAATAGTTTAAATGCATTGTACATTTTGTTAAAGACGGTTATTTCATTTTGTTTGCATTGCATTCAGCACAATATATACATTTGTTTTGTCCGAACTTTTTCTTTATCCGGACCGGTTCCTGCACAATTTTGTCCGAAAAAACGAGGGTCGAATGTATGACGTAAAAATCAGTTGACATTGTAAGCTAGTGTTTGTCAACTGGTTTAATATACACGCTTGGAGATAACAAAATGTTTCATGGGTGTCCCGAAGTGATGGGATGTACCAGTTTTCAACAGAAGACTTTTTTGATGGCAGTGTCAAAATTAGCTGTAGCTACCACATTAATGGGGTTGCAGTACCTCTAAGAAATTTCGTGTGAGGCATAATATGCCACTAGGTGGGATTTTAAGTCCATATCTATTTTCATTTTATGTGGATGATTTATCAAATAAATTAAATGGATTTCAGGCTTTATACTTCGTCGGTAACAAAAGCATTTAATGAATGCAGATAATCTTTTCTATTCCTCCCAAGCTTTGATGATCGTAAGATCATATCGTATGTTCCTAGCAAGGTCGTCCGCAGGTAGCCAACCATTTTCCAAAAATATTTTACCTAAATATCTTGCTGGTTATTTAATTAACTCCGGTAACTCAGTAAAGTATCTCGGTGTGCATTTAGACCAGTTCCTTACTGATAATAGTGACGTCATGAAACAGGGTAAATTTTTGTATGCTGCAGAAAATAAACTTTGTAGTAAATTTTTTAAATGCTCTGTATTCGTTAAAAACACATTGTTTCGTGCTTGCTGTTCTTGTTTTTATGCTTGGCAATAGTGGTTTCGTTTCAATCAGAAAGCTTTTGAAGAGTACGTGAAGCATATAATGATTCCTATCTTATATTGCATGACATCCTTCGCTTTTGCAATGCTCCATGTTTCCATATTCAGTTCAATATTGAAATACTTAATGCTTTAATTTGTAAACTGATGTACGCCGTAATAGCACTGAACGCTGTCGCCAATCAGAAAACGTACATTATTACTGCATTAATACACTTTGCTAGTCAGAGGTGCGATTCGTCGAGTCCAGTCTTCAAAGGATTCGAGTTCACTCGCAAAAATCATAGAAAGACTCTGACTCAACTCGTATCTTTACTACAAAGTACTCGGACTCGAATAGAGTTTAGTTAAAAAATGACCCGAGCAAATAAATTGTAAATCTCTTGTGTTAAATCCCATTCACGAAAATAAAACCCAGTTACAGACTGATGTCTTATAGAAGACTCGACCTATTGTGATTATAAAAAAAATTAAGGAGTAAAAATTGCACAAAAATTTAACTCAGCTGGTCCTTTGGCGGACAGGCACCACGCAACAATTTTCTCCTAAAAGCGACGATCGAGTTACGTGTGCCGTGCTTCACCGGTTAGTCTGAAAAAGGCATGGACGTGTGGTGGTGCTGTCAGTGTCAAACGTAGTTTTCTTTCACATGTCACTGCCTACCTAGTGTTGATAGCAAAGTGCTTTTTATTTCACAATTGTCAAATTGGCCAGTTGGCTATCGTAGTAAAAATTGACAACGCAGAAAAAGTCAAAGATCGGGAAAGAATGCAGCAAAAACAGTACGCTTTACATAAAACATGAATCAGGCCTACATTTAACGGAAAGTTCCATATCGATACACACGATACCTCTTGGCCAAAAGATTAGAAGACTTGTCAGCTTATGCCTTGCCAGACTGGTACCACAGCCATTGGCCCTAGCACAGGGTTAGGTGTCACTGAAAATAGCCCACACTGCACAAAACCAAGTAGCCAAGGATATAACGCTGGAAGAAATCCGCGAAAAGTATTCCATGAACCTGAATTCTACTGAAACAGGAAATCCCCATCGCGGAGCAGTGTTTAGGATTGGGGCTAGATTTAGGGTTAGAGTTGTTTGAGGTTCGTTAGGGTCAGGAATAGATTTAGTGTTAGAATTATGATTAAAATTTAGATAAGGACTAGTTCGTAGAATTCCGCGTTTTCGTAGTACGAGGGTCGGTCAATAAGTAATGAGACTTTCTCAATAACTCAAGTTTGCAATGACTGGTAATCAAACAATGCCTTTTTATTTTTCAACATAGTCTCCCTCCTTTGCAACACACTTATTCCATCTTGATATTAGATTGTCTATTCCTTTGGCATAGAATTCCGTGGACTGGGTCCTTAGCCAGTTGCTCACAGCAGCCTTCACTTCTTCGTCAGTCTGGAAGTGAATTCCTTTCATACTCTCTTTGAATGGGCCGAAGAGGTGAAAATCAGATGGTGCAAGGTCTGGGCTGTAGGGTGGGTGTGTTAGAAGTTTCCAGCCTAAATCTTCAATTTTGGCTAGGGTTCTTGCTGCTGTGTGGGGCCTTGCATTATCCTGAAGAAGAATCACACCTCTTGATTGAAGTCCCCTCCGTTTGTTCTTAATGTCTTTTTTCACTTGAGTTAGCAGCTCACAGTAGTTCTCTGAGTTCACAGTATTGCCCCTTTCCAAGAAACTGATAGTGATCGGCCCATTTCTGTCCCAGAACACAGTGAGCATGACTTTCCATAAACTTTTCTGAGATTTGAATTTTTTCTTCACTGGGGAAGAAACATGCTTCCACTCCATTGATCGTCGTTTCGATTCAGGTTCATAATGAAAAACCCAGGTCTCATCAGTTGTCACTATTCTCGACAGAAATGCATCTCCCTCCTTTCTGTATCTGCGTAGTGATGCTCTGGAAGCCATCAGGCGTTGCATTTTGTGATCATCCGTTAACATCTTGGGAACCCAGCGACAGCTGGGTTCTGTGAGGGTGCTGTGAGCAACTGGCTAAGGACCCAGTCCACGGAATTCTATGCCAAAGGAATAGACAATTTAATATCAAGATGGAATAAGTGTGTTGCAAAGGAGGGAGACTATGTTGAAAAATAAAAAGGCATTGTTTGATTACCAGTCATTGCAAACTTGAGTTATTGAGAAAGTCTCATTACTTATTGACTGACCCTCGTATCTTATAACGCTTGGCAACACAAGGTCAATGCAAAAATGTTGTGAGTATATATTACATTATTTTTAATTATTGTCGTTACTTGGCTATCTATATAAATTCTTCGACTCGAGAACTGCAAGCTTATCCCGTCCTCTATTTTCAGCAACTAAACTTTAAAATTTCCTAAGTTCTTTCCACTGGCAAAGTTAGTCCTCTAAGTACCTGCTTTCAGTGTGCCAGTGAGGACAGTTTTTAGTCAGGGTGGACTCGTTGATCGCCACATCGTTCACAGTGTTAGATAAACTTATGTCTACTTAGCGTTTTTAAAATGCAACTTATGAAAGGACTGAAGCTTGGAGTGGACATCGACAGGTAGACAGTTAGAAGTTCTTGAGGCAATTACGCACATCTGGGTATTTAGTTCTCAGCCATCTGTTTATTATATGTTCTGAATAGCTTACCATTATTTTGAAAGAGTTTGTTATTTGCGGGCATGTGCAGAGCGGTTTGTAATTAGTGTCATTATAGACTGTTCTTGCTTGTTATAAACTTAATAGGCTTACATGCAATGCAGAAACAAAGTACATTTAGGAAAAGTGTTTGTAATTTCAAGCTTTCCTGACTTCGGACTAGAAAAGACTCGAGTTTTCGTGGACTCCATTCGAGCCCCTTCGAAAAGGATTCGGGCTCAAATTTTGTTGGAGTGAGTCGAGTCCTTCGTTTGCTGGACTCATTACAAATTTGCTGTGACTTATTTTTGATCTAAATATTGTGCTCATTGCTGCGATGTGCTTACCATAGACATTGAATAAAAAAATATTATTTTATTGAGGACAGCCTACATCTATAGTTCTGTTAGCACATAGATATAAGATTAGTGTTTTGTGCAGTGGTGTGTAAAGCGGGGCCAGAAGCCCCGCCGTCTCAAGGAGCCCACAGATTAGAGACTTTTGCATTTCAATGGCAACTTGTTTTCTTCAGTTGCTGATGTTCACTGCGGATATACACTGTGAGTAACTTTATTCTCTTGTTAATCCACTTGTGTATTCTGTAGTTAGCTTTGTTCATATTGGTTGCGCATATATCGTCATTATTCGGCAGGTCTGTGTTATGCTATTACTTACGTCTGTGTTGTTTTCTAAGCTGGTCAGCGAAACATTAACGAGGAGTGTATGCAAGGGAACCCTCTTTTGTAATGATACAATGCAAATAAAGGATACACGATTGTAGACCTACTTGCCACCGCAGCACTGATAGGCGACATTGTTGTGACTTTCGGTCCCACAGATGTCTTAACACGACACTGGTCTTGTGTGTTTTTACGTCATGCTAGTGTTTTGTGAATTTTTTTGCTATGCGTATGTGCTGTCGTTCAATATGAACCAAATTTATTCGGTCAGAGTTAAATAAAGAAATGTTGATTCTATGCTATTTATATTTGAAACGATCATTGTTTTCCAACTTTTTATTTGTGGTTCGTCAACCGATGCTTCAAAGTACGGTACCTAAGTTTTCTTTTAATTTATTTTCATCACAGTAATATCAGAACTCGCTGCCAAACAATCTAGTGCTGGGTGGAGTCAAATTTTGATTGCGTGCCAAAAGTACGACATCACATTTATATTCGTCTGCAATCACAAAACTATGCTTAGCAATCCAGTTCGTGTAGGCTAAAAAGCACCACGTATGCTTGCCCACCGAGCTTTTTAAAAGAAACGGATAAAAGTATGTGGAATAATAAGCAGCTTCTGAGCAAAACCGGTCTTGAATCAACGAAAAAAGACAGTGCCAGGGCTTATAAGCGCAGCCAGGACATGAAAGAGACAGCAACAGGGGTTATGGGCTCATGTGTCATTGAAGGCACCTTTGTTTAAAGTACGCTGTTACTGTTGCCACAACCGTTTTTTGGGCGAAGCCAACCAAAGCAGCTGAACAGGTATTCTCTATGGCGTTACTGACTGGTCCTTAGCAGACTTTTCCGATACAGCTGGGTTTATAGCAGTAGCTTAATGAAAATTAGGGTACAATTGTATAAAAAAATATTGCCGACGCTGAAAAACAACAAACTCTCAGAACAATCAATTATTTTTTATTCAACCAAAGCAAGAAAAACAAACTAAAAATTCCTGTCCATTCTTAAGATCTAGCAATAAAACAGCTAGGCCACAAAAGAGCTAGTTTCAAAAGAGTAGGGGCCACAAAACTAGGTGTGGCTAGCTTTTTTTTAGTACTACCTCTTTTGTGAAACCAAATTTTTTGGCGGCTAGCTATTTTTGGGTATTTTTCTACTAGCTCTTTTCGCACTAGCTTTTTGTGACTAGTTCTTTTGTGGTATAACCCGCAAAATTATGTTAGTGCGACTCTTGGAAGCATAAGAAGTCATGACCACTGCAACATTTTAAACCCTGATTACGGTTTTAGCTATTTTCAAGTAAAATAGAAAAAGTTTGCTTTCTGGGATACCGCAATGTTTTCTTTCGATTTCGTATCAAGCTGTAGATTTCTTTATATGTTCTTAACCAAGAAAAAAATTACATTGGAATACATTTGTATAACATTAATTATAAGTTGCAATCGAAATTATCGTGCAACTTAATGCACGAATTTACCTGAAAACACGTGAATAGATGAAAAATACTTTATACGCGGAAAATGCTTTAATTTTTGGTCAATTTTCTCTTTGAACATCAGAAAACAGCACGAAGACGCTCTGTGTCCAGTTGTGTCATGATGACACCCGACAGATTGCTCAGTTAAGGTAATTTAGGTAGAATATCAAAACAGAAAAAATTTAACTGGTTGTGCCTTTGCACAAAATCGATTGCGGATAAATAGTAGCCTACATTCATAGAGATTAGTTTAGAACGTCACGTGCTACTTGACAGTCGATAAGTGTCGCTATAACACAGGAACATTTGTACATGATGACCTTTGCGAAGACTTTCTAAATCTGATACCACTGCTTGGTAACTGAGACCGTAAAGCAACCAAGAAAGATGGATTGAGGGTTACATTTGTCATCGAAGAACTTCGTGTTCAGCGCTTGGTGTCTCACGCTGCATGCATCACGGGGAAGGAAACCGTAGTTTGCATCATAGCTCACGTCTCGGATTTAAACTGCGGCGTGCGCCGATGGCAAAGACACGTGTGGGTGAGTGCTGAGTTGAAGGCGGTTTGGTCGTTTCGTAATCCCACAAATTTTCTGTTGCTCTTGTGTGCAATGATGATGAGTAAAATAAGTTATCGTCATAAGGCGGCTCTGCAGTCTTCCAAACTCTTCGCTCATCTTGTTCAAGCAGGTAGCTGTGTTATCCCACCAACGCCCATTTTTTAACTCACTGGGAATCGAACTGCCGCCCTGGAAACAAAAGTCTTATTGCACGTTTTGTTTGGTCGCACTTCACTTTATAATCAATTATTATCTATTTCTACCTTCTGACCTAAGCACACAAAACGCGTGGCTTCAGGCTCTTACTAATTATCTATATAAAGAAAAAGAAGTGACTTTGAGTTCTATTTTTGGTTTTGAAATTTTGCTGATTCAATTGTTGGAGGATAGAAGTTCAGTCAATTTTCTCGCGCTAGTCTATTCAAAGTTTTTATCGTTATTGCTGTCAACATACCCATTGAATTTTACTGTTTGATTTTTAATCGGTTGGATAGACTACAGTGCGAGGAAGGTCCTGGCCGTCCGCCTGTGACACCTATATCAGAAGATTCATCCCCGTCGAGAGGTGAACCCTTACCAGGCTGACCGTCGTTATATTTGTAGCAGTTTAGAAAAAGGTTGTCAACCTCAAATAAGCTCTTACGACCAAACAGTCATTGAATGCAGTTTTACTATGAAATATATTTACCCCTGTAACAAGGTTCCGGAAAATATATAGAGTAAGTCACACATCAGTAGCTAGTACGAAGAATCAGTCTTTGTCAATTCGTACTGTAAAGCCACTCAGTCAATTGGATGCTGGTAGGAAGCTTGGTTGTGGTGGGAAATACGGAGAGTAAGTAGATAGTTGGGTAGGAGCAGGATAAATAGTAATGCGAAAAAAGTATTGCATCCTAAAACAATCCTTCTTTAACTACCAAATTATTGCTATTCAATATTCAGAAGCGAGTTGCAGATCAAAAAACTGTCGCCATCTGAAGCCTCACACTTGCTCTGACGTTGTGACAAAATGTGTAAACTTCTTGTCGTGACGCTTTAGAATTTACATCATGACAAATTAAATCAAGACGAAAACCTTTAGAAATTACGTGGCAATTTCATTTTTGGCCAAGGGAATGAGAACTGCCCCGTATTCCCCGATCGAGGAAGGGATCCAAGGGCATGGTGTGGGAGTCCCCCTATAAGAATATTGTTATGGAAAAATTGACGTGGACAAACAAAAGAGAGTTAAAAATCGACTTGGGATTGAAAACACGAGAACTGAAAAATTGTAAATTGTAACATCTGCAAAAAAAAAAAAAAGAGCCAACACTTTAGTCTGCGATTAACAATGCAACATGGTGAGTTTTTCTCCCCTCCATCACCAAAACTTTACAAAAATGGCCAGGTCTAAACTTTGAGGCAGGGCCGTTGAGAGAACAGTCCGGGCCGGTACCAACATTAATTTCGGGCCCCCTTAAACAAGGATCTGGTAAAGCCTGAAAATTATGAAAAAGTCTGAAAATTTTCGCAGAGGGAATCGTGGCTGAAATTGCTTGCACCGCGACGCAAAACATCTCTAGACGCAGCGATTAGAAGATGGTGACCCCTTCTCTTTGGAGAAGAAACTCAACCACTTGCAGATTTCGATCTCCAAATTGATAGGAAATCTCCTAGCAGGTCTAAAAATACCAAAACCTATACAAAACACATGACAACCAAAACCAATCTGGGTTTCATTTGATAACAGCGCGAGCCCCCTAAAGGATCCTGGGCCTGGGTACTCTGCACCCCCCTTGCCCCCCTTCTCAACGGCCCTGCTTTAAGGGGATCACTTTGTATGACTACATCACTGATTCTACCAATCAAATATCAAAATAAGCACTTTGTGAAGCAATTACAAAAAGTTACAATGGTACACATCGATGTTCAAAAACTACAATAAATGTGAGGCAGTGGCGCATATAGTCAGGGAAAATTGCCCCCACCAAATTTGTCAAAAATGTGTTTATGACTGAATTACTAAATACCTCTACAAAAAGGTCATAACATAAAAGCAAATAGATTTACGACTAAAATTTTTTTAAAACCCTGATTTTGACCAAACCGGCATGAGTTCTCTAAAAATGAACATCACCAAAAATGATTATTTTGCTCTCTCGAGAACAAAACTTTTGGCTGGCTCTGCTCAGTTGTGGGGAGAAACGTCACATAGTGTTCAAAGAGTTATAAAAATAGATAGGCGAGATGCTGCACTTTTCTTAATTAGCGGAGCCAGCAGAAATTTGCGTCTGCACAAATTTTATTAAACCTCTCACTGATCGAGAACAGCAATCCATAAAATAAAGACTACTGAAATTTTTAATAAAAAAGTAGCTTTAGGCGTAATCCACGGCCTAACTTAAATTTATGATACCCACTTTCAAAAATGTTATATTTACAAGTCGCAAAATTCTTCCCAATTGAGGAGTTCTCGTGCCAAGGCTTTCAATTTTAATAGCGCCATTCTTTAAAATACAGTAATATCACTCGGTGAGCACCTTAAACGTGATGCATTTTGGTGTAATTGACTTTGAGTCATAGCTTAGACTACTTTTCTTTTAGTTAACGAAAAAACTACGAGCTATTACACCTCAAAACTGGTTGCTTTTTTACTTTGTAATTTAGTGTTAGACAATTTACAAAACAAAATACGACGAATGCGACTGGTTTTACTTTGTTCAAACGAAGGGCATAGCCATGCAGGGTCAATCGTCTCTCGTCCCACGCCTCAAAATCAATTGCCAAATCCTATTTTAAACCAAACTTTTGAGTGCTCTTCAACAAAGTTTTAAACTTTACGCCAGCAAAAACTTTAAAACTCTATAAATGTTTCTAACTCTAATTAAAATTTCATCGGATTTCTTGACAAGATCATGGAACCAGCATTACAAAATTTCATTTCTTCCCTTGCCGCATTTTTGGAAAGCTACGCACCAGTCAGAGTCAGTTGGAAAATATTGAAGCAAATGATTGTCCACGCAGTAAATGCCTAAAAGAATTAAAGCTCATTTTAAAATATCCCGTTGAGTTTTCTTCGTGTGAAGGCTTGAAAGTTTGAAGCGGTGATCAATGGGCAGATTTTAGTAAGTTTTCTCTTCTAACTTTGTTTTTTTACAGCCGCAAATGAAAAAGGCGTGCTGTGCGGTTTTCGCTGTTTACAATCCCCACGTTCGCGAGTGGCAATCGCCGTCGAGTGACAGCAGTAGCACGGTCTATTTTCATGTCGGGTAAGGAAGGTTTGGTAAGAGTTCTCCCCTGTACGATAGGTTCAGTTGTGGTTCATGAAAACGAGAGAAGGTGGGCAACCTATCACATTACTGATTACCTTATTTTTGTCAAATTGCTAGCAGAAAAGCGAAGTTTTTTAAAGAAAAAACTTAAAAAATGGAAATCCGTTCAGTTATCGGCTGATGAACCGTTCAGCTTTGAAAGGTAGTTAAGCCAGTTAAATAAATGAATCAAAGACATCAATTTGTTGAAGGATTCTTTCACGGACATAACGTTAAATAGTACGTTGTAAATCTGGATAAGCTAATGCATGGTGAGTGCAGCGATGGTTTTATATAAAATAAACAGAGCGGTCGCTCGATACTCCCCTTTTTAATTACCTGGAAGTACCCCCTTTTTTCAATTCCCACCTTCTAAGTATTAGATAATCAGCAATGCAAACTATATAAGCGCTTGGCCTACTTAAGGACTATTGATAGGCTTTCTTTTTCTCGTATTGATTTGAACCCCGTCGACATGAGTAGATAGATTTAAGGTCATCCTTGTGCTGTCTCGGCTGAGAAAATTATGTGAGACTCATTTTATGTTCTTTTGTGGACGTTAGTTGAAGGGATAGTGTTGAATTTTCAATTTATGACATTCTACAAATTAAACAAAGTTAAATGTTGTTTATGGTACCATCAGATTGTTGTTTATGCCTTTTAAATTGGCGAGTAAACACTGCTAATCTTGTTTGCCATTACCATGAACCTAACTCGAGCTCTTGTCATAACAAAGTATAACGTGAGTGGCATGCATAAGAAGTGCGCATAATCCTGACTTATCTTAATTTTCTCTGTTTTTTAGATTGTAGATAAGATGACTTAGTTAACCTCAACCCTTTTGCACTCTGCTGTGAAACAAATCAAAGTTACATTACGTTACAGGATTTTCCGTTTTGCCTGCGCAACCGCTTCAAACATGCCAGCTTCTATAAAAAGTAAGCAGTCGGAATGCCAGGTTCCTGTCTCGACTAGTAATTATACGAGCAGGAATGTAAATTACTCTGATGGCCATCAGATAAGAGAAGCAGTTTTGGCTGTTTCCGGCAAGGAGATTCATGTAACGAATGATGTAGCCGAATGGATGGCAGCGAATGGAGATCTGGCCTCTAAAAACGATTCCTCTTCTTGCGAAAACAACCGTTCCCTTGTGAAAAAAAGTAAACAGGAGTCTCCCACGTACAAACAAGATGCACAAGTTGCTCACTACACTGGAAAGAACCCCGCATTGAAAGAAATATTACCTTTACCAGGCTCACCAGCAATTGCTCATAAGCATTACAGCCAAGAGCAGATTTACGAAAATTATCCTTTTTGTGCATCATTCAGCAACTCGTCGAGCGCTAGCGTGTCAGAGATGCGCTGCAGTAAAAATACAGCACTGATCACACCCGTGGGCGATCAGGAAAAAGCTCAAAAGCCGCTTTGCGAATCGCAGTTGTTTTCGTCATCTCAGGTCGATCAAAAAGAGAGTGATCGAGTTCATACAAAGCAGCCGAAGTCAACGATTGATAGAACAAACCAGGTTAATTTGACAACAAGGCAGCTTAAACAAGTAGCATCTAAGCAGATGGATCGCGATGCTGGAGATATTTGTCATTTAGAAGCTGGCAACTCAAATACAGGGTACAATCGCAGAGGCGATTTAAAGGACTATAATTTTGATCAATTTCAAGCCAACGGAAATAACCTCGCGCACAGAAAAGAAAGGTGTCTCAATATAGCTGCCAATTCAATGACTTCAAATAGTTTATCTACCACAAACAATTTTTCAAATAACTACGTTCAGCGTCCTCCTAACAGTTTCTTTTGTTCGGAAAAAGATAGTGGTGATCAACGTCGGGTACTCAGTAGTGTTTCCAGCGACCCCGAGGTCTACGCAAAAACACCTTCGACAGAAAAACTAAACGTTCAAATTCAAAAGCTACGACATGATATGGTAAGTCATATTGGGTAGGTTAAAGTCAACTCTCAGGCGACTAATTGTTTTTTAAATATAAGGTATTACTGGCTGCTTTGTTGTAGTAGGCGTAAAAATAAGTGCGGGAAGATATTTATAACAAGCGCTTATATTTAATTATTTTCTTGTTCAATATCATAAAATAGGCTCACCAGTATGTTCTTGATCAGTATACACAAATAACTATACTTTCTAGTACATGGATTCTTGTTTGCCATGAAGTTAAAGTTCTTGTGTTAATTGCAACAAATTTTGCAAGCAAATAAGGTTATAGCAATAAAGATTGATCATAGCTTCAAAGAAACATGAATATTATTTTAATTATCACTATAAATTTCGTTTGACAAATGTTGAAACTGCAAAATAAAATGATAAAATGCGCACGTCACAGCCCAAATATTTGCATGCTCATTTCTCGCAAAAACTTAACAAATAACAGCAAATCTTTGAATTGAGAAAGAAATAGATCCAGGTTATTCTTATGGTCTTTTAAAATTTTATAAACAACCAGCTTTTTACAATAGAGTCATTCACTTGTAGCTCACCAGGTGAACATTTTGTTGGTTTCAATATGTCATTGATGTCAAGTTGTATGAAAGTCTTTTGACGTCATCTACGGATATCTAGATACAGCTAGCAGCTGTCTTGCATTGCATGACTGAATTTGACTTGCTGTTAAAATTAAAGTTTATGGTTTTTTTCTAACCAACATTCAAATTTCGTTTAAGACTTTACTTGCTGCAAAAGCTAGCTTGGTTTGAGACTTAAGAGTGTATGCTGTGAGTGAAGACAGGATTTTTATGAAAATCTGGGGGTTTGGAGTCGTGTTCTCATGTTTCTTCGAAAGTTTAATATTTTCTTTGCGTTTTGTTTGATATTTTTACAAAAAAAGGAATAAAATTCAGTTTGGTTTAACCTCTTGAGGCTCCAAAATTATAAATCTTTTGTACGACACTCATTTATTTATTGATTCGTGGCTGTTAGTTCACGCGCTATTTGCTTGTCTGTAGTCAGACTACGACTCCTCAACCGACAGACTGCTTGGTCTGTCTGCCGCATAAAGATGAAGGAACTTCCTTAAGTGTCTTCCAAGAGCATAAAAAACAAACTTGTCGGCTAATACATGAACGACTTCAAAAATGTGTCTTGTTCTAGAACGTGTTAAACGCAGGTCGCAAACTGCTTCTCCAAACAGGAGTGGTTTATTTAATTCAGTTTTATTGCATATTAATTTTTTCGTCATATTAATCTTTCATTTTATAGCATTTTTACTACGATCGCTCTATTTTGAACAATGTTGTCGCAGTAGTTGACGAGAGTAACCAGGTATTGCCCTACTAAAGTTTATGTTCCAAATAGTTTTTGACACCATCCTACAATTGTAGTTTATATCTATATTATGGTCCTGGAGTCCATTCAATAGTGCGGTCTAAGGCTTACCTAATTCTTCCACAAGTCCAAGTCATTTCAGCACGAATGCAACGAAGTCAATTCTCCTTAGTATAAAAACGTTGAATTACATTAAAAGCTCTTGTCGTAATTAAAATGGCTTTATTTGAATGACATCATTCATGAGTCACTGTGGTTCATCTCTCTGTGCGTATTGTCGCGAATTGTAGATTTGTTCACCTGTTTGCCTGGAAAGAAATTGATATTTGTTGATCAATAGCAACAGAATGAGTCAGTCACATACATGGCCACATGCGCTTCCTTCGGTAAGTTTTTGGGTTTTCTGGCGCAAACATGTTTAGGTGCTAAGTGACTACTTTGAGATATTTGCCTCTGTAATGACTAAATCCAGGTTAGGTGCAGATATAAAAGTGTCAGGGGCTAGGCCTTGTCTCTGATGATGAGTTCTATTAACGTCAAAATGAGTTGAATGTCAGAACTTTGGGTAGATATGGCGTCTCGTGGTTTTGTTTTTCACTTTTCCTTTCACTTGTTCAATCTTGCAAAAGCAATTTCTGAACATCTTGTTTCAATGTTGAAAAAACTCCAGCACTAAATATTGATTCTAAACAGTGCGAGAGTGATTAGATGACTGCTCGTTTATCTGTAAACCTGTGTAGAAATACGACTATTCCCACTTTTATTAAGTCCACGCGATTCTATTGTAAGTTGTAGGCCTAAGACTGATATCTTCTGCACTTCATACACTTAGGGAATAGAAGCTCAAAAGGCGATGATTACAACCCACAAACACATAGAAGATTACGGAGTACGCATAACAGTTTTTGCAAACTCGCGTGCCAGTAAAAGCACCCATAAATGGTATCAACTTTGAAATATTTCTAAATGTCACGGCTGCTTGCCGAAGTTACTTAATTAGAAAAATATTTTTTGTTGAGCTTAGGTTTCAGTGCCACACGTTTCCAACATGTTCTTTTCAACCGTGCCTTGCGTTTTCGGCAATAGCTGCAAGGGCTGGGCTTTTATAATATTTAGTAGATAGCCAAAGTGAGACCAAAGATCAATGTTTGTTTGATGTTGTTTGCTGACGAATGAATCGTTTTAAAATTTTTAAGATTGAAGAGTCACTGTTTATCTTCCTGCTTGTAGTTCGATGTTAATTTTTACTTGGCCTCAACCTGTACGAGGTTGCTTTCTTATTGTGTTGCTGGTGTGCTAGTTGTGATTTTGTAAGCAGGAAAGGATTTCATTTACCAGATGTTAGTACTTTTTATTATTAATGTTGTTTATCAACGGGCTAGCGGCATGTTTATTCTGAAGCGTGATCGTACGTTTTGTCTCAGATAGAAAGTTAATGGTGTCTCTCTTTAGAGACGTGTGGGAAAATGGGAGAAGTAGGGAGGACATCCGCCGATTTTGTTTTTAAAAATCTTTTTCAAAGAACGTGCTTAAATTGGTAAGAATCAACTTTTTTCCCCTCTGGAAGCAATATCGTGGCTACGAACCTGTCTGTGTTATCTTACAAAGCGATTACGGAAACTGCAGCTTTGCTTTGCAGTTTTTGGTTGAGCTGTATATCAACAAATTTTTGAAGCCTGTGTTAGTTCAAAACAATTCTATTTGAAAGTTTTCTGTTTGTTAAAACTTGTTGAATTCTTCAGATGAAATTACTGGCCTTTAAAACTATTTATTTTGCGGTTATATAAATAGCAGCTGACTGGTATCTTTTTATTCTGAGTTGATTAAGTTAATAGCTGTTTTAAAAGTAGTTCATTTTAATTGTTAGTTACAGCGGCTATGATTTAGTCTGAAAAGTTTTATCATCACATGCCAGCTGAACCAAGTTCATTAATCATGAATTTCTTAAGTTGTTTTGTTGATTTTTTGCCTTGCATTAAAAAATCTGAAAAAAATTCTGATTTGCTATTCAATATTCTTTGGTAACTGCTTGTACTTCAAAAGGTTGATATTAATACAGATTGCTATGATTGATAGGCTAACCAAGGGAAAGTCCATCCAAAAAGTTCAGGCAAGAGTCTTATCCACTAAGTAATAGTCCTTTACTCTATCAATGCATTGTATCACAATTCTTAATAATCACTTCAACAACTTAAGTGGCTTTTGTTTGCTGAGGAATTCTGTCTTAAATCTTTCCACGGCTACAGTTGAGTGATGCGCCAATTGCTTTTGCATTCAGTGTAAGAAATTGCTCAAAAGCCCTTTGGATAGTTAAGTTACTCAAACAACGGTTAGCTAATAAGGCAATATGCCATATGAAATTACCAAACTATAGACAACAATTTTAGTATTGTTTAACTTAAAACATTTCTCGTGTTTATGGTAATTGTGTTGTTTTTTGGGTCTAATTGTCTTAATATCAGGTTTCTTTTGGTTTAAGAGTTATCTTTTACATTTTGTTTACATTAACTAAGTATCATGGACATAAATGTGACATAATAGGCCTACAAACTTTACATAATTTTTCGAAACATTTTGATTGCTTGTCTTTTTGCTCTCGGCTCAACCCTTTAAACTACCATCGTGACATGACCTTTGAAGATCAAATCGTAAACGTTGTTTACTAAAAAAAAATGTAAATCAATAACTTTACAGCTAAACTTGTCTTCATGGGGATGTGGCGTACTTAATTTGAAACCTACGTTAAAGGGAAATTTTGGAAATAATTTGACGATATTGCTTTGAGCTGTGGTTCTTAACGTTTTTCGTCATTAATCACTTTTAGGTTTGACGAAATGCCCATTTCCAACAACCCAGTTCAAACTTGAATCGTTTTACTAATTCAACTCTAGATTTAACCCACGTGTAAAAATAAATGACACACTGACAAAAAAGCTATTAATGTAAGTTGACCTCCAAGAAAGAAGTCATCATAACAGTGTCCCGTTTAGAACCTTTGCCTTAAGATGAGATTCTTAATTCCCCACCTGCAACCCCTGTTATTTCCCACTTCTAAGGAATTCTCCACTGGTTAAGAACCCCTGGCTTAGAGTTGTTAAAAGAGAAGTTAAACAGATTTTCGCATCATCGTAACTCGAAAAAAGTGCGAAATAGCAACTTTTTGCCTAGATTCTAGGAAGCCAACCCACGTGCAAAATATGGCGTATTGCGCACGTAGTATGATTAAAGCCTATCATACAGTCAAGACTTTTTCTAAATAGTGTGATAAAGCTTTCCTCCTGCCCGTTATGAAATACAATGTATACATTTCGCAGACTTGGTTTTGCCATGTTTCTTTGCGGCTTATAATTCTCAAGTGTAATATGACAAATCAAGCATAAACCGATACAAGAGTAATCACAATCTCATACAAATGGTTTAATCTTACCATGTGACTCACACATTACTTAACTTCGTTTTGCAAACCAGCAATACTCAAAAAATATGTTTATTGAGGGTAGGGCAGAGTATAAAATATCGCTCCCTCTGTTAATTTCCTGAACAAATGCATTGGTGCAATATCTCAGCTTCAAGTTCGGGACCGTATTAGGAAATTAATTGGGGGATTTTGAATGTCTTACAGGAAAAAATTCAACGCAAAAATAATCTTCCAAATGTCTAAAAATGTAGATTTTAAAGAAAATAAGGCTTTGGCACATTTTGAGTGGCTAAATCCCCTGCCCGTTTCCTAAGTACGACTTTACTCATTGCTTTAGTCATCAACTTTTTGTGTCAAAATAGCACGTGTTACAAACACCCTCTTGCGCCCAAAAACATAGGGTTAGCACAACACACCAAGTTTGTTTTGTGAGGCCTCAGCTGAGTATCTTTATTGAATTCTTTTTCTCGAAACTGTAGTGTACCGGTGTTTGTTGATTTCAGTTTTGAAGATTTCGTAGTGAAATTGAAGAATGTATGAACTCCAACTTTGTGTATTTTAGTCTTCTGCCGTTGTTGACAGCTGCTCAAAAACCGTTACTGATCTGTTGAGACGATAGCTGATGTCAAGATGATAATTAGTCTTCTTTGATATTTAAGACTTGTCGTTAGCGTCCTGCAAAATGTTTTGTGTTTTTGTATCATAAGAAAATAGTACATGGGTTGTGCATGCTTTTGTGTGCTTTCTGAATTTTGATCTGTTATTGCCATTTATTAAGCAGCCTAGAGCAATGGAACTGGGGTGACACGCACGATCTTGCAGAGTCGCGATCTGCTCTGGGATTGCGATCACGTGTGACGTGAATCAGGAAGAGATTTCAGCTTTCTATGTTTTTCCGTGACCCTCCTATGATCAAAGAGACGAGATCCCTTAGTATTGCCTGGTGTTTGCACTGGCTGATTAAGCGACTGACGACATAATGAAATGGTTAGTTAAGGAATAAACTTTGTTGAGAACTAAATTTTGCGCGTATTGTTTTGTTGCATCGATCAAGTCGGCATTAGTTCAGTTTTTAACGGAGTTCCTATGACTCATCTTTATGACAGTTTCTTTGAATTTGGCTGGGCGTTTTTCAGATTTATTTTGAATGACACGTGGCAATTAAAAGTGTACTTGTTCATAACAATTTCGAACTTAATAACACTCATGATTTAAATCATGTTGATTGGACTCTTCTCATATTCGTACTGTAACTAATTATGGCTGCCTTGCATAATCAATCGATTTAGAGAAACTTCTGAAGTTTTAAATCGCTAGCTACTGGAAGTATCGTCTGAATCAATTACCGTAAGGTTGAAAGCAGAGAATACGTCACTAAGCCAATTTACCTACAAAATGCTTCTTCAAGTAAACTGTTTATTAAATAAAAGTGTACAGAGTAAACGTAAAATTATTGCTCTAATCAGAACTCTAAAGCATTAGTGGTTTCTCTCAGAATAAACTTATAACAACACTTCACCCATTTAGTCTATCATTGCATCAAGCATATTGCTCACGTCTTCGTTGCTTTGCAGATTAAACAATAACAGCTTTAAAAAAGTCATTCCTTAAGCGGATTTCATTAACTTTGATTTCAATACAATGATCTAAAGTCTCAATATGTACGTCAAATCTACAAAAATACAATGAAGCATTTGTTTTTAAGATGATTTCGCTTCTAACGCAGATGTTTTCGACATAAGGATAATCTGGTGAAAAATGTGATTGGCTTGATGACATTAATTGGTCAAGTGTATTTGCTGATAAAAATTATCTAAAATATGGATTGAATTTACCGCCTCTATTGATATTTTCAACGAAATTTAATCATATTAGACAAGTAGGTTATTTTCAAAAACTTAGAAGTCATCAACTAAATCCAAAAATCAAACTTGACAGGCGGTATAAAAAATCTGCTTAAAAAATTTAAATGCTATAACTTAAGCACATTGCCCGGCTATATTGTTCGATGTGTTGGTTTATTGTAGGCTTTTTCAGCTGATATCTTTGCACATGTGTGCAAATGCTCACTTCATCATTTCCGAGGTCAAACCAAAAATGTTGAGGTGATGGGGCTCAAAAAGTAGTTCAAAAATAAACTTGTTAACCTCTGAGTGTTGAGGGAAATATAGAAACTTTTTCTCTTACGTCAAAAGGTTTGGCTTATTCTTAAGACTGAATTTATTTTGGGGACGTTACGGTGAGCTGATTGAAAAGTAAAAGCATCTCTTTCAACATCTCAAACTATGTTAGCGAAATTCTCTGAACCGAAGTTGGAATTAGAGTAAAGTACTTAACATTGCTTCCTGCTACTGTGACAACCAAGATTTTGATGTTGATAACATTTCTGCTTTTTTCTGTTACTCGCACCGAACTTTTATCATTTATCTTCGGTTTCCTATGTATTTCCCACCAACTGGAACGACGCTTGGTATTTAGAATTTTGCGAAAGATCACATGATCTCTTACGTAACAAAGGCGCTATGTTTCGAATTCACTTATTTCGAATGAGAATCAACGCTCGTAACGGTACATTGTTTGGAAGAGTACTTTTTAGCTAATCTTACTGCGGTCCTTTCGGAAATTAATTAATTTTAATGAGAAGGCTACATTGCAGAAAGCAGACATGAAACCCGTTAGGCGACTATAGAACCGATTCATAATTTTTACAAAAATTTCCATTGAAGAAACGGCGTTTTGATGCGAATCGATGATAATATACTTGCTGTCATTTATGTTCATTTACTCATTTGTCAGCTCTTCATTTACTCATTGTCAGCTGTACAACGTGGCAAGAACACAGACACAATGAATTTAGAGCAAAAAACAGGGAACGACCGGGACAACAAATTCGGCCGGGGCCGCATGCTAACCCCGGCCGGAACTCAAAACTCACGTTAGTGTGCTCGCACGCGCGATGCATCAAGAACTTTGCTTGAGCTTAAGCAAGGCTGTGATGGTATCGGTCAATTTTTTGCAGACCCCGACACCAGTGTCATTTTTAAAAACTTGCCGACACCGACACTTTTTCTTTTAATTATTTAATTGTTTATCTATTCAACATTTCATCACTGCCAAAGTGATGAACGATTGAATAGACAAAAGGTTAGTAGTATTTAATTATTTATAGTTTCAAATTTCAATAGATTATGGTAGTGTTATATAGTGCGTCGGTGTCAGCACCAGCACTAAGTAGTTACAACTTATAACTACTAGGTGCTACCATGCTGGTGTCGACACCCTCTTAAAATGCCGACACCGACACCACAGTCTTGTACTTAATCACGTCTAGCAGGCCGCCCGCAACGAACTCGATTTCACGTCATCAATTCTTTTGTGCAAAGCGACTGTTTTCATCGTTTACCTGCTTTCAAGCAGTCGCTACCACGTTCCATGCCGAGGCGGGCATGAATACATTGTCAGATACACATACCACTTTCGCATCATCAGCACCTATCGTCGGTGCAACATCCCTGTTCCGGCCATCTTTTAAGCTTGCTCCGGCCGAGGGGAAAAATGGCATCCCTCGCCGAAGCCGAGGCCCCGATCGATCCTTCGCCGAAAATTACATTTTTGTCTTAGATTGCCTTACCTGAATGCATTTTGTGGTCAGTCTTTAGAAAAAGAGCGACATAACTCCGTTTTATTGTATCCTGCAGACTAATGTAATAACTAGTGCAAGTTTTTATTGACCTAAAAACCAAAAAAAATTCGCTTGATTGAGCTGACAAAATTTTGACCGAAAAAATTAACGTTTCTTGAGTTTTGATATTAAAACGAATATTTAATTAATTAAAGCGCATAAATTCCCTTCAAACCTTGCAATATACGCACGCCTTATATAAGCAGTCAACTCTACAATCACCAGGTGCAAGAATTGCAATGTAAAATCATGTCGGTTTTTCGGTGAAACTAGGATTTGCAAAGTACGGAAAGTATTCGAAGTTCTTCGCTGGTGCCTTTTGTTCGTTTTGACCCATTTTCCAGCGACGAGTCGGCCGATTTTACAACGTATTTTGTCGGCAAGGTTCTGTTTTTGTCCTTGGTCAACAGTTGTCATGAAAAAACTTTTTTCTGCAGGAGTTGAGAGCTGAGAATATTGAAGTATATTGTTCACTCTTTCTTGATTCACCTTAAATAATGAAAAGATAGTTAAAACTAGCATCGTAGATGCCTCTTCGCTATACTGCAAGGGTTTTTACCTGGCAAATGTACAGTGTTGCGCCTCGTAATTGTCGCAACTATTCGATTGCAACGCATTCGCACATAATCCCATCTGAATTTGATCATTGCACCACAACCGTGAAATAGCAACAAGAAGTAGCAATCTGTACTACCGTACAAAAAATCAGCAAACATTGCAAGGTAAAACAAAAAAGTTAAATTTTATCAAGCTTATCAGTTTTTCTCACAATACGAAAGAAACATTTTAACTTAACAGTGTTAATTACAAGAATTGACTTCATCACCCCAAAAAGAATTGAACTAGCGGTAAAAAATTGATTTTTTTTGACTTATCAAATTGAGAATATGCAAATCTCTGCTAACGCTCGATTTAGCGCAGTGCTGTGTTTTGAGACTAATGTCTTACGCCAATGACTGTTAGGTTATGAACGTTGAGCATCTTTAGCAGATTAAAAGCTTTTGTTTTTGCTGTTAACTCATCTGCGTAATAAAACCAAACTTCGATAATTTTAAGCAAAATATGCAACTGGTACTTGTAATATTTTTTGGCGATGATACTGCTACAAAATATTTAAAATGTTACTTTTTGACATTGTGATTATTGAATATTTCGTTTATTCTTTTACATTCATTCAATTCTCTGACTTGCCGTTTACGCTGTAAGAAGAGTGGCTTGAAAAACTCTCTAGCCGTTAGTGAAATAGACTAGTAGACAAATGCTTCCATTCATAAAAATTATTCCAACACTTCTTTTCTGTTTACTAGGATTAGGGGTTCTCAGGATTGCGAGGTAACGCATTCCAACTAGAATAGCGAAGCTGCTCGCTCAGCCTGTCGTAAGAGCAGAATTTTGGATACCTACCTATGGCAGTTCGCCTTTTTGGTGGTGGATCTACCAGTCTGCAGTTTTCATTCAGAACCAGCTGAAAATAGATTGTCACTTTCTGTTGCCTTGATCTCGATTAGGTTTGCGATGTGGATTGGAGTACAGCCGTTTCATGCTGTGCCTTCATCTCAAGGAAGAGGAAAGGTACACACAACAACTAGCCAACAAACTTGAATGTGAATTTTATTAATTCAACTTTTGCCTAGGGTACGTTGTGGTCAAACCATTTTGTGAAAAAGCGGTAAATTGTGCTGGTTTTTCGGCTGATGGGGTATAATTGGACAAATTGTTCAGAACTACACCCTACACAAGGAGGCTTGAGTCATTTCCTTGTATTTTTTGAAGCAACAAATACTAGATAATTTACCAAGGAGAATTTTTGACATTTACGTTTCATTAGAATACAAGTGGTTTTAAAAATGAAAGGTTTATTGATAAACACGTAGTGTTGAGTTGTCCATCCATCAATCATCATAGAAAAGATGTGTGAAAAATAGGCAACTATCTCGTAGCAACATGTTTTGAGTAGAGAGTATTTTCGTAATCCGATTTATCACTACGTAGTTGACTGGCTTCCGCTCTCTGTTAATCTGATTATTGTGAAACCGCCTATATTGCAGCTTCCTAGGTGGAAGTCTGTTCATACCGTAATCTGGATGACATTCGCTACAAAGAATAGCCGTTTATTGCCTTTTAAAGACGAAATATTTTGAAGTCATGGTAGATATTTAAAATTATTAGTAAAGTTTTAAAACGCGTTCCAGTTCCGATGTTCGTGTCTTAATGTAGGTTGTTTTTGATTGCAGTCTACTGAACTTACGGCTGTAGCATTTTGAAGCCAAATGGTCTTATGGTATTGATCATTGCTTTGATGTGGTTATAAATTTGATGTTTGTCTGTAAGTTGGTCAAGATTGATATCTCAGTGAGAAAAACACGAAGGTTTACGTATGTTTATGTCTAGCACTTTTTATTCGCTTAGTCATACGGAGAAACTGAATTTCAGATAAATTTCATGTAAAACGGAACGGCGTTACGAGTCGTTATTACTATAGCAAGTCTTTAAATCACACATTGGACTTAGATGATCGTTGAAAAGCCAGTTGCGAGAGTGAACTTGGTTTTTTCTTGCTGCAGCTACAAACTGGCTCGGGGATAGGAGAGTGCTTCTCAATCCCTGAGTCGCAACCCAAAAGAGGGTCGCGGTTTGATTTGGTTGGGTCGCCGTCTAGAGTAGTTTACGAAGCCTTTCGTTAACAGAGCACCTCACTTTATTGCATATTCGTTTATCATTTCTGATTTAAGAATTCCTCTAGCAAGAATTTGATAACTGACCGATGTCTCTGTGATATTACGACACCACAAGTGTAGGATTCTGAACGGCGATGAGCTGGTGGCAGTTTTTTTAAATCATGGCTTATCTCTAAAAACAGGTCTTGACAACGTGCAAGTAAAGGCAGATTCCAAAACAAAATTAAATTTACACGCGGCCAGAGATTTCATTGTTACCAGAAGTTGATATGATTATCCGTAAAAATGCAAAAGACTTAAAATGAGTACGCAATCTACTTGCCATTGATGTCAACTCAATGCCTGAAAGCTAAAACGTCTTTGTGAATTTCAAGAGAAACTTTTGACATTTAGAGCTACAGTTCGAAGATGAATACTTTTAAGAAAGAAACCCTATAGGTCATCTTTGGACAAAAAATTAAGAATTAAAGGAATATTGTGGTACGCACGCCGTAAAATTTTTTCTGCCATTTGTTACTATCTGCCTGTGTGAGAGCGGGTTTTCTGATTTTACTCGCATCAAAACGAGGACGAGAAACTGTCTTCAGTTCGAACAAGGCATGAGATTGGCCCTGAGCAAGATTGCTTTCAATTTTGACATAGTTGTGGAAACAATACGAAGTCAAGGCTTTCTCATTAATTTGAAGTGAAGTTATATTTTTTGAACGGCCAAATCACGATTCAAACCGGTCACAATTAAGATAAAATAGAAAAATTTGTTTAAATTGTTGACGAATTATTGACATATTGTAATAGATTGTTGTATAATACAGTACGATATTGGTGATTATTTTTTAAGAAAATTTTCTATTTTACCTTGGTGTGATGCTGGAGGCAGATCCCTCTGAATAGGAGATTACTTAAAAATTGCTAACTCACACGCACCTTCTATATTTACATTTGTGTTAAATTTGTATACTTTTCTCGGTTTCATTTCATGGTTACAAAAAGTTGCGTAAAGTGAAGTTTCGAGAATAGGATCGCCAAAGCTTTGCTATGAATTTACGTTTAATATTTGGGTGGTCGCAGAAAAAGTTTGAGAAGCACTGGACTAGGTTTTAGGGTGTCCTGAAGCCCAGTCAGCCTCCGTTTCTGTAGTCTGGACATGCGGTTTGTGTTATTTCTTAATTTATTGATTTATTTTAATTCATTTTTTAATTTGCTAATTTGTTTAAGTTTTCTCTTATGGTGGTCTAGAATGTTTCTGTTTATTGCTCAACAAACAGGTTCTAAATTAGTTCACACGGGCAATGACAGCTCTATTATTATTGAAGTTGCTTGCACAGGTGGTTGGTAGTTTAATCACTGCTCAGTTTTACCATTTGTTCATGATGAACAACGCTGTTTAATCTTAGGCTATGTAATTGCATATTATTTCATGCAGGCAAACAAGCGTTTGAAAGATCTGCCTTGAAAATTTGAGACTGTTGGAACGTTTATTACCACTTAGGGCTTAGGCTGTTTTGGATTCATATCAAACAGTTGCCCGATGAATGTGCTTTCAATGATGGATTTTATATAAATAATAGAGACTATTTACTGCAAGTGGTAGCAATGACCAGCTTTTGTTGTATTATATTCCAATTAACTTTTGTGAAAGATTGTATGAATTGCTAGAGCCGACAGTGGGTGGAAATTTTTGGCATAAATACAAGATTATGCAGCTGTTTAGAACTTCTTACCAGCAATGCTTTTAGCGCGATGGAGTGCAACTGCAGATCTTGCGAAGTTTCATATCTCCTTTTCTACATTGCCTTGTAGCCGAGCGCCAAGCAGAAGAGCCGAAGGAGAAACCACTGCACAAGCTTACATTATAATGTATTCTAATCTACTATGTGCTGGCATGGCCTCTCTTGAGTTTGGTTGTGCCATCGCCTGTCGAACAGTCAACTAAATAAGTTCACACACAAAAGAATGTATTTCTGTCGTCGCTGCTTTATCGATCGATACATTGACAGCTTTGAATGATCGAACACTTTATATTCTGGGAAGAAGAAACTGTATTTTGTGAAAGTTAAATTTTAAATTCCCACGAGCATTAAGCAAAGCCTTCACCAATTGTGAATGATAGTATTGACGTGATTTTATAGTTTTGTTATCACGGAACACCGTCTACTAACTTTCAGTTTCAAAATTTATTTGTTATATTGGTTAAGCTTTAAAAAAGCCATTACAACCAGCAAGAACTTGCTGGAAGGAAACCTTACAAGCCAAAAACGTCGACGATTTATCTTAAGTTTCCTGTTTTTGTTGCTGCCTTTAAAACGCAACGTTTGATCTGACTTAAACTCCTTTATGGCGGGGTCACTTGTTTATCAATTACTTAGCTAGAAGTCATAGCTTTTAGTTATTTGTTTGTTAGGGAATGAGTAAGACCTAATTAGCACTCCTGGCCGCCAATTAAATGTAGTTTGTAAAACGGTCGTCCCATGAAACGAATTTGCTCTAAGCCTGCCATTATTCACCCAGGTTTATCTCTTTTTCAACAAAGGTTTGGAGAATTAGCTCAGTTGAATAACATCTTGAGAAAACAATGATCTTTTTGTTACCATTTCTGGCGGTGTCCTTGCACCTTTATATAATTCATAAACAACTAACAGTCTGTTCCAATAGTTGTTTCAAAAATCAACTGTCCATTTTCAGCTGCAACATGCCCGCTTCATCATGTGGAATATTATTTAATAATTGTCGATATATGAATAAATTTTGTTTCAGCTTGCATTGCGTTCCACAACTGCATCTTACAAGAAGTATATGGAAAATATTTTTGACGAATTGAAAACCTTTGTCTTAGATCACGACCACGAGCCTATGTTGCGCACCAGCGTTCCTGCTGATATAAGTGTAAATGAAATCAACGAAATTCACGACCAACCCCAATTAAGGTAATTTTATTTGCATTTTGCTTTGAAAATATCGTACCAACTTTGCATTAAATCACGAACGGTATTTTTCGTTTGTAGATGAGCAAAATTCCCAGTTTTAGGTTTTATTCTTTGTGTTTAGCTCGTGCTACTTTACTAAGAAACAGATGTGCTTTTACGGAAAATGTATTATGTCACACTATTTTATGCTTTTATAACCAAATAAAGGCATTCTGTCGACAATTTTATGAGTGAAATTTACGTTAGCCTCCTTTTGTAACCGGGCGGGTTTATCAGAATACGGTAGTTCCATATTTGCATACACGAACTGCCGTATTCTCATAAAGCTCTCAAGTTACTGGGTCGGGAAGGGGGCCAAACAAATTTCGGTAGCAAAACTGTCGAAAAAAGTCTCTGTCTGTTTATAAAATCTATGCGCTCGACAAACGAAAAAGGCTGTTATTTTCGCAATATATCCGAATGTGCTTTATTGCGTAGCAAGTAATTACAGTTGTGCATGTTATTTCCACTTCTGTCTTTTGCTGGGTAAAACTTGATCATTAATTTTTGTTTTCTTTCTAGATCATATCTCAAGGATTGCGTACTTGCTGAAAAAGAAAACGAAATTAATGAGCCGTTTAGTAATTCAAAATTTCACATTCCCGTAGCGACGAGTCAAGCTCTTAATGCTTTTTCATCAACACCAAACAGCACTCATACGGAACATCGCGTGATCCATCAGGTTTATGAAGGAGATTGTAGTCCGACGCGCCGGATCAAAATAACGGAGCGACCAAATTCGGATCCATTTGTGTCATGTGCCATCGGATCCGAGGAAATATTTTCCGGGAAACCGCGCCAAGATTCATTAATGCCGACAAAATACGCTGTAAAATCGGCCGACTCGTCGCTGGAAAATGGGTCAAAACGAGCAAAAGGCACGAGCGAAGAACTTCGAATTCTTTCCGTACTTTGCAAATCCAACGCAGGCCATCACATTAGCGAGTGCAGTATTGATTCGGGATATCAGGGATCGTTTATAATTTCACCGAAAGACCGACTTGGTCGTGAACTATCATCTCAAACTGTTACCCCAGCTTCTCCGATTAGTGAATCTCCAGTTGAAGCCACCATCACTAACACAGTGGCTATGAAGCAATTGGTTGTAGATCATTGTTTAAAACGACTTAACCCTGCAGACCTAGGCAATAATGATTCATTTTTGTCTGCGAATAATCATCGAAGTGCAAACAATTTGTCAAAAGCGAAACAAAAGGATGGTCATGCTATTGAAAAAATTCGCAATGATTTTCTCATTACGAACGGAGCAGAAAAAGATCAATTAAACAACAATAGACTGGCGAATGTCTCTCCGTGCAAGCCACAACAGCAACTAAAGTCGTACGACCGCACGAAAGCCACAACAACAACTTTTGGAGAAAGTTCTAAAGCTGATATTGTCTCACGAAGCGAGGCTTTCACTCAGGTTCAAACTCAGTTTAACTCAAGCGCAAGTGGTGTTGGCAAAGTGAATCCTGTTCGTCCTATCCCAAAACAAAGAACTATTTTTTCTATAGTAAACTCTTATTCGGTTGAAGATTTGGCCTCCGTCTCTTCGGTCTTATCTTCAGAAGAGCTGAAAGCTCGCAGTGGGAGTTTAGTTGATGAGAAAATAACTTTAAACCAAATTGACGGTGACGGCCAAAATCTTTCCGTTTCCCGCGACGTTGAAAAAGCTTCTGGGTCTGAACTTGTCAACCAACAGTGTCCTACGCGACCAACACCTCCTCAATGCCTTACTGTTATTAAGCCAAACACGCAATCGCATGTTGATAGTGGCTCTCCGCTTCAAAGTCGGGTAAAGCTTGGAGTAAGTGCTATCAAGCAGCTTACACCCAACAACGAACGTAAAGAGGGATCAGTATTTTATTGTTCTGGCCAAGTCTCACAAGCCACAAATGACGCGCGTTCACGCATGCGTAAAACTGCCAATACGAAACAGCTGCTTCGAGAAAAGTTTGCAGCGGCGGTCGAACGGTCAAATGCTGCAGCAGCCAAAAAAGAAGGGAAAGCCGACAGCGATGAAAACGAATGGTCGATGGTTCGTAGACGCTCCATGCGAATGATGACTGAATTCCAGATATTTGATTTCAAAGATGGCTCAGCTTCAAAAAATTTAAAGACGAGAAGTGGTGAAACGCATTTTAATCGAAAACAACACCGGTCTAAGACTCATTCTTCAACTCCTAAAAAACTAAACCAAGTAGAAGTTCCGCCTGAGTCTTATTCCGTGTCTCCTTCAGCTGCGACTGTTTCAAAAGACATATTTCTTGAAAAAGACGACACAGCAGCCAGCACCTTGTTGCAATCAAAGCCAACGCACAGTTCTTTTAACGCTAGCAAAATCAACCCTACTCAAATCTGTTACACCGTAGAATCTTTACCTCCTCCTCCACCTTGTACGTCTCAAATTCCACGTAAGGAAGAAGGACCCATCACTGGAAGCTCAATTCCGGTTTTAGAAGTGCCCTCCAAGCAACCAGTATTTTTAGCTCCTATAATTCGTCCAAAAGCTTCAGTACCTAGCAAACAATCGGATGAGTTAACAGATCATTCGATTCAAAACACTGCCATTTATCATGGCTTAAAACTGTCACCGAATAGCAAGAGTGCTTTTAAGCCGGTTGTATCTAGCAATGACTCCAATGACCCAACCATGGTTACCGAAAATACAAAGCCGAGCGACGTACAATTACAACACACATCCCTAGAACCGAAGTGCCGTCTCTCTCTACCTCAAACCTCACTTTCAAACAAGCAAAGATTTATCAACGAGTTCATGCCCGACTCACCCCTAGCTACTCCCAAATTACCACTCTGCGAAGAGTCTCTGCCCGTATTTCAGCGGGACTCTTCAATGCGTGCACCACGTAAAAATGTTGAAGTCGTTGCTGCAACTGAAACAACGGTAAGCCAAAGTTATTCTGCTGAAAAATCCGAAAAGAAACTGTCTTCCGAAAAGCCTGAAGCGAAAAAATCTAACGAAAAGACAGAATATGTTACAACTGAGCCGTTATTTAGTAAATTACCTAAAAAGGAATCTAGTTTAGTAGAAGACAAAAGGCGACGTCACGCTTCGACTAGTAAAGCAACCACGTCAGCTGGTGGCCGATTAAACTTGGAAAATCAACCTATTCAATTTGATAAATCGGAAAAATTAAACAATGTCGTGGGAGCTCTTCGTAATGCAGGCTATCTGCGACCAACTTATCTGCCTCTCAACACTCAAAAGGTTGGTGGTTAAAAATATTTTCTTGATCTAGTACAGAGTTTATGTAATGAAGCTTGAAAACGACTCAAGTTACATGTTTATTTTGCAATAACAAAATTCTTGCTGAACATAATATGAAGATCACTCCTTTATTTGCGGGATGAAGATAGATTTTAAGTACTTTTAGGGTCATGAATTTAGCATTGCGATGCCCGTTTTTGCACGATGCTATCTCGTGTTTGTCAAGCGACCATACAAAAGAGCTGTATTCCTGACAGCAAAGCTTTGAGCACGATTTGATCGTGTGAAATGCCTTGGGTATGGTAAAGTTGTGAGGAGCGGTACTTTAATACAACGGGTGTCTGTTGCCAATAAATGAAACTTAAAACTTGTTACGTTCACCGCATAAGCACCATCAAAAGCCTAAACATTCAATTTGTAGCAAAGCATTTTGCTTTCTTTTACTTCTCAATTAAACAGCTAAATAGTATTAAACCCGTATTGCAATAGCTGATTTGATTGCTTGAGTGAAAAGCGTCTGAGGTAGCGTGTGGACAATCCGTTATGCTCGTACAGTTAAGTAGAGTTGGTGTCACTGTGGTACTTAACTTGATCTTGATTACAGACACCTGATTCTGCTACTTCATCTCTGGGAAAAAGCAGACAGTCCGTGAAAGAAAACAATGCTGTATCATCACCTGCTTTGCCCCGAGAAAGGTAAACCAAGTAGTTACCAGTACTTAACATGCCTTTCATTGTCCCATTGAGTAAGCAACAATAAAACAGGTGCTTCATTATTTATTATCAGAAGCAACGTTTATAGTCGAGCATGGAATCAGCTAAACTAGAAGAGGTATTGCTTTGTTGTAGTCTTCCGGTATAAAAACGGAACCGTATCTTAAAAAGAGTTAATAGCGTTTTTGTTATTTAGAAACAATTTTCCGCTTGAGACACATGGCCAAATACAAGCCTGTTTCAAAGCTCGATCATCGAGCTCCTTGCATCAATACGAAACCGTTAAGATCATAGAGAACAGCAGGGTAAGTGTTTTTACAGTCTTAGAAAAGACAAGCTGTGCCCTAAAAATATACTTAAAATTCGAAGAGTTGACTAATGGTACAGAATTTGAAGATTGCAGAAAGTAAAGTGAATGCTTTACTTTCTGCAATCTGGAAATTCTTAAAATTGGAACTGCCTAGAAATATTGGCAGTGCGTAACCTTGCATAATAAAATTTATTATAAGAAATAGATTGGTAACATGCTCACTCGAACATTTTTACAAGGTTGTGTTGTCTATCTAACACGCTTTGTTCAAAATTTAGGATGGTTCTGGAAAACTGAAAAATGCCAGGGTATCCAGTAAAGACGTTCCTCCTGATGAAACCTCAAGACCGCAAGCACGCCGAAGCCACAAATCAACTATCGCCTTAATTCGAGCAAGTTTACTGGGCAAACGCGACAAAACTCCTCGAACTGCTACTGCTGAAGGAAAGCGCGAGCGTGCGGTAGTTGGTGAAAAAGTTCGTTCGTCGTCAGTTGGCGACAAGCTAAAACTTAATGAAAGCTCTATTTTTGAAATTAAACCTTCAAAAAGTAAAAGCAAAGAAAAATCGAAAAAAAGCAAGTCACAAAAAGATAAAGCATCAGGTAAAAAGACCGTAAAAGAAGCGCATCAAAAAGTGGATCTATCTGCGTTTCCAGATACACCAAATGATGAGACGTTTATTTTTCCGAGTCCAAACGAGCTTGTGTACGGCAATCCTGATTCGGAAGTGATGGAGCGCTTTCTTGCCGCAGCGGCTGCCGCTGCTGCTGATAATCCTCGATCTCCGTTACAACGACTTCGCAGTTCATTTCGAACCCCAAAGCATAAAAATCGAATCGTGCACGAGACGCGAATTAAAGACGACATGGCCGTGCCAATGCGAAACCATCGAACTGAGCACGCGGTACAGAGCAACACTAAGATGCACAATGGGCAAGAATTCACGTACGTTTAACTGCCAACTAACTGTAAGGTTGTTTCGCTCAGGTGTATTTGAATTGATTACCCTTGAATTTGTATCGAAACAAAATGCGTTGATGTGAGACTAATCTAATCTGGCTTCAGGCTTTGCGAATTGCGTTGGAACACCTTTAAAGGCTGGTTTCCATTACGCGTAAATAGCGTATTAATTCTTTGTTTTTCTATTCAATTTTATGCGCGTAACGTTTTTGCCTCAAGTAGACAAACAAAAAATATTTATGCTACGCCGGCAGGTTACGCCAAACGAAAACCAGCCTTTAAGCTGCTTTATTTTGCGCGTTTATCTTTTTTGAGACATGTGCTTGTCCAGATTTTAGTATTTGTAGTGACATCAGCTTCGTTCAGATATGGATTTTTATCACAGTCGCTTTGTGTGGTTGCCTATTTCAAGCAATCTTTCATACGTAATCTAAAAAGAAAATGATCCAATCTGCAACTTTATCGCCTTGATCGTTTAAGGAAGAGTGACGCTGTTCTCCCATCCTGAAAACTGCACTCTAGGCAATCGCCCAGTTTTCTTGGTGCTGGCTAAATTTAAAGCTTTTGGCTTTAGCCTGATCACTTTAAACTGCAGTTTTGCTCATTGTGGTCCTATTAGGCTGGTTTTCTTAATGGCCTAATGTACTACTGTATCTTGACAAGTTGTTTACAATATTGTAGAGTTGTTTGTCTGTATATGCACCAGGTCATTGCATGTGTTTATTCTCTGTAAATTTGAATATGCTGTTCGGTTTTGCTATTGCATGCGTTGCGAACATTTATGAATCGTTTTGACGAAACTTCTCATACAAAACAACTTGTGCCTGGGAGACAAATATTTGACAAATAAAACAAAAAAATAATTCAAGTAGTACATTTTACTTGTACAGTAAAAACACAAACGTGGTATTCACGTGGCCACTGCTACATATGCTTGGCCTGTCAGTCTCTGAATGATACATCTTGAATACAAGACCATTTTGAGGGATTTACTCATCACCATGAAGGCACAAACAAAAAAAAAAGCCATTTTTTTGGAATTGGCGTTAACGTCTTGGTTGCTGAGGCCATGAAACAAACCATGGGTTTGTTTGTTTTGTGGCGCAATGAATGGAACTGCTTTCAAATAGCAAGGCATTAGAATGCACATTTTGAAAAAGTAGTTAAGGTTTTGCACGTTTTGGGGATGGACCTCCACAACCTTGGAATGCAGCCTTGGGCGGCGGAAAAGTTTTCAAAAATATTTCAGGTGCATCGTCAAGTTTCTGTTTGATTCGTTGTAAATATCTTTGCCCCAACAGCTATTGACTGTTGCTAAGATACCGGAAGGTCTATGACTGCTTAACTTAGGCAAATAAATCTTGCCAGCATAAATTGTCAGTGATTTCAAGTTACGATAAAATGGTTAATTAGAAACCCTAAAATATCGGCGTTTCATTTTACAAAGTGATAACTGACTAAAGTTGTTGTTTAGTTTACTCTACCAAAGCTCGGTGAGTCGATGCATATTACTTGCAAACTCAAAACTTTTTTTGAAAGCGAGAAACAAGACTCGCAAGTCAACGAAGAGTTTTTATTCGTTTGTAACAGAAAATTTGAGGAAGATCGATTTATCTCTTAGCTTTTCGCATTGAAGCCATCAATATTCAGTACATGCACTGCTTCAGGTCCAAAACTTGGGAACGGGATAATTGTGCTTCTTACCCCCTTGGATACCCATGTGGGTAAGTGGCTCTACGCCATGCACGGGAGTACGCAGAAATTTGTTTAGGAGAGGCGCGAGATTGACTTTTTGCAAATTTCGCAGTGCAGTCATGGTGAGGACCTTTTTTTGGAGGTCAATGCTCTCAGTGCTATATCAGGGAATTGTTTTTACCACTACAAGCAAAATGGCTAAAAAAACGTTTAACGTTCTTCTGAAGGGGGGAGTGCTCACATAGGAGCCCCCTTCCCTAAGCCACCGATGCCATGCAATAATGGGAACTAAAATTTGAATATGTGTTTGCTAATCATCAATGGGCAGCGTACAAGTACAGTGTTTTTTAAACTCTTCTACCTGATAATGCATATTAGACAGAATAAAAAGAGAACCAACAAAAGCAAAAATAAAAAGAATAAGGAAAAAAGTGAGCACGATAACGCTGGCGGTCAATCTTTTAATTGAGAGACGTTCAACTCGATGTCCAAATGCGGAAGTGTCTTCAATAAGTTGTCTTTCTTCAGACGATTCCCGGCTGTCGTTGCAAACAGGAAGTTCGTTCAGATTCTGTTCCACCGCTATTAAGGACTGGTTTCTAAAGCTATTTGAAGTTGTAACATCTTCATCGAAATGCAAATTTTCATCAAAAGTTGCTGAAAGTTGTCTGCTACTTGACATTGTTTCTGGCAATTCTGATTAGATTCAGCCTTTTAGGTTATTTATTTCAACAAACCTATGTAGTAAAATTACATTATAATTAACAAATGCAAAAGCAATCAAGAACATGGGTTTAAATCAGTGCTAGTCAAACGTCGGAACCAGGGGAAGTGCCAATAAGATTCTAAGCGAATAATAAATCCCTTTTGAAAGAAGCCGCTTTGTGACAAATTTATGGTTGAGGGAACCTATTCCGCTTGCTCAACATGCTTAAGCACATTAACACAAGCCGAATGTTGAGCAATCGAAATTAAGAGGTTGTTTTGTTATAGGAAATGAACCATGGTTGCAGCCTATCTTTAAGGTAAAACAAGTTTTTTTGTCATGCATTTTTACTCTAGTCACGGTATAACATTTAGTCAGCCATACAAGAACATTGTTGTGCTCAGATCTGCTTCGGCGTTGTCAGTAATGCCAGCACAATGCGTATCTACCACGAGCAAAGAAAATTGCCGTAAACTGCTTTTCTCAAGTGCACAGCAGCAGAGGTGTGAACGCGCGATTGTTGTCACCATATACCGCGTTTTAAACCCACTCATCCACGAAGCCGACTATTACTATTTTTATATGAAGAATCATCCGAAACCGCTACAACCTACTTTTTTATACTCAATTACATAGGCGTGAACGTGGAAAGCCTCGAGGGCTGAGTCCCCAGACTGTTGACAGCTCCTCTCATAATTTTGTCGGCCCTCCCAATAAATTTTAAGAAGTTGATTGAAGAGGACAAAATAATCACTTTCAAAAATAAAAAGGTCTGGAAGTTTGTTCTAGAACAAAATGGGGAAAAATGATCACTTTTAAAAAGTTAACCATCGAAAAAAATTTTCCTTTTGTTAGCCCCTCTCCATAAAATACAGTGTTACGCCAATGCTAATTATGATTTTGAAACCAGAGCTCTTGCACTTTACTTTGGTTGCCATTGACTAACTACTGAAAATTCTGCTGAATATATTTTCACTACAAAATAAATTAGCTTTAAAAGTGTTAAAACTTTCATCTAATGAAAATTTTGACTTGATAAAAGCTACAGTCTCATGCCAGGAGGTACTGAATCAAAACGCTAACTTTGAAAACACGACAAATAGCAGAACCAATTAAAAATCTTACGAGTTTTATCACATATGTTTCATATTAATGTTTAACCACGCTCATGTACAAACAAATTTTCGAAGAAAATCATGTGACGTTGCTGTAATCATCTTGAAATTTGCAGCAACTTTGTTATTGCAAACGAGTTCAACCAGGGATGGAATCAGATTTTGGTTGATGAGAGTGGAGAGGGAAAAATCGCAATCGAATGTGGTGTTGAGCAAGGCAATGAAATTATTTTGACCTGCCACCGCAGTTGAAAACCTTTCCTTCAAAGATAGGTGGCTCTAAGGAAAGGGGGACTAACTCTTTTCACCTCCCCTGGTTGCGTCTATTGCATTTACAATAATTTTGCTATCAGTGACAGATAGATCTTTTTCGCTCTTGGGTAAACCATCGATCTAAGGTCAAATTTTGAAAAATCACCCAAAATTCCATTACGTATTACATGATAAGCATGTGTCGTAAACTACTTACGAGGATTGCTTTTAATACTAGACGCAAGCCAGTTTTTACACGCAACTTAACCTTTTGATCTATCTTGTTGCACATGCAGTACAGAAAGGAGTGTCACAAATCTTTATTCGATAATAATCACTCAAGTCAGCAACTAATAAGCATCATTGTTATCATCAAATAGGACAATACTATATCTTTCAAAAAATAAAAGTCTTGAAGTTTGTTTTGGGTTCAAAATGGGCAAAATGCATATCTACAGCTAATAAATATATTTATTTGTTATTGGTTTTATATTTTTAAGAGGGACAAGTCTATCAAAGCATAATTAAGGGGAGCGTACCTTACAATATCTATTTAATATCTCTCCTAACCATTCTAAATCTTGGAGACTATGTACGCGAAAGAGGATTGCCTGGTACTCTAAACTGTTAACTAAACCGAACACCGGTTAGCTACATGATTAAGCACAACAGAATTTCAAATTGCACAAATAATAAAAAGCAGAACAAAAATGATTGGTCTTAAGAAATATTCAACAAAAATTGGCATATGGCTCAAACACTTTACAGCAATATAGGTAACGAGGTACAAATAAAAAAAATCACTTTTTTGGTTAAAGCTACAGAGTTAATTCATTGCTACAAAGCAACACCATAAATGTTTAACACAAAAATAGGCAAAAATGTCATAAAAAGAGCTAGCTGTATGAGAAGACGTCCGTCTGGCAATTTCATTTTGAATACAAACGACCGTAACAGCAAACTGTGCTACCATGTGCAAGAAATTAGGAAGAAGTGAATTATCATTACTCCCTACATTCAACGTATGACAAATTCGACATACCAATTATAGCTAAACGCGTTCCTTATTTTCTCTCTTTAACAATCACCAGGCCTTATCTTTAGCAGATTCAAGTCTCTTACTTGAGAATCACAAGCAGAACAGCTTATTGCATTCAAAAGACGTAACACAGGTAGAATGTAGCGGATTAAAATGAGAATGATAACAAAGCGGAATAAACGCGTTAAGCATTTACATAGCGTGCGAAATTTGTGTTGTGGAGAATTTAAGATATCCTTAAAAAAAATTTCAAAACGTGCATGAGACAAATCACACTGAATAAAAGCTCAAACCAAGTACAATGAGTTACACCATAAACTGGAAAAACTTCATTAATATGCTAATTTTTTAGCTTACTGTAGGCGTTCCTGAATTCAGTTAGCAGTCTTCCTTTTTCGTTCGTTCTTATTGCACAGGGCTGCATATTTGGCCATTCTTCGAGCACCCACTTTATCGCATCTGATCTAAAATTAGCAGCCTAGAGTTCTCACGTGGTGAGAAAATATAAGAGTGCGATATTTCGCCTTCGATTAATCCACCCACACCTCCCATGCAGAGAGATCCATCAGAAAATATATTCCAAAACGTCCAATACGAAAGCAGAGACGATTTAACGGGCCTATTGTTAGCGTTGCCTCGGAGAGATATGAAGCGCATCACAAACAAAAGATAATTAGAAGCGCTGGCCTACAAAACAGATACCTTGCAATTAATAATCAATCGCCTTTCGCTTTAGCACGACTTGATTCAACATCTTGGGCGCTTACAAGACTGTCACAATCGTCATTTTGAACAAAACAAGAATTAACAAAGGAATACGATCCACTATCCCGAGTTCCAAATCCTTCCCACGGATGCTGCTGCTCTGTGGGATACAAACTGCCTTCTGAGGAAGAGCTTGGAACGTTGTAAGAGGCGCCAAGGATTGATTCCTTCCATCGATCAGAACGTTCGCTTCTTCCAATCAAATCTTCGGAAAAGATTTTCGGCTTTGTAGGTTGAAAACCATACATTTCTATTTCTTCGCGCAGACACACCGGTTTTCTATACAGAAAATGTGATTAGGCGAAATGAGACAGTTTATAATCATTGCCCACTACAAAGACCTACTGCTGTCTTGACGTTCAACGGCATAATAATTCGAGAATTCGTCTCGAATGCAGTAGGTCGTTGGTTCAAACCTCGACCGGAACATACTAACAACTTCTTAAAAATGGTATTCCTTGCTACCCTGCTAGGCGCCTAACACACAAAAAAATATCGTGGAGTAAAAACCAAAAAATTCGCTAGTGTCCTCAATAAAGACACTTGATATGGTTCCTAAGCTTTTAGGTGGCGACAGGTGGTAGGACCGAGCAGTTCGCCCAACGCGGTAACTCAGTTTGTCTACCCTAAAAAACAGAGTATGAGCTCAAATGCATGAACAAAGTAGTTGGTTTTTCAGATACCACAGCCACAAAACCAGCAAAATGTATCAAAACTCGAAAAGAAATCTGCTGATTTATCTTCTGACATGGCACTTAATTTGTAAGATCCGAATCTTGAATTATTTTTTAAAGACTGGTGCCGGATTTTAACAGTAGTAATTACACGTTATTGCAAATAACACAAATTTTTGGTATCTGTATTTGTGCTTTCTAGTTTCCTTTCAGTGTTCTACGCTGTTTCTTTTGGTGGAGTATTGCAGCATTACGCTGAATGCACATTGGAAAATACTGGTGATATCTTAAGGGGAACAAAAATTACTTGTTATGCTAATAGCGAGCTTTTTACCTGCGTTTTGCGTACGTTCTGTCAATCAGAATACTTTTGCCAAACCGCCTCGATCTTCGACGGTAGCGTAGTAGCACAAGTGCTACAATTAGCAAAGTGACGCACAGTGCTACTATGATAGGGAGCGCAATAGAAAGTCGGATTTGATCGGATTCTGACGGATCATTAAACACTGGATTCAAGACGTTGATTTGTTTCTCTCTCGGTCTCAGCATTCTAGTCGACTGTAGAACCAGCTCAGGCAAAAGTTTAAAGAAAAAAGCTTTAGTAGTTTCTTCACCACCTTTTTCAACAATTAAAGGTTTATAATATTGTGTAAAGGTCCCAGCAGTAAACTTCTCGATAAACCATTGGACACTTACGATTGACTTTTCAACCATATCTGGTACAATTGTGCTTCTTTTAACGTCTTGGTAAAAACTAGATATTGTGACATCATCAGATTGAACATGAGGTAAAAACTGAGACAATTTTAAAACAAAAATCGCAGAAATATAACTGCACTCGAAAGTCACGTTCTTTAATGGCAAAGACAGACTTCTATAGTTCAAAGAAAAATTTGTTTCCACAAGATAGGGTGGATGTAAAATTGCAGTTTTTGAGCGTACTTTAACAGTTAGCAGCAATTTTTGCGGGCGAATGGCAGGAACAGGTGCATTTAAAGATATGAATATTTCATTAGGTTGTTTGTCTTCGAGGAGAGGAAAGCCGACAACTTTCGTGAAGTTTGCATCATACCATAACCAGCTAGTTGAGTTGCTCAAGTTCATGCTTGAGTTGAACTTCAAAAATTCTTTCCATGATTCAGGAATGTTAAAAAGAAAAATCTTGCCAACTATCGCAGTCAAATCGTGCACCTCTGGACCTAAATAAGGCTTCAATTAGCTCGTAACTCTATTACATTTATAAAAAAAAATATCACACGTGGGCCACAAGCAAAAATGAATTAGCCTATATTCGTGTAAAACTTTTTTGCATGAATAATTGAAAAATATCTCAAGCTCTTAACCCGCCGTACCTTTCCACATTTAACTTTGTTGTTGGCAAACAGCATAATTTGACAAAGCTATAAATTAATTTTATGAATAGCAAATTTTCCGCTTTTAGAAACGGATTCTATCATACTTTCAGTGAGATGTCAAGCCGGTTTTACAGTTGCTTCTGATAGAAATTTGCTTCTACCTGGTAATTTGTGATCCTCAGTCCTTTCACCTATTCTAAGCCCCTCCCCCTAAAAGCAATTCTTAAAATGATCTTTGCGATAGTACTTTGCAATGAAATCGATAGTCAATTTATTTTTTTATCAAACATAGACCATCTCTAATAACAGCATCATGATTTGCTAAGAGTGTAATGAATGTTTTTAACTAGGGCAATTATTTTTTGACCTAAAAAAACGAAAACTTTTGACCACAAAAGTTAAAAATTTAACAAACTTTAACTTGATGAAATTTCGAACTCGAGATCTCTCTTTCCGAAGCTCAAAATTACCACTTCATCCCAAAGTCTATCTTTGGTGTAAAATTTAAATTTTTAAGAGGATATGTTATTTTGGTACATTACAAAAGTTCTATCGGTCTTGGTCTCGGTTGGTAAGGTCTTAGTATTTGGATGCAGATCTTGAAAGAAATATCTGGTGTTGGATTTGGTCTTGGTCTCGAACGAGCCAGTCTTGACTACAACACTGGTGGGTAGGTTTTGACCAGACACTCTCTGAGTTTGCGGTCATTCCCAGCTGCTACAGCACGTTTTATTATACCATCGCCTTCAAACGAGTTGACAACGTCGCGCACTTTCATGAGGTTTTTGGTGTAGCATTCTGTAGCATTAGGCCGCGTTCCACTGCTAATTAGCCCAGGCCGAAGAGGAGTACCGATTTCGTCGAACTGGTAGCGCCGGTGCTTGTTCTTCATTGTCTCTGTCTTGACTGCAGCAATGAAATTGTCAACCTTTGGGAAATGACTGCGCGCTTTCTCAGCCCACATGAGCCAAGCAGGTGACGCAAGAGAGTCGCTGGTGGAGGATCTTGATCGTATCGTTGCAAGCGGTCATACAACTGGCTGCATCAGAAAGCAGAACGAAATTGTTTCTTACAATGTTCAGCTTCTCCAGCGCGTCGTCAATTGTCGTTGCCAAAACGTACTGGTTCACTGCTCCACAACGCCGCAGTCAAAAACGTATGTTTTTCTCTGACACGGCAATATCATCAACGAGTACATTCAAGTACTTGCTGCCACCAACTTCGCTCTGGTCAACTATGAGAAATACGTTTGCCACAGAGACGCAACTTGAGCTGCTTTACTTCGACTGCAGCCAACTTGTCTATATGCGCGCGACAGGAGCTCTCAGACGGCAGTGGCTGCCCAAAGTCGACGAACAGTTGTCTGATGTAGAAGTTTTGCAGCCTGTACAAAAGAAAGTCTGCCGAAAGAAATGCCTCAACCAACTAGCTCTTGAAGTACTTTTCTGAACTAGGAATGAAAAACTGTATTGGTGTATTTGCGTTGGTAGCAATCGTTGCTGAGAGTTGTCGTTGGTATTTCACCGACCACCGGTTGCTTTCCGTTATCAAACGCTTGTCACAGTTCACCATTAGGCAGCACAGAAAGCAAAACAGTTCGCTGATCGGATTCCGGCGAAACTCTTTTGAAAAATCTCGTAAGTAAATTCGAGTTTTGTTGCCGCACATAGTCAATATTTTTGGCATGAAAATTTAGAATTACCCAACAAAGGTTTCCAATCACACAAACCTGTATAGCATTTTATATAATAACATAAACTTATCGCAGGCCCGTTCGCTGATCGAAGCAAATCAAATAGTAATGTGATTATTAGGTGATAATGACTTTTGAAAGTTGTTGTAATGTAGCTATTAACAGAAAATTACGGAATTATTTCATATGAGATAAATAAACTTAAAACTTCTTGTGTTTTAAAGCGTTAACATTTTTTGACAAATCTTACCTAATTTTAAAATTTGACCAAATTTTGACTCTTTTTAATAAGCCATAAAATAATTGCCTGATTTATAACTTTTGTTAATGCTGTCGAATCTTCTGCGAAAAATCAGATTTATGAAAAGCAGTATAACATATACAGAACATACTACATGATCTACTTGCCTGGAACTGGCTCTACATAGGTATTATGCGTATCATTCAAATTGTTCTTCATTGTTACCTTTTGAATGAACATCGCACTACTGTCTACTGATGTTGAAGAACTGCTTGCTTGGGTTAATGGATAAAACATAGTTTGATTATCTGAAGCAGATGACTGCATCGTTAAAGACTCAGAGTTTGAAAATATGTCGGCAGTTGGAAACTGCGTTGTTTTTAACGATGGCAAATACGATGAAAGATTATAGTTCACAGTTAAATCATCAACAAACAAGTTTGCAATCGTTGGAGCACTTAAGGTATGATCATTGACAGTTGAAACAGTTGCCAGACTTTTGGCAGTGAACGTCATAAAACTTTGCAGAATCGAAGAGCGAAGAGGAACTTCATCTGATGAAGAGTTGTATGACTGGTTATGATAACTGTTAGTACTACGATCTACGTCATACGATGGAGTTAGTCCACTTCCTGAACCTAATTCACCATGTCCAGATGAACTACCTGTTTCTTGTACATTGCTTTGGGTTACAAAAGTGTGAGATGAAAACAGAACATTCGGAACTTTTTCAAACATGTCCATACCTGCAAAATTACACAACGCATACAAACTTATACTGACACAGGAGTGTTTTATTTCAGGAAATTACTTGAAATGAGCAAACCATACACCACTTATGACAAACGACATGCCATGGGGTAAGACAATCAACCTAGGAGGCCTTTAGCAATAGCAACAACAATATTAAACTTTTACAGACTAAACTATGTCTAAAAATTATCCCGGGAAAGAGAACGGACCTGATGTAGTCATTTGACACTGGAAAGCGGTAAAGTTATGAAAAAGCAGAGCATTTGCGTATTTTGAAAAGGAGACCCTTACGTCTAATCTCATTTAAAACCGATCTTGGATACAGCACTCAATCAACAGATCTTGGGCTGCCACAAGTAAGTTACAAAATAAACATCAGTATTAATACTATCATTCTTAGTTGTTTGTTCTGAAAGTCATATCTATACAACTTTAGTAAACTTTGCCGCAAAATGATTATCTTTCTAAAAGCATTGCTAAATTGTTGGCACTCTTCTAGTTTTGACCACCATTTTTTAAAAATAACTTAAGGCGTTATATGTAAACACCAATGAATACTACAAGATATCACACGTATTGTCACGTGACTGAAAAAAGTTAGCACTGTAGCCTAATGTTGATCTTGAACTTGCCAACAACCTGAGCTCTAACTCCTGCTAAAAAAAGATGTCTAGGTTATGTGATTCTAGTATTCAACGTGAAGTTTCCACAAAAAAATGTCAGTCAAAACTATGATAGTACCAAATTGTTGATAAAAATATTAAGTTATTCAAAATTTTATTAAACAGTTTTACCAAAATTGCTTGAAGAAATATTGCTTTTGAAATTCCACTGCTGCAATTGATTGTATGAGTTAGTTGAAGCTGGTGTTTTGTCAAAAATAGGGGTAGGTTTATTGTGTATTGCTGGTCTTGAAGGAACAGCTATTGCAGAAGGAGGAAATGATACAGCTGGTGTTGCTTTTACGGCTGATCTTTTTAACCTGATGTGCGAAAAAGCTTTCATGTATTCTGATTTTTTTCTATGAGCCTTCATCTCCAAAGGAATTTCATTTTCAAGTTCAGCTAAGCCAACTGGTTCCATAGTCACACCAAATACGTAAAACAAAAACGAATAACATTGAAATGACTTGAATATTTTTGAGGTTAAAAGCTGGTAGTATGAAGATATGATATGAAGTATAACTTCATAATTTAGTTCGTCACAGTGCTCTCTGTTCATAATTTGCCAGGTGATTGATTTGTTATATTGGCAGTGATGAGCTTGACTACATTGATTAGAATTGTTAAATGAGGCAATAATATTTATATTTTTTGGAAAGTGATCCATGGACAATCTACCACTACAAATTGGTGATTTTGAAGAATCTGAACAAGTTTTCTGATAGAAATACTTGCAGTAGCACCCTGGCAATCCTGAAATCATGATCATATCATCAACAATGAAACTGTCAACTTTTAGAGTAGTGGCAGACAATAATTCACTTAACAATTTTTCAAATGCAATATCTTCTTGAGTATATTGAACAAACAAGGTTGCATATACATAAAAACAAGAATAATTTTCAGTATCATCAATTAACAATGAACTTGAAGGAAGCAAATTGGGAAATCTGCCATGCTGCTTCATAAAATCATGTTCCTCATGATACAATGAAATACTTATGAAGTCTTTTGCAGTGACGAACAAATACAAAAAAATGCCACATACCACAAGAAATATTAATAACTTTTTTCTCTTCATATTATCTTTAAAGCATTTTCATCACAAAGATTTTCGACAGTTTTTCTTGTTTAACTTACGTCAAAATATTAAACTCAAGTTTGGTATCACTTAATTACAAATTATAAAACTGAATAGTTTGATTGCAGCACATACAATAACCAATCATTCAAAATATCTGCTCAATAATGCAGGAGATTACACAAAGTTTGCAAGCTTCGATCAAGGAACATAGACAGGAAAACCTTAGATATAAACAAGTCAACCTTGATTTACTAGCATAGACTTGTACACCACTAATCACCTAATTGTTACCACTGCCTTTATTTTTTGGCAGTGGCTATTTTGCCATCGACAGCATTTTACCCTTGGAGGCTATTTTGCCAGGACACATTTGTGATTGGTCAATTTTAATGACAATTTAAACATGTGACTTTTGGTTCTTTCCAATTGGTCAATTAAAAAAAATTTGCGTCCCCAGTGTACACTCCCCTACACCATACACTCCCTCCCAGTGTACACTACCCAGCACATTCACATATGCTCCCCTTCCAGTATATACACTGCCTTTATCTAAGTGGTGTGCCAGCAAAGATTCCAACCCGTAACCATTGCATTTCAAGGAAGCTGTCACTTACAGAACTTTAGCAATTATGGCTATACAAACATACATGAATGGTAACGGCAAAATAGTGTCCAAGGGTAAAATGCCATCAATGGCAAAATAGTCACCTGCTCATTTTTTTAATGATAGATTAAAGTTGTTCTATTTTTGTTACTTTGATGAGGTGAGGAGTCAACATATTGTTCTTTAAAGAAAAAATATAAGCTAGCTAACTGGATGTTTGTGTAAAAACCCTCCATCTCATAAGTAGACTTATCTAGACTGAACTAATTACAACCATACAAAGAAAACATGTACAGTTAACTTTTTGCTCCATTTCCCCAAAATATTGGATAATCACGTAAGTAAACTGCAATAAAGCTAAACCTACATTTTTTCCGGAATTCGCTATTTTATGCTGTAGGAGAGGACACCGCACTTAACGTATAACGCGACTTGAGCAGTAGACTGAAAATCGGGCACTTCTCCAAGCGATCTTGCATTTCTAAATGCTTTTGGCTTTTCTTCGCCAAGCAACACAAAAACTCAGGTTTCCACTAAAAAAATCAAAGGAACTTTTTTGAATAAAATCCCAAATGCTAAATTTTTTTCAACCGTGAAATTAAATTTACACAATTTCGGGATAATTTTTACTTTGTAAAGAGTTTAACACAATTATTTTTATATTTTGAACAAGCAATCTACAAACACTACTATCTATAAATGACAAAAATATATGACGAAAAATTTGCAACATTTAAACTGGTTTAAATCAGACGTAATCTTCGATCCTCCAGCGCCTTGATAAACCAAAGTGATACCATCTGAATAAGTCCGGATACGAAATTTAACTTCACTTTCTGGTCTCCCGCTAATCGATGGCCCAACAATAATCAAGCAACTTCTTTATTTATCGAAGATTTGAAATATAGCATACGTTTCATGGGCCATAAGATCAATTAAAGGAAAGCGTTAAACGCGAGATAGTGATTATGGTGTCGAATTCGGGTTATCTTACTTCTACAAACACAAAGAATCATATTACTATTTCTATATCTACAAATTCGTCCAGACCAGCTTTCAGTAAGCGTACCGTACTTAATGCTTTATTTAACCTGATATGTAGCCTACTGCAGCATGGCTTTATAGCCAATGCTTTCTGTAATCTGCCACAGTAGAACTCGAGGCCGTTATTTATAATAATCTTGGGGTAGTTTCTCCGAATTGGAGAAAGTGGCATGAATGATTTGTTTTCTGATTACAAACCGGTAGTTGTCATAGGAGAAAGCAGTATCCATAACTTGCTTTCCAGATACAATTCGATCTTGGTCATAATAAATAAACTAAAGGTGATATCGACCCCCTTCCGTTGTGTTAAGTTGTTTATCATTAGAACTGCGAACTCACTAAAATGACTCATAACATTACGGCCACATAAACACACGAATGTCAATTAGGCGTTTAGATCTATGTCACTTATAAATGAATTGTAAACTGGCCTTATTCGCTTGCTCATCATTTAGGATTTTTTCCTTTCTATGATGTTATTTGTCAGTTCACATAACATCAGAGGTTCCCAAACTTTATTGCCTTGTAGGCAGCTTGCCATGTTTTCCGGTTTTCAGTAGACCCCCTGCCTAGGTAGTAATTACATTTTTGCAAATTTGTCTACTTCAAAAGTGCTTTTTTGTTGATTTCTAACTGCATTTAGGGAAAGAGTGAAAAAATAATAAAAAAACACATATTAAGTTTTATATATTTATTAATGAAATTCAAATTTAAATGAAGCAAAATAAAATTTAATATGCATTACATAAAATCACCAAACAAAAAATAAACGCTTTTTAGTGGGAGGGATTAGCCTGATGCTTTGATAATAAATTTCCAATATTTGGCCTGAATTTGTTGGTTTAATCTTAAATCTCCTCGGTTAGCGCTGTCCAGTTTTGCTTTTTTTATTAGAAGATTGGTAAACGTGCTGAAATCTTTTTCCACTAGATATGAAGATGGAAAAGCAATTAGAAACTTTCTGGCGATATTCCATAATATTGGATAAGTATCAGGTATATCGTTTTGAAGCCAGAAGAGCTAATATCCTTTGTTAAACAGCACTTTTAGCCCTTTATTAGTAGTTATTCGGATCAGTTCTTCTTGTAATGTTACATCCGTCTTTTCTGTATCATCATCATCACATGGATTGATTATGCATTGAGGTATTACCATATTCTGAATATTCTCAAACCTTATTTGAAAATCGGAATAGGGGGCATTTAAATGTTCAACGCAAGTCAAAACGTCATCTACCTGACAGTTTGACTAAAGCAAATTTAGAAATTGGGAAACTTTGCTCCATCCAATGTTTTGCTTCATTAATATAAATAAGCAATGTCCGATTTCCGCGTAATTAAATTTTGTTTCAAAATCGGATTGCTAGCATCCGAGAACTCCGAAACAGTGTCAAAAAAAGAAAAAAATCTTGTCAAACATAAGCTTTTCGACAACCATCGTACTTCAGCTGTGATCATTTTTTCACACAACTGGAATAATCGCGTATTTACGCTTTGCTTCGGATTCGGTTAACTGCGTTAATGACAAATTAAAGGGATTCATGCAATCTACCTCTCAGATTTTTAGCAACTAAATGTTGTCGATGGACAACGCAGTGTATAGCTAACACTTTGTTTCCTAAGGCTTATAAATCCATGGTAGCGCCCAATCATGGCAAGGGCTCCATCCGTTGCTGCTGATATTATATTTGATAAAGGGATTGCTTTTTCTATAAAGTAGTTGCTCAAAACATTAAATATTGATTCGCCTTTAGTGTCAATTGTCAAAGTTCTCGCAAAGAGCAGTTCTTTGTTGATTTCTTGATCCATAATAAAACGAACACAGCCTATGCCAACAATAATGCTTCATCATCAGGCAAGGTTGAGTCGACCAGCTGTATTGAAAAATATGTCGTTTGCAAATAATTATATAAGAAGCTTTCAATGTCATAACTTATTTCATCAATACGTCTTTGAACTGTATTATTGCTTAAAGAAATTCTTTCAATGATATCACATGCAGGTTTGCATAAAACAGTTTTTTAAACTTCTTCAACCGCTATCAAAATCAATTTTTCGCCTATAGTGTGAGGTTTTCCGGATTTGGCTATAAATAGCGAGATGTTATAAGACGCGATGGCGTAGTGGTTAGAGCGTCCGCTTCGTAGTCGGTAGACCTAGGGTTCATTCCCCTTGTCGAGTCATACCAAAATGGTATCTATAGCTTCCCTGCTTGGCGCTCGGCATTTATGGGAGGTTGTGGAGAACAAGCCGGCAAGTTCGCTTGTTGTGTCCTTGGGCAAGGCACTTAACGGGATGCCCCCGCCTTTATGTGGAAGACAGGTGGCCCATAAACCTCGAAAAAGGCAACTCCCAAGCGAGTGCGGACTTACCGTCCAAAGTATAGCAATACAATTCGCTTTCTCGTGAATGGAGGATAAAAATGGCAAATAAAACAAAAATAAAACAAAACAAAAGACGCTTGCAAACCATCATCTTCTCTTTGTGATGTCGAAACGAATATTTTGTCAGTTGTGGGTCTATTTTTAACTTTATCTTGGAGTGTTTGAAAGTTTTTCAAACCTTTATCTATTTTATCAGAGTGGCATCGTGTCAAATGATCCTCCAGTTCTGATGGTTTCATAGCGCATTGCTTAAAACTTTCTAGCACAAAAGGCACTTAGGCAATTGCTTGTTCGACGAGGAAAGAATGAAGCCAAGTTTCCAATATTCAACACTGTTCTTTTGTTCCGCCAATTGCCGTGCAGTTTTTTAAAATTTGGCTTCATAAAGCGTATTCGCTTGAGAATGTGACGCAAAGAATTCATAAGCAACTTCTCACAAAATTCATTAATATTGTGATAAAGAAATTAAGTGATCTCGTGCTGTATTGTTAGGAGTTTAAGTAAGTTATAGCTTCAAATTTAGACCACTACAGCGATTCGAATAATGGCCCCTATTGAAAAGTAGCTGACGGTTTTAACCGGGCTTCCTGCGTACTACTTCTAAAGCCTTTTCTTTGTTGCATTGTCTTTCTTTGTTCTTTTCCCTGTGGTTAAATAAGGCCACATGTATGACTCATTTATATGACCCGTGCATCTGCTCATATATAGTATATATACCAACGGTGGGCAAAGTGTGGCTCTTCTTTTGAACAATTACATTGTATATCGTAATTTAACATTGTACAATTGTTGTTCATTGTTAGTTTCATAGCTATCTAATTGTAATAGCTTGTTTAGCATTCGCCAAGATAGGACGCCAATAATGCTTAATAAACTGTTATTCACAGTTGGTATTAGGTCAAGAGAAGATTTTTATGAACAGTAGGTTCCAAGTCGGATTATAGCGTGGAAATTATTCATTCGTTCATTGTAAGCAATGCAATGCGAAGTGTAAAGTAGGAATCTAGGTCAGACTCAGAAGTGTGCTGTAAATTTAATTTACAGTTGTGAGCTATTTCAAACAGTCAGTTAACTATACTGAAGTCGAAGTCACAAGTATATTAAATAAACTGCGAAACGAAGTGAGATGACATCAGGGAATACAAAGAAATGAAAAATGAAGAGGAAAACAGAGCTTTTAATGTAGAGTGGGAAGAAGATTATGCATTTACTGTCCATGAAAATAAACCTTTGTGTCTAATTTGCTATAAGTTGCTCGGTCAAAACAAAGGCAGTAATGTAAAACGCCATCATGAAACGAATCACAAAAACTTTTCAAGCAAGTTTCCACCAAAATCGGAATTAAGAAAAAGCAAGTTAACTGAGATAAAATGTGCGCTACCAAGGCAACAGTGGTTTATGAAAGTATTCAGTAAGGAATCTGCTGCGACGACTAAAGCTTCTTTTCTCGTGTCTCGGAACATTGCTGGTTCTAAACACCCATATTATGACTGTGAATTTGTGAACAAAAATATAACTGATGTGGTCGCAGTGTTGGATCCCAACAACAAAAAGCTTCAGCGCTTTATAGCGCAAATGCTGTGTTCGCGCCGAACTTTACAAAGGCGCATTTCTCAGATAAGTGCAGATATTGTAGTTACAATGCAAAGCGACTTGAAAAGTTCCCTTGCATTTAGTATTGCTGTTGATGAATCAACAGACATACAAGATAATCCCCAATTAGCGATATTTGTTCGGTATGTTTCATCTGATCTTACCATCAAAGAAGAGCTGGTGGCAATAAGAGAAACAACTCGCGGAGTTGACATTAAAAATGCATTCGACGAAGTTTTAACAAGATTTCATGTGCCTCCAAATAAACTTGTCAGTGTTGCGACTGATGGTGCACCAGCAATGGAGGGTAAACGTGTCGGATTAATTGGACTTATGAAGTGTGATCCCAACTTTCCAGAGTTCCTTCCAATACATTGCATCATCCATCGTCAACTGTCATGAAAACTGTCCTTGAAATAGTAAATTTTATACGCGTGAATGGGAAAAACCACAGGCAATTCCGTAACTTTGTAGAAGAGTTGGAGTTAGAAGATGCGCCAAGTGATTTTTTTTATACTGCGTTGTAAGATGGCTGTCAACAAGTAATGTACTGAGTAGGCTTGTGGATTTGTTGAAGCCTATCAATCTTTTTCTTGACGAATGGAGAAAATGTTATCCTCAGCAAAAAAATAATGCAGGGATACAAGACCTGATGTTTCTCACTGATATAATGAAGCATTTACAAATTCTCAATTTAGCACTCCAAGGTACTGAAAAGGTCATATCAGACCTTGCTCAAACCATATTTAGTTTTCAGAGCAAAATTAAAGTCTTTCAAAGACACATAATGTCAAAAACTTTCCATCATTTTTCCAACCTCAAAATGACAGTGAATGTATTTACAGAAGTAATAACAGACCACAAAGTGGAAGAATATAAAGATAAATTTCAAGGACTGCTGGAAGAGTTTCAAGCGAGATTTGACGATTTCCAGGAGCTTAAGCCATGCTTTACGTTCCTTGTAAATCCATTTGACATCGATGTAATCAATGATGGCTGCCTAGTTCGTCAATTTTTTGCCACAGACGTATCCGCAGCAGAAATGGAACTGACCGAATTGCAAGAAGACCTGGCTTTAAAAAATTTTAATAAGTGCCACTCTGCAGTGGCGTTCTGGCAACAGGTTACTGAACGTGAATATCCAGAACTTAAAAAGACCAGTGCACGACTGCTTTCTGTTTTTAGCCATACATATTGGTGTGAATCTTTATTCTCTATGATGAAATTTGGAAAATCAAAATATCGTGCAAGCCAAACAAATGAACACTTGAGCGAATTAAGTCGCACCGCATTGACATCATATCGCCCAGATTTTCGGAAGCTAGCTAATAGAATGGAAACCCACAGTTGATCAAATGCTGGTAAAATCGTGCTAAAACTGTAATATGGTGTATTGTTGTGTTTGTTTCTATTAAATTGTTTTGAGTAAAGCTTGTTTTGTTTATTGTATTTGTATTAACACTTCAAACGGAATTTGTGGCTCTGCCGTAGTTCCACATTTCCGCACGTGGCTCTTCTAATGAAAACTTTGCCCACCCCTGATATATACCAACCACGTGTATTTTCACCATTCTTTGTCAAAACGTGAACGTGGTGAAATGACTAGTGAATTGTCGTTTTAGCCTGATTATGCTTCGGATTTCTGCTACGTACTGCATGTTGGTTTCCCTGCTTGATCGTTGTTAAGGCTTTGTGGCAGCCTTTATTACCGTGAAATTTTTCTTCTGCGTACGCTGGGCGGAGCTGCGCATATTTGTGAATAAAAATTGCAAGAAAACTGCAACTATTTCCTGTTTTTGTTTGTCGAAGCAGAAAGGATCCGTGGTGCTAATATTACTTGCCCTACAAAACAACTCGACTGGTTGACTGCTATCCAACGACGGTACGCTTGGCGGGGGAATCAGAAGTTAAAATCTGATGTTGCTGCACTAACTATCTACATTTCTTTTTAGATTCAGCCATGTTTAATATTAATTACCTGTTGACAAATTAAAGCTATTCAAATAAGTTATTAAAAAACTTTCTTTCGAATAACAGGATTTAAGTCTAAAGGATTATTTATAAATCGAATCCAAATGCTTAATGAGATCCACTATCGTGGACCTCCGTTTGCATTTCATGGACCCCCAATTCATTCTTTCACTCACATGGACCCCTTGTAAGTTGTTGTCGATCCTTGGGGGTCTATATAGACCACTTTGGAAATCACTGGCTTAAATCAATGAACATAAAACCACATAGCCGGAACCTATAACGCTGAGTTGCGTCTACTCCAAAAAGTATTTTTTATTTTATCCAATAGAAAGGTTTCACTCATGTGATCAAACATCATCAAAATTGGCTTTGAAAAAGTGGCTGGCCACCTTCAAAATTTTTGCCTTGAGCCATAGTCATTACACAGTAGAATTTACCTAAATCGACACTCTAAGGCAGATGTTTTTAACCGGGGGTAAATTTGACCTGTCTTGAGGGTAAATTTTGTTCGCAAAAAATTCAAATTTTTACCTGCTACAATAGGCATTTGTAGAAGTGAAAATACACAAAAATTTTGAGGGATAAATTTTACTTTTGAAATTTGCCAAGGGGTAAATGAGAGAAAAAAGGTTGAGAACCTCTGCTCTATGGGAAAGGAAAAAGCGTCGATTTAGGCGAACTGGCAACTTAAGCAAACCTGTACATATGCGTAAAAAAAGCACTAAAACCCCTTGGTAGGCTGAAGATTAAGCACCAGACCACTTTTAGCAGGATAGTTAGTTTGTTGGCTATAGTTTTCCTGCAAAAACCCTTTGTTTATTGTTCATAGAATAAAAGATACAGTGCTGTAATAGATTCATGGAAAACAGCAACACGGAAAAGTAGAAACATTTATTCACTTTGAATAATACTAAAAAAAGGCAAGATTGTGGATTTTTTTTTTTTTGCTAAACACTGGTCTACGAGATACGAGATCATTTTTGTCAGACAACCACGGTGATTTCAATATTTTCTTGACATACCTTATATTGTTGCAGCTTTTTCACCATATCCAAACCTTTTTTTTAGACGGCGCTGACGTAGGATCTCTTTGTCTTCATCATGTTTTTTGTTTCCGCTTCCAACATCTGTATTTTCTCTGATTTCATTAATATTACTCTCTTCGGTAATGATTGCTTTGGTTAATATGTTTTTATCACGTTTCTGCGTACTGTAACAAATCTATGGCAGAAGAAAAAAACCTCAGCAGCCTGTTGCCTTTGCCAAACATCTTAAGTTTTGGTATCAACATACGAATTTTCCTTCAAAGGGTCAGCCAATATAATGTTGAGTTACGCAAAATATCGACTTGACCGAACTCGATACCACACCAAAGATAGAATTTCTGCCGCAACCAAGCAAAAATGTCGACTTAGGTCAAATGTCAACTTAGCCAAAGTCGACTTGGGCAAATTCTACTGTATTAGTAGAATGGAAAGTGCGCCAAAAAAATGGTTGTGTCGTTGATTGCCCTCTAGCATCAGTTCGTGGTAACGTTGAAAATTTTAGCCCAGAACTAGAACAAAATAGTTGCATTTGAGAAAGCTGTAAAGATGGAAGAGCGAGAGATTTGCAACTCAAATAAGTTGAAAAGTAAGTGTAATATGTCTACAAAAAAGAAGTGTAGTTATTTTTAAAGACACCTAATGACGTGCTAGTGTGAAACAGATTTGCTAATGCAAAAGAAATCACTGGCCCAAAATCTTCACCAATAGAATGTGTAATAGGGCCCAGAGATGCCTTACTTAGTCAGCAGCGAAGAAGGCATTTTTAACTGCGAAATGCACACTAAACTTGTCGATACTGTCGGCAAGTCTGAGTTTTTGTGTATGCAGACCAAAGAATACAAGTACCTTTTTTATGCAAATCAAGTAGGCCTAGTATGTGTAAAGACAAGAAAACCAATTATTAAAAATGCTTGAGACTGTGTTTTAGACTTGGAAAGCAGTTTTGCATGTAAAATCTGCCTGCATGGTGCAGGTAAGCTAAAAGCAAGCTCATTTGTACAGAGCAGCATTCAGCAAGCTTCATACTTTTTAAAAGCAAACATAGAGTGCAGCTAACCAGGTGCTATCCAGTATTCTAACTAAGGCTTTCTTTTACATCTGCCTTAACATCGTTGCTTTGGTCGATATTTATAATGATTCGGGATAATTTATATTAATTCGAGAAAGTGGCATTCATAATTTGTTTTCCGAATAGAAGTTGACTGTGGTCGTAGGAGATGGTAGCATCCATAATTTGTTTTCTGAGTGTGATTCGATTTTGGTCATAATAAATTAACTGCAAATGGTAGTGAGCCCCTTCTGCTGTGTTGAGTTGTTTTTTCAGCAGAACTACCGGCCAACAAGCATGACCCATAATATTACAGTAGCACCAAAACATGAGTTCCAATAAGGCATTAAACTGATGTGAGTTACAAATCAGCTTTAAAATACCCTACCTTAATCGGTAGGTTGATTTACCAAACCCACCGAAACCGAGCAAAAAAATACTAACACTACAAATATAATATTCACTTCATCTAATGAATATTGATGAAATAATGTAAATTGAATAGTTTATAGCCTTGCGAATGCTCTTTTTAGTAATATTAAAAGGGTTTCGGTAAATCGTTCAATCCAAAAAGACAATTCTATAATACCTATGATAGTTTCCTAACGTTTGACATGGTCTTTGATTAAAATTACCACAGCATCACATTGAGTTTTCAGGGGCAGGTTGATTTGATACAAAATGGAGGAATTAACCGAAATCTCCCAATGCTCTGTAACCGGCAAACTTTTTTCAATCAAGTGGTTTGTGTTGATGCTTACAGTAATTTGCATAATTTTTTATGGTTCGCATTGTAAAATGTTGAAAAATATAGGGGTTCCGGTATTTCATCCCTGCCAGAAATACCAAAACCGAGTTCGATTGTTGTAGTTTTTGATTAAATTATTGATTTTTTATCGTTGTGTAACACAAATCATAGTTTCCAAACGTTTGGCATTGTTTTGATCGAAAAACCACTACCGGTACATGTCGTTAAGTTCATACATGTGACTTTGGTTGGTAACAAAATTGGAGGTAATTTGTCGAAGTAAAAGTAGTGACTAGAATAGAGATTTACACTTCGCTGGATAGAGTGCAATGTAATTGATAAGCAATAAGAATACTTCGAACAAGTGAATTTTTTACCTTATCACCAAAATTTTATTCTTAATGATGGTGTAGTAATCGCCACAATCATATGGATTGAGGGTTCTCCTGGAAATTTGATTTTTTTGGATGCAGGAAGAATAAAAGGCAATTCCTGTAACATAGTTGCCTAAATATGAACCGTAACATCTTACATTGTTGTGACATCCGCAAAAATTATCATCAAAAAATTTTGCAACTAGCATTTTAAAAGTTATGTTGCTGCATTTTTCTGTGTTCTATTTGTTCGATGTACCATGCTTCATTTACAGTTGATTTAATAAAATTTGCTTTTAAGAAGAGTCGCGTGGGAAGCAATTCTAAGAGTTTTCTGTATACTTCACTCTATCCAGCTTCATCCGGAAAAGCAAATGGTTAAATTCTAATGTTAAGTACGCCAAGACGTTTGTGTAACTCATTCATCTAGTTCTAGGGTGACCGAGCTTTCGTTTTGCAGTTTTTGTGATTTGACGAGTAAGTCTTTTGTCGGGTATTCTACTTACATAGCCAAAGCAATCCTGCTCAGACTTTTCAATACGAAGCAGCAGCTCGATGTTAAAAAAATTCCTATGTTTGAAATTTATTTATTCGTGTTACATCCAGGCTTGAGAAGAGACTGAAAAAAGCATAGGCTCCGCCTCCAGTTCCGGAGCTTTCAAGCATTCATCCACTGGCTCCAGCAGCGGAGCTTTTAAGCATTCGTCCACTTGCTTCAGCATCACAGCTTCTAAGCATTCAGCTACTGGCTACGGCTTCAGCTGCAAAGCTGCAAATTTTTAAAAAGTAGGTTTGAATTCTGCTCCCGTTGCATTCAAAATGTTGTGTTGCATTTGCCATACAGTATAGAACTGAACGGTTTATTCTGCATTGTAATATAAAAAACTACTACAGATGTAAAGGCTTACAAGTTTTAAACAAGGTAAATAAAAAGCAAGGGAAGGCACACTCCAGTTGACTTTTTTGTTATGCTTTATAATTTACTGACAACAGTAACAATGGTAAAATTAGTAAAATATGCAAAATAAAAGCGATTTTTCTCAGCATGAAACCATGGTTGCCATTGAGAATTATTTTTGCATTTTTTATTACGTTACAAATGCGATCAAATTCAAAATGTTCCTTTCTACATCAAATCGTAAGATGCATTGAAGCCGAAGCCTGGAAAAGTTTTAATAGCTCCAGCTCCAACTCTGGCAGTTTAATCAGGTTAGTTTTGGTTTTGTTAAATTTGATGAATTAGCTCCGGCTTCTTCAAAACTTTTTCAGCTCTAGATTCCCGACCTCCTACCCCTAATTATACCTTTATCTTCTTCAAAAATTCAATTTCCGTAGCTACCTAACAAATCAGGAGATGAAAGCTAAGCAATGCAAGCAATAAATTAGACAAATATAAACCAATATCGTAGCAAGGAAATCGCACACACAAATAAAATAGCAAGGAAATAACACACAAATACCTGTTTGTCACAATAAATATTTGCAAGCTTTCTCGTTTGCAAACTTTTCTATTATTCGGCAATATTCAAGCCCAGCGTTGAAAACTTACAATGATACCATCGACATGAGGCAAAAAGCATCTATTGTCATAAATACCATCCTTAAATATAAATGCTTGTATTTCGAGCATTGCAGGGTACCAAAAGAAAAATTAAATGTAGAAACATAAGAATTAGTTCTTGAAGCAGTGGCTCTCAAGCAGCAAAGAATTCTTCCCCAGGGAGAAATTTTACCTTTCTAAGGAAAGTATTTCCACATCAAAGAGTTTACACCATTTTAATTTTATTGCACTTAGTACAACATTTCTGTTTCAGATCTATTTCATACATTTTTTAAAATTAGCTCAGTGGTTCCAAACCGGGGAGAAATTTCTTCCGAAATGAATTCTACCGTTTTAGGAAAAGAATTTCCACATTTTAGAGTTCACAAGATTTAAATTTTGTTGTATTTCCAAGAAGATTTGGGTTTCGGAATTATTCCAAGTGTTTTCTTAACGTAGTTGCTTGGTGATGTGATGCGATGAATATTTTCTCACGCACAAGGGTGATGAAAAATTTTGGGAACAGCAGCAGAGCATTTCTGAAAAAAACACTTTTCATTTTTCGACTGGCATTTTTGCTTAACATAGAGGCCATTGAGAGAAACAATTTAAGAGGCTACATCACAAGTATAGGCCTACCTCCGAAAAGTGAGTCATTGTTCCAAAACAAGATGCAAATGAATCTTCGACTAAACGCAACCTTCAAAAAAAGAAAAGTTTTCATCCTGATACAAAGAAAAATTACCTTACCAAAATTTATTTCAAAAGTATTTAAAATTTTCTATAATTTACAGAATATAAAAGAAACCATTTTAAAAGCCTATCATTTTTAAAAGAGCACTTTTGCTTTTTTTTGTTTTGCCATTCCTGCACACCCACACAATCAACACTCTACAATGAAACATTTTATATTACATGTTTGAAGTAATTCATTTTGCTCATTTGTTTATCATGAAGAATTTGATTTTTTTCTTATTGCTTTTTTCCTGAGACGTCACATGATATTTTGCCCACTGTTTCATGCATTATGGTGCTCATGAGAATTAGTTAGGAGACAACAAATGTTGCTTAAGCTGATTAGAGTTTTTTGGCGAGGCAAGATTTTTACGGGCCTGCTGGTCAGATATATTTCGCTGTTGAGAAACACAAAGCGAGGTCATAGGCGTTGCTAGGGCTTAGTTACAGGAGCTATGGCCTCCGCATTTTTTGACTTAAATCTTGAAATGTAGGCATTTTAAGCCAAAAACAGGAAAATAGTCTAGTACAAAAAGTTGATTTCCAAAACGAAAGGATTTTACCTTGATAATGGGCCTATGATAGGTAAATAACCGCTTTTAAAAAGTTTGTGTGCCATGAAAAAAGATCATCAAACAAATTTCTATTTTTGGTTTACCCAAAATTGGCTTCGCCACCGGGCGGAGACTGCGAATTTGATTAGAGCTGGCTATGTATCTAACTTCATCGAGATTACTTTTTTAAAATGTGATTCCTTGTACCAACAGTTGCTGTGATGTTGTTTCAAATAAAAGGCTGCAATCAATACACTAAGGCAGTGGTTCCCAACCGGGGAGGAATTCCTCCCCAGGGAGGAATTTTGCCATTTCAAGGGAGGAATTTCAAAACTTCGATTTTAAGATAACTAGTGGCATTTGCAGTTTACTTCTATGATGTTGGCCGGCATGGGATTGCATTTGTTCTTGTCAAAAGTGTGTTTATAGCGTAGGTATTGCTGTAAAGCCCGTTTACATTGAGGTTAGAAAGAAGCAATGGGAGGTGATATGAAGCTGTGTGAAATGCCCGCAGCTGACTTCACTGACGTTTGGCGCCGATTATATTTAATGGGAGTTTATAATAGGCGCGATGACGGACAGATCTAGAAACCTATGCGAGACGTTGTAAAAGCAGTTTAGCTCTGCGCTCTCAAGCACATTTATTGCTTCAGAGCGAACAGTAGCAAAACCTAGTCATGAAAAGCGCGCTCAAGAGCAAAGTGATGTGCTTCGCTGAACTCAAGCACACAGAAAGAATTAATAAAGATTTGTGCACAGCATCGCGTCTCGTAACCTGTCTAAACGGGTCTATAGTTTAGTATCTTAAGCAAATTAGGATTGAAACCTGCAAACTGTAGTGTAGAGGGCATATGCTTTTTTCTTGTGGGCGTTGGTATGCCTTTCTTCTCTCTTATCAAAAAGGTTTTTCTTTGTCTTGCATCATCTCGATAGCAATGGGAAAATCCTTGCAGGTGACCAACGATGTACTTTGATGTCACAGAATTTCGGAATGTCAATCAGTTTAGCTTGCACGTTTTAATTCAATGTTCGTTATTTTCAGACAAATTCCTAATTCTGATTTGTATTTATGCAAATACGTTTGCAAATTTTAGTCGAATTAGTCTTAGCAGAATGAGTAGTAAAAAGCGTAAATATGATGATTCTTATATCCAGTTTGGTTTTACGTCAGTGGTTATTGATGGTATGGAGAAGCCACAGTGCGTACTGTGTAATAAAGTGCTCAGTAATGACTCCATGAGACCAGCAAAGCTAAAGCAACATTTGGAAAATGTGCACCCTCAAAGCAAACATAAAGATAAAAGCTATTTTGAGCGGCAAAGTAAAGCTCTAAAAATGATGAGACTGGATAATTCAGGTGAATTTTTTATAAGAAACAGCAAAATTGTGGAAGCATCGTATGAGGTCGCGTTAGAAATTGCAAAGCAAAAAAAGCCTCACACTATTGGGGAATCATTAATCAAGCCGTGTGTTCAAAAAATGGCTGATAAAGTTCTTGGAAAAGATGCAGAAAAAAAATTAGCTGCAGTTCCACTATCAAATAACACAATTCAAAGACGAATAAGTGACATGTCCAATGACATCAAAACTCAGGTGGTGCAGCAAATTAAAGATGCTCCTTTTGGTCTTTTTGCTATTCAACTGGATGAAAAGTCTCATCTTTTTTTGAATCTGAAGACTTGGAATGGCAGAATCTTGCTGGATGTTGCACAGATGGAGCACCCGCGATGTTGGGCTGCCACTCAGGTTTTCAAACTCTCGTGAAGCAGTTAGCTCTCACAAGCAAAGGTGTTCACTGCATGCTCCATAGACAAGCCCTAGCTTCCAAAACTTTGCCTGATTCAATTCAAACCGTTTTAGAACAGATGGTACAAATTGTCAATTTTATTAAAGCAGGAGCTTTGAATTCTCGAGTTTTTAAAAAGCTGTGTAGCGACATGGATGCTGACCACCTGGTTCTTCTCTACCATACTCAAACACGGTGGCTTTCCAAAGGAAATGTTACTCGAAGATTCTTTGAACTCAAGGAAGAAGTGAAAGCATTTTGTGAACTCAAAAATAAGTCGGAGTTTTGTTCCTGGCTGGATGATGAAGAATGGATGCTCTTTTTGGCGTACTTATGTGACATTTTTGAACAACTTAACAAACTCAATCTTCAGATGCAAGGCAAGAATACCAACATCATTAAATTTGTAGATGCATTGAAAGCTTTCAAATCAAAATTGTCAAATTGGAAAAGAAAAATCCGTATGCATAATTACTCAATGTTTGAGAAATTGGACATGCTTGTTAATTACCGAGAGATTGGACTGCCGGTTCAAATCAAAAGTGACATTTTGGAGCATCTGTCATCACTTGAAAGTGAATTTGAGAGATACTTTCCAGAAATATCTTACGATGAACTTGATTTTGTACGAAATCCTTTTACGTTTTCCGTTGAAAAGGTTTCAGATGAATGCCAAGACGAATTTTTGGACCTTGTGAATGATTCGTCTGCAAAGCAAGTTTATCACGAAAAGCTTCTTACAGAGTTTTGGATCGAAATGAAAACTTCATATTCTAAAATTACTGAAAAAGCTCTTCGTGTTCTTATTCCTTTCGTGTCCACATACCTGTGTGAGGCAGGATTTTCTACTCTGCTACAAATCAAAACCAAACAAAGAAATAAACTTCATGTTGAAGATGACCTGCGTTGCGCCTTATCTCAAACCTCTCCCCGCATTCAGCGACTTTCAAATGACAAACAAAAACAAGTTTCGCATTGACTAGTTGAGTTACAATTGAAATAAATGACATTTCGTTAAATTAGTGATTGTGCATTCTGTATTGCTTGGGTATTCTGTATTCTGTAGTGCATATTTAGATTAGGGAGGAAATTTTTGTTTTTATATCAGCAAAGGAGGAATGTAGCAAAAAAGGTTGGGAACCACTGCACTAAGGTATGTTGGATTTGAAAAAATATAAAAGCATAACATGAAAACAAAAAGGCCTTGCACTTTTTTATCATGTTTTGAAAAAAAAAGGAATTAAAGATTTAATAAATGTAAATAGGAGGAATGCATCAAAAAAAGAGTGGGTAAAAGAAAACAATTCTGCCTTGAAGTATTGTTTTATACGGTGGCATTAAAAAGTGGCTGGCGTTATGTCACGAATAAGTAAATTTGCGTTGAAAGAATAGTTTTTGTATATGTATAGTTGTTGTGATCTGTGATTTTGTTTTGCTGTGATTATTTTATTTGTAAATCTGAATTGTCTTAAAAGCTAAACTTGCTTTTTTTGTCTCGGCTGTTTTCGAAAAAAAACCTTCTTTTCTTTTGCATTTAGATTTGTAACTCACACGCCTCTTCTTACGTCACAATGGTTGACTACCTAACTAAGTTCCGGAGTATTCTAGTGAATCTTGTTTCTTCTCGAAGATTTTTTTGATGGCCGATTACGTAATTTATTAGCGTGCTTTTTTTCTCAGTCACGTGATGTTGTTCTGGCATTTTCTGGAAGCTCGTCTCATTCATATATAAGGCGATGAGATTTTTATGCATTCAGAGTGGCAGAGTGTCAGAGAGTAGTATTGAGAGAGAGTATAGGTAAAAGAAAGAAGTGTATAGATCTAAGGTGATTTATTGTGGATAGAGCTGAGTTCAAATAAGCCTTCAAAAAATACTTAAGTAATAAGTAATTTTCAAAAATTTACTTAAGTTACTTAAGTATTTCAAATAATTTTTCAAATACAATTTGGCATACAACCTGCGGCTCCGAACCCAATTAACCTTTTGATAATTTTTTGGTCAACTCTTATGAAGAACTTGTAAAGTATTTCATCGAATTTTGTAAGCTATTTGAAAATATTAAATGCTGTGTCTGCAAATCACTGCTTGAAAAATTATTCTTCAGACAAATATTTTGTTAAAAATGCCACAATCTAAATATATTTGTGTCGACGCTAAATATATCTAAATATATTTGTTACCGGCACGATGGTGCAATGATTAGAGCGTCCACATTGTAGTCGGTAGACATGGGGTTTATTTCTAAGTCGAGTCATACCAAAAGACTTTAAAAAATGGTATTCACAGCTTCCATGCTTGGCGCTCAGCATAAAAAGGGATATTGTGGAGAACAAGCCGGTAAGCTTGCTTGTTGTGTCCTTGGGCAAGGCACTTAACGGAACGCCTCCACCTTTATGTGGCAGACAGGTGGCCCTCCCGTACTTCACCGGATTATAATTGTGAAGTTGCTCACCCAGCATGTCAGACGACTCTTGGGTACCCACCAGTGGCAGTCCGCCTTGTTGGTAGTGGGGCTACCAGTCACTCAAGACTGGTTCGAAATGGGCTGCCATCTTTCCTTTAGCCTAATATCAATTAGGTTGGTGGCATGAACCTGAATTACCGTTCATGCCGTACCTCCATCCCAAGGAAGAGGAGGGGTAAACCCAAACAAACCGCAGATATATATATAATATAATATAATAAACTTTTATTAGAATTTATTTCATCTTTAAGATATTCATTTGCGCATAAAGCGACTTCTTGCGAAACACAATAAATCAATCATTTTATCACTTAATGATCATCTTAATTTTGAAACAAACAATCCTGAAGCACTGAAACATTTTTCTGCTTCTGCCGAAGAAGGAGGTAAAGAGTTCAAACAAGACTTTAAAATTTTTTAAATTTTAGGGCATTCCTTTCTTGCTTCATAAAATGCCATTTCATTTATAATGTGAGTTAATGCATTTTCATGAATACAATCAGAATTTTGATCATCCGCGATACATACAATTTAATCACAAACAGGGTGGGCCGTAAATAACGCACCAAAGATTTAAAATAAATTGTGATGTGAAATAATGTAAATATCTTTTCTTTGGGTATCTGTTAAATTTAATTTCAATATCAGTTACTATAACTGTTAAATTTAATTTCAATCAAAGTTTTTTAGTTATGATTTGCCTTTTAAAAAAAATTTATATCATTTTTAGGGTATGCACTTAACAATTAAAGAACGAGTTGAATTAGTGTTAATGTCTGGTGCCGATGGCGTTTGTTATTATTATCTGAATTGTTTTATATGCTTTGGTGCGTTATTTATGGCCCAAAACATTTGTTATTATTATCTGAATTGTTTTATATGCTTTGGTGCGTTATTTATGGCCCACCCTGTATATTACATTTTTTAGTAATTAATAACATTTTGTCAAGGTTTATGGCATGAGAAGATCTGTATTTTTTGTGTTGTTTATATTTATCCTTCATTCACGAGAAAGCGAATTTTATCGCTATATTTTGGACGGGACGTCCGCACTCGCTTGGGAGTTGCCATTTCCGAGGTGTCTGGGCCACCTGTTTTCCACATAAAGGGGGGGGGGCGTCCCGCTAAGTGCCTTTCCCAAGGACACAACAAGCGAACTTGCCGGCTTGTTCTCCACAACTTCCCATAAATGCCGAGCGCCAAGCAGGGAAACTGTGGATACCATTTTTAAAAGTCTTTTGGTATCACTCGACAAGGGGAATGAACCCCTAGTCTACCGACTGCGAAGCAGACGCTTGAAATTGCTAAAGTAGGCCAAAATATACTTAAGTAATTACTCACTTGAACCCAGCCCTAGTTGTGGATTTCTATTAGCGTGACAAATGATTATTTGATGGATTTAGTTTTGGTTAGTCTCTGATATTATACTGTATATTAAAGTGCTTTAGTTTCTGTGTTCGACGAGCGAAGAAATTTGAAGTTTTAAAGTGGTTTATGAATATATTTGTTTTATACTTGATCGAAAAGCGCGTGGTTTAAATATCTTATTAGAAGCCAATCTTCACCTAGCTGTTAAGTTGCAGCCAGATCTAATTATTTGAGCGATAATATAAATCGCCTCAATTTTAAGAAGTAAATTAGAGTTGAAGTAGAATCAAATTTCTATTGCATAAAACACGTTATTGAGGCGGTATCCTACACATGGCTGAGAATCCTCCTGCAGGGATTATGGAGGCAATTCCCATTGCGCTGCCTGCTTGGTACTCAGCAGGAAAGGAATGAGGTGGAGAAAAGCTGATAGATTCTTTTGTTGTGTCCTTGAGTTGGTTACTTCACAGGATTCCTCATTTTTATGGTGGGACCGAACCAGATGATGGGACCGAGCACTCTACCCGTTGCTATGGCCTAGTTTAACTAAAGACCGGCAAATAGAGCATCAGTTTATATACCCAAGCCAAAAAGAATTAGTTCACACCACAACGTTGGTCGTAGATGTGAAGGAACAAAAATCAATTGGAAGATTGAAAATGCGGTCTACTTAAACAGCTCTCGTTCTTGAAAACAAACGTTGCACTCCAAGCTTTACCGCACTCTCTTCAGATAACATGAAGTTTTTGAGCACAAGAAACCGACAGCACAGTATCGCAGAACAATGCGGGTATCGTCTCATCACGCTGATGGGTAAATTTTGATTACAGAAACAGCATGAATGCTAATTGTTGGGCTCTTTAAACGCTTTCTATTAAAGGTTCGAATAAGAAAGAGATTGAAGCCTCTTACATAATTTCTCTGTTTTTTATGGTGGACAAAGTAAAACTTTTGCAATGATATTCTTAAATTAAAATTGGTGACACATTGGTCTCGATCGATTAGAAAAAAAGTAACTGTTTGTTTAGAATGAATATAGGCTTAGCCTATACTGTAAAAAGATGCAGTTAAACGTTTGTTGGAAAAATGTAATCCAAAAACCGCGTGCAAGAAGACAACAATTGAGATTAAAGGGCCATGATTCGACCTTAAAGAGACTGAAAAAATTTGTTAAAATCAGTTTTTATGTCACATTCCTACTCTGCGGTTAGTCAAACGTTGTATCGAGTTTGCAGCAAGCAGAGCCTAACTTCAATGAAAGAGTAGCTTCCTCCATAACCAAACCTTGACTGGATTTGCTGTGTTCTAAACGCTGCCCATGAATCTCATTAGACGGAACAAATGTTAGACTCATTGACTTTCTGTCTACGTAGCAAGTTTCATACAATTTCGTTTCAAAAAAAGTATTACAATCATCAATAGCCTTATTTTAACTATTTAATAAAAAATATTTTTTGAAAAACTATGCTATGTGATATTTGGGTTGCAAAACTTTAAAACTATTTTTTGGGTCCCGCCGAAAAGTATTAGCTGATCCTTGCTATATGATATGGGAGTAAAAGAGAAACCTTTAAAACAGCGTTTGTAAAGAGAAGAGCATGAAATAGTCGGTTTTTGTTATCACCACAAAAAATAATTTTCCTTCCGCCAGGCGTCTTACAACAACATCCACTATCATTTACAGCAGAGGTCGTTAAAATTATTTTTGCCTCAACACTTAACTTCCAGAATAGAATATATGTAAATATTCCCAAATTTGTAATTGTTTTAATCATAACATTTCCTAACGCTTGGAAACTGTTGTTTATTTTGCATAAACATGACAAATCAATTCTTTGATCAAAAACCACAATTATTTAACTCTGTTTCGGTATTTCTGGCAGGGACAAAATACGGTAAGCCCCTATATTTTTCAACATTTTGTAATGCAGATCATAAAAATCTATGCGAACTACTGTTAGTATTCCCACTAACCAATTGATGTACAATTGGTTGAAAACAAATCAGCCAGTTACCAGCAATGAGAGGGTTTTGGTAAATATTGTTAGTTTATCAATTGATTGAAAAAAGTCTGGCAGTTACAGAGCAATGAGAGAGTTGCGGTAAATCGTCGTCCATTTTATTACAAATTAAACTGCCCCTGAAAACCCAACGGCATGTGATGGTTTTTCGATCAAAAACAATGCCAAAAGTTGGAAACTATTATTTGTATTATATAAACACAAAAGATCAATACTTTGATCAAAGACCACAACAACTAAACTCTGTTTCGGTATTTCTGGCAGGGACAAAACGCCAAAACCTTCTATATTTTTCCACATTGCGCAATATAAATCATGAAAATGTATGAGAATTACTGTTAGTATTCCCACAAACCAATTGATGTACAATTGGTTGAAAATAATCTGCCGGTTACCAGCAAAAAGAGAGTTTCGGTAAATTATCCCACTTTGTGTAACAAATTAACCTGCCCCTGAAAACTCAATGTCACATGCTGTGGATTTTAGAAAAAAACGATGCCAAATGTCAGGAAACTATTCTTAGTATTATACCAACACAAAAAATTAATACTTTGATCAAAAAATACAAGAACTGAACTCGGTTTCAGTAATGTATTTCTGGCAGGAACGAAACACCGAAACCCCTATATTTTTTAACATTTTACAGAGTAGACCATAAAATCCTATGCCAATTACTTCAGGTATTCACACAAACCAATTGATGTACAATTGGTTGAAAAAAGTTGGCCAGTTACAAAGCAATGGAAGGGTTTCGGTAAATCGCCTTTTTTGGATTGGACGTTTTACCAAAACCCTTTTAATATTACAAAAAAAGAACATTTTCAAGGTTATGAACAAAATATAGGTCAATTGTACAGCAGCAGCTATTGGCGTCATAAGTCGCCAGTACCAATCGTTGTGAAAATATTTGAAAAATCTTGGAGGACCAAAATTTAGTTTTTACAATGTGATATATCTTAGTTGTATATTTATTTATGGCAACACTGCAATGTATAGCAACCGTAGCTTTCCTATTCTTTGTGATCATTAAAAGTATGTACATAGCAAGAGCTTAGCGTGTATCTATGAGATAAGGCAAAGTACAGGATATATAACATGGCGTCGTCGGAAATCAACAAGCACACACAACGCTAAAGCTCTGTTGGCTATTAAAACTTGATTGCGAGCCTTGTAGTAAACTATCATTCTAGATACCGGTTAATCAGTCCATCTATTAGCCTAGGTCTAACCTGCAAAAACATGGCTCCTTCTATTGACTGGTCATTGCGTAAGGTATTCGTTAAAGAAGATTTAGATTTAACTGTGCACTCAGGTGAAGCTTTCTTATCATGGAGACGGCAGTTTAATAATTTTGTCCGAGAAGCAGGCATCAAAGCAGCAGCAATACCATGGGAGTCTCAACTGGCAGCACTTGAAACATGTGTGACTACCAGAGGTGGGCACTAGCGGCGCTAAAATTAGCGGCCGCTATTAGCGCCGCTAATGCTGCGTTAGCGTTCGCTTTAGCGCCGCTATTGCTATCGTGAACTAGCGGCATCAGTAGCGAGCGTTAACTTTTTTGGAAAATAGCGCTAGCGGAAGATGCGCCAGTTTTTCAAAAATTTGTTGCCGCTAGCGCTAAATTAGACCCTTGTTGAAATAAAAATATATCGTTTCACGTCGGCAGAATGTTTCGCTCTAGTGCTTTCTGAGCCCTCAACGTGCGTTTAAAGTTTAGAGCAGCGCAGCAATTCTTTCATCTTTGAAGTTTGTTTCAGTAGGAAGTTGGTAACAGCGAGCTAAGGTTATTTTTTTTGCCAGTCGTTGTACTTCGAAAGTAACCTCAGACTAAAAGTATTGCATAAAGTGTAGAGTAGCGTAGGCATAAAATAACACTGAGATACTGGACTTAGTTTAAAAATTTATTTTACATTTTTGGTGCGGTTTTTGTGTGCTTATCAGTACGTAGTGCTTAATCACTACCAGTCAGGGTTGCCAGGTGGCATCCTAGGATACCAAATAGACCCCAATTTGGTATCCAAGCTGCTTGTTTGGTATCCACTTTTTAAATTTGGTATCCAGCAAAAATTTGGTATCCGCTGCGAATAGATTTGGTATCCTCGGTAAACAGCAACTTTTTATCGAAAAAATTAATGTTTTAAAATTGTTGTTAAACAAGGATCCTCATGAGTGTCCGTTTTTGTGTTTTTCGCATGATTGGGCACTGACTACTTTGCTTTTCTAATTACATCATAACTGTACCTACAGTGCTTAACACGTGACCAGTTCAGATCTCTACGATTCATGGTAGGAAATGCAGGAATATCAGCATAGGCCTAATCATGAGCACTAGTGGCTTGTTGCCAGCAGCACAGACCTACAGAAGCGGTAGTATACTGATGCAGGCTAATGTCTAATCTGTATTGCGGATGTGTACCTGTATCTGTCTTTTGAAATATATACCGGTAATTTGTGTAACCTAGGTCGGTAGGCGTATGCTTGTAGTTGTACCAGTGTACATTCATTCCGTAACCTCATAAGATATAGGTCATGCCCAAGTGGAAAGAGTCATTCACAGCAGGGAGGAAGTACCGCCCTGAATGGGAAAAGATGTATCCATGGATTGAAAAATGCAAATCAGACAATGATAAGACTTTTTGCAATATCCGTAAAAAGTAACTACAGCCAAGAAGAGCCACCATTCAAAAGCATAGTACTAGTAAGGACCATCTATATAAATCAAAGCCTTTCGGATCAAACAATAAAATTGTTTTTGTTCCACAGACTGCAGAATTGTCAAATCAAACTAAACAGGCTGTGCAGTTGGCTGTGGCAACGTGTTGTCATAATTCAATAGCATCCATAGACCACTTTGGAGAAATAACAAAAAAACTTGAAAAGGGAAGCAGTTGGAAAATATCAGGTTGCATCGCACAAAGTGCTCACTGCTAATAAAATCTTTTGTTGCATCTTCTTTGAAAAATGGCACTGTAAACCGGATTAAAGAAAAGAAGTTTTGCATTTAGCTGATGAATCAACTGATATCAGCTGTGAAAAGCACATCTGTATTTGTGTTAGATTTTTTGATGATACAACTGATCGCGTAGGATCTTGCTTCTTGGGATTGATTCCTGTTATGGATGCCACTGGTGAATCATTGTTTAATGCTATTAGTACGCTAGCTGGTGATTTTGGTATGGTTTTAAGTGATTGCATTGGCTTTCCCAGTGCCAGTAATATGATTGGTGAACACAATTAAGTTTGGTGTCATATTCGTAATCTTGCACCTAAATGTGTCAAACTAAAATGCATTTGTCACAGGCTTGCATTGTGTGCTCAAAAAGGTATTGAAAAACTTTCATCAATCTTGGGTTTTTGTTGACTGAAATTCCTTCTTGGTTTAAAAAAAGCACAGTGCGAAGGATGCAATTCAAAAGTTTGTTTCAACTTACAAATGATGAGGATGAATCTGCAGGAAATGTTTTGTTTCCAAAGCTGTCCCAAACTAGTAAGTAGCAAATTAATGCTGAACTGGAAAGAGTTGAAGGCATATTTTGCTGGTGCCAGTCAAAGTGGAAGTCAAGATGTTCGATACAAAGCTTGTGTAATATCTGACATGCTACATGATAACATTACATACTTATATTTTCAGTTTGCCATTCGTGTAGTCAGTGAGTTTAAAAGAATTAATGCGTCATTTCAAGCTACTAATGCTGATTCAAAAGCCGAAGAACAGTATCGCAAAATTTTGTTTCATCCTTGGGCTGAGGAAATAAGTATCTTTGCAGGTTGCATTATTACCCAAGACAGTACAATTTTGGTTTCAAGTATGAAAATTTAAAGAGGCTGTTGGTGATTATGTATATATAGAACTTGCACAACATGCATTGACATGTCTGACCACACCAGCAAGCAATGCCGTTGTGGAGAGAATGTTTTCTCGTGTTTCGAGTAACAAAAAAAACTGGAAATCGATTGAAAGTAGGCATGCTTGATGCAATCATTAGAATAAAAACTGTATTACTCATGGATGACAAATGTTGTACACACTTAGGACGACACCACAAATGCTGCAAAAATTTAATGTTGGTATGTATAGCATTACTGAAACAGGCTTAGCAGGAGAAGCAGGCTCAGCATCAGCAAAAATATGTTCAGCAATATTGCCTATTTACTTGTGTTTATTATGTGTAATGTACATGATACTTGTTTTCCATCATCAAAATGACTCTAAGTAGGCTGTGATTTGTTTGTACTGAGTCACGCTTGATTTGTTTATTTCTGGCAGTGTGACTTTGCTTTTGACTGTGCTTTGTTTTTTTCTCTCTTGTAAGTTACCGTATGATTTATTGATTTCTCATTTTAAGCAATTGCTAGTGTGAGGTGTGTTGTTATTGTTGCTGTTTATGTTTTTATGACCAATAACAGGTGACCCTGTGCTTTCTTTTTCAGGTTTTTAAGGGTATAATAAATTAACGCTAATGCTCAATTTGTTTCGTATGGCTAAAAGAAGCCACAAAAAATTTGGTATCTCACACTTTATTTTGGCATCCAACTGCTGAAAATTTGGTATCCGGCTACAAAAAAAACCTGGCAACCCTGCTACCAGTATAAAATCGAGCGGAACTGCAGATACAGAATAAATGGTGTGCTTCAAAATAGTCAGTTATATCTTGTTTAAAAACTAGCAGCAAGCTAACAAATTGTATATAGTATGACAATCAAACAAATTCCCCGAGTTAACCACTGCAAGTCTTCCATTTTTAGCTGCAAGTAAAAATGTCATGTTATCATTTTTTCGGTAAGATTAACCTAATTATCTGCTTACATTGTCTAGCTAGAAAAACAAAACTGAGTATTTAAATAAAATGGCTAATGATAATCGTGCTGTTGAAATACATTCTTCTTCTGATGATGAAAGAGTCGTTTCTATAATGGCCGAAGAGAAAGAAGAAAGACAAAATAATGTTGATTCCTGGCATCATCTAAAAAAGTACTTCAAATTCATTGGAGAAAAAAATGACAAAAATGTGATCTACCAATGTTTGGCATGCTTTCCAATTACCAAAACACTATCAGTAAATCGTCGCTCTTACAACAATCTAAAGGTGCATTACAAGAGTGCTCATGCAAGCTCTTATGCTGCTTTTCTTGAGCATTTAAAAAATGCGAAGTCGCTGACACAGAAGTCACATAAAGCATGTGAAAAGTTTCCTGCTCAAACAAAAATGGCTTGCCCGCCGCAAAAGCAACTCCGTTTAGGTCATTCACTTGCTCTGGGAAGTTTTTCTCATAACAAATACGAAGACAAGGTAAATGGAAATTACTGTTAGACAAATACATAGTTTAGATCAGGGGTCACCAACCGTGTGCCCGCGGGCACCATGTCGCCCGTGAAGGCAATATGAGGTGCCCGCCAGCCTGTTTTAAAATATTCTCAAAATTTTTTCAAAAGTCGATGGTGGTTTCAAAAAAAAAGGTAGCCTAGGGTTGCGAGACATCGGCCACCGAAGTAATGGCAACAGATATGTAATGACACCGCCTGCCAATACAAAATAGATCGAACATCAAGTCCGGGATCTTGCAAACTTTAGGATTAGTGCGCCCCCACTTTAATCAATATCCAAAAAGTAGCCCGTGGTCCAAGAAAGGTTGGGGACCCCTGGTTTAGATACTTTTTTCGTTTTTTGGTCATTTACTCTTAAATATTTGGAAGTGGCTGTTTTGACGTTGATACCATTTTACCCTTGAAACCTATTTTCCAGTTGATGATTTTCTATTTTTAAATAAGCATATTTGACACGAATGACTCAGCGTCGCTGTATTGTATTGGTTAGAGAGTTGGCTATAAACGTTATTGTTGGATAGATATTAAACTTGTGAAAAGAGTGTACACAAAGATCACTTTTTTTTCAAAAAGTCTTAAACATTAACCAGTCACAAACAATCAAAAGTTACGTTTTTGGTACGTCATACAATTCGACAATCACAAGCATTCAGCAGCATACCGTAGTAGTTTCCAAGAGTAAAATGTCAGCGATGACAAAATAGTCACTGCCTAAATGTTTTATTTTTATGGGTTGTGTGTGTGGTTTGTTTACTCCAGTCCTGTTTTTAGTTACTGGACCACTTTGTTGCCAATATGATTCCGCTTGATGTGATAGAATCTGAAAGTTTTAGGGATTTGATAAAGTATTGTCCTCCATCTGCAAAAGACATTTTAAGAAGAACTTTAACACGAAGGATTTATAATAAGTATGCTTTTATTGCTGCATCGTTTAAATGCTCATACCTTTTGGTTACAAACTTACATTTACCTGACACTCATTGTTTAACGTGAGATTGTTTCTTAAAGAGTGTGGAAGGTTATAAAAAAAAACATACAACAATGCATGTTAAAGATAAAAGTTTAGCCAATGATACCAATTCGATGAAATTTGATTGTTTTTACCCTTTGGTATATTAAATATTCTGTGATGCTTGCTATAAACCTATTTTAAAAGTATTTTTTCCAAGGTATACAAAAAAAAAGGATCAATTAAAGCTTGCGCTGAAAGATGCTGTTGCAGTGGCCACCACAGCAGATGCATGGTCATGCAGAAACAGGTAACGCAAAAATGAAAATTTCCTTTTGGTTAAATCATAAATGCACGTAATTGTCATTATCAGCAATTCATGATTATGCGAGTTTAAAAGTCAAATTGCATGCAGTGTTGCAAAGCATTTTTCAATTAAATTTCACCGGTAGGCAATTTTATAATGAGACAAAAAAGTATAAAAAAGATTACAATTTTATGAATTCTGGTTACCAATACATTGTGGTCGATTTATAGATAATTTTGACGTGAGCGGTTCACAACAGATGGCTAATTTTTGGGCACTGAAATAAGGTCAATGTTGCCCAAAAATTTATTAATTATCTACGTTACGTTTCATTTCATAAATTCACTTGAAAAATAAGTTTATTTTGCTTTATCAAACAAGTTATGAATGTTGCCCATTAAATATTTCAAAAATAACTTCACTAGGTAGGCAATTGCCCACCCAGTTATAATGCTAAAAAATCCTCTGCGGTGTTGATTCTATTTACTATCTATTGACTGCCTTTTGTTTGAACATAATGCAAGAAGGACTGTTGTATTTTCCAACAGCTTCATTTGTATGATTTTCTTCTTGTATAAAAGCTGTCCGTTATCTAATCTCTAATATCAATAGTACTGCACTTAAGATAGTATTTTAGGGGTAATGAATTTCGGGAGCAGATAGCAAAGTATTATTGATTTTAGAGATTAGCCAGTACAGTACTATTGGTTTGAAGGATTAAATCACAGACAGCTCTGATACGATAGCATTGTGATTTAAACCGAACAATAGAAATGTAATCTCCTTTTGTACCCTACAGTTCATTGAACTTTCTTGGTTCGAACCACGAGGCAACGCCGTATAAAACCGATGTGTGTTTTTTGGCGCAAATGTTATATTAGAGTTTCAGCCAGAACAATCTGTCTGAACCCGAACCAACTTGGGTAAATTTTTGCTCAACTTTACTTCGTGGCTATTAGTTTATGACGTTGTGTTCGGATAAGGCTGCAACTCGTTAACTACTGCAGTGAAAATTATTTTCTGTGGTAATTTATAAAATAAAGCACTAAAACAATAAACAATAGCGTTTAAGGGAGAATTAGAGGAAGCTAAAAGAAACTCTACCCACTTCATACATTAATTTCAAGATGGCAGTATTATTGATTTCACGTATAGTCTTACATTTGTAGGCCTTATCAACGACCCGTGAAAGAACCACCACCAAATGATATATTTGTGTTTCAGATTGAACGTCAATGTGTATTTTGTTTGTTTTATCTTTGAGATGTGTTACGAAAATTAATTCAAATCAATCTATCATCTATTTTTCACTGATGAGTTTTAACTGTTGTTTCACAGGTCTTATCTTGGCATGACTGTGCACTGAATTGATGGCAATAACATGCAAAGAAAAAAGGCAGTTTTGGCCTGTCGGCGGCTCAAAGGTGGTCATACCTATGATGTTCTTGCCAATATAATACAAAAAATCCACTGGAAGATTGAAATTGATGGCAAAGTGTGTATGACAACTACGGATAATGGTTCAAACTTTGTTAAGGCAAAGGTTCTGAATGGCTTGAAAAAGAGATTTCAACCATGTGTTGAAAGTACGGATTGCTTGCTTTCTGCAGCGTTTCACCCTCACTTCAAGCTTTCGTGGATTCCGCTCCTCCCTTTGCTTGGTTACGAAGATGTTTCGGGTGTACGCATTAAGATACAGCAGAAAAGGGCGCTTATTGTCAATAGCAAGGTCGAAACCGATACTCACAGCACAAGCTGCCAGAGTGCATCTTCCAATGACCAATTTTTCGGCGAAGCGTTAGCGAAGAAGCCACGACAATGCAACAGCAGTGAGACGCTGTTAGACGATTTTTTGAAAGAGAAGTACGAGTCCCAAAGCAAAGGAATTGCTACATTGCTCTCTAGCACGACGCTAAGGGAGTTGTTTGTTAAGTACAACACAGCTATACCTTCCAGTGCAGCAGTGGAATGCCTGTTTTCTCTTGGGAAGGATGTGCTTAAACCAAAACGATCTGGGCTTAGCGATTAACATTTTGAAATGCTTGTTTTTTTGAAATAACTGCGTTTTAATAAATCTTCGTTTTTTGTGTTGTTTTTATGATAGCGAGGCTATTGCAGTTGTAAATGTTAATACTGTTTTTCACTGGTACGGTGGTGCCAGTATGAAAATTACCTTTTTTACATGACATCAATTTGACTGAGATTCGAACTTTTTACTATTGCTTTTAGCGGTTAGCGACCGCTAGTTTTTAAAAAGGACTAGCGTTAGCGTTTATCGGCGCTAAAGTTAAAAGTGGTTAGCGGATAGCGGTAGCGCCGATAAATTTTTTGCTGACTAGCGTTAGCGATAGCGCCGTTAGTTTGTAACTAGCGGGTGCCCATCACTGGACTGACTACCACAACATTTTCAAAAATTCAAGCCGTTCGGTCGCAGTTGCCAGCCGACCAAAGAATAAACTTAGATGCTCTGTTGGAAGCAACTGCAACCTTAGCTCAAGCTGCAGACAATGTGTGGCTCCATAGACATGCTTTTGATACATACAGACAATTGCCTGATCAAACTTTTAAACAATTCTATGCCGAAATTGTAAAATTGGCTTCTCTTTGTCAATTTGACAAAGATTTTTGTGATGCAGACAAGATTCGAGTGGTAGACCAACTCCTTCTTATAAAAATTGTTTTTGGATCAACTGATATCTCGGCTCAGAGAAAGTTAATAGAAGAAACTGATCTAACTTTGGCCTCTGCTATACGAATTATGGAGACCTATGAATCACTACAAAAAACTGCTGACATTTTTACTGAGACCACGGGTCCAACTGTACAGTATGTTAAGCGCACGAAGTCACAGACTCTGGATTCCAAAACTCAGAGTGCTCCGAGTCCACCTACCTACCAATCTAAACCTACTAGGCCTACTATACGCATTTGTAGACGATGTGGTTACAATCATTCTCCTGATAACAGATGCTCTGCGGAGGGCAAACATTGTAATTTTTGTCATGGTATCGGCCATTTCGAACGCGTATGCTTTAAAAAGCTAAGGCAATCCAAACCTACCACTAACTTAATAACATCAGATACGGTTGAACCTGCTCTGGAATCTGGTGCTGTTGTATCACAGATTGGTACCAAAACTGAAACCGTGCTAGTGCATGTATCAATTAATAAGTGTACTTGTAAAGCAATGCGTTTTATCGTTGACCCAGGCTCTGATTGGTGCGTGATTGGCCCTCAAAATTTACGTGAATTAGGGCTGACACCCAGTTGTTTACAAACACCTACCACTGAGATGTGCAACATGGTTACAGCAACCGGGGAACAAATGCTCCCAGATGGATACATTGATGCAAGGTTCTCTTATGGGTGCAAACAAGCCGCTTCAAAATTAGTGGTGTTTAAAAATATCAAAGCCCCTTTGTTGTCTGTGGACGTGTTGCAGCAACTAAAAATCGTTGTAATTCATTTAACTGAATCTTCTGTGAGCCCGTCAGAACAGGCACACACTTCTTTGAATAGAGCAAGTTTGTCTGATTCGTCGATTCTCCTTCCCTTTGATTCTGATGATGTATTTTTGAATACTGAATTGCATTGTTGTTCTTCTATAACTAATGATGCTGAGCTCCTACGGCAACACCTTCTTGAAGAATTTCATGACGTTTTTGAATCGCAACCACCGATGAAAGGTGAGCAGTTTAATATTGTGTTGAAGGAGAATGCTGTTCCGTGTTGCGTCTCCAAAGCCCGACCTATACCAATTGCTTATCAACAAGCTTTGAGAAATGAATTAGACGAACTTCTACGTGAAGGTATCATCACCCCTGTCACCGAAGCAACTGAATGGGTGAACCCCATAGTCGTTGAACCCAAACGTGACAGTAATGGACAATACAATGGTAAGATTAGGTTATGCGTGGACTTTCGACATTTAAACAAATACTGTGTGCGTGAGTGCTACCAAAGCCCAAGTGTGCTTGAAGTAGTTCAAAATATCCAAGCAGGTCATGCAAGCTTATTTTCCACTTTTGATGCTTGGAAAGGCTATCATCAAATTGAACTTGCACAAGAAAGTAAAAATTTGACTACATTTTTAACTCCTTTTGGTCGTTTTCGCTATGAACGCGCACCGTTTGGCATCAACTCTATTAGTGAGCATTACAATCGCCGCATGTCTGAAGAACTACAAGGATTACCAAACATTTCTAAAGTTGTTGACGATAACATTGTGTACTCAGCTAATGACTTGACCACCCACGCTAATTTAGGAAATTTTTAACTCGATGCCGTGAACGTGGCATTCGATTACAACGTGATAAATTTGTTTTTGCCAAATCAAAAATAACTTTTGCTGGAATTGTTCTCAGTGATCGTGGCTACAAAATTCAAGACAAAGTATTAAACGCTATTAAAGATTTTAAAAAGCCCGAGACTTTGACCGACCTGCAGTCATTTCAAGGAATGGCCTATTAATTAGCCCCCTTTAACAGAGATTTGGCAACTGCCTTACAGCCTTTACGACCGCTCTTGAAAAAGACTGCTGACCCCTTTAATATGATCAAAGAACAGACACTGGCTTTTCAAAAGGCCAAAGACATTTTGACAAGCGACAAAGTAATTGCTTATTTTAGACCAGGAGCCCCCATGCAGCTCTTTACAGACGCAAGTTTAAAGAACGGTCTGGGATTTCATCTGAAGCAACAGCAACCTGACCACAGTTGGAAAACCATCCAAACAGGGTCAAGAACATTGACGTCTGCTGAAACCAGATACGCTCCCATTGAGCTAGAACTACAAGCGATAGTATACGCCACAAAAAGATGCCACACCTTTCTGGCAGGCACAACGTTTAAGTGTTTACCGATCACCGTCCTTTGGTTAACATTTGCAACAAACGAAAACTTAGCGATGTAAGTAATTCTAGAATTCTGAGAAGCCTCCTTAAGTTAATGGACTACAATTTTACCGTGGAATATATCCCTGGGTTGCATAATAAAGCAGCGGACTCCTTTTCACGCCACCTGGTTGATAGCCCAGATGAAAGCGACGAAACGCACGGTGAAACGCAAACCCTTTTCCTTCGCATGTGCCGCTTATCACAGGCTCAAAAGGCCGATTGCTCCTTTCGACTCGAACGTATCCGAAACGCAACCGAAAATGACTTAGAATACCAATTATTAAAAACCCAAGTTCGGCAAGGTTTCCCTGAGCATAAACATGAGTTACCCGAATTAATTCACCCGTATTGGAATGTTCGTGACGACTTATTAATCAGCAATGATGACTTTGTCCTCAAAGGTACTCGCTTAGTTATTCCTGCTAACCTGCGTAAACAGGTACTAACTGACTTGCATGCCTCACATAGGGGCATTGAAGGGACAAAAGCGAGAGCCCGTTTGATAGTTTATTGGCCGGGAATTGACAATGACATCACCAATAGTCCAATACATGTAAGAGCTGTTCGAAGTGTGAATTTGATCGGCCTAGCAATGTGAAAGAGCCAATGCAGCATCTACCAGTTGCGGCACACGCCTTTCAAATCATATCAGCTGATTGGCTTGGTCTTAACGGTGAAAAATTCTTGGTTATTGTAGACTGGTATTCGGGGTATTTTGATGTTGTAGGAAACAAGTTCCTTAGAGCAATAACGTGCTGACTGAATCCCAATTGCTGGGAACTATGGCAGTCACAAGTAAGAAAGCACTACAGCAATATTTTATTCCATCAATTCGCGCAAGCTGTGGCAGATAATCAAAAATCAAACTAATAAAAAATAGTCCTTCTGCCACGACGATCAACAACGTACGAGAAACATGACAGACAACCAGAACACGTCCGTCCGCCACGGCGATCGACGAAGAAAGAGAGCACAATATCTCCGACCACATGGTCGGTAACAAAATCTGCACGCGACACCACGAATTGGGTCGCTGCACACGTCTATGTAAACAGGACACTGCACACGTCACATTAACAAAAAATAATGGATAAACAACCTAATGGCGGGAAAGGCAAGCCGATCACCGAGCTACCAAGAGAAGATAAAAATAAACATAATCTAGCCCTAATAAAAAAAGAAAAATAAATGTGTGTGATTTTAGACGCATACAATAATAATAAACAATACACGTTGCAATATCACGGCTAGGTTGCCGGAAAGCCATGCAGGCTAGATTCCAGGCGTGCGGACTATAGGAGCACGATATACTTGAAACGGAGATAGCCGAGCGGCTACAAACCTGACGGTAGATACTTCGTCAGTTAACATTGCTTCATCAGCAAAATCAAAGGGTGAAGCAGCAGAGGTGCGCAAGCTGGGCGTCAAACTGAGGACGCACGAAGTTGCAGATCAGCAAACACAGCTCTTACATTAAACAACTAGAATCACACACATCAGTGGGAGCAAGGTGCCAAGCCACTGAAAGAAAACTAATAAAAAAAAATGTAAAAAAAGACAAAAAGATGTTTGGCATGGCAGCTCGATGAAGTGCGAGGCGCGACACGCTACAATGTCAAGGGCCCCGTGCCAAATCCTAACGCCGCCTCGTTAATCAGTTGTTTACGTGAATGGTTTATAAACACAGCTGTTTGTGACGTACTATGGAGTGATGGTGGTCCTCCATTTGGCTCGACGGAAGTAAACAATTTTCTTGCACGTTGGGGTGTCGAGTGGTGCTCGTCTTCGCCTCACTATCCCCAGGGTAATTCTGTTGCGGAGTCTGCCGTGAAGTGGGCCAAAGGATTGCTATGCAAATGTTGGCGTGGCAGAGGGCAACCGTTGCGCACTAATGAGGAGTGGGTGAAAGGAATTCTCCAATGGAAGAATACGCCACACAAGTCCACTGGACTATCCCCTGCCATAATGCTCTATGGTCACCCTGTTCAAGATGCTATTCCATGTCATAAGAGCTCATTATCCCGCAACTGGCACGACGACAAACTACGAATTGACAGGGAAGCAGCCAGAAGAAAGGAAAAGTTGGAAAAGTACTACAACCGAGGTGCTAAACCATTAACACAACTCAAGGTTGGTGACCCTGTTTGTGTGCAGAACATTAACACAAAACGGTGGGATAGATAGGGCCAAGTGATGGAATGCTATCAAACACAACGACGTTATCTGATCAAACTTGAATCAGGGCTAATCATTCGCCGAGACAGAATCCACCTTCGGAAACGACTGACCTCACGTGGTACTGAGCACCACAATCGTTCTTTCTCTGGCACTGGTCCTGGTGATGAAGAAGATGGACCTCGTCGTACGCGGCAGGCGTTTGATCATGGCCATGATGAACAGGCAGATGCCTTTCCTCGACGGTCGAGAAGAATGTCTCGACGCCCCAGCCGTTTTAATGACTTTGTAATGGAGTGAGTGCACTCCACTGTACATATCTAGCGTTTGTTGGGGCTAATTTGTGTTGTCTTGTATCTATGGGGGGGATGTGATATATCTTAGTTGTATATTTATTTATGGCAACACTGCAATGTATAGCAACCATAGCTTTCCTATTCTTTGTGATCATTAAAAGTATGTACATAGCAAGAGCTTAGTGTGTATCTATGAGATAAGGCAAAGTACAGGATATATAACATACAATATAACGGTATAGGAGGAAAGACAATAATTTCGGAAAATTAATAAGATATGGCTGTTTGAGAAGTTTTTTTTATCTGTGGCAGATCAGATCAAGAAAATTTACCAAATGTTGATTTAATTCTGTAAAAAGGTAGCATTTCTTTTTTTTATATATTTTTTTGTATTTATCCTCCATTCATGAGAAAGCGAACATACTAAGAAAAGAATAGCCTCACCGTCATTAATATATAAAGAGCTTGCAACTATAAACTTACATGTAATGGTTCATCTTCCATGCTTTGATTAAGATAGAATATAATAATGGTTTTCTTTTGGGCCGTTGTTGGATGTGCTAGCAAAGAAACTAGGTTTTTTTGATATCTAAAGTCATACGTAGAGGTGCAAAAGAAACTGGGAAAGCAACTTAAACGTTTATCTTTGAGGTGGTCAAAAGTCAAGTCAATTGACTTTCAAACATTAAAACAAATGTAAAAGAGTAGTTACACATATCTTCGAACTTGCAGTGACCATTTTTTAGAAGGTGCATAAAGCTTAACTGGTATAGTTTGCTTCTGTACACTGCAATACTAGTAAGCCTGTAGGCTGCTTGAATGGCTGAAATGTCTTTTAACTAGTAGACTATCAGCTATTTACCATTTGCTGATGTTGTGCTCATATGTTGCAAACTTGTTGTATGGGTCAAATCCAAGATTCTGATCAATTGTTTTTGACCATCCGTTCTTTGGTTTAACCATCATTCAAATTTAATTATTATTCTAAATATAAGCTTCTTTTGGCTACAAATTTGTTGCAAGCTATCAACCTGCAGTTAGAAAACAATTAAGAATCAAGCGTCGCTGCCTTTCCAATCTTGTTAATAAGAAAGGCCAGGTCTGAAGTGTACATTTATCAGCAGAATAAGTAAATCCCCAACAAACTCAATTTGTAATCCCAGCATGTCAAAGTGTTTATGACATGATGTAGAGAATCCAATGTTGCTTTTAAACTAACCAATAAACTGTGCATTTTAATCAAACTTTATCCACTATTCATTATATGGTTAAAACTTTACTTCTTGCTTGTTACACATAAATTTCTGTTTCAGATTTTTTGAACAAATTGTTAATGCTGTTGGTGTTGAGAAATTACAATCTGTTTTGAACTGTTTCACAAATTGTCTGCTTTTGGATCCTGTGCTTAGTATGACATCAACAAGTAGTAGAAGATAATTGAGTACAGGTTCCACTATCTAAAAGTAACTAAATTAAAATATTCAATCTATTCTATAAACTGTATAATTTTTTTTATTTAAATGAATGCAATACCTAAAGACAGGCTCTTAAAACTGCAAGATAAAAGTGCACTCTCGCTTATAGAATTTATTGGTTTTTAGGAAAATATGGAGGTTGCTAGTTGCTAGGTAGCAATTTTCAACCTTTTTATTACTGAGTGGTTTTTACACCTGCCTAATCAGACCCAATACGGTTGAAACTGGCCACAAGTTATTAATATGATGTAATAGATTGCTGTATGGTATCATAAGATGTTGGTAATCATTTTTGAGTAAAATTTTCTATTTTACAATATTGTTTTTTCAACAAGTATCAACTGGTCCCCACAATACAGCCAATACCCTGTATTTTATATTTTTTTGGAAACATTTTTGCAACAGCTGTATTCTGTTGTTGTGTGATACTTAAATATATTTTTTGCTATTATATTTGCCATCTGAAAGTTGTAATTTAAATGTATAAGTAGTTAGTTGGTAAGGACAATCTATTTTTTAATAGTGCCTAATAAATCACTAGCTCTTCACCTTTGTTTGGCATTACCCACTTTTAGTTGTGACTAAATTTTTGTTTCTGAGAACAGCTATGTAGAATGAGATTTATTAATCTTTTCTCTTGTTTGTTTTATGTAGTTTCCATAGAGAAATTCTGGAATACATTATTACTTGGAATTAAAACCAATTGGAATAAGTTCTATGCACTGGTAAGTATTATGAAAGAATTAACTAACATATTTGTACCCCACTAGGGCAACTGCACTGTGTAAGTTTGATGCTATAAATCATTGTTGCTACCTTGTAGCATGCTGTCTTTTTGATTGAATGTAAAATCTGATGGCCTTTTGCTGCTCTGAAGGACAATATCAAAAAATATGAGGTCACAAAAGCGTGATTGCTGTGTTATTTAAAATGATCTCAAAAAGGTTATTAATGTTGAGGCAAGTACTGGTTTGTACTTGTTGTTTTTGTTTGCTTGTTTATTATGCTTATGCAGCAGTTGCACTGATCCAGTGGTCATTTTTGCATCCACATAACCGATTAATTACGAACCTTTTATGTGACATGCAGAGTCACTAAGTAGCTAACTTTTGAAAACTGCAGATTTTTAAAAAGCATTGTTGTTTGTGCAGAGTAAATATTGATAAAAAACGAAGCTGATAGATATAACTTTGCAGAGTCCACCAGAACTGAAGCTATCATGATTCCATGACTTTCAAAAATAAATACATTCAATTATTGGCTTTATCTGATCCCAGATGATAAATCATACAACTGTGGCAAAATAGATTTGTTTGCCCAAGACCACAGAAAAAGGACTGCTTTGTTTTTCATTTTTATGAATTAATTTTCTTTATTCATTATCGAAATTGCGCATAAAAAACGTAAATCTGGACCACCACATTTGACTACATTTTATGCTATTTTTCTGCTGCTACACTTAACCCTTCAAGGATTATAAGATTCTAATCGATAAAATTTGAAACAATTACATAATTGTTGGTAACAATGGATTTCAGAAAAGTGGTTATTATATTATTATGGCATACCAATTAATCAATGTGGGACATATATGACCCAGTATCCGTCAAAGGGTTAAAGATGCAAATATTGTCAAATTAAATAGAATATCTTTATATTCATATTGCATTAAAAACTTGTGTTATTGAATGGTGTATGGATTTGTTTTTCTTATGAGCATATTATGGCTTCGGTTTGATTGTACTCGACCAGTACTTTTGCTAGTTGAAATTCAATTATGTTGAGTGTAAATTTTCACTGCGCAACGACCGACAACTTGACCATGAAATAACTTAAGTATGATCAACATTTTTTGTTTTGTGTTGTCTATGTCAATGCTATACGAGGAACTCAGTTTCTTCTACTTCTCCCCTTCCCCTCCTAAATTGTTCTTACTATTTAAATTTTTGTGCACAATGTCACTATAGTAGACCTACGGATTGAGCCCACTCAGCCCTGATTGGTTTTAATGCAAAGAGCGAAAATCTGAAGCTCACAGTGATAAGATTTATGTTGGTTTTAAACATAGGCCCTCTTCTCTAAACAATCTTGGTCGCAGAGTAATCTCTGAATTTAATTTAAAGGACTGGAAAACTTGCTGTTGTAATGGCCTCATATTAAAAGTCTTGATTCAATTATGTTTTACGATTAATCTTTTTTCTTTTCTTCAATTGTGGTTTGTATTTATGTAGCTTATGATAACTTGATATTTATTACTGCAATATTTTTGGTGAGATTCAGAGCATGGAAACTGCAGAATTTGATTGCTAACTGTTCCAATACCAAAAACAACAGAATGCAACAGGTCACGCATAGAAGCTTCGCATTGGATTACTGGTATAAATTTACAGATAATTTAAGAAGCTAGATTCTTAGACATATCAGAGGAAAACTTGGTTGGAGAGGTCATGCACTTTTCCTACATCTCCCATTTGACTAGACTATCAATGTAAAAGAAATAGGTGGATGCCCTCCCAAAATATTGTCAGCCCTCCCGTTTTCATAAATTTTCAAAATAAGCAAAGAGCGCAAGGTTAATGTCCAAAAGAAAGATTTTCAACTTTGATTGTATGAAGCAAAAGAATTGCGCAAAAAATGATGATCTTTAAAAAATCCTCACCTTTGTTTTGAGATAGACATACCTTCAGCCCCATAGAATTATCAAAAATGGGCAAAATACGTAGAAAAAAAGATCTTCATTTTTGTTTGGAGCTGAAAATAACAAAGAAGTCAATCACAAACAATATGATATCTCGCATAAAAAGGTTTTCAACTTTGTTCTAAAACAAAAATGCCTTCAACCTCCCCCCACCCACTTTGCAGAATCTTTAAAAATATACGTGAAAAGTAGTCTTCATGCTTATTTGGAGCTAAAGATAACCAAAAAGTCATGCAGAAAAACTTAATCTTCAAAAAAGTCCTCAACCTTGTTTTGAGACAAAAGTGTCTTTCCTCTCCTCCCCCCCCCCCCTCATACACAATCAGTGTTATGCCCAAGAAATAGGCCAGTTTTTAGGGGTGATGCAAGATTGATCATGATTTGCGATTTAATTTTTGAGAGACCTGTTGAATCAATTTGTTCCACTATGGGATAAATCAACGCCTTTTTATTAAAAAAAATGCATAAAAGTTTCGCTGAAAACAGACTTTTGGGGGACATTAAAGTAAATCCTGTTTCAAAGGTGCAGAAATAATTTTTTAGAAAGGAGTAAAGTTGCAGCTAATTCAACCACTTTGGGTTCTTTATACAATCCCCAGCTTGTTGGTATTGCCTAAACCCTTCTCAATGTAACTGCGTACCTGTGGTTGTTGCAAATTTCAAATTAGATAATTGCTAATCTTAATGTTTTCGGTAAGCTTACCAAATGTAGTCTAAACATCTCTTATTTTTAGCACATTCGCTTACAGTTTGTGTCCTAATATTTAGCTGCCTTATCAATCTTTGCGACATCTGAAAAAAATTGCAAGATAAAATATTAAGAAAATGAATTGATAACATAAGCCATCATTGAAATTCTATGCAAATAATGCGTTTTTGGTCCTCCAACAAAACTTTGAATGGCACCGCAAGTGGTGATGACGTCACGTGCAATTGATCTATAGAGCAGTGATTCTCAACCTTTTTTTGTTACAGCATACTTTAAACGATTTCACAATTTGGCGGCATACATAGAAAAATATGATTTAAAAATTTTTTTACTTACTGCGTAAAAGAGTTTATGATAATAATTTTAAATTATGTATCTAAATGTTGGCCGCACTCTTTTATAATTTCGCGGCACAATGGTTGAGAATCACTGCTAGAGAGATTGCTAGTCGCTAGGTAGCAATTTTCAAGGCGATCTTCTATAGGAAAATTGCATATGACGTCACACATTTGGCGAGAAAAAAGTGTCTGACCAAATGGTGTTATTTATGCTGGAAAGATATGGGAGCGAAACCAACTTTTGGGGCTATTAGAAAACTAATCAGAAATTAACTAAAAATTGGAAAGAATTATTGCTACTTTCCTACTCGAAAACAAAGAGTTTAATCAAAAGCGCTTTGGCTGAGATTAGGTCTTTCAGTCAACTTCTAGAAGCTCAGTACTGAGTGCCAATTTGACAAAAAATCGGCTCCAAGAGAAATGCCATCCAAATATCATTTGCTCCTCAGTTAAAACTTAAAAATAACTCCATTCCAATTAGATACTTAAAGGTACATTAGCAAAAACAACCATTGTCTGATCATTACTACCGGTACTGTACGTTTTTACTCACTCTCGACACAGCAGCTTTGGCAATAGCCAAAAAAATTGTTTAAGAAATAGTTAAAGTCACAAAATTACCTCTGATATATCAGTACAACTGGCGTGCAAGAATTATTGATAAAAAATTTCAAAGATATACCGATACTGATTTTATCCATCAATATCTATTCTAACATATCAGAGCAAACTGTACAGAGGTCTGCCCTGTCATCTTTGCTACAGTATAATTTACAGAGGTAGGCACTTCTGCAAATCGATCCGCAAATTGCGTACTCAAGTTTCAATTTGCCGATTTGCAAACCTAATTTCCTACCGCAAATATTTGTGGTCTTGCCGTGAAAAATTGAAATTTACAGCAAATCCGCAAAGCAATAGGCAGTGTTGCCTGTTCCGCGGTAAAACCACTTGGAAAAAGTGGACGCTCTTATTTTCTGGGTTGGAGATTAACGTCCGAGAATTGATGACCTTTTTTTGTTGTTTGGAGGTCAACGTCTGGTTGACGGCAAAATTTGACCTCCAAAAATAAAAAAGGTCATCACAAGGACAAAATAACAGTAAATAATGTGGTCTAAGTTTGCGGAAGTGCAATGTGCATTTGCAGTGGCGGAAGTGCAAAAAGTTACTGCAAGCCTATCGCAAACTTGCGGATTTGCGATTGCAGAACACCTCTTGCAGTTTTGCGGAATTTGCGGTTGTGGAATTAAGTATAAATTTGCGGTGCCCAGCTCTGATAATTTAGGTTTACAACTTTTCAGAATGCTTATGCAACTAAATATACTGCATAAGTTGCTCATTACAATTAACTTTAACTCAGCAGTCCCAAGTACGCTGGTTAATCAAATGTGAAATCCTATCAGAAGCTGGCTACAAAGAAATTTACATGTTTTGACGTCACCGAAAATAAATCGGCCTAGAGGTGCTACGAGAAGAGGCCGATTAATAAGACCACCATTGTGTTTTTGTGATTGATTTGCATAAAAGCGGAAATGCTCAGTCGTTATTTATCCCAGCCCAATCCCACCATTTTGCCATTCGCTTACACCATCGCTACTCCCAATATTGCTGTTTGTCACTTTTATTGGCTTAGCTTCTAACTTTGGTTAACTTTTGTTGTATATCACTGCATTTCATGTAATTCTTATTTGTGATCCGCCGCATTTCATGTTTGTGATCCGCCTTTGCTGTTTAGCTATAATTGGAAATTAGTTGGCAACATTACCTTTGTATATATCAGATCAGTAACGCGGATTTAGTGCGGTACAATTATCACCAAGCTCTAGTTGTTTATTTTGTAATTAGGTGATTTGGTTTAACTAGTCTTTTTAAGCTGAATTAGGTATTTGATTGTACAGTTGATGCATCAGTTAGTCTTTCCTCTATGTGATTGCTAGGCTTTAACTAAATTTTTGGATAGTTTCAACTGCTTACAACCTGTTATTTGTATTGCATGCTACCATATTATTCTATTTGAATAAGATTGTGATAATGCAAAGGTGTTGTGATGTAAGGCTGCAGAGAAGTTGGAAAGGATAAATACCGCTAAAGGTCTTTGTGCCAAAAGAAGTCAGCGCATTCCTGAGCTGCACAGAAATACTGCCCGTTTAGCCCATAAAATTAGCCTAACTAGTAGCAATAACAAGTAAACCTTATAACAGTAGGGACCACTGTTTTAATTAAGAAATTGTTTCCTATTCAGGAAACCGTTGCCCGATTGGGCAGTCTTTATCACGTGATGTAAGTTGCTGTCAGATTTGATTGCTCGATGGGAAATAAACAGTTCGTAACTAACCTAGCCACTAAGTTGCTGATAAGCTTGTTGTTTCAATTGAGCTAGCTAAATTTCAGACTTTATTTTTTAACCATTGTCATTCTGCCAGAAAAAAAGGATCCACTTTTACTCTCAGGCAAATTTGTGATAAAAATTGAGAGACAACAAAGAAAAGAGCTCCATTGCTTGCACACATCTAACTGACGCTTTGCAAAAGTAGTTTTTGGAACACCACAAATGAGAAATTGCTAGTGCATTGCAAAGTTTCATTGTGGGACTGCCATGAATCACTCATCAGAGTAGCTACAAACTTGCTTGATAATGACTAGTAGGTGGGAGTTATTAATTTCTAAACAGAATGGCAGTCAATCATGAAGAGCTTGTGGTCAGCTTAAGCCAAATGAAACACCTTTTCCCATGCCGGATTTCAATATAATTTTGACATTTTACAATATGAGTTTGCTAACATATTGCAAAGTTTTATGGTGGGATTGCCATAAACCACTTATCAGACTAACTATATAAACTTGCTTGGTTATTCATTATCTCACAAGTTTGCAGTTATTCTAATGAGCGGTTCATGGCAGTCCCACCATGAAACTTTGCAATACATTTACAATTTTTTTGTTTGAGATGTTTCAAAAACTATTTTGCAAAGCCACAGTAATAGGTTAGATGCATGCAAATGATGGAGCCCTTTTCTTCTGTTTGTTGTTGCTCAATTTTTATTGCAAATTTGCCAAAGAGTTAAAGCAGATCTTTTTTTTCTGGCAGAAAGACAGGGTTTTATTTTTTTATTGTATAAGTTTAGAATTAGAATAAATTTGTTTGATTGATTGCATGCAAAAAAGAACTGCAGAAATATTAAGTTTTTCCATAGAGAAGGGATGGAAGACCATGAATGCATACACCTCACCAAACATATCGTTAGAATGTGAAGAATAGCTGTCTAGTCTGATGTTGATCAAACTTTTTAGGATAGTTCCACGTACTGCAAAGCTGCATTTAGGAGTTTTGCTTAGGGGGAGCAAAATTTTGCAGTCACTTGGTATCCCAAAAATTCATATTTTCTTCCCAAACTAATCTTCATCAATCTTTCCAAAATTTCCCACTTTTCCAAAATAGGTAATCATCTATTTCTTGGCAAAACCTTCCCAAATTTTTGATGGTTTTCAAAAAAAGTTACCCTATTACAGCTTGATCTAGTTGGGAACCCGTTGAAGGACCAACAAAAATAAGCTGACTTGCATATTATTCAATTTTTTTTCTTTTGATGCAGCAGTAGCATCTTTTGCAGTAATAAGTTCATTCATAAGTAGTTGAGTACCAGCATTTTTAATCTAAACGCTGCTATGCAACAAATTTTCAGCAGAAATTCCTTTCTTTGTTTTATGAAGAAATGCAGTTTGGATTGTAATCTCAAATAACTTTATGCAAGGAAATATTCGTCATGTTTAACTTTAAAAATCATTGACAAGGATAAAATTTAATAAAAAATTGCTTTTGTATGAAACTGTTCCACAAATAAGTATTTGGCAAATAATTATGAACAAAATATCGGTACTTTTATGTTTTGAAGTATGGAGCCTTGGACTCAAGTCTTTACATTATTAAGCTCTTAATCTGCCAATAAAAACAGGTGGTAAAAAAAGCGTACGAGTTAAGTAGTCTACATCCCAGAAACGTTTTGAGAAATAAAAAAATAAACACTTATTGTTATATGTAACGATTTGCATATATCTCTGCTTATCACAAATTTTTGGTATCTGAGACTTCTTGTCTCTACTACAATTTTGTAAATAATACAAGAAAATATTTTGAGACAATTTTTGTATTTTTAGTTTTGATCCATAAATGCTGTTGTAGTTACTGAATTAAAGTTGCAATTGTTTTTCATTGAAAGTATTGATTACAGTGGCACATTTTGGCCTAGTTTAATGTTTAAGATTGCATGATGAAAGCAAGGCTAAAGAAAACCAATCTAGAACAAAAAAAGGCCAACACAAAAAAGTATTAGTTTGTCCTGCACACATTTAACGACAGCCATTTAGTCAATTTGCAGTCTAGAAAAGATGTAAAAAGGAACTTTGTGTGATCTATGTGTAAAAATAAACTTGTCGCTAACCATTGTGGAAACATTTGCTAGGAGTGTGTTAGGAGTTGTTTGAACCTACCATATTTACCGGACTATAAGGCGCACTGGTATATAAGGCGCAGTATAAAAAATTGGCTTCAAACGATTTTATTTTCATAGATAAGGCGCACTGGGTTATAAGACGAACTAAATGAAGCAATACTCAATGTACAATATTTTATTCAAAAGAAACAATCAATCAAACAAACAAACATTGAATACTCAAAATTATTTGCTTTTTAAATACCGCGCCTTATGGTAGGTAATTGCTAGCGCATTGTGTTTTGCTGAGAAGCTTTTTGCATAACACGACGGCCTGTTTGGAAAACAATTGTTGTGGTTTTAAATGCAGTGAACGGCAATCTTGGAAAGCAAACACGGGTACAGTAGGTCTCATATTTATGCTGTAAATAACAATTAGCAGTTTATAAATATATAGCGCCATTTACAACATAAAATTGGTTCAGAGCATGATCATAAAGCCGAACCTGATCCATACATTAGGCGCACACTCAATTTTAGACAAAATTTAAAGATTTTTCATGCGCCTTATAGTCCGGAAAATACGGTACATGAGAAAAGCAATAAAGTTGATGCCACTTTGGATGGTTCTGACACTGAGAGCGATCTCTCTATGACTTTGTCATCAAACAAAAAAGTCAATATGTTGAAGAATATCCTTCAGCAATTCTCAAGTGATATGGGATGAGGGTGTTGCCAATCATTTTTTAGAACTGTTTTCTCCCCTCAACACCAAATTACTGATTGATACAACTTTGAACTGCTGAAGCATAGATTCATCGAAGGTTTCATCTTCAACGATTGAAGTGAAAGAGGGGTTCTCTGAAATCACTAAGATGTTTGAGTCCAGAAGTATTTTGACAACATGAAAAAGTTCGGTAACATCATCTAGTGGGTTGAAGCAATGTTTATAGTGGCAAGATTACAAGTTTGAAGCACAAAAAAAACTTTGTTGTGAAGCACTTGAAAAAGGCACTATATGGATATTGTCATGCTTGGTTGCACTACTTTGGAAAAACTGGTGAAGGTTTAAACCAGGGATGCAGAAATTTTTTGGAATTTAGTCACGCCAAGAAATTGTTGGTCACTTACACATGCATAAACAGGTGCTGCCAGATGGTTGCTGATGCTTTCCCCCAACAAAGTCTAAAAATTTCGTTGAAGAAGTGATCAACAAGAGATGACCTCTTTTTTTAGGAGATCGGCATCAACAGCATGCCCGAATTTACCTAAACTGAGAGGTAGGACAAGCATAGCAATGACGATTAACCTGCCACAGCTTTTTTTTTGGTGACCAACCTAAAGCACTCGCTGACTTTGGTTTTCATATCATTGCAAAATTTCCTCATCAGGTGTATGCACACTTTTCTGGTCACATGTGCAAACTTTGTGGTCATGCGGTGTGACCATGTTTTTGCACCGCCAGTTCAAACAAAAGTTGTTCTAGCATAATCGACATGGCTTTACCAAGATCAGACAATGATAAGATGAAAAAAAACTATGCAGAGCCAAGATCAGCAGTAAACAAGCATAAATGATTCTCATAGCCAGATATACCTAAAATATAAAACAAACCGCATAAAAAATGATAGATTAAGAACTAATATCCTGGGGTTTGAACCCAGGCTATAGGTAACAACACTAATTAAATATTGTTATGTAAAAGTCAGCACATATTTAACTGTCTCTTATTAATATTTCTATTGATATATGTCTATCACACTACAGGCAGCCAACTGATCCACTAAAACAAAGCTTCAGTCTTACAGGTCCTACGCCTATTAATTGCATTAATACATTAACCTAACTTACTCATCTTATAAACTTCACAATTCTGATTCTTGCCAGGAGTATTTGTCATCGTGTTGATGGATGAAATCCAATTTACTTACCTGCTTTCACAAAGATATTAACCCAGCAGAAGACTATTTAGCGCTTATTTGTGCTCCTTTTTCTTTGTAATCAAATTTCACCTAGTGGACAAAGGTGAATTTTTTTTGCCTTGGACAGTTTTATTGTGTTTTGACGAGGATTATGATTGTGACAATTAAAAGAGGCAGTTTTGCACCATTTAAGGCGAAAATCAATTTTATTGTTTTTGATGGTTCTAAATAGGTAATCATTTCCCAATCAGGCAACGGTTTTCCAATCAAAACAGTGGCTCCTACTGTATCACTTTACCCAATTTTGTCTTCAGATTCATTCCATAACATTAGTAAAACAACATATTTAACGTTTGTTTGACAACTGTCTAGTTTATCCAGTTAATTTGCAAAAAACTGTATCGCTCCCATTCAATTCAATGCAAAATCACTGAAAGTGGTCAGCCACTTCTTTCAAACGCACATTTTGATGACGCTTGATCATGTGCATGCAACCTTCCTATTGAGATGGTTTTGCCTCCAGTATCACACTAAGGTAAAATAGAAAATTTTGTTATTTTATCCTAATTTCAATTTAGTGTGCTGCTGGAGGCAGATTCCTCTGAATAGAAGATCAACTTGAAAATTGCCACCTAGCAACTAGCAACCTTTATGTTAAATTGTAAAATGATAAAGTCTTAACAATGATTCTACACTCCTATTAGGGCTTACCAATGTGACTTGTTGTCCATGTCATGTGTGTGTGTCCTTAAATGAGACCCCAATGATACAGGTATTGCTGTATTATATTGTTTTGCATTGCATCTTTTTTGCGCTTGATGGTAAATTTGTTTTTTTGCATTTTTATTAGGCAGTGGCTATTTTGCTGTCAATGGCATTTTATCCTTGGAGGCTGTTTTGTTGTGAGTTATTTGTAATTAGTCAATCTTAATGACGTATTGAGCCTGTGACTTTTGGTCATTTCTGATTGGTCAATTTTGATAATGAATTAAAAAAAGTTGCAACCCCACACCGGAACACTCCCTCGCAGTGTACACTATCTTGTATATTCACATACTGGGCCTCCCCTCCAGAGTACAGTACCTTTCTCTAAGTGTCCTGCCAGCCAAGATTCCAATCCATCACCATAGTATTTCAAGGCAAGTGCACTCTCCATGTGCCACAGCGCCACTTGCAGAATTATAGCAATTATGGCAGTATAAACATACATTAACCCTTTGCAGTCCAACCTCATCCCTGGGATGAGAAATAAAATTATGTAATTTAGTCCAACCTCATCCCTGGGATGAGGTATTTATATCAGTCATTACAGCAAGTCAACGTCATTCTAGGGATGTTAAAAGTGCAGATACGCGTGACTAGTTTCTTGCTTGGTACGTTTGGTCAAATTCTAGCCAATTTTGGTGGCGTGTGTAACTCTTGTTGAGATGAAGGCCTACTTAGGTGTCATTATGAATATGGCAATGAATGACAAGCCAGGCGTAAAATTCTCTTTTAGTCGGAATTGCACAATTTTGCCCATTCTTTGTTGACATTTTTTCCTGGCGATGTATTTGCAAATTCACTGGATGTTTCACATGAAGCCGCCTGAACCCTCAACTGCTCCAATCACCAGAGGAGGAAGAGTACATCACTTCGTGAACTATCTTCAAAAGAAATGCCTTGAATTGTTTACTCCAGGAAGAAATGTTGCAGTTGATGAAAGCACAGTGGGATACAAAGAACGAATAATTTTCAAAACTTGTAACCCCCAAAAGCCTACCAAATGGGGCATGCAGATCTATGTGCTATTGGACTGTGACACTGGCTACATCTCCTGCTTCAAACCGTACTTCAGGCAGCCAACAACTGATGCATTACCAAGGCCTGGAGAGCCGTTTACTACCAGGATTGTAATGCATTTGGTGGATCAGCTGGCAACTCAAACTGCAGGAGCTAGATATCACATCTACACTGATAGATTTTATACCAGCCCAACATTGACAGTGAAGGTTTTGGAAGAGGGAATACATACAACTGGAACTGTTCAAAAAAATCATAAAGGTCTTCCGGTGGATCTCAAATGCTTGTGCTTGAACAACCATGGGTACTTGTGGGTTATCTGTCACCACTTTTTTTCACCAGGTTAGGGTTAAAGTTAGGGTTAGTCACCTCATTTTAGGCTTAAACATTATATATACAGTTAAATAATAGTAATTTAATACCTGGTGAAAAAAAGTGGTGACAGATAACCCACAAGTACCCAACCATGAAAGAAAAGTTTACTGGCACTCCAGCAAGATGCTGATGGCTTTAGGTTGGCATGACAAGCACACTGTGCATATGCTCAGCACCTGGCATAATGCAGATGTAAAGACTATTTCACGAGTAATAAGAGGAGGGCAGCAGGAAGACGTTGAAAAGTCCCTAGTGGTCTGTAACTACACAGAGCACATAGGAGCTGTTGACTGCTCAGACCATTACTGCACGGGTAGTTATAAATAGGCATAGTACACACATAGTAGGTGTAGTACAGGCATAGTACAGACATAGTAGACATAGTACAGGCATAGTAGGCCTAGTACAGGTATAGTACCAGCATAGTAGGCATAGTACAGGCATAGTACGATGTGGCGATGATTTTTAGTTGTTGGAGTCTGCCTACTACTAAACATAAAGGACAAAATTTGAACTTTACATGCTTAAGTAGTTCACCAAGCAATGAAATGAAAACGGCTGCTTGCTGGACCTAGGAAACAGATGTTTAGGGATCTTTGCAACACTGTGTTGCAAAATAAAATTTAACAATCGCACGTGGACATGATGTTTTCCAAAAAAAAAAGGTCATCTCCCTTGCTTCGGGCGGAAAATGCGTCTATGAAGACTGTCGAGCACTCATGTCACATCGCTCTCATCTCCAAACTTCCACATCTGCATTTGAATGAGGTAGTATCAATCCTTGCTTAGGACAATTCATGAGATCTAAAAATGGATTCTCACCAGAAGCATTTTTGAAATCCTCCACTTCAGCCCAAAATATCTCTGTTCTGTGTTTTCAGCCCAACATTATGTTTGAGAAATATTAGATAAACTCACTAATACAACATTAGCCTAACAATATTGCATAACCTAGAACAAAAAAGTAAAGGAAAACAAGTTAATCTCCCTCCTTCACTATTCTTTATGACATTACTCGACTTAAAGATTTCCCTCTAGATAATATCTAGTACGTTAAAAAAATATCTAGACTTTCTAGCCATCATCTAGTTTCCCAATTGTACCTCTAGGCCTTACAAAAAATATCTAGATCTAGCTATAAAACATCTAGAGTGGCAGCCCTAATCGCATCCCTCTTAATAGGAGATCGGCTTGAAAATGCTAATTAGCAAGTAGGAACTTCTATATTTTATAAAAGTAAAAATCAATTTTTTTTTGAAAGGAAAGAAGGCTTTGTCACATTTGTGCGACTGGTTTTCGATTGCACACCTCTCCTACTTTGCCTGTACTATACCTGTACTATGCCTGTATTATGCCTACTATGCCTGTACTATACCTACTATGCCTGTACTATACCTACTATGTCTGTACTATGCCTATTTATAAGTACCGTTACTGCACCTCTTATTCGTTTACCAGAAAGACTTTGAAGTGGTGGAGAAAGCTCTTTTTCTGGTTGCTGGAAGTTTGCTTTGTAAACTCTTATTTTGTACAAACAGGCAGCATATGCAGCCTCCTTTAGACGATTAACATACAGACAACGACTGGTCGAGCAGCTTGTTGGAAATGTCAGGAATAAGTGCAGCAAGAAAAGGGGCAGGCCAAGTTCCCCTGATTTGGAAAAAAGATTGAACAAACAAAAGCATTTTATTGCAAAAGCTGCTCGAGGACACAATAAAGACTGTATGGTATGCAGCAAACCACAGTCCATGAAAACAACCCTCTTTTATTGCAAGACGTGTGTCAGAAAACCTGGATTGCACCCAAGTGCATGCTTCAAAGCATACCACACCCAGAGAAACTACCAACAATGAAATTGTTTACTGCCCCTTACTTGTGCTTTCACTTTCCATCTTTTCTTACCTTTGTTTTGCCGTCTCTTTTATTGTCTCCAGTGTATGTTGTTCTTAGCATTCAATTCCCAAACAAAAAATTGCAACTGATATTATGGAGTTATACAATGCACTAAAACTGCAGCATCAACAGTATTTGTTGTAAATAGTAATTAGATTGATTGGTAATGGTAGATAATCGGTAGTTATAAATAGGCATAGTAGGCATACTACAGGCACAGTAGGCATAGTACAGGCATTGTAGGCATAGTACAGGCATAGTAGGCTTAGTACAGGCATAGTACAAGCATAGTAGGCATAGTACAAGCATAGTAGGCATAGTACAAGCATAGTAGGCATAGTACAGGCATAGTAGGCAGAGTACAGGCATAGTAGGCAGAGTACACACATAGTAGGCATAGTACACACATAGTAGGCATAGTACAAGCATAGTAGGCATAGTACAGGCATAGTACAGGTATAGTACCAGCATAGTAGGCATAGTACGATGTGGCGATGATTTTTAGTTGTTGGAGTCTGCCTACTACTAAACATAAAGGACAAAATTTGAACTTTACATGCTTAAGTAGTTCACCAAGCAATGAAATGAAAACGGCTGCTTGCGGGACCTAGGAAACAGATGTTTAGGGATCTTTGCAACACTGTGTTGCAAAATAAAATTTAACAATCGCACGTGGACATGATGTTTTCCAAAAAAAAAGGTCATCTCCCTTGCTTCGGGCAGAAAATGCGTCTATAAAGACTGTCGAGCACTCATGTCACATCGCTCTCATCTCCAAACTTCCACATCTGCATTTGAATGAGGTAGTATCAATCCTTGCTTAGGACAATTCATGAGATCTAAAAATGGATTCTCACCAGAAGCATTTTTGAAATCCTCCACTTCAGCCCAAAATATCTCTGTTCTGTGTTTTCAGCCCAACATTATGTTTGAGAAATATTAGATAAACTCACTAATACAACATTAGCCTAACAATATTGCATAACCTAGAACAAAAAAGTAAAGGAAAACAAGTTAATCTCCCTCCTTCACTATTCTTTATGACATTACTCGACTTAAAGATTTCCCTCTAGATAATATCTAGTACGTTAAAAAAATATCTAGACTTTCTAGCCATCATCTAGTTTCCCAATTGTACCTCTAGGCCAGTGATTCTCAACCTTTTTTTGTTGCGGCACACTTTCAATGATTTCAAAATTTGGCGGCACACATAGAAAAAGATAAGCTTAAAAATTATTTACTTACCAATAACACACTGCGTAAAATAGCTTATGATAATAATTTTTAATTATATATCTAAAATTTGGCGGCACACTTTTATAATTTCTCGGCACACAAAAGTGCCGCGGCACAGTGGTTGAGAATCACTACTCTAGGCCTTACAAAAAATATCTAGATCTAGCTATAAAACATCTAGAGTGGCAGCCCTAATCGCATCCCTCTTAATAGGAGATCGGCTTGAAAATGCTAATTAGCAAGTAGGAACTTCTATATTTTATAAAAGTAAAAATCAATTTTTTTTTGAAAGGAAAGAAGGCTTTGTCACATTTGTGCGACTGGTTTTCGATTGCACACCTCTCCTACTTTGCCTGTACTATACCTGTACTATGCCTGTATTATGCCTACTATGCCTGTACTATACCTACTATGCCTGTACTATACCTACTATGTCTGTACTATGCCTATTTATAAGTACCGTTACTGCACCTCTTATTCGTTTACCAGAAAGACTTTGAAGTGGTGGAGAAAGCTCTTTTTCTGGTTGCTGGAAGTTTGCTTTGTAAACTCTTATTTTGTACAAACAGGCAGCATATGCAGCCTCCTTTAGACGATTAACATACAGACAACGACTGGTCGAGCAGCTTGTTGGAAATGTCAGGAATAAGTGCAGCAAGAAAAGGGGCAGGCCAAGTTCCCCTGATTTGGAAAAAAGATTGAACAAACAAAAGCATTTTATTGCAAAAGCTGCTCGAGGACACAACAAAGACTGTATGGTATGCAGCAAACCACAGTCCATGAAAACAACCCTCTTTTATTGCAAGACGTGTGTCAGAAAACCTGGATTGCACCCAAGTGCATGCTTCAAAGCATACCACACCCAGAGAAACTACCAACAATGAAATTGTTTACTGCCCCTTACTTGTGCTTTCACTTTCCATCTTTTCTTACCTTTGTTTTGCCGTCTCTTTTATTGTCTCCAGTGTATGTTGTTCTTAGCATTCAATTCCCAAACAAAAAATTGCAACTGATATTATGGAGTTATACAATGCACTAAAACTGCAGCATCAACAGTATTTGTTGTAAATAGTAATTAGATTGATTGGTAATGGTAGATAATCGGTAGTTATAAATAGGCATAGTAGGCATACTACAGGCACAGTAGGCATAGTACAGGCATTGTAGGCATAGTACAGGCATAGTAGGCTTAGTACAGGCATAGTACAAGCATAGTAGGCATAGTACAAGCATAGTAGGCATAGTACAAGCATAGTAGGCATAGTACAGGCATAGTAGGCAGAGTACAGGCATAGTAGGCAGAGTACACACATAGTAGGCATAGTACACACATAGTAGGCATAGTACAAGCATAGTAGGCATAGTACAGGTATAGTACCAGCATAGTAGGCATAGTACAGGCATAGTACGATGTGGCGATGATTTTTAGTTGTTGGAGTCTGCCTACTACTAAACATAAAGGACAAAATTTGAACTTTACATGCTTAAGTAGTTCACCAAGCAATGAAATGAAAACGGCTGCTTGCTGGACCTAGGAAACAGATGTTTAGGGATCTTTGCAACACTGTGTTGCAAAATAAAATTTAACAATCGCACGTGGACATGATGTTTTCCAAAAAAAAAGGTCATCTCCCTTGCTTCGGGCAGAAAATGCGTCTATAAAGACTGTCGAGCACTCATGTCACATCGCTCTCATCTCCAAACTTCCACATCTGCATTTGAATGAGGTAGTATCAATCCTTGCTTAGGACAATTCATGAGATCTAAAAATGGATTCTCACCAGAAGCATTTTTGAAATCCTCCACTTCAGCCCAAAATATCTCTGTTCTGTGTTTTCAGCCCAACATTATGTTTGAGAAATATTAGATAAACTCACTAATACAACATTAGCCTAACAATATTGGGTACTTATGGGTCATCTGTCACCACTTTTTTTTAATTTAATAAACCTAACCCTGTACACTCCCTTCCAGTGTACACTGCCCCATACATTTACATACCGGGCCTGCCCCTTCAGTGTACACTGCCTTCCAAACTCATTTTAGGCTTAAACATTATATATACAGTTAAATAATAGTAATTTAATACCTGGTGAAAAAAAGTGGTGACAGATAACCCACAAGTACCCAATATTGCATAACCTAGAACAAAAAAGTAGAGGAAAACAAGTTAATCTCCCTCCTTCACTATTCTTTATGACATTACTCGACTTAAAGATTTCCCTCTAGATAATATCTAGTACGTTAAAAAAATATCTAGACTTTCTAGCCATCATCTAGTTTCCCAATTGTACCTCTAGGCCTTACAAAAAATATCTAGATCTAGCTATAAAACATCTAGAGTGGCAGCCCTAATCGCATCCCTCTTAATAGGAGATCGGCTTGAAAATGCTAATTAGCAAGTAGGAACTTCTATATTTTATAAAAGTAAAAATCAATTTTTTTTTGAAAGGAAAGAAGGCTTTGTCACATTTGTGCGACTGGTTTTCGATCGCACACCTCTCCTACTTTGCCTGTACTATACCTGTACTATGCCTGTATTATGCCTACTATGCCTGTACTATACCTACTATGCCTGTACTATGCCTACTATGCCTGTAGTATGCCTATTTATAACTACCCGATAATAATTAGCAGCAGTGCCGCCTAAACAGTTGTATGGGCTATAAGCTAAGAATTATGAAGTACAAACACAAAATGTATTTCACCGCTGGAGTTGCCTTGCCAAACAGAATAATCAGGAAAATAGCACAAATTAGAAAATCGCAATTTTTTGACTTTTTTCTCAAATATGAAAAAACACAAAAAAATCTTAGAACATGGAAAGGAAATGATTTAGCCAAAAAAAAGAATTGGACCTGTGGGGAAATTTTTGTTAAAAAAAATTGGACCGCAAAGGGTTAATGGTGAGAGCAAAATAATCTCCAAGGGCAAAATGCTGTTGATGTCAAAATAGCCACTTTTGTTATTGAGTATTTTTTACACCTGCTTGATAAGACCCAATCTGTCAATAAAGTCAAAATCGGTTGTGGGTTATTGACATGATGTAATAGATGGCTGTATGGCATCTTATGATGTTGATGATCATTTTTGAGCAAACTTTTCTATTTTACTAAAGTTATGAACTATTCAATTTGCATTGTTTCATCAATATTCTATAGATGAAGTGAATATGATATTTGTAGTGCTAATATTTTTACTCGTTTTTGGTTGGTTTCTATCAATTTTGGTAAATCGGCTGACCCTATATTAGCTTGACTCAAAATTACAGGGTTTTCTTCTCAATATTTTATTGTTTTCATTTCAGGTAACTTTGTTTAAAAGTAACAATTGTGTTTTTGTGAGTGTGCAAAGTGGTTCCACTACAAATTACTTCATAATTTGACAAATACAGCATATAGCTATGGCATGGCATAGCATTTAGCCTGGTTAGTGCATCTGGTACACAATTCCTTGAATGTGAGTTTAATGCCTGAGCTGGTCAATGCATTGTTGCATCCTAGGTCAGATAGCTTTGTACTTTTCACTTATTTCTGGTTTTTAGAGAGCAATCACTTGTTTGTTTTCCCAGACGCAGATTAAATACAAGTGTAGTAACTCCTCGTTATACAATGCATATGCATTCCTGAAAGCCTTACTGCAAATCAAAAGTACCAAATATCAAACCCATCATATAATCTATATATATAAAAGTCAATGTGTGTGTGTGTGTGTGTGTGTGTGTGTGTGTGTGTGTGTGTGTGTGTGTGTGTGTGTGTGTGTGTGTGTGTGTGTGTGTGTGTGTGTGTGTGTGTGTGTGTGTGTGTGTGTGTGTGTTCCCTATAGGAAGAAAGGTTAAAAAGTTTACATAAAAACTAAAAGTGTATTCTTATGTAAAATTCTCCGAGGAAGACAACGGAAGTGGTTCCGAACCTCTAAGTGCCCCCCTAGGGGAGCTATGGGGGGCAGAATCCCCCCCTTTGAAAATTCAAATATATTCAATTTAGATGAAATTTAAACCATATGTATAAGACACTAAATTAGAAAGCTTTCCAAAATTTCAGCCTTTTTCGACTATATTAGGGGGCAAAAAGGGGGCAGAAAGCCCCCTTGAAAATTCAAATACCTATACAGAGAAAAGTTAAAGAAGCTTCAAAAAATAAGTAAAAGTGTATTGTCATGTAAAATTTTTCAAGGAATACTGTGGAAGTGGTCTCGAACCTTTAAGTGCTCCCCTAAGGGAGCGATGGGGGGCAGAACCCCCCTTTGAAAAGTCAAATATATCTGATTTAGATTAAATTTAAACCATATGTATAAGACACTAAGTTAAAAAGTTTCCCCAAATTTCAGCCTCCTACGACTATATTAGGGGGCAAAAAGAGTTGTTTAAAGTTTTTGTTAGATACCACAAACAGAAAAAAATTTGTGACAAATAAAAATCCAAATTTGATGGTTATGAGCAAGACTGTACTTTTAGGAATCACTAGCAGATTTACCCGTCGTTGATCGGGTAAATATAACTTTTTCCAGGGAAGCCAAGTGCCGTATTTTGATTTCGATCTGAATCGTCTATGGGGGGCTACGAGCCTATAGGGCTCTACTAGAGGCCTATTTGTACTGTTGTACGATGAAATAAAAATCATGAAAACACATTAGAATATGGTTATTCAATGTAAAAATTTAATCAGTCTTAACATTTTACCCGATCAACGACAGGTAAATCTGCTAGTATGTAATAATAGGGATGTGTTCCACCACATGAAAAGTCACCTCTACAGACATGAAAATTGTTTACAAAAAAATGTAAAATACTGCGCAAAAAAAAATAAACAGAAAATATTTTTATTTACCTTTCACTCGCTACCTACCTTATTAGATGATGTCCCTCCTGAGGTTAAAGGACAATAAGGATTTCAACCTTACTCATCTTCAATGATGTGTCACTGTGCATGGTGATAATATTATCCACAGAAAAACTTGCCGTAAGCAATTTCACTTCATATTTAGCTCATTTGCCAGATTATTTTTTGATAAATCTAGCTATATTTTAAGGGAAGTGGCTATTTTGACATTGACAGCATTTTACCCTTGGAGACTATTTTGTCATAATCATTCACATGTGTTTGTATTGCCATAATTGCTATATACTTTAATCTGCTAATTTTATGAAAGAGCGCATTTCTTATTTCAGCCAGTTTTTAAAGCTTGGTCTATAGAAGTAACAGCAACTCAAAGGTGGTGGTGGGGCATTTGGCCGTTGTACCATACAGTTGGCTATCGTGTGCAGCAGTAAGATCTTCCAATACAATGCCTGATGTATTGTTTTCTTCAAATCGGTGATTAATGTCATAGTTTAGCTTAAATTGGTTATGCATTGACTACGTCTGAAGCCAGCTTGTTTGTCAGGAAGTTGGGGATCAAAAACAGGTTCTAGATGCCTCAAGAGTAACCGCTCAAAAAGTTTGTAAGAAACCCACCGCAACGATATGGGCTGGAAACTCTTTCAATCTTCAGCTGCTTTGCCAGGTTTTGGTATTGAGATAACTGCAGCCAGTTGCCATATTGTGGGGATTGTTTGGTAGGTCACGCAGGCTGTGTAGAATTTTTAAAGCCATTTAGCATATTTGGGGTCGCAGTGCTTCAGAATATATCTGGCGGGATACTGTCCAGGCTTTGAGCTTTACCACGCTTGATCAGTTTAATTGCACAGGCAAGTTTAGTGGATGAGAGAGTCATGAATAACAGACCTTCAGCACTGGGAAATAGGTTTTCTCCCTTTTTCATTCTGATCGTGTTGTTTGTTAGTTCTTTTAAAAGTGCCAGGAAGAAAAGGTAGTAGTGAAAGATACTGGTTTGATATCATTGTGACTTCTGCGAATTGATCCGAGTGGAATCCAATTCTAATCAGGTGATTATATATTGGCATAGTACAAGGCTAGTGGGCACACTATGCTGGTTTGGTACTACAGACTCTAATCCTAATAGTCTAATTCACAGCTATGTATTTTATTAATTTTTCAATTTGCATGTGATTTAGTTCAAATTTTACTGTAAGAGTAAATGCAATAGTTCCTGGTTTATTCTGGTGTCTAATATTCCTAGTGGCTAGTGTGCTGGCACTGAGTAATATTAAAATACAGAAATTTATGAAAATTCCTATTAAACATGAAATTACTGAAAGATAGAAATTCATTTTAAGAACGGAATTACTGACTTCAGGAAAAATGCTGGTATTAATTTAAAAAGTACAGAAATTTACGGTAGTTGGTGAAAACTAACAGTATAACAGTACAACCACCCAGTTTGTTGAACTTACATGTAGATCATTTAGTTGCATTTAACTAAAGCATTTTTGTAGATTTTGATATTTCTGTATTTTATTACTGTTATAGCCACTGATTAAATATTGGTTGGTCGCTATAGGAATTTGAGTGGTCTAAAGAGAGCTTCTCATGCATTTTATTTGCCTTTGATTTATTGTTTAATGAACTTGAACTGTTTTCTAAAAACAAATTTCAATGCATTAGAATGTAGAACAGCATTATAAATAGCAACAATTAAATCTGCAATCAGAATTATTCAGAAGTTTTAATGAGAATTTTGAAATGGAACATTAAAATCTATGACATTGTGCAATGATCTGAGATACCGCAATTTTTTACTTACTGGCAATTCTTGCAGTGACTATAGTAGATTTGATACTTTAACATTGTAAATTAACATCTTATATAACAATTGATCTATATAAACAAACAAAAACGCAGTAAATTAAATTTTTACTAGATAGATGCTATCATATTTGAATGAAAGAAACTGCAACTAACGCAACCTTTGAAATAAAGCACTGCTAGGTTCAACAAACTAATGACTTTTTCAGCCAAAAGGCACAGAAACAGAATTATAACGGCAGTGCTAATAAAAGTTTAAACAAGAAAAGGAGCATTTTATTTGCTGGTAAGGTGTTTTTGACTATACTATAAACTGATTTATGAAGATTTGACGTTTGATGTTTACAGGTGTTTTTCCATATTTCAGGAAGAATTTCTGGAACCCTGTAAATTTCAGTATTTTTGTGTTGTCCATGGCACTGGATTTTTAGCTTGTAAGTTAAAGATTCTTATCGGTTACATTTAATTGGTGATAAAAGCATTGTTAGGTTGGTTGCACGTCATGTTGCATCTAAGTCAGCCGCATATTACTGCGTGTTTAGTCTAGCAAAACTAGCCTAGTTGGAGTGGCAAAAAGTGTTTGGAATTATGCATGGTCAAAGTTTACGTATTTGTGTAAATTATGGAAAGCACTACTAAATTTATATTAACTTGTCCTAAATTACCTTGGTTTATATCACTATCTTTAAAAAAAATTTGTTACTGAAGACCATTCCCCTCCTGGCAATACTGGTAATTCCAATGCAGAGCAGACTGTGCGGTTGGAACTTGGGAAGTTAGAATTTAGATCCAATTTTTAATTATGTTGGTGTAGCAAAGAGGTCAATAAATTCATAACCTCACGTTTGTAAAAAGCTGCATGATAACCATTATTTTTAAGAACATTGAAAAATAGCAAATTTAACAAACTACTAAAACCTAGAAAGCACTTCAATATAAAACTTGGAAAAAACTAAAAGACGTAAATACGGAAAGTGTTCCAGAGAATTAGATACGACTGAAACGTGGAAAACTGTGCAATTGTGTGTTGGCACTAGGGTTAGAGAGGTTATAGAGTTAGACTTAGAGTTACATTTACAGTTAGAACTAGTTTGCAATTTTTCTTTTTTTATATTACCTAAAACTTAATATTGACTTTGATTTTCTATTAATTTTTCAAAACCCAATGTGCCTACAGTTATGTTGGATACAATCATAGTGGTCAATTTAAAATTCTATAATTCAATGCACATTTTGAAACCTCAAGTTTGTAAAGAGCCGCGTGAAAACAATTCTTTTTAATAACATTGAAGAATAGCAAGTTCAACAAACTGCAAAAATACATAAAGCATTTTAATATGAGACTTTGCATTGACTTTGATCTTTTCTAACTTTTTCAAAAGGTAATGTATCTCTCATTGTTCAGGATGTAGTTATTGTTAATTTTTTGGAATTTATCCAAAGACCTTCAAAAGTTTTCTTTTGTAAAAAGTATTTTGAAAAATCTTACTATCAATAAGAGTTAATTTTTGAATTTTTATACTTGTTTCTTGTGATAAATTTTTAAGATACACCTCAAGTTGGAAAATTCTTGCTAGTTTTCAGGTGTAGATCTTTTTGTTGACAATCAACCTAAAAATTTCCATGTGATTAGGTATTTTGGAATCCTAGAATTTGTACAAAAGCTTCTTCTTTTTCGAATTTTTTGGCTTAGCGGGAGTTTTGCAAATTTTAAGTTGACAACCCTGGATGCAGAATTTGAATGAAATAGAATTAATAGTCTACAATATTTATTGTTGATTTTGAAAAGTTTTCTGAAAAGAGGCAAGCCTACACAGACTCCAGTACATAAAAAACTAGGGTTTAATAAAGAATTTGCTTCATTACTTGACAGGTGTAATTAGGTGCTACCAGTACTAAAAGGAAAAAGTAACTTCCTCCTCCAACTTACTCAGCCTCTTTGATAAATCTTTTGTAGTTTTATCCGCGTGAAGAAAAGCACTGAATATTAGATAATCTATACGAGTACCACTAGGAGCAATGGTAGCCGGTAGTACTTAAACTATTTTACAACAGCCAAAACTTAATAAAATATGAACAAGAATCTGAAAAGGCAAAAATTCCATCGAATCAGCCGTAGTGTTAGTTAGCTGATTTTGCAGAATTTATGCGTTTTATTGGCATCCAAACTAATTTTTGTTCATATATGTGATCAGCTAATTGCGTAACAATTTAAGACCTTTAGTTTCCTAAACATTAAGCTTAAAGTAATGATTTCTCAATAAGCTTTACCATTACCTGTATTGATATTTTTATTCTCTCTCATTTATATGGATAAGCTTGTACTCTGTTTGCTAACCTTTGGTCAAATCTGGTCACTATTTAGGTAGATTTTGTCCCCACCTTCTCTCTTCAACAAAAAGTAGAGGTAGAGGAAGCTAATCATGTTTAGTGCCTTTATATAAGGACGCAACAAGTAAACACGCTTGCTTTGTCTTCACATTACTTTTTCAAGCTGAGCGTCAAGCATGGAAGGTGTGAATACCAGATTTATTGTCTTTGGTATAACTTAACAAGGGATTGGAACTTAGGTCTACCAACTGCAAAGTAGACGCTTAATGCACTGTATGTGAACTGGTTATTCACAATATGTTATCACTTGGCAATCAACAATTGTTGAACAGATTGAACTTAGTACGTGTAGTATGCTTTTTGATACTGATGCTACTGAAGAAGAATTGGCATGCTCATTGCGATCAATGTGCCATGAAAATGGAATAGAAAAAGAAAAACTAAAGGTAAAGACAGCACAGGTGTTTTACAAACTAGGCTGCATTTATGCTAACAAAGCATATGATGATCCTGAAGAAAATCAAAAAGTTTGCTTTATTCGAAGTGCAGTGTTTTTTAATGCTGCAATATCCAGAAATCCTGACAATGTTGATTCTATTAAAGCAGATCTGCATCGACTTTGTTCTCAAATACTGAAATGTGCTGAAACGACAAGTGACGTCAATTTGATTGATATTTCTGAAGAAGTGCAAGAAAAAGTAAGACTTATGAGAAAATGTGTAAATGATAAACTTGAAGAGTTAAAATGCCATGATCATGATGAAGTAGAACAAAATATGATGCATAACCTCGAAGAACAGAAGATTTCTGATTTTAAAACTTTGCAACAAACAATCTCCTCTGAGTACAAAAATATCATGAAATTTGTGGCAAAATCTTGTGATGATTTTCTTAATATACCATGTAGATATACCCTTGTAGGTATGGGGTCACTCGCAAGAGAAGAAATAACACCATATTCTGATTTTGAAAACATAATTTTGTTGGAGGATGGCATAAACAAAGAGCAAGTTGTTGAATATTTTCGTTGGTATGCTGTAGTTTTTCAGATAATTTTGATCAATTTAGGTGAAACAATCATTCCAAGTGTCGGGAGTAAATTTTTGAATAATTTTTTAGATGACTCTAGAAATTGGTTCTATGATCAATACACCATACGAGGCATATCGTTTGATGGTTTTATGCCAAAGGCCTGTAAGTCCCCTTTGGGTAGATTCTATAAAATTGGTGACCTTAATACAATTGAATTAATCAAGCCAGTTTCTGAAATGGCTAGTTACATGCATCCTGACGAGGGTTTTGAAAACGGCTTTCATCTTGCTGATGTTCTAATGCAAACTTGCTATGTTTTTGGAGACGAGGATATCTACGCATTATTTTGTAACAAGAAGAAAGAAATTTTAGATGATGAGACAACTAAAAAAAATTTTCTTAAACAGTTATCTGAACAAGTTGACGATGATAAAAAGAACTTTGAAATGTGGCAAAGTCTTGGTACTCTTCACTCAAACTTCGAATCAAATATGAAAAAAATTGTATATCGCGGCATCACGATTTTTGTCTCTGCTCTTGGAAAGCTGTATGATATTGATGAAGGGTCTTCATTTGAAATAATTGTAGCTCTTCGAACAATGCAAGTGTTATCTTCTACAGATGCTCATCAAATTTTGCTTGCTGTCTCTCTTGCATGTGAGGTGCGTGTTCGACATTACATGAAGAAAAATAGCCAGCGTGATGTAATAACGAAAACTGTGTCAACAAAAGGCCATATCACTGATTTGTTTGATTTAATTGGTGAAAACAATACCATCAAGTTTTTTGATGTAACTTTAAGATTGCAGTGCTCATTACCTGATTTTAGTATGAGCAAACCTAAGAGTATAGGTTTAAAAAATATCCCTTTCACTGTTCCTGGGATATATTACTTGTTAAATCAATATGAAAAGAGTATTGAATTGTATCGTTTGGAGTTAGAGCAGTGTGGCGATATTTCTGATGAAAATACTGTATATGTTAAATTTCGTATTGGCCATGGATTGTTTAATAGCAAGAGATATAGGGAAGCAGTTGATGAATTTTTAGCTGTAATCTGTACTCTTGAGCACCTCCAGCCTTTGAATATTGACAATACCACCAAATTATTTAAAACACACATTGCTCTAGGAAATTGCTATAAAAATTTAAAAATGTATGATAAATCACTTTACCATTTTGAAGAAGTACCTGATAAAAATTACGGTTCAGCTGATTTGAACAATCTTGGTGCGGTTTTTCTTAAAAGGAAAGATTTTGCATCCGCAAAAGCAAAATTTGAAGCAGCAATCCGTAAATTAAAAGAGTCGGGCAACAAAATGAATGGTGAAGCACAGAAACTCTTGGCACTGTTTCGTCATAATATTGGTCGTTGCTTTTATGAGCAAAATGACTCTTTACAAGCATTGAAATATTTTGAAGAAGCATTGAAATTGACCAAAGCAGTTGTTTTTGATTATGACCACGATAAAAATTTTGCTGTTATTTTGTATAATATTGGTCGGTCTCATCTACGCATCGGCAACATTGCTACTGCTATTAACCATTTAAATTTGTCGTTGGATATCCAGAAAAGAATTTCGTCTGATTCGACTAAAGATCCAAGCTTAGCAGATATTTATCATTATCTAGGTCTGTGTAAAATGCAAAACGGTGATCTTACTGAAGCAATGAGATTTTTCGAAGACGAGAAAAGCATTCGAGTGCTGATTCCAATGGAAGAAAATACGAATGAAGATGATAAAGAGAATTGCTTAAAATGTTTGGAAAGCTGTCAAGCAAAGCTGAACAAATGAAATGCGAGATCTTTTTTCGCAAAAATAAGCCAGTGACATTGTTAAGGACTTTGCTATGTTGCTTCTTAACGATCACTTTCATTACTATTTGCATATTGTACAAATGCGTAACAAGGCCATTTCTCAAACTAGCGTTTTGTTTTGATGCTTTTTTTTGGTATTTACTTTAAAGAGTCTTTCGATGTTAAAGGGAGCTTATGCTGAGTGTGGTTATATTTCGCTAACCACCTGCTTTTGCATTTTTATTAAGCAAGTTAGTCTATAAAGTTGATATAATATATAGGCTGTTGATAAAATCTCTTTACAAATAAGAAAAATTTATTACAAAGGCAGTTAATCAGATATCTCAACCAGATTTGTCTAATTTTAATCAGTGTTTATGAAAGTTTATTAAAGATCTGATTCTCAGCATTGTGTCTGTTTGATTTCCCTGAAAAATGAAAGGCTGCTTCATCATTAAAACTAACGCGCTTGCGGAATGCTTCATTCTCAGGAACTCGTTCCAACCTGCTAACTGCTAATTCTCTTTGTTTTGGCTTGTGATTTGGTTCAAGTGCCTGTCACACTTTGTAGGCGTACAGTCGTGAGTTCATATGTAGGACATGAAGCACAGCTGAACGTGGCAGTTTCAACTGTGCGGCAGCAGCGCGGATAGACTTCGTAGGAGAACGAGCAAAGGCTTGTCTTAAACAATCGATGTTTTTTGTAATATTATTGTTTGCGCACTTCTCTCTTTATCCAACACTGCGCTGTCTCCATAAGTTTCTTGCGCCACGTACAAAATGAAGCACTTGACGATGGCTCTCTTCCATACTTAATTCTGTAGTTTCATTGAGTTTCTACATCCGATTTGTCTCAATAACCCACGATACACAATGGGCCTTCTCTTGAGGAGTAGCTATTTTCCGGTTAAGATATCTCAACTGCTTAAGTGTAATAAATTTTTGAATTGGAAAGAGACTTTATGGACACCTTGTATGTCTAAAATAACTTACGGTCTACTAAGAAATTCCATAATTCAGATCTGTACGTAGTTTTTAAATAATATAGATCTATCTATACTAGAACGGAAAGATTTTTTCCAGTCTGGTTTCTGTATTCGTTTTGTGCGTACACTTTAACTCCTCCGAAACTACTGGACTTACAATCATCAAACTTGGCACAATTGATCACCATCCTGGGAGTGAGTGTCCTAAAGAGGTTCGTGACGTCGTAGTCAATGAAGTTTTTTTAATTTGCATTTCTTCACAGAGGAAATCCGTTTTATGCTATAACAAAAGCCAGCTCCCAACTTACTAACTTAAAAAATATTTCATTTTTTTGGGGTCTAAAATGACGTCACAACTAACCCTAATTGCATTATTTGTCCTCTCTATTTTCTCAAGATGTGCTCTCCGTAGAAACGCGATTAAAAGCTTTTTCGGGAGATAATAAGGTGCTTGCGATAAAAAATAATCTATAACAATGAAAGCTTAATGGACGATCCAACAACATACTCTTTTTAAAACTTTTTCAACCTTCCAAGCATGCTTCTCTCTTCCTGCACTCTTCAAACTGGGTCTATGATGTCATAATATGTCTGCTACTATAAATACATTTGTTCGCTACAGAAACCATCATAGTATGGTTTTTTGAAAAAGTGCAAAATTTTTACAAAATTAGTTACCTTATAAACTGATTATCTCAACCGGTTTTCAAAACTGTTTTAACAAATTAAAGGTTATTTCAAGGCAATGCCGGTAATATATGACATATATCTTCACTATCAAGGTACCTATACTTAGTGTCGTTTGAAAGCTTAGGAAATTTGCTTTCCAGCAGTATGGAACTCGAATTAGTTAGGGCTAAGCATTAGTTTATAATGGCTGGTCAAAAATAGATACATCTTTTTTCATTGTTAGATAAACGATGTTTATTCTATACTTAAGAAAGTTGCAATTTTTAGAAAGTTTCTAGCTACATTTTGACTATTTTTGCTTGAAAGCGTGATTCTTTAGCATTATCTAAATTTTCGAAAAGATTCATCAAAAAAGGATGTTTACAAATTTTGAAACGTACCTCTCCATGTAAAAAATTTTCTTCCACACTTCCAAACTGAGGAAAACGCAAGTCCTTGGCTACGTGTGAGTAATTATTTGAGCACATTAACCTAGGGCATAGCCAGAACCTTGAAGTTACGAAAATGATTGCGAAAAGAAGCGCATCAAGTCGTAACATATGCTTATTACTGCATAACCACCTGCTGGTCTTTTCAAAAGAAGCGCTACTTTAGCGCCGCCAGTTCCCAGTTTCACCTAAATTGTTTCGCTGTTGGCTAGTCATTTCAAAGAAAGATCGGTATCTTGGGAATAATGGCTATGCTTAATATGTCCACAATGTTTTTGACTTGATCTCTTCTTAAAGTACACTTAATTTTGACACTTCATTACTGTTAACACAATCAACCGTAATTGGTTGCCTTTTAATAAACGTTAGTTTGTTTTGAAACGAGATTTGGCTATGTTAAAGAACAGGCTTTCTGTTACTATTTTCACGACTATTCATTGAGTGAAACTGGCTTGGCCGACTGAACCGATATTTTTAACCTCGTCGTTACTGATGGGGGCCCCTGCGGGCGACGGTGGAAGAGCTGGCTAGTCTTATATAATTATGAAGTATTTTTACTTATTTTGTAAATCACGAAACTTGTTTCCTTTCTACAGGGTGCGCCAAAAAGACCTGACACATTTGAAAATTTAATAGAAATCAAACGCGTTGACGAAAATAATTGATGTTTACATTTTTGGAAAGCGTATAGCATGCCATTTTGTGCGGTGTCCAAAAAACAATCTACAATGCATTTGTGACGTCATAATGGTTGATTTTTAAATTAATGTAATTTTTAAAATTGTGCTTTATTTGCTAAAATGAAGTGGTTGGGCTCACACCGTTCTTTCGTTGTGGAAACTTTTTTTACGAACAGTGGATCAATAACTGCAACTCAGAGATTATTTCGTACGCACTTCAAGCTTGGAAGACACGATCCAGTGCCAAGTCGAAACACAATTCTGTTGTGGATAAAGAACTTTAGAAAAAATGGATCTGCACTAAAACGACGATCGACCGGCCGACCTCGGACTTCCACAACTCCAGAAAATGCAATGGCAGTAAAAGCGTCAGTTCAACAACCTCCACAACGTTCTGCGAGAAAACACGCAGCTGCTTTGAGGATCTCCGCAACCAGCGTAAGAAGAATTCTTCACAAAGAACTGGAAATGCATCCGTACAAGATTATGTTGGCACAAGAACTAAACGAAAATGACTTTGAAACCCGAAGAGCTTTGTGTTTGGAAATTCAACAAAATGTTCGTATGGATGCTTTGGTGCTATACAGCGATGAGGCTCATTTTCACTTGTGTGGTACCGTTAACAAGCAAAACTTTCGCTACTGGGTTGAATCTAACCCTCGTTCGCTGCATGAACGTCCGTTGCATTGTCCCAGAGTGACGGTGTGGTGTGCAATTGCAAGGTTTGGCATATGGGGTCCGTAATTCTTTTAAGAAGAAAACGTTGTGGCAACTGTAAATTGTGATCAATATTGCAAAATGCTAGAGAATTTTTTGAAACCAAGATTGAACGAGCGTGAAGATCAACACCAACTTTGGTTTCAACAGGATGGAGCAACAGCCCACACTTCCCGAAATGCAAAAAAGACTTTGAAAGAAACGTTCCCTAATCATTTGATTTCCATGCGTGGTGACATTGGCTGGCCACCAAGATCACCTGACTTGAATCCATGCGATTATTTTCTCTGGGGTTACCTGAAATCGAAAGTGTACACTCAACGCCCACGATCAGTAGAAGAGTTAAAAGACGCAATACGACATGAAATTGCTGCCATAACACCCATGATGATCAACCGAGTAATCGACAACTTTCATAAGCGTGTTAACCTCTGCGTAACCAATCACGGCAAGCACCTAACTGATTTAATTTTTAAAACCTAATAAAATGCATCGTTGTTATTTTGTTATTTTACGTTTTTATTTAAAAATGTTGTAGTGTTTGGTTTTTAGTGTTATTTTGGTTTTTATATTGCATTAATATAATTGTTATTTTACATTTAAAAAGCACTTTGCTTACAAAATGCCATAATTTTCAACATCAACTATTATTACGTCACAAAATGTAGTGTTCATGTTTCGCGTATTCCATACAAAATGGCATGCTGTACGCTTTCCAAAAATGTGAACATTTCCTGTTTTCGTCAACAGGCTTGATTTTTATTAAACTTTCAAATGTGTCAGGTCTTTTTGGCGCACCCTGTATTTGCATAAACTATTATTTTTATGTTGCGTGCGAACTTCATACTGTGACTTAAGCTTTGCACTGTGCATAGTCCAATGCATTGCTCTAAGGAGAAGGTTTGCATTTTTTGATTTCAGGTACATGTAATCTACCTAATTAAGAGTTGTCGAAGAATACCGTCGTAACCAAATCTACTCGTAGATATTGCAATGCAAAGTCTTGAAAAAATTTTTAGTAGAAAAACGGTTAAAGAATGACATCAACTATTTGCATCGAAATATTGTAATTGCTCAAATGTTATAAGGGTTACGTGTCAGGTGATTCTCAATACCGCTAAAGTTTGCTAGTTTAGATGTATGTGTATTCGCCGCTGCCTGTTTTGCCGGTTGAAAAGCGCGATCTCTATAAGCAGTGATTAAAATAATGTTTTTTGCACTTTTATGGATGGTGGCTTGTCTGGTGGTGCTGTAGAGTAGCAAAAGTATGAAAAACGAAAAACCACTTTTGTAATAGCTACTCAAGAGTCTTTTCTACTTTCGCAAGGCATTTTCTGATTTTGAAAGAAAAATTTCACTGTGCACATGTTTCTGTGCTAATCTAGACTCTTTACCATTTTTATTTTCGGTTTGTCGACATTACATTATATTTTTGTATTTGGAAGTTTAGCCATTTTTACCTTAGCCTCATCTTTATTTGCCTATTGTCTGTTGATTTGCTGCACTGTTAAGGATATTATGTTCGTAATACTGCGATATTTTTTTATTGTGATTTATTTTTCTTCAACTCGGAAAACTTCGACCGTGGTGCTAAACACAGAAGCAGCGGTCCAGACCTGCGTCGGGGTTTTCAGGTTTCATTATTTCCTTGAATTCAAAAAATAGCCGTTAAGGACCATTCCTAAAATCTCAGCAGGGCATCATGTGAGCTTTGAACCCAGGCCATAAAGCAATTGTACTGTTCGAGTTAATGCAGTAAAAGTTGATCAAGCGATTTGTGTGGTAGTTGTATGCGATAATTTATTTTTATTTTTTTTTATTTGCCATGTTTATCCTCCATTCACGAGAAAGCGATGTGTCGCTATATTTTGGACGGAATGTCCGCACTCGCTTGGGAGTTGCCATTTCCGGGTCACCTGTCTTCCACATAACGGTGGGGCGTCCCGTTAAGTGCCTTTCCCAAGGACACAACAAGCGAACTTACCGGCTTGTTTTCCACAACCTCCCATAAATGCTGAGTGCCAAGCAGGAAAGCTATAGATACCATTTTTCAAAGTCTTTTGGTATGACTCGACAAGGGGAATAAACCCCAGGTCTACCGACTGCAAAGCGGACGCTCTAACTAACCTCTACACCGTCGCGTCGGTTAATAAGGTCATTGAAGTTAGGCCTAGTTCAGTTTTATCTGTCCCTCTCAAAATCTTTTGTACATAACCGCAAAAGGTGTTCCGTTGACCGAAAGATAAACATGAAAGAGCAGTCATTTTACCTTCGGGGACTATTACAGTTAACCGTTAAAGTTTTTGATTGGTCAAAATGTTGCGGTGTTGCTCATGGCTCGAGGTAGATTGTTTCATTTATCTTTTAGTCGAGTAGAAGGCGTCACGTGACATGATCAGAGTCACCGAAATGGAAGCCATCTTCAATTCAAAAAAATCTATTTTGAAGTTGTTTTCGTTGAATCTTACGATTATTATACTGTTGTATCACGTCATAATTGCGGGTTTTGTTTTTGAGTTACTAGTTGGCTGTTACCTTCATCAAGGCTTTGCGCAATCCTAAATTTTTGTAAAACGTTTCGTAACCACCACGCCAGGGCCACCCCTGAGTTCTTGTGGATTAAGCTATTCCGAGTTTTGTCTAATCTCTCGCCACTGGCAGCAGATATTTTTTTACAAAAATTATATTGAGAAAGTTATTAAAAAACAATCGTTCACGTGCCCGAAGTGATTGAGACCACTGATGGCAAAGGCTTTGTGACAAGCAGACGTCCTTGCAACCGGCAAGTTTAGCAATTAATCGCCTAGCAGGTCTAGCCTATTCCGGGGAGCATTACCCACACGTGTATAATGCTTGACACACGCTTGACTGTTCACAGTTCAAAAATTTTCTCCTAGGGCGGAGAAGTGTATGCTGCTTGCCAACATGACAACTGTCCTCATGGTATTGCAACATCACTAATCCGGTCAGGGCACTCCTAGAAATAAGAGGAAGGGGTGTTTCATTTTCTCCGTCAAGTCGGGTAAGTTGCTTAAACGACCCTCGACACACAATATACATCACGATTCAGAGAACGTAATTTCTTTAGCCGCTGCTCATCTTGATCAGAAACCCGAGTGCTACCCCTACTAATGCCTCGCGGCAATTGATTTTCAACAAACGCAGTGCCTGGCCATAATACTTTCGTTGTTCAAAACCCACAATTCTACCCAAAGCTTTGCTCCAATTACCAGTGTCCAGGTCTCGTCGCACAAATTCTCGGTCTTTAACCTTGCAGCAAAAGTACTCAACAAACGCTTACAGATATATGACCTGCTGCGTCATATCATAAATGGATTAAACAGATTCAATCATTTTATTTAACGGACTTTCTTCTGGAAAGCACACCTTTCCACTTTTGCGAACACAACTCGATTCAAGGAGTCTCACAAATTGGGACATTCCTATTCTGCTTTAAGAACTGTGGTCAATTAAACCGCAATTCTCGTGCCTAAAGTTTCTTCACACAATCAAGACAAGATGCAACATCGGCTGGGTTCAAATTTGTGGGACAATTACTCCCCAACAGTCAGGCTCTGAATGCAATAAATTTTTTTCAATCCGATGAGAAATTAGACTAATCGTAATTTTTTGTTTTTATCCATTGTAAGACGAAGCGTGAATCAGATCAAAATATTGTTTACAATAATCATAAAACAATCCCAACGCGTCAAAAGCCTGCTAAGACAATTCAGTGGTCGTCGCAGCCGCTACCGAATCCATACGAGCAATGGACCAAAATTTATGATGCCTTAGCACTTTACTCCTGCCAAAAAAATTGACACAGCAGCGACTCTGTTTACAAGCCTGCAAAAGTACACAATTGAGCCATATAAATAATTTAATGTATCCGAAAAACTATGCGATTGATAAATCATATCCTGTGGAGCCATAGGAATTAAACCTTCAGAGAAATATCCAACAGAGTCTAGCAACTAAAACCACACCTTCCGCTCCTTAACAATGAGCTCAGGCACTTTATGGTCCCAATCATATTTTTCAATGATCAAAAGCTGTAGTATCAACCAAAGTTTTACAAAGAAAGGTGACAAAATTCCATAAAGATCAAAGGATTTACCCAATTGATGTAATGTGGTCCAACGAGTGTGTTTTTTCATATGTGTCCACGAACTCACAGTTCGCAAGTGATCTTCTCCTGTCTCCTAGACACATTTTAGCGCTTTAGCAACTGGTAAAATAACACCATACTCTTCAGACGGGTGAAGATCACGCATTCCAAAAACTAAAGCTTTCTTATCCAAATCTGCCAATACATAAAGTGTCTCTTGATTTGCACTCCATTTCACCAATTTAAAATCACAACTATTAAACAGTTTTATGGCTCCATGCGCAATAATTTTGGCGTCATTCAACCTTTCAACACCGAATTTTACGTCATCCATGCATATATTTTTTCTTATAGTGTTCCGGTTCAAGTTTGATGCTCCGGTAGCATTGTCATCCAACGTTGTTTGAATCACAAAGCTAGCAATGAAAGGATGGTCTTTTACACCCCAAGGATGACGTGTAGACTAAATCGAAAGCCTTCTCTTGTATACGTTATCATTTTCAAACTGTGATATCCGAAATAATTTGCGCTGCTCTTCAAGCACGCCAATATGAAAAACAATAAGTCAAATCCATCATCATTCCAAATTTTTCCGATAGAAATCTTGTCAAATTTTACAAATCCGATCCAGTTTTATTAAAATTTTTAATTAGTTTTTAGTTAGTTTTTAAATTAGCTCAGCATCATAGATAATTAGCTTTGCAGCTTGAGAAGTCACAAAATACGGCAGTTACCTCATTGAGTTTCCAGCAACCTCACTCTCATCGACCAGCTTATTACAATTCGAATGTTGTAGCTCACGAAATGGAAAAAAGATGCAAATCCTCATCTTTTATAACTTTATTCTAGGACTGTCAACGCTTTTGGGCCACCACCAAATTATTGAGCATCGCTTCAACACCTATCTATAAAAGAGTCGGAATCTCAAAGCAAGAATCCTTAATCACAGTGTGAGTCTATACAAACTTCTTAGTCTCCTTATCTATCAACTTCAGCATCCTTCATATCTAGATCTGTTTAATCTTTCCGTATGCGATTGCCACAAGACACAATTTCAGGGCTCAGAAAGGTTTTAACATCCAGATCTACATATGTCTGAACGAGACAAACCTTTACGGGCTCTATCTCCAGCGGAGATATACTACCACAAGCCAGCCAACATAAGGTATTTCTATGCAGCTCAGAAATGCGCTGACTTCTCTTGGCACAAAGACCTTTAGCGATATTTATCCTTTCCAACTTCACTACAGCCTTACATTACAACACCATTGAATTATAACTATCTTATTCAAATAGAATAATATGGTAGCATGCAATACAAATAACAGGTTGTAAGCAGTTGAAACTATCCAAAAATTTAGTTAAAGCCTAGCAATCACATAGAGGAAAGACTAACTGATGCATCAACTGTACAATCAAATATCTAATTCAGCTTAAAAAGACTAGTTAAACCAAATTACCCAATTACAAAATAAACCACTAGAGCTTGGTAATAATTGTACCGCACTAAATCCGCGTTACTGATATATACAAAGGTAATGTAACCAACTAATTTCCAATTATAGCTAAACAGCAAAGGCGGATCACAAACAAGAACTACATGAAATACAAACATGAAATGCAGTTATATACAACAAAAGTTAAGCAAAGTGAGAAATAAGCGAATAAAAGTGACAAACGGCAATATTGGCAGTGGCAATGGTGTAAGCGAATGGCAAAATGGTGGGATTGGCCTGGGATAAATAACGACTGAGCATTTCCGCTTTTATGCAAATCAATCACAAAAGTGCAACGGTAGTCTTATTGATCGGCTCTTCTGATAGCACCTCTAGGCCGATTTATTTTCGGTGACGTCGAAACATAAGGAGTCGACATTGCCACGGCACATTCCTATCCTTTTCTCAAGAACTGTCCTAAGCAATGAAGTATCATTTGCAATTGACAGATTAACTGATTTGTTATCCGGCAACTCCAGCAATTCAACATCATTGAAATATTATTCAGTACTTATACCTTGCCGATGTGGAAGTGTGGCGATGTCATCTCGCCAAGGTATGTTAGTCATAACGTTACTTAAAGCTAAAATTTCCTCCAAAAACAACGAGTGTAGCGCAACTTTACTAGATTTGTGTGCGTCAATGTATTTCCAATAAGCATCTCTACACGAAATGAAACCTGGTCGATAGGCTCTATTCCTAGCTCATTGAATACCTTTTTTGAAGTAACTGCCAGCTGCGAGCTACCGTCCTGTTGGTAGTAAATCAAGTTATTTTTTCCATTTTGTAGATTTATGACCCGAGCTGCCACAATTCAATTCAAACCTGCGTTAATAGAACCGACTTTCACGCTGCGCACCGGAAAAAAGGAGTTTTAGGCCACCCCCGAATTCCTAACTCCATTCCTATCCCTATCAATGCGCGTACCTGCCCTAGGACTCTTAGGAACAGTAGAAACAAAACAACCATGCAACATGAAAAAAATTTTGCCAACGTCACTAGTTTGACATCTTAGACCAGGGGTGGGGAATTGTTTTGGCTTGCGGGCCGCATCGCGGTCACGAATGCTAGCTGAGAGCCGCACTGTTTAACGAACGCATTGGGAGGGCCGCATTGAAGATTCAAGAAGTGGTCGAGGACTGCATTCACCATTCATAAGTGGCCGAGGGTCAGTGCTTAAAATCTTGCAATAGCTGTACGCAAAGCAAAAGCTTGCGTTCACTTGAAATTTTGCGTGATCACCTAACAATGTCTCATTTCCACTAGTGAAAATGATGGCGTCTCTAAACAAAAAAAAAGGTCATTACCCCTGGATTTGACGGAAAATGCGTCAGTGCAAACCAACGGTTGCTTTTTTAATGTTAGCTTCTAAAGTCTTTGGCTCTGTAATACGGCAAGTGTTCCTTCCCTTGTTATCTTAACTCATACATATGCAAGTTTCAAAACGTGTTCGCGGGCCGCACAAAATGCTCTCGGTGGCCGCACTTTGCCCACCCCTGTCTTAGACTATCACATCGTTCGGTAGATCTTTCACAAAGTGATTTCCTAAACAGCAACTAGCCTTGAAAACAATATCCTTGCCCTGTGAAAGGGATATCAACCTAAACTTGTAATGATCTACAACTTTATGACTGCAGGAACACCTATCAAAGTGGCAAATAAAACACTTGTTGTGGAACTATAGTTGAACCAATATTCCTATTCCCAGGAACAAGTGGATGCTCTCATCCATTGGGACGCATTGAGCGACCATTCTCAAACTTTACATCACTAATGTAAAGCCCTAAAACAACCGAATTTCTATTTTTTTTTTTCGATCCAAAACTTGCATCGAATCTCGAATCCTGAACTTGCATCGGGCTATATCTCATGCGTGATCAAACGTCAGAATCCACGCTTTGTTTGTGCTGCCTCGGGATTCAAGTTTCCTATCCAACCAGTATAGAACACTGTAAATTCGTAGTTTGAAGGTGTATTGAAAGTGCTACGTTGAATCGAGAAATAAAAACTTAGAATTAGTAGAAACACTGTTTAGTTTATACAGTGTACAATATCTATCTGGACCTGGGCAGTAAATTTCAGCAAGTGGCATACAAATCGAATTTTGCCGCTCTATGTAGAAGCACTCTTATTACTAGACCCAATGCAAGGCAAGTCAATGAGGCCACAACCGGCACTACATCACAATCAGACCCAAGTGTTCTACGAGTACAGTCCCTTTGTGGGAGGAAAAAAACGGAACTTCGTCGGGTCAAAAATGCGATCAACACTACCGGTAAATGTTACTCATACTTGCACCTTCAAGTTAGACACTAGTGCCGAAGCAAATATTCTGCCGTTTGATTTGTACAAACAAGTGTGTTCGTTGCTCTTAGGTCCTACATCCACTGTGCTGTGCGGTTTTGGCAATGCTGTAATTAAACCGTTAGGCTCTATAGATGTTGGGGAATGTGACCGAGAGGGTGGTGAATTCCTACTGTTGTTTTATGTCATGGATGTTATAGATCTTCCCATTCTTAGTGATCATGCATGTGATCTTTTAAACTTAGTCAGAAAAGGTGGATATTATTGACGAAACTAGAAGTTTAATTTTGGGTAGTATCACTCACAACTTTGCCGCTGTATTTGCTGGTAGAGGTCTATATCAAGAAAAATATCATATCACCTTGAAAGAGGACGCCAAACCCGTCATAAAACAACCTCGACACTTAGCTTATGCACTTCGACCAAAATTAAGAAAAATTTTAGGTGGTCCAACTAAAGATGGAATAATAGCAGATGTTGATTGTCCTACAGAATGGATTAGCAATTTAGTTGTGGTTGAGAAAAAAGACAAGAGTTTACGTTTATGCCTTGACCCCAAGCCTTTAAATGCAGCAATACTTTGTGAACGCTATGTTATACCCACTCCAGCAGATGTTCAATCACAGCTGTCGGGCAAGCGGCTTTTCTCAGTGATTAATATGAAAGATGGCTATTGGCATGTAGGCCTTAGTGAAGAATCCTCCTATCTGACCACATTTCACAACCCTTGGGGAAGAAAACGATTTCGTAGAATGCCATTTGGGATATGTTCAGCCAGCGAAGTTATGCAAAAGCGCAATGAAACCGTTTTTGGTGATATTGATGGTGTGTATATGATTGCTGATGACATAATCGTGGCTGTGAAAAATGAAAAAGAGCACGATGCAATCATGCTCTCATTGCTCAGCAGGGCCAAGGAGAAGAGCGTTTGCTTCAACAGGGATAAGATACAATTTAAAGTGAATTCCGTACGATACATGAGGCATCTTGTCACAGAAGACGAATTAAAGCCAGATGACGAAAAAATCAATGCGATTGTAAATATGCCACCTCTAACTCATGTATCCTCTTTGCAGCGCCTATTCGGAATGACAAAATACCTCTCTCAGTATATACCAAATGAATCCACAATCACAGCGCCTTTACGCGAACTACTAAAAAAATGCCGAATGGACATGGGATGGCAAGCACGAAGAAGCTATCGAACGTTTAAAACGTGCCCTTGTCAGTAAACCAGTGCTAGCTTATTACGATGTCAACAAACCGGTTATTATTCAATGCGATGGTTCACAAGCAGGTTTGGGAGCTTGTCTTGCTCAAGAAGGCAAATCTGTGGCCTTCGCTTCACGATCCTTATCTCCCGAAGAAATGAATTATGCACAAATAGAGAAAGAACTGCTATCAATCGTGTTCGCATGTGAGAAATCTCATCAATACGTCTATGGTCAGCAAACAGCTACCGTAGAAAGCGATCACAAGCCGCTGAAGTACATTTGGAAAAAGCCATTGAGTAAAACACCACCAAGACTCCAGCGACTCATGCTACGCTTGCAACCACATGATTTGAAAATAAAGTATGTTCCTGAGAAGTACTTGTATATGGCTGACACATTGTCAAGAGCATACCTACCTGATAATCCCACCGCTGAAATTGACGATGATTTGGTGCAAGTTGTGTATTCACTCATCACGAACTTACCCGTAACTACCACCAAACTTGAAGAAATTCCGCAGGCTACTAATGCTGATAAGACGTTGCAGAAAGTAAAACTGTATTGTCAAACAACCTGGCGACGCAGTAAAAAAATGTTATATTTTCAGTGCGTCCTTGTTGGAATATACGTGATACTTAGTACATGGCTGATGGTATTGGTTTTAGTGATCAACGCATTGCAGTACCGCAGTCATGGCAATCTCAATTGCTCGGTTTGATTCACGAATCGCATTTCGGCATTGAAAAAAGTAAATCTCGTGCACGCGAGGTGCTTTATTGGCCTAAAATGGGTGCTGACACAGAGCGCACTGCTGCTAATTGTGAATTGTGTATTAAATATCAAAATAATCAGCAGCATGAACCAATGATATCACACGATATTTTAAACGAGCATTTTCTTAAAGTTGACATGGACATATTGACCTTTAAAGGCAAGGACCTACCTTGTGGTAGTTGATTATTACTCTAAATATCCTGAATTACTACCTCTGCCGGACAAAACCGCCAGTACCATTGTTGAACAGCGTAAGATTGTGTTTGCTCATTTCAGTTGAAATTGTGTTTGCTCACTTGGCATTTCAGTTGAAATTGCTAGTGACAACATGCCATTTCTGAGTAATGTTTTTAACATTCGCCAACACATGGGGCATTAAAACTACCACATCGAGCCCGACTTACAGTCAAAGCAACGGTCAAGCTAAACGTTATGTGCAAACCATGAAAAATGTTCTCAAAAAAGCACTTGAACAAAATCAAGACCCATACTTAGCCCTCTTAGAATATCGCAATTCACCCATCACCGGATTGAAGTATTCTTCGGCTCAAATATTGATGAGCAGACGTCGATGTTGCTTTAACAAAGTTGCAGTCTCGCCAAAAGTATTATTATGATCGGGCTAATTCGAAGTCATTACCTCCATTGCGGGAAGGAGATGTAGTATGTTGTAAAAACAAGATGTGAAACAAATCTGTTGTTTCTAATGTGCGTAATGAACCCCGTTCGTACATGGTGCGTAATGAACAAGGCGTGCTGAACAAGGCGTGCTGAACAAGGCGTGCTGCTTAGAAATCGCCGCCACCTCCAGAAAACTAATTTGAAACCTCCTGTACTTGATAAGTGCCACTCATCTCATTGCAGTCAAGGTAATAGACCTGTGCAAACCCCAAACGTGGTTAATTATCAAACTGATTCGCCAATACGTGGTAGTGGTACGCGATTGTTTAATTTCACCTCTAAATCACCGCACAGATTAATATCTCGCCCTGGAAGGCTAATCAGATTTCCTGCCAAGTATAATGATTTTGTGGTGTCATAATTATACTTGTGATAAACCGTTTGTTATCTCTGTTTTAGATGGGAGGTGTACCATCATATAATGTGCTACTATGACGTCATAACGAAGACACAGTTTGCGCTGTAAATTTGTTAGTTCAATATTCTTGTGATGTCAAGCTGTAAACAGGCTTCGCTTTACTAGACCGCGTGTCGGAATATTACAATTACATTTTGCAACAGTTCCAGTTACAGCATAGTATTGATCGTACGATTGCCTTAAGAAATAATTCACAAATGTCATTACTTTGCTAATTAGCAATTTGCTCTGAAGGTAGTCTTTAATTTTCCATTAATTTTCCACTAAGAACGTCAGTTTATTTTTGTTTATGTTTGTTAGAAAACGTCAGTTCAACACGCCGATTGCCAAGATATTGCTTGTGTGAACATGATCAGTCTATGAAGAGACAGTTGACAACTTTCACCGTGGTCTAAATTTTCCCCCAAATCCGTGTAGTTGCTAGTCAATTCAAATAACGGTTACAACTATCATCACGACAACTGCACCAATCAACAGCCACCTCAACGTGGTGGTGCGGTCCCCGAACCCGTTTGGGTTGGGTCGAAATGGTTGTTGGCCTTCCCGAAAATCCCAGTTACTCCGGGAACACCCCTTTAATTTTTTGCTATGCTGCCCCCTGAACGACCGCAGAAGGGCAGCACACTGCTTCTTTAAAATCGGCCGCCTGTTTTCTCTTTCACTTTTCTCCTGCCTTTCTCTTGCCCGTCTTCGTCTCCTTATTTTTCTCCTTCTCTTGATGAGCGGTAACGTTCATCCAAACCCTGGCCCTATCTTTCCCTGCTCTGTGTGCGCTGGAAATGTGACCTGGCGGGGCAAGTCAGTGCAATGCTGCACCTGCTCCAAATGGGTCCATCTAAGAAGCTCACAACTTTCCCTCTCCAAATTCAGAACTCTTGACAGCTCTCACTCTTGGAGCTGCCCCTCTGCTGTGTCCCCACTCGTAACACTGCGACTCTCTCCTCGGACTCCTCCGACATGTGTACCTCCACTGTACAATCTAGCCCCTCGTCTGCTAATTCTGCACTCCCGCCCCACCCTCGTCTTCAAACCTCTTATCCTCCTTCTACCCATTTTGTATCTTCTCCCTCTGCCCCCTCATCACCGTCCCTTGCTCTTGACTGTCCTTCTACGCCTCCTGCCTCCTCTCGCCCCTGATTCTCTCAGGGTTCTTCAATGGAATGCTGGAGGTCTTCGAGCCAGGACCACTGAACTACTTCATTTTCTTTCGTCCCATCCCGTTGACCTTATCTGTATCCAGGAATCCAATCTTAACTCATCTTCCTCTTTCCGGATTCCTGGATTCTCTGCTCTGCGTTCTGATCGCACCCACTCCCGGTCTGACATTCTCTCTCCTGATGCCACGCACGCTAGCGGCGTTGTTATTATTTTCGTCAGGCAGGGTTTATATTTCTTTGAACTTTCTGCCTCCTCTCTTTCTTCGCTTGATCCCTACTCTGATTATGTAAGGGTCAACATCTCTCTTAACAACTCCTCGCTCTCATTTCTTAACGTGTACGCCCCCCCCCCCCCGTATTTGCTCTTCTCCGACGAATGGCAGAACTGACTCCCTTTCACCCTCCATTCTTCCCTTCTCCAGAAATTTCTTCATTCTGGGGGACTTCAATTGTCATCATCCCCTTTGGGACTCAAGAGGTACTTCCGACCCCCGAGGGGAGGAAGTATTCGACTGGGCAGAGCCGTAACTACCACCGGTGCAGGCGGTGCGGCGCACCGGGGCCCCTTACTGCAATAAAAATATTACGTTGAAAAAGTAAAACTTATTTTTTTCATCTATTTTTTTTATTTAAGTAAAACTTATTTTTTCATTTAATTTGCACGTGTAATTTTTTCGCCCAGCATTTGAGTTTATTGCGTCTTGCGTAATGCCATTAGTCGACTCGTTGCCTTCTTACGGGGCCCCTTGGAACGTTAGATTGTTTGCCATTACTGTAATACGTACTTTGTATTGTTTGCGATTAATACTTTGTGACGAAATAAACGATTCACAAGAATCAGTTGCAACACGCGTACGTTTTCATTTCGAGTTAGTACAGGTGGCAGAGTATAGACCAGCAAAGTGACGCTGAATGAATAAAGTTCATGAAGTTTCAAGACTTTACTAATTTATTGACTAAATTTCATTAAACTTTTTAGATTTTGAGTAACATAAAATACTGTATTAGAAAATTCTAGTTATGAAAAGAACTTACAAAAGTGGCGCACAAAAACAGCGTGATAAGAAGAAGAAATTAGCTGAGGCTGCCAAAAGTACTCGGAGCTTGAGCTCGTGGTTAGGACATCAGAGTCGCCGCATTCAATCAGAAACATCCGAAAAAGCTGCGCGTAATAGAGATGGTTCGACAACAGTGGAGGCCGATTGGGTTAGTTCGGCAACAGCGGAGGCACAGCCGGTTAACGAAGATGTAAGCACAACAGCAACGCAAAGCACAGAATCAGAAACTGTTCCACAAAAAAGTTGTAATCTTGAAGCTTTAGTGAGTCTTAATGATAGTGACTTTCCCACCCCTATTACAAACCCGGAAATCAAAAGAGCGATAATTGCGGCAGGTCCGACGCAACCTGAAGGACCTTTCCCAAGAGATCCACCCCAAACCGGTCGTTCATTTTCTAATTCTTATTACAGCTTTATAACGCAATCCGGTGTAACATTACGGAGATTTTGGTTGTGTTATTCACGAAGCATCGACTGTGTTTATTGTCAGCCCTGTTGGTTATTTTCGTGTAAAAATATCCCTCCAAGCCGTCCAGGGACTTCTTTTTCTCACCAAAACCCATGGGACACAACGGGTTTGAATGACTGGGGTCATTTATCGCAGCGGATTCGAAGTCACGAAACCTCCGCAAGTCATGCGGAGGCATGTGTCGTATACGACCAATGGCGAAACAACAAGACAATCGAAGAAACATTGCACGTGTCCTTACTAGAAAAAACAAATTTTTGGCAAAAGGTTTTGGAAAGATTATTAAATGTTACTTTGATGCTGGCAATGTGTAATTTACCCTTTCGTGGGTCCACTGAAGAAGTGTCGAACGAAAACAAGGGCAACTTTCTCTCTATCATTCAGCTCATCGCCAAATATGACAGTGTATTAGACAAACTTTTACAACTTCCTAAAGGCTCTCCAAAATATCTAAGTCCGTCGATACAAAACGAACTAATCTCATTACTGGCTGGACAAGTCCTCCAGGATATTAAAATCGAACTCCAAAGCTCTCCGTTTTTTGCCATCATTCTTGATACCACGAAGGATGTCAGCAAAAAAGACCAATTAAGTGAAGTATTTCGTTACGTCAAGATCGCTTACCATGATGATGGAACGCCACGCGAATTGCAAGTTATTAAAGCGTTTACTTCATTTACCGAAGTCGAAGATTCATCTGCGATCGGATTGCACAAACTAATAACTAATTCCATTCAGGAAAAAGGGCTTGATATAAAAAACTGCCGCGGACAAGGATATGACGGCGCTGCAGTGATGAGCGGGAAGTACTCCGGCTTGCAAAAAAAGATTCAAGATATTGCTCCACATGCTTACTATGTGCATTGTGCTTCGCACAATATAAATTTGGTGTTAAAAGATGCCATGGAAGGGGTGACTGAGACCCGTCAATTTTACGACACGATTGAGTCAGTATATACTTTTTTCGGACATAGCATTGTGCGGTGAAAAAAGCTTCAGAATATCCATGATCGTTCTTCCTCAAATCCTACATTGAAAGTCTTAAATCCAACTCGGTGGTCCGGTCGATATGATGCTGTCTATGCATTGAAGGAAAGATTTTCTGACATTATGAAATGCTTGACTCACATAATACTTACCAGCACGAAACCTAAAGAAAGAGATGAAGCTATGGCAATAAAGAAGCAGATAGAAAACTTTGACTTTGTGTTTATGCTGGTTGTCCAGTGTAAGATTTTGGAGATCGTCAATATTCCTTCGAAAGCTATTCAATGTAAAACAATTGACTTAATTTCTGCGCATAAACTTTTGCAAAAAGCTGCTCAGAACATTGCTGAACTCAGAACGAGTTTTGACGCGGTAATGAACGAAGCTTCCAGTATTTCATCGCAATGGGGTTTGCCAAGACAGTTTTCAAACAAGAGAACAAAGAAAACAAAAACATTTTTTGATGAACTATCCGAAGGGATAGCATTAAGTGATCCTGTGAAGCGATTTCGCGTAACTGTCTTTCTTCCATTGATGGACATAGTTTCTCGTCAACTTATTAATCGCTTTGAAGGAATGAATGCATTGGTGATGGCATATCAAGTTTTAGAGCCAAGTTTTCTATCAAGTGCTTCTTATTTTAATATTAAGGAGGAAGCAAAAAAGTTTTCTTACAAATTTGCTGATAACGTCTCTCCCTTGTTTCCTAGCCAAATGCTTTCCATTAAAACGTCGTTTAAAGAAAAGATTGCACATTTAAAATCTGCTAAGAAAATGGCTTCTTTTTTGATTATAGAGAATGCATCGCTTGCAACATCTTATCTTGACGTCTGTACAGCTTATATGATGTATCTGACAGTAACTGTAACAGTTGCTACAGCGGAGAGATCTTTTTCAAAACTGAAACTCATCAAGAACTTTCTTCGAAGCTCCATGTCACAAGAGCGACTTAGTGATTTGTCTCTGTTATCGATAGAACACGAACGAGCTAAAACTTTGGATTTTAGAAAAGCCATCAAGCAGTTTGCTAGTGCAAAAGCGAGACGGAAGAATTTTTAGTCTGTATAACCACCGCGACTGCTGCTGCAAGTAAATTGCTCAATTTTCATTGAAGTACTGTAGTTTTTATTATTTTATGTCTTACTCTTACGGGCAATTGTCAGGGCACTTTTTATTGAGCTAAACTTGACTGAAATATCGTATATGCTTAGCAGCTTGCCCCAATAGGTTGCACATGCTTAATTGACTCGTCATTCATCGATCGTTACACATTTACGGTCGCCTATCAGATTTTCACTGCTGAGTTTCGTTTTGTATAGGCATAAAGATTGCGTGCGACTTTGATTTCTATGCCACAGATTTACTTAGTAATTACTGTAACTCCTTGCTATGTTGCAAAATATCAAATGACTCGATTGAAATGTTTCTATAGCACGGAGTCGTCGAAAAACCCCAAAGAAACGCAATGATTCCTGTACTGCAAAAAGTAGCCCAGTTGAACGTTTTGTACTAAAAAATGGGGACCCATAATGGATGTTTGCACCGGGGCCCCAAATGACGAAGTTACGGCACTGCGACTGGGTCATCTCCTCTGACCTCCTCCCCCTCAATGATCCTGACACACCAACCCTTCTACCTCGCTCCTCTGGCAGTCGCTCCTCTCCTGACATTTCCTTTGCTCCCTCCTCTCTTTCCCTTTCTTGCTCCTGGGAGGTGCTTCAGGACCTGGGTTCTGACCACCTACCAATTCTTCTATCTGTCCCTCCCTCTCTCCGATCTTTCACCCCAACGAGCGTCCCCCTTCCTTCAACTTTCAGAAAGCTCGCTGGGATGACTTTGACTCCCACTGTCCTTCTGCAGAGGAATACTCGTCTCTTTCTCTTTCCTCTGCTTCTGCTGCTCTTTTTACCTCTCTGGCACTGAATGCGGCCAAATCTTCCATTCCATTCGGCTGCATCAAGCGCCATCCTAAAGCCTGGTGGTCTGCTGAGATGGAAAGTGCGGTTAGTGAAAGACGCAAGGCTTTCGCTGCCGCTCACAGAAGTGATGAAGATCACCAGGCTTACATCTCCGCTTCTCGACGCGCCTCGTCAGTCATCGCCAAGGCCAAGGCGGAGGCATGGCAGACGACTTGCTCTTCTCTTTCACCGAAATCAAACCCAAAAATTGTGTACTCTCTTCTTCGCTCTATCGCTGGCTCATCTTCCTCGTCTTCCTTCTATCCTAATTTCCCAAACTGTTCTTCTCCCAGAAAATCGGCTTCGGTCTATGCCGCTTACCTGAGACCCGACTTTTCCGTTTCTCAGCCAAAGACCCTGCGTAGCAGAGCCAGAGGCTACCTTTCTGAGCTCCGCCAAGCCACGTGCCCTGAGGAGTCTCACTCGTCCTTCTGCTCTCCTTTCTCCCGCGCTGAATTTCTTGCGGCTGCCTCCAACCTCTCCTCCTCCACTACCACGGGCCAAGACAAAGTTGCTTATCCCATGTCAAAGCATCTTCCTCGCTCTGGCATGGATTTTCTTCACATCTTTAATCTCTCTTAAACTTTGCATTTCTTTCCTTCCATCTGGAAGACATCTTCCATTATTCCCATCCACAAAATGGGAAAGCTTATTGACTGTCCTGTTTCCTTCCGGCCTATCTCTCACCTCCTGCGTCTCAAAGCTTTTTGAAAGCATCATTCTATCCCGTCTACTCTTCTTTCTGGAATCTATTTCCATTCTTTCTCCCTGCCAAGTCGGTTTCCACCCTGGACGGTCTACACTCGATCAAATTCTGTACCTTTCTCAGTCCATTTCGGATGGGTTGAACGAACCCAGGCGGGGCTCTCGGACGACCCTATCTACTATCGATTTCTCGAAAGCTTTTGACTCTGACAGGCATCCCGCCCTTTTCCATAAACTCATTTCGGCTGGCTTACCTCCTTGTTTTTGCTGGTTAAACTCAATCTTTCGTTTGTGATAGGTGCGCTTGCGTGGTTTATTAAAATCATAAAAGTCGTTTCTTTCGAGTCCGTCGAGGTGTTCCGCAAGGATCCGTTCTTGGCCCTGTACTTTTCTCTCTCTTCATCAATGATCTTCGGGCTTCTCTGCCTTCTTCGGTCAGCTGCTTTTTATACGCTGACGATCTGGCCGTTTGGTCCTCCTCCCCCTCGGTCTCCACTGCGGTGGAGACCTCACAAGGAGCTTTGTTTCGATTGAAGCGCTGGTCTGAGTACTGGTGTTTTCCTCTCAATCCAACCAAATGTGAGGTCTACTTTTTCTCAGTAGATCCCCACCAAGCTAACCTCCAGCCCCACCTCCTCTAACTCGGCTCCCGCCTCCGTTTCAATCCAACTCCAATCTTTCTTGAGGTCACCTTCGACCGCACTCTTTTCTTTTCTAAACATGTATCTTCGCTGAAGGCCAAGTTCTTTCCACATCTCAAGACCTTACGCTGTATCTCTGCTTCCTCATGGTGCCCCTCTAAGGAGTCCCTCTCTCTTCTGTATAAATCTTTTCTTCGGCCCCTTCTCACTTATGCTTCACCCGGATGGTTTCCTTTCCTAAGCGTTACCAATTTCACCAAATTGGAACGCCTGCACAGAGCGGCTAGTTGCGCCATCACCGGCTGCCTCTCGTCCTCCCCTATCATACTTCTTCTCTCCGAGGCTTCTTTACCTCCGGTACGAGTCACTCTGACTCATTTCACTCTTTTATCTTATGAGCGGGCTCTTCGTCTCCCAACCTCCTTTCTGATCTCAGGTTTGGCCAGACTAGGAGTGACATCAAGACTCTGCAGATCGTCCTGGAGAGCTTTTGCGTCCAATCACCCAATCATACCTCCTGCTGGGGAGGCTCTTCTTGCTTGCCCTCCCTTTCATCCTTGAAATCCTCCTTTCTTCTCTGTGGAGTCCATCCTTTCCTCTTCATGCTCTCGTTCTGATCCTCCTCTCTCTCGCCAAGGTGCGGTCCTCGTCCACTTTAACTTTCTCCCCCTCTCATGATCTGGTACTCTGGACTGACGGCTCTGTTCCTTCTGCTTTTAGTAAAGGCGGCTCCGGCGGACTTGCCAACTGCTCTCTCTGTGGCACTGAGGCCACTCTTTCCTCTTCGGCAGGCCAAGTATGTTCACGTTTTTCCGCTAAAGCCTGCGTCATTCTGCACGCTCTTGGCTGGTCTAGGCAGCACCAACAAGTCTGCCACTTCTCCTCCTATCTGGCTCTCGTTCTGTCCTGTCCTCTGCCTTTTCTTTTACCTGAAACTCACTGGCAGATCTGGCACGAACTGTCTTTTCTCTCCTCCTGCTCTATCAGGCTACAATGGATCCCCGGACACTCGTTTTTCCGGGCAACGACGCGGCTAATGAGCTGGCCAGACGGGGAGCGCTACTCACGCCCTCTGCAATCCCTTGTAGTCTCTCTCCTCTTATCTCTCGTATCCACTCTCGTCTTTTCTCAGACTGGACACGTACTGTCTCATCGAAATTCTCCGACACGCAGGTTCCCTCGATTGTCACCGAGGAACTTGTGCTCCCTCGTCATGCTCGCTGTGTTCTCTCTCGTTTACGCTGCAACGGGCACAGCCTACTGTTAAGTTCTTATCTCTCTAGGATTGGCAGAATCGAGAATACTTCCTGCAGCGTCTGTGAACACTCGTCCCAGAACACCTCTCATCTCATTCTGCACTATCCAGCTGCGGACTCTTTGCGCCGCTTACTATTTGGCAACTCTCTTTCTCTCTACGACCTCTGGTCCAGACCCTGGGGAGTTGCCTGGCTTCTGGGGCCCCATGGTCTTCCGCCATGCCCCCATCCCTCGGAAGGGGTCGGGTAAACAGCAACAACGACTGCCTTCAAACTGTGTCGAAGTCTTTTTTGCATCTACTGAGGAGTAACTATTACTTTTCCTACCACCATCACCATTGGACTTCGACCCACGATTTAGTTTTTCATTAGCCATTACTTGAACACAAAATCTGAAGGTTTACTATCCTCCTCGCCTCAACAAACTTCATCAAACTAGGAATAGGTCAATGCCTTCTGCTACCAAAACCATCATTCAAGTTGTTCAAAAAGCCCTATTTTGCATAGCTAGAAAGCCTACGAGCAAGATCTACAACCAACCGTTCTTCCACCAACTCAGGTTTCTTATAGGAATGCGCATACACAAAGCACTAAGTCAACTCATCCTTTAAAGTTTTCCTTGCAGGCACCGGAAGTAGAACTCATAATAGGGCCGTTTCTTCTCCCCTATACCTCAGGCTCATTCACAAACCCTCCGGACCTTCTAAATTTCTGGTCGAGGCGAGGTAAACCCACGCTGATTTTGGTATCATCATTGAAATCAGGTGTTTCAGAAATGACACCGCAATAGTTTTCGCTGCTGCGCGTACACATGATGCTTGGAGGTAATTTTCTATGCGGGTAAGGACATCGTGCCATCGGATTCATTATGTGATTATAAGCATCACACATGTCATGTTGGTACCATAGTAGCCAATCAATATGGCCTCATCCGAATAATCCTTCGATAGCTTGCTGGTTTGTGGTCCTGGTATGCGTCCCTGTACCCGAGGGTGTCTCTGGTTAAGATTGGCCAAGTTTACTAGAGTTCCTGAGATGCCCTGCAGTGACTACTTTAGAAAAATATCTAGAGGGTCAAGAGTGATTCCTTCAAAGCCTGCAGGATACGAAACATTTCAATAACCGCCTCTCTGTGGAACATCAACAGCAATTTTCGGCTTTATTTCTGGCCCAGCAAGAGGCTTGTTTAAATGCGACATTGTCTCCTGATTCACAGAAGCCGATATGGGTATCACGTCGCTGTTTGCCCAGGGGGTTAGGTTCAGGTTTTGGGCTTTTTCCGGACTTAGGAGATGTTAACGTTCCCGACAGCTAGCCCAAAACTTGTGGCTTCCTTTTTTATTGGTTTTATTCGGACTTGTGGCACTAGGGTATTAGCAACCCGCAAGGATTTCCATGAGCCCATTGCCTTGCAGGCATGAACTCCTAGTCCGAATTTAAGGTGCCCCATGACCAGAAGGTTAACGACCTCTCCAAAACACATGGTTAACGTGCTGTGCCTGGGTTTTCGAGAACTTGATCTCCAACTTCACTTAGAATTATCTCCTCCCAAAGAGTGCTATATATATGCAGTTTGGCTTTAATTTGTTTCTTTTTTTAGGATAACCACCTTGCTTTTGCACTATCTACACTAGCTTGGATTTCCATTTGAGTTTTAGCCTCTGCAGCTTGTCTTTCCGCCTCCTCTACATCTACGTCCGCCTGGAGCTGTGCAAGATCCAGATCGTGGTCATTGATTTTGAAAGTATAAGGGGTAGTGCCGTTGCTGCATCTGGTGCCAGCCAACCTAAGACTCCTTCCCAAAGGCATGCTAGGAGGCCAACTTCCCACAGACTTTAAAATCTCTTCCGCCAGAGATTTACACTGCAGCACCAAATACTCCAACTCACACCCTGTTCTCTCTCCTAGTTCCGCAGAACCACCAGCATCTTCTAATTCCTCAACAACTTCAAAAAATCCCAAACCTCCAAACTCAATTGTTTGACCTCTCCGTCTTCAATCATTATGACATCGTTCTTGGTAATAAATTCTAGGAGTCCTTAAGTGTAGTCCTGAATGATTTATAGCAATCCCCGCCGGTGTAATCTGGTATCCCTTACTTCTACACTATCAGCAGGATCTCGGACATTCCCTCCAAAGTTCCGTCAGGGTTGAACGAATTAATATCGTCACAAACTGATTTTGCCATAATGATTTTAGACGGGCAAATATTATTGATTTATCCAACAAACCACAGTTTTAAAATCACAAAATTTCGGAGCGTAAAACGAATTTTTAGAGATTTGAATGATAAATAACTTTAGGTCCCACAAGTGTGACGATCTAAGCTATGCGTTATTAAAAGCCTCTAGCTTCTTGTCGGTCACCAACTGCACTGAAAAGACCTGATAGATTAAAACAGTATCACTGTCTGCAGTTTGCTAAGTGCATCGCTGGCCTCTTGTATTTCTCTGAGATAGCTTTATTGTTTTCCAAAAAAGAACCAAAAGGAAAGTCACTTTCGTTTCTCACGCTCTTCAAAAGTCTTCGATCTTCATTCTCTTTCCCCGGACTTTGTAGTAGACGATCTTTCTGGCGGGTAGCTAATTTTAGGAGGAATATTTTTCGACCTCAACCGCTAGAAAACCTCTCTAATTTACGTTCGAACGTAATCTACAGCTATATTGGTAGAGTCTAATTCCATATTTCCCAACCTTGTCAATATGTCGCCTCATCCACGCTATTTGAAGTTATTTGAATTAAGTTATGTGTAATGTCAAAATGATTACTACAGTTGCTATTTACGCAAACACACGGAAATTTTTGAAACTGTTTTCAACAATGTTAACCACATATCATATTTTACAAAAAGCTACAGTTTTTTTTTTTGTTAATAACAAGCGTAGTAATATTCCGGTCTCACATAATTTCTACCTTTTTTGTAAGTCTCTGTTCACCTTCTCTAAAATGTGATTTACCTCCTCTAGGAAGATCGGCCTCCCTGGTTGGAAACGGTTGGTCTAGTTGGTGATCTACAGCAATAAAAGAAAAGAATGGCCGTCTTCAACTTGACTCTAACCTAATATCCCAAAGGTGTTCTCGAAAAATGACACCTCAAGCGGAACGCTATCTTCGCTTGAGCGGCACTACTGGTTTTGTAGCAGTCTTTGTGAAGATCATCTTTGAATGGGCCAAGTTTTTGAAGTGAAGCACTTTTTTCTGGGATCAGTCTCAAATAAGCGAAGCTTTTATATCGGAAACTTTTTTCTTATTTCTTTGGACATCAACCTTGGAAAAAGCGGAGTTTTTAAACTGAAAATTTTTTTGAATGATAGAACTAAGGGCGTGTGTCAAAAGTCAAATCCTCCCTCGGATTGCAGTTGGCACTTACAGCATGTGTTGCAGATAACTCTCTCAAAATTGATAAAAAAAATCGCTTTAAGTTGGCTGCGTTACTTATTTACCTTGATCACAGCCTTGCAAAGGCAAGTAATAGTATCGACCAATCCTATCTGTCGAAGTTCTTATCCTGCTAAGAAACAATTGCTAAAGTTAAGCTTGAAGGTGAATGTGACTGTGCTGGATTTTCAAAATTTTTTATCGCGAGATGACGCTATTGAGCGTTCATGATGATCTGATCTATTGAGAAAAGACTTGGGTGTCCAAAACGTTTGTTCAGATTGACGTCAAGTCATCAAATTCGAATCTAAACTGGCCGCTGTAGTTCTTGATCCAATTATGACGGTAATTAGAAAGAAAAGTAGGATAAACTCTTGTGGCATGTATGAACACCTTGGTTTTTCGAAAATTTGCATCTTATTTTATTGTGAAGGGCACTGTCAATGTTTTTCCATCACCGCGGTACCCTTTATTCGGTTGAGGGACAATCTTCATGAACGACACGTAAAAATTTTATGCTGATATTTTTATACCTCGTATTATAAATACGGAAAAATCACCAAAATTATCACATTCCTTGATGTACCTAGCTCCTCGAGAAAGTCTAAATCACATGATTTTAACATTGGAGAAGAATTTGGGAAATGGTTGAAGTGTCGTTAATGGAAGGAAGGAGTTTGTCACGAGTGAGGCTATTTTGGGAACATCCTGAAAAGAAGGTCAACTTAAGTAGCGAAATGGGAGTAAACTTAAAGTGAAAACCATTTTTAGCAAATATTTTTGAATTGGAGGAAAGTTTATCATTTGGAAGTGACATTTTCTATTGTAGGGTGAGAGTTTTGAAAATTTCACAGAATGTTCCAATTTTTAGTAACACTATTCGATACCAAAAGTTAATTTTCAAGATAGCGGTTTGCCCGTAGAACAGGAGTTGCCCTTGCATATAAAAGATGTAAGAAAGGACCAAATCTCAGAAAAAGATTTCACACATCATACGTTGACGACCCATTGTCCGGACCACCTTTCATTCATTTATATTAGATTGCTATAATTGCCTTGAACTTGGACCCATATTTGGAAAGGGCGTTTAATTAGTTTGACCTTGGCTACGTTTAAGGACCATTGCTCACAAGCGTTTCGGGGGTACCACTCTTCTGAAAAATAAATGATACCAGGAAGGCTGCCAGAGGTGCCTCACCCCAAAATATAAAACTTGTAACAGTACTGATTATGAATAACGTCATCACAACAAGCGAAGAGCAAAATCATATCATATTTCCCTTTTTTTTATGGTAAACACCTGCTCTGTTGTGGTTTTTAATCGTTTTATATTGACTAGATACATTTTCTCCGTTATTCGCTTGTTCATTTTCATTTCGGGTATTACCAATTGTTTTATGTACTTTTGATAAGCAAGTCCTATGCTTTAAAGTTTTCGACAAGCAGCGTGCTGATTTAACGCAACCTTGTGACATGAAGATAATTTACAGCAGGGACAATTTATCTTTTCGACATAATTTAAGCAGTAATTAAACTCGTCTGAAATTAGTCACTTGCTTTCTCTCAACGTTATACGTCAGAGCTTTTTTGATGTTCAAATATTTCTATTATATCGACGCTGTTAGAGTGGTGAACACAAGAAAAATGACATCGACAAACAGTAGCCTATTTGTTTCTCACTTGACCGTTATCGCCTGTGAGGCTATAGAAGATGTTTGGAATGAAATATGTTGGCCCATTTAGTACTGATCTCGCATCGTATTTGCGTCTTATCTAACGCTATACTAAACAACATTACGTTGATCAAAATAAAAGGGCCTTGCCCTAAAGACATCAAAACTGTTTGCTTGTCAAATTAAGAATTGATTGTTTGATTCTTTTTTATATACTTTATGTGGGCTATTTACCAAATCTAGCATAACCAACTTATGTCAAACAGTTGTCTATAAAACACTTTCCCAGTCAGGAAAATGTGCCGCAAAACCTTAATTGTTTTTTTATAACTTTTTTGTGTTGCAACACAGTTTTTGCCTACCAGATTTCAGTGGCGTATTTGGGAATAGCATTGTGCTCTGCCCCGTTTGGATGTTGACAAGACTTTAAATAGAATAACAAGGTTCCTACCGCAAGTTAATCTTCAAAAGAAAGATTGTCACCCTCCAATCAAACTGCAAATCCATCCCCGTCTCCCTCTCCGCCCCTCTTTCATCTGTTCGCCATAGTCAATGTCTAATTGTTTTACTTCTCTGCAAATTTCGTACAAGACTTTCAAAAGGGAAAGAAGATCTAGGATCTGAAATCACTGCAAGCTCCAAAAGCATGGAGTAGTTTTTAGCGACTGAATGCTTAGGCTAACCCTATTTTATAGAGACAAAAACGGGACATTGCATTGGCAAAAATGGTACAACCAACGTGTTTATCTTGTGACTGTGTATTCTTTTAAAAACTAAAAAGAGTTTTATGACGAATTTCTTCAATGTTGATCAATCCATCAATCATATTTCTAGTGCAGCAAAGTAGATAAAGAAATCTCTAGATAAAGAAATCTCGAGCATCAAATTTTGTTGTTTCTTGGCTTAAATATACGTAAAACGTGCCACACTCCATATCTTAATTTCTGTTTTACATTGTAGAACAAGCATTGCTTTCATTGCCTCAACGCTTAATCTGGATTTCTCATTTGACCACATACTATTCATAACAGAAAGTATTCTTTCAACAGAAGCTGTACTTCATAAAAGCTAAAGGTACATCCTGCAATTTAACAAAGAGACGTATTTATTGGAAGCTAGAGAACAAGCGCAACTTAATTGCAAAAATGCCGCGCTTCTGTTTTCTTATATTATGACATTTTTTCTTGAAAAACGGGCAACGTTAAGAACGACTGGACGGCTGAAAAATACAAAAAAAAAAACGGGGCTGTCCGGTTCAAAACGGTACGTCTGGTCAGTCTAGCAATGCTGCAATTGAAAAAACTGAAGATTACTGAAAATAATTTGGCTTTTCACAAAATTCAATTTGGCTGTGTTAAAAAGAAAATGGAAAATTGTACTGTTTATGTAGTATGTGTGATCCGATTCATTAAAGGAAAAACTTCTTTAAATAGATGTAATGTCCGTTGCCATGCTGTTCCATTGTCGGCGCCTACGTTAAAAATTACTCAAATATCAACTGCGTCAGAATGAGGTCTTTAAAAGTTTGTAAGATCCACCCTTTGACCCATCTGTTGTCTTTTTAACGAGAAAATTCAATTTAACGTAATCTTAATATTGTTTTATTTATTATAGTCGGCAGTCACTGAAAAGCACGTGCAAGCACTCGTCTCTCTTGCAGAAGACAAATTGCGTTACCTGCCATTGAATCCCAAAAGGCCACTTCATCAAGATCGTACGGTTAGCTACGAAACCTGTCGCTTCTATAAAGTGCGATTAAAATAAAACGAATGGGAGGCTTGTAATCGTTAATATCCTTTGGGGTTAGTTGATTTTTGTAGCGTACTATATCAACCCTATCTTACTGTCTTGTTCTAATCTTATAAAATGGTTAAATCATACTGATAGCGTCTCATCAATGAACTGACAAATGCTATTAGATGCTTTTCGGTCAAAACCATAATGACGTTAGCATCAAGCTTATTGGGTCACATTAGGTGAAGAAACATCCTTGAGACTCTTAATTAAATGATTCGAAAATTTCCTGAAATTTACCGATCCCTTACCAAAGCATTACAAAATCTTTAAATCAAAAATAATTTTGCCCAAGTTCCTACTTGACGAGGTCAAGGCAAACTTTAAAGAGTGGGAAAAGAGCAATTTTATTCCTCGTTAAAAAGGTCAAACACGCTAATCTCTTACATCGCAAAGCGGCAAAATACTTGATGTTTTGAAAGTGGTCACATTGCTCATTACGATCGGTTACTATCATTTTATCTGAACATTAAGCGTTCATCGCTTGATAGCGATCGGCAAACAACATCGAATTAACTCTTTTCACTTTTTCAAGCACATCATTGGCGCTAGGCGCGATTTGTCACTTTTAATTTAAACAAATAAACAGAAATAATGACGTCAAATATTTATTATGTTAATTTGGGACTGTACAAGAAAAATGAATATTAAAAACTAATAGAATTTAAAGGATATTTAAAATAGACCAAGGATGGATAATTGTACAAATTTCCCGTTGTTTGCTTAATTTTTGTGGCTACATTCCCACATTTGATATATAAATGCATTCTCACAGTTGATTTCAAACATTGCATGTTGTAGCTTGGACTTTTTCACAGCTTCTTTCTAAAAATTTCATTATGCAAAACATGATTGCTGTGTTCAAACTTCTCAATTGTTTGAAATATGGCAGTTGGCACGTTTGTATCTGCACATGCTCGGAAAAAATCTGGTCAAATAGTTCATCAGTCTTCAAATTGAAAAGGAACTTTAAAAAGCGTGTAGTAAGTTATTCATGCAAAGCAATGCGAGGAAAGTTAGATCGCAGAGTTATAAAATGAATTTAGAAAGCCAGTTTAGGATAATATGATCCAAGCAAGGTCAACGTTTGGAACTTGAACTTTACTTAGCTTGAAGTGACCGCCGCGGCAATGCTGTAGTTGAGCGTCCAATCAGTCGACTTAAGTGCAATTCTGTTGTCAATTTATACCGAAAAATCTTTTAACGTATTCACAGATCTTCTGCTTAGCGCTTAGGTATAGGAATAATGTTAAAAGTGAGGTATGAAACTGAACTTACTCAGTGACGATTAAAAGAGCGCAATTGGCCTCAATAGCCGGAGCACTGTAAAACGACAACAGCAGCCAATAGTGCAAAAAACGGTCAATTAAACGCTTAATTCGTGTGTATGAACAGTACCTTCATGACGCGGCAGAACAAGTACCACGGGCTGGCATTTCATTTTTTGTTATTCCTTTATCGGCAATAACTACTCATTATTGTTCATAAACACGTTTATTTCTCCCTTAAAATGAGTAAACAATTTGCATTTGTAGCTCCATCCCTACCTCATTCAAAATCAACCAGTTACCGTGTGTAGTATTGATAAAAGAATGATGAAAGAAAAGTTTTTTAGCGTAATTATCACAACTTGTATCTTTCAGTTTACAGCCAACACTGCAAGCAAAATTTTGATTATGATGATTCAAACTTGGGCTACATTTTGTAAACAAGATTTCAACGTCGCTCAGCTGTATTCAGTTAAGTCCAAAAAATTTTGTTGTGCGCTCAGTAAAGGAATAGGCTTTTATTGAGCAGAAACAAACGAAAAAAGCAGAAAGATCTTTTTTGATGCATGAAATGAGTTGCTCTTTAACTATAGCTCAAATTACCGGTACAGCTCATTTGTAGCACCAAGCACAAAAAAACTTGCCCTTAATGCCATTTTCAAAAGAAAAAAACGCTGAAACCGATTCAGGCTTGAAATCGCAGCCTCAGAACTGCTAGCTACGCTTTACCCCAATGAATTGCATTGTTGCCTTGGTGTAACCTCGTTCAGTGTGTTTCTGCATTATTAGAAATGCATTAAACTGGTGTCTTTAGCAAGATAGACTATTTTTAAAATAAGTTTGTTTAAAGTAAATTTCTCCTGATATATGTCGTTGATATGACAGTTTCATATCATAAAGATAACATAGTAACTTACAAAAGGCAATTGACGATTAATTTCTATGATTAAGCAGTAAATTTATAAGAAGTGTCTACTTTTTCTAAAAACAAAGCTGACGCAGTCTAAGATTATGATGAAAGAGAAGTTTCTAGAAATGGTAGCAGAAATGGTTAGCTCACATATCTTCTTATTAAACCTGTTTTCTGATTAATTATATTGAAAACAAATAAAGAAAGTGAACCAGTAGAAGCCAAAACGTGAAGCAAACAGCAATTAATCGACACTTTGTTTGCCTGTTGTCTAATTTTCTATCATTTTCTATTGATTGTAAATCGTTTCAAGATGAATTATGCCAAGTTGCCCCAGCAACTGGCTTCCTGACAAGCGTGTCTTTAGATTGGCTGTCATAAAAAAAATTTTTGAATGAAAGACGAATTTATTTTGGGTAACTATTTTCAAATGATAGCAAGCAATTATAGCTGCGAATTAAGGTTCATAGCGGTATCAAAATCCAGGCCATAAATTCTAACAAAACAAACAGTTCTTGTGTGCTAGTATGAACAGGCATCTTGGGAATACATCTCCACCCTCCCAGTTTTATACTTAAAGTGTCATTTTGTACATGAATAATGAGCTTTATTTCCAAATAGAATTACCTCCTGTCGACCTGCGTTTATTGTTTGTTTTTTAATTGCTCCTTCTATTTACCCTTTAAATTACGGTTGACTAGATGCTAACGTTAACAATAAGTAGCAGCCTAAGTAAAAACATTGTAATAACCCAACGTATAAAGAAGCAATATGTTATTTATTATCGAAATATGCTACCTTTAAGTTTGAAACTAGATAAAATGATCCCATCAAAAAGGAACTTAATAATTTCCTTAGAAAAACGAATATTATGATATAATGGAGTTATATCACATTAAATTTTGCTTTTCCTTTGCTGCCTTCACACCTTAAAGCTTAGATACGCAAGACTGCTTCGCAAAACATTTCTTTTTATTTTGTGAAGTCTACAGAATATAAAAAAAAATTACGCTGCAAAATGCCAAGATTAGTTGAAACAATAGCGAAATTTTATCCCTTTAATTTAGGTATAGCCTACTTAGTACATATTTTTGAACTTAAATTCAAATCCTTTTTTGCGCAAATGCTAAAACAATTTAGCTTCTGTAGTATCGTTTTATTACTCGAAGTGTGTATAATATTGTATTTGCCTAAAATAAATTTGTGGTTATTAGGCTGCATTTTATTTCAAAAACTTCTGGCGCGAGAAAAAAGTAGTTGCGAGGGCAAGAACATCACCGATCTATTTAATAGCATCGGCTTGAGTGCCGAATACCGCAGAATCGCTTAGCATTTTATCAGTTTACAGCGTTAAGTTAATGAGTAGCCGGGTAGGATGCTTGAACGAATAAAGATTTGTATTTAACAAAATTCATAAACAATTTGATAGTCATTACTGCTTATAAATGGCTAAAGATCTTTGCAAAGTTTACAAAATAGTCAGATTGGTTAGCATATTACTTTTCTTGCTCTGATTGCACTTAGCAGATAGCCTTTAACAGAGTAGTCTAACTACGGGCCTGCGGAGGTATTTTTTGCGGCCCGTAAGCGAATTTCAAGAGAGTTTTTAGAAATTAGGGAGCGAACGTAGAATTCTCAAACTTAAGAATTTCGCATTGAAAATGGTCTCAACGTTTAGAAGCATCTAGGTATGTGATAGTACATTTTCTGTTATTTGCTACCATCAACATAATGATTGACCTACATGCACTAGTATCATAGATACCTACTAAGCCTTCGCAATAAACTCAATTAAGCGTTCAAATGTCTGTGCTGTTCAATTTTAAATATTTGCGTGAGTTGTTTCATTCGTCATTTTGTGCGAATTAGCTGGCCAGTTGATAAGTTAGTTTGTAAATTGGCCCACTCACCGAGTCTGGTAGAACTACCATGGCTTTTAATATACAACTGTATACAAAATATGAAAGCAATTTTTTGTTATTTGTGGTTGTGCTTTTCAGTACGTAGCCAGACAGTTTTAGCCGCAATATATTCCATTTGAAATAAATTATTTTATGGATGAATCAAGCTCCTTCATGTTTGGTAACAACTCAGCTGTCGCCGCAATGAATGCTCTTCAAGTTGCCGCTTCCGCTGGAATGATGGACGGAAAAAATTCTCAATCCATGCCGTTTTATCCTTACTCTCCTTTTCATCCTACCTCTACCATGGCCTCCTCTTTAAGACCCATGCATACTGCTCTCCAGAACCGGACTCCATTTGGAATTAATGACATTTTGAACCGATCCATGGCGTCTTCGAACTCCGCTTCTCCTGATTCAAATGACAGCTCTCTTATGAGCATGGCCAGCAACGTAGATACTGGAGGTCGCTTCACATCCTCTATGGGCCAAGACTCCGCAGTAGCTCAAGCTGCAGCCATGTACTTTGGAGCAGGTGGAATGGGCATGACCGGAAACTCGTCAGTTCGTTTTGGCAAACCACTGGCAGAGCTGCCAGGTCGGGCACCAATCTACTGGCCGGGCATAATATCCGATGATTGGAGAGAAAAAATTTCTATGCAGAGTGAGTGCATTAGCAAAAGGTATTAATAACTGGAGTATTTTTGTTAAAGAAGACTTATCAATAGGTCTTATCCAGTGGTACAACATGGGGCTAAAAAGCTGAAGTCTCTTCTTTAAAGGGTCTTTAAAAACAAATTTCCAGCTACCAGTGCAGAAGTCAATTTAAAATACTCCATTTTGTCGACCTCAACATAAGTTTCGACCATGATCCTCCCCAATAAGTCAACATCATGGGTGGGATGAAATTTATTTTCATCTCTAGTTCAGTTTCCTTCCTCCTTAACCAATTCTTGGTTGTGGCCTGAGATCAGCTATTGCAACTTTGTAAGACTCTGAAAAGTTAAAAATCTTGGAAAATAGTTTATATAAGCAGCAAGAAACCTTGGTTTTGAGTATTAAATTTAGGCTACTTTAAGAATATTTTCTGGTTCTTTAAAATTCTGATTTAAAAATTTGTCTCAACAAGTTAAGAGTTGGAAATTTGTCCGTTTGTTTGTAAATGCTTTCTGCAGAAAATAACTTTAATAATTTGCATTCACTCATGCGTCGTCAGAGGCACATCCGCAATTTTTGTAAACTGTGGAAGGACAGATGTTTTAAAGTGGGATTGACAGTGAATCATTTCCAGACTATACCTTTAAAATATCTTTGCGTTGTTGAAAGTAAAATAAGTTGATTTGTTAATTTCAGGCAGCCCTTCAGCCATTGTCATGGAAAAATATGGCCGAAAAAAGCACACAAGACCTACCTTCTCCGGACAGCAGATCTTTGCTTTGGAAAAAACTTTCGAGCAAAGCAAGTACTTGGCCGGTCCAGAACGTGCCAAGTTGGCTTACTCGCTTGCTATGACAGAATCTCAAGTAAAGGTAAATGTTCATAAAAAGTTATTGAGAGCTTCATTAACTCGTGCAGCGGTATATAGACAGCTCCTTGATATACCGAGCAGCGGAAGGGTGGTCACCATCTGACTATTCTGCTCTTGAACCATTGAGCGCCTGATTTTGAAATAAACGTCCTATTAATTCTTAAATTATTTTTGCTAAATAACAGTGGCAGGGTCGTCACTAAGGGGAAGGTGGGGGAACTGCGGTCCTCATTGTGTAACACATTTTAGGTGGTAACGCTCCCGCAACTCTCCAAAAAAAGTTTTTCATTTTCAGTTATTCTTACCAAACAAAGGCTGTCTTGGTTTAAGTTGTGCACCACGGTTGTCACGGGTTCTAATCCGCCTTTGGCAGCTTATCAACAGTTGAAAAACATGCTTTGTTGTTTACCATTTTGCTTCGAATTCCGCACAGACGTAACGGATAAAAAGCAAGCTTCCTCTTAAAGTTTTAAAACTTTGCTCGCCAAACAGAATTTAGTCCGAGTTTTTAAAAAAGTCATTTGATGACATTTAACTTTTATTATTTCTGTAACTTTTAAGTTTTTGGTTTATTTGATATGAAAAAAGCAGCAAAAGAAAATTAATTTTAACTACTTTTTGTAAGTAAAAAATATACCAAGTATTACTTATCAAAATAATTTTAGACTTTTTTGCAATCTGCTTTAATATGAAATGAATTTTGATAAATTGGGCATATCAAAAAACTTTGAATTAAATCTTTACCAATAAGGAAAATGCATACAACTGTCATTTTAAAATCAATCAAATTAAAAATGATCTAGCGAATAAATGATATTTTTACAAATAAAACGTAAAAAAAACTTTTTGAATGATCGTATCGCCGACTTGGAACCAAATGCCACAATAAGCAGCACAAACCTGCTGTGTTGCGAGTTACCATTACCGAAGGCCAGCACCCTTATGTTCTTTGCTGCGCCAATAAAGAAACACAATTATAGATTTAAATGGTGAAAGGAATTATTTTATATGAAGGTTGCTTTGCATGGACTTGTCATCAAATAGAAGTGAAGTGTGATTTGTAAAGCATTGAATGCGCACTATTTAGTCTATATGTTTGATTATTTCCGACGGCGATACAAAAAATAAGATAAAACAAAAACAGAAATTAACTGGATGTTTGTTTTGTCCCCAAAACGCTACTGCAAATTTTGATAACTTAAAGAGCAAATAAACAAATCGTTTGACCGCAATTTGCCAGTATGCTTAACTGCACTAGAGTTTCAAATTAGCATCTTTAGAAACAACCTGTGGATGTACCCATAAAGTCACGTTTTATTTCGCCACATTTTTTATGAAGAAGTTCATCAGAATAGCTTTTTGCGTAAGAAACATTCGGATATTAAACCGACTTACCACTTTTAAATTTACAAACTAAAAATAAGTAATTGATTTCAAATACTTCAAAAAATGATGATAACACCCGACACAATAAAAGTATCGCAATTTTCTGTTTTTTTCCTCGTGGCCTTGACCCGACTTCTGTACTTGTTTAGCGCGCAAATCTATAACGTTGAGAATCTTTTGAATAACATCACATGTCAAAAATAAAAATCTATAAGTTTCATGTAGTTTAATTAAGCAGTTAAATAAAACCTCGGAATTGATTTTAAGCAGTTGGGTTGAAAAACCATTCAAAGCAATTATTGAAACAAGTTTTTCGGTTATCCAACTCTATTTGACTTATTCCCTGCAACCTAATGTCTCAGAGCAATCTTCAATTATTCAGCTTGTCACTGGCTAATTGGCTAACCAATCGCCTGCTCTTTGAATTGATTCGTAAAAAGCAAATCTTAATCGAAAATAGTAAAATGATTTATAGCGGTTTAATCTTTTAGATATTTTCAAACAAATCTGTTCTGGATTTATAGATAAAAATAATAGAATATAACCTGTTCATTTTGCAACGCGCGCAATTGCTCACATTTAAAAGAAACTAAAAGAGAGATTGTGGTTCAATTAAAACTAAATAAAACAGATGCAAAATAGTTTCCTCATCTGTTGAAATATTTTTCTAAGACGAATAAATTTGATATTTAAATTGAAATTACGATATCTACGAAATAGCAGTAAGGCATAAAACAAAATGTCAATTTTTTATGCGGTTTAATATAAAAGAAATACCCTATAGTTATTATCAGTTTAATTATGAGCAACTACCAAATGGTAGACAGTACCAAGTCATGGCATGTACTTCACAGCGATGACCTAAATCAGCATGTCTTGAACTGAAATAAGTTTTACTCCTGGAGGTAAATTTCTCAATTTTTGGGGTTACATATTTCTTATTCCACCCTCTTTGATGATGTCGTAACAATGTTTTATTATTTAGCCTAGGTTTACGCTATAAACAATTTTCTGACAATTGACTAGTTTACTAAATTTGGCAAGTTTTATTTATTGGTAAAGAGGTAAAAGTGGAAAAAGTAGAAGAACCATTGGCTTAGAGGCTGGACGTAAGAAGAAAGTGATGTATTTTGACCCAAACCCCCGTTACATGGCATCTGCTCTCTAGGCTATGTTTAAGCGGCAGGGGCGCTCAATTACAGCCTTGTTTATCCACTGAAGAAGCATGCATTACCACCGTGCAACGGTTTATCCACTGAAGAAGCATGCATTACAAGGTTTGACTGTCTTGTCAGATCGCTCGTTTCAGAAGTGTTGCACCTGTCATGAAGTAGAGCAGAATGAAAAAAATTGATGCTTTTATTGAAAAATTTATCATGAAATTACAGAAAGAAAAAAAACATAAAAATTAGATCTCTTTCTTTGGATCGATTTTAACAGATGCTTTCGGTTTATACGGCCTACCTGGTAAGGTGAATAGAACCGCTGCAATTAATATCTACTTTACTTGAAAGTTAACTCTAAGGAATCAATTTATTGCAATAAAAGGTGACTAAGTAAGACTAATTCAATAAAAAATGATGCAAGATAACAAAAATTAAAAGACTTTAATTTCTTGTAATGCAATTAATTGTTAGAGATTAAAGTTTTGCAAAATATTTAGAGATCTTTGAAATCAATGAAATATAAGTTGCAGGTGAATTTATTTAAAAAATTTGCTTAAAAGCATTCTTTATCGAATTATGGCCAGCTATATATTTTATGGTAGTGATTTGATAATGACCTAGGCTTATCTTTGAATTCAATATTGTCATGAGATTGCTTTTTTCTACGTTCAAATTAATTACCACATTTTTAATCAGTCGTTGTCTGGTGTTTTAATTTAAAGATTTTTCGTCTAGTATCCTATGCTAATTGAACTGGTTGTCGTGGTGGGAAAGTGGGGGGAGAATGATCGCATGATCTTTCATGAGAATCAAAAGTCGCGTGCGAAAAATTGCCACTGGACGCGACATATTGTTTATTTTCAAAAAACAATGGACTTAGTGTATTCAGAGTTAGACGAATCGGCGGCACGTGTTACCCAGCCTAAATTGCAAGTGTTGCGGAAATTTTCAAATCACGTGATCCTTTAAATACAATCCATCATCAAACCGCTTTTGTTCACAATTATGTCCAGACAAAACAAGCCATATGCCTACAAAATGGTAACTTATGTCAGGCAAATAGTAATTTTTGTCATAACTTTGAGATGATGGTTTAGTTTGATTTGGTACATCCATCCGGCTATAGTGTTTTAAACGCTGAATCAATATTAAATAGGCCACAGGGAAAATACAAAACCTGGCTACCTAAATTATTAAGCCCATTGAATAATCAATATCGCTTCAACTATGACGTTTTAAGAGATCTTTTAAATGCAGCAAAACAGTTTTACGGGTGCAGTAATGATTTTAGTCAATTTAAGATTTTGTATTGTCTTTATAATGTTCTAAGCTTAATACTATTTCAGCCACACAGTTTTTACCACGAGGAATCAGTGGCAGTTTGCGTCATCTATTGCTGCTCGCTTTGATTAAAGAACAAAATATCATGCAGCATTTTTTGGTTGTAACGGTTCTAAGCGCCAGGAGATATTCTTAATCATAAGTGATTAAGTTTTGCACGGTTCTTTATTTCATTTTTCACGCTGCCTCTTTTACTGAGCGCCAGGCAAGACATTTGCAATCACCATCTTTGAAGTTTTAGGCATGACTCGACAAAGGAAAGGAACCCGCGTCTACGAAATGCGTTGCTGCAGACGTTTTTACCGCCACACGACAGCACTGCATTCTTTGCCTCCATGCTGGAAGCGATTTGTTGCTAGCCTGGAGGTACAGAAAGCAGCATCTTTTGTCAAACGTAGCAAGAAAGCTTCTAGAAAAGCTTCAAAAGCATTCGATCTTAGCAAACCTAGAAAAGCTTCAAGAGCATTCGATCTTAACAAACCTAGAAAAGCTTCAAGAGCATTCGATCTTAACAAGACAGCTTGTAGGAATTGATTTGAAGAGTCTTCCTCGGAGGAAAATTCTTAAAAGGATCAAAGATTAAACTATGAAAAAATAACGGTTCACGCATTGCAAGTGGGGAGGGGTGTTTGAATTTCATCGTTCCTTATAGATAGGTCTACGACAATGAATGTCAAAACAATAACTTTGAAGTCAATTGATGTGATTATAGTCTTACCAGATTTGACCCGCTTGCTGATTGTTTATTTTAATTGTCATAAATCGGAATCATAAAAATTGAAAACTCCGATGCCTCGACAATTGTTCCATGCTTTGCGCTTCTGTCTTGCAAGTCTGGAGGATAAAAATGCTGTAAGTAAACAAAATAAACAAACTAATACAATCTTTTTACTAACTGTCAACACTTTTTTAGGTGTGGTTTCAAAATCGCCGAACAAAATGGCGGAAGCAGCATGCAGCAGAAATGGCTTCTGCGAAGAAACGACAAGACGGGGAAGTGAATCAGAAAATAAAAGAACGTGAACGAGACGCGCAGCAAGGAGATCCCGACTCTCCTCATTCATATCCGCTTTCCAAGTCAATCAAAGAATCATTTAAAAATGAAGTCGAGAGCAGGGAGAGCCACAATTTTGACAACTATTCTGACAGCCAATCTTCGTCCGGTTCCATATCCAGTGGAAGAAATAAAACCGAGAAAGAAAACACAGAGAGCGGAGAAGAAGAGAGTAACTTGCCTCTTCCGCCGGACCGTCCTTCTTCCGGCGCAAGTGCGGAAAATGAAGACTCTGATTCTGAAAAAAATCATCGAAATTTTAAAAGTTTAATTTATGGCGTTTGTAAGAATCAAAGCGAACGTTTTGGAAACGCCACTCCCGGAAATTATAGCAGTCAGTTTTCTGTGTGCTCGGGAAATATCTTACCAGAAGATGGTCTGCCCCATTTTAATAACGCAATCATTTCCGTGAGCAAAAATTCCGGAGCTGTTTCTGGAAACCAAAATCATAGGAATGGAAGTTCAATACCCAATTTATACGGAACAAATTCTCCTGTCGTTGGTCCTATTTCAATGGACTCATTATTTGGAGGTTGTTCAACTATGTTTCAAAGCGGTCTGATTGGAGACAGTGATATTCAAAAGTACTGAATATTGGTAAAGATCAAACGGTTTTAACCACAGATAATCTGCGATGATCCACGATTAAGATGGACCGATAACTTTAACAATAAATGCTATTAACTCTAAGATAATACTCATTAAACCCAAGGCTATCAAAAACATTTTAAAACTGATAAAAAGAATTACTATTCCCAGCGCCAAAGGAGAAGAAATAAAACAATTGCAGAAAACATGATCAAAGTTGTTTTTGTACAAAAAATGTTTTTAAATATTTCATAATTCTATAAAATCTTTCCTTCAATTAAGGTCTTGTTATTTTCATCAAGTGGTCAAATGCCGGCAATCAACTAGAAAAACTTTAAAAAATTGAATTTCACGCTCATTTTTCCCGCACAACTGATATCGTTGTAAACTTGATGAATTTCGTAGTAGATTAAAACATTGCAGAAACAAAGCAACGTGGTTTTATATTTTTTTCATTGCTATAATTACTTCGATAACTTTGTTTTTCCTTCTATTATTCAGTTGCGCTCAAAAGTTTAAGACCACTCATGATTTTCTACTCTCGTTGCCTTTTGACTCATTGTTGTTGTTGTTGTGATTACCCCTCCTTTTCCTCGCGATGGAGGTAATCCAGGTTCACACCGTCAACCTCATTGAATTAGGCTAGGAGAAAGGTTTTAAACTAAGACTTATTGTTTTCGCTCATTCTCACTTTATCTTTTCCCTTTTCGTTTATTTTTAACTATCGAACACTTAATCAACACAAAACAAGTTTCTAAAAAATACAGTCAACTTTACTTTTTTTAAATTTTTTCTATGCTCAACTCTATTTTTAACTACAGTAGCCATTTTAGGAGGCATAATATCCATAAGATTACAGCATTCCTTCGAACTAATTTTTGTAGTCCAAACAGTTTTGTTGCCATCTTAGATGACGCTATTCTGAAAGAATGTTGATCTGCCTCTTTTGGTTTTCATTACATGCCACAAGTTTTCAATTGGATTTAGATTCGGATTGTTTCCTCGTCAATCCAGTACATCAACATTTATCTACTGCATGTAGATTTTCACTTGCTTTGACCTATAACATGGAGCACCATCGTGCATAAAAATATTGCAACCATGTAGATATTTAACTTGTCTTTAAGAAGATCCAAGCATTTGGCGCCATTCATTGTGGTACCTGGCTGAAGAAAATGTAAACCACCGGTACTGTTCGCAGATATTACCCCCCCCCCCCCTTCCCCCTCCCGACCATGACGCTAGGAGAGTGTTTCATAGTCTGAGCCATGTAACTTTTTTTATACCATCAATCAACAAAGCATTAGCTTTCATAGAAGATGTAGACCTAGGTTTTTTCGGCTGGTTTATAGGCTTTGAGTTCAAACTTTTCACTCAAACGACGTTTTGTTGTAGATGTACTGATGTTTGTACTTGAGAGCAACAAAGCAGATTGAAATTTTTTGCACGAACTTATGAGGAAGCGCACTACCACCTTCCTCATTATGAAATTATATCTTGGATTGGTGACTTTGGGTTTACCACAGTGATGGATTTAGGGTGAGGCGAGCGATACAGGTGCTTCGGGCCCATCCCCATCTTGGGGGCCTCCTTATGAAAAATAGGATTTCCAGACAGTCTTATACATTGCTTTTAGGCTTTTTAAAATAGTGGTGATCTCCAAAAAAGGTCATCACGGACGAGTTTTAAGACAAAACTCTAATTTTGTACAAATTTGTGTATTTCAGCCCTTCAAAAAGTGATAATCTCCGAAAAAAGAGGTCTTCACTTGTAAATTCAGAATCGAAACCCTTATTTACAACAAATTTACCTATTCCACGCCTTCAAAATTGAAGTAGTCGCAAAAAAAGGTTTCCACCCAGTAGTTGCCCTGTTGGGTCTTTTCATGAATTCTTGCCTCAGGCCCATAAATTCCTTAATCCACATCTGGTCTACCAGCCTTATTTAAGTCGGGAAAACTTTCAAATTTTTTGAATCTTACAGTTGCCTAATAATTTGCTGTCTTCCTGAACTTCAGTTTTTCAGATATTTTCTTTTCTGAGTACCCCTTTTCATGTAATGAAATAATTTTTGACCTTTCAATATTTGTTAACCCTCACTTTTGACCCATTTTTTTCAGCGTCAAAATTTGAAAAAAATACAATTATTTTAAAGTAATACAAGTGGCCAGCGGTGCACGTTGAGCAAACTGCAGACAGTGACATTGTCAGTCACCAATTGCACTGAAGAGACCTGATAGGTCGAAACAGTGTCACTATATAGAATTATTTTGCTTTAAGAAAGCAGCCGCTCAAGGGTTGCAGCAGAAGCATCTATCTCGTAGCAGTACACTGACCACCCAAAAGGCAATGTGATATCACAATTGTGACAGTTTTTCTAACTTAGCGTAAAAATCCGAATTTCAGGCGGATGGTCTTAAAATCATGAGCGCGACGGTAAATCAGTAGTGAATTTGATTACCAGAGATAGGAGAAATACAAACCAAGTGTGCTACGTCATAATGAATAAATAATTGGTGTCTATATTCAAATAATATTTCATATATTTCAAAACAATTTATTGTTTGCTTTTATTAAGTTTACTTTCTTGTCGCAAGTAGAAACAAGCATTTTTTTTGCAGACTTCTATTTAACTTACTACACTATGTGTTGCGCTCGCTATTTATCGAGGAATCTATTTGATCTAACGACCAACGTTGTGTAACAAATCTTGTTCTCGTAACAGCTTTGTGATTGTCGTCCTTGTTGTTGTAGTGCACTTTTTTTTTATACAATTTCTTATCTATATTTATCATTTAGCAAGAGATTTTTTGACAAAAATGCTCGTTTTAGCTATCTTTACAGTTTCGAATGAAATTGGGCAAATTATAACTACCAGTTATAAATAAAACCTCCATTTGTGACTTGGTAATGCATGATTTGTCTTTTGATTAGATAAAACGAGAAAATATACAAGCTGATTATGTGTGTTAATGATGATGAGCGAAAGTTATAACACTGTTCAACATGTATTGTTTACTTTTATTATTTCGGCCAGCTGTCATTATTACCTTTATTATCTATAAAAATTTTATTTATTTAAAATTTATTATATTGACCATGAAGAGAAGTTAGGAAAAACACCATCAGAACTGAGATAATAAGTTGACACATCATTTGCGATCATCAACGATATGATCAAAAAATTTGAATTTCAGGCTATATTGCTTGCTCTTTTGCTTGGTATCAAAGCTAATATCATATTTGGCAAAGATACATCTAAGAGTAACTGGCCCAAACTGAGTGCTTTTGCAAATGCCAGCTTGGTAATACATGTATACACAATATTTCCAATATCTTTTACCATTGGTGTAATACGATGCATGAAGTGCTTGTTACGTCACGTTTGCGTTTTTCAATTTGCGATGATAAATGACGATTTTGTGAAGACTGTTTGAGGCTTTGTTGAAAATGACCAGCAAATGGTATCTAGTAAATTGTAATTAATCTTTTTCTAACTACGTGAAGTTTAAACAAATTTGAAAGGATTTATACTTTTTATCTAGATTGCTCTCAAAACAAAGAAAATTCATTTTATTTGACTTAAGCATACATCATTGGAGATAAATTGCATTAAAAATTCTAATTGTATTTTTTTATCGAATCGATTGACGAAATAACAAAAAGAAATTAAGCTCTAGCCCTATTACAAGGTCTAATGGGCGCTCAAAAGCTACTCGCCGGTTCGCATTACATCCTATTGATCAGTAAAAGGTAGCATTGTGCTCCGAAAGTTTTTAATCAAGTTTCAACCACATTACACCGATCTTAATACGTTAAGATGACACCATCAAAGCGCTTGGAAAACGTTGTATCAGGCATTTACAAAACCTTTAATGGCATCGGTGAATATTTTAAAGTCTCGCTGAAAAATTATACCTCTCATTCCTCGTCGTTTACGATCAATTATGCAGACTAATGCAATAATAGAGCAATCGGTGTAAAATCGCAATAATTCAAATGATAATGTAAGGATAAGTCAAATTTATACATGAAGTAGACCGCTACTAAGCTGTATCTGGATAGCATAAAGGCATCTGCAAAGAAACAACTTGCAAGAATACCAAATAAGGCGAATAAGTCAATCACACTTTTACCAAGCGCATGGTGTATGTAGGTCTTCATAATTCAACAAAGAATAAAAGGTATGGCCCATTCACTGCTGATAATTTTCGGTGGGTGCAGTTTTTTTATTATGATCAATTGCTCTTTTTACTCAATGCACGTGAGTTGCCAAACATGAATAGGAAACAACTAGGGATTTTTATAAGGAGAAACCACAATTACAATAGTCCGGAAGGGTCAATCAAAATGTCCCATAATTGGTTTTGGCGGTTTCTGAAAAAATTGAAAAGATCTTCATCATTTCTGGAGACAAAGTTCTTCCATGTCCATTAAAAAGTTTGTCATCAATTTCATTAACTAGTTACATTTTTTAAAGGGGGCCAAGCAATAGTGACCCGTCGCTTTTGCTAGTCGGGCTAAAGACTCGCTAACGAAGCATAAGCTGGCGCGCATAATTTTTTTCGCGTCATGGGGCCAAGGAAAAGGTTTTTCAACTCCCTTTGCTTTCCCTGCTTGTGCCTTGCACAGAAAACAATTAACTAAAGTTAATTGCATGACTCAATTGCCGTATCTAGCAACTAAACAACAGAAAAGACAACGCATTACTAAATGCCAAGATAAAATGTTTACGATCAATTCGCATGACAAAAATAACGTGATCAAGTAGATTGGACAGTTGGCCCGCTTCGCAATGATTGTGCGTTCAAGCCTCACTACGTCTATATTGTTGCGACCTCGAAAAATACATTCTATGGAAGTTTATAGTCACCATAGATTGCACTGCTCGTAACAGAAATGTAATGTTGCGTATGGCTAGCATTGCCCTTTGTGCGGTCTATAGATCTTATCAACAAACCTAGACGTTCAACAAAAATTAAGTTCTACACTCTATCGTATTCTGATTGTGTTTCCTGCATGATGAATTTTACATCATGGTTTTCTGGTTATTGGGGGGGTAGAGGGTGAAACATGCAATTTTTATCTATTTGAGACTGCCTTCGCACATAGCGGTTTTCGCAACCGAGAATAAAACTTCTTACCGATATTTAGAACAGGTTTTGAGACGAGGCTTCGCTGCTTGATAGGCTACTGAGTGTCCACTAGAGGGTTGCTCTATTTGCACTCAGTATCAGGCAGGGAAGCCTCGTCTCAAAGTCTGCTCTATATATCGGTAGGAAGTTTTATTCCTTGTTGCGAAAACCGGTATGTGCGAAGGCAGCCTGAGTGGGATAGACAACTGGATCTATTGATACGAAATGTGAGCCTGCGATGCCAGTAGCACCGCTAATTCTGAAATAAATCTATAGGAAAAGTTTCACAGAGATGTTTTAGAATAATTCAATAAAAGACTAATCGTGACCGGCAGACAAAGAAATGCAACTCAAACTAGCCGTTCGGTTAAGGTTACCGTATCCCCATTTTTTGTAGGACACCGGCTCCTCCTTTTACAAAAAAAAGCAAATTGATCACCGATTGTATCCAAATATTACCAAATGTGCTTCCTTTTTGGTTTTATCTTATACTCCAAAACAAAACCGACAGAAAATATCATCATAGTTTTCTAACTTTGGAAACAAAGCTAAATTACGGGGTTTACTTAGATCTTTTTTGATTTTTTTTGGTGAAAACTACTTGAAAATTATTTTTTATATTTTTTGGTTACAGCTTAGCTTTTGATTCCAAAAGAAACTGGAGATCTATTGTTTTACATTCTAGGAGTGTTGAAAATGTGGCAGGCTACAATCGTTTCTTGTAGTAAAAGTAAACACAATTTTATTTGATGTATATAACTTACATATATATATATCTACTATTATTATTTAAGATCACACTTTTTAGAGCATTTAAAATTTAATTACCCAACAGCTGTTTCACCCGAAGACCTATCAGGCTCACAAAACCAAAGAAAAAATGCACCAAATACAGATAGATTGAAAAAGATTGCAGATGGTACCTATTCCGGGTAAAGAAGAATACAACAAATGGTAGACTAAAATTAAAAAGGATATTATTGAAATCACTACAATGGAACGTATTTACTTTAACACTGAATACGCTACTCAAAAAGACTATAATGCTGACTACAAAGTTGACGAAACATAGAAAAAATTACAAGCTAACACTCATTACTATTTTTTCCTAAAAACCTTGTTAGTTTATGAAACTGTCGCCAGCAACATCGTAAGAATATAAAAACAATTTTTCATATTAGAAATAATCAAGGAGTGCTTCGTGGTCACTCTATCGGCCTATATCAAAATATTCAGCCGGCTGCAGCTTGCTTCACCCAACGGAAAATTGTGAAAACAGTAATAAAAAGTGTGTGTTTTTCATATAGCCTAATCTCGTTCCGAAACAAAACTATCGTATTTTGAAAGGCAATCGATTAAAAAAAGGCATTGTGGGGGTTGCGCATAGCCACTACGTGTCTCCCAGTTTCTCGAGTCGCTGGCAAAGTCTTATTTGCCGCACTAACAATTAACTAATCCTTAGCCCTAACTAATTCAAGTTAAATACTGCAGGAAAGCAAATTTCCTAACCTTTGAAACAACTCTAATTGTTAGTACCTTGTCATAACCTTTATATATTAAACTGAACTGTTTTTACTCAGCTTAACACTTTTTGGGGGTGGTGTAAAAAGTTAGACCACTGGTGTCAAAGTTCAATTTTTGTTTAGTATAAAAACAAATAGTAAAAATGCATGTAATATATCATCGAAGTTGGCTTGAAATACCCTTTGGTTTGTTAAAAATGTTTGAAAATTGGTAGAGAATCAGTTTTTAAGTAAATTCATTTTGTAAAAGTTTTGAAAAAAAATTATTATGTAATGATCTCTGCTAGCGAATGTGTTGATCTCACCAGACTGGATTATGACATCATAGAGGGAGTTGAAGCGTGCAGAAAAAAGTAAGAAGCATGCTTAGAAGACTTAAAATAATTAGATATAGAATCTGTTGTTGCATCGTCAATTGAGCTTTAATTGTTGTAGACGTTTTTTTCATCGAAAGCACCTTGCTAAGATCTCCCAAAAAAGCTTTTAGTCGCGTTTCTACGATCATTTTTTTTTTGAGAAAATGAAGAAAACAATTTTTACAATCAATCGTTGATTATGACGTAGTGTGAGATCCTAAAGAAATGAAATTGATTCAAGTTGGTAAGTCGGATACCGGCTTTCGTTTAAGGTGAGAACCGGTTTCCTCGGTCAAAAAATGCAATTAACAATTATCTTTGATTATGACGTCATCATGATGTGACGAAAACAAAATTTAACATTTACCCCCTGGTGATGATCAATCGTGCCAAGTTTGGTGCTCGTACGTCGAGTAGTTTTGAAGGAGTTAGAACACACAGACAGACAGACAGACAAAAGCACACCAAATAGAGTTCTGCTGTACAGATGTAGTGTAACAAGCTTTTAATTTTCATGCACGCTAACACACGCACTTACACATAAACGCAAAAACAGATAGGAATGAAGCTCCCCAGAAATGTGTCAATCTCCAAAAATTTGAAAAATGATCAAAAATGTGACAAAAATAGCAAAATTGCAAAAACACTTGATTTTGAAGCTAAAAATTGCCAAAAATTACTCTGAAAAATTGATCTTCATAAAAGTTTCACCATTCTTTAAAGACAAAAATGACTTTAGCCCCTTATACAATACAAAGTATTTCGCCTTTTCTTATTGAAAACATTATATTTTTGAAAATCAAAAAGATAAAAACACAAAGATTTTTTTGAAAATCAGAAGGATAAAAACTACTGCTTGACAACGCTTTCAGAGCAGTAAATATCAATTAAGAACACACTACACACATATAAAATATTACCGGTAGCCAAACGTCTACAGGCTTATATGCATAGCTTTTCCTCCGCTTCTAAAATCCCTTTTTCTCGTGCTTTTTCTTTTTCTTGCAGATGTTGGTACAGGCCCAGAAATTTCTAGTAATTGGCAAAAGAGAAAAGCAATGTTTTGCTTTTTTTGAAGAAAACGAGGACTTTCTTGGGACCATGCTCCTGGTGACGTTCTTTCTTAGAGTGTAGGAAAACAATGCATCACGGAAGAAGGTGGTATTGGTCAGTGGTATATCCACGGGGGAAAGTAGGGGATCACCGGGATTTCCGCATTGGGCTTGCGTGTACTGATTTGTTCATTTTCATTCTAAAAATAAGTTTTATTTCAAAAATTAGACCTAGAAAATTTGATCTCCAAAACAAAATTAAGGAAAAAAGTCTTTGCCTTTGATTTGCAAAGGCAGCTTTCATAGTATCCTACTTTATCACAATATGCAAAGCAAACCCCTCCCCCCAACCAAACGTTTCTGGATTCGCTGCTGATATTGGTTAGTCTAATCACTTCTTAGTCAACGGTCTAAATTAAACCTAGATAATTGCATTGCTCATTCTTGTTGCTTTACATTAAGCAATGTTTACTATGTTGGATTTTTAAGCAGTAGCGTAACTAGGGAGCGAGAGCGGTGAAACTGGTTCCTTATGATTTTTTATGATTGATGATTTTTTAGAGAATATCCCTGAAATTGAGACCGCTTACAGTAGCTTGAAAGCTTTTCTTAGTCTCAACAACAAAGCACAATATAAGCCTAATTCATGCTTGTGAGTGACCTTCAAAAAAAACAATTGTCTTCAAAATTTTAGCTTTTAAATGCCCAGTTTACATATAGTTCTGGATTACTTCTTGGTCTTTCCTTTAATTATAGCGCAAAACATCTGATTTTGACATAATTCTAAATGATTTCTAAAAAATGTCTTTACTAGAGTTTTTACCTCTCCCCCTTTCGAATATCCTCCATTGGCTGGTTATTCCAAGCTACATCTACATCAACCAGTCCAGCAATGGTTATTGGCTGAAAAATGCAGGGTAGCTCATATCGTGTAAGTCGTGTTCTGCTATACCGGAAAGCACTTAGTAAAGCCTTCATGCGCAGCGCTTTGCCTATTTCTAAGATTTGTCCTTATTTTAAAGGACTACGAGTTATCTAATAAAAATGCAGGGTTCTGAATGTACGTACATATGTATAAACACTTTAACTCCTTCGAAACTTCTTGACGTGCAAGCATCAAACTTGTCACGATTAATCATTTTCTGGAGTGAGTCATAAGGGGACTCATGACGTCATCATGATGTTATAATGAAAGATAAATTTTGTAAAATTTGCATTTCTTGACAGAGGGAAACCGTTTTTTGCTCAAACAAAAGCCAGCACCCAACTTCCAAAAATTCCATCCCACCCCCATATAACAAAACGTAACAGTTGACGCTTGATTGCACAATTTGCTCTATATATTTTCTCATTAACCATTTGCGGACGGATAAGGTATGTATAGGTGCAAACAAAACCCTGCCAGAAGACGGATGACGTGTGGTATACGCGTTTTGATTACAGAAAAAGGGACGGATGCTTTTTGTATACGCAAAATTTCTAATAGGCCTTGATTTATCTTTTGGCAACACCGACCGGTCGTGTATCAGGAAAAACATCAAAAATTCAAATTTTTTTATCATTTGATGAGAAATGAGCATAAATTAACCTGGTCCATAAATTATACCATAACCGAACCTATTGTAATAACTTGACAGTGCTCTATGTGCTCCACTTTGGGTTGGTTTGCACTTCCCTTGGTGTAATTATGCCAGGACCTAGCAATATACGTCCAGCAAAAATTGTTAGGTTACACAAATAGGCATAAATTACGAAAAGCCGTTAGGAGTGTGCCAAATATTTGATAGCGCATTTTAGAAATTACTTAGCTATCAGTTTGGCGCCCCCCTTCCTCCACAACTTTACATTTATGCTTTCGTGTAAGTGCTAAAATAAACGCACGAAATTTTGCGAAATGATTTGTTTCCAGCGCGAGCAATTTCACTTAAGCAAATGCTGGAAACAGGTCAAATAAAACATTTTTAGGGATTCAAAAGCTTTTAAAAAATACAGCGGCTATGCGCTACCACACCTAATCTTTTCTACTCGATTCCCATTAAAAACATGGCAGTTTAATTTTGGAGCAACAAATGCCTATGTCAAAAAACATTAACTTTTCATTGTTGTTCTCACAACTACCCATATTTTTAATCTCGACAGTAACGACGGGGGCCCTGCTGTTGAGATAACTAAACTGTGGAGTGCTTGACTTCGGATTTATTTGCTGTTTGCCGGGCTGCGTTTATGCCAGAACCTAGCAACATGCGTGCAGCCAAAACTTTAGGTCGAACAAATAGGCACACAAATACAAAATGTCGTTAATAGCGGGCCAAATATTAAATAGGTTATTCCTGAAAATACATACCAATCACCTTGGTGCTCTTCCACGACTTTGAAATTATGCTTCCATGCACTACATAAAATGAACGAATAAAAGTTTGAGAAATCGTTGGCTGTTTCAACTGTGAGCAAGTCTAATTCCTACGTACGCTTATGCTGGAAACAAAGCAAATAAGACGTAGCCACAGACTCCACCAACTTTGAGAGATATAGACAGAGACGTAGCAGCCGCCCCCCAAACCCCCCCAATTGGGGGGGAGGCCCAGGCCAACTTTGGGGGCCCAAGTTAGTCTGAAATTGCTTTTTGGCTACGTGACTATTTTCAGTTCAGCAGACTTGTTTACAACCGATTTAAACTGTAGGAAGAAATTGGCTTGTGACATCATAAGTGAATGCAACGTCATTTTATCTCGCAGAATCTAGAATATTTCGATTGATTTTCTGGTAGAATCTTGAATATTCGATTGACGTAACAATGCCGTTGTTACGCAACAATCATAGAATGGTCTGGAATTCTGTTTGGCTATAAATACCGGGACAATATATATACACTGCAGAGTGCAGATAAAGTATTTTATTGACATTGTATAGAATGAAACGTTCAAAAAGTGGTGCTCAAAAGAGAAAAGAAGCAGCCACTGCTCGAGATGCTGTAGCGAAATTGCCCAAGATGACAGATTTTTTCAAGATTACTGAGCAGAGTAGACCTGGCACTAGTACCGAGAGGGATGAAGAAAACTATAGTGTACAAGAAAAAGAAGACTATGACGATCAGCATCAAAGTGATTGTGAATTTCCAGAAACTGTAAGTTGTGATTTACCTGCCAATACGCAACCTTCAATATCAAAAATAACTGAATCTCAATTTACCCCTATCCCTGATGACCCATGTAAATGGCCTGAAAGTATTTCTGATGCTCAACGATGTGATATAGTAAAGCGTGGACCACATTAACTAATAATAAATTTTCCATATAATAACACAACTCCAAGGCGACGTTTTTCCTCCAACCATTATAAACGTGTGTTACCTAATGGTGAAAGTGTTTCACGGTCGTGGCTAGTTTATTCTGGGGAATCAGATCAAGTTTTTTGCTTTTGTTGTAAGCTATTTGGAAAAACACTAAGCCCCTTTTATAGTGGTATAAATACATGGGAGGGTTTTTCGAAAAAACTGAAAGACCATGAAAACGGCATTTCCCACCAAGAATGCTGCAGTCAATGGATGTTGCTAGCTGAAGGGATAAGAAATTCATCCACTATCGACAAACGCGAGATGAATATTTTTTTCAATGAAAGACGTTTTTGGAGAAATGTTTTAGAGAGACTTATCGACATTGCCTTGTTTCTATCGGAAAGGAATCTTGCTTTTAGAGGATCTGAAGAAGTCTTAGGATCTCCTCACAATGGAAATTTTCTGGGTATATTTGAGCTTTTGGCAAGAAGAGATCCGATCCTAAAAGAGCTTCAAGACAGAATCAAGAATAAAAACACTAAAGATCACTATTTGAGTCCTACCATACAAAATGAACTAATTGAATTGCTAGCGACAGAAGTTGAAAAAGAAAATTTACAGCAATTGAAATTGGCAAAATATGTTTCTATAATTTTGGACTGCACTCCAGATATGTCACATCATGAACAAATGTCTGTCATTCTCCGTTATGTACTATGTAATGAAGAAGCTGCTGTTGTTAAAGAAAGATTTTTTGGCTACTTGAGAATAAGTGACAGTACTGGGAAAGGCTTGTTGGACGCTTTCTTAGAAAAAGCGACCGAACTGCAACTCGAATTGTCTGATTGTCGAGGTCAGTCATATGATAATGGTGCTAACATGAAAGGAAAACATTCTGGGGTCCAAGCAAGAATGCTAGACATCAATCCCAAAGCTGTTTACGTGCCCTGTGCAAACCATACCCTTAACTTAGTTGTTGTTGACAGTGCTAATTCATCGACGGAAGCATTGACATGTTTTGGAGTACTTACAAGGTTGTATGTGCTGTTTTCTTCCTCTGCTCAGCGTTGGGAAATTTTGAAGAAACATGTGGAGCTGTCCATAAAGTCACAATCTGATACTCGTTGGGAAAGCAGAATTAAATGCATCAAACCTCTTCGATACAATTTAAAAGAGGTGTTGCTGGCACTGAAAGACTTGGAAGCCATTTCCATAGAAAGAAAAGATGGAAGAGCTGCCTCAGAAACAAAATCGTTGATAGCTCATTTATCAAAATGGAGTTTTCTTTTGTCGGTGTTTATTTGGTATGATATCCTATTCCAAGTCAATAAAGCAAGCAAGATTCTTCAATCGTATGGAGTCTCCCTTCATACAATGGAAACGGAAATCCAGGCAACTGAAAAGTTTTTGCAAAACTATCGCACAACGGGTTATGACAGTGCCGCAACATCTGCTGTTGAAATAGCACAGGAATTGGATATTGATCCTTCTTTTCCTCCGTCAAGAAGTGGAAAGAAAAGAAGATTGTTTGATTACCAAGGTGAAGAGGAACAACGAGCTACTCCTGAACTGAAATTTAAAAGCAACTTTTTCTATCCATTAGTAGACCAGGCTATTATGTCAATAAAGGAGCGCTTTAATTTGTTACGTGAGGTTTCTTCCGCCTTTTCGTTTTTATACACACGAGACAAACTTTTGCTTGTGCAACAAGAAAATGCTCTTCTTACTTGCTGTAAAGAGTTCCAAAAAAAGTTCGGTGACATTGATTCTGATGAAATGAGCGCTGAGCTACAGCGGTTTGTTTTAATTTTACAAAAAAAACGCAATCTCAATACGGCTCAAGACTTTCTGAACTATCTTCTAAAGACTCATTTATTTGAATTGTATCCGAATGTGTACATCGCACTTCGAATCTTACTAACTTGCCCCGTGACTGTTGCCAGCGCTGAAAGAAGCTTCAGCAAATTGAAACTGATCAAAACTTTAAATAGAACGTCTATGACAGACAGTAGACTATCTTCATTAGCCATGTTGTCAATCGAAAATGACTGCGCCCGATCTCTTGATTATGACAATGTCATAACAGCATTTGCGAACAAAAAGGTTCGCTCCAGACTATTTAAATGGTACTGTGTTTTTATAACTTTTTCATGTTTTTCAGTGTCATTGCTTTCGTTTCGCAGTGTCTGCATAAATGTCCTACTGAACTCTGGAATCGGTGCCGAATTTTTTATGACTTGCACCTTCGGTATCGGCATGCTTTATTCTGACATTAGCCTGTTTACTTATGTACAAATTGTGGTGTATTTTCTTAATGCAGCTTTTCAATTTTACACCTCTAAAGTGATATGATCTGTGCGCAGGGGCTCTTGCGCTTACTTTGGGGGGGGCCCGAAGTTGGAGTGCTACGGGACTGGATATAGAGCTGTTACGCGCAACCCCTTCAATGTCTTTTTTAATCGATTTCTTTTACAAAAACGGTGCTTTTTATTTTGAAAAAAACATAAACCTTTTATTACTGCTTACACCTGAGCCCAATGGGTGAAGCTGGCGCAGTCGGCTTAACCGATATTCTGAACTTCGACATATTGACGACGAGGCTTTGCGGGCAACGCCGGCTGGAAAATTGTTCTTACTGTATTTCTAAGATTGTTCTTATTTCTAAGAAATGCCCTTATTTTTGACTTGGGTAAATTTTTGTCTCTTTTTTTCTACAATGCGACAGTTTTTAAGATAACTTTTTATCCCGTTTTAAATTTGGTTGACTGGCTGCCTAAAGATACGGGCAAATTAAATTGGAACAAAGGGATTGTAGTCTATTTGTTGCTACTTTTAACCAATGCAATCAGAAAAATGCAGAAACGGGTATACATAGTCACACGAAAAATGCTTTTTTTGAGATCTCTGCATAAAGGACTTCAACTCAATTTGCAACCATAGCCTAAACGCTCATACATTATGTGGCAAAAATTTTGAACAACCTCTATTCGGGTAGAACAACTTTATTATTCTTTTCTTGCTGTCCTTATATTTAATTTCATGCCAACTGTAGCCTTACCTATAAGCCCATGCTTGTTCAAATTGCTTTGGATGGAAATAGCTTTAAATACCGCCGCCAGCATTATCTTTATCATGCTAGCAGTTGCAAGATTCAAATTGGTGGGGAAGCCCTTGATCTTGATTGTCAATTCTTTTGAGATAAGTATGAGTTGCTTGAATTGAATTTGAAACCCGTTCGGATTCCAAAATCCTAGCCTTGGTCATTTTCCCAACGGCAACCATACATCGCTCCGCAACTGCTGTAACTTATCAACTAGTCCTACTGTGAATAGTTGTAAGTAGGTCTAGTAGTGAGGTAATAGACAAGCTATTATGATGGGTTGTGAGGTTCAAGTTTTTGTGGTTATCTTTATCAAGGTTCTGCTCGTAATAACTAGCAGTAGCATAAACAGTTAAACTCAATGGCGCCTTAGATGAAACGAAATGCAGGCATGCTATCTAAAGCTGCGTTAGTGAGAAGTGCAACTAGGCCCAATAAGTAAAATGCCAATAAGGGTAAAAATAGGTTAAAATGGGTGAAGAAAACTTAATTGGTATAAACAGCAGTAGTTCTGTGGCCTGGTTTATGTTATTTAGTAATTGTCTTATATATATATGTTGTAATCAACTGTTAGGTGTGCTGATGGTTTGGAAGTTAATCGGAATCATTGGTTTTACTGTAAATCATTAGACAGCGATGGCTATGTTGTACCGAACCTTGATGCGCAATAACAATTGTGGTTTAGAATTTTTGGTTGAGATTGAAATTAACTTTTAAACAGGAGCTAGGCTAATGTTTAACAAAATCAGTTTTCCAAACAGACGTAAAAATCTTTTGTAGTGAGATCAACTTTTTCAAGTCAACTTTTAGTCCACCTTGGTGTTGAAACAAAACATTGAGGACCTTTTTCGTTTCACACTTTTTCTACTGTCATACCGTATGCGGAGTATCAAGGCCCTGTATTCTTTTTAAATACGCCATTGCCTAGGTGAGCAAATCGATTAGTCAGCGAAATTGTTTTCTCGTAAATGTCCAAGTAGTGTGTTTGCTAGTTTAGGTCCCAAAGGAGAGTCTGTTGTCATCCCGTCTATTATCACATTATCGATTGTCCAATGCCTATTGCATTGCCTCGCAATTATTGGCCTCTTGTTTGAGATCCGAGTTCCATAGACATGCCCTTTTTTGATCGAGCGATTTTTTGCTTTAAAACATGAGAAACATTTGAGGTGCGACCACTCCCAGGAACTGACGACCGAGGAGTTACAGTCGCAGCAGCATACGCAGGTTCGGCAAGAAATGGGTTACGAGAAGGAGGAGGTTACTTCTACAAGTGAGATAAAGGAGATTTTGGGAATGCGGGAGAGAGTTTCACAGTTCGTGGAAAAGAAACACCCAGGAAAAGTTGCAACTGGTCGCGCATTGGAGCTATTTAATGACACTTGCCTAACTCGCGTGTGCAACACTCTGAAAGGGAGGAAGAAACAAACATCTTTGGACAGGCTTTTTTTGAAACGGCCTGCAGACGAAAGTGGGGAAAGCGTGGCGAAAAAGGCAAAGACCAGTAAAGAGAAAAGCAGGGACGAAATTTAAGCAAAAGTACCAAAAAATTGTTCAGTAGCAATAAAGTTCAGTGAAGTTTAGTTATGTTCCATTATTATATTTTTATACAATATTTGTCCTTTATAAATACATTTTTTTATTCAAAAACGCTTAACAAAAACGACTGGGGTGGCATTTTGGGGTCTGGAACGGATTAATGGCTTTTCATTTAATTTTAATGGGGAAAACTGCTTTAAGATTCAAGCAAATTGAAGTACGAGCAAGGTCACTGAACAAATTAAATTTGTATCTCGAAGTACCACTGTAGTCTGGTGTAATGACTACTCTGTTCTACACCCTTCTTGAAAAGACTGACTAGAAATTGTTACAGGTTTGTGTCCAAATCTTAGTATTTCAAATATACGTCAAGTGTTTCAACAAACCCCGCAACGGGGACTTATTGGAACGCTATACGGGGTTAGTTGGAACATCCATCGGTTTGTCGTATGCAATATTCAAAAAAGTGTGTTCCTTCAATGCCAATCTAAAGTAGATTGTAGGCTTGCAACCAAACTAGTCAACAGGAACGACAAATTTCTGCTGACAGCGTTTAGTTCCTCTTCCATTTAAAGCAACAGGTAGTTTAAACACAATTTCTTTTAAATTTTGAGTGAATTCCGATTTGTCAGTGTCCTTAGAAAAAATAAACTAGGGGTGTTCATTCACTAATTTAGAGTAATTTGAATGCTTCAAAAATTCAAAGGTGGCATCCCCATCTTCAAAAACATCAATTATTTGTCCGACATGGTATTGCACACTTTGGCAGAAAAATTTGATCAGGGCGAATTCTCCTTTAATGTCGTTTAGTTGAATAACCTCTTTTATTTCTTCATCGTGGGTTGGACTCCCATCTGATCAGCCCTCTTCTGATAAAAGCGGTGACAGTGTTTCGTCAGAGTCAGACTTTGACGCATTTACCTAGCGTTTATAAATTTTCTTGTTTTTTCCATTTTGCAGCCTGAGCCATAAATTCTTTTTTAGCGGTGTCCGTCAAACTTCTGGTTCTTGCGCGTTTATGCTAGATTTCCGCTTTCGGAAAGCAGCTTTTCTAAATAGATTTACGCTTTCAGGACCGACTTTCACAGGAAAATCAGTTCTATCTGATATTTGGTGTTGCTGGCTGGTTGCTTGCTTGGACCATGTTCCAACTTACCCCCTTTAACACTATTCCAACTAACCATCCACGCTTGTGGGAGAGAAAACTTACTTTTGCGGCTATCAAACAAGGTAATTTAACTTCATCTGTCTTTTCTGACAGCATGGCACCAACGGTCAACACTGACTAGTTAATTTTTGCTTATCTTTCAAGAACACCATGTTAGATTATGTTTTCCAGCAAGCCTGAATTTTACTTTAAGTGTAAAAATCGAAAAAATTTATATCAATCGTACGGTTCTGCACTGAACCTAATGAAACTAAGGTGGCGGATTGACGACATCGTTATCAATCACCAGGATGCAGTAAAGATTTACAAGGATTTTGGGGAATACAAAAATAGCAATGTTTCAACTAATCCCATGTTTCATCTCCCTTTTCCCCCGCCCTTCCATAGAATCTAGATGTGTGGCAAATGTTCTTTTTCTTTTGCAACCTAAAGGGCTTTTTTAAGATCACGTCAACTGATGATTTGCACATTATTTTTCAACTCTCAATCTGGTCTCTAAATGCCATAAACATTTGCAGTAGGTCAGCCAGTGCTGAGATGTTTAGAGCCAAGGGTTCTTCACTAGGTCAGAGGTTTGTCTCTTGTTACGCCGTAGCTGATGGCGATTATTTAGCGACAGACCAATCAAGCTATTCCTTTATTTAAAAGCTAGCCTACCTACGCTTCTTTCTAAATAAAGAGTAATTACCGATCGAAGTTTAATGTGAGCAAAACTGATATATCTTGTAATCAAGATTATATAGTGAAGGTACCAAAAGCGAAAGTTTACGATGCGCAAAAATTGCGATCAGTTATAAGACTGACGAATTCACTGTCACCTCAAAGATAAGCCGTAGCCTATTGCTTAAAAAAGATGTAGACTAATGCATGTGTTAAGAGCATTTTTCAAAATACATGTATTGCTTATCATACACATGAAAACACCTTACGTACGAGTTGTTAATTACGGAGATAAGCACATATTTGGCGCTCTAAAAATAAAGCCATTTAAAAAAATATAATCATTTTTTTGGATTTTTTAGGTCATAAAAATGGTCCTAGTTATTGTGGTTGATTCTACATTTCTTCATTTGACCAAAGTTAAGATAATATAGATAAATCTACATTATATCTGATACCTTGTTCTCTACTGTTTAAATATAATGGCTTTTACAAATACAAAAAGCGATCTCCGATTTCCCTTTTCAAGGCAGCCAGCTCACTGCATGGTGTTGGACCTGACCTCTGGCTTTGATGGAGAAATTTTTCAAGAAGTTGCACGTGGTATAGCAAACTTTTTTAGTATTGTATGTGCAATGAGCACTGGTCCTACCAGAGTTCCATTTTTTGCCATGTTTGCAATGACTCCATACACCGAAATCGTACTATCATTTCAGCGCATAATGAAATCTAGCTATTCTAGAGTTGAAGCTGCTCTTGCTGACATGCAAAAATTGCTTACAGAAGGAAGCGTGCAAACGAAAGACACCCTTGATACAAAATCACTGGAGCATTCGATTCGAGGTGCTACATTCCAATTTCAAAAAATTAAACAAGATGTGGGTTCTGTTTCTAAGCTTGAAGTAACGATAATCATGTGTCATAAACAAGAACTTATGCAATCAGGGATCGCAGAGGTACTTGCAAAGATTAATCTGACAGACATCAGTCATGTCTGTGCTTTATCCGTCGTTAATGAATCAACTGTTAAGTTAGACGTAGCTTACGGTAGCCAAGAGGTTACGGATAGCCATAAAGATGATCACGGGAATGAAAACTTGATGGAGCTGAATGGCATACTTGAAGTCATGAGGGTAGATTGTGATTATCTTAGTATTGAATCCATAATGCGAAACTGGCTTGGTGATAAAAGTATAGAGCGTGAACATCTGCATGTAGAGTTCAAAACTGCGAGGGAAGCAAAACTATTGATAAAGTGCGATCTCAGGGAAAGGTTAATTGACATTTCTGAGTTTGCGCAGAGACATTGTTTTGAGATTGGCTTGGAATTTGGAGGTTTGGAAAGCAATAGTCAAGCGTGTAAAAATGCGTTCAAACCCGGAACACCAACTCCCATAATTAAATTGCGGGTCGTCAAGCGAGTGCAGTTGTCTTCTATTTGCGAATCAATTGTTTTTGGCAAACCAATGTTGCTTTCAAGCTCCAATTGCTGGCAAATGGAATGGGACGAATTAGAAACAAATCAGAATTACTTTAACGCACTCTGTCGATTATTGGTTGAAAGCAAACAAGCTTTGATTTGCGAAAACGTTACTGCTATACCTTGCCGCAGGGGTACTCATCAAACCGAGCAACCTGTCGGCTTGTTCGTGCTCATGGCGTCAATGAATACGGACAGTTTACTGTTGAAAAGCATTTGTTGCAGAGAATTACTTTTGACTTCACAAGTGCCTTTACAACCTCAGTGGGAGGTGATCACCAAAAATGCGATGGATGATATAGAACGCGCTCTAAATTTTGTCGAATCCGAGCCGGAATTCAATCCGCTTTTGTCACAAAGTAGGCTGACACAATCAATTAAAAGTTCCCTGCAAAGTCACTGCGGTAGCGGACGAGAAGCGTTAAAAAAGCTTTCGGAAAACCGTGCAGGCTCTAAATCCGCCGGACTAAACTCTGCATGCCGGAATGCTACTTTTCAACTCGCTAATAGGAAGCCAGCCACAGGTAAAGCGGCTCGATTTGTGGCTCCGAGACAAAATGAAATGCATCAAGCACAAAACTGCAATACTATCGAAGAATCTAGGGCTCCCAAGATAAGTTTTGGTGTCAAGCAACGTCAAGCCAAAACGGTTACTTTTCCAGATTTCACGGACTTTTAGCTCCAAGGTGTTTTCTGTTTCTTGAGAATTTATGTTCTTTTATTGTGTTCAGTTGCAAAAATTCTGTCGGTTATGCAGAGTTTATATTGTGTAAATAACGTTAAAAAATACAGAGCAATTCATTCATCACAGTAACAAAATAGTGAGGCAAATATGCAAGGACGGTTTAGCACAGTGAAACATTAATATCAGTAATATACAAGTACTTGAAAGTGCTATAGCTTAAAGATGTTACAGTGGTAAATGGAAGGACGTAGGTAATATTTCACTTGAAAAAACAAAAGTGGTTTAGGGTCAAAGAGGAAGTTATACTTGATACTTACAACTGAGCTATAATTTTCTAAATTCCAACTACTTTCTCATTCACTTGAAAAAAAATATTTACAGCAATGCATGGAATAAATATGTATAAATGCAAGCATCATTTTACCGCAAACATCACTTCTTTCAAGGCAAATGGTGTCGGAAAATTTGAGGTGATTATTACCTGCAAGCAAATAGGCTGTTATTAGTACTTGTGAATGCAGATGTTAATAAAGTTGCTTTAAAAGGTTATGCTGTTAGCTCTAAACGGCATCATCTTGTCTCTGCAGGCGTCGCATGGCAGGGCTACCGATCAGTTATATCGGGTTGAAAACATCGGCTCAGTCAATTGCGTTCACCCAAATAACATTTCATAATGCAGTAACGAAAATTTGGTATAAATGGGGGCATCGTCCCAATATCCCAAATTTCGATTATTGTACTTTGAACTAAAGCTAGTCGTACAAACTATCTTCATATGTATTGAGGCACAAAGTCAAAGGCGGGGAAGGACGCATTAGTTATGTTCTAGTTATGTGGGGCATTAATTATGTTCTACGATTACAGAAATATGTTATTTGTTGGCAGGCTTATTTCACGACTTAGGGTCACCACCTTCGTAATGATATTTGTGACAACAAGTTCCTTGGCTGCACCTACGCGCCTTGGTTCTTGTTATAAAGCAAATGGGCTTATACCTGCTCCCAAACGTGTTGCATCCGATCAGCCGGTTGGCCTGTAACCTATCTCTAAAAAAGTTTTCCTTCATTAATACGATTGTATGTTTGGTGTCTGTAATTTCACACAGTACTATAGACCTACTGACCAATTTTTTTCTATTAATTTCCTTTCAAACTATGGATTTCTTAAACTATGCCGACCTCCAAACTACTAATAAATGAATACTGCTTCCTTACAAACAGCAAATAATTTCACACTTTCATGCGGTCATTCGACTAAGTGCATGGAGGCTTAAATTCAAAATGATGGAAAATCGCTGTTGGGATTGATGTACATACCAGAATCAAGCAATGAAGAAATTGGCTCACCGCTTACAACGTTTAAGTAATTGTAGGCTTAGTTATAAAACGTAAAGCCTCTGGCTGAGCGTAGGCTTTTTGCTCCCAGCAAAAGCGCATCCAGGAGAGGGCAAAATGACCCAGAGTCCAGCATCTACTGCACAGTTCAGTTATTAAATAAGTAATGGCTTGAGCGGATAACCCACTGATCACATTTTGTGCTCAAGAAGATAATTTTTTTCTAAATCCTGCCAGATTTCTCATTAAAACTCGCCATTTTGTTCGACTTTGCTATACGTGATAAAAATTTCTTAAAGATTAAAGAGAACTCATGCGCGTGACACAACTACGACAAAAGTATTCTAACGTAAAGACCACCTGCAATTCAATTACAATTTTCGTACTTGACATTGCATTAATAAAAAACCCATATTTTAACCAGCATGTTAGCAGTGTAATGTATCATTCTACTTCATTAGGCAGCTTATCAATAATAGGCCTTAACTATTTACGTTTGCTCTCAGAATGACAGCGTATAATACAGGAAGTACAGCTGCTATCTGCTACTGTTTTTACTAAAGTGATATCAGACAACGTGACGTTACTAAATATTAAGGCGTAGAAAAGCTTTTTTGAAGCGTTCTAGAAAAAAGAAGCATGCTTAAAGCAACGCTTAAATGCTTAATTTAATTGCTTGTTGCGTCGCTGTTAAGTTCAGATGTTAGAGCATTGTTTTTGCCGGAAGCAGCTTGCAAATATCTCCCTAGAAAGCTTTCAACCGCGTTTCTACAATCTGTGTTTTTTGAGAAATGAAAAAAAAGTTTTACATTTAATCGTAAATTATGACGTAAGCTTATTTCCTCAAAAAGAGAAGTTTTTCTAAGTCAGTAAGCCGAGTTATGGGCTTTTGTTTAAGCAAAAAAACCGCTTTCCATCGTCAAGAAATGCGCATTAAAAAATTATCTTGAATTGTGGCGTCACCAACTCCCTTGAGACACTTATCCCGAAGCGGTGATCAATCGTGCCAAGTTTCACGCTAGTACGTCCATTGGTTTCGGAGTTAAAACAGACCCATATGTAGAATTGCGCTTTATAGTTTAGATGAAACTGCGGCTCCTCCTATAGAAACACAACATGAAGGGCACCAGAGTAATACTTGAACATTTATGGCCTCTACGCGCATCAAGTATTTATGAAAAAAAGGGTATCCTACGCCAGTGAATCCAAGCAAAAGCGAGTTGAACAATATTTTAGAGATGTCTTCGATACACAAAAAAATTTTATATTTAAAGCAGCTTACTGGTTTTTCTAAGCGAGGAACGCTATGACGGCGTGATATGGATTTGATTGAATTGTCGTATCCTTGTCTTGAATGCGACCTACTAACAGGATGAGATCGATTGCTTCGCATTGATTGGGTCGCAGCGCTCACAGGCCGCTTCTGAAACTTAATCAAACTTTGTTGATGTCTGTGTTCTAAACACCGGGTCGACTTTAAGCATTTACATATCACATTCCAACCAAGCGGATGCGTTGGCTAATCAAGTCTAAAGGAACACTTGATTTGCACTGTTGGCTAAACATTTATTCTCGCCTCGCCATGTGTCATAGCCATGACAGGCTACTCGCCAAAACCAAGTAGGTGGGACTGATAAGAACGCTTACTGACTGGAGAAGCATCCGCTCATTTAGTAATCGCGCTTCTACTTCTCACTCGTACATATTTGGTATTTGATGAATGCGTTCGTGTTTTTTCTCTGACGCTTAATCAAGCAACACTTTCTTGGTGTTGGACGATCATCCAACCTGATGAAGCGACCTACGAACATTGAACTTCGTATTATGGCACTCAGCCTTGTTGTTGGTGGGGGCCACACTACCACTCTGCAATTTGTATTGAAGACTGTTTCGAAATGAGCTGCACCTTTTTCTTTGTCTGATCTTGATCACGTTTTGGTGTGAACTTTGATTTCTGTCCAATGCTGTGCCTCTACACCAAGGAAAAACAAGGTATAATCTACAATGGTACCCAGAAATTCAATCATATTTCATTTTTCTCATACGAAAAAATAAGCAATATACCTGACTTCGTTTGCTCGGCAAAACCTGGCCAGGTTTCGGATATCTTCCCGGCACGTGAAACCACGCTGATTTGTGGAAAACATCAACTGACCTCGAGCTACCACGACTCGACGGCGGCGTATAATGCATATCGTCGATTGTACTGTGTGGACCGTGCACAGTTAACAAGAGACGATCAGGACCAGCAACATGATCACAACGGTGCTTCAGAGGGCTCCTGAAATGAAATATAATTTGCGACAAATTTTTTTTAATCTGCATTTTCGTGAAGGACTGGGGAGTTTAACAAGTGCATTTATTGTAATTTGCTACACAGTGAAGAGATAGATTTTTGATAAATTTAAATGAGCAATCTAAATTTCAGTAATGACATATTTTTTAAATTGCGATAAAAGAAGATCAATAAAAAGTACACAAAATTCTCGCGTTGTTGGACACAACAATAATAAAAAAACGAATAAGTATGTTATAACTGTAGCCTTTGGTGGAAAAAAAGCAGTAAACACTTTTGTCACTACGTCATAGAATAGAAAAGACCAAAAAAAAGTGTAGCATTATCTTGATACATTGTCTAAAACTAAATCTGATCTAGATGTATAGGTAAAAAGTAACTCTGGTAGAAAAGCAGCAAAGATTCCGGTTTGAAAGAAAGGGAATAGCCGCAAGCACATTGGCACATACTGAATTAAAGAAACAGGAAGATAAAATCAATCTTGATAAATATCTTGCATACCTTGCTTGGGTAATCACTTCAGGGTGCTCATGCAAACGTACACTTCTTTTAATTGTGCTTATCTGAAACCACAAAATATCAGATTGTAGTGAACCAACAGTGGACACGAAAGTTTAGAGTCCATCTTTAAACTAGGCGTGATCTATCCACCTATTTCTATTTTGGTGATGAAAAAATGCTCTACCTCCTTGATTTTAAATATACAGATAATATCTACCCTTGTCTACCACGAGCCAGGATTTACTTTCTTAATACATATGTTAGTGGTGTGATCACTTTATCCCAAAATATTTGTCAGTGCTTCGATAGACAATTAGACGTAGGACTTACTGCGTAAACAACGTTTCAGCCGTCACGAACAAAATAAACGAAATTGTTTTGCACATGGTATACCACGACATTGGATACGAGCACCATAATACTCTACATTCATTGCTGAGTATTTTTGAGCTGGGCCAAGCGAAAGCACGGTAAAATGGTTCTTTAACTGGTAAATAGCATGTTGAAGATAGGGTGCATTTAACTCTCCTTACTTCTGATCTTGCTGTGTTTTCTGAGACCAAGCCAGATACATGAGTGCCTTGCTTTAAATCAAAGCGACCCGTTTCTTGTAGTACACCATCTTTGTTAATCTCCCCAGGTACAAAAACAACGGGATGTTCTTTTTCTTCGCTCGTACCAGGTCGTTGATTGACAGGCGAAATTGGAGTCAGTGTTTCCAGTGGATCAGCGCTTTTCACTCGCGTGGAGGCATTTGCACCCGTATATTCTAAAAATAAAAAAAGTAGTAACACGTAGTCGAACCTTTTGGATGCAAGTTGTTGTCGTGTTTACTCCTTATTTTCCTTGGGATGGGGCGCAGTACGAAACAGTTACACTGCGGTCTACACCGCAAACCTAATCAAGATTAGGCTGAGGGAAAACGGTAGTTCATTTCGCACTAGTCATGAATACGAATTGCAAATTGGTAGCCTCGCCACCAACAAGGCGGACTACCATAAGTGCGCACCCAAAAGTCGCCTCTTGCGACACGCTGGGTGAGCAGTTTCGATATTCCAACCCGATGCAGTGCAGGAATTAAATGCAAGTGTTTCGCAAAATCTCCGCCCTCTGTAAACATCATCTGCATCACCACAGTAACTCGAAAGCGTTTTCTTGTAGGGCCGATACAAGGAAATGTGAAGGCAGAAAACAAGCGATTCCAATAAGTCTACGTCTAAAAAATGCAGTTAGACAAAAAGACATATAATGCAAAACTTTCACGCTTTTTTGAAAGCGAATTCTTTAAGTCATTGGTCTTACCTCAACTGGAATTGAACTCAAAGCCTAGCGCCGTAAACGGCGACACCCATCGTGAGTTTGAACCTCACAATGGTTACGTTGTTTTGACCTAGGAAAAGGCACTATAGGGGAATTTTCCCACTTTGAGATAGAGATGAACAGTGCTAGTAGTACTGGGAACTCCAAAGCAGGTCTGAACAACAGCTGCTCCAGCTCAAGCAAAACAAACAAAAGTTTTTACCGCGAGCGGAAAATAAAAAATACACTACGCAAAAAAATTGCGGCATTAAGCCGGCTAAAAAACATAGTAATAATAAACGCCATCGCCGACCAGCAGTACGAGCATCTGGGTAAAATGACTCACTATTTACTATCGTAGGTGAGCACCGGTATTTTCAAAAGTAAGCCGGTAGCGGTACTAGTACTTGAATTAAAAAATACCTCGGTACCGATACTCACTTCAAAAAATATCGAATTATTTTGGCGGTACTAGGTACCGATACATTTTTGATTTTTGTCAAATGAAAAAGGTGCAATGTGGAAACATTACAAACAATTATTTTTTGTAGTAGAAGACAACTCTAATGGGTAACATATAATGAGGTGCTTTTTTTCTTTTCAGCAGTAGTACTTCGGCTCTGGACTAACTTCACGTCAATTTTTTATTTCGCCAAAATAAAAAACAAAAATACTAGCAAGTACCTAATTTGTTATGACAAGAGATCCAGTATCAGTACTCATTTTCAAATTTATCGCCGGTAGCGCTATCGGTACTCAAGAAGTAATTCGTTACTGCTCACCTCCAATTACTCTATTCAATAGCAAGCGCCAACATTAAACAAGTAAAATTCTACCTGATTTAAGACAAGCAATGACTTTGGGCGTTGAACGAGATGTTGATGGAGTTGTAGCAGGTCTCTATAATAAAAGTGGCAGTTGACGTTTGAATCTCCATAACACGTGTGTAAGGTTGACAAAAAACAAAAGGAATATTATAAAATAGAGGTGTATTCAGCACTCTTCGAAATCTTCTAGAACCCTTTTTGGCCTTCCACATGACAAAAATGCGGTAAAAGTAGAACCTAAAAATTAAACCTTAGGATTTTTTTCATTATTCACTTGCAGATTTAACTTTCGAGAAGTGACCAAGACTCTATTTCCAACTGATGTAGAAGTGTAAGCACTGTACGGTCGGTGAATGGTAGTGTTTTGTTTCAAAGTGCGATGACTCTACAAAAAAATTTGCGTTGAAATTTTCTGTGACACTAACCTTAAAAGACAATTCAGCCCTGAAAATAAAACTTCTTGGTAGCCAACAAAGTTTTATTGTGAAAGGGAAACAGGCACTTTTTACTAGCACAATAAGAGGCATGTGCAGTAATACTAGCATAGTAATAGGCATGTGTAGTAATGATCATCACATAATTTTGGTCACATCACATAATACTGAACATTGAAACACCGAATGCTAATGCTGGTCACGACACGCTGCGAAAAGCAAACTGCGTGCTCGAAACTGCAGAGCAGTAGACTATTGTATCAAGAGGTGGGAAGGGACACATGGTGAACAAGCGAGAGCCCGTGGTAAAAAAGCCGTTGACATCACGGTCAGAACTTTTTAAGAACACCTAACCAAATGGAGGACAGTTTGCAGCAGCGGTTCTTTAAGTTTTTAAGCGTGAATACCCCTATTCCCGATTCACATAAAATTTAACTCCCCTTACTTTTCAATTGGCATGTAATCTAATACATCTCTTATTTTGTAATAAAAATACTTAATACATCCAAAATGTAACATCAATACCCCTAAACGAAGGAAAACTTTATCTAGCGATGTCTAAAAGAAAATTTGCTACAACAAAGTTTAAAATCACAATCTTTCACACAATCCTTATTTAACATCACTCACGTTGGCGTCATCTGCAAGCTCAGGCTTACTAGTTTCTTCATTCTCCACCATTTTATTCAGTTCATGAGAGTGCCACGTGAGGGAGCTATACGGACGTTCAGGGGTACGTCTGTCTTTTGATTTTGCCGACCCGTGAACAAACCTCCCGGATGAAAGATCGCTGAGCACGCGTTTGCATTGGCTGAAGAACACGGTTCAAATAGTTTGTACAGTATTGGTTTTTAGCTTGCTTTGTCTTCTTATCTCGTAGGCAGCACTGCCGTGATGCAGTAAAGCTATCATGTGATGTTTTCAAAAAAATCGCCCTCTTCGTTATTTATTATTGTTTAACAAGCACACTCATGAACTGTTTTCTTTCAGCCTTGCCTTTATCCTGCTAACTGTACAACCTTGATATTTCTTTACGTTTGCTGATTAATTGCTTCACACAAAGGAAAAAAACGTCAAGGTTGTTCGTGAAATCTGAAATGTAGTTGTTAGGTTTTACAATATCACGGCAGAGCGGCTCTATTTCTCTCTACACCCAAGATCTCCTGTTAGATCTGTTTTAATGCAATTCCTCAACCAATTCGATTCGTTTAAATCAACGTGACTGAAAAATTCTCGTTAAATGTTATTCTACTTAAAAAAACTGAACAACGATGGCCTGTAGTGCTCATAAAGTTCTTGGATGTTGAAGCAGCATTTTTGAAATTAGTTAAAAAGGACGTAAAATCAACTCTTGAGCAATTTATGAGTTTGTTCTGCCCCGTTGTTCGCTAAAGCTTACCAGAACTAAATCAAATTATCCTTCTCACCCAGCATGCCGCAAGAGACAACATTTGGGCATCCAGTCATGGCAGTCTTTAAGGTCGGTGGAGGGAATACCAGTCTGCTATTAGAGTTAAGGACTCATTTGAAATGGACTGCCTCTTTCTCCTAGCTTGGGTAGTATTCAGTATACACCTTCACATTTCGTTTCATATCGTGCTTCCGTCCCGAGACGGAAAAGAGCATCCAACAGCAAAGCAGATCAGATCAATAACTTAAAAAATGAAACTGTAAATTGTACTTGGTAACAGTGGCGATTTTCTCTCGATCTTCGTAGTTATTGGTCATGTAAACATCGAGGGACTGTTCAAAACAAGACAAAGCTTCTCTTTTGCTCCTCAGCGAGCCCTCCTCGTCAAGAAGTTGCCCTGTACAAGATTAAATTAAAAAAATTAGACACCATTACACACGTAGGTGAATAAGTGTAGGCAACGTGGTTGAGTGAGCTACACGCCGTTTTATACCAACAACGATCGAACGGTTATGGGTTCAAACCTCACAACGACTACGCTGTTGTCTCCGTCGTAAAAAGCGCTTCACAATGATTTTATATGCTTGGCGTATTCCCACAACCACGCAGTTTATTGAAAATAATCCCAAGTAACTGAAGCAAAATGTCAACAACTTGGACTGAACATTTCCTTCGTCTAGCACCGCAGTCGCAGTCTTGCGAGTTTGGAAGGCAGCACTGCAACTATTGGACAACGTACTGCAATGCTTGTTGTTACACCATTGGTAAACGGCGCATGCATACTGAAAAACTGAATCAGTATTACCTATCATACTGAAAACTTTGGCAGCCTTCAATGGTTTTTGATTGAACTGATAGATTTCCAAAGCTTGCTTGTAAGCTAGCATTGCTTTTCTTCGATTAGCCCTGATTAAAGTAAGCGACAAAGAACTGTTAACTGCATGAATTTACAACAATGTCTATATAACAACACAACCAACTAATAAAGCTTAAAGCATAAGCAGATTGACGCTTAAAAGATAGACTTTGAGTTCTTTCCATTTACCGTGTTATTTCATGGCCCCTAGGCAGCTTTGTTTAGCCTGATTTCTGATTAATTCAATATCAAGTACGAACCTAGTTCTCCTGCACCAATCAACAGCCACCTCAACTTGGTGGTGCGGTCCCCGACCCCGTTTGGGTTGGGTCGAAATGGCTGTTGGCCTTCCCGAAAATCCCAGTTACCCCAGGAACTCCTCTTCATTTTTCGCTATGCTGCCCTTTGAACGACCGCAGAAGGGCAGCACACAGCTTCTTTAAACTTGGTCGCCTGTTTTCTCTTTCTCTCTTCCCCTGCCTTTCTCTTGCCCGTCTTCGTCTCCTCATTCTTCTCCTTCTCTTGATGAGCGGTAACGTCCATCCAAACCCTGGCCCTATCTTTCCTTGCCCAGTGTGCGCTGGAAATGTTACCTGGCGGGGCAAGTCAGTGCAATGCTGCACCTGCTCCAAATGGGTCCATCTAAGGTGCTCGCAACTTTCCCTCTCCAAATTCAGAACTCTTGGTAGCTCTCACTCTTGGAGCTGGCCCCCCTGCTGTGTTGCCACTCGTAACACTGTGACTCCCTCCTCGGACTCCTCCGACATGTGTACCTCCACTGTACAATCTAGCTCTTCGTCTGCTAATGCTGCACTCCCGCCCCACCCTCGTCTTCAAACCTCTTATCCCCCGTCTGCCATTTTATATCTTCTCCCTCTGCCACCTCACCACCGTCTCTTGCTCCTGACTGTCCTTCTACGCCTCCTGCCTCCTCTCGCCCCTGATTCTCTCAGGGTCCTTCAATGGAATGCTGGAGGTCTTCGAGCCAAGACCGCTGAACTACTTCACTTTCTTTCGTCCCATCCCGTTGACCTTATCTGTATCCAGGAATCCAATCTTAACTCATCTTCCTCTTTCCGCATTCCTGGATTCTCTGCTCTACGTTCTGATCGCACCAACTCCCAGTCTGGCATTCTCTCTCCTGATGCCATACACGCTAGCGGCGGCGTCATTATTTTCGTCAGGCAGGGCTTATCATTCTCTGAGCTTTCTACCTCCTCTCTTTCTTCGCTTGATCCCTACTCTGATTATGTAGGGGTCAACATCTCTCTTAACAACTCCTCCTCGCTCTCATTTCTTAACGTGTACCCCTCCTCCCCTATTCGCTCTTCTCCGACGAATGGCAGAACTGACTCCCTTTCTCCCTCCTCCAGAAATCTCTTCATTCTGGGGGACTTCAATTGCCATCATCCCCTCTGGGACTCTAGAGGTACTTCCGACCCCCGTGGGAACAAAGTATTTGACTGGGTCATCTCCTCTGACCTCCTCCCCCTCAATGACCCTGACACATCCACCCTTCTACATCGCTCCTCTCCTGACATTTCCTTTGCTCCCTCTTCTCTTGCCCTTTCTTGCTCCTGGGAGGTGCTTCAGAACCTGGGTTCTGACCACCTACCAATTCTTCTATCTGTCCCTCTCTCTCCGATCTTTCGCCCCAACGAGCGTCCCCCTTCCTTCAACTTTAAGAAAGCTCGCTGGGATGGCTTTGCCTCCTACTTTGACTTTCACTGTCCTTCTGCAGAGGAATACTCGTCTCTTTCCTCTGCTGCTGCTCTCTTTACCTCTCTGGCACTGAATGCGGCCAAATCTTCCATTCCATTCGGCCGCATCAAACGCCATCCTAAAGCCTGGTGGTCTGCTGAGGTGGAAAGTGCGGTTAGTGAAAGACGCAAGGCCTTTGCTGCCGCTCACAGAAGTGATGAAAATCGCCACGCTTACATCTCCACTTCTCGACGCGCCTCGCCAGTCATCGCCAAGGTCAAGGCTGAGGCATGGCAGACGACTTGCTCTTCTCTTTCACCGAAATCTAACCCAAAAATTGTGTACTCTCTTCTTCGCTCTATCGCTGGCTCATCTTCCTCGTCTTCCTCCTATCCTAATTTCCCCAACTGTTCTTCTCCCAGAGAATCGGCTTCGGTCTATGCCGCTTACCTGAGACCAGACTTTTCCGTTTCTAGGGCAAAGGTCCTGCGTAGCAGAGCCAGAGGCTACCTTTCTGGGCTACGCCAAGCCACGTGCCCTGAGGATTCTCACTCGTCCTTCTGCTCTCCTTTCTCCCCCGCTGAATTTCTTGCGGCTGCCTCCAATCTTACCCCATCCACTACCACTGGCCCAGACAAAGTTGCCTATCCTATGATAAATCATCTTCCTCGCTCTGGCATGGATTTTCTTCTTCACATCTTCAATCTCTCCTGTACTTTGCATTCCTTTCCTTCCATCTGGAAGACATCTTCTATTATTCCCATCCACAAAATGGGAAAGCTTATTTGACTGTCCTGTTTCCTTCCGGCCTATCTCTCTCACCTCCTGCGTCTCAAAGCTTTTTGAAAGCATCATTCTATCCCGTCTACTCTTCTTTCTGGAGTCTAATTCCACTCTCTCTCCCCACCAGGCCGGTTTCCGCCCTGGACGGTCTACTCTTGACCAAATTCTGTACCTTTCTCAGTCCATTTCGGATGGGTTTAACAAACCCAGGCCGGGCTCTCGAACATCCCTGTCTACTAACGATTTCTCTAAAGCTTTCGACTTTGTCTGGCACCCCGCCCTTTTGCATAAACTCATTTCGGCTGGCCGCCCTCTTTGCTTTGCTCGTTGAACTCAATCTTTCGTTTGTGATAAGCGCACTTGCGTGGTTTTTCAAAATCACGAAAACCGCTACTTTCGAGTCCGTCGAGGTGTTCCGAAAGGATCCGTTCTTGGCCCTGTACTTTTCTCTCTCTTCATTAATGATCTTCCGGCTTCTCTGCCTTCTTCGGTCAGCTGCTCTCTTTACGCTGACGATCTGGCCATTTGGTCTTCCTCCCCCTCGGTCCCCGCTGCGGTGGAGGCCACACAAGCTCTGGTCTGAGTACTGGTGTCTTCCTCTTAATCCGACCAAAAGTGAGGCCTCCTTCTTCTCGCTGGATCTCCACCAAGCTAACCTCCAGCCCAACCTGCTTCTACTCGGCTACGGCCTCCGTTTCAATCCAACTCCAACTTTTCTTGGGGTCACCTTCGACCACACTCTTTCCTTTTCTAAACATGTATCTTCGCTGAAGGCCAAGTTTTTCCCACATCTCAAGGCCTTACGCTTATCTCTGCTTCCTCTTGGAGCTCCTCTAAGGAGTCCCTTTCTCTTCTGTATAAAGCTTTTCTTCGGCCCCTTCTCACTTATGCTTCATCCGGATGGTTTGCTTTCCTAAGCGTTACAAATTTCACCAAATCAAAACGCCTCCACCGAGCGGCCAGTCGCGCCATTATCGGCTGCCTCTCGTCCTCCCCTATCATACTTCTTCTCTCCGAGGCTTCTTTACCTCCCCTACGAGTCACTTTAACTCATTTCACTTTTCCATCTCATGAGCGAGCTCTTCGTCTCCCAACCTCCTTTCCTATTTCAGGTTTGGCCAGACTTGTAGTGACACCAAGACTCTGCAGATCTTACTAAAGAGCTTTTGCGTGCACTCACCCGCTCATGCTATCTTCTACTTCTACTAAGGAGGCTCTTCTTGCTTGCCCTCTCTTTGCTCCTTGGAATCTGCCTTTCTTCTCTGTGGAGTCCACCCTTTCGTCTTCATGCTCCCGTTCTGATCCCCTCTCTCGCCAAGGTGCGGCTTTCGCCCACCTTGACTCTCTCCCCCCTCATGATCTGGTACTCTGGACAGACGGCTCTGTTCTTTTTCCTTTTGGCAAGGGCGGCTTCGGCAAACTTGCCAACTGCTCTCTCTGTGGCACTGAGGCTACTCTTTCCTTTTCAGCCGGCCCAGTACATTCAAGTTTCTGCACGCTCTTTGCTGGTCTCGGCAGCACCAACAAGTCTGCCACTTCTCTTCTCCTACTATCTGACTCTCGTTCTGTCCTCGCCCTCCTGTTCTCCTCTCCATCTTTCCTTTTATCTCAAACTCTCTTGCAGAAACTGTCTTTTCTCTCCTCCTGTTCTATCAGGCTACAATGGGTCCCCGGCCACTCGTTTCTCCCGGGGAACGACGCGGCTGAAGAGCTCTCCAGACGGGGAGCGCTACTCGCGCCCTCTGCAATCCCTTGTAGTCTCTCTCTTCTTATCTCTCGTATCCACTAAACTGGAGGCATACTGTCTTATCTAAATTCTTCGACACACAGGTTCCCTCGATTCCCACTGAGGGACTTGTGCTCCCCCGTCATGCTTGCTGTGTCCTCACTCGTTTACGCTGCAACGGATACAGCCTTCTGTTAGATTCTTATCTCTCCAAGATTGGCAGAATCGAGAATTCTTCCTGCAGCGCCTGTGAACACTCTTCCCAGGACACCTCTCATCTCATTCTGCACTGTCCAGCTACGGACTCTGAGCCGCACACTCTTTGGCGACTCTCTGTCTCTCTACGACCTCTGGTCCAGGTCCGGGGGAGTTGCCTGGCTTCTGGGGCTCCATGGTCTTCCGCTATGCCTCATTCCTCGGAAGGGGTCGGGTAATCAACAACAACAACCTAGTTCTCAAAAGTATTAACTATCGAAAGCATGTACCTGCGCGGTGTCGAAACAAGCTCGGTGCTTCGAATTTGAGTCCCAATCTTTACGAGCTGCAGTTGGACAACACTAAAACACGGAAACTGCAGATATACAAAAATTTACGGAACTGCTGAAGTTTCTCAATGCAGTTATCTAATTTTATCCAGGTGGGTCGTTAAGTTTCTAGTTTTTATCGACTTCCGTAAGTTTCCGTATATCTGCGATTTCTACTATACTTCCTTACGGTAGTTTTTCCGTAACTCCTTTTTTAGAACGAATTTCCGTATTTCTTCAGTTGGTAGTTTTTCAGTAAATCCTTTTTTTTGAATGGAACTCCGTATTTCCATGCATCTGAATTTCCGTGATACTGCAATGCCATATTTCAATACGAATTTCCCTGGATCTATATTTCCGTGTTTTAGTAATGCCCCTACAGTTCAATACTCGTAATAAGCCTGATTTATGAAGTTAAGCACTTAATATTCGCAATAGGCCTGATGTTAGAAGTTGCACACCAATCGTATCCTTCACACGCAACCGACACACCTGTCGACAGAAAGCAAAGTAGAGTAAAGGCTAGCAAGATCTTGCAAAATCTCGGCAATATCAAGATGAACTTTACCATTCCACTTTAGGCAAGTAGCAAACGCATTTGTGAGCATCTCTTCACTTTGAGAAAACAAACCTGGTAAAACATCAATACAACATCAACTTTTGTTTTCATGAAGTGGCAAAAGGGTCTATCATGTTTTTTTTTAAACCTTCGTGTAAGACTTCTTTAATACGCTGTGCTTCAATTTCTCTCTTTTACCAACGGAAAAATCATAATAATTTACATCAGGATTTAATTTTCTTGCCTATTGTGATTGTGTATCCAGAGAACTAAAAGTTGAGCTGGCCTCTACATCTTAAAAACCCGAACATGTTAGAAAAACAAGGTTGGATAAATTGTGTCGTAAGCAGACCTAGTCGTTATCATTTCTACACAACTAAGCACATCGCCATACTAGCTGATTCAGTACCGAAACTCTTCGTAGCATAATTAGCCAATTTACATGTCCAAAAGCTGCTGGCTTCAAGCCAGTCAAATAGATGGTCTAAGAACTTGGGAATTGTAAAACTAAAGGCTTTTTTTAGGCATAACTTAGAAATTAATATAGCGCTTAATTAAAGGTTTGTAACTAAGTTTAAGCTACTAAATGCGGTAATTAACTTAACTGAATACGTCAAGAAAGTAACCCTATGAACGGTAGGCTGATTCAAATCAAATATTGGCGAATAGCTTAAGCACGGTAGGCTTGTTTGCAAGGCTGTAAAGCAGCTCCTTGGCGACCGTAAACACAATGTAAAACATAAATAACTTAATAATTGATCTTGCACTCTAGCTGTATATGCGCTACTTTAGTGATACCGATACACTGGTGCAGCAGAATAACAGCAACTGGGTCAAGTAACTGAAAGTAATCTTTGAGTTTATTTTAGATGATCAAATCAGATTGATAATAGCGTGCTAAATCGTAATAATTTGTTGTAACGGTAATAAGTAAATTATTAGATTGCTGCAAAACGATTGCCGCATCTTACGCTATTTCATGCTGCTAAAACTACCTGAAACTACTTCATATTTTGTAGTATTTTTCTATCTCGGAATGTAATTAAGCAATAGAAACGCCTCTTTTTTGATAATAAAAAAAGTGATGTTTTATTCATTTCACTTCAAAAATAAAAAAGCCTCGGCTTTTAAATGCTATTTTAGACGAGTGAACGCAAATGTCAAAAGCGCACGATTTTTTAGTCCTGCCCGCACAAAAAAGCCCAAAGCTTTTGCGACATGTGGTATAAGCTACAGCGCACATTCCATCGCGCTTAATTAGTAAATATTCTTTAACTTAAAATTAGTGTTTAATTAACTTTCTTGCCTAATCGCATGAGAAGTTTTCCAAACATTCGAGTAGCTTGCACTTGGCAAAACATGCTCTTCCACTTTTTGTTGTCTTCAAAAACACGCTAAAAAATAAAAATTCAGAGGCAAGGTGGTCAATTTTAACTTACCAAAAAACCAAAAAATAACTATTTAATTACCAGTGCTAACAATCGCGCCTCCTGAAGTCTCTTTTCGTTTGTCAAATGAGAAGCTAAGTGAAGTCGGAGTTCAGCTGCAAAGTAAATTACCGTTCAACTGATATCGATATCGTTATTATGGTTAAAGCGTCTGCTTCGCAGTTGGCAGACCTGAATTCATTTCCTTTGATGAGCCATGCAAATGACCTCAAAATGGCATTAACACATTCTTGTTGGGGGCTTGCTGTAGTAAAAATGTTGAGAATAAAATCGTGCCAAAATTACAAAGTCATCGATATGGTTATAACCCTCGCTGCTCATCAAACGCTTTGAAAAGCTTGCGGCAAAACGACACATTTCAACGCTATATCAACTTTTGCGCAACCAATAAACTACTGTTTCAATTTACCTGCTTGGTCTGCTATGTATCTTCTCTTCGTGTACGATAGACTCATTGCTTTGAGCGATAAGTTATCAAAAATTTGCATTGCTCGATCGAGAAGGATAGCATTTTTGCAACAGCTATTCTTTCTGGCGACAGCCACCAGTTCAAAATAGCAGAGCTGCAGCGCAAAGGATAGTGGGCGGGACTGAAAAATAAAGAAGAAATTAACCAGTGCTATCAGTACGCACCGCTGAGAAAAAGCAAGCTTATCAAACTTTGTATTTGCATTAGATAAACTGCAAAGTGTTCGACCATTTAATTCATTAATGAGCAAGCCGTAACACTTTTTCAAAAGTGCGTCAGTCTGTTGATTTTCACCGAGCAGAAGGGGCAATATCATTACGAAATATAACAGTAATTTTCGACGTGAAGCCAACGAGCCACCAGTTAAGGTCTTCAACTCACCACACTTCTGATCGTCACAAAATGATAGCGACAAACATCAAATAAAACAAGAGCAAAAGACAAAAACGAAACTCTAACATATTGCAAAAAAATTAAGCAATTTTTTGACAGCTTCAAGATCCTTGTCAACCGTTCACTTTATAAACAGAAAGTCAACAAAATATCTAACATTTTCAAGATGAATTAACATCGACTCGGTAACTTCTACAGCGATAGATTGATATTTATGACCGAGCTGAAATAAAAACCAAGCAATCTTCTGACGTAGACAAACCGATTCTTCATCGCTCAGCGGTGAATCATCAACACAAGATTCTGGACTATCTTCCGCTGGACGCCATCCTAGTTTAAAAAAATGATTTTTCAACTCGTTTTGTTTTTCCTCTTTTTTCTCGAGTCGGAGGCTCAAGGTGAATCATCGAGATCAGGCCGAGGTAAAGCGCGATTCACTTCAAACCAGTAATGAATATAAATTGTAGACTGGTAGCCACCACCAGCAAGGTGGACTGCTGCTGGTTGACACCCAAAAGTCGCCTCTAATCGCATGCTGACTGAGCGTTGAGCAGTTTGTTGTTGTTGTTGGTTTACCCGTCCTCTTCCTTGGGATAGAGGTATGGCGCAAAAGCAATCCAGGTTTACGCCATCAACCTAATTGAATTAGGCCAGGGGAAAAGTGGCAGCCCATTTCGAACCAGTTGTGGATGCAAACTGCCGACTGGTAGCCCCACCACCAACAAGGTGGACTGCCATTGGTGGGTACCCAAAAGTCGCCTCCTACGACATGCTGGGTGAGCAGCTTCACTATTCTAACCCGGTAAAGCACGGGGTTGAACAGTTTCGCTATTCTACATCAATAAACCATACGGAATCGTTTTTGTTGCAACAACTAGATAGACCGTGTATCACGAATAAGAAGACTGAATTACACTTAGCTTGGTAAAGACTTGGTGTTGAACAAATACCAGTAAAAGCATTCTCAGAAAACTAGTAAAATTGACTTTGCAAGCTCAACAAGGCAGAGACCAGCTGATGTCCAATCAGATTGAAGTAGTTTGATAATCCTTTAAATCGGTTGCGACCGAAAAAGGTCCAAAAATGAATATCAGCGCATTGACAACACGCTAAAACTAATTTCAGAAATTTTTTATATCTAGTGCTAGAAAACAAAGTATTCACCATCATACCAGCCACAAGAAGATGGTAGTCGACTTCTCCTTCGGTAAGAAAGAAAGAAGTACTTTCGCATTCGCTCATGTAGTCTCTGTCTTCAGTCTCCGATCTGCTGTCTTCAGTGCTTTTATGGACCGACACTTCATCATGCTGAGTTACGACGATAATGGCCGGAGGTTTTGATACACCTCGTGGGAGATGAGTTTTCACAACCCGGTCACTGATCGACAAGCGAACTGATTTCTCATCGCCAGACTCGTGAGCTGAATCTTCATCGATTCCATGAAGCGTAGGCTCAAACATTGCCTTAAAAAAGTCATATCCGCAATTCAATGATGCATAAAAAGCTGATATAAGTCAAGAAATTGTTTGAGTCGGGTTAAATACACAAAAAGTAGATTTTTGGGTACGTCATCCAGGGCTGTGGCCTCAAACAGTCGCCGTAAAAAAACGTCATCTGCTTTGTTTTGATGCAATATGCCTGTGGAGTATGAACAGGGTCGCGAAAACTTCCACACAGACTTTTGTTTGAATTGGGGTCACCTAAAATGAAGTTTGAGGGCCACTGATCAAGAGCAAAAGAAGCAGCCCGGTTCAGTGGCTTCCCGACACGCACTTACACAACAGAAAAGATCGGGCAACAACAGCAAGATTTAATGACAACACACGACTAATTGAGCTTCACCTTCAAACAGTGATAAGTATCGAAGTCGTGTTCAGCTAGTTGACGCCAGTACGTCACGTGATCTGTGTACAAGGTTGGATTCCACTGGGATTCTTCGCACATCGCAAGGAAAAATCTATTAAAGAAACGGGTTGTTCGCAAAAACAAAATTAGGCTTTCTGCAGTTTTATGCAAATCTAAACTTCAAATTGTTTTTGGCTAGGTAAAGCTCGGTAATTTTATACGGTTGTTTCAGCCTTACAGTCCAGCCCGTCAGCATACTTTCTTGCGCATTTTTTGCAAAAGATTATGATTTGAAGGCTACGTGTCTCAGCTACACTTGGCCACAAACAAAACTCGCAAAAAGGTAAACTGACTGATCAAACAAGCAATTTTATTCTATCATTATGATTCCAGGGTAACAAGTTAATATATGTATGACAGATGCCGACAAGCCTGTTTCGATCTATCAGATCTCTTCACGGCACCTCTGTCAACGTGAATCGAGGCCAACTACTATGGCTTTCATAACACAAAATCTCCATGAAGAAAACTACAAATAAGAGAGTATTTGAGCTCTTCATAGCATATTCTATTTGTGGTAGCTAAGTAAAAAAGCACAAAGAAAATGTTTTCCAATTTATTCCCGGTGCTTGCTGGGAGAGCACATTAAAAAAACTGCTCATACATACGTGGCTACTGTAGCGATAAATAGTTAATATAACTTATCCTGCCTAGCCCATATTAATTATTATTTAAGTTAATGTATAATAATAGTAATGATGATGATGATAACAACAGTAATATTAAAATATCATATTAACGAATGAATGCTAGCAGAGTCATTTACGTTTTTTTCTCATATCACGTGGTAGTGTTGTGTTGACGTCTGCCTTTGGCAACCTGTATTTGTATCTCACTTTGAGCAAACGAAAAATAGGTAGTAATAAAGGCATACAACGTTCAAACAGCGTGCATACCTTGGTTGAACCAAAACCTGATGAAGCATCAGCCAATCTCTACCTTGTTGAGCCTGCCAGGGCAGTTCCACCAGTTTTCTCTCCATCGACCCATGTTTGAAAAAGAAGTTAAAAAGTAAAAGATGATGACGTTGCTGCTTGTGCTCGAGAAAACTGAAAAAAATTGTTTCTGAAATTCAATTCATTAAAAAAATCCCACATGGTCCACTTCTAAGTCAGAAAATTAGCTAGCAATTTTTAACCAGGCAATGTCAAAGGCTTGCGTTCACCTTTTCCACTGAGACTGAGTGAAGAAACTACATTTTCAGGATGGTACTGGATGAGTAGGATTTGTTTATCAAACGTAATGCTTCAGATTTGCAAGCACAAAGGAAAAATACACAAATCACAGGTACTTAATCAGGAAAAAAGTTTTGCGTTCTTGACCAGTTTTATGATGACGAAGCATAATGCATTTGAATAGAAAATTAACGACGCCATTTATGTGACACTTCCGTATCAAAATTCAAAAGCATAACTTCAATTTGATCGTTTTCTACCTGTCTTAAAATCAACCTAATGATTTAATTGGACAGTATTCATTACCAACCTATCTGTATCGAAAGATATTACAAAAATCACAGTAAAAAGTCGCAAGCGTCAAAAAACTGGGGCCCTGGCCTTTACTCTAAACATTGGGTAAACTTGCCAGCGGATACCGAAGAGTTGTTTGGAGGTACAGATTACGTCTATTGCTTATATAATTCGACCTACCCTCCACCGAAGCGAGATGACGATCTTCCGGTAACAAAAAGAAAATGGCAGATTGCTCTATGCATGCTTACGTGGGCAATCCGGATAAGTCCATTGCCACCTGTCACCAACAAGCCGCCAGTAGCTACCTGAATGAAAATTTGTAATAGCTACGATTACCCCGCGGTATTGGATTAGGTTTGAAATCAAAGCGTAGAGCAATGTCAAGATCGAATAACAAAAAAAGCCAGCAGTAATAGGTTGCTCAAATTCGCAACGTGGTCGAGGAGATTGAAGCGCGGTTGCTAAGGCGACTATGGTCTTGAGTTCAAACAACACGATGAGTGCGCCGTCAATCGCTTAAGAAAGACACTTTGTGATAATTTCTGTTTGGCGAATTCTCACAAGCAGTAGATTTATTAAGAGTAAAAACAAGCGACTAAAGCGGCCGTGAAAGCGTGGAAACTCGGAAGCAGGTGTATGCAACTCGTCTTGTGTTTAGCTTCATTGTCGCTGTCCTAAGAGTGTAAAAGAACGGCAATGTATTAATACACCACACAATGCAATTGCACAGGGTTTTTCGTGACCAGAGAGTAAAAACAACCAAGTGCAGTTTGCCATGTTAACTGGCTGTGCTAAGACCAATGCATAACAACAGCAATAACCAAATAAAAAATCAAGCAAGTTGTGTATAAAAATTGTCGATCTGTAAACGAAATCGATGGCAAAAAGCACAAAAAATGACAGAAAGAAGACTCACGTAAAACATATCCCAATCGTTAGGTGTCACTGTTGCACGACCTCGATAACCAATCAAAAATAAAAGATGGATGATTTCACTGCGATGAAGACCCTGGCGTGAAGACGCAATCACCTTGAGGGCATCTATCACCCATCCAGAGGCGGTATTGCGCCCTCTAACGGACCCCGGTTGCCCTGGGGACGTTTTGCTCCAGCTGTACCGATGCGTCCACAAGACAAAAACAGATCTCCAAAAATCTCTAAAATTTAACGTAGGTAGAAAATATAACGACACTACAATCTAGATGACTGAGCTACAAAGCAAGCGATGGGTCAAACCAGTTGAGTTAGCAAACACAAGTGATGATATCATATAAAATACACCCCAGAACTTCCACCACAAAGCTCTACCAGGGGTACATCTAGAGGGAATCTAAGGGAATGACTACTTTTCCCCTAGCCATGCTCCCTTGTTTAGACGCCCAACAATTTTCTACAAAAAAGCAGCCACGCTGTCACTAATCCTTGATACGTGTCTGCGTTTCATAGAGGTAAAAAGTAGGTGCGCACATGTTACAGTGATGACGAATATTGCCTAGGCAGGTACAGGGTGCAAATTCACTCAATTGCAGGTGATGTATATAATCACGAAAGCAAATCCCTTTCTAAACAAAGCTGAAAGTCGAACCTGAAATTGCGGGGTGCTGTGCACATTTCCACAGCTTGACAGCGTTCCCGATCTGTACGGCAAGCGTTTAAAATGTTTCCCAGAGTGCTTAGATACAAGGGGCGCTCGCTCAACTTGTTATTCCAGATTTTCTCGCGCGTTTCATACTCGATCGAAGATAAGACTAAAAAAAACAAAATAAATCTTTCGCTCTTTTTTGTAGAAGACGATATTAATGATAATTGATAACTGATTAGAATTTATTCAACTCATCGAACAAAAGATTAGCGGAAAGATTGAGGGACTGTGAGGCAATCTTATGATCTTCAATTCAACAGCCATCCACAAAAATTATTGGAGTCGGCGAAAGGCACAGTTTTATTCCGAAAACGTCAGTTTGAAAGCTCCAATCCGCCATCAAAGTTAAACTTCTTGAAACAGTGCACGTCAACTATTATTTTCCAGCTCTGGTAAATAGCTATTAAGTTCAGTGTCAAGCGATCAATTTTTGCAACTACGTATTTTTATACTAATTCAATGCATTCTACGGCATACACCAAATCTTGCTTTTGGTGTTTTCCAAAAACAGAAGACAATAAAGATAAAAAATATAAGACTTTGCTTCACACTTGGTGAAAACGAGACATTAAGCTTTAATCAGTTCCATGTTTTTTCTGGATCAAAGCAACCGTACTAGCGTAGTTTTTATAATACGTTCGCGTAAATCCAAGCCAATTTCACTGCACCATTGAGACTATAGTATGGAGCACCGCTCGGAAAAAAATGGTTCATTTTGTTGCATTTGTTTTTTGTGCTTGTTTATGGCACAATCTGTCCGATTTATAATCGTACAGTTTTTGATCAATAAATTGGACAAAAAATGGATGTATTAGTCACATAAACAAGCACAAAACGCATGCAACAAGCTAAATCATTTTTTTCTAATCCGTGCGTCTGGAAAAAATGCTTTCGTGACATAGTTTTTTGTCGAATTTACAAAGCAGATGATTTCCGATTTGCACCTCATTCAGAATCTGTACGATTTACAGGTCATTGATCAATTCACGTAAATCATGATTTTGTAGGCAGTGAAACGTTTTACCTCGTGGCCCTGAAAAGCCTAAATCAGTGAGACAGAATGTGGGTTGTCCAATTTTAGCAGTTCTTGTCCAAATAATGCGAGGGACAGGAGTGTATGAAAAAATTTTGGAATCAGTTTTTGCTTTGAAAAATTTGAATAATGGTCTTGATGTGTTTTTTGACAAGAATTTGAGTTTGGAGAAATTTGATCTCCAAAAAAAGGTCTTTGAGGGAAGTTTCAATCAACTTTTTCACCAACAGCACCTGCCCCATACTTGGCTATTATTTAAAAAATCGTGCGCTCCCATACTTTTTCTTTTGACGCCACAACGCTAAAGGACTTGTTGTATTTACTGTTTGAGGTGGTTTATGTTGTTTACGGTTTATTAGCAACTTTGGCAACTAATCTAGCAAACAAGCTACATAGCGTTTGGTTAGGCTCTTGATAAGCTACAATGCTATCGGCTCAGGTTTTTTTCTTGTTGCTAAAGTAAAAACTGTTAATAGTAGCTGAATAATTCCCATTTAAAGGTGTAACCACGTCAAAGCGTATCAGAGTATAAAACTTTAGGCCCAGCCTAATTCAGAGGTATATACAGTAGTTTTAGCAATTTAGGACAGAATAAGCCTAGTGCTGAGCTAGTGGCTTTGCTTCTTGACCAGTGGACATTGAACAGTCTTAACGTCATGGCTAATAAACCATGAACAACATCAACCACTTTAAATTGTGAATATAACATGTCCTTCCTAGCATTATTTAGACAAGAACTGCTGAAAGCGGACAACCACCTTTTATCTCACTGAATTTGGTTTTCATGGCCACGAGGTAAAACGCTTCTCTACCTACAAAATCATGAATCACGTAAATAGATCAATGACAGGTAACTCATAAAGATTCTGAATGGCGTGCATATTGGAAATTATCCGATTTATAATCCGACAAAACAGCTATGTTCTGTAAAACATTTTTTCCAGACGCGCGGATAGGAAAAAAATGATTTAACTTGTTGCATTGTTGTTGTTGATAAAACTTGTTGTTGCATTAACAATTTTTCCAAGCGGCGACTCATACTATAGATCAAAAACTCACATCAAAATATTTCTAAACAGCTACTAACAATACCGTTTTTGTTTAGGTGATTCTCTAAAATCGCTCTTTTTACTGACAAATCAATCGTTGGCATCCACGCCATCGTAACGTCACTTCTAGCTTGCAACACTTTGCAGGAAAGATCAGAACTACGAGTTGTGACGATGATCTTGCACCATGGAGGAAGTGACTTTGGAAGCCATGTGAGACCTGCACATAAAAGCAATTGTTGCAATAGTCCATGTAAAAAAAGAAAGGGAGATGCACCACAGATCTTGAAAAGGATAAGCCATAGCACTGATGAACGCAATCAAAGTACCCAAATAATTGACTCCGAAGTTTTGCCAGTCAATAAACCAGAGTCTTTAAAAGTCAACTTGTCATTTACTGACAAGAGAGATTAAATTTAGAACTCACTGATCGTGCAAGTAAGTCAACATAAAGGAAGCATCTTTTAACACCTTTGCGTTGAATTACTAAACTACTTAAAAGCATCCATAAATTCAACAAAAACCTCCGTCCGGTGAGCAACCACTCACTCTATATACACAAGTCATTTTAGCATGGCCTTTTAGTATGTAATTCCGTAACATGCATTGCATTTTGTTTGAACATCGTGACCGCCCCGCTAACACAACTTCTTCACTGCTCTAAATGTCGATGCTATTCTTCTTTTTTTTGGCATGGAAGCACGACTTGACGATTTTTCTCATTAGCACATGTCCGCGTTCACGATGTTTCGCGATGTGCACGAAGAATGGTTAGAGTTAAGTTTGGTTAACAGCAAGGGACATTGCGAATGTGCCATTTGGAAGGCACCGGCATGAAACGGCAATCAAAGTTCACAACACGAAACCAAATGAAAACAAGGTAGGAAAGCGGCAGTCTATTTCGAACTAGTCATGAACACAAATTGCAGAATGATAGTTCCACTATTAACAAGACCGTCTGTCATTGGTAAGTGGCCAAAAGTCATCTCTCATAAGATACTGGGAGAGCAGCTTTATTGTTCTAATCAGGTAAAGCAAGTGCAGCACTTGACCGCATTCGCGTGGGAGGCGACTCATCAAAGATCCACCACATTGCGAACAATCACGCTAGTATCAAACGTATAAGCCTACAGTGTCACCTTTTATTGAACCAATATCTTCACCCATTGTCGTTGCAAAGTTGTCAATGCTGTCAATGACAATAATGCACGGTAGCAGTTGTAAAGCGCAAGCAAAAGCTTCAACGAGGCCTTTGTAACTTTCCACATACGAAACCAGATCTCGACCAGTACTTCTGCAAACAATTTCATAACATCTAGAAGCAGCTCTTAATATCGATTCCATTCAGTAGGCTTTTTCAAAAAGTCAATATAACATTCACAAACTATTCTGATTCTAGACACCCTACTTTCCAACAGCTTTTAGCGTTATCGTGAAGTAAGAACCGTTTAAAGCCTACGTCAGAGCAACGATTTGTGACGTTCCGAGTGCAACTACAGCGATAATTTGCTGCTAAGACCAATCCGGTACTTGATTGTACCGGCTTGCTTAGACACTTTCAGCACGCACCGGCTTGGTTAGTTACATAGAGTGGCTTTGCAGCCAATAATCTATACGCAATTTGAAAAATTGCTTGGTGCGACTTAGGTTGAGGCTATGCTTTTCTAGTGAAACACATCTCACAAATAGGTCAAAAGTATTACTCATGACTCTGAAAATCTCTTCTTAAAGAACACATTATTTTTGCCATTAGCGTTTTTATACTTTTTCCAGGCCTATTACCTTGGTTAAATTCACGAAAAAACGACTTCTACACCAGAAGCGTGACATTCAAGAGTAAAGAATCAACTGCCGCTCATTTTCTAGCAACTAAAAACTATCGAGGTTTCAGGTTATAGGCTTTCGACAGATCAACTTTGAGTAAACTCTACAACCTGTTGGTTTTAAATTCAACGAAAAATTGCTTTTGAATCTTGGTGGTCTTTGGCAAAGGCATTATTTTTTTCTTCATGTCGTGGTATTCACTTTTATCCTTCGGTCATGAGAAAACCTTTTTGTTGGTTTAACTGAAGTAAGCTAGTGTGCAGACTCGCTTCAAAATTGCTGATGCTGCTGACACAGTGTATTTTTACCACAAGCAGTGCAATCGAAGAGGAAAATTGCATCATGTTTCAAGGTCTGAACGGAACAACACTGCCATCACAGACAACGGTCCAACTCATTCGACCACGTTGCCTATAACTTGTGATAGAAATGTACAATGCAGCAGCATCGATAGCTTCAAGGACACACGTTGTTCTATGTATATCTTATTTTACGCATAATACTTTCTGATGCCACGTCAATTCTGCGGGTTACTCTTCTGCACCAGATGCTGCGAGACTCGGGCTTTGCAAATGCTGCGATACCTGATTTTTATGAACCTCAAGCCTTTAACTTAGTAGAGGTCCTCTGATACAGCTGCCACAAGAGAAAGCCAAGGTATAGAGCAATTATGTTGTTATCATACAAAGCTTATGTCGTGTACGCAATCCATTTAATTAATTGAGTGGTGTTGAAAAGTACACGGACAAGACTGAACACCAAAAGTTTGGTTCCTTTGGTTCTGTACTGAATGTTTAGTCAAAGGCAGTATAAAGAAATAGACTTCTGAAGTATTACTGTTTAATTCGACAGAATAAAATTGATGTTCTTCAAAAAAAAATGTTAATGAAGTATCAGAAAGCCAGAAACCTCCGAAAAAAATTAGGTTTTTACATTTCAGGGTAAGAGTTGCCCTCTCTTTGCATAAGACCTCGGTTCAATGTAAGTGTCGCACACATTTTAATCTCTATTCAACATTATCAACTGCTTACTTGACTTGGAAGTATTTTTCTCTGATCGTTCGGATACACCTGCGAAGAAAGTTTGCCGGGTCATAGCTGAACTGTGACACTCCGACAAACTCAGATAATATCTGCAAAAAAGTACATTAAATTATCATAACTGTTTTCTAGAGCCTCAGCTATCCAGCAATAGACCAAGGCTTGCGTTATGCAAAAGTGATCACCATCAAAATATTTCATCTAGCGATGCATCAAGAAAACAAATTCTGGATATGTAGAATTCGTCAATCTGTAAAAGACAAGACTGGAAGTGGGATTTGATCCCAAACCAGCCAGTTGGACAACAATAAAATGCTACATAAACATTTGTTGTATAGCTTCTTATTGTACAGTTTTATTCTTGTACAAAAATTGAACATAACGTAAGGAATTTTGAAGAAAAAATTAACCAAAAATTCTGGATATTCTTTGCGAAATTCCAGCATCCAGTTGGTCAGGAAAACTGTCTTCCCACTTCCGATACCACCAACTACAGCAAGGATGCTGTTATTGTTGAGTGATGTCTCATCAACGTTGTTGTCGTGCCTGAAACAAAACCAGTACCGAGACATATTTGACTTGTTAATGCCAAGGCGATTCACCGACAGGTAAACTAGCAGTCGCACTTGTGAACTTCAGGTACTCGATTGCTGTATATTGGGGCATGGAGGCAAAAGAACAACTCCCGAGGGATGAGGTAAATTTTGAAAATATGACGACGCCACACCAGATACCCCTAATTCACAGCGGTAGAAATTGTGAGGCTGCTGAGTGAGCAGTATGATGCGACGTAAGAACGATATAAAAGCACCCACCAGCGGTAGTCCATCATGGTAATTTGTTGGCGGATGGATTACCAAACTGCACTTTGTATTCGTGACCGATTTGAAATAAACTATGCTTTGCGGAGACTAATCTTGATTAGGTTTATGACATGAGCTTCAATATTCTATTTCACATCGTGCATCGACTCAAGGAAGTGGAAAGGTAGACCAAAGCCACAGAATCAAAAGAGCCGAAAACTCTTTATTGCTTGTTTTGAAACTTTCAGCTCGTTGTGAAAAGGGCATCAATGTATACGATACGCTGTATAGAGTCCGACACTGGAACTGGCAAATATACATGAGAGTTGAAATAATTTCACAGCAAGCTAAGTATTTAATTCAATAACGTCTTTGTGTAATAAAGGCAAGACAAAGCATTTAAAAAGCCCAGATTTATGATTTAAATTCAGTTAAATGGAATTTGATTGATGTAAAGAAATCGGACAACAGTGATAAGATTACCAACGACACAATAGCAATGGACACTTAAGTGAAGTGCTCAAATTATAATGAAAACTTTTGTCGCCCAGAAAGAGCCATTACAGTCGTTGTTAACGCTAAAGTAGTCATTGAGACGCTTCAACGAGCTATCAGTTTATTTCACACCAAATCATCAAAAAATCCTTCACCTCTGCGTGTTTACCATCACATACTATACTTTGTTCATGCCCCATTACATCATCTAAGTAATTTACGGGAATATAACATTGTTAAATAATCCAATAAGCTTCAAAACGCGCCCAGTCAAAAGAATCTGTCACCAGCAGCCAACCATGAGCAACTGAAGAGCTGAGTAAGCTAGTTGATGTAAACTCTTCCAATGAATGTTCATAGAACAAATGGCTATGCTACGGTGAAAAAAACACATGATTTGCTGATTCGATCTTATGCATTATATATCAATTTTCTACAGATCGAAACTGTTAAAATTTTAAACTTTACTTTCTATTTTGACTAAAAACATAACCATTTAATTTGAACAACATACTTAAGCGTTTTTAAAAACGAGGCTGTAGTTGAAAAAATCCCATCACCAACTTTAAAACCAGACAGTGAAATTGCATCTTTGGTATATAAATCTTCGTCTGCAAATGAATGCAATAGTTAAAGGTGTGAATGACAATGCAGTTCGGCACAATCAAGCACTGGTTTACAATTGTGAAGTTGTGAGTTCAATGTCTCCTTGTTGTCACGTTGTCTACATCTTTGTGCAAGGCAATTTTTCTTGTTTGTTGCAACGCTTGAGGAAAAAAACTGTGCTAGCAGTGCAGCAAACTCTGAAGCTGGAGTATAAAAGTTATTCTACAGTTTGTTCAACTATAAAGATTGTCCTGTGAGTGGAGAAGAAAAATATGGGGTCTCCTAAAGAATCGGCGATATTGCTAAAACTAATCCTAATTAACTATCGCCCTTAATGCTGATAAACTAATCTGCAATTTTGTGAAAATTTTACGTTTCAATGGTATTCAATTTCACATATTCAGCAATGCAGCAGATTCTATAGCAGACTCAACAATTGGTACCAAAACTTTAACAACATAAGATCAATGTTTATCTTAACCTGTTAATTCTCCTCCAAAATTTAATTTTCGATTAGAAAGATAGGGGCCAATTGCAAGGGTGTGCAAAAGCAAATCTCCTTCAAGATGGATCAAATCTTCAAATCTAAGATACTTGCTAACACTACGAAAAATCAAGGATTCTTGAAGCTGGCTTTGAAGAAAAAGTTGGTCACCTGAAAAAAATGGAGTCAAGGAAACAAAATAACACAATTGTGTTTAGAAGTGCTAAATTGTAAACAGAGCTCGGCCATTGACATGCTTCAATATAAAAGGCTATTTAGCAGGCGAGTGACAACACAATAGGATTAATTACAATATAGGAAACACAAAACTGTTACGCTATTTGAATCACCAGCTATTATCATGTGTTTTCATGTAAACAGAAACACACATATTACATGAGGAAGAAAGCCACATAGTGGCTTGAGACAAAACTCAAAAATCAATTAATTACAAGTTTACTTTTATACTTCACTTGATGTTTGATTACCTGACCTAAAAATTTTTGATTGTTAAAAAAAGTAATGTAGCTTGTAATTGTGTGCTAACACAAAAATGAAAACAAAAATAATCAAATTACCATGTATATGGTGCAGAGAGAAAGGTGATAAATATGACATTATAACTTCGGACCAATCCTTAAGCAGTGCGTCTCCTAACTCTTCTTTGGTGACAAAGAATTTGACTGGAAGACCTTTGTTGATAATCTGTAACTTTAATTCTGCTAGCTGTGCTTGTGCATATTCACTTTCACTTTCCAAGAGTGTTTCAATGTTTTCTTGCTGTGCATTCTCCACGCAGCATTCTTTTATGTAGAAGTAACAATGTTTTGGAAAATGAGATTCATTCAAAAAACATGCTAAAATGACTTCAAGATTCATCATACTGCAACAATGAAAGTCCTTCTCCAAAACCCAAGGATATTCAGTGGAAGCAGTGAGCAGATTAGAATCCATTAAAGATAGGGCTGACTTAGATGCAGTGGTAGCAGCAACACTGGGAGAAAGTAGGTCTGAATTAGGCAATCTGTGAGACCCATAATTGCTTCCAATCACACAAATAAAAAAAGGTAATGCAGACCAGACATTGTTCAATGCATTCTTTAAAATCATATCAGAAGAAGAACGATTGTCAACAGCACTTCTGCGAAAGTCTAGAGGCAAGAAGTAGCTGCCTCTTTCGCTGCACAAAGCATTGAGCCGGGGAAAGACATTAGCATGAAGATGCTTGAACTCTTCCTCCAGGTCAACAAAAGTGCTGCTCACATATGGGCAAATAGGCAGACGATAAGCTATTCTATTATGTCGCAATGTCTTTGAAGAATCAATAAATGGTTCTTTGATACCAAGCAGTAAAGAAGCATCCAAAGTAAGCTCATCTTTTAAATTCACCATACTTGAATTCTTTATTATTCTTATTAAAACAATGGTGAACGAAACAACTTTATCATGTTAACCGCACTTTCAAACTATTTCTTATTCAATCAGTTTATTGCGACTTTCAAAACATACTGCAATGCATCTTATCTAAAACATGTTTATGTTATATCATGGTTGGACTACACTGTTATATGGCAAGCCGACACAGTTACATGTAGTGGAAGACCAAGGCTTACTGCAACGGTGCAATGCTGACTAAAAGTAATTATCAATTATTATATCTCTCTCTCTTTCTGTAAGTAAATATCCACGATGATATAACTCACCCATAATGCATACCCTATACTAGTAATATATACAGATGAGCAATCGCACTGCCAAACGCTGAAACCTAATCGTTCTTGTCCAATAACTTTCTGCTGTTTCGTTGGTGCTCGCACTAATTTGAATGGAAGTGAAACGCTTTAGTGAAAAGCGAACTTCGCTTCTCTAGCAACAAGTTTTTTATTGCCGCTCTTTACCGCTCCTTACGGACAAATATTTTTTAGCAATACCACCACTACAAGTAGTAGTGAACACGAAACTCAAATTGTGCAATAACTTGCCTTGGAAGTGACGAATCAGAAATGAAAGTTCTTTGCCAAAACCTAAAGCTTTTTAGGATCAGTGTCAAGTAAGTTGTGATCAGATAGAAAAAAAGTTCATCAAAAAAATGAAAATGCCAAAAGAATGTAAATCTTTAAAGAAGATATGGAAGAAAGAGCGTGGGGAACCGCCACGTGGGAAAGATTTCTCCTCTCAAATATAATCTTGTTTTGGCCAGTTAATAGTAACTTGTAATAGAGCGGTTTCAGAACTTTCATTCGCTCTTTAGGATCAATAGTTTGATTTTCTGTTTGGGTTCAACAGTTTGACAGCTGCGTCAACCAAATTTAATGTGCGGACCGGCCGAGGACGATCAGTTTCTGACTTCCAGACTCGAAATACTTTCACAGCTTCCTCAACTCTAAGTGATTTGGGTTCAATGAATTTAATAAAATCTACAGTAGTTACAAAAGCAACACAATTCAACTGTTCAATTTAGCGAAGTGACGATTCAGGTCAACAGCCAAAACAAGCGTGAATGCGAGGATAAACACAAAAACAAAAAGTCATCAATACCAAAGAATTATAGCCTACTAACATGGGAGCAACAACTGGCCCTTAACCAAAATTTTTTGTTTGGGGGTTGACAAAACTATAGCCTAATGGCAAGGTGCTTTACTAAAGTTCATGAGCCTCTGGCGATATTGAAAAGGTCTCTCAAAATCAAAAGTGTTCTTTGTAAATATCTGAAATCAAAACTTAATCCACCATTTCGGAAGTGTTTCATGAAAAACTTTAAACTAATCCAACTTCGTGGGTGTCTCAAAGGGTTTCGTCCTCCAAAATAGTGTCACACAGCGCAAATCGCTCTTCTCCACTACCGTTGAGAACACTGCTGATGATATAGTAAACTATAAAATCCTACATAGCTTTGCTTGAACTATCTTCACTCTGCTTTTAAAACATTTTTGGAAAGCGTGAAAAGTAAAGCCAAATGTTTCCAAGAAACTTTTGAAATCATTAAGCCAGTCTAAAAGAGAAAGTTTTATGACTAATGTATAAGACTATGTACTAATCCGCGACCCAGCGATTCAAGTAAATTTCGCATTCATGTAATTTAAGGTAACCATAGGCCGATGTCCTCTCTTTGCTAGAAAAAATATTGTCCTCCGAGGATTCATAAAAATGCTTAAATGTTCTCTTTTTTCAAAATTTATCACAAATTTCCACACAAAAATCCTCAAAGTATTTACATTAACTGTCATTTTATAAAGCAACTCAAAATTTTGATCGCAAAACTCGTTTTTGTCAAAGCAAGATGGACGGACCATTTCAACTTCCATATGTGTTTCGATCCCGGAAGAAAACCGATGTTTTTTTGTTCAGCGCCGAGAGTTTGATCCAACAGGGTAAGCTATTCTCCTTTTAGACGTTGGTAATATGGTACACGTAACGTAATCCCATTTTTCCTGCAAAAGTGGATTTAGGCCTGATGATTTGACCGTAACTTACGATTAATTTCTGGCAAATGAATAAATTAAGGTAAAGTTGATAAAATTCATAGTCTGTGGGAAAATCCAAAAAAAATCATATCTCGGTAGAAAATCTCGCAAAAAGTGCAATTAGTTACAACTATTTTACCAGAAAATAATTTAATATTGGGTCGCGCGACGCTATTTTACATTCCTACAGCATAAAACTTAGGTATACGTTTTAATTTAGATATATGCAGATGAGGGCTATTAAAAGACAACAAAAGTCAATTTTTTTGGTAGTAGAGAATAACAAAAAATTTTGGACATAGGCCTACCAAGTTCGACAGTCGTGGGATCAGTACTAGCAAAGTTATAAATCCGATAAAAGTCAATTTTTTGTTTCTTGGTAATTTTTTGATGTTAGGGTAATTTACGTTTAAGCACCAGATTTCGCATATTTTGTTGCTTATTTGTGTTGTTACTTGCTTCTTTTTTTGGTTCTTGCTTTTGTCGGGGAAATTGAGCAACCAGATTTTATACCTCCACCGATTGAGTAGAACGGGTTGCATCAACGTTACCCACAGTATTTTTGCTATCAAGGTGATATACTATACTTATGACGCATGATATTTTGGTGAGAAAGATAAGTTAGAGTCTTTAGCGAAACGAGAATAAAAGCATAGAGTTGAAAAAAAATTACGAATAAGTGCCCACACGAATAAAAGTGACCTTATAGGTTTTCCTGTTTTTAGTTCTTTTTTCTTACAAAGTCAATTTTTGAAGTACAGGGTGTTCCAAAAGTCTTGGGCACATTTCAAGTCCTCATTTCTGCTGATCTATGAATGGTAGTTGAATGAAACTGTTGTCATTTTAATGCTAAATTTATTGAGTTTTTTTGTCATGCTGATAATTTTTTCATATATTTTCATGTAGCTTAAATAACTAAGAAAACCTAGATCCACCAATGGCTTTCACTCAACCAGAAAAAGCGTTTTGTGTCCTTGAACTTTCAAAAACTAATTCAGCGACACTTGAAGATCACGTTCTCTTGCCCTGATATCCTAGGTCTCCAAATGTCACATCCTGCGACTTCTTTTTGTGGGTTTCGTGAAAGCACTGATCTATGCGCCTCCCCCTTCCAAAAGATGTAGCTGATCTCAAAGCCGAATAACGAAAGTTGTTGCAACTTGCAACCATAGACAACACAATGCTGGAACGCATTTTCGCAGGAATTTGAATTTCGGCTTGATGTGTGGCGTATGACTAATGGTGTTCACATTAAACATCTTTAAACATTCTATAAAAAACTTGAAACTGCAAGCTTTCAGAATATATCAGATGCATTGTTATTTCCTTAATAGTTTTTGACATATTCAACGTCAAAATGTGCCCAAGACTTTTGGAACACCCTGTATTTTAGGTCAATGAAAAATTGCCCTAATGATGAGCTATTAGGAAAAGTGAAGACTTCATATTGAAAAATGCAATCCGACAAGAATATTTGAGTAAACAGAATTATAATTTTTGATGGTTTTTGTAAATCTGAATGTTTTACACTTTTTTTTGATCTTATGTACGTATTTTATACATTGCGCTTAATTGTAGATAATCGTGCGCTTTTTTCTTGTTGTTGTTATGATGCTTGAAATTGTCATGAACTTCAAGTCAAACAGAAAAAAACGTAAAATGTATTGCCTAAGTCTATTGAGTGCAAACCTGTGTAATTATTGCTTTTTAATATTATCTTTTGATTTAATTCGCAAGCTTTTGACCATGTTCATGGTTCATGTAAAATCGATTATGGACAAAATGACATTTAATGCTTAGTTATGCTACTTATTATCAGTAAACTGAATAGGTGTGAATGTTAGCAAGCTTTTGTCAACAAAAGAAAAATAGAAATCGGAAAGAAGACGACGAATTATGAAGTAGTGCTGAGTGAAAATCAAAACAAGGATATGGCTTCGTATTGAATAAACTCAAACGCTTTGGGTTGAATGTCATGGGAAAATCATTTTTAACAGGTGTTAAAGGTTCATTAATATTAAACCATTTGCCTTGTCGATGGACATATCGGGAGACTAAAGATTAAGATAAAAAAAACAATATTTAAACAGTTTACTACAATGAGAGATATTGTGATGTTATGTCGTAACCCAATTACAACAGTTTTGAAAACACTGTTAATATTTTTATGATGAATCTGCATAGAATTTGATATTAAATCATCTGTGTCAATAAAGTACGCAAAATGAATAATGTATCCATCTCGTGTTTTTTTCTTTCGATCACGGGAAAACTTTTCCGGTTGTACCCAGAACAACTTGCCTTCGGATCTTTTTCAATGCAGCCTAAACTGCTGGCACAAGGCATTTCTACCAATAGCCCGCAATTAAGCAGGGTGAACTGCCGTCAAGTAGTTTCCCCGAAGCCCAGTAACACAAAATCTATGGTAACATTGAACTCGCTATCTCGCGATCACGAGCCAGCGGTTAATCACACGTAGTTAATCTGCAAACAACTAGAAAAAGAATATATTTTGTCAGTTATTCTAGATCTATTATCAATGTTTTCCGCATGATATTGATAAAGATGCAAAAACAGGAGTTTATGGTCTGTGATCCCCTTGAAAAGTTTAATAAAACAAAAGCAAACATATACATATAGAAACTCTGGTATTTAATTTAATTTAAATTATAGTGATGGAGCATAAAGATTTGTTAATGACGATACGTCCTGCATTTTAACACATCTAAAGGTTTTAATAAAATGCACAAGTTAATTGGTGATTGTGGTTTAGTTGGTAATATATGATGTCAATTTTCTCCCAAGCTAATTAGTTAAAATAACACCCTTTTGAGTATTTTGTAATAATTGGCTTAAAAACTCAATTACATAAAAGAATCACTTACACAGTTCACGACCAGAATGGATGGACAAAAACAGCACGATTTACAAGTTTATTATAGAGTTTATCAATGATTTTCTTCGGCTTGCAGCTGTTTAATTACTTTACAAATTACAGTGCTTAACCGCAAATATGTAAAAGAATTAATATTGAATATCAAGCTAATTTTGTGACGCATACAATTGATCGGACGCCCAATCGCTTATTGATCAAAAACGAAAAAGCAGATTTTTTAAATCGTGATGGGGAGATCAGCTTATTTTTTTGCTCTGCCTTGATTTTTGTTTTACCCAAAGATTGCTCCTAAAAATTTTTGATAATTGTTTGATTTGGTTATCCACTTGTTTCATGTCAATCGCATGGATGAAATTAAACGTAAGAATAGGGGGACCATTTCCGTGCTCATATATCAAAATATAATTTGTCCTTTTACTCGAAACTGCTTTGCTGAAGCAGCCGTCATACAATAAGTTATAGATATAAAAATTGTAAATTACTATGCTACAGGAACGAAAGAATGGCCTACGGCTTTCTACAGTTGGCGGGAAATGAGCACTATAGCATTGTCTATGAGTTTATTGCAGTGAATTGGTGATTAGTAATTAGAAATGTGAAGAGTCAAGTTCGCACACCTCGAGTACTCGGCTGATTAAGAACTGGTGTTATGATATTAGTATTTAGCCTACTACTACAGTGTAGGCTCTTGTCTCTACTGGGCCATCTCAGTGAAAACAATTACTTGCAGTTTAAACGTCCGTAAACAATAAGGGTTGCCCAGACGTAAAAAAAGGTGAGGGAAGAGAATCAAAATGAGCCTTGACCTTTTTCTCCCCTTCAAAAAAATCCTTTGAAACTGATCCCAACATTATGTTATTTTTTAGAGAAATATACAAAATCTGAGGATCTGAGAACTGATTCCACGTTCAAATAGTTTAACGTCAACAAAAGTGAAAAAAACAATGAACACTCTGTGGTCAGCGATACGATAAATTACTAGCGATATCGCTTTTGTAAAATCGACTTCGGCCGATCACTTCATCACTTTCGATAAATCCTACAAATCTAATTTATCGTATCAATTAATAGCGATATCTCTTGAAGAAATCAATGTTACGTTTATTCTTGCAGTTGATATTTTCCATTGGTAGCTAATGGAGATCTGACAAGGTTTTTGCCGTTCAAAAATGTATTTGCTCTAAAATTTTTACCAACTATGGTATTTCCTGCTTTAGATTTTAAGTCTTGAATGTCGCTTGTACTTTTGGTCGCACGATATTTAGTTTCAAAATAGAGATAGTAAATCGACACAACGACGCTTAAACACTTAGGGCTGACGCTCAACTGGTCGCGTAACAGTTATAATTAGATGCTAATGTTGCCCCTGCAAGTTAAAATGTTAAGCAATTTATCCTGTGTGTGGTCTGTCGCAAGGTCGAAGAACAAATTGACAAAAGACTTGTGAAAACAAATTAGCAAAAAAAATGTCTGGGTGAACCACAATGGAAACGACGTAGCAGTAAATTCACACATTGCCCTTGAACAGCAATGCAAGCAATGACAAATCGAATCGAACGGCTCAATTCAGAAGAGATCCATTTATACTGCACTTGCTAAAGCTTTAACTAATTCGTTTTTGCTTCACGTGTTTGTCAAATCCTCATTAACAGCCAATTGAATAACTTTTCTCCTATATTTTTTCAAGTTTAATGATTTGTCGATACAATTGCGTTGCCAGAAAACAGTTTTGGTAGCCACGGCTCCTTTCTTCCGACTCTTTGCTACGCCTTAGGTTGCGACTGCAGGAGGGTAAGAAAGCTGATTCTCTATCAGTCATACAACTTTGACGAAAAAAATTGATTACAGACCTTTTTTAGAGACATTAAAAATTGCCTTGTATCGTTGGGACTTGTGAACACTTTTTCTTTAGAGATGTTCAATAAAACAATTCCCCTAAATTATTTAAACGGCCTGTTACGAGAAGAACAACAAAGTTTCAGGGTTAGACCCCACAGAAAATATGGTTGCGTGCCTAACTATTTCCTTATATTGATAGCTCCGTGAAGATTCTCCAAAATAGATTTCTGCCTTACCAAAAGTTCTTCGTGATGCCCTCATGAAAGAGTATGTCCAATCATATTTTTATTTGGCGCGATACGGCCAACCATGAGCGCGTCACCAAGAGCTTTGATAAAAAAGATTTTTTGAAACTGCGCTAAACGTTCTTCAGCTTTCTGCAAAGTACAATTCGCTAAAAGCCGAATCAGTATGAAATTTTCCGTCATCACTATGCAAACTTAATTCCATAAAACATGATTCATCATCAGCGGGACCCTGAGATTAATTGAGAAATTTATCCTTATTCAGTTGTTTTGAGAAAAGTTAGTAGCCTACAGCCTGACTACTTCGTTAGCACTGACAAACACTGCCCTGTAATATCACAAAATCAAAACGTGGTGACTTAAAGGCGAATTTTGTTTCAAAAAACATTTATTTCGAGAGTGACCATTTAAATCTTCTCATAATTTCAGTGCGCAAATTAAAACCGTTGGGTACACCTGTCTTTTGTAAGTTGCATGATTGTCTCAATGTTTTGCGAAAAACTAATAGCATTGTCATTGATGAAACAACCTAAATTGCGATCATAGTTGCCAATTTGAGGTGTGTAAAAATCCAAAAAAGGTCTAAAAAGTCCCAAAAATGGCAATTTTTGCATAAAAAACTCAAGATCCTGAAATGCTTTAGTACCTCATATACCACACAACCAATTTCTCAAAAATTTTAGAAAATACTACTCATCATGGTGTTGCCTCTAATTGAAAAAAGGTCATCATCCAAATTATTTCAAAACTCATTAAATTATTCGTTTCTGCACCGAAATCAAGTGATTTCCCCAAACATTGTGGCCAAAAACAAATCCCAAAATTTCACCAAAATTCCCTGGCTGGCTTTTGAAAATTCCAAAATTTTTGCCAACTCATTTTGCAAAAGTAAATCTCCAAAAAATCCCAAATGGTCTTGAAAATTTCCAAGATTTTGAGATAAATTTCCAAGGTTTGCAACTATAGTAGCAATATCGTAAACAGCTTTTAGCAAAGCGTTTAAACAGACGGGTGTAAAGTAATCAACTTTCAATTTCATACTGAAAAATATTTGCTTTGTTATCAAAACATGGTTACATACTATCAAGAAAGTCAACTTGTTTAAACAGGGCGCCATATTTATCAGTTTTGAGTGGATACACTCCTGTTTGGATTAAATCATAGGATCAATACTGATGATGACATGATACTCCTTTGAAAATAAAACCCGTAAAATTTTGAAACGCCAAATAGTGATAAGATTTTGTGTTCTGCATACTGGATACATCGTTGTTGCCGTCATTGTTTTTCTTGGCGTAGTCTACCAGGCATCATAGATTGCTTTTTCGAATGCTGTTCGGTTAAAGTCGAGAAATGGGTGACCAAAGATTTTGAAGTGGTAGTGTTCAGATAATATAACCTCCCACGGCAAAAATACTTACGAAAACATTTTAACAACAATAAACGGCTCTCAACAGTACCATGTTGAACATTTTGTTGCAAATTATTGGCATTGCAAATCAATGGTGTAGCATGGGTTTTGGCATACCTGTGCAACAGCAAAATAACGGCCCTTTTCCAATCAAGCAAATCAGAAGTGTGGGTGTTAGAGTCCTCTGTTCAAACAAGGCTAAAATTTTGTCTGTCTTAGCCAAAAATGGCCTTACTCTTTAAGTGGTTGGCCGGTGCCGACCGCACATTCCCTGCAACGCCGCTGTTGCTTTGAAATCATCAGTCTCAAATGTGCTTAAATATTTACAAAAGCTAAAGGTTTTTAAGTAGAATTGCCAAAACTACAAGCATGACTTTTTGGTATAAAATTGCGTCAGTTAGTTTGCTAAAGTAATTTTCACTTCTGACATTTAATACCATCGCCGTCTTTGAACTGCAACAAGCGTTTGAAAAGAGCAAACATTGCAAGATTATAGTTTTCCGTTCCTTGAGCTGCTCGCGACGAATCCATTGAACTTTAATCGTGTGCAATGTCACACAACCATGCAAGGATCAAATCGCTTCTCAGCGCAGCAAAGATCCAAGAAAACTGTTCTTTGCGATCTTTGAATGGTAGAAGCATAGCAAGCATGTCGGATTAAACTTTTCATCAATATTGGCTTTCATGGCGATGGTGAAAAATTTTGAGTGTGATCGAATCATATGGGCATGCGTTCAAGCCTCATAATACTCTTGGAAAGAGTAATTGACGATGATTTTCTGCACTTGGTGGATTCTAACAAGTAAAAACTTTATTGAAAGTAATACCAAGCAAATCAAGCTAAATGTTGAAACCTGGAAACTCGGAAGGATTTCTGGACAATTGTCCTACGCTTGGCGGTACTTTCGCATCCTGCGAGTCGACTTCATAAGAATGCAATAAATAGTTGTTAACAGTAAATATTATATCATGTGAAAGTGTTTGCTGTGGATTTCTAACCAAATCGAAACTAATATGTTGCTGCTCCGAAGTGGTTGTAAACCCAGCGATATCCTGGCATAATCGGCCGGGTTTTTCCCGTGATCGGGAGATAAAAATGCACAAAAAATATAGCGGTATCAGTTTCCTACTTCAAAATATTATTGGCCACACATCAGAGCGCGGTCAAGAGCAGCACGTGGTTGAGAGTTCGAAATTCGCAGTAGGTACAGTATTGTCGTGCCTTTAGAAAAGGCATTTTCCGCTTAGATGCAGTGATCACAACTTGCGTTGATAAGGCTCTGTGCGAGCAACGTTGACAATTCCGTATCGGACCAACCTTTAAACGATAGCTGTGCCGGTAGGAATAACGCTCTCAGTAATACACTCAATGCAAATTGCTGCAAAAAAAGCATCAGAAAAAAAGTGTTTTAAGTACAGACCAGATGATAAACCTACCCATGGCAACCAATCTTTCCCTATTATTATTTTGGGTTATTCTAGAGATCATGACACAAACCGACCCTATCTGAACCGATTTAGCCAAGGAAAAAAATGTTGCATTCTTCTAATCTACATAATTATTTGTGAAATAAGTAAACACAAAATTCAAGTTTTCACATTAAAATATCACTAAGCAATTTCATTTTTAAAGTTTACTTATATTCTAGATAACGAGTCCGATTGCCCTAAAAAGCATTTTCTTACTATTCAATAAACTATAAATTGATAATAATTGATTGATATTTCTTATTACTGTTTTTGATTCATTATTTTTGAACTGAAGAAATCTTTAAAATTTACCCAAAATAACTATTTCAATAACCATGTTTTGAAATTTGGTTGAATTTACCTTTTTTCATATTTTTTAGGAATATAATACTAATAATAATCCACTGCTGTCAATAGTTTGGAAAATATGAAAGCGTAACCTTTGTACTTTCTTTTGCCTCTGATATTGAAGTTGCGATCAGCTGCTAGTAGTAAAGATCGAAATTCAAGCTCGTCATCGCCGGCGTTGAAAATAACTTCGCGTGAAATAAAATGAAAAACTGCTGACTGCTAAGCAGCAATAAATTTGTTTTGATTTGGGTACGTTGTTGGGCATCCTCAGTAAATACTTTCATATGTTGTTCGTCGCACCTGCCATCGAAACGCTGCGTTCAATCGGTGTGAATATAATAGCAATGACAAAATTTTAATTGTTGACACAACAGATATTTTCCGAAAAGGTGTAGAACAAGCGAGCGGAGCGCAGCAGTAGTTCCTCGACTTGTTGAAAAATTTTTCACTACCGTCCTCTCGCAAGATTTTAATGATTTGCAGTCTCCTTGGATAGTTTTTTTTGGAAAATTTTTGTTAAATTAAAAATTTCTGTAAAAATAGTTTTAAATGAATGTCTATTATCGATTAGGAAAAACAAACTTTTCTTTCTCCAACCCCTTGCAACTGTTTCGTGGACCTCCCGAAACAGATGTACAGCATGCTTTAAGCTTTTCAAAGATTAACTAACACTGATTTTCCGTGATCGGAAATATAGTGTCAGATAGTAAACCTTAAAAGAAAACAGCTAAATAGACGGCAACAAAAGATAGTAAATCTTAAAAAAAAACTTGCATTACACCCTACATTAGCAAAAGCTTTACACGTACAGAATTTAAAGGTATACTTTCTAAGCATTGTTTTTAAAACTTGGTGGGGGCGTCGACGCCTCCAAAGAACAAATGTTAGCAGAGGATAACAGCTGTAAAAGCTAAGGTATTCAAATTTGCCAAGTTGAATAGCATACTGTTGCTTGAGATAAGATATAAACGCCAAGAGAAAATAAATAAAATGATGTAGTATATTGACAGTGGCAAAACTGATATAAATCAAATTGTTTAATTGTAATTACAAGGTATGTATCCCTCTCTTAAACCGTAGTTATCTACTTATAACGTAATTTTCATTTGTTGGTAGTACTTATCAATTTTTAATATATTGAGCATTAAAAATTTGAGGCTATTAATTACAGACAATTCTGACTGTATATCATTATTTCCTTTTTATTTTTACAAGATATGTTTTTAAATACCTGGTTTATAGAAAATTCTATTCAATTTATTGCATACCACGCTTTTTCCTGTGTCAGATTTTGATATCAAAGAATTGTAAGTTACTATTATGATATCATAATCATAACATTTTCTGTTTGGCACTCACGTGACAACCATTTCCGCTAAAAAGGCTTTTTGTTGCTGTATGCGCACCTGGCGATATTGTTGTTGAAAGTTATTTCATAAAAGACAACTCAAGTTTTCTCGAAAAGTTCATCAAAACTTTCATTAGAAAATTGTAATTATTAATATCAATGGCAATTATATTTCTGGGTTTGTAACTATATTTAAGAAGAGTTTTAATTAGCGCTATTACAAATCTGGTTTATTTGTTCGTAAGTAAACGATTTCTGCAATGGCTTAATTCTGAAAAACGTTTTTTCGCTGCTGGAGGGCGCCTCTTGTAGAAAGTCCAAAACAACTTTGGGATTCGAATTTTGCCGGAAATATTTTGGTCTTTGGCAGATTCATGATTGCATCGCTGCTTCCGTAGCATTTAATGCCATTCCGTGTTTTTTGTGCTAAATGTCGGACTTTGCGGCGTTCGTTTCTGTTTTTTCGCTTCGCTTTCTCGTCTACTTCTACTTACTCGTCTTAAAGCTTCTGACGTTCATTGACGACGATCAAAATTTATTTTTGGCAATGCACATTTGTAACAAAAACAAAGGAAAACGCGACAACATAAAAATACATAAATAAGACATCTTTAGGCGCTGTACCGAAATCTTGCATCGCTTACAAAAAGAACAAGAAAAAACGTAAACTTCTAATAACTCCGCACACAAGGCACCCCAAATTAAAGCCCTACATAAGGTTTCGGAGGGTTGCGGTTCTATTTAAATGAGTAAAAATCAGATATTTTGGCTATTCCAAACGCATGAAAATATTCTCAAGACATTTTTGTACACCAAATCTATATCTTTTGCGGAACAACTTCTAAATGCATCCCTCTCACAGCCCTTTGACGACACCTATAATGACGTTGAACTTTCAGAACTGCTTGTCAATGAAGCTCGAAGGTCAAGCGCTCGATCAGTAGTTTTGCTTAAGTCGAACAAAGGTGTTTCAAAGTGCTCCCCGGGACGGACCTTCCGTGGCCGCCCTTTCGGTTTCGTCGGAGGTTCGGTACCCCCTCCTTGCAGAACCTAAAAACAAAAAATAAATCAGCATTTTTGCTTTAAATCAAAGGAAATCGAGTGGGTGAAAAATAGCAATTGGATTTTTTAAACGTTTATTTTTGACTGCATATGATGTGACAAATATGATGTTATGAATTTACGAGTTTAGGCTCCCAATCAGGTTTGTTGAAATGTTTACAACTACATTGCATTTTTTCATGCTGTGGAGCACGTCCATCTAGTCCCAAATAAACAGCTATAGAGCGCTGCCTTCCAAATCACAATCAAACAAGGCACTTCGTAAATTTTCGCTTTAATTCTTTCTGAATTTCGAGGCAAATCGCTTGCTGGTTGAAAAGTCTTTTTTGTGGATGGTTGACTTAAATACAGTTCCTTTGTTAAATCATCAAAAATTTTGAAAAAAGCCATTTTTACAAATGTCCTGCTTAAAGCTCAGCAACATGGACAATGTGGTAAAAATAATGTAAAGCATAACTAAATTACAGACAGTGACACTGTTTCGACCGAACAGGTCTCGGTCGAAACACTGTCACTGTCTGCAGTTTGCTAAGTGCGTCGCTAGCCTCTTGCATTACAATAATAGCTAAATTATTTTGTCATAAAAAGAACCTCATGACGATAAAAGATCGTCGCAAAATTGTATAATAATTCATCATCAACAACACTACAGTGTAAAAATATCTTTTTGATTGGACCTGTTACTGCGTTTCTATTATCGACTATTAAACCATACTTTGCTAGGAACAGTTGGGATCTCATACCCGCACCATTCAAAATTTCGAAGTGCCGGTACTATCACAACAGTTTTGACCAAATAGCAATGCTACGAAGTCAAGTAATTGAAAACCACTTGGCTATTGAGAAAAACTGCATAAAATTACCTGCTTTTTCCATTTCATTCTGCGGTTCTGATACCATGTTTTGACTTGCAACTGCGACAAACCAAGCACCTCTGCAAGCTCGACTCGATCGGGAGTGGAAAGGTATTGCTGCTTTTCAAATCTCTTCTCCAGACCCAGCATCTGTAAATAAAGAAATGGTAAAATAAGATATGGGCTCACACTAGTGTTGAAGGCATCTATTAAAAAAAATGGTTGATTATGGAATTTTTGTAGCGCGTTGAGCTGCTCACGTAAAAACTTCATAAACGATTTGGAAAACTTGTTTTTAAATTTTATACATGTCATGTAGCTGATTTATGATTGAACAATTGACGCATTATGACATGATTGACAAATATTGAGTATTTCGTTGTGGTAATGACGTGAATTTAAGTCACTTCGTGAGGTTCATCATTCCGCATTGGATGCAATCTACTCAAAATGATTTTTTTCGAATCATTGTCAAAGCCACAATAATTAATGCCAATATTAGCAACCGTTCCACACTAGCAAATGCATTGATTGTAAAAGTGCAAGGGCGCTCTGCAATCTATTGCAATTTTCGACAGTATTTTTTTACGATAAATATTTGATAAGGTGTATTTAAACGGAAACAGATTGGGGAGTTACCTTCCATCGTGTTTAAGCACCCTAATCTTTTTAGGTTGGTGCATTTTGGCTTCTGATCATCTTAAAAAAATTTGAAAAATTTTTCTACTTCAATATCAGACCTCATCCTGAAATTGATTTATAGACCTAATTTTAATTCTTAAATTTACCAATGATCTTGGTGTAGAAGATTTAATCTGAAAACAAAATTTTCGATTTTTGCAAAATCAAAGATACAATCATATGAATTGAATGCTAGTTCTTTCATAATTTTTACTTCTACTCAAACGAATGCAAAGAAACTATTTTTGTTAACATGCACTACCGTCTTCATTGTGCTCTGTGTACCTGCCCGAGAAAACTAGCAGAACCTATTCACGTCACGATTAGAGTTTTTCAACTATCCCTGTTCGACGGAAAAATTGAAAAAGGTTTCATTTGAAATCAATTGCAAAAATAAACTAGCAATTTTAATAAAACAACACTAACAATGTAAAAAATTTGATCTCCTATACACGTAAGCTAAATTGTTACCTGCAATTCGGTGAAAACGGTTCTGCTTCGACGACATTTTTTTGATTTTCCGTTGGCAACATTTGAGTCCTCCGCTGTTGGGGTTCCTCCCAATCGACTACGGAAATAGGCGGGTAACTGGATGGGCCGTTTTGAAGACAATGGAGAGGGTTGGGATTGATCGGAGAATGAAGGAGATGGGGGTTGGATTGAGGACTGGGTATCATGCTTGTTTCCTGTGGGAGGGGAAACGCTTGCTCTTCTAGGATAAATTTCGGTGTTAAAATCACGGTGGTGGGATAAAACGGATCGACTGGTGTCTCTTGATGATAAATTTCGCCCCTGTGACCACTCAAGCAACCTATAGCGAGGGTAGGGATCAAACCTTTGGTTTCGGATTTCATTTTGGCGTGACTCTATTTTTCTTTCTTGTTTTGCGGTGTTGTACGTTGATTCATTCTGCAATTGCGCGTTGCGATAGGCAGACATAAACGGCAGAGATAATTGTTGAATTCCGAGTGCCGATGCCGCCCTTAAATTTAAAGCATAGTTCAAGTCAATTAGATTTTGTGCTCCTGCATACAGTCCATTATAAAAATATTGTTGACCATAAGTAGATCTTAGTTTGTCAATCACACTACGCTGCAATTCTTGATCTTGGTACAGCTTGCTAACAGGAGATGATTTTTGTTGATAATTGTGTTTGTTTTTCCACTCTTCATCACCACTTTGGGGGTTAGGAAATGGACCCCTAGAAAGTACAGTAGTTTCAACTACCTCTTCGTTTGACGATGAATCGCTGTCTTTGCTTCCTACTAATGATTCTCTGGCTTTTGTAGCAGCCATGGAAGAGTTATATTTTAGCAAATTCTGCTGTGTAAGGCGATGTAAAGATTTTCCCTTTTCTTCAAAACGTTTGCTCATGTCGCTTTCTTCTTCTTTTTCTTGCTTTTCCAGCTCACTATCATGAATCAGACGTCGTCTGCACTCTGCTAACGATGAACGTTCTTTGTGGTCTGCTTCATAAGACGTGACTTTCGTAAGACTCGCTGAAAAGTCACTTTGCGACTCTTGATTGCGCGATTGACCACTAATGCATTCCCGACAGCAAAGGGTAGGCAGTGAAGGAGACTTGAGATTTCCATTACTTGTCGATTCTTGATCGTCCTGCTCTCTTTGATCATCATACAAACGTTTCGAAGTTTCTCTATCGTGATGTTCGTCGCTATCTGACGTTGCTGGATCGCTGCACTTTCCCAGAATATCGCGAATTAAAAACGACGTCGGTCTTTGGATAGTGTGGGTGAGATTTGAACCCGGGCTGCAGATTTCTCTTCCTGCGCTCGTGTTTGACGAGCTTAAAGTTGCAAGCATGCTTTTGTTTATAAAACAGCTTTATTTAAAACACTAAAATCTAAAAATAAAATTTTAATACAAGGCTATTTTTTAAAAAGTTTTTACTTTGAGAAAATTATGCAAGTCAGGCCAACCTTTTTAAAGGTTCTGATTTTTGATGCGATTTAACTGCATGAATTTATTGCAAAATTTTAAGGTAGCAAATATACCTCCTGAAGATTTTTTTCAAACTACTACCGCAGTACTCCATAGACTAGCTAGTGGTATAAGATCACAGCGAAATTTAACGATCCACCGATCAACGAAGCGTGAAGAACGAAAGAAAAAGGCGAGTGAATGAGAAAAAAGCAAGGTTACTACAGTGAGGTCTAATCTTTTTCTGATCACAGACAATTTGATTAACGAGCTGTGGTCACAAAGCCATGAAAAACGATCAGTCCTTTCCTTTAATAATTTATTATTGTTAGATATTATTGATTGCAAAACATCAAAATGAAATCTGTTAACCAAACTAAACCATTGAAATTTAAACTTTTTGCCAATAATAAAAATCTAAAAGATATTTCTCAAAAATTGTATTCGAAAACCGAAAGTATGGCCACTATGCAGCGTGTTTTTATGAGGGCAATAGAAAAACAAGAAAGGTAACAACCAAGCCATAACTCGATACATCAAACTTAAAACGGAACATTAAAGTCTCTGCAATTAGCGGAAATCTTTATAAATATAACACACACCAAACGAAAAATTTCACGCTTTTCACAAATATTCTTCATTTCGTTTTGGTGATGATATCAGCAAAGAACCGAACTTTTCACTGGAAAAAAACGAGATTGTTGTTACTGGTTTTTTGGCTCTTCGATTCCCTTCTGATCAAATGATAAACTGTCGGGATGTAGTAAAATTTGATAATTAATCATGCTTTTTGACGAAAATCGACTTTTTGTCATTTATTACTGTTGAACAAGCGAACTGCTTAATTATTTTTTGTCAACCTCGCCTTTAGCCTGCAACTCTGCGAACAATGGTTATTTCTTTGCGTTGCTCCACAGCAGCTCTACATGAAAGAAAAAATGTCAAGATTGTTGATGAAATCTGAAAGGTAGTTGTTAGATTTCACAATGCCAGAGCGGTAAGGTTGGGTCACAACCAGTGATGGGATTCAGGGGGTTCGCACGGGTTCGTGCGAACCCGTTCTTGGAGTGTCGTGATAATTAGCGAACCTGTTCTTGTTTTTTGTTATAGACATTGGACGACCGCAGCAAATGAGCTTTCTAAAATGAGGGAGCCTGTTGTTGGTGAGTTTGATGCAAAAGAGAACCTGTTCTTAAAATTTTGATTCCCATCACTGGTCACAACTACTCGTTAATTGGAAGTGACGACCAGTTAGTCCTTTTCATTTTGTGCGGTTGTTTGTGATAGTTGGTTTTCTTGGGAGGAGGAGTAGGGCCGGTTAACAAATTGCCGAGACAGATTTCAAAGCAGGGCCATGAAATACTGCTTTGCTTCTTCGTTGCTTATTGTTCTTCTGATTCATATGCTTGCTGTGAACCAATAACTGACCAAGACAACCTGTTTTAAAGTTTCAAAGTTTCAGTATCGTTTAATTTTACTTTCAATAAATATACTGCTCGTAAAAATCGACCAAACGGAGAAAATTATTGTAACGTGTTTTTCTCAAGCAATTAACATCACAATCATTGTGGCTTTAAAGTGGCGCTTAATTTTACTCAACTATGCCGCCAACTAATGCTCTTATGCAGTGGTGGATTTAGAGTAAGGCAAGTGAGACAGCTGCCTCGGGTCCCCATTTTTAGGAGCCCCTATCCAAACATGATCAATATTTCAATCTCCGAAAAGTGGTAATCTCCGAAAAAAAGGTCTTTATCGAGAACTTGGGCAGTTAGGATAGATCCTTCACTAGCCATAGGCCTCTAAAAATCTTAACCCACCACTGTTCGTATTCTCAGAGAATGCAAATGTGTAATTACTACGAAAATAATGTCTGAAAATTATGAAGATATTTTAGAATTGTTTTTAAAGCAAGCTTCCTGCTTCAACAGAGACAGAAAGCTCCATGCACAGCGTCCTATAAAGAGCGGAAACCTTGAAATTGGCTACACCCCAGCGTCAATACGGACTGGGAGGATAAAAAGAAGGGTCAGCTCTTCTCCGAAAATAGGCCACAAAACCTAAATTTTTTTAGGATTATGCGTTCAGGTACCGGATAATCTTTTAAGCCTTTGATTGAAAATTGTTTTTCATTTTTTACTTTTTAAAAAGAAATCTTAAATAAGTATTTTAGATTAGGTTCTGAAACTACTCAAATTTGAATTAATTGCATACTGTGGCACTGCTTCAACCTATCAGGTCTCATCAACGCAGTTGGTGACCGACAAGTGCGAAGAGGCTTTCATAAAGCAAAAATCGCCTTGCATTGTTAAGTCCATAGCCATTTTGTATTTTTTGCTTTGAGACAGGCTCGAATAATGTTCGGAGAAAAAATAAGGTGAACAAATATTTCCATGAAATCGAAACATTATATTAGCACCTCATTTTTCTAATTAAACATAGTTAGTAAGCTGTTATATTAGTTGAAAAGGGACATTGCAGCTTGCAATGTCACTGTCAATGTCATTGCATGACATGGTAATTATACAGAGTTTCAACTTGCGAAGTGGGCGTAGTCTTTATCGACGTTGAAAGCAATCAGCTGGTTAATATAACTTAATCTTTTCATGTAAAAAATTAATGACATAGCATGGCAACTGTGCAGAGTTCCAACTTGCAAAATGGGCGGGGCCTTAAGCGACGTAAAAAGCAATCAGCTGGTGGAATATTACCTAATTTTTTTCTGTAAAAAAGTAATGACATGATAATTATGCATAGTTCCAACTTGCAAAATGGGCGGGGCCTTTATCGGCGTAAACAGCAATCAGCCAATGGAATATAACCTAATTTTTTTTTAGGTAAAAAATTGATGGCATAACATAATGATTATACACGGTTTCGATAGCGAAATGGGCGGGGCCTTGGCAACGTAAAAAGCAATCAGCTGGTGGAATATATACTAATAATACTAATTTTTTATGAAAAAAAAAGTATATATACAGTATGCAAAAGTTTTTCGCAATTGATCGGAACCTAGGCTATGATTTAAAAACTGGGACTTAATCCTGTAAAAATATGGACAGAATCTTGTTTTCCACTTTTGGTTTCTGCGCAATGTACTCGATAACGATTTTGGAAAGCATTTTTTTCTTTGATTCAGTTAAACTCCTCCTTAAAATTACTTCCTAAATACAGCATTGATCAAAACTATGCACCAATCAAAACTATGTGTCACGCACTACGCAAACGGCGAAGTTTAATTATTTGCGAGTTTGATTTCCATATTTACCAGAGTAGAACGCCATATATGACAAGTTATGCGACGAAGTAATATTTATTCATCGTGTGTGAGTCTGACTGCTTGTCAATAGGTAGATCGGAAATTCTTTAACATCCTTCCTTTCGCCATAAATTGCCAGTCGTTCAATTTTATAAATGATCGCACTCCCGCTGCAGAAAAGCTTAGTGATTTTGTTTATATCGAATAGCTCTGAAAGTCGTTTGTGTAATCATTTGGTGAGCAGTACCGAGAAATTGAAAGACAACGAGTATGCTAACTCATCGCAGTTACCAGGTAGGTAGTGATCGATCATTTAAAATGCTATAGATGCCAATTGATTTATGAAACCGGTGTGCATGCAGCTCCGACATAAGTGATTAACGGTTATTTGGCGTTTTCGCTAGCACGTAACTGCGAATGCGTATTATAAAACAGATTGCCGAGATTAAAAAGCGCTAAAAACTTCCACAGGTTACCGTTCCTTGTTTAGCTATTAAATAAATCTCTGCTTTTAAAATTTTGATCGATAAATAATGAGTATTGTCTATAATAAAAACCCGAAATCTCTCACAACGTTGTAAGCAGTTTGCTCTTTCAGTTTTCATCCTCTATTTGTATCACACTTTGTGTTTTGAATTAAGGAAAACAAATGTATTGAACACTTCAATTTTTTACAACTATTATACAATTTAGCACAAGAAAGCTTGGTCTATAAAAATTCCTTGCTTAAATACACTTTAAGCCATTGCATTAGACTTGCTTACATTTTTAGGTAAGCCCAAGTCCCAAGTCCATGTCCAACTCCATTACATTAGCCCAAATCTGGCACAAAACTTTTCTCATGAACCAACGATGCCCTAAACATGAATTTAAAACACAAATCAATGATGTCCAGAATGCACCTTCACGGATTAGAAAAATGTAGCCTCATCGTCAAGAGTAAATGATAATTACAGCCCTTATGTCTGGTGTACAAGAATTACCATTTCTCACTGCACTGGACCAAACTAAACTTGTACTTGTCTGTAAAAACTGCTATTCCAAGTCCTAGATAGAAACCCACTAGTACAAGTCCCTAAATTCAAGTCCACTAGCAAGTCCACACGTTCAATTCCAAGATCATAAATCCAAGCCCACGTGTTCAAATCCGCAAATCCAAGAACACGAGTCGAAGTCTACAAGCTCAAATCTGATGCCCTGCAGTAAGTGATAAAAGTACGCACTAGGGCAGTTGGTAATTCCAACGAGGGCCTGCACCCAACTTTTTTGATAAATTCACATTATGAATGTTTTATCGCAATCGTTGGTTATAATAGAAAATTATTTCGTTTTTACTAGGTGGTGAGAAGAATGTTTGCAAAACTGATTAAGAATGTAACGGCAAAACAGGCTACTTTTTAATTATTTGCCTACTTTTTTCGGATACTCGGATATTTTTCAAATATTTATTTTCTCAAGTTTGATTCAAATGTGTTTCTGTCAAATTGAACAAATTTTTGGAGGACACTTGGTGTTTAAATCACTTAACCGTGAGAAAAAAAATTCAAAAACTAGATCTAATGCCTTCTTGACTACTCATTCAAGCGGATTTAACTCCTGCAAATGACGTCTTTTTTCTTCTCATGTTCTTTTAATAGTTGTTGTCATCACTTACGAAATAGCCATTTTTAGTTTTGTTTCGACAAGATAATTTTTCACGAGCGCATCAGGTTCGTTTTGTTGCGCGTTCGACATGACTCATTCCAGTACAGTTATTTTCTCGTTGATTCAGACGAAACAACTGTACTTTTAAAATGTAAGCTGCAAAACAAATGCGATTGAAGCAATGGCATGAAAAGAGCGCAAAGTCCCCCTCGCGGCTATATTGAGCCCTCTTGTTACAACAAAACTGGAAGATACTCACCACTCTAAAAGGGAAGAGTCTAAAATTCACCCTCTGGCTACATCTGGGAGATTCACCATAATGAATTAAGATTACTACTCCTTGATTTTAGGTAAGTAAGAAAATAAAGTCCGAGCGCTTATTTCAATGCCATTGGGTTCATTAAACCGTGGTGGAAAATATAGACAGGTGGTAAAAACATTGATGATAAGGACCAAATGCAACAAATGCTTTCTTCAAATTGTAACGTTGCAAAATCTTCATATCGGCAAAAATTAAAGAAAATCCAGTCTATTCAGGGTTTCATGAACGCAAATTGCGTGATGAAAAAAATACGTTAAGACCACTTTCAAATTGCGGTTGAGCAACTTTTGAAAAAAACCGCAGCTCAAGTGGTTGTTGTGTCAAATGTGGACTACGTGGAAACAAACAAATAACAAGAGTGGCGCTAATTTTCACAACTTTATTTGATATGCAACAAGTTGTAGGATTTAGCTATTTTGTGATGATGCTAATACGGGAATGTTTATGTTGCGCTTAATCCATGTCTAACCCTGTTTACTAGAAAAATAACAAACAATTAAAATGATTACGCTTGAAAAATCGCTAAAACAAAAGTGGTGCAACTTTACAAGCGGAAAATTATTCCCATGTAAGTTAAAAACATCCAAAATCCTTTTGTATATGAATAATTGCAGAAGAAAAAAAAAGGAAAAAAGCTAACAACGGTTGAAAGAAAGTTTCTCAATCAGTATTATTTCTAAGTATGCTTGATCTCCGCATAAACTAATAAAGCTCAAACCAGTGAGGTCAAATTGTCTTTCCTAGATCAGTGACCTTGGCTGGCAAAATTTTAGACTCAATCCGGTTTTGGTCTACTCTAGGTGGCCTTGGTTTAAGCTAGTGTAATGCTGGATTGAGTCAATCAATCAGAGTTCTCGGTCAGGTCGTACCGCAGTGCACATGGCATCTTTTTTTGCAATCTTCAACTTATCCGTGCAAATATCTGCAATAAGACACTGCGCATTGGACAAAAAGCATAACAGCCAGTAGCAATAGTTAACAAACTTAAAAATTTAACCCAAGATTTTGGGAATTTCGAACTAATTAAGATATTTATAAAGACTTTGATTCATTTCTTTCTTTTTGGAGATCAACTGATCAACTTGGAATAGGAAAGTTCTTGCTAGTTTTAGGTCGTATGCCTTTTTTGAAAATCAGCATAAATTTTTTTTATAATGGTCAACATTTCAGAACCTTGAGCATTGTTACACATAAATAAGCTTTACAAGAATTTTTGTGCCTCCGTCGGAATTCTTGAAAATTCTAAACTGGCAACTCTATCAGTTGTGTAGATGAGAAAAAGGCACCGAAATTTGCAATTTGCAACACCGTCGAAAGAAGAGTTTTATCTCCTATCTCCTTCTCTTTTCTCTGAAGACAACCAAAATTTCCAATTCTCTTTATTTTGTACATAATTGTGGTTGGCTTGATTAAAACCCCAAAACAAGATCTTCAGCCATTAGAACAAATGAGTCGCTGAAAAAAGAAGAAAGATAATCTCCTAACGTTCTTTCTGAATCGGCCCTCCATGTTTATTGATGTATTTGGCTTTATAGCAACAACTTAAACAAGAAAAAGACGTCATTAAATGTAAACAGGAAATGTACTGATGGCCGATCAAGTGCACGTTTCGATGTAGAGAAAAGTCCATCATTGCAATAAGCATTGCATGCATGTGACTTTGTGAGAGGTTAATTTGATAACCAACCCAAACTGTCGCCAAATATGGGCGGGAAAGGTTATTGACCTTGCAACTCCCCTATCACCATGTAATTTGTTATTTATTAGATGCGGGTAATCGACGTCATTATTTATTACCGAAATTTTCTATAACGTCATTGTTCGCTTTTGAACAATAGTTTTGTTTTAGTTGTATTTGTGTCGCAAACTATTTTTTCATGTCGAGCATTTTGTAAATTTTGTGGCGAACACAAAAATTCAGTACTCGCAATAAATATAGCAAAGACAAAACCAGTTGTGTCATTGGGGGATAGTGGCCGTCCATCCCGGGAGACACTATCTTGGGGGTGACATTGTAGTAATTTTCTTCCAAAAAGATCGTTTTCTGAATTCATAGCTGGAAATTATTTTCTAAACTTCAGGGGAAACAGGAAATGTACGTTTTTACGAACTCCGGTTTTACGAACATTAGTGGCCCACTGCAAGAACGGCTGCAAGGTTTAATTAATGGATTAGAAAACTGGAGGGTTCAATCTTGTACATCAAGTCAAAGAGTTTCCTCCAACCCATTTTTTAAAACGTATGCCTAATTCAAAGTATTCGCAAGTGTAGTGTTTCCAATTTGTGGCAAAATTGTTAAACCCGAGTTTCAGGAGTGCGGAAAAAATCCAGGAAAAAACCCAGAAATTAATTTGACTTCGCCCAATAAAAACTCGGTATAATTTTGAAATTACTAAGCTACAGTTTTTATTAAGTTTTAAATTACTGACGCGCGGAAAGCGATCATCGATACTACCATCATTCAATCTTTTTCTAAGTTTTGTGACAAATAATTCTTTGGCTGCAAAAACTTTTTCAGGTGCCACTAATGTGGGCTTGACCAAAATTAAGACATTGTACAGTTTTTCAGGGTCATCGGGCCACTTTTTTGTAGCCTCAAATCTTTTTCTTTTTCACTATTTTTGATCGGATCTCTTATTATGCTGGAAAAGCTTTGTGCTCGTCACTCTCGAGAAACAAGGAGAACTCTCGAAAGTGCCATATTCTTAGGCCCTTTTTCGGTCTGACCACCTTCAGCATTACAGGCATTGGTTCAACTTCAATATCTTGTTCATTTACTTCTCTCTCTAATTACGCCACTGAATAAAAGCACCATGCAGTTGGTTTCCAAAATTCAAACCCGAAATAACCAACTTCATCCAAGAACTTGCAGAACTTAAAAATTTGAAGCTGTTCTAAACGCTAATATATCTCTTTCTAAGTAAACAGACATTAAGTTTTTAGCATCCACTTAAGTACAATTTATAAATACTAAAGAAGAGTTACTTTCCACGTGATTTACTTCAGTAAAAGTAGAAGTATTAAAAGATGACGCTACTCAAGTAAGCAGCACGTTAATGCAAAGCCTACTTAAGTAGAACTAAAGTGTTACTAAACACCGTCCTTTGGCCCTGTCTAATTTTAGTTACATTTTTATTCTTATTACTAGTTTTAATGTGCTATGATTACTCATAATAGCGTCATCAAAATAATTTATTTGAGCAGTGTTTTTTATCATATCCAGTTGATCGTTGAAACGGTTAATTTGACAGTAATTACAAAATTTTTTTCAGTTGTAAGCAAATTATTTTTCAGTTGATTGTATTTTACTTTAATGTCAAATTTTACAGCGAAGGCTAGATGAGCTTACTTTTATTGTCTTGTTTTTATACTTAGAAAGTGAAGATGGTAACTTCTATTCACTGAAATCTATTCTTTGATAAAAAATACTGATTGGTAGCTTGAAGTTATGTACGACGAGAACTTCGGATTCGGCGTAGTGATCAACAGCCAGGCGAACTGCTTTAGTTTAAATCTTAACTCCAACATTACATGGTATATCAACAACGTTTTCTTCAATAACGACACAAATTAGGGCAAAAAAGCGATATTTGAAGAGTTGATTGGTGGTACAAAACTTGAATATTGCGGAAAGTAATACATTCATTTTCTCGAAGCTTCGAGAAAATGAATGTATTACTTTCCGCAAAAAAGCGATAGAATGATGTGGTAAATTAAACAATTTGGCAAGCTTTCACCACCAGAATAGCTAACGGCTCTTGAGTGTGTGTGGATAGACCAGCTCTCAACTGTTGATCTTTGGTGATTAATTGCTCTCATATTTCAGAGTGGCACAACCACTCCAAATGATTGTGTGATGGAAGTGCATATGATGTTTGCATAAGGCCGATTTTTAGGTCTTTAAAAGTTAATGGCTCCTTTGTCTTCCGCTATAACGAGATTTAGAATCACGCTTCGAATGTCCAACATATACCTAATTGCAATCTGCACAGGGAATTTTGTATACAAGGTGACTCTTTTCTTGGTAATTAAGTGTCCTTGTGAGAAAATAAAATTCACTGTCTCGCGGATCTGTGCAATAACAGTGCCAGATTCAGAAATCAAAACTACTTTTGAATATTTATCGACTCTATTCTCAGCAGCTTCACCTTCAGCCTTATTGCTCTCTTCTTCGTTTACTCTGGTAGTATTGTTTTGGTCATTATATTCCTAGGTCTTTCGCTTCTCCTAGTGTAGTACGTCACAAATAAGACAAATAAGTTGCTGCAGCTTATTAAGCAACGAGCAGAAATCTTGTATCTCAATCAAATTTGATCATAACTCTCGCCTCATTTGTGATTGTGCTCTCAATGTCCCGGTCCAAGTTATTGGTGAGCGAGGAATACTCGCAGCCTCGTTGTATTAGTTGAAAGTTTAAAAGTGCTAAGTTGGTCATTACGCGCGCCACCCTACAAATTCGGCCTTATCACAATTACTAATATTTGAATGCAACAGCAATTTCCAGGGTTTTCAAAACATCCGAGTTTGCTGTTTAAAAAAACCGGGTTTGGAGTAGCAGATAATTGCTAAAAATGTATTGGGCTCAGGAAAATCCAGGTTGGAAACACTAAGCAAGTATATTTCCCAATTTTGTTGAGGGTGTCCCTCTAGTTGTTAAAGCGACGCAGCTAAAACGTGAAATCTCCCCAATGCGAGCATTAAACTTAGAAACCATCCAATTGAAACAAAATGTTGTGGATTCAAAAGCAATTTTGAATAGTAGTCCTGAATGCAAAATTCTTAAAATTTCTCTGGTACTGCAGGCATTTTGGGAGGTTATTACGCTCTTGCTTTTAGACTCGGTATTACTGCTGATCATGTTACACGTAGCCTAGTCCTTAGTACTACAATGCTAAAAGAAGTTAGATTTGAAAGTTTATGGGCTCGTAAACGAATCTGTTTTGATGTCACTGCTTCTAAGCTTCTTCAACTTATGTCTTTCCTTCTTAGTTGACACAGATCATGTGCAGACAGTCACGGTTGAACAACTTTTTAAAAGCACATCGGTATAATATTACATCTATGCCGAAAATTAAATCCGTACCACCCGCGAAGTGGCAAATTGTCGTCGATCTCGAAGCTGTTTGTAAAGCAGCTCGCCGTGAAGCAATGAATTGCGATACTTTAAGCACAAGCAATTTAAATTAATTTACGAAATCCGATTATGGCAACCTTTAAATGACCACAATTTTTCACCATAAAAATTGTCCGTGGATGAAAGGAATTTTACGCCACAGAAAAGCTACCATTTCGCCACAAGCAGCTGTTAACACTTAAAAAATATCAAATAACCAAACGGCAGCTGCAAAATCAATAAGGCCATTTTAATGCAAAGATTACCGCCAAAGTTTTTGACCAGTTTATTTTAAAAACAATTCATTCATAAAATAAGTCCAAATATTCAGATAACCTCATTCAGTCAAGTTGAGAACCATCGTTTTTAGAGTGCACAAGCTTCAACTTATCGGCTGCAAAAGGAAGGCTGTAAGCGTGCAACTTGAATTGCAGCTAACCAAAACCTTGATGTCTATTTTTTGCAAAGTTGTTGGGTTTCTTGCCAACAAAAGGTCTTACTTTCTTTAGACAAAGTGATTCAATGATCAAAGGGGGTATTTAGCCCCTTACCTTCCGCTGTTCGCCTCTGATCAACAGTATATTAACGTCGAACCAGTTATTTTTAAACTCAAGTCAAGTGAAAACATTTGCATTCTTATGAAAGTGAGAATCACTCTTTTAGATCGTGACCAGTAGCCAATGATGAAGCGGATGCCTGGCAACAGTCGGTTTCGGCAAACTATTTGTGCTTGTTGTAACTTTTCACTTGTTCCTGAAACAGTGGCAATGGTTGGTTTTTTTATATGACAATAAAATGAGGACTTGGAAACATATGCAGGGCTAGGAATAGCTTCTTTTTTCTTTCGGTCGCAATATAACTTCTTTCCTAATATATTTACGACAATAATGAAAATGATAATCCCGGTACAGACACAAATTCCAAATATCATTTGCGGCTGAGAAAAAATGGATCGCAAGTTTGCGTGACGGTTTTGCTGATGTGCTTCGAACAAATCGTGCTTTGTATAGGACAGATTGGATTGCGGTATCGTGTTGGCAATCTCTCTCAGAACATACAAGTTTAGAGAGGTTTGTGATTTTCTGGCAGTTTTGTGTAGTTTGGAACACCGAAGGTCACCTTCCTGCTTAAAGCCACAACTTGACCTGCATGTTCACTGCAAGAAACAGCAAACGGCAGATTGCAATTCCTGGTAAAAGTTATATTCCTTTTAGAAGTGCAATGATGACTTAGTCTATTGTTAAAAATAAGAGTTCACGAGTTCCAAGTTCCAAAACATTCCTTCACAACACAAAGTTTAAACTGCGTTGAAGCAGACCTGTCGTTTCCTATTTTAGAACAACGCAAGCTTCTCAATTGTTCGTTGTAATAACAGATTCCATTACTTGAGGAAAACTTGGAGAAGTTACAACTTATATTAAAACCTACAATAAAATTTATTGAATTGTCTTATATTCTTAGTAGAGATGCTCCAATTTCATAAACGCTATTTTATTATTTATGCTTAATGGTAGCTACGTCCTTTCAAGACTTAGCAAGACTGGGTTTAAGCTAAAACTTTCTCCTCGTTTGAAAAAAAACTCCAATAAAATATCAAATTTGGAGCAAAGGGTTCTGGTGCTGTATAAAAGCGTAAGCTTACTCTATGTCCCCTGCCCCATTTCTATAATTCCGTTGTGCGATATTCAAACTTGGGAAATGGTATGGCGTGACATGGTTTTCCCCTAATTGCTTAATTCTGTGACATGAGAATCATGCTCTCAGCAGTGCACTCGCGGCACTTTGTGGCGATACATGAACTGATGAATAACCAGCGCTTCGTTAGGAATACGTTTTTACAAGGAATAGGTGTTGAGCAGAAAGTTTTCTAAAATTTTTCTGGGTAAGAAAGATGTGGTTTTGCACTTCGTAAAAATGCTATTCTTTAACGATTTTTAAAACGTAGAGACCGAAAGATATGAGATTTCTTTCTTGAATTGCGGCGCTGACAATTATCATTATGAACGCTAGTGCTGCATGATAAAACATCTTTGATGGAGGCTCAGTTTGAAGGCACGCTTTCTTATACATGTACTAGCGTAGTCAGAGGTGTGCGGTTCACAAAGGGCGGCCATTTTTGACCAAAAGAAGCAAAATTTTAGCTGCGTTACGTCATCGAGTTTTTGTTGGCCATTAAAGCGTGCTTTAGGGGGGTATACTTTTGTTCTGCTACGTTTGTTTCAATTATTAAGCGCTCCTGCAGAAAAAAATGAGCTTTATTTAGCTACGAATCAATAAATCGAATCGGAAACCTGTAACAACCAAAGACCTATTTTGACCTGATTTTTAGAGAAAAATCCCGGCTGTCGCAAATGCCTTTTGACGTCTAAAATAAGATAAGCTGTATTGTGTGCATATATATTGTTTTTATATTGTTTACTTTTACCTGTAGGGTTTGTACAAATAGTTATTACAGGAATGGGAAGTTTTGATAATAAAGAAGGCCGCAAAGATTGAACTTGGCAATCAGAGGGCCAAATCATAAAGCTGCGCTTGAGGACTTTTATATTTTTTGGGATCAATTTTTTGAAACCTCACACTCTTAGCGTAAACCTGCTAATTTTGGGGGAGAGAGGAAAGGATCAACTTTTTGAAAACAATTGCTTTGGCTGAGCTAAGCCACAGTACAATGGTGACAGATATTTGATAAGAGTAAGTTAAATTCACAGACTAAGCCAGCAATTATTTATCTCAGGTAACTCTACCCCTGAGGTTAAATCTAATCACCATGGGAGGAAATTCTTTATTCTACTTCAACAGTTGTTAAATTGGATATCCTTTCTTTCAAAATCGATTTCATTTTGGAGATCGACGTTTTCGGATCTTTGATTTTGTAAACTTGTTCCACAATTAGGTTAGCATGTATAAATTGTTTTTGAAGATCGATAGTTTCAGACCAATAATTTTTAAATTTGTACCTCCATTCTCTTGAATAACTTTCTTTTGAAGATCAACGTGTGAAGCCTGTGCAATAATGTTTTTTGGGGAAACTCATAATTTGTCGTCGGAGCCCATATTTTCTACTTCTTCGAAAGACTATAGCGTGGAAAAAATGTTCCAAAGGACAGGCTTTAATTTGAGATGTGTTTTACAACACTATTTTCCACTTTTGAAATTTCCACCCCCAAAAGCAATTGATAGGTTATTAAGCCAATGTTTGGGTCTAGTTCAGCAGATTGTTGGGCTTAGTGTCGCCGAATACAGTTAAATCACCCCCCTGTTTCTTAGTGACCGGTAGGTGACGATTCTGCGACTAGAAAATTCGCTCGGTAGAGTTCAACGACTACCTTCTATATCCTATCCTTCGGCCTAAGGACTTACGCTTGAGAAGCTAGGTTGCCAGCCCACTCTTTAACAACACAACTCTATTAATACATAAGCTATTGCACGCAGACGATCACCGACACCACTCTTTTAGCAACTGATAGTCCATCTGCTTTATAATAGTGCTTAGTCCTTGCCTTCTAATTCTTGACATTTCTCGCTTGTCTCTTCACCTCCCTTCTTCCTTCTCTGTTTATGTCGTCTCTGTTTTGTCTCTCTGTCGTCTCTCTGTGTTTTCAAAATGACCCACCCCGCACATATACTTTCCATTCATACGAAACCGAGAAAAAGTTCCCAAATATTTTAGCCAATCAAAATTACTAGAAACTAAAAATTGACCAGAAAAGGTTTGAAAACGGGGAATACCGGAAACTGCTACCCAAAAAACAACCAATAAAAACGCTTAAAAATAAATCAGAAAAGGTTTGTCTACGGGGGGGGAGTACCGGAAATAACTACCAACAAAAATCGCTTCTAGAATAAAATCAACAAGCAACGGTTTGTATACGGGGAATACCAGAAATAATTACCAAAAACAAAAAAACTACTTCGACACGGGATAATGGCATGAATATTCCCAAGATTATTATTGTTGCACTTACTTTGGACTGTGCTCGATCGTCTTCTTTTTTATGTTTTATAATTTTGAAACGCCGTTTCTTAGGAAACTAACCTCATACAAAAATATTTGCAACTTCGACAACTTTGCTATAATTGCAAAATGAAGGTGGTCGCTCTTAGTACTCTTTCACCAGATAATAGGGAAGAAAGTTGAACTAATAGTATGCCGGAAGTTAGTCATGACTTGGACATTGACGCAGAACCTCGGGTGAGAAGGAAAAAGTAATGGCAGGAAAAAAGTAACGGAGGATCGAGTCACCTTTGAAGCATAAACAAGAAAACTTGTACGCTTCAATCGATAGTGTCGCTCAAGAAATAAAGATCGACTTTGACAATTTCCTTCTACTCAGCCACAAGTATGGTTTCCTCGCTTCAACCAACATAGTAAATGCGAGTTTAAATTTAAAGTCACAAAAAAGAATGATAGTGACGTTGGAGAGTCGACATGGAAAGAAAAAGACTGAAGGGTTTTTTGAAGAGGAAAGCTGGAAAGAAGGAATTTTACCGCTTTTCGGTTAAACGTTAAATTTGAATTTCAAAACTCATGCCTAACTTTGTTGTACAGATAAAAATATTTTTACCAAAACTGTTATGGTTGCTAGTTGCGAGCAAAGTTTTTCTTAATTCAAAATGAAGAAGGATTATCTTTGCTCAACAGTGAGCAACGAAAGGCTATCAAATCTTATAATTTTTTCTGCAAAAGAGGACGTATTAAAGCGATAGATATTATAACAATTGTCTGTACCAGGGGAGTGCAATCTTTTTTGCTGGCGGGCCAATTAGAAAACAGTTGAAAGTTTGGCGAACTAGTCGGAATTTGCAAACTCAACGTTAACATAAAACTTTGGGTTACATAGGCCACGCATAGAGTTTATATGCGCATTTTGCTCCCTCAGTGAGGGAGAAGACCTTTTTGTCTTCTTGTTTTTTTTGCAGATCACAGCTTTTTAATGACAACTTTATGTGTTTTTTATCCAACTTGCAGTTTTTCTCGGAGATCAATCTTGGTGTAGCAGAAATTGACAGCTAGAATGTTTACCTCTTTTCATAGCAACCTTGGGCGGGGCCAAAAAATTTCGCTTCGTCCACCGCAGGTTGCATGCCCTTGATCTGTAAGCATACTACAAAGCGCAATCCTGTCTGTCTGTGTTAACTCCGATGAAACTACTGCACGTACAAGCATGAAACCTGGCGCGATTGATCACTACCCCTGGGAGAGTGTCATAAGAGAGTTGGTGACGTCGTGATGACATCAAAATTGAAGATAATTATTTAAATTTGCATTTCTTGATAAAGAAAAGCGGTTTTTGCTTCAATGAAAGCCATCAACAACTGACCAACTTTAAGATATTTCACATTTTTAGAAAGTAACATCACGTGATAAGTAACAATTAATTGTAAAATTTGTTCCTTCGATTTTTCTAAAAATACTGACCGTAGAAACGCGGTTGAAAGCTTTATCGGGGGATATCAACAAGGTGTTGCGTTAAAAATAATTCTCAAGCAAGTAAAAGCTTTATCGACAACGCAACAAGTAATTAAGCATTTAAGGCTTTTTTAAGCATGCTTTTACCTTTTTCTCCTCCGTGCGAAGCTTTCATCTAATACCATCCATATGACAACCCATCTGTCTCAATCTGACTCCAACTTTGAGCAAGCGACCTTATTAGAGCGAACAGAAACCTTTGTCGTAGAGGAAGGAGTCACGTTGTTAAAGCTCAATGTAGAAGGCCTTACAAAGGCGAAGATCAACGTCATTGAACATTCGGCGCAAAAATATAATCCAACAGCCATATTACTCCAAGAGACACGTGCAAGTGAACACCTCTCCCCTCAAAATATGCGGTTACCGACTTGCTGCCCATACTGAAAGCAACATCTATGGGACAGCCCCGTTTGTTAAAAATGGCTCCAAGTGGAAGATAGCCGCAAACTGTCCAGGTGATTCATTACTATTCATTATTGTTAGTTTAAGTATCAAAAACCAGCTAGATCGACCAACAAGTTTATGACGGTAATTTGGAAAGAAATTTGTAGTAATACTATCATAAACTTATTAACTGATACAGCGGTTTTTTATGCAGAATTGGCAACATTGGTCTTGCTAGTTGCTTGGCACGGTAATGTATATGCCATAATTTGGTTATGTTGAGGTCGAAGGCAATACAGTCATCAATGTATACAAACCACCTGTAAGTTTTCTCGATAAGAGTGATATCCCCATCTTTCCCCCACCATGTATCTATGCAGGAGATTTCAACTGTCACAGCACTGCACGGGAATACCAAGTAACTAGTCCTAACGGCTCTGCCTTAGAGGACTGGGCATCCATTGCTAATGTGACCCTACTCCATAACTCACACCAACCGGACAGTTTTAGATCTGGCAGATGGAACACCACTTCCAACCCAGACTTGGCTTTCGCCAACGTAACAAGTACCCTATCACAAGGCTTAATTTTGGACCTCTTTGCTAGATCTCAACACCGACCTTCATTCATTACCCGATATAACCCAGTTGAACCTATTCCAACAAAGGATGTTAAGAGATGGAACTTCCGCAAGGCTAAATGGGAACAATTTGCACACCTGGTGGAATCTGAGATTGATACGCTGCCGTCTCCCTGTACCCCTGACCCAAACATAGCATACACAACCATTTGCCAACTGCTTTCCCAATCAGCAAAGAAAACCATACCATGTGGCTGCGCTAGCAGTATATCCCAACATGGGACGACGAATGTAATAAACACTACAAAGAATCCGTCCAAGCTGAAGACAAAGAATCAGCTGATGTCAAGGCTGCAGATCTAATGAACTGGCTCAACAAGAACTGCAATAAACGATGGGAAGAAACAGTTAAGGGAATAGACTTCACCCACTCAAGCAGGAAAACCTGGAAAACTTTTAACCGCTTCACTGAGCGCAAAATTGATTCAAGACAATGCCCAATTAGAGCCCACTCCATTGCAAAGCAGCTGTTAGCCAGTGGGCGTTTCAGAGGAGCTGATAAACAACATGAACTCTCTGTTAAGAGGCAGTGTAGTATAGTGTGGGAGGTGCTTGGGGTTGGTGGCCATCTGACCACATCTTTCATTACCTCAGTACTCACAGCGACCATAAAACTACTGAAAGGTGGGAAAGCCCAGGGCCCAGACAACATCCCACCAGAGTTCATGATGCACTGTCGTAAAAAATGCTTGGAATGGGTGCGCAAATTCTACTTCTTTTTTCTCGAGCACACAGTTATCCCAAAGATTTGGCGTAGAGCCACTGTTGTGGCCATCCTAAAACGCAACAAACCGGCAGACGACCCCAAAAGCTACAGACCCATTTCATTACTATGTGTTTCCTACATGATTTTGGGAAGACTGATTTTTGCCCGCAATCGCACTCAAACTACCATCGGAGCAGGCAGGCTTCAGATAAGGTCGCTCGACAGTACCGCAAGTACTCAAACTCACGTGTGAGATCGAGAAAAATTTCGAAAATGAATAAAAAGCGGGGGCAGTAGTGGTGGATCTGACAGCTGCCTACGATACTGTTTGGCACCAGGGCCTGTCCCTAAAGCTCTACGTACAATTCCAGACCGCCATCTTGTGCGTTTCATCATGAACATTTTATCAAACCGCAGTTTCAAACTCAAAACCAGTACGGGGCAAATAAGTCAACTATGCATACTCAAGAATGGTTTACCGCAAGGCTCAACACTGTCGGCTATCTTGTTCGACATCTACATCAGCAACATCCCAACAACTGTCTCTCGTCAGTACGGCTAAGCAGATGACATGGTACTTCTTTACTCCCATAAATGCCGACCAAACGTTGAAGAAACGCTATCTAGAGATATGGAGGACCTTGCTGACTTCTCACAAACCTGGAGACTAAAATTGAATTCAACAAAGACAACCTCGACCCTTTTTTATTTGAACAACTATGAAGCGCAACGGCAACCAAACATCTACATCCATGGAACCACCCTCCCTCACAACCCACACCCTAAGTACCTCGGAGTAAAACTGGACAGACAGCTAACGTATAGACAACATATAGAAGGTCTACGTGGAAAAGTGATGGCAAGAAACAACTTCATCCGATGCCTGTGTGGATCAACTTGGGGTGCAAATGCTAAAACCCTCCGAACAGCAGCCCTTGCAATTGTTCACAGCAGCGCAGAGTATGTCACTCCAGAATGGAGCCGAAGCTCCCATACCAAAAAGCTGGACGTATCCCTGAATAATACCATTAGGATCATAACCGGCTGAGTGAAACCACCCCCACACCTCTCCTTCCTGTACTCTCTGGAATTGCCCCAGCCAAGCTGGGAAGAAACTATGTCACCTACAAAATATCTTACCATCCATGGGCCAACAAAGGACACCCAACGCACACGGATTTTTTGAATTTCCCAAGAATTAGCCATGAAAAATCTCAAGAAAGTGGAAAAAATCCCAAGCTAATTACATAAAGTAAAAATAACTAAAGCTTTGTTTATACATAAAGGATAAATAACCAAATTATAATTAAATAAAATAAAAATAACCAAATTATAGCATTTACATTACCGTGCCAAGCAACTAGCAAGACCAATGTTGCCAATTCTGCTTAAAAAACCGCTATATCGGTTAATAAGTTTATGATAGTATTACTACAAATTTCTTTCCAAATTACCGTCATAAACTTGTTGGTCGATCTAGCTGGTTTTTGATACTTAAACTAACAATAAAAGTTGTTACGTATACGTGATTTTACTTGAAATCTCAAGATTTTGACCTTTTTGGGAGCTACTTCCCAAGATCCCAAGGCTAAAACCGAAATTCTTAGATCTTGGAAAAAATCCCAAGCACTGGGATCCTTGCCACTGCACAGTCTGGTACCTGACCCACAGAGCCTACGCCCACAACGTCTGAAGTCACGCCATTCCTTCTACCGTTACGCAGCAGAACACCATAACTGCGACCACGATATCATTGAGGCCTGGAACGAAGAGTGGACTCAACATCGTCGCCCTAAACAACTGACGCTAACCCTGGATACCACTGCACCACCTGGATCCGACTTACCTCGGAAACTGTAGGTTGCCCTAAATCGCCTTAAAGCTGGAGTGGTGCGGTTTGGTGCAGAAATGCACAAATGGGGGCTCAGAACATCAGCCTCATGTGGGTGCGGAGCTGCTACCTAAAATGCGGATTTCATCTTGTTTGATTGCAATCTCCTTCGTCCACCTAACACCGTCAAGAACCTCACTAACGTGACCGATGATACAAAGAACTGGCTTCAACATCTAGCCGAAAACTTGCGATGAGCCCTGAAACGAAAGAAGAATAACTTTTTCTCGAACGCTTTAAAAAAGCACTGTTTTGTCATAATGCTAAGTGACGTCATCATGACGTGATACTTTGTTGAAAACAGCAGCAAGCTGCAGCTGTAAATATCATCCACTGTCGTTTCGAAAACAAACGTAAATAGTAAAGCTTATTGCTGATATGCTGCTTGTTTGAGTGAAATGATACTTTACCGCCCTAACGTACCGATTTAAAACTGGTTTTTAACAATGCAATAGTAAAAACTTCTTCATTTCATTTTTACCCAAACCAGCACAAAAAGGAAATAAAATTTGACGAGAGTGGATAGAAGGAGAAAATGGCAAAACGATGTACGTTAAAAACACGCACATCAAAGGAATTTTGATTGAATTTAAAGAGAGTGGCATGATCAACCCATCTGTAACGTAGCGGAAAAAAGGAAAAGATAAACTAATATAATTAACACACGGAAAAAAGCATGTACAATATATACAAGGTATTGCAAAATACAATAAAAGTAAAATAACTGTCATGTTGTTGCTCTAACAGGGGAAGCTATTGGGCTCTACACCTCGCCCAAGGGTGACTTGGGAGCAACCACAGCTAAGAGACATTTTTTTTGTATCTCAAGGCATATGGAAAAGCTGTCGCCAGTTATGGGTTTAAGTTATACATCTTGGACTAGATTAAGAATTTTGGAGTTTAGCATAAAATTCAATCAACGCAGTTAATTAATTAATGAAAGCGAGGTAGAGTGACCTTAAAGGATAAAAAATAACTTATTGTCCAGAACTGATAAACAGTGATGGTGTTTGAGCAGTACAACCTTCTTTTTGAATGGATTGTTCGTGGCTGGTTGTTTTCATTTTACTGTCACAACATTCGTAGATTTTATTTGAAAATACAAAAGAAAGAACATAGAACCAAACCACTGCAAAAATCTATATCGGTTTTTAATGTGAATTTTAAGTGTGCTAAGTGTTTACAAGGTGTCAAAGAACTGCTTTAACTGATTGATAAAAGATTTCAAAGATTTTATTTCTCTTAATGTTGCAGCAAGCTGATTCCATTGCACAGGATCTTTGTACCTAAATGACTGCTGAGTTAGTTTAATTCTGCAAAATTTTGATCATACCTTCGCTTTCGATCGTGACCCCCTAGCATCGCAGTTTCAATGGTTACGCTGAAAGAAGTTGTTAAATGCATCTGATAGTATATTATCAAAATACTAGCGCGTATATTTAACGATCGCTAATTGAGCTGTTTGTTCTAGCCCAGGGATGTGGAACCTTTTTTGCTGACGGGCTGATTTCTGACTTTTTGAAAATTCCGCTGACCAGTTGAAGTTGTATTCAAGCTCAATTAAGCTCAGCAGTGATTAGTGACAGTGGTAATGGGATAAAGCAGTGATGATCTTTTTTTCCATTTGGAGATCAATATTTCGGCAAAATTTTATAGCTTCAGTTTCGCCGGAATTTCCAAATTTCTTCCACTGGCCACAAAAATTTCACGTCGCTGGCCGCAGATCCCTGTTCTAGCCTATTGTCAAAACATTTTGCTTTTTCACAACTGTTTTTATGTGATCCTCTTTTTTGGCATTCAATGCCAGTTGAATCACTTCATTAGTTGTGTATTGGAACCTGTGAATCAATGATTTATTGTTAAAACACCAGGAAAAAATACAGTACTAAAAATTATGATAACTAAGCTGTTGGTGGACCCTTATGGGTGGACTCCATGTTAGAATATCTATGTAGTACAATCATGTCACGCGCCTAAGACTCTTAACCCTTAAGACAGTTTTATCACGTGTCGCAAAGTGGAACAAATACCTCTTTTAATGTGAAATCTTGCACGATTTAGACAATATTTATCCTTGCTTTTGCGCAAGGTCTAGCCAGGGAGTCATCCCTTTGAGCCGTAACCAAACTTATTGTAATTACTGAAGTGCAGATGCTGGATTCTGGGCTCTGAGTCGCTTCGCCGTCGCCTAGCTGCGCTTAAGTCGGGAGAAAAAACATACGCGTAGCCAGCGGCTTCAAGTTTCACAACTAGGCTTACCATTACGAAAACGTTGTAAGCAGTAAGCCAATTACGGTATTTCACAGCTTGATCCCTATAATTACGTCGATCACTCTAGCGTTCTTCCACCATTTAAGTTTACGCCCCTGTGCGCCAAGTCACATAAATGCCTGAAAGTCTGTGAAATTATTTGCAGTTTGTAAGTAAGCACAAACTTCATTTATTAGTAGGAGGCGGAATTATGGACATAGTTTATGAAATCCAAGATTTGAGGTGAAAATTAATAAAAAAGTTGGTCCGTAGGTCTCCATCATTGTGTGAAATCATAGTCACCAAATATACAATTGTAACTATGGAAGGAAACTTTTTCTTAAAAATAAATTTTAAGAGCAACCGGATGATCGTATCCATCACATTTGGGGCAAGATACGGTTTAGTAGCTTTCCTCTATTCCGGGATCTACGCAAATAGGTGCAGCCAAGGAATTTGGCATCACAAATATCATTACGGGAAATCGCACCAAGTCGTGAAAAGGGCTTAACACCACATAACTTATTCCTGTAATTCTAAAATGAAAACTAATACGGCACTCAACCCCAAATTTGCTTTGAGCTTGTGCACCTGTATTTAACCATTGAAGGAACGAACAAAATTTGTGAAAACATAGAGTTTCTAAGCGTAGTCTTGAGGTACGATGATCGAGATTAGGGGCAAAAAGGCGATGCCTCCATCTATGGCGACCTTACGGGATACAAACTGTGGATCATTGATGTTTTGCTGAAATTATGTGGGTGACTCATAAACGTTCTCGTTCTGTTCGTGCGCTCGTTGTTTTACTGTAATCGTTTTTATAAATTATCCGTTAACCTACAAACAGGTCAAAAAAGAATAACCATAGCTGCATATCATGATATAACAATACTGGGTGACTAAGCCGTATGGCCAGGCGTGGTTCCGTCTGACGTGCGGCGGAGTGACCTAGTAAACAAGTATATAAAAAGAAGCATTGCTATTTTCAGAGACAGAGGTTTTTCGATTAAAAATTCAAATTCAAAATTCAGTGGCAAGAATTCCATTCGATTCGATTCAAGCAAAATTCGTGCATTCAACGTTGTGCTGTGATTAAATAAATTCGTTCCTTGGAGTCAGACGTGCTGTGGATACTCGATTCCCATACATCTGTACCTACTTTTCATTACTGCACTCAGAAATGTTAGTTGGGTGCAGCCGGTGCAATAGATAGGCCTATGTCTCAGTCGATATGGCTGTCTGGTAGCCCTGCCGGCTAGTTGTCAATAAGTTTATAGTGTTTTAAACGTTAGAAAAACTAATCTTTGGCTTTGTTTTTGCGTTCATCATTTCTTTTTTAGTGTGTATGTATGAATTAGCAGCCAAGGTAAAATATTTTAGTTATTTTCCTATAACTAGTACATAGTGTTTCTGTAAACTCAGGATTTAACACCGTTATTTGTGATTGCTCGGTCTGAAGTGAGGTGTAATTTTTTGCTTTGGAATAAATACGATTGCTCATGGAAAAACCACACAAATAGTTTTCTTTTTGTATGGCTTTAATTTTTCCTGATTGTTCAAGGGCGTACAGCCAGCAAGAGCAAAGAAGGCAATTGCCCCACCAAAGATTTATCAAATCCTTGCTTTTGATTGAGTCAGTGATTTATCATCAAGAAAAAAATTATCCAATAAACTTTATTAACATCGTACACACCAATAAAGTATGCTTGCGCTTAATAGGCTACGGTACCCTTGATTCTTACCAAAACCTTAATGGGAGGCTATTCTTAAAAAAAGGTCATTACGAAATGTGGTCTAACACTAAAAAATCTTAGCCGCATTTTCCCCAAAATTTGACCGGTCAACTACCTGTTGGCAGTGGGAAAGGAGTTTTGAAAAAATTGAGTTTTAGCGGTAAGAACAGGATATTTAAAAATAAGTTTTCGGAACTCCAAAGAAGACTAGTGTAAAATAACACATGGATCCGATTAAGTAAGTCAAACAAAGAATTGCTTTGCGAAGGTACAATTCAATTCTGGATAAAAGTTACTTCATTTAGCCTGCAAGTAAATCACTCTCTTCAGAATTTCTTTCTTCGTAGGTAACCAAATGTTTTGCTTTGATAGGGTGACCATGTTTTCATCACCAAAAGGAAGGACGCATAACTGCACAATATGCAGTAAACGGCAAGAACCAAAGCGCAATGCCCCTGAACCTTTACTACACCACGAAATGCAAGATCTGAGTTCATTTGCGCCATGAACAGCTGCGATTGCAAAAGAATTCTTGTTTTATCTCACACAGAGTGCAATAGCTGCCGACGAGAATTCTCTTTCTACCTATATAACAGGTTAAGTAGGACATTTGATTGATCTCGGAGGACAATTCATTTTTTATGAAAAACACATACGGTTACCCTAACTGTGACAATTGCAGTAATGGTGTGTGATTTTGAAGTAGTTTTGATTCGCTATTTTGGGTGAAAACAAATTCTCTTATTATACAGGGTGGTCCAAAAGTAGGTGGACAGTAGTCAAAATTGGCTTATACCTAAATTAAGTGAACATTAGTAAAAAAAAAATTATTTGTTGGTTATAATTTGAGCATTTACGTTAATAAATAGTATTAAAATTTATTCAATTTGGTCTTTTATTTTATCTTTTGTAAGTAAACGTGTGATTTTTAAGTAAAAATTTTTTCCTGTCCACCTACTTTTGGATGACCCTGTATATTGTCATTAATTTTGTTCAAAGTTATCTAAGTAATGGTAGATCCATTTCTCTTTCTTCCACGCTTTTTGCCTATACCTTTTTCTTCGTTGGGCAGTAGCCGAAGACCTATAGTTCTTTACGAAATCCAACTTAGCTAACTATAATCAGAAAAAAAAGCATTGCTAATGTTTGTGGAGTAAATTATGCGCAATTTTTTTACTCATTTGCTGTTCATTTCTTTTCAACTTTGGAATGCAGATCCACAGGTGGCATAGCATTGATCCAGAGTTCAACCACACGACGACACTGTCGTGTTTTTGTGAAAGGCACTCACAGTAACGGCAACTTCCGTAGATTGCACCGCTTGTAGTAGAAACGCGCTGTACCAGTAGAACCGGCTATTCCGAAGCGGGTTTGAGCGCCACAATGTTCTCGTACAACCGACGAAAAGCTTTTCCATGACTGAAGAATAAAAATGCAAGCTAGCCAGGCTATAACTTTATCTCCGACCTGAAACCTTCCCCGTACGCAACTATAAAGAGTATTAATGCTGTTTTTACAACCAACTGCATCAGAATGGTGAAATACAGTAGTTCATTTCGTATAGAACAGTGTTGTAAAGCGCTGAGTACATCAGTGTAGTGCCACCAAAGCATAAAACACAACAGTCAATATTTTACTGCAGCTGGAAATAGCCTACTCCAACTCTCTGGGTTTCGATAAGCAATTTTAAGTCTTAAAAACAGCGTAGAAAAGAACATTCAACCAATGACATTTATCAATCATAAGAGAAAGATTTCAGATTAAGAACCCTGCTGCCACTTTGTGTAGAAAGCTACTGGAAACTCACCCAGATTCTAAATATATTTTTGTTTACGCAGCTACAGTGTGCCAAAAGTGGGAACAAAATTCGGAGGAAGTAAAAACGGATTAAAACTCTTCCTCCTACACACAAGCAAGAAAAATATAAAAGTTGGCAGTGGCGGCTTGTTTCTTTAAAATCAAATGGTGCTGCAAGAAAGCTAAACCAACTGTTGTACACTATGCAAGCGATTCGCAGCCAGCCAGCAGAGTTTTAAAGACCTTGCTTTGAAAGCCTGACGCTACTACACACCATTTTGCATCACAAAGGCATAGATTGAAAAAATCTCAAAAATCTTTAAACGTTTCGAAATAAACATTGTAACGTTATGAGCAAGGGTTCCGAATCGAAACAGGCTCTGAACTATAGTGGGTGAAGCAGCCCTACAGCACCATTCGACACGTCGCTGGCAAAGTCGGTCAAAATGAACAAACAGTTGATCGCAAGATTATCATGATACAAGAGGATACATTGCCGCAAAACGCAAAGCGGTTTGAAGCGCAAACACACACTATCGCATTCATTCATTTACAATTGATTGCACCAGCAACAGCAGGCTGAGTTGCGTAAAGCATTTATGACTAATGACAGAAAAAAGAAAACGGAATTCCACAACCTTATTGCACATTCTAACAGCAAGGAGCATTGACAAACCGTGAGCGAATAATTATAGTTTCAGCTACCTAAATGAAAGAATTATTACGTCTTGTCCGACGACAGGTTCGCATTACCAACTGCATGAGGGAAGCACAGAAACCCTTTCTGTAGATTTGTAAAAAAAAAACTTTTCTCCGCGTTCCCTCTACCCTGGGACTTTTAAATACTGCGCTACAGGTAGCACTCAAAGGCAAACAATAAATTCGAATATGCGCGTAGATAGAAATAATTTTGTAAATATGACATGCTTTTACAGTACGAATTGAAATTTTATAAATTGAAGGTATAATTACTGACATTGAAAACATTTGACTGCCTGTAGAAGCTACGGACAACCAAAATACCTTACTAGACCAAAAACTATATCACTTTTTATCAGGATGGCAAAGCTTGAACATAAATTGTTGAGGTTACGACGTATTTGCACTTTGTTTTTAGCTAACAATTAATAAAATGAGATATGAACCTCCAACAACGATTGTGTGAAAGTTTTGATCTGATGCCACAATATCGACGTTAAACATCAGTGGAACGTTGCCAGTGGCGTTAGATCAACAAGAATGTGTTGGCAAAATAAATGTTTGATTTAAAATCGGTCGATTTCAATAAACACAAGTATTCCCGCTTATAATACTAAAAACGCATCATAATACTGTTCATGATGTAACAACTCAAACCTTTCAGTTTAAGGTAGATCAAGATGGCCAATGCTAATAAAACTAGCCAAATATTGATTGAAAAATGAAATATAAAATCGACAAGAGATAAAAAATATAAGTTATTTCAGTGGCAACTGATAACACACACACACTATCTATTGTGAAAACCAAACATAGCATTTATTAAAATATTACGGTACGAGTGTGGTATAACGAATTGAATTGGCTTCCATTGATCAGCACTCTGAAACTATCAGTTAGGCATATCAACCTTCAAGTCAATCTACTCCGTTGAAAAATGATGTAAACTCACCGAACACAACAGCGGAAAGCATGGAGACCGCACTGATAAAAGTTGAAGTGAAGTTTACATCTATCGCTTACAAAGGCGTACTCAAAGACAGATCAACACTTCTTCAAATTTTCTAAATCTTATTATTGCGGGCATTTGTGCCGTTCTGGAATGTCAGAATTTCTTTTTCGAAACATATTTTCTTCTTCTGGTTTAAATTCTATAGGAAATCAATTCAAAAACGACCTTGGTCACAACCAACAAGAAAATCAATTATTAACAGTGCTTTTGAAGGCGCAAAATGCTTTCCAAAAATCTGTAAAAGGCAGTTTGGGCCACAGTAGCAGCGAGCTATAATTTTGCTTTTCAACAACAACTTCGCAACAACTAAGAGCTATCAGTCTCGTTAGGAGTCGCATCACATTTTTGTTCTTTTGGACCATTTTTGATTACAGCTTCTGCCTTTTTAGCGTTTCCATTCGAGACATCGTCCACGGCGGTTGTGAAGGCAAGATACACTGGTTTGTGGTCACCCATGCATACTGAACTTCCTATGACGTCATAAACCACACTGCCAGAATTTTCCTGAAAAATATCAAGGCTTCAGTGAAACCTTTTGTCTACTGTCTAATGACGTATTCGCGACGCTTTTCGCCACTGAATTAAGGCGAATTCCGTCTTTTTTCGGTTTGACTATACTCCATCAAAAGCGTCCGACGAAAATGCAATAATCTGTATTTGTTTGAACTGCAGTGGAAAAATTCAAAAAAACACAAGTTGAATGTCGTTTGTGTGCCGCCACCATTGGATAGACTGCAATACCGCAAACGACAGAAATAGCGTAGCTCACATAGCTGGCTTAAACGAAAGAGAATTTCGCATGTTAATGATATCTATACATAGCACTAAGCAAAACAATCAATTTTTTGATTTAAAAATGTCTGCTTTAAATTTAAAACAAGACAATGGTGCTGAGTGATACAGAATGGAGCTATATTAACAGAAGGCCGGAAACCACAGCATAGGTGGAATATATATAGAATCTTTATTCAAAACAGTAAATTTTGATGAAACTGATGCTGCAATTGAAGGCTACCACTCATTAGTCGGTGATATAAAAAAAAGCTGCGAATACACTGCGAGGCAAAATCGAGTATATGACCGGTAATTTGAAGGTGTGGAATGTGGATTCGAATGCCATGGAATCGTTTTAGCCTTTTGCACTTTTCGTAAATAATAAATAAAAGTGACATCCATAACGAACTATAAAAATGCTTGTTGTGCAGTGCTCTCAATTGCAGATCGTCACAAGGAGAGAGCAAAAGAAAGGACGATCGATGACTGCCTTTCTTCTTCCTTGAACAAACGCATGATGCAAAGTGGTCATCCGGGGATCACGCTGTAAACTCACTCATACATGCAGGAACGTCTTGACCGGGTATAGGAAATACTGCACCTATTTCATACCAAGCTCAAACATAGCCCGGTAGTTCCACCACCGAGGCGAGCTGAATTGGCGAGTGTCCAATCGAGGTCTCTTAGGAGATGATGGGCGAGCAGAGCAAACACCATAAGCTCGTGTTTGCTCTGTGCACTTGAAGCGATGCCGCAGCTGCATCACTCCCTTTATACGCATGAGCTCATGCTCAGTTGGCTACTCTTTTATAAAACTTGGCTACCATGACGGGCAGACTGCTCAGCTCCACCACCTGTCTGCCATATAAAAGGGCAGGAATCTCGCTTAGCACCTTTCTAAAGAGCGCTACAAGCGGTCAGTATTTTTTCTACCCGACTATGTGGTTGGCAATCGGCAGGTGGTGTGCTCCTCTTTTTCATAGCGATGGACGCACAGCATGAAACGGTTACATGCCGGTCCACGTCACACATCTAATCAAGGTCAAACTAAGAAGCTTTGAAAAGCCGTTACAGAGGGAAGTTGCTATTGCTACCTTCACATTCGAGGTATACCTGAGATCGAATCCAATTCCATGCGGAGTCGGACATGAGGATTCGATCACACCACGACGGTGCCCGCGTCATCATGTAATCTTCCGGTTGTTCAAGATTTTCGGAATAAGGATATCTGAAAATTACAATGATCAAATACAGGAAGATATGTTTGCTGTCCAGTCTTTTAAACGGCATTGTATTCAACAATTCAGTCTTAACCACTGAAAACATAAGTTTTTAGCAAATTTGTGCTTAGATGTAGGTCTGTTTGTTTTTAGGAAACATCAAATGCACTCGCCCTTTCCTTATTCACAGTTTCGCTAACATTCAGCAGCGTTGGAGCAGCAGCATCATAATAGAAAGAAACTAAAATGCCGAATTATTCGCAAGGTTTCGCAGGTTGCTTCAAGAAATTAAGAGCACATGCCAGGTTGGAATTAGTGTTGCTGGCAAAGCTACGCAAATCTAGCTCTGCCTTTTCCTTATGGTATTCCAGAATACTTAATTTTGAAGATTAGATACGCCCCAATCCAAAAACTGCACGGAGTTTTCCCGCGCTTTGGCATTATTCAGGTAATGGAGGGAAATCCACGGATAAGTGGTATGGGAAATCCACGAATCCACGGATAAGGGAAATCCACGGATAAGGTTAGACACTGCAATAATTCAAAAGTGTCAAGAGTGGGTTAATTTAGGCGCCTATATGCAATTGCACAACACAGAAACTGCGGTAAAAGTTCCGACTTCAAACCTAGCCACAATCATCACCCGCAATGTACCGTTCACTGCTTCGGAATCGATATGGTCAAAGATCGATGAACAATAACACTAAACAAAAATGCTTACGTGGGAGCAAATGATATGCGAAACTCATTGAGATCAGCATCCATCAATGAAAACTCTCTGTCGAACGATTGTAACTGTGGTTAAAGTTAAATAATTATTTTCGACAATATACTAGCTTTTCACAAATTTATATTCTGAAACACACTCCAAGAGAGCAGCAAACGGTAAAAAATCAAAAGTTCTTTTTTAAATAAAATACGCTTTAGTGTAATTACCTTTCTGTCTCCTTACCTGGATACCTTAGTTGCTGCAGACACACAGCACAACTAAACTTGAAAACTTGTTAGCTGAGCCAGATGACCAAAGTCGTCAGTTAAGGCTGATTTCCATTAGGCGTAGATAGCAGGCGTAGCGTGAAAAATTCTTTGTTTCTCTATTTAGTTTTATGCGCGGAGCGAGGCTCGCTCCGCGCATAAAACTAAATAGAGAAACAAAGAATTTTTCACGCTACGCCTGCAATCTACGCCAAATGAACACCAGCCTTTAAGTATCACAACACTACAGCTTGCGCGAGAAAATCTATCTCATGAAACGCTAGTCATGTACTATACACACTCAATAAAATTGAAACGGGCACAGTCAATACACACTCTCACGCTTTTTTTGTAAACGAAACGTCACGCATCTCCAAACAAATGCGATAACAAACACGCATGTGGTGTGGATGACGTACGTTTGCACACTTGTCTTACATTTAATTCTGATTACAATGTAATTTTGTCATGTGTAAAAGTAACCTGGTCCCTTATTCACGACACTTCACAAAGCAAATAGCATACGTCAACTTTTCGACAGCCTTGATGATTAATTATAATGCAGTGCAACGTAGTTCCTTATTCAGCCGAAAGGAAACTGCAATATAGTACAGATAAATCCAAACGTGTTTAAGGGCACATTTCTTGGAATTTAAACGTATTTTGCACATGTTCTGAAGGTCAGAAAGAAGCCAAACAACATGCCGATGTTCTGGAAGTCAGAAAGAAGTATGCAGTGAAAAATTTTGTGGCAAACAGTTTTTGTCTTGAAGTGAAAATTCGGCTGCATGAAAAATGCGTTTGCATCTTGCATCAATTTATTGATAGCATTACTAACAGCACAAGTTGCACAGAAAAACTGTCACTATCAATAGCTTCGAATGAAAGGCCGACTTCTCTTAGTGCACGACGTAAAAATGAATACAAGTGCTTTGCCAAAGGAAATTGAACGGGCGGTTCACTTAAATTTACGCCCTTGCTGAGTTAGAATAAGAGATATTGATTTAGCCTACAGTACTAAGTTATCCACTGGCTCCACATCAATGACAGTCCATCTCATTGGTGTTGGAGCTTCTAGTCTGCGATCAGGATTAGTGTTTCGTTCAGACGAGCTACCGCTTTTTCTAAGCTGTTTATCAGGAATTTTCTTGCTTCATTAACTTGCAGTATGGGCTGAGCTTTCTATTTCACGCACACACGCTTCCATCCCTAAAGAGGTTAATGCACAACCGCGCAGCCATGGATCTTGCCGCCGTCGGCAGTGTTTCAGGTGAAGCGTAAAGTAACCGCAACAACGTAAGCTGTAACTTACTTTGTCGTACGAGGTGTTAGGTTGGAAGGAAGAGTGTTTGATTTGCAGACATTTTTTTTCGATTTTTACAACAACATCATCGGTATCAAGTGGTGATGTACTTGATTCTCCGTTCTTCTCACCAGAACGATAAAGGAGTCGTATGACGTCTTCGTCTCTAGACCGGACGACTTGCTCTCGAGAAGAGGGACATACGCTCTAAAGGGTAATACTGATAAATTGACTATTTATGGTTGAAGCCGTGCAACTGCAAAAAGCATACTAAATGTCGACTGCATTTCTACTGTAACGTCCAATTCGGACCAAGCTGATCGCATCGCTTCGCTTGTTGCATTTATGTAGTTCAGTTCATTCACAAATCATGTCGTTCTATGGATCAAAAACTCGAGTAGCGTTAAGCCATAGTGCTACAGTTAAATAAATCCTTGAAATGCAAGTGCCAATAACATCAATCAAATGGAATTAAAACGCACTGTCACTAAACGTAAAAGGAAACACATAAGATTCATCTACATACAAGATAATAAATGCTAGATTAAAAATTGCACCTTTTCACCCGTGTTTCAAAACTGAAACTTTATGTAAACGAGGCCATTAACTCAAGAGCACTGGTATTGCCATAGGTGACAATGTAAGGAAGATCTGACATCAGCAAATTTATTATTCTAACTAAATTAGTAGCATGCCGTAAAACTTGACTATGTGTAGCAGTTTAATTGTTACAGACTCTGTAACACAGGGAAATTGTAGGTTACTGTGCGAAAAGATTGTTATTATCGCTGTATAACTGCAACTTCAACCAATCAAGTACAGGAAAAGCATATCAGTGCTGCGGTTCCACAGAAACTTATTTGGCAAGGATGCAATGTAAACGTTAGTTCATATGAACTGACTTCAACAGAAATCTATATCTGACTTTTGCAAAGGGATAGTAAACTACTACGGCTTAACTAGTTTTCGATGCAATAGGCAAAGAGACAATCAAAACCGTTGCTACTTCAAGTTAAGAAACACCAAGATTCAAAAGCTATTTATTTAAAAAACTATTTTATTTGAAGTTCTAACAAAAAACAACGGTCAAACTATACCACAAACTTTGTAGTAGCACTCTACCGCACCACCGATACCACAGCAATTCACAGTTACAGCATCTTAGTTCAGGTCACATACTGCACTCTTACACGGTAATCAATTACCATCCGGGACAATTGGTTTATGAGTTTTGAAATATAGACCACGATATAAACAAGTCTATACCACAAGACAATGTAACTCAGAAGACCATAAGGTAACTATGCTGTCTCTCACATGCTCATTTCGTGCTTCATGTGTGCTCGATATCTGCCCCGCAACAACGTCTCGCACAAACGAGAGAAGAATCTTGGTTGCAATCTTTGTTGCCCGACCCCTTCTTCACGATGGGGGCGTGGCGGAAGACCGCGAAACCCCAGGACCTGAGCATCTCTCCACGGGCTCGAGTATAGGTTGCATAAAAAACGCAGCGCAGCATAAAGAGTCGGTAGCCGGCAGAACAGAATGCGAGAAGTTCCTTGAGTCGGGTATAATCGAGCGCTGCACCAAAGATTTTCAATTCAGCCAATTCTGAAGAAATATAAAAAAACTGTGTTCGTTGCAGCGAAATATCTGGGTTAAAACGGAGAGGGATATGAATCTGAAATACTGTTTCGTGCTTCGTTTCCATGACAAGGAAGAGAGGGGTAAACGCAACAACAACAACAAAAATCTTGGTTTGGAAGCAACTTAAGTATATTAACCATGTTAGCGTAGAAACCGTGTATTAAACCTATGGCTTAGTGTTTAGCGGAATCCATAGAGCAAATAGTTTAGGAAGCCACGAACATAAAGCGCAGGCGACACCGCTGTAAAATAGAATACAAAATTGAGACAAACTACGCAATTTCCTCTACTTACCCTGCTTCTATTGTATATCAACTAGCAATAAGGTACTACTCAAGTTATACAAAATTGTGCTTTGACTTAAGAATTGCTCAGCTATTTTAATCACGTGTAATTAGAAAAAATCTAAAGGATAGTAATTGTAAAAACCGATTCCAAAGTGTTTTACTGACGCCAGCAATATCAATGGCTGGGATGAACGCGTTGGCAACAAGCCCTCCTCGTCCTACCTATGAACGCTAACCAATCAAAATTCTTTGGTGGTGCTTTTTTCAGGCAAACGATTGTTGTTTTAAACCCTCCTATTCCTTAGGATAGACGCACGGCACAAAAGATTACATTCCGATCCACACCGCAAACCAAATCAAAGACGGGAATCAAACCAGACTTGAATTAAAATACGCAGACTGGAAGCCCAACCACCAAAAAGGCAAATCGCCTTCGCTGAGTACCAAAAAGTCCACTCTCACGACAACCTGAGTGGGCAGCTTTGGAATTCTAATCCGATGAAATATGGGAGAGGCTAATGTACGTTGGAGCAACAAAATCAGCATGTTTCATATGTCGATAGAAATAACACTGACAGAAACTTGTTATGCAGAAAATCGTTACATTTTAAAACTACCATAAAACAAATTTCTCAAAAATAGAAATCCAGCACAGGCATGAAGTAGTATGTAAAAATATTTAAGACAACCGATAACAAGGCTGAGATAGCCAATGACGAATCAACTTTATAAACAGGAAATTACAGGCGCTTGTAGTGTTCATGAAGGTGCTACTCAACATTCGTGCGTAGACTGCCGCACAAGCAGTAATTAGACCAAATTTATGTATAGGTTAACATGAATTAAATTTCGTTATCTTTAACACTATCACTTTCCGATATAATATTCATGAACTTTTAATACTTTGCATCAATCCAGATTACTGCATAAGTAGCTGTGCATCTTCTCAATCAAAAGTTACTGCTATTTTTTCGCTGTTACTCTAGGACAATTTCCCAACTTCGCTGAACTGCTTACAATAGAAGCGCACTGTACAAGCTCCACTGAACACAAGTTCTTCTATCTGAACGGTATTCGTGGGCCCAAAAGATAGCCGCTTAGGATAGAGCGCACGGTAAGGCTGAAAAATGTTTAAATCTTTAAGAGTTTGTAAAAGCATGAAGATCACACAAAATTCCAACAAACTTACTTTTACTAGTGCTTTCAGATCGAGTCGAAAATTAAGATCACCGAACAAGAATGTTGATGCGTCATCGGGCAAAGAATATTCTTTTTTGAGCCTTCCAAAAGAAAATAATCGTTGTAATGGCTGTTCAAAAATTATATTACGGGAAAAAAAGCGTGCGCAAGCACTACACATGCCAGTTGGCTCTCAAAAACGTAGGAAAACATTATGACACTTGACATTGTAGGCCAATCCTGAAAATGTCAACATTTATCAACTCATGACTTGTGACAGGAAGTGAATACAAACTTATGGTGCTGTTGTTGCATACTCAACACCGTATTAGCTATACAGTAATCTACATCAAACCAGAGCTTCGAAACCTACTTGTTTAAAACATAGTTAAGAGCTCGTTTTCTATACACTGTGTAAATTGATGGACTGCTTTTGATAGCTTTAAGATTGCTGTCATCATGAAACAGATGTACATTGACCAATTCGATCACTCTGCGTAAAAAGTCAAGTTATTTACAATATTGCTTCAACATGATTGACAACTTCCACGTACTTGCCGCAAATTTTCCATCTCATTCGGCAGTAACCTTTCCTTGACCACTTGCACTAAAACATTCAAAAAGATATTGCCATCAAAAAATTTTTCAAAATTTCACGAACTGCTTAAGATTTTTCAGCAGTTGAAAGTACAGTGATGGATAATATGTACTGTTTTATACAGGCAAAGTTTTCTGTTATGCAAAAAGCAATGCGAATTCAACAACAAGAAAATAATTTAAAAATAAACCTTTGCAAATGACATAGTCGGATTTTCTACGTTTTTGCAATTTACCTGAAGCTTTCACTATAGCAGCTGTGTGTACCAGGCACAACAGATCCAGTCAAGTGTGTTATATATCACTTGCCATAAACAACATCTTACCTCTGGAAAATAATCCTGTTCAAATTTTTCTTTCATAACAATCGGAAGCTTATCGTTTACGCCATTTGTTTGTACAGCTTTTCCAGATATACTTTCAAAAGTTTCCTCTGTAAGCGAATGGTTAGATAAATTGTCTTACAATAGCCTATAACTCATACATACTTTTGAAATTAAAAACTTCCAATTGTGTTACACTCTTATGAACAAGATAAACATTTCCAAGCGCCTGCAAGATAGAAAGATTTAAAAACAAATAACTTTCAACAACCTAAATGAGTTTAAATGCATTAACATTAGTTGTACTAGTTTAAAACCCACAATAAATTGACAACAAGCATTTGCCGATGAAAGCTTAGGAATAAGTTAAAAACTACAATCATCACGTGTAAATAAAAATTTACACACAGCTGACTTTGTGCGAAATAAAGAGTTTTTTCTTATCTTTACTAAACTGAATAATTTGCTATACAGCTCATGTTTGTTTACAACGATATTACATTGGTGCTAAAAATGACAAACATTTGATTTTGAGCTAAGGCACACTCGACCTCTGTGTATCCAGACCTTCTTAATCCGAATATCGGTTTAGCCGAACAGTGTAATTGGACTTCGGACCGCTGAAAAATGAACTTAAATAAGGTACACCTGGCGTACTGCCAGAAATGCACGATAGGTGACCACAGGCGGTTGTAAAGAAGAACTAAACTTCGAAGGCTTTACTTCAGATAGGCTATGAACAAAGAATAACGAGTTTTCTTACTACTATAAATACATCGTTCATTTTGTTAACGACGGTTGCTTCATTATATTTGCGCTATATACGTACAGTACAGTATATAAAGTTGAGTTATGCAGACTTTTTCATTATCCAGACCGGTTCTCGCATCAGTTAGTCCAGAAAAACGAGGGTCGCGTGTAGGTGGAAGCCTGACAGCTATTCAAAAATAGTTCTCGATTTGGTAAATAGGCAGATTACAGAATTGAATGCAATTAAAAACGTACAGTAAATTGATCAACTTCATCACAATCTCCATCCAAAATTCCTTGCACAATTGTGAAATCGCTTAGCTCTTCCAAGTTGGATAATTTCCTGAAACAAATCGCAGTCAAAAAAGGCTAGACTTTTCATTTAACTTTAAAACTTGAAATGTTGGCCAAAACCATAAGAAGAGAACATGTTGCACAAAGAAATAAAATGATATAAAATCAAAGTCACTTTACAAAATATATTCGTAATTCCAAGGTTACATACATCTGTCATGAAACACATAACATCAACCAGACAAAAAAAGAATAAAGCTTGAAAAGACAGTGAGTCACAGCTTACTTAAAAAACTTGACTACTGGCTCAAGTGTGCTCTTATAATCTTTCCCTCCAACTTCTTGGCAGTGCAAAGCAATAAAATGGGCATGGTGCTTCTGGACAATCTAAAATAACAATATTGTTATAAAAAGTTATATATGCTTTTCTAATATCAACCAACACTTTGTCAATGGAAATTTGAGGTCGTATGCAAGCATAACATGACCAAGACACCCACTTTTTTAGTGCAATTAGGGTTAAGGGTCCTTGTAAGTGCAGGATCAGCAATACAATCCTCAGTCCTCATAGTTAGATGACAATAAATGAGACATTTTGCTGTGGTCAGTGGTGTTAAATGTTTTGCTTTAAATTGCTCTTAAAAAAACTACAGTCAAAACTAGGAAAGCAACAAATTACCACACATCTTTCTATGGATGCACAGCTTAATAAGAACCTACAACGAGTAAACCAAAGTCTAACTTCATGTCAATTGATGTCTCCTCTTCCTAAGCATTATACAAATCAAACACACACTATTTGACAAGAGCAATAGCTGCCATCTACCAAAGAAACTATAAGTTTTACCTACAGTATGTCAAGTTTTTGGCTATTCAACAATGGGTGTCAACTGGTGTACACACCATACAACATGAAGATATACCTTCACTATCTTTTGGCAAATTAAGAATGTATTTGAGCACACGCCAAATTCCAGAATGACACAGATTTTTATATAACAGCATGTAAACCTTCGACTAGTCTTGTCCAGCATTTAGGATCAAAAACCCATAAATTTGGACAATGAAAAAAGTGTTGAAGCTTTGCAAGAAAACTGAGCAAAATTTTCTATTATGCACACATATCTTTAGCTCAGTAGTCAACAACTTTAAGTACATTTTAAGTTGTCATAAACAAAATAAAAACACTACTAGGCACTTACAATTATGCAAATACATGTACAATAAAAAAAGATAAATGAAACAATTTTTGAGATAGCACATAGTGACACTATTTTGACTTAGCAGATCTCATCGGTGCAGATGGTAACTGATAAGCAGCTATAGATTTCAAATAAAAAAGCATAGCCTAGAACATCACACTTGTGGAAAGGTCTTCTGTAGTGAAAGTTCTGTCTGTACTCTGTACTGATGAGTGGCAGCAATGAAGATGCAGAGTTCACCTAACATACTGCTAGGACAATAATGCAGTGTCAGCTCAATGGTTACATACTCTTATAAAGTCATACAACAGACAAGCGATGTAGTTTGAGTGAACTGAAGATAGTGACACTGTTTTGACCTAACAGGTTTTATCAGTGCAGCTGGAAACTGACCATCAGATAGAGGCTTGAAAAAATGTGTAGCCATGAATGTCACTCTTGTGAGACCTAATCTTAGGTTTAGAATACTGACAGAACTTCTACTACAATGAGCCTAGTCTAAGTCAAAGCATAGGTCTAGAGTACTGACATAACTTTCACTAGAGTCAACTTAGTTTAGGTCCCATGAGCATGACACTCCAAAATATCTATTTAAACCTTTGGCTACTTGTCAGTACCAACTGCACTGATGAGAACTGACAGATCAAAACAGTGTCATTACCTGCAGTGTACTAAAAATGCATTAATGGTCTCTTGAATGACTATAAAAGTCTGTAACCAAAGGTACATAACAGCACTATTGTTCTAGCAGATTGCTAAATGTATGGTACTGCATCTGTGACAAGCGCCACTCAATTATGAGTAATATGGTATTGTAGAGTACTGACAGAACTTTCACGACAGTACCTAGTTAAGGTCCCACAAGTGCAACATTCTGAATATGCTTTATTTAAAGCCTTTGGCTACTTGTCAGTCACCAACTGCACTGATGAGATCATTGCCTGCAATTTGCTCAAAGTACTTGTCTGGCCTCTTGTACAACTTCTGGGTTATTACTAAGGCAGTGGCTATTTTGCCGTCGACGGCAATTTGCCCTTGGAATCTATTTTGCCGTGATCATTCACGTGTGTTTATATAGCCAAATTTGCTAATATCGCATCAGTGACTCTGTGGTGTAGCGGATAGAGCGCTGGTCTTGAGATGCCAAGGTATCGGGTTCGAATCTCAGCTGGCCAGGGCTTTAAAAGAAAGGCAGTGTACACTGAAGGGGCAGGCCCGGTATGTGAATGTACGGGGCAGTGTACACTGCAAGGGAGTGTGCAGGGTGGGGGATAGAGACCTGGGGGTGCAAAATTTTTTTTTTTGGTTTTTTAAATTGACCAATCAGAGACGACCAAAAGTCACATGTTTAGTACGTCATTAAGATTGACCAATCACAAACAACTCACGGCAAAATAGTCTCTGAGGGTAAATTGCCGTCGACGGCAAAATAGCCACTGCCTATTACTAACGTTTGTAACAATTTCAATCTAGTTAACTTCATACGATGCCAAATACCTTTATCACTTCCTTTACCCATGCATCTTCTATTTCTTCAAGCTGCAACAGCAAAAAAATTCATAACATAAAATTATTTATCAAAAAAAGGTCAAGCATGTTGAAAATTTAAGAATTTTGGAGGCTGTTTGCAAGTGGCACAGGATATAGCTATGACAATGATTAAGCAAAAACACGAAAAGCCTAGGCTTACACACAGAAAACACATAGGTCTAATAACAATAACTGAAACTTCAATACTTACATTTTCAAACAGTGTTCCAACATTGGCAGTGATGAACACAAAATTTAACTTTTTGATTCGAGATTCGTTTTTATTCATATTGATGAACAAATAGGCCAAGTCATATGTTTAAGGACAATAGCAAAACAACAATTACACTAGTCTGCTGATAATCTAGATCCACCTAAACCTGCATACTTGCTTCAATTTAGCAGTGCCAAACTTCATCTACAACAAATCAAAATATAAATGAAGTGACAACCAAATGGGGATGTAACAGCATTAAAAAAACAAAGTGTAACGGTATTTGTTCAGGCCCTACAACATGCTACATAAACTTTTAACGGCAAAATAGGCAACACTACAAAGTGCAAAACTGCTGAAAAATGTTAAATCTTTTTTAACTGGGCAAGCAGGTAAATATGGCATGATGCTAAACACCAAGTAACTACTCGGTAATTCACGCCATGTACTGCATAAGTTCATTAAATCGATCCAGTCAATTTAATTACTAAATAAGCAACCGGACTACTGTATTTCAACGTCGCTAATCTAAACATACCCCTCGCAGAACTGCAATTCAAAGTTGGAAGCCTAAAACAGAACTAAACAGGCAATGGAGCTGCGGTTCTCAACTGGAAGCCAAAAAGCGAGGGGAAAAAATTTTGCTGTGCAACTTGCACATGCACATGAATGCTACATCAAAGACACGTAAATTTCTACGAGCTTCTTGAATATACACAAAAAGCAGTGTTGCCAGATTTTCTTCAAGTTTCCAGCCCAAATGATACCTCAAAACTAGCACAAAATAGCACAACGCTTGCCTTTTGAAAAATAGCCAAAAATTTGCAAAGTTAGTCCATACAGGGCCGTTGAGAGCACCGTCCAGGCTCGGCATCAGCACAGTGTTTAGTTTCTTAGCGATGGCCACAGTCAAGTGAGCCTGTGCTTCAGCATGACTTCCAAAGAAAACAGGTCAACGCTGTTGCCATGATCTTTTTGACCCCCGGAATTGGTAACTTTTCCTTCGGCTAGACAATGATCTCGAAAACAAAAAAGATCACCACCTACCAGTCGGTGTCAAATCAACCTGGTTTTTGGGAAACAATGCGTTTTATTGCCAGTTAGGCGTATTTTCCAGCTGTATTTCTTACGAAAATACTCCAGCGACCGTAACAACCTCCATGTTACACACCGTTATCTCTTAATATTACTCTTGTTGTTGCTCCAAAAATCTGCCCAAAATAGCGGAAGGAGATGGCAAAAAATAGCTCAAAAAACCTCAACTCGCGACCGCTAAATTTTTCCCACAACGCCTAATTAAAACTAGCCCAATTCCGCGGAAAAACAGCAGAACTGGCAACGATGATAAAAAGATCACTGAAATGCAAATTGGAACCACTGTCATTCTGGCAGAAAATAAGATCCGCTTTTACTCTCAGGCAAACTAGTGATCAAAATTGAGCGACAGCAAGTACAAGAAAATAGCTCTCTCGTTTCCACGCATCATATCTATTGCGGAAACTATATAAAAAACTGTTTCAAAAAAATACCGCAGTACACAATTGCGAATATATTGTAAAGTTTCATGATGGGACCGCCATAAACCGCTCATCAGAATAACTACAAACTCACGTGATAATCGCCGGGCGTGTATGGCTCGCTAAACTAAAGAACGAACGACTGTGAAAAACGTATGGACAGTCTAAGCCGAATTGAACATTTTTCCCATTAAGCGATTTCTATATAATTTTGTCACTCGACAATAATATCAATTTGCTAACATACCATATTGCAAAGTTTCATGGTAGGACCACCATAAACCGATAATCAGAATAACTACAAACTCATATGATAATTGCCAGGCATGCATGGCTCGTTAAAGAGAATAACGAATCACAGTGAAAAACATGTGGTCAGTCAAAGCCGAATTGAAGACTTTTCCGTTTAAGGGATTTCTATATAATTTTGACACTCGACAACGATATCAATTTGCTAACATTGTAAAGTTTCATGGTGGGACAGCCATAAACTGCTTAATAGAATAACTACAAACTCGCATGATAATCGCCGAGCAGTATGGCACAGATGGGCGACCAACTATCAAAAACATACCGCTAGTCTGGACCAATTTAAACATTTTTCCCATTTAGTGGATTTCTATATAATTTTGACACTCGACAACGATATCAATTTGCTAACATACCATATTGCAAAGTTTCATGGTGGGACCGCCATAAACCGCTCATCAGAATAACTACAAACTCGCGTGATAATCGCCGGGCATGTATGACTGTTGTTGTTGTTGTTGGGATTACCCCTATCCTTCCTCGAGATAGAGGTACGTCACGAACAGTAATTCATGTTCATGCCGTCAACCTAATTGAAATTAGGCTAGGGGAAAGATGGCAGCCCATTTCGAACCAGTAATGAGTGACTAGTAGCCCCATCACCAACAAGGCGGACTGCCATCGGTGGGTATCCAAGAATCACCTTTTACGACATGCTGGGTAAGCAACTTCACAATTGCAACCCGGTGAAGTACGAGTACGCCACCTGTCTACCACGTAAAAGTGGAGGCGTCCCGTTTAGTGCCTTGCACAGGGACACAACAAGCAAGCTTGCCGGCTTGTTCTCCACACTATTCTTTCTTTGGGCTGAGCGCCAAGCAGGTAAGCTGTGAATACCATTTTTCAAAGTCTTTTGGTATGACTCGACTTAGGGAATAAACCCCCGGTCTACCGACTGCGAAGCGGACGCTCTAATCACTACGCCATTGCGCCCGTAAGAGCGTTTATGGCTCGCTAAACAGATTGACGACCAACTATAAAAAACATGTGCTCAGTCTAAGCCGAATCGAACCTTGCAATATGTTCGCAAATTGATATCGTTGTCGAGTGTCAAAATTATATAGAAATCCCTTAAACGGAAAAGTCTTCAATTCGGCTTTGACTGACCACATGTTTTTCACTGTGATTCGTTATTCTCTTTAACGAGCCATGCATGCCTGGCAATTATCATATGAGTTTGTAGTTATTCTGATTATCGGTTTATGGTGGTCCTACCATGAAACTTTGCAATATGGTATGTTAGCAAATTGATATTATTGTCGAGTGACAAAATTATATAGAAATCGCTTAATGGGAAAAATGTTCAATTCGGCTTAGACTGTCCATACGTTTTTCACAGTCGTTCGTTCTTTAGTTTAGCGAGCCATACACGCCCGGCGATTATCACGTGAGTTTGTAGTTATTCTGATGAGCGGTTTATGGCGGTCCCATCATGAAACTTTACAATATATTCGCAATTGTGTACTGCGGTATTTTTTTGAAACAGTTTTTTATATAGTTTCCGCAATAGATATGATGCGTGGAAACGAGAGAGCTATTTTCTTGTACTTGCTGTCGCTCAATTTTGATCACTAGTTTGCCTGAGAGTAAAAGCGGATCTTATTTTCTGCCAGAATGACAGTGATCAAATTGGGGAATACCAAAAAAGGAGGTCCTCACCGTTATTATGGAGCAGTATAGCTATATTTTTTTTACAAGATACATCAAAAAAATCGATTTTCAAAAGCAAAAAGAAAGAAAAAAGTTTGTCATCCAAAAATTGGTGACAGAGAGGAACATATTGAAACTGAGGTGTGTGATGGTTGAACACAGAAAAATTTTAAAAGACACTGTTATAGAGACAACAAATAATTCAACAGCAAAACGCGAAAGACGGTTTAACGGATCACTCCAAAACAACGAATCAGTGACGTGGACAAAAATAAGTGATGGACACCTCAATCGATTTACTAAAGCAAAATAATGTACGCAATAATTACTGCGTTCTGAAAAGTTGATTTCCAAAAATATACCCACAAATAGATATTCTTATCAAATTGAAAAAACAATCACTTTGAAAAAGTTGATCCTTTCCCCAAAATATCTTCCAGTAGAAAAAATAAATTTATGTATAAAACATCTAATTTATGGAGCGCAATTCCGTCTGTATGTGTGTACGTACGTGAACTTTAAATCCTCCGAAACTACTGAATGTACAAACATCAAACTTGGCACAATTGATCACTACCTAGGGGTGAGTGTCATAAGGGTGTTGATGATGTTATCATGGCGTCATAATCAAAGATAATTTTTTAGGTTTACATTTCTTGACAGAGCAAAACTGTTTTGTGCTCAAACGAAAGCTAGCACCAAACCAATCACTTTATACAAAATTTTATTTTTTCCGGGTCTAAGATGACGTCACAATCAACGCTTGATTGTGCAATTTGTTAGCTGTATTTTTTTAAAAACTACTCGTTGTAGAAACATGATTATACGCATTTCCTGGAGATATTATTGAGGTGATTTCAAAAAAATCAACTCCGCTAAACTTTAAGCTCATTTGGCAATGTAACAAGCAATTGTTTAGTTAAGCATTTTAAGCCTTCTAAGCATGCTTCTTTTCTTTTTCTCGCACGCTTACAACTCGCTTACCGATACCACTCTTTTACAGATTGCACAATTTTGTTTAAAGGGAAACCCTTTGCATGCATTACTATAGTCTTGTCTACCGCAAAATTCAATATGAAATTACTGCGCAGGCAACAGCAAATAAAATTTCACAAGAAATAATTGGAGTTGGGCTTAATAAAATTTTGAGAACAATATTATTTCGTAATTTATATAGGCCAATTACACAACTATATAAAAAACTTCAAGTGTTAAAAGTAGAAAACATATATCAACTAGAGTTAGCTACATTTATGTATCAACTCCATCACAATCAATTTTCTAAAAACTTTCATCACTCTTTTCGGGAGATAAGCATTATTCATCAACATCAAACAAGGTTGATAAATTCGATAGGTTACTATCGCCCCCGAATAAATAAAATGTTTCGCCAAAAGCTATATTCTCACAGAGGTTCAAAGGTATGAGGTGGCCTCGATTCAAAATTAAAGAGCATGCATTGGGTTTCTTTTAAAAAAGCATAGAAAGTAAAAGTATTAAAAGAATATTAACTCTTGCAAAAATTTTGGATTGCGGAAAAAACATTACTATTTTTGTCTTTCGTTTTTTTCTTCATTATTTCTTAAAAACTTGAATTTTAGATATATTTAGACAATTTACACAAATTACAACAGTGTTACCGTATGGTTTTTGCTCACATCTAAATCTGCTGAGATCAAGGAGCAGGCTATCCCGACTCGATAACCGAAAGGCTTCTGAATACTCCCTGGCTTTTGCTAAGTTTTTTTTGTATTATTGCTCTGATTATTGTGTCGGTGCGCAAAAGCAAAAGTAAATACACTCTCTCTCTTTCTCTCTCACTCTATGATAGTGCTTCTTAAACTTTTTTCAACACGGACCGCTAAATTAAGTTTCCGGCTTGTCCAGACCCCTTTACGATTTAGATCAGGGTCAGCACACCACTGACCCCCTTCTTTCAAAACAAAAAAGCTTTCATGTTACCTTGCGAAACAAATGTGAGTACATACGTCAAAATCAGCACCGCAAAGCAATTGATCTCCGAAAAAAGGTTTTTATGTTTATGTTCAAATTCATCCCATTTTTTGAAACAAAAAATAAATGCTGTTGTATTAACATTTTCATTGGAACTCCACGGACCTTCTGAACCTTGTTCACGGAACCTCAAGGGATCCGTCGAGTTCCAATGGAAATGATAGTACAATTAGACCCCAGTTTAAGAACCCTTACTCTATGATGTCATAGTGATGTCTAATACGATTAACACAGTTTTTCGTTGCCAAAGATCATAAAATGATTTTTTCAGACAACATTGCAAAGCTGCAGGCAGTAAGCTACGCGCATAGTTTTGATTCATTGTCATATCAAAAAGAGTGAAATTATATCTTGACAGTTTGAAGTACGTATAGTATCAATACGTATAGCATCAGCGTAGCTGTTGGTCAAAAAACCTGATTTTTTTTTGGTTATGCAATGGAAACTTACTATACTTTCGTACAGTGGTGTCGTAAGCTTCACCTGTCTTAACCTCCACCACATATTCATCATATGCAGCAAAGTTGAAGAAATTGACAGCTTTTCCAATTGAAATCTGACAGGAATTAGAAGAATTATCAGCGTCGTTAGCTTAAAAACGTGGTCAATTATTTATAATCCAACCTATAGGTATTGTAACAACTTAACTGTAAGTGCTTGACTTTAGATTAGTTTGCATTTTGTCTAGCAGCAATTATACCAATGCTCAGCATTATGCGCGCAACCAGAGACCATTTTAAAGCCTTCCCACAACTTTTAAATTTTGCTTCCATTTACTTCATAAAATTAATGAATGAAACGTTTTGAAATCTTTGGCTGTTTCGATTGAGAGGAAGTCCAGTTCCTAAATTGGCTTCTGCTGGAAATTGGGCAAGCAACACGTAGCCAGGGACACTCTACAATGTAAATATATGTCTTTATCTTATTGGCCTTGCCCTGGTGGCCGGATAACTACAAAACGTTAGGTACTTTTAAGAGTATCAAGTTATAATCAGTGGCTTATTTAAAAACAATGTCTTTTTTGAGAGGAAGGTAGACATTAAGCAAATTCAATTGCATCATCAAGCAATTTTATAACACAAGTGAGCACCATCTTATTTTGGGGAAGGAGAGGGGAAAACATAAAGGGAAATAAACGCTTTAAAAGTAAGAATCTTGTCAACTTTAGCCTCCAAATAAGCATCAATGCCTTTTTTTTTGGTGGCCAACGTTTTGAAAGTAAGAAATTTGACCATACTTTTGTCCAAATATACATAATCCCTTTTTTTCTTATTGATCAAGTTTTTGAACGTTTTGTCATACCGCTTAAGGACCTTTGCCTTTTGCTTTCTTCCTAATTGCACAAGCCATAAACAAGACGTGGCAACATTGATCACCTTTCCAAGGTGAGTGTTATAAGGCAGGGCTTCCCAAACTGGGGGTCGCGACCCCTTGGGGGGTCGCGTAATGATGTTCAAGGGTCGCAGAGAGTATATTAATTTTACACAAAGTGTTGCATATACTATAGTTTCTGTAGTAACTGCACATACTACACTGCATATACTATAGTAACTATAGTATATGCAGTACTTTGTGTAAAATTGGTATACTCTCTACAACCTTTGATGGTGGTTAAAAACTATTGCAATTGTGCAAAAAATCATTCTAAACTTAGCTGTAGATTCTACGTAAATAGGCGTAGCTGTAGTATCAAATAGTGGGACTTTGTTAATTGACAGCTGATGGACTTTTCCGCATTCGTATCAAGTGGAATAACTGGATGCATAACTTTTTTGTTTCGTCACTTTGGTATCAAGTGGCACTGCTGGATGCATCACTTTTTGTTTCGTCACTTTAGTTTATGACGCCATAGCGCTGTGCAGATGAGAGAATAGTAGCTAAATATTAAAAAAACTGATCTAATCAATGGATAGCTGGTTAAAAAAATCGAACGATAACGGTAACAAGCCTACTGCAGATGATGTTGAAGCAACGGTAGAGGTAGATGAACACTGACTGGCAAATCGATGAAAGTTCAATGAGAAAAACGAGGCTAGTCATATCAAAAACCTATAACGACAGTTTTTTGCAGTATGGTTTCGCTTTGATATCGGAAAACAATGAACACCGTTCACTTTGTTTGATTTGAAAAAAGCGTTGGCAAGTGAGAGTCTTAAGCCGGCCAAGTTGAAACGACATCTTCACGCCAAGCATGATTCTCATCGCAACAGTCCTGTGGAGTTTTTTTATCGCTTTCTGCGAACATCGAAAAGACAAAGACAATCATTTGAAAGTAAATGTGTAAATGAAGGGAAGTGTACACAAGCATCGTTTGAGGCTTCCTTGTTGATTGCAAAGAGTAAGAAACTTTACAACATTGGCGAAATTTTCTTCTATCAGTTGCAATTGTTCGCGGCAAAAAGAGGCCAATAAAATGCGAAAAATTTCATTGTCAAACAATACTGTCCAAGCGAATTTCCAAAATAGGCAAAGATCAACTCGAGCAACTCATTCTACGAATTAAAGAAACCCGTAAATTTACCATTCAGCTTGATGAGTTGACGGACAAAGTACCCAGCACCTCTCTCTTAAATTTCAGGAAGAGCTTGCTGATCTATCTTTTGAATCTAAGTTGCAGCTTGAAGTTTCTGAAAACAGCTTCACACTTTTTGGCTTAGCGTTAGAGCGGAATATGCATCATTATCTGACTCAGCAGTAACCGCACTCCTGCTGTTTGTCTCGACGCATCAATGCGAGTCAGCGTTTTCAACGTTGAGGGCAATCAAAACAAAATACCCTAAGCAACATTGAAACCGCCTTGAGACCAGTATTAACAAATATTGAGCCAGGGCTGGACATGCTTTGTAGCAGAAGGCAGCCGCACTCATTACATTAAATGTGTTTGCTTTTTGTTTTGTTTCCAATAAGCTACCTAAGTGTAAATTAGAAGGCTTTAAGTACCGGTAGCATTTTTTATTTTTCGCCTTTCAATAATTATCACAAATGCATATTTTGCATTGTTTGTCATTTTAACCGTGAAGGGTCGCGGAAAATTTTAGGAGATTAAAAGGGGTCGTGAGCGAAAAAGTTTGGGAAGGCCTCCTACAAGGGATTTGCGGCATCACCATGAAGCCGCTATGAAAAGAATTGTTTTTAAATTCGCATCTCTTGTCGGAGGAAAACACTTTTGTATTTAAAAAGCCAGCATTCGACTAACCAAATTTCAAAAATTTTATTTCTTTGTTACTGTAGATGACGTCACAATAGACGATTAATTGTAAAATTTGTTTTTGTCATTTCCTCAACAAAATACTGACCGTGGAAACGCGGTTAAAACCTTTATGAAGAGATGAAATAATAAACTGATTGTAAATGATGCCAGCTTCCATCAAAAGGAATGATATGTGTTAACGTGATTTATGTGCCCTGTCATTGGTTTAGTTGTTTTGTCTTTTTAGTAAAGTAACTGTTAATGTTTTTGATATCATAATTGTTCGCAAGCTTTCGCCTTTTAAGCTGTTGTGTTTGCCGCCTCATTTGTAGTAAGTGATTGTCATTTGTAGTGAGGAATAGGGATGTTTTATGATATGTGATCACTGATGAATTGTTTTTATACTTCACAAATTGTTTTCTATTACCTTCAGCCCTTAATGGAAAGAAACCGTAAGTTTGGTACACGAATCATTTACAAATTAATACCGCAAGTTGTTTTCTCTTTGCTTAACGCCATTACTTTGATCGATTTGTATGTCATTCTCGTTTGTAGTTAATGGTTATGTGACAATTTTGCTGATTGATCTCATATTTATATGGGGTTTTAAATAGGCCTGTTGACCGTTTATGAGCTCACTCTACTTTGGCAGTGTTTTTAGTATGGGGTGGTAGCAAATAAAAAACCTAATGTTTTATCACCAACTAATGCGAGTGGCAAGTTGTTTATGTATTTCTAACAGCGCTTGTTTGTGTCTTAGATGAACCGAGGAAACAATAAATAGCTTGTATCGTCAGCTAATGCTGACCCTAATTCAATAATATACGGTTGTTTGGCATTCGCTTGATATCTTTATTTGCATAGATCAGGAGTGGGCAAAGTTTTTAACGGAAGAGCCACGTGAGGAAATGTAGAACTACGGGAGAGCCACAAATTCCGTTTGGAGTGTTAATGGAAATACAGCAAACAAAACAAGCTTTAATCAAAACAATTTAATAAAAACAAATACAACGATACACGATACTACAGTTTTTGCACGATTTTACCAGCATTTGATGAATTGTGGATTTCCATTCTGTTTGCTAGCTTCTGAAAATCTGGGCAATATGATGTCAAGGTGGTGCGAATTAATTCGCTCAAGTGTTCATTTGTTAGGCTTGCGCGATATTTTGATTTTACAAATTTCATTACAGAGAATAAAGATTCACAAGTAATATGTTGTGATAAAAACGGAAAGGAGTAGTGCACTGGTCTTTTTAAGTTCTAGATATTACGCTCTGTAACCTGTTGCCAGAACTCCACCGTAGAGTGGCACTTATTAAAATTTTTTAAAGCCAGATCTTCTTGCAACTCGATCAGTTCCATTTCTGCTGCAGATACATCTGTGAAGAAAGGTTGACAAACTAGACAGCCATTATTGATTACATTGATGTCGAATGGATTTACAAGAAACGTAAAGCATGGCTTAAGCTTCTGCAAATCCTCAAATTTCGCTTGAAACTCTTCCAGCAATCCTCGCAACTTATCTTTATATTCTTTCACTTTGCGGTTTGTTATCACTAGGGCGAGTAAAAGTCATTAAAGTCATACTATTTTTGGTGATACAAAAAGTTATAAAACCTATAATAGCACGGGGTGTATTTAAGAAGTCATAAGGTCATATTTTCCACTTTAGGTCATAAAATATGACTTTTTGTTTTTACTTTAAAATGCAAAAATCAAGCCCCAGTAACTTTGTTCATGCAGTGTAAACAGGTTCTACGGATATTAAAATTTGATAATTAAGGCTATAAACTGAATGTGGGAGGCAATGAAAGTTTTAATGCTGAGTTTCTTAAAGCATTGCACAGACGTGTTTTCATTCTTAACTGTAGCTTAATAATAGTGCTCTCTATTTGATGACAATTTCCATGGTAACATCGTCTTGACACATTATTTTGCCATCTGCTATTTTTTTTTTTGTAAAAATATTATATATTGTGAAGTGAGCAAAATTGTAAAGTGAGCATGCCATAAATAAAAGTTTCCAAAGCGAAAAAGGTCCGATCGATTATAAAAGACTTAAAAGAGTTCATAGAGCCACCGCAAAAGATAAATTGTACTGTCCGCTATGCTGCTGCATGGTTAAGCATGAGAAGCGATTCTTTGTTGAGCAACATGCTGCTACTCCCAAGCACAGGAAAGACATTGAAAAAACAAACAGTGCTGGAACTTCGGATACACAACAAACATTTATCAGGTCAGGTAAACAACACGATTTTGCAACATAACTTGTTCATGCTTTTGTATCATGTGATTTACCGTTGGCAAATTTTTGGAAGTGACCCTCTGCGGCTGAAAAAGTACATTAAGGAGCGCTTGGAAAAAAAAATGGTGTAAAAATCATTGTGGAGTTAAGTAGGCCAGATATTCCACCAGCATTGTACGTAAAATTGTTGCAATGTCATCCTAATTCAGCATCTGTAGAGCGGTCGTTTCCCATTTTAAAGTCACTCCTTCGTCCAAGCAGAACTTTTGCTAATGCTAATATTGTATACTAGATGAAACTATACTTCGATTCCTATTGATCAAATGCATAAGACATTTGAACTTGTGTGATACCGATGACTTCATGATTTTCAAGTGAAATAGGCATGTTTACAAGTCATTGATCGACCGTGTTTTTTTTTCAAAATTAACTAAAAACACTTGCATACGACTTGTTAATTACGAGATTAGCAAAAATTTGATGCTCTAAAAATAAAGTCATATATAGTTACATATTTCAAAAAATAAAGTCATATTTTTCAATTTTTTAGGTCATAAAAAAATCCCCTTAGTTATCACTTCTGTAAATGCATTCACTGTCATTTTGAGATTGGGAAAATGATGGAAAGTTTTTGACATTATGTCTCTTTGAAAAACTTAGATTTTGTTCTGGAAATTAAAGATGGTTCGAGCAAGGTCCAATATAATCTTTTCAGTACCATGGAGTGCTAAATTGAGAATCTGTAGATGCTCCATTATATCAATGAGAAACATCAGGTTTTGTATCCATGCATTATTTTTTAGCTGGGAATAACATTTTCTCTTTTCGTCAAGAACAAGATTGATAGGCTTTAACAAATCAACAAACCTACTCAGTACATTACTTGTTGACAGCCATCTTACATCGCAGTATAAAGAAACATCACTTGATGCATCATCAACTTCAACTCTTCTACAAAATTACCGAATTGCCTGTGGTTTTTTCCATCCAAGCGTATGAAATTTACTATATCGAGGACAGTTACTATGACATCTTCATACCTAAAGTGTATTGCTGCAAGATGTTGACGATGGATGATGCAATGTATTGGAAGGAACTCTGGAAAGTTGGGATGGCACTTCACAAGTCCAATTGATCCGACACGTTTACCCATCATTGCTAATGCACCATCAGATGCAACACTGACCAGTTTATTAAGAGGCACATGAAATCTTTTTAAAGCTTCGTCGAGTGCATTTTCAATGTCAACTCCACGAGTTGTTTCTCTTATTGTCACCAAGTCCAACAACTCTTCTTTGATGGTAAGATCAGATGAAACATACCGAACAAATATCGCTAATTGCGGATTTCCTTGTATGTCTGCTGATTCATGAACAGCAATACTAAATGCAAGGGAACATTTGAAGTCACTTTGCATTGTAACTGCAATATGCACTTGTCTGAGAAATGCGCCTTTGTGTAGTTCGGCGCGAACACGGCATTTGCGCTATAAGCGCTGAAGCTTTTTGTCGTTGGGATCCAACACTGCGACCACATTAGTTATAAAAGTTATTTTTCTTCACAAATTCATAGTCGGAGTATGGGTGTTCAGAACGAGCAATGTTCCAAGACATAAGAAGCTTCAGTCGTCCCATCAGATTCCTTGCTGAATACTTTTATAAACAGCTGTTGACTTGCTAGCGCAGATTTTAACTCAGTTAACTTGCTTTTTTTTAATTCCGATTTTGGTGGAAACTTGCTTGAAAAGTTTTTGTGATTCGTTTCATGATGGCGTTTTACATTACTGCCTTTGTTTTGACCGAGCAACTTACGGAAAATTAGACACAAAAATTTATTTTCATGAACAGTAAATACATAACCTTGTTCCCACTCTACATTAAAAACTCTCTTCATATTTTCGCTTCTTTGTATTCGCTGATATCATCTCACTTCGTTTCGCAGTGTATTTAACATACTTGTGACTTCAACTTCACTATAGCTAACTGACTGTTTGAATTAACTCACAACTGTAAATTAAATCTACACTTCTGAGTCTCACCTATATTCCTACTTCACACTTCGCACTGCAATGCTTACAATGAACGAATGAATCTACACTTCTGAGTCTGGCCTATTTTCCTACGTCACACTGCAATGCATACAATGAACGAATGAATCCACACTTCTGAGTCTGACCCAGAGACGTAGCAGCCGCCCCCCAAACCCCCCAATTGGGGGGGGGCCCAGGCCAACTTTGGGGGCCCAAGTTAGTCTGAAATTGCTTTTTGGCTACGTGACTATTTTCAGTTCAGCAGACTTGTTTACAACCGATTTAAACTGTAGGAAGAAATTGGCTTGTGACATCATAAGTGAATGCTTACGTCATTTTATCTCGCAGAATCTAGAATATTTCGATTGATTTTCTGGTAGAATCTTGAATATTCGACAGTGTTCCCTTTAAACGCAAAAAAAGTTCGAATTTGCGAAATTATGTCCGGCGGATTCGCAGTTAAAATTCAACAGTGCGTAAAAAAGTCCGGCGGTTTTTGGCAACTTTTTCGTTTTGTTAAAATTTTTGCAATTTTGTTAGGAAAATCTTAACCAACTGTTAAATGCATGGGAGACAGTGAAAAGGAATTAGGACAGATGCTTTTTCAGAGCAGTGCAACGTCTCACCCAAACATCGCACGGCTGTGACGCAACAGCTAATGACGGCTACTTAAATATCGCGCACGCCTTTGCCTCACTTTTTTGTATAACAAATTATCTCTCCAGGAATTAACCTGAAGTAAGATCAAATTTTTTGTTTACTTTTTCCCAGCCGATTTCAGTCGTAGCTAAAGAGCAATAATAGCAAGCAGCTTTCAAACTTCTGTTTTAACTCAAGACATCATTTTTCGAGGGAAGTTTGAAACTAAACTTGCTTAAAATCTTTATGTTTTCTTTACGTTTCAATGCTAACTTCAATCGTGCTTGTTAAGATAAAAAAGCACATAGTTCTCGCTTTCAGTTAAGCACAAAAAACACCATTTTTGAGGGATTGGTTCAGTTTTTGTACGTTACAAATAGATAACCTTCTTTTACTTGCCATTTATAAACACTAAAAATAAAAAAAGAATACAACTTCTAACCAATTTAGTTTTGAATTCCCTTCAAACACTTTTCGAAATGAGATTGAAAGTTTGCTTGCAATTGCAAAAACCTGTTGTTTAATTGATTACCATATAGAAATGTAAGTTGCGTAATTATTTACCGTAATCAAGCAACAGTTAAAGCTCGCAAGTAATTTTAGTTGTGTCATAGTCGTAATAACCTACCTAACATCACATTACTTCATAAAAGTTCTAGTTCTCATGCTCATGTCGGGCGTCGGCAAAGGGTTAATTTTATTTATGCGCATTTTTCATCTGTCATTCCAAAGTGCTTACGAATCACTGTTGCAAAGGCTGTAAAGTTTGAGACCAAATTTAACCACAATTAACTTACTGAAGAAAAATAGCCAGGTATTTCGCCGCCGTCTTATAACAACCGATAGGCTACTTGTTTGTGAACATTTTGGGGCTGACATAGTCACGCTAATTATTACGTCACCGAAGCGCATTGTCACAGTTTTGACTTTCCTTTCCCAGCAAATTTGTCCGGCGGTTTTCGTACATTTGCTAGCAATTTCGCACTTGTGCCGGCGGTTACGCACTCACTAAAATCTTAGAGGGAACACTGATATTCGATTGACGTAACAATGCCGTTGTTACGCAACAATCATAGAATGGTCTGGAATTCTGTTTGGCTATAAATACCGGGACAATATATATACACTGCAGAGTGCAGATAAAGTATTTTATTGACATTGTATAGAATGAAACGTTCAAAAAGTGGTGCTCAAAAGAGAAAAGAAGCAGCCACTGCTCGAGATGCTGTAGCGAAATTGCCCAAGATGACAGATTTTTTCAAGATTACTGAGCAGAGTAGACCTGGCACTAGTACCGAGAGGGATGAAGAAAACTATAGTGTACAAGAAAAAGAAGACTATGACGATCAGCATCAAAGTGATTGTGAATTTCCAGAAAATGTAAGTTGTGATTTACCTGCCAATACGCAACCTTCAATATCAAAAATAACTGAATCTCAATTTACCCCTATCCCTGATGACCCATGTAAATGGCCTGAAAGTATTTCTGATGCTCAACGATGTGATATAGTAAAGCGTGGACCACATCAACTAACAATGAATTTTCCATATAATAACACAACTCCAAGGCGACGTTTTTCCTCCAACCATTATAAACGTGTGTTACCTAATGGTGAAAGTGTTTCACGGTCGTGGCTAGTTTATTGTGGGGAATCAGATCAAGTTTTTTGCTTTTGTTGTAAGCTATTTGGAAAAACACTAAGCCCCTTTTGTAGTGGTATAAATACATGGGAGGGTTTTTCGAAAAAACTGAAAGACCATGAAAACGGCATTTCCCACCAAGAATGCTGCAGTCAATGGATGTTGCTAGCTGAAGGGATAAGAAATTCATCCACTATCGACAAACGCGAGATGAATATTTTTTTCAATGAAAGACGTTTTTGGAGAAATGTTTTAGAGAGACTTATCGACATTGCCTTGTTTCTATCGGAAAGGAATCTTGCTTTTAGAGGATCTGAAGAAGTCTTAGGATCTCCTCACAATGGAAATTTTCTGGGTATATTTGAGCTTTTGGCAAGAAGAGATCCGATCCTAAAAGAGCTTCAAGACAGAATCAAGAATAAAAACACTAAAGATCACTATTTGAGTCCTACCATACAAAATGAACTAATTGAATTGCTAGCGACAGAAGTTGAAAAAGAAAATTTACAGCAATTGAAATTGGCAAAATATTTTTCTATAATTTTGGACTGCACTCCAGATATGTCACATCATGAACAAATGTCTGTCATTCTCCGTTATGTACTATGTAATGAAGAAGCTGCTGTTGTTAAAGAAAGATTTTTTGGCTACTTGAGAATAAGTGACAGTACTGGGAAAGGCTTGTTGGACGCTTTCTTAGAAAAAGCGACCGAACTGCAACTCGAATTGTCTGATTGTCGAGGTCAGTCATATGATAATGGTGCTAACATGAAAGGAAAACATTCTGGGGTCCAAGCAAGAATGCTAGACATCAATCCCAAAGCTGTTTACGTGCCCTGTGCAAACCATACCCTTAACTTAGTTGTTGTTGACAGTGCTAATTCATCGACGGAAGCATTGACATTTTTTGGAGTACTTACAAGGTTGTATGTGCTGTTTTCTTCCTCTGCTCAGCGTTGGGAAATTTTGAAGAAACATGTGGAGCTGTCCATAAAGTCACAATCTGATACTCGTTGGGAAAGCAGAATTAAATGCATCAAACCTCTTCGATACAATTTAAAAGAGGTGTTGCTGGCACTGAAAGACTTGGAAGCCATTTCCATAGAAAGAAAAGATGGAAGAGCTGCCTCAAAAACAAAATCGTTGATAGCTCATTTATCAAAATGGAGTTTTCTTTTGTCGGTGTTTATTTGGTATGATATCCTATTCCAAGTCAATAAAGCAAGCAAGATTCTTCAATCGTATGGAGTCTCCCTTCATACAATGGAAACGGAAATCCAGGCAACTAAAAAGTTTTTGCAAAACTATCGCACAACGGGTTATGACAGTGCCGCAACATCTGCTGTTGAAATAGCACAGGAATTGGATATTGATCCTTCTTTTCCTCCGTCAAGAAGTGGAAAGAAAAGAAGATTGTTTGATTACCAAGGTGAAGAGGAACAACGAGCTACTCCTAAACTGAAATTTAAAAGCAACTTTTTCTATCCATTAGTAGACCAGGCTATTATGTCAATAGAGGAGCGCTTTAATTTGTTACGTGAGGTTTCTTCCGCCTTTTCGTTTTTGTACACACGAGACAAATTTTTGCTTGTGCAACAAGAAAATGCTCTTCTTACTTGCTGTAAAGAGTTCCAAAAAAAGTTCGGTGACATTGATTCTGATGAAATGAGCGCTGAGCTACAGCGGTTTGTTTTAATTTTACAAAAAAAACGCAATCTCAATACGGCTCAAGACTTTCTGAACTATCTTCTAAAGACTCATTTATTTGAATTGTATCCGAATGTGTACATCGCACTTCGAATCTTACTAACTTGCCCCGTGACTGTTGCCAGCGCTGAAAGAAGCTTCAGCAAATTGAAACTGATCAAAACTTTAAATAGAACGTCTATGACAGACAGTAGACTATCTTCATTAGCCATGCTGTCAATCGAAAATGACTGCGCCCGATCTCTTGATTATGACAATGTCATAACAGCATTTGCGAACAAAAAGGTTCGCTCCAGACTATTTAAATGATACTGTGTTTTTATAACTTTTTCATGTTTTTCAGTGTCATTGCTTTCGTTTCGCAGTGTCTGCATAAATGTCCTACTGAACTCTGGCATCGGTGCCGAATTTTTTATGACTTGCACCTTCGGTATCGGCATGCTTTATTCTGACATTAGCCTGTTTACTTATGTACAAATTGTGGTGTATTTTCTTAATGCAGCTTTTCAATTTTACACCTCTAAAGTGATATGACCTGTGCGCAGGGGCTCTTGCGCTTACTTTGGGGGGGGCCCGAAGTTGGAGTGCTACGGGACTGGTCTGACCTATATTTCACTTTACACTTTGCACTGCAATGCTAACAATGAATAAGTGAATGATTTCCATGCTATAATTCGACTTAGCACCTACTGTACTCAGAAATCTTATCTTGACCTAATTTCAACTATCAATAACAGTTCATCAAGAATTAAATTAATGGCGTCTTACCTTGGTGAATGCTAAACAAGCTACTGCAATCAGATAGCTATGAAACTAACAATTGTGAGTAACAATACACATCAATAGCAATTGTATTTTGAACAATAATATCGTAATTTTGAACAATAATATTTTGAACAATCTTCTTTTAATATAACAGGGTTAACTTACGATATTATTGTTCAAAAGAAGAGCAGATTTCTCAGTAGTCTTTAATATCTTGTAACCTACCTACTAGACCCTGATACGCCTAGCGTGTCGCAATTGATGCATATGGTACAGGTAATTTGTGAGCAAAATTTCTGTTTTCCTTTTAATACAGTCTTCATGTTCTGCAAGTTGGTGTGCTCGTGCGTCGAAGATCTCTGGTGAGCAAGACAGGATCTCCCACATAGAAGCGGTAGTGAAACGGCCAGTATAGCTGTTCCTCACTGCAACAATATATTTTAAGAAAAACAACTAATTTACTATTTCACTCCTTTCTTGATAGTACAGCAAATTATTGCTTTGCCTTCATTCAGTGTTCGCTTTTGTGAGGAATAACTAATTTTAAGTGTCTCAATTTATATACGTTATTAATTCAGTGGGAGAACTAAACTTTGGCATAAAAAGGTTATTGCCTAATTATTAGTTTAATTGTCTTTTTTCTGACTGACCCGCTGGTTACGTGACTCAATATCCAGCGTTTGACTACGTCGCCTTTATTGGTACGGCAACATCAGGTTTCAACCCTCTAATTTCCGCACCAAGCGTACCGTCGTTGGTTCGCACTGAAACACCCGAGTTGCTTTGTAGAGCTAGTAATATTAGTACAGTACTACGGATCCTTTCTGGTTCGTCTAACAAAAACAGCAAACGTTTGAAGCTTTCTTGCAACTTTTATTTTCAAATATGCACAGCTCCGCCCAGCGTGCGCAGAGCAAAAATTCGCGGCGATAAAGGCTGCCACACAACCTTAATAACGAAGAAGCAGAAACAACCAACACGCAGCTCTAAACAGAAATCCGAAAGATAATCAGGCCGAAACGACAATTCACTTCTCGTTTCGCCACGTTCACGTTTTGACAAGAATAGCGAAAATACACCTGGTACCATATATCAGGGGTGGTCACACTTGCCGTGATAAAGAGCCAAAAACGGTAGAGGTCATCATTAAAAGACCCGCCGCAGCTGCTACACAATGTTTAGTTTATTTGAATTGACGCATTTTTCGTCCAGATAGGAGATAATGACCTTTGTTTTTGGAGATCACTCATCATCATGACAAAAGGATGACCACTTTTTTTGTAGATCATTTTCAAAGACGATAATAACCTTGTGTGGTCTTCTATCAGCCACTGAATTTTACATGATGCCCTCAGTTTACTTACCACTACTCTCAATCACTGAACACAAAATATGAGTTAAAAGAGCCGCAGTCCAGGACCCAAAGAACCGCGTGTGGCTCGCGAGCCGCACACAAAGGCTCAAAGAGCCTCCATTTGGCTATCTTTGCTATATACATCTATATAAGCAAATAAACCTGTTATACACATGAGTCAAACTTGTAGCTTTATTTAACCACAGGGCAAAGACCAAAGAAAGACAATACAACAGAGGAAAGGCTTTAGAAGTAGTCCGCAGGAAGCCCGGTTATAAGCATCTACTACTTCTCAGTAGGGGCCAATTGTTCGGTTCGCTGTAGGGGTCTAATTTGAAGCTATATTTACTTAGCTTAACAAAAGAACATAAGATCACTTAGTTTATCACAATATCAATGAATTTTATAGGAAATTGCTAATGAAATCATTGCGTCACATTTTTAAGCGACTACGCATTATAAAGTCAAATCGCTGAAAAAAGCTACATGGCGATTGGCAGAATACATTCAGTGTTTGCTTTTGCGAGGAATAATTAACTCCAAGTTTCTCAATTTATATACGTTATTAGTTCAATGGGAGAACTAAACTTTGGCATAAAAAAGTTATTGTAAACCTTGCAACTAATTGGCAAACAGCATACGGACGTAAGGGGCATTGACGATTTATTAAAATGAATATGCCAGGAAACAATAATGAGTATACCACCCAACCAATTTAGACGAGACCATCCCTGGACGCGTTTTGTCCTTTTGGACTCATCAGCAGGGCCCGTCCCGTCACAAATAAAACTAACCCACTCATTAACGTTATCCTTAAAAAAGGATAACGTTAATGAGTGGTTTAGTTTTGCTTGTTTTGGTTTAGTTTTGCTTGTTTCACTGTAGGAGGCCCGGTTTACTGCGAAGTGAGATAGAGTGAAAATTCGTTGGCATGGATTTGCTCGACACGTCTATCAAAGGTCGCCCGGCTCCCACCTTGTGGATTGTCAACGCACTCGCCGCGAGCGTGATGGCATTGCAAAGACAAGGCGCTAGGCTATAAATGCAGCGTTTAATCTGCTTTTTTAGATCACTGTGTAAACTGATCTCCCAGTTGATATGCAACCAAAATCAACCAATTTGTCAACCCGCCCTGCTAAGCAAAGCAATACGTCGTCGGTTGAAGTCCCAGTGCTCCAGCATGTGTTGGATTTTTTTTTTAAGGATAACGTTAATGAGTGGGTTAGTTTTGCTTGTGACGGGACGGGCCCTGCTGATGAGTCCAAAAGGACAAAACGCGTCCAGGGATGGTGTTATACTTCTCAAAGCAAGTTACTTGAAGAAAGTTTATTTACAGCAATATTTACAGATTAACGCTAACACTTTACTCGCGTTCAATATATGCACGCATCTACTACTGTTGTCTCGCAAGAATGTTGAATAACTGCCATTAAAGCACTAGAACGACATGCCGCCTTATGACGTAATAATGAACACTATGGAAACTCAATTGCTAATACACTACAGATGGTCTCGTCTAAATTGGCTGGGTGGTGTACTCATTATTGTTTCCTGGCATATTCATTTTAATAAATTGTCAATTCCCTTTTACGTCCGTATGCTGTTTGCCAATTAGTTGCAAGGTTTACAATTTCCTTCTTCGCTTATAATTTTGAAAAAAAAGTTATTACCTAATTGTTAGTTTGATTGTCTTTTTATTGTCTGACCTGCATTGCTACTTGACTCAATATCCAGTGTTTGACTGCGTCCCCTTTATTTTGTGCTATAGATAGTATAACTCAATACACTTACCCCTAGCAAATCCTTCGGAAACTTGCCGCATAAGAAGCAATAGAAAGGTAAAGGCTAAGGACATCATTTATCCAAATGATTTCTTTGTTTCTTTATTGTTAGTTTACCAGGGAATTGTTCCAATTCGTAAAATATTGATACCACGAAATGAGTGATTTCTGTAATCGTAAAACAAACCCATTAAGGCACTCATTCCCAACTTTATGTTTGTTCTTCTACACTTATTTGAAGGAACAAATAGAATTTGTGAAATGATCGAGCGTTTGTAAGACCTCTCTTAACTGAAAGTACTCAAACAGCAATTGGGATTTGGGGTATAGGGGCTGCAGCACAATGGCATCATCCGACTGTAATCCAAGTTAAAATGAGTGCACTCCATGTGGCGACTAGTCACTTCTATGATGATAGCTACTCAACGTAGATGGCGATCCATATAAAAAGCCAAGTGTTGTTGGCTATTTTCTGCTTGTGGTTTGTAGTTGAAGTTGCCGAGGTTACTACGGGGGCAATGCTTCCATTAGTACAAAATTATTATTTATGGCTCTAGATATATGATTTGGTTGAAGTCGGCGCGGCCGGCTAAACCGGTGTTACTAAACCAACATTGCTGAGCTGTAGCTCTGACGAACGATATGCCTTCTGGGTTGGTGCTAGATGAATTATAGATTGTTACGGAAAAAGATTTTGTGATTCCCAAATGTAATTATCTTTGAGCTCGACCGCAAAAAACTGCCATCGCAGAACGGAAAGTTAGTAGTTACCAATGCGGCAAAATTTATCTCAAGATCTTGTTCATTTTGAAGAACACTCTGAATTTTTTTCGCGAAAATTCTTTGGTATAAATTTTGGAAAATCTTAGTTTTTTTGGCAAAAACGTGAAAACTTTTTATATTTTAGAGATCACACTGCAAAATTTGGTGAATTTATGTAGAACGTCAAATTCTTCGTGTGTCTCGGATAGTGATCATTTTTTTGAAAATCAATACCGGTACCACATCAATAAGAATTTTCTTGATGTCAAAAAAATTTTAGTTGTGGCAAAACCCAAAAAAACAAAGTGACTTAACATCATTGGATTTATGCAAAAATATCCATTTTGGGGATTTTTTACCATGTCTTGCGATTTTTGCGCATTCCTGTTACCTACTATGAGGCAACGCGTCTGTCAGAGGTAATCAAGATCCTGATTTTCGGATCATGATCCAACCGGATATCATATTTCTGCCAGATCTGGATCGAAAAACTTCTTATTCGGATCAGGATTCGGATTATCTGATATCCATTTAATAATAGGCAGGTCATTTTTTTTTAGTTCTTCATGGCAATTTTGCGGTTTGCAGACTCCGCTACACATTGTCCGTTCTCAGTGTCCGGAGCCTTATGCGGAAAATTGATCAGCAAACTAGTCTGCTCAAGCAAAAAGCGTAGGCATTACTTATGCAAGTGGTCAGTCAGTGCTGATGTGATGAGTTGGTGGTGTGTTATTGACTTGTGAATTTCATTAGTATTCTGTCTACTGTGTGCAGGTTTAGTAATTTCGTTTGACAGAAAAGAATGAGTTAAAAGCTGATTTCAGTGACAATTAGGCTACTTTACCAGTTCAATGTTTTGAAAATGTCTGCTAAATTTCATAATGACTTTAGACATGAGTGGATGACTTAATAACCTAAGAAGCGGTGAAGTTGTATCTAAAAGTCATTCTGCAAAAAGTAAAGTGAAAAGTGCATTTTAGGTGCGGAAATTATTAGTTAAATGTACCTCAATGACATGTTATTACTTGCTATTGTAGCACACATTATTATACCCAATGTTAGTACTTGCGTTTGTAGCACTTGCGTTTGTACCTCATTTGTAGGGTATAATTTGGGTGTCTGTATCAGTAATATTTGGAAGCAATGCAGCCAGATTGATAACTTAATTTCGATTTTACATTGGAATCACTGTGTGTGCTGGGACAATTTCAGATAGCACACGAGATTGACCAGCCATAAAGGCAATCAAAAACAGAAGTAAATAATTACAAAATAATTTGCTATCTTAGATCTAAACCTGGTGACAATACTTGATGTGTCATCTGAGCTTAATAATTTATGCACCTAAAATGTGCTTTTTATGCATAATTTATGCACCTGAAATCTACATAATAACTGAACAAAGCTATTATATAGGTCTTCAAAATAGTGGTAATTGGATAAAACTAGCTGAACTCAGCTTACTATTCAGTTTTAAAAAGTGTAGACTTATCTTGAATTTTTACCAAGTAAAGTTTGGAAAACGCTCTATCAGATTCATGAAAGTTCATCAAACATATATACAGCATGACATGTTTAATGTCAGCAGTGTAAAACTTTGTTCAAACACGACAAGGCTAAAATTGGCACTACACATTTAGATTGGCATCTCTAAAGAAATGCAAAATAATAGACAACTCTGATGGCCAAAGCACTTCTGATACTGAAACAAAAATGTTGAGTTTTTGTGGTATAACTCCCTCCCTGCCAGCTTGTGCAAAATCGAAACCTGTTAACACGTTGACTGCCAACCATGAGTTAACTCGTGGCCAGCAGTCTGGCCCACGTTGCCAACAACGAGTTATCTCGTTGTTGTAGTTTTGCTGCTAAACGGGAAAATAAGTACTTGTTACATCTGGGGCCAGAAAGTGGGACCAGGCCTTGGCAGTCAACGTGTTAAGGCATGTATGCAGTTTGTTGCTGCAGATCTGAAGCCATACAAGTCAGTTGAAAAGCAAGGTCTGACAAAATTGGCCCAGTCTTATTTTGAACTTGGAGCTAAGTATGGTAACAGCTGTGGAAAACTGCCAGTTCCATAAAAGACTTGCTATCAAAAGAAAAAGGCAGTGGCTATTTTGCCATCAACGGCAATTTGCCCTTGGAATCTATTTTGCCATAATTATTCATGTGTGTTTATATAGTTGTATTTGCTATGATTACGCCAGTGACACTGTGGTGTAGTGGATAGTGCGCTGGTCTTGAGATACCGAGGTTGCAGGTTCGAATCTCAGCTGGCAGGGCATTAAAAGAAAGGCAGTGTACACCAAAGGGGCAGGCCCGGTATGAAAATGTATGGGGCAGTGTACACTGGAAAGGAGTGTGCAGGGTGGGGGATAGAGACCTGGGGGTGCAAAATTTTTTTAATTGGTTTTTAAAATTGACCAATCAGAAACGACCAAAAGTTACATGTTTAGTATGTCATTTAGATTGACCAATCACAAATAACTCATGGCAAAATAGTCTCTGAGAGTAAATTGCCGTTGACGGCAAAATAGCCACTGCCAAAGAAAAATGCATGCAAAGTAAGATAAGACTTGGCTGAAGAGCTCCTTCTGGCTTAACTACATATGTGTGGTCAAATTTGAAGCAGCACCATTGCTTCAGCTTGACTGGACATTATTTTATCAAGAAAAAGCTACCATCCCAAGTTCTTACAGTTTGCAAATTTCCAGACCAATAAAAGACTGGAATTAGCATGAAAGATACCATCAACAAATTATGCAGCACATTTAATCTGTCATTCGATAAAGTAATGCTACACTGCTACTTTGTTACAGTTTAGGGCAGCAATATAAAATCTGCACTTGGCAATTTCAGAAGACAACCAAGTACATGCCATATGTCAGCATCGTGGTAAAATGTACTCTGCAGCTAGACAGTTTCAACAAAACTGTGTTTCCAATGTCTGATGACAGCACAACTATTAAGCATGTTAATGATATCCAGTCTAATGTATGTGCAATGAAAAGCTTCGTTTTATTCTTCAAAAAAAGTGGGTTTTCCAACAAATTGTCATCTGGATTACAAAAATCTTGTAAAACAAGGTTTAATTTTACTTAGGACAATGATTATATCTTTTTTGAATCTTCACATGGAAATTGGAGACATCTTATCTGCTAAAAATTTGCTTCAAATGATTGAAGACGTTGATGTGACTGTGATGCAAGTTTTAGTTAAATTTCTCACACCATTACATGCAGCAGCTAAGGCCCACTAGGCGATTTTAATCCTACAATTCATCATATGTTCCAGTAGAAACTAAAGTTGGAAAGAGGCTTGCATGTTCCAACTACTGACTGCTCTGCGACTAAGTTTTTGAAGATACATACAAGACAGGTTTCAAACGAGAGATTTGAATTTACAATTTTACACCAAGTGTGGCTGTTTCTGAACCCAGCTTTAAATCACTCTTGCCTTTAGCACCTCACCAAAGAAAATATGTGATGGACAGTTGCCATAATGAAATTTTTTTGGTGAGGCAGAATCACACACCACTAAATCATTAGACCATGCTTATGGACTATCAGCCAAAAAGTGCAACGTGACTTGTATTCATGATGAGTTTTTAGAATGGTGGCATGTGAATAAGGTAAGCTTTCAAAATGATAATGAAGTGAAGCAATATGCAAATGCAGCATTTGACAATGAGCTTACTAGTGTATTGTTGGAGATGACTGCAAGATTAACATAGTTCAGTTTTGGTATTCACCATCAATCGCTAAAAGGAATGCATTTTGAGCAACATGCTGTAGGGATTTTAAGTATGCCTGCATCTACCTCATCTAGTGAATGAAACTTAAGTGTTGGTGGCAATTTGCTCACAAAAAATGTGTGCAACTCTTCAGCTTCTGTCGATTTATTGGTGGTGTTTAATTCTGTCACAAATAAGTAAATTTGCTTTGTTATAATACTTATCATATGGTATGGTCTTGGTAATTTATTGCTTTTGTTCTGCTGTAATTATGCTATTCATGAATCTAGAATTGTCTCGAATCTAAACTTGCTTTTATATCTCAGTTGTTTCTATAGAACCTTTTTTTTCTTTTGAATTAAGCTTTGTATTGTATCATGCCCTCTTTATGATGTTGCAATGGTAGATCATACAATTACGTTCAAGACTGACCTAGAACACTCTTTTCATTCTCGAAAGTTTTTGATTGCCAATATGATGTAATTTATTAGTGAGTGCTTTTTTTTCATATAATGTCATTCTCAATTTTTTAGATTGTGTCCCATTCACATATTTATGGTGACAAGATTTTTACACAAGCAGAGTGCAAGAGATTGTAGAGAGAGTGGAGTAGTGTAGGGATGGATAGCATATTAGTCTGTGGTGGTCTGATGTGAATATTGTTGTGGAATATTAGCATGTCAAAAATCAAGTGTTTAAATGATTGATTTAGTTTTTCTTCATTAGTGTTGGAATACATTGGTTTTGTGTGATCAACAAGTAAAGAAGTTTTCAAGTCTTGAGTTATTTTATGAATATATCTGTTCTGATCTTCATCAAGAAGTGCTTGATTTAAGGTATTTTGGTTAGGTATCCAATAGAAATCAACTTTCACCCAGCTGTTAAGTTGCAGTCAGAATTGATTATTCAAGTAATACTATAAGTTGAGATTGAACCAAAACTCTATTTACATGAAAAATTATTTTTCTAAAACCAAAGGGAAAGTACTGGTATTGTGAGTTTGGATTATTGTAGATGTTGAAAATTTTAAATTGTTCTGTTTTTTTACATACCGTATTCAATATACAGTAGATTCCGCTTAATTGGGCCACGTTGGGATAAGCACCATTTGGCCCGATTAAGCAGCTGACCCGATTATCCGAAGTCTTGCAGTATCTGTGCCAGGGTTGTCCTTGGTACACCAGTTATCTCAGCTAGCTGGCGATGACTAATGTTTGGAGGTTGCTCTCTAATTTTTCTTAGGACAACAACCCTTTCAGCAATTGTTCATTCTTTTTGTGGCATTTCTGCTTGGGACTTCACAAAATTTGCAACAAAACACAACAATTACCATGTCCAAGGGCATGAAATGACAAAATAATTTGCGCCTGTATTTCTCAATTGTTACATAATATAGTTGGTTTTGTGATATTGAGTTCTATTACATTACAAAGGCGGTTTTGCAATTAAACCAGTGTATGTCTGACTAGAGTTGTGGCCCGATTAAGTGGAATAGTGGCCCGATTATGTGGATTTAATGTAGTGCATTATCTTTGATTGGATTTTGTTCTAACAATTTGGCCCAATTAAACGGCTGACCTGATTAACCAGCAGCCCAATTAAGCAGAATCTACTGTACTCAAAACTTTGTTGTCATGATGTGGCCTTTGTTATGCTTTTGGTGTGCAATGTAATACTGTATGTTACTATGTTTTATATACTTTCAGGGTTACCAGTTGGTATAAAAATTAAATGTGTTATGCACTTGATTTATTGTTTTGGATAATTTTCAACAAACAATTGTATTGGTCATTTTTAAATGAGGATCAGATTGAAATTGTCTGTAAAATTTGGGATCAGCTTTGTATTTGGATCAGAAATTTCGGATCAGGATTGGATTAGGATCAACAAATTACGTGATCTGATCACCACTGACATCTGTCTACTGCAGATGCAGATTGAAATAAGTGGAGTTACTAGAAAATTAAGTGAACTAGCTCACTGGAAAGTGAGATTTCTTGACTAAGAATAGATGATATAGTCACTGAGCTTAAATCTATTTCTTTAAGATGTTGTTTAAGTTGGGGTAACATTGTTGTTAGCAGGACTAAACCTGCTAGCTACTAGGTGAATTCAAGTTTGGTGTTAAGTTCATAAGATGGCCTGCCATCAATCTGGTGATATTTGTAGACTACATCAGTATTTCAAATGTTTGTTTTTTATCTTCGTCTGCATTAGTTTCAAACTTAACGTTGCAACGCAGTTACTTTATATGCCAGTGTAGTTACTTTACAAACTCTGCTCAAGTTATAAGAAAATGAACTAATGTAGTACCAATACTGGTATGTGAACAAAATATAATGCCTTTTTTACTTATGTGTTCAAGGTAGAATTGTGTGCCAACCTGATTATAGACTAGAGTAAGGAATTGCTTCTGTGTTTAAGAAAGTGAAACCTTAAAATGTAGGCTATTGCAAAGCAAGGTTTTGATAGGATTTAAAATTTTTTCAAGTAAGTTGCCTTTTGATAATTATTTGATGATGACTAGCGTAGACAGCTATGTCAACTGCTCCAACACCTAAATTTTCAGCCTTTGAAGTATCAGTCTCTGCCATATTATGTTTGGGTAAGCTAAATTAATTAGTGAAATTTATTTTTAAAGTCTTCAGTAAAATTTTTGGTTAGAAACAGGATTATTTTCAATTTGATGCATGTGTGATCATTTTCTGTCAACCCGACCAATACCACACTGTTTATTTTTTGCAAAAATTATTCATGCTGTGAAAAGCTTATGGGCAACACTAAAATACGGAAATGCATAGGCCTACTGAAATATGGAATTGCTGAATCAAATTCATGTTGAAATAAAACATGACTGAATTACCAAAATTTATTATACATGTAAAATACAGAAGTAGCGTGAAAATTCATTGAAGATTACAGCATAGGAAAAAACTACAAAATATAGCATGGAAATCACAGAAATATTATTAACCAAGTTGGTTTAAAGACTAGTCATGCTACTGCATTTTTACAATTTTCATAATTCAGGTAGTGGTTATTTTGTGTTTCTGTATTTTTTTTATTTTTCAAGGATATTATAGATTTTGGGTAAATTGGGATAATTCGGAACAAATTACTGCTTTGCAACTTTCATCTACTGCTATAGTACTTGCAACTTTGATCTAACCACTTTTTTACAACATTTGCATATTTGTTTGCCAATTGGCATCACCTCATTTTTGGATCTCAAATCATGGATTCTTAAATTGAGCAGATCTGCTGTCACAAGTTACCGTATAAACGGGATAATTTGGGACGAGGTTAAAAATGCTTAGAAATATTCTGATAGTTGAAGATATTCGTTTGATAACCTTGTGGGTTTACTTGCAAGTTGATTCAATCCAAATCCAATTATGACCCATAGCCTTATTCACAACCACTTTTATTGATTACATTTCACTAGTGTTGAAAGCATTGCAGGTCAGTTGCATGCAATTACATTGCATCTATGTCAGCCAAGCATCACTGCATGTGTCGTTAAGCCAAAACTAGCCTTGATGGAATTGCAAAAAATGGCTCAGAATTATGCAAGGTCAGAGTCAACGTGTTTGTGTGAATTATGTTAAGTGTGACTTAATTTATGTCAACCTGTTGCAAATTTCCCTGGTACACCTTACAGCAGGGGTCACCAACCTTTCTTGGACCACGGACTACTTTTTGGATATTGATTAAAGTGGGGGCGCACTTATCCTAAAGTTTGCAACATCCCGGACTTGACGTTCGATCTATTTTGTATTGCCAGGCGGTGGTATTACATATCTGTTGCCATTACTTCGGTGGCCGATGTCTCGCAACCCTAGGCTACCTTTTTTTGAAGCCACCATAGACTTTTGAAAAAATTTTGAGAATATTTTAAAACGGGCTGGCGGGCACCTCATGTTGCCTTCACGGGCAACATGGTGCCCGCGGGCACACGGTTGGTGACCCCTGCCTTACAGTGATTCAGTTGCAGTGCAGTGTAAGCTGTGGTTAAAACTTTGCAGATGTGGTGCAGTGCAGTATGGCACATAAAAACAAGTATGTAAGCAGCAGACACAAAATTTTGTTAGGTAATGTTATGCAAGGTTAGTTGATGGTTGGAAGGTTCACACCGACTGTTTGTGGTTTATGTCGGTGTGAACCTTCCAACCACAAAATTTTGTGTTTGTCATCTATGTTTTGATAAGTCTTTTTTTTGGTTTTGATCATAAGCAGCGAATTAAGTGAAAAAATTAAATTAAAAAAATGTTTGCAAAAATATATTGTTGGTCACAGTGAAGGTTTACTGCCCAAGCTATGCATGGCAACTTGGACAGTGAACCAGCTGGAAGTTATCCTAGCTGTTAAAAGTCATTCTAACAGAATGATATATGACTTTTCAAATGTGAAGTTTGCAAGTTGGCTTTGCCATACTTCCTGCTTGAGTGCTCGTAGAGTGGACAAGTTTTACCTAAGTTGTTTGTAAAGTTAGTTTTTCTGTACCCAGCATGCAGTTCTGGATAGTAGAGCAATTTAGTTTCTTAATTTTTTTTTATCAATTGCTTAAAAGTGAAAAGACATAAACAGGCAAAATTGCGCCATGTATTGAGATGGCAAAGTGGTCTGTGTTTGGAACATTGCTCATGGTGGTAATGCATTCACTTTTTAGGATAGTGACATTGTTACGTTATAAATAATACTTTTAAGCAATGTTTCCTGCTTGATTGCACTGCTTTTGGTAAAAATGCCCTGTAATGGTACCTTATTAGGTTGGTCTGAACACATTGTTGTTCTAATGCCGACAAATGCTTTTGCAATGACTGAAAGATTAACATAAAACAAATTACTCTTACGTTAGGATATGTGTTGCTTTTCAGTGCAACGACTTAGTTATCATGACTTGTATTGAAATTAATTTCAAATGTGTTTAAAATAATGGCAAGGATTTCTACTGTTAAGTTTGGCATGTTATGCTGTACAGTAGTTATCATTTTGATGACGCATCTTTTATGGAAATGCGATGACACAAATTTTAATGCTGAGAAACAAGAAGATGTAAAATCTAAAATTGAAAATAAAAATTTCAAGCACAGGTATGTGATTGTGTTTAATAGACATATATTGAGTTAAGCTGTTGTCTTAAATGTGCTGATATCTCAATCAGAGAAACGCCTAATGTTCTTTGACGCTATTCCTGATTTTACTTATTTTGTGTTTCAAAAGTTAAATAGATTTTTATTATTTTGTTCATTTGCACTTCTAATTTTTTTACTTAATATTAAACATCGATCATTTCAGTAGTAATTATGGTGATGGTGCAAGTTAGAGCTAGACTTGATATATATTCTAGATATGAGGACCAGTGTTGTCAACCTTTTTAGGCATGTAGCTTATTTTTAAAGTAAGCAGAGGCCTGTGGTCCTAATGTAATTGTTTATGAATAAGTTAACTACTGCCATGACCCTAGTGTGGCTGTGTAATGGTTAGAGCATATGCTTCATAGTCGGTTGACCCGGCTTCAATTTTCTTGTTGGGTTGTACAAAAGACAATGGTCTCTGGTCATTCCAAAGACTTCAAAATCATTATTCATACATTTCCTGGAGGAATATTGCAGGGAAAAAGCTGGCTAGTTTACTTGATACCCGTATGTCCTGCAAAAAGGCACTTGACAAATTTCTCCATCTTTACAAGACACAGACTGATGGTGAGCCTGAGCAATGCACTCGTTTTTGCAGCCTAAATACAAGCAAACAAAGCTCTAGCTCATATGCATGAAAAAATGGAACTTGTATGACCAAAGTAACTACCCAGTTTTCAATGGCGTTCTCCAAAAGGCCACTTCCTTAAATTTTCCCATTTCAAGGTTGTTCTCCAAAAAGTCAGTTGGTAAATTCGATTTGCAAATCACAAAGCAAGAGTGACTATATTGTTATGAAGTAATATAGTAATTTGCGACTGGAAACTGTGCAGTGACTGGTTTAGACGTTGAGTCATAACTCGAAAAAAAAAGACTATCAAACTATTTTCAAGTAATACTTCACAAAAATGGAACAAAGATGTCTTTCCCTCAGAGGCTGTGTTATATCACCTTTGTGGGTAGATGAGTAAGGCTTTCATAGAAAATATTAAAAAACAACTCATGACCCACTAATTGAAAACTATTGGCGTTGACCCGACACTGGTAAGTGTGCAACCGATCGCCAGTATGTGGACAGTTTTACAAGCATATAGGCTGCAGTATTGATCTTTGCATGATTCAACTGGAGCATTTGCTCCAGCCTTCTTTCCCAAAAATTATTGCAATGGACAGGGCTGGAGAGCCCGCGAGCTGGGATTTTTTGAAGAAGCCGGAGCTTTATTTTCAGATGTTAGTGGAGCTGGAGCTTTATTTTCAGATGTTAGTGGAGCCGGAGCTGGAGTCATCAAAATTTTTGGCAGCTCCAGCTCTTATCCAATTATAGAAAAGATGTAGCTGTAGTACTGTAATTCTACTGATTTTTCAGATGCATGTCAATTTTATGTTCACTGATCTGATTGTTTATCTAAAAACCATTGCTATTTCATAACTATTTTTGGATATTCCTTTACCATATCATTATATTATTGGTAAAATCCATGGCTGAAAATATATTGCATCTGACTACATTAGTAAAACCTTGAAAACTTGACTGGAGCTGAAACTGGTTCTGCATGAATCTAAACACTAGCTCCGGAGCTGGAGCAGGAGCCTGGTCTATATTAGGCCAGCCTCCCAGCCTTGGCAATGGAACCCCTTCAAACATCTCTTAAAATCAAAGTAGTCTTAAAATCTATTCCTTTTGTGATTCTGAGCCACAGCAAAATATTGTTTTAATGAAATGATTGCAAAAGCTTCTAATCAATAAATGGTTAGTTTTAATTTACACTTCATATTTCTGACTCTGTTGTGTTACAACTTTTCTTTAGCTCGCACTTTGCTTTTGTGACTTCGTTTTTGAATAGATAATCTATTGGTAAGTCTGCAGTGGTTGGCCTACTTAAATATTTTTCCAAAAACCTTCCTGAAATTGTTCCTTTTAGCAACTACGCAATTAGCTGTGTTTTACTAAAATATGTGCTTTTTTCAATTGTGGTCAGATTGCATCTGTGTAGTTCAAAGTTGTGGTATCATACTTGCACAGCTGCAACTTTATGTGCTTAATGTAATAAACATAATGGTCTTAATATTGTAGTGGTTAGAGCGCATGCCTTGAATGTAGTGGTTTGCTGCTTTAAGACTTGACCAAGTTATACCAAAAGATTTCTTTGAAGAAATAGCATTCACAACTTCCCTGTTTCAACCAAAGAACGAATGGGTGAGTGTAGGGAGAAAACTGACAAATTTGTCTATCTTGCCTTTGAAAAAGCCATTTTGACAGGGTTCTACTACCATGATGGTGCAAAGAGATGATGATGCCAAGCTGTCTGCTACCAGTCGTGGTAGAACAATGCGACTGTAGACCATAAAATCAAGCAAATATTCATATGCATTAGTGAAGAGCCATGCAACAATGTCCAGTGATTGATCATATGTGGTGGGGCATTAGATTTGTTGATTGGCTGATTTTTTCTCTACTTTTTTAATAAAATTTAGTGGTGCGCGATATGAAACTGTGTCTTTTGTCCATTTCATTTGTAATTTTATTCAATGTGAGCAGTGGCGTTTAGACTTGTTTTGCTTTGAGACAATGGACAAGGAAAAGAAAAATTGCCAAGTACTATAATTTTTATATTTTAAGTTTCTTCAGTATAATTACCTTTGGATGTTAGATTGTTATATTTAACTTCAAACTGTAAAGATATACCCGAGCTTACAGTGAGTAGTGCATTGATCATGCAGCTTGAAATATATTCCTTCATTTAAATTACAGCTACACTTCAAGGCCCCCTGTTATGAAAATACCACAATGAGCATATATAGCCAAAACGCTACTGTTATCCACTGGTGTATCAAAAAGGGAAAGCCGAATTGATCTTTCGAAAAATATAAAAAGTCATCCACGAAAAAGTGAAAATAAAAAGACTCTCAACGCTTGTTGCTTTTGAAAAACAAATTTATCAAGTCATTTTAAAGCATATTACATACTATAGGTAGATGCTATGGTGGAAAATGTGCAGCCTGTACTTGGGGGTAAAAAGTTTCAGAAGCACTGGTGTAGACCCTGCTCTGATAAATAAAATGTCAGAGCATTGCAAAATTTTAATTTTGTAAATTTAAAGAGCTTATCTGCCTTAAGCAGGTTTTTTATCAACTTTTTGTAATTTCATTAAGGAGTTTTCAAGATATTTTTTGAATTTTTACAGATTTCACTCTTTAGATTTAAAAAAGCGTGGCCAAACTTTAAGGCTATGACGTCGTAAGAATTAGTTATTTTCAGTCTAATGGCCATTAGATGAAACCAATTTTTGTAATATTTTAGAAAAGTTGTACACTGTCGCTTAATATCGTGCGTATTTTGTTATCATCCAGCACTTTTTGAGCGCTTTAAATGTAAAAGTTGATGTATAGGTCTTACGATGTCACATAATCATTTTTTTGCTTAGTAATCACATAACAAAATTGAGTTCAAAAGCTGTGCAAAACAATTTATTGCGTCAAACTTATAACTTTTTATATCAAAACAGCGACTAGAAGGAATTATTGATGTTCATTTGTGCGTATAAGGTCATATGGTATTTGCAAATCGTTGGTCAAACTGGGCCACCACGGCGGGAAGTCTGCTTTACCTTGCCATCTGTGTGCCGCATGAAGATTAAAGAATCTCTCATAAATTGCCGTTTCCACTTCCACGAGCAAAACAAGCGAACTTGTCGGACTTCATTTCCGCACTATTTCTTTCATGACCAGCGCCAAGCAAAGAAAGCTGTAAACACCATTTTTTACAGTCTGTTTGTATGTCTCGACAAGGAAATTGAATCCAGGTCTGCCGACTGCAAAGCAGATGCTTTACCTACTGCGCTATCGCGTCAGAACTATTCATGCTAGCATTGAGCATAATAAACAATTTTTTTAATTGCAAACTTTTTTACTTCACTGACACTTTATGGAGATCTTCAATTAATAATGTGTGAAAATTTGTTGGAATATTTGTTTGCTGTGTTATGTCCAACACTATCTGTTTCAGCATTCACAATCCCACTGAGAATGCTGAAGAAGCAGATCGATCCGACTGGCCGCCACATAAGTTAGCTGTTATTGTACCATTTCGAGATCGGTTTGAAGAAATGATGGAATTCGTTCCATGGATTCACAAGTTTCTTAATGATCAACAAGTGCATCATCAAATCATTGTTGTAAATCAAATCGACTCTCACAGGTATGTTTTTCAGCCAGTTTTTATGACCTTGCTTCAAATAGTTATGCTTTTAAGGTTTCTAGTTATTCTACGTTTGTTTATAGTTTAGAGTAGAATAGAATCATCATCATTGAATTTTTTTCTACGCAAAATTGCTCTCAATAAACTTGTTTAGATCATTCTCAACCCTAAGATCAAAGAAAAATAGTTAAGAAAAAATGAGTGATAGTTGATTGTGCACTTGACCTGTGTTGGCTGTTGAATATTGCCAGGTACCGGTATATATTTGCTGCAGAACACCAGTCAGTGTTATTCTGTTTGCCTATTTAATTCATTGTTTCTAAAAGATTTAATCGTGCTGCTCTAATAAATATTGGATATCTCAAATCAAAAGATGAATGTGATTATATGGTAATGCATGATGTTGATCTACTACCAAACAATCCAGATCTTTTATATCATTATCCGGAAAAAGTATGTATTAAAATGTTTGGATCTTGAGTGGTACTTAAAAAAGACGGTTGAACGTCTAGTTAACTTTCACATGTGATCACAACTACCAAAAAACAGTAATCGAGGATTAATTATTAATTTATTTTCATTTATACAGTCTTATAATTACCGGCAAGCCTAAGCATCGTAGTAAGTGCTTAAATGACCAGTAATTAATTGCAGTTTGTTCTTAACTCTTGACTGCAAGGTCACATCTCAACTTCTTCGTTCATCTTGTGTATGTTTAGTTGAAATTAGTTCTTACCACCAGTCAGAGTGCAGGCGTTTTTATGTGTACTCAGGGCGTCGCACCGTTTGAAATATCGCTCCGATTCGGGTTCAGCGAAGTTTGTTTTTATTAATTCACTTCGTTTCAAGTTCACTGCTGCATAAAAAATGTGGTTCAGGCTTGGTTTGGGTCTACCATCGTCAAATTTTAAAAGTTCAAGTGTAAAAAATAACGATTTGAAACTGGTTTTTTGGGTCGATTTTTTTTGCTTGTTTTAATAGCATGTTTTAATGGTGTTTGTTTTGGTTGCATTTCTTTTTTTTATGCCCTGAATTGATAAACGAATTTTGCTGTAAATGTGGTTGGCCGTAAAAACAAAGAAACCAAACTCAACCAAAGTTTAAACGAGTTGATGATTGTCAATGTATGATAATAATTCATTGCCTCACTACGCGAGCTTCAAAAATTAGCATTACTTTTAAATGGTTTTAATCAGTCACAGAAAATTTATTAACACAAAATTGATAAGATCTGCAAGCGAGAAATTTATGACATAGACTTGTATAGAAGTCCTTACTTCTACGAAGACTTGTGCAACTTATGTTATACATGCAAATGCGAGAACAAAATATGGGAAAATAAGTGCATCGGCTCCGGTTTCTACAATAAGTTGTAAGATTTAAGGAAAACAGATTATGTGGTAACATGACAAACCCATATAGATTAATACCAATTAATAACAAAAATTATTAGATTAATTAATTAGATTAATATCCAAAAAATTTTAACCGCAAAATTTCAATTTTACGTGGCGCACTTGCACAATTTTATTTTGCGTTCTTGCTCCAACCCAAAATAAAATTTTGATTATTTTATTTTCCGAAATCGTACTTTTGGATATCAAGCAAAATTAGTACAACTAGGCTACATACGCAATTGGTTTACCAGTTTTGTAAATGGATCTGCGGGACTAGTGGGACCGCTGAAACAATAACGCTTCGATTTAGATTCAAGTTCGGCTAAATTTACTTTTATCGGTTCAGGTTTAATGCCTTGCAAAAATTGTAGTTTAAGTTCGCCAGGTCAAATTTTAAGTGGATTTCGATTCGGGTTAGTTTGACGCCCTGAGTATAACTCTGTTCTTTTTCATCATCGATGTTGCTTAGCTTTGTTGTGTAGGGACCATATCACCTCGCCTCTCCTGAATACCATCCGATGTATCATTACAAAACTTATATTGGTGGAGTTTTAATGATGACAAACCAACACTTTGCAATGGTGAGATTAGCTTTCCAAGATATGTGCTATTGACGACCGTTACAGTGACACACTTTTTAATTTTTATTCTTTAGTTACGGAAAAACCGTTACAGTTGTCCCATCCCGAAGCGTGTCATTTATGATTAATTTCATGTTAAACATAGAGCTCTGTATCAAAAAATAGCTATATTGCTGTGCCCTTGCAAACGTATTTCATTGCTATTTTCCGTGGCTAGTTGAATGTTTATGTTAGAAATACACTGCGGACTGCGCTTAACAACGCAGAAGCTCGTCTGAACACATAGTTGTTTTTTGTACAAGCCCCATAAGTGTTTCGTGCTACTTTTCGGGGTGAGAGTTTTAACTATGTTGCATTCAAAAACGGGTAAAGTTTCTAAAATACAGTAGCTCTTCTAAACTTCGGAGAAGTGGCTCTTCTTATCTCATTATTTTTTGCTGTACCTACATCTATGTAACTCGGGTTTTCTCATCAAATCAAGTCATTTTTAAAAAATGTTTATCGGTTTCGTCGCTTAATAGGCCATGTCCACAGAACTTAAAACTTGTTCAGATGGAAATCTATAATCTCAAACGCAATTCTGTCAGTGTTAACTCCTTCGAAACTACTGAGCTCAAGCGTCACAGTTGTTGCGATTGATCACCACCCTGGGCTGAATCATAACGGGGTTCATGATGTCACGTGACATTTCAATTAAAGATAATTTTTTCAATTTGCATTTCTTGACGGAGGAAAGCCGTTTTGACTTAAACAAAAGCAAGCACCCAACTTACTAAATTCAAGTCACCTTTTTAGGAAATGAGATGACGTCAAAATGAACGATTAATTGTAAAATATGTTTTCTTTTTTCGAAACACTCTGACGGTAGAAACGCGGTTGAAAGGTTTATTTACAACGCAAAGTAGAATTAAGCATTTAAGCGTTGTTTTGAGCATGCTTTTCTTTTTTTTTCTTGGCCGCTTTAAAACAAGCTTTGATTTGTCGTAACACTAAGTGACGACACAACGCTGTCTTGGCACCACTTCAGTGAAAACAGCTGCAGGTAGCAGCTGTACTTATTGTCCGCAGTCATTTTAAAAGCAAGTGAAAATAGTACACCGTAGTGCTGATATACTCTCTATTGAGATAGAATGATATACTGTATTACTTACAGCACCAACATACCTGTTTGAATCTGGTTTTGTAATGATGCAAGGACTAGTACAAAAAATATAATTACTGAACTGTAGGTAAACTCCACGGTAGATTACCTTTGCATTACTGTGATGTTTTGTGCCTGAGTACTTTTATCCCCTAAGACGTATTCATCACCTGTATCAAAGGGGAAAAATGTCAAGTTTTGATGTGAAATCCAGTAGGATTTACAAAAAATTATCTTTTACCATAAAAAAACTTGTCGGTGGGTTCTCTACTCAAGCCTTAATCTGACTTATCGTAATAACTGAACTGTAGATGCTGGACTCTTGGGCTTTGGGTCATTTTTTCTTCTCCTGGCTACGTTTATGCTGGGAGCAAGAAACATACGAACAGTCAGAGGCCATAAGTTTTACTACTAGGCCTACAATTACGAAAAAGTAGTTGGCTAATTACCTCATAGTTTGATTTCTGTACACACATCAAGCACTTCAGCTTCCATCCACTACTTGAGTTTACACACCTATGCACTTAGTCAAATGATTACATGAAAGTTTGTGAAGTTATTTACTGCTTATGTGGGCATTGTTTATAAAATCCATAGTTTGAGGAAAATCGATAAAAAAATAACTCCATAGGTCTACACCGCTGTGTGAAATCATAGTGGACAAATATACAATGATATTTGTGGAGGAAAAATTTTTGAAAAAGGGTGTTTTAGACCAACCGGCTAGTTGGAAACGACACGGCCTTTTTTGCGCTATTCTAGGACCAAGGCACATTGGTACAGCCGATATATATGGTATCGTAAATATTACAAGAGTGGTTGCACCGAGACTTTATTTAGCCTACCACCAAATAACTTATTCCTGACACCGTAAAACAAAAGAGCTCAAGAGAAGTAGTGCCTTTCAAGAGGAGGTGCGCTAGTCAAAAGTCTTTGACTGGTTTTCCCGTCCTAGGTTTAGGTTGCCTTTGGCAGCAAGACCGTCTCAGAACTTCCATCAGTGCGCCTGTTCCTACTAATCCTAGCGGATCTAGGGGGCCGAACCTGGAAGAAAAGACCAGGCACTCCAAGCTGTTTTCAGGTGGATGAGCATTTAACCCTCCAGCGGCACGCATCGTTGGTACCAAAAAAGACATCAGACCTTAAAATCTTTTGTTTCATATTTTATGATGCAGTGAAAACATTATTATGGTTATGGTTCCCAACTGTTTGTCCCCTAAGCAGATGAGGCTAATAATGCTACAGGAAAGAGATATCTGTTAAAGTCAGGAAGAGAGACTTTTTGATTGAATTAGGGAAAACCAGAATTCCTGGCGCTGCTTTCCGAAATTCCCTGTAAATTCTTAAGTTTTGCTTTGGCCAATGTGGGATCATTGACTGAGAGTGCGGAAGTGGTGTGCATGTTGAACATAAGAAAAGTGGGTGTAGCGGATTGCAGGAGGTGAGATAGAAATCATGGTGCAAGCATAATGAAAAGGTGTGAAAGTATGCACAAGTATTTTGGAGAGACACTCCCTCCGCTCAAGGTGGGAATGAGATGATGGTATGATCGTATTTGATAAAAATGTGATTTTGAGGTCAAATGTATCAGTACAAGGATGATAGTGGTTGTAATTCAATCGAAAATGAATTTATTACCACTGTTCCCTCCAAAATTTTAGTAAGTGCGTAACCGCCGGCGCGAATGCAAAATCGCTAGCCAATATAGGAAAACCGCCGGACAAGTTTTGGTTGAACAAATGTTACACCAGCCTTAGTAACATATTTTGAAGGAGTAAAAACAGATGCTTGCAGTAGCCTACTGCTATTTAGTCAGTGTATACGCTGAGCTAACTTTGCATAGCTTACAGTTTGCCGATAATGTTGGTTGGCGTACGACAACATCCTTTATTTTCCCCTCAGACGTACTTTTTATAACCGACTGCCGCAAAGTTCAATCCGATAGCCTAAAGACCTTTTGCGTAGTCCCTTCTAAGCGAAAATCCCTTATATCTGAATCTCTTATATCCGAAGTTGACTGTACATTTTTCTCGTTTTCATGAGCGCTTTTGGCATTTGGCGCATTTTGGAATTGCACAGAGGCATGTGGCCCATTTTCGAAATACACAGAGGCATGTTGCCCGGTTTTACATTTTCTTGTTTTCAAGCGCATTTTTTCCTTTTTTTGATTTCAAACCGTTTTTGGCATTTTGCCCATTTTCGAAATGCACAGAGGCATATGGTCTGGTCATATTTTTCCTCGTTTTCATGCGCGACCTCAAAAAAGCTATCAAAGTAAATTTCAGAAGTGTTGATCAATTAAAATAAAAAAACAAGTCAAGAAAAAGTTTTCCTTTCCAGCAATTGAAAAAAGGCTGGACTGAGCTACTCGCTATTACTGCTCTTTACCTACGATAAAAATTGGCCGCTTTACTTCATGTTACTTGCTTTGGGGTTGATTTGTCATACAAAAGAAGTTTGGTAACGGCATGCGCGATGTTTCAAGTCGCCGTCACTCGTTGTTGCGTCATTGCCGGGCGATGTTTACGCGAGACGTTGCATTGTGATAAAAAAGCGACTGTCCAATCTTTCATTCCCATTCACTATCTCCCACGCATTTAAAAATTGCAAAAAATTTGCCAAACGGAAAAGTTACCAAAAACCGCCGGACTTTTTTACGCACTGTTGAATTTTAACTGCGAATCCGCCGGACATAATTTCGTAAATTCGAACTTTTTTAGCGTTTAAAGGGAACAATGTTTATTACTATTTTGTTGGTGTATGTACCCCTATGCGATTGTAGCACTGAAGAAACTTGTTTTATGATCATTTAAGTGTGGAAATACTGTGAGCCTACGTGGAAATTGTATAGTGTTTGGTGATTTCAATGATAATGTGGACAAAGACAGTGATGGGTATGAAAGTGTGCTCGGAAAATTTAGATGTGACCAGAAAAAATGCTGATGGAGAGAAAGTGTTGGAAGTTTATAGTGTGCTCGGAAAATTTAGATGTGACCAGAAAAAATGCTGATGGAGAGAAAGTGTTGGGAGTTTGCAGATAATTTTGAACTGAAAATTGGCAGCACATTGTTTAAAAAAGATGTGAAGCTGGTAACATATTACACACTTAAACAAAAATATCCATGACCACTAAGCGATGTCGCGTCATTGCTTCCTCACCTGGGATTGTCTTGCACTTTTTATCTTCTCTCTTTTGTCCAAATATAATCTAAAGCAATCCCAGGTGAAGAGGCGGTGATGCAACATTGCTTACTGAAAACGGATGATCTGTTTTTAGCTAACCGGTCGTTAGCGAAAGGTGAAAGTAAATACTAACAAGGTATTGGGATTGAACAAATTTTAAAAAACATTTAGAGATAAGGCAAGGAATAAACTTACTGAAGATTTAGAATTGAATGAGATCAATAGCAGAGTGGCAAAAATCATAAAAGAACTGTGCGGAGTATCCAAAAGTACTATCAGAAAAGGAACTTGGTGGTGAAATAGTAGTGCTCTCAAAAAGGTCTTGAAGAAATCTGAAAAATGGAGATACGAGAAAAGCGAAAAATCAGGAGTAGTGTATTTGAAGTACAGTAATAAGGCTAAGAGGGAGGTTGCAAAAGTGATGTATGAAGAAACAAGAAAAGAAGCAAACAGGTTGAGGTCATGACAATGGAAGAAAGGGTGTGGCACTAATGGCAAAAACGAAGGCAGTATTGCAAAAGAGATTCCCTAGTTTCTGCATAAAAAGTCAAAATGGACAGTTTCAGGTGTAGGTAGTATCCGTTAATATAAATAAAGCTATGAAAACTGGAGCAACATCACCAAAAGATGTAGCCAACAATGCTATTGATCCATATAGAGATTAATTGGGAACTTGGTCCAGTATCAAAATTGCGAATATTGGATATATAAAAGATGTTCAAATATCATAGGAAGGTTGATAAGTGGAATGAATTACAAATGTAGCTGATGTAAAGGTGAAATCAGTGATGACAATGAAATTACGTAAAATTGGGATGTAATGAGATTGAGATTGTTAGAGTTTCGTTGTCTGGGGTACATGCGTGGGAAATACGACTGCAGTGCCTTGGAATACAAACATCAAAAATACGTGCTGGATGTAGAAAGTTTGAAGAATTGTCGGGTATACTTTGTGGCAGACTACATTAACTAAACTAACTAAGGGTAACTAAAGGGTAGACTACATTAAGCATGTGTAAGAAGCACAATGTGCTATGGGGCTGAATGTTGGAATGGATACCAGGTGTATGCAGACGATGGAAATGAATATAATTCGGATGATGTATGGCAAGACACTTCTGAGAAAAATCGCCTACAGTATCCTAAGAGAATGGATAGAATAAGGAAATTGATAGACAGTTTCGAGGACATCGTCTGAGATGATTGGGGCATCGCGACCGAATAAATGAGAACAGTTTAACAAGAGTGCGAGAGAAGGCAGTGGTGAAAAATGTAATACCTAAGAAACGGGGAGAAGATAGTGAAGGATGACACGAAAAGAATAAACTTGACACTTAAAGATAGTCCAGATAGAGATAAGTGCAAGCGTGTCTGCAGACATCTAGTCGACCCTGGTGACCAAGCCTTCTAAGGCAAATGAAAGTGAATTATGTAATTATGTAATCGTAAAACAAAAACCATTACGGCTCCCACCCTCACCTTTGACTTTGCGTCCTGACAAATATTGGACTTGGTAAAATGATAGACTTACTAAGACCAGTATTCATTTACCGGGATTACGGGCATGGAGGCAATGCCCTCATTTACACCATCTTTTGCTACTGGTCTGAAAAATGTTATGTGGGTGGACTTCTCACCCAACATAACTGCCTGGTAGCCCTTCCGGGCAGCTTTTAATGATGGATATTCTTATCCTGTGAGAGTTGGTAATTGGTTTTAATTCAGAAAACCATTTCATTTTGCAGTGCCGTGGTATGTCAAACATGTTTTGGGGATGGGGAAGAGAAGATGACGAGCTGTATTTGCGATTTAGAGAGCATAAATTAACGGTTAGTAGCGTGTGATGCGATTTTTGATGAGCAATTAATACTGATATGACTTTTCATCACAGCTTTACAGGCCGAGTGGCTTGACAACAGGTTACAAAACGTTCAAGCACATTCACGATAAAGAAAAAAGACCTAGAGACTACAAACGTTATGGCGAGCAAAAGAAGGTTCGTACGATTTTTTTTTGATAACAAACTGTGATAGCAAATAACTGTTATCAACGTTTCTTTTGTTAGGCCGATTTATTGAATATTTTAACAGTGCTCACGACTTCTGTTTAGTTTTTGTCGTTACGATGTAGATTTTATTTGAGTTTTAAATGTTGATTCTTGAAAAAGGGTCTGCTATTTATAAACAGTGATAAAGTTAGCTTAGACACTTATTTGCCATAAGAAAAATTAATTTCGCTAACTCATCCTCAGTTTCTGTAAAAAAATAATAAAAAACGCACAAAAAAACATTAAATATTTTCAAACAAAATAATGGTAAACCAGAGAAAAGGCTATACTAAGATATTAGAATCTTCAAAACTTAACAAGAAGCAAAAATATTTATCTGCACAGAGTCTACAATAATAATAAACAGCTATCAAAAACTACCAACCATAAAACTAGCTCCGACTCCTTTCAAAATACATTCTAACTAATATGATAGGTGAAGACGTTAAGTTATATAGATGAGAAAAAGGGGACGTTTAATTATTAAATAAACAAAGAGCAGTATATCATAATAATGATTAAAGGGTCATAACCTATAGAAGCCGTGACCTATGTGATAACATACTGAGATGTGAGAAGAAGTAGAACTAAAGCAGTATTTCAAAAATCAAAAAATAGTTACAAAATCAATTAATTAAGGGCAAGAGCATTTTATTTATGTTAGTAGTAGCATTTAATTTGTCTAGCCATATGTTTTCATAAATAGATAAAAGATGTTTGGGCGGTTGATCTACAAACGTTACAAAAAAACAATCGGCAATATTTGGTTTTGTCTGTAATGTGAGTCTATGAAAGGTTATTTGTTATTTTTTTTTTTTTTTTTATTTGCCAATTTTATCCTCCATTCACGAGAAAGCGAATTGTATCGCTATACTTTGGACGGGAAGTCCGCACTCGCTTGGGAGTTGCCTTTTTCGAGGTTTATGGGCCACCTGTCTTCCACATAAAGGCGGGGCATCCCGTTAAGTGCCTTGCCCAAGGACACAAGCGAACTTGCCGGCTTGTTCTCCACAACCTGCCATAAATGCCGAGCGCCAAGCAGGGAAGCTATAGATACCTTTTTTTAAAAGTCTTTTGGTATGACTCGACAAGGGGAATGAACCCCAGGTCTACCGACTACGAAGCGGACGCTCTAACCACTACGCCATCGCGTCGGTTTAATAAGGTGTGGTAATGGTGTAATAATGCTGCTTTATCGTCAATACTGTCGTATTTAAATTTCCCTCTGAAGAGAGGGTTGGTGGCAGGAAGGGCATCCGACCGTAAAACAAATGCCATGTCATAAAAATGCAGATATCTGCTGTGGCGACCCCTAATCGGGAATAAGCCGAAAGAAAAAGAATTGTATTTAAATTGATTCGAAATAAATCTGGTGCCACAACAGATTTGAAAGTTATGAAAATTTTATTATCTTAGTACAGCCTTTTCTCTGGTTTACCATTAGTTTGTTTGAAAATATTTAATGTTTTTTGTGCGTTTTTTATTATTTTTTTTGCAGAAACTGAGGATGCGTCAGCGAAATTAATTTTTCTTATGGCAAATAAATGTCTAAGCTGACTTTATTACTGCTAATTCAGTGATTCTCAATCTTTTTGCTACCGCGTACCACCTGGCGATTTTTTGTTACCCTTGCGTACCATTGAGTTCAATAAGAAGTGTATTTATTCAAATTGAAATACATAAAAATCACAATATTATTTAATGCGATGGTTGCACCTGTTTCTCTTGCACAAGTTGATTGAAGCGGGGAATCACCTTACTTACTGCACATCGGAAGTCGTGAGATGTCGAAGCAAGATGATTCCTACTTTTGCTTTTAATGTTCATCATCACAGAGAATCCCTGCTCACATTCCCATGTACTGGGAAATACTAGAAACTGAGGAATAGCTTTTTGAGCCAGAGTAGGGTATGTAGAGGACATCGTAAGCCAGAAATTTATAGGACTGCAGTCTTTATGCTTTATTTTTGCTGCCTCGTCAGACTGAATGTCAATGATTTCCTCTTGCTCTCCTGTTCCAACAGGTTGGATGGATGGATCCACAAAGAATGGATTTGAAACATACGGACAACTATCCATGTTTGGAAAATAATGCATCAACTCCGTTTTTAACAGTTTTAGATGATAGCAAATTTCTTGAAATAACTTTTCGCTGTGTTGGGGTTGAAGCGAAGAAAGATCTTTAAACATGTAATACTGCTTGGCCTCAACGTTCTTTGTCTACAAGTCTAGCTTCCGTAAATAAGCTTGCAATTTTGAAACAAAATCTGCAATGGTGCTGTTCGGACCTTGAAAAAACATGTTCATTTGGTTGAGAGTGTCAAAAATATCCGATAAGTAAGCCAGCCTCGAGAGAAACTCCGTATTCGCCAAATTGTTCTTAAAATTATGATTTCTTTTTTCATAAAATTTAAGAACTCATTCATCAGTTCAAAAACTCTTCTTGTCATATTACCGAGTGACAACCAACGTACCTCTGTATGAAAGAGCAGACATGTATGATCAGAACCAAGATCAGCACAAAGCCTTGCAAATAGTCTTGTATTCAACGCTGACGTTTTCACAAAATTAACGATCTTGACGATTTGCTGTAAGCATGAAAGCAGTTCAGGAGGTAACACTTTGGCACAAAGTGCAAATCTGTGTATAAAATAGTGGGTAAAAATGATCCCAGGCGAAACAGCTTTTACGTAAGACTGAAATCCTGATTTTCTCCCAAGAATAGCTGGGGCACCGTCGGTCGTACAGCCAACCAATTTTGACCACTCTAAACCATTTTTCTGGAAGAATTCATCCACGATATTTTAAATATCTTTGCCCTTCGTTGTACCAGGCACTTCATTACTCATTAGCAGTTCAGTTTTAACTATGTCATTTTCTGTGAATCTGACATAGACAAGCAATTGACTGCAGTTGCTGACATCGGTTGACTTATCGAGTTGCATAGCGAACCCATATTTTGAAGCTTTTACCGCGGTAGTCACTTGATCAGAAATGTCGTCGGACATGTCATGGATCCGACGTCTCACGGTATCATTACAAAGCGATACAGAATTCAATTTGCCAACCTCCTTTTCTCCTATTAAATTGCGAACCAGTATTCTTGCTGCAGGTAGAACAAGGTTTTCAGCAATAGTGTGAGCTTTCATATTTTTGGCAATTAGTAAAGATACTTCATAAGAAGAATATAGAATTCCAGTACTCTTCTGGTAGCTCTGGCCAGTCTGGTCCAAACGCTGTCTTCTCACGTTTTCACCTAACCTTTGAAAGTAACTCTTATCTCGATCTTTCTTGTCTGAGTGGTTTCACTCAAGATGACGCTTGAGAAGACTAGGTTTCATTGCTGAATTAGACAGAGTTTTCATGCATATCACACACTGGGGAAGGCATTCTCCTCTGTGTTGAACAGAAACAAAACCATATTTTATGTATTCCTCATTATACTTTCTCTTCGACATGTTAACACAGATAAAATTTATACAAATTGACAAAAAATCCTTTTGAAAAATTGTAAAATTTTTAGATCTACAGATCAAACGAAAAAAGTTAGAATGTAAACTATTTCTACTTATTTTTACTTGTGCTATTCCTTGCGTATGTATTTCTGCTTTCTACTTTCTGCTTGCTTATATCGAGTTTGCTTTTTCACTTACCGCACTCCTTTCGGTGCCTAAACGCAATCAGCGGAAAGGTCACTGTGATGCAACAACAACATTACTGACAATTACGCAAGCAATGAACAACAAACCATCAACTCGTCAATATGGTTATTTTACTCGTCAATACCGTAGTGTCATTCTACTAGCTTGATTGTGACATCACATTATCAATAGTGATGTTTTTCGTTACAAATCGAATCACGGGAGTTGTGTTTAAGTGCGACTGTGAAATTTGTGTAACAATTTCTCTGCGCAGTCAAGCAATTAGGTTATTTATTGTATCTCCAATAAAAGACGCAACGAGGCAAGCGATGCGGTAACGGATACCCTGCTGTGACATAATAATGGATGCTTGTTATGTACGCCGTAAATTTTAAGCCCTGGCGACGGAGATAACTGGCATTAAAAAAATATCCACATTTGTGGACACTAGGTACTATAAACCGCTAAAGGGTTAAAGAGTTGAACAAAGGTCTCGCGTACCACCAAAAATAGCTTCGCGTACCACTAGTGGTACGCGTACCACAGGTTGAGAACCACTGTGCTAATTAATAGCAGACCCTTTTTCAACATTTACTGATATGGAGTAAAGTCGCTTGGATAGACTCTCCTGTTAGGGTTTGATTACTGTTTTCCAATTTTAATTATTAAATGTTGATTGAAATGCCTTTTTGTTGCACCGTATTTCTACAACTATCTCTCAAGTAGGCTGGACCAATTTTTCCTTACAATCAGAAAATTGTTTATTTGAGTGGCAAAGATTTTTAATTATAACGAAAATTGCTGTCTAGTGCATAACCAGGCCAGTGCTTTAGCGGCCTGGAATTGAAAAATACGATTAGTGAGTAATGGCTAATTTGAAAATTTTAAGTCAAGATGTTTGTCTGCACCCAAGCTGTAAGTTGGGTCAAAGTTAAAAGTTGCCATTCATGAGTTGTGTGTGTATATGCCGTATTTAGGGCGAGGTAGTTCCCTTCAGGGGCGCCGACTACGGGCATGCGGTCATGCCACGCATGCCCGCACATTTGACTACACTCAACACATGGAGGTCAGATACAAGCTAGAGTCAGTTGAAAAACAACATAAGCAGGCAAGAGTGTATATCAATGGTCCCCAAACTTTGATCAAACGATCTCCGGAAGTTATGGGATGTAGCCCGAAATGCTGATCTCCAAAAAAAAGGTCATCGCCTCTCTCACCGCAACCCGTCATGCCTGCCGCAACTTCTGGAGATTGTCGGCCATTACTTTACAAACATTTTCACGTAAATTTCGCAGACCAACTTCGGAGACCAGGCGCTCGCACTGTGGCACGAAATCCTTACACGGGCCGTATGTTTGACACCCCTGTCATAGACAATCAAACGGTAATGTTTTAATTTTGACGTCATAAAGTTTGCGCATGCCCGGTAAAATCACAAACTCGGCGCCTATGGTTCCCTTAGCTAATGAAAAAGCTTACTGATTGTCGAGACGGTTTACTATGCAGTACACTTCAGGCATAGTATCAAAGGATCTTTTTTTTGGTAAGCATTTCGTTTTCATCGGGTTATTTTCCCCGTACCCATTTCCTTAATGCGGATTATGGTGGTATGCTAATTGTAAGCACAGCTGGTTGGTAGTTGATAAAATGTTTGCAAGAGACTGAAGTCTGTACGATTTGCCATGAGCAGTTTCATGTTCTTAATGCCTTTAAAATAAAAATGATTGGAAATTAGTCTAACCGAATTTCATTCTACCGGAACGAAACAAAAAATACAATTGAACATGATGAAAGCCTCTAGTCACCTTCCATGTGAAACCGGCTTTGCTGGAGATTTTTTGTACTAGAAAATCGCTTATCCGAAACAATATTCATTTCATATTTGTTAAGGTACGATCGACATCTTATGTTATCTGCTTTATGTTTTAGCGAGCTAGTACATCACATTTTCACTTTTCTGTTTTTCCAGTTTTTCTGTAACTAAAGTTGATTCAAGTGATGACTATGAAATAATCAATTCTACTAACGATTTTTCAAACTTTACCTGTGACGTTGTTGCTGGGTTTATCGTAATAAAATTATTTTTTTCAGACTCAATTCAAACGAGATCGTGAAACCGGCTTTGACACTTTACAGTATAAGTTGGAATCCAATAAATTGATAACCATAGATGGAGCTCCAGTCAAGATATACAACGTGCAGCTTCACTGTGACAAAACTGTAACTCCTTGGTGCGACCACACAAAGACGTGATTACTTAGCGTTAGGCAAAAAGTGATATTTATTTTTATGGCAATCTGTACACAAGTTTTGTTACGTGTTACTGAAGTATCCTCGCTTTTTAGATTATTGAGTGCAATAATTATCAAAATCATCCAGGTCAATAGTGTCGAAAATAGTTAAAACTATACATGCAGTGTCTATATTCAGTAGTAGACTAATTACCGGTAATCTAGTGTAACCTCACTGGCAACTGTTAAGTTATGTTCTACTGCAGCCCGTTCTTTAAAAAGTATCCATTGCGGTAAATGCCATTAATAATTTACCAAGTTTTCATGGATGGGTTCCTGGATAACCACAGTTAATGAATATCGTAAGCTGCTGAAGGCATAGAATATTTCTATGGTGCATTGGTACATGTAAATGGTTCCCTAGTTCTAAGAGATTATATCTGCTACTGGAGGGTTTGTTCAACAACTGTACCCACATCTTCATAGGCAACATGAACTTTCGTCAATACAGTAGATTCCGCTTAATCGGGTCACATCGGGATAAGCACCATTTGGCCCGATTAAGCGGCTGACCCGATTATCCGAAGTCTTGCAGTATCTGTGCCAGGGTTGTCTTTGGTACACCAGTTATCTCAGCTAGCTGGCGATGACTAATGTTTGGTGGTTGCTCTCTAATTTTTCTTAGGACAACAACCCTTTCAGCAATTGTTAATTCTTTTTGTAGCATCTCTACTTGGGACTTCACAAAATTTGCAACAAAACACAATTACCATGTCCAAGGGCATGAAATGACAAAATAATTTGCGCCTGTATTTCTCAATTGTTACATAATATAGTTGGTTTTGTGATATTGAGTTCTATTACATTACAAAGACGGTTTTGCAATTAAATCAGTGTATGTCTGACTGCAGTTGTGGCCCGATTATGCGGATTTAACGTAGTGCATTATCTTTAATTGGATTTTGTTCTTAACAATTTGGCCCAATTAAACGGCTGACCCAATTAAGCGGAATCTACTGTACTTAGCAGTAGGTCTTCTGTTAGTGAAACTAAGTAATGCTACCTACCTGTGTTCACAGAATCTAGTTTAATAAGTTTTTGCATCTTCGTACTTAATTATGAAATTGTTTTTCTTCTGTTTTTGTTTGCAGCCAGTAAGTACAACAATTAAGTAGAGCCTTAGGTATAACATTCTTGACACAGTTTATTAATAAATCAAATGTTCCCTTTAACAATATAAATGATGATTGCAGTAACTTGAGAAGGAGCGTTAAGAGGCTGACAGAGCCCAGTACCAAATTGTTTTGTATCACGAAAACCCTTCGAGGTTACTCATTTGAAACAAAAATTTGGACGAAGTTTTGAATCGATAAGCGACATTTTAGAAAAATTTGGGTCCAATAAAAGCCGGGCCAGGGTTCATTCTTAGTCCCTGAATCCCCTCTCAACGCTACCGAATAAAATGCACACTCAGTGGAGTAATACTAAAGGTACACTTCAGGAGTTAGTAGGTAAAAGTAAATTGCTTCAAAAAATACTCTGGTAAGAACTGTATTACAACACTGGTAAGTTTTAAAGCTCAGTTTTTACGTGTTTCACTTCCTTTGGTTTAATCTCATTGTAGTTTTTAAGTTTCTTTACTTTATAGTTAAGCAGAGATGAATACTCCAAAAGCAGTTTTTTCCAATAACATTTCACATCGTCCATTGTAAGGTGCTTTTCAATAAATTGTTGCCCCCTGAAAAACAGGTTAAACATTTCTGTTATCTCCAACTTATCGAAAGTACATTTGGCGAGTAAACGCAAAAGGTAGACCTAATGTACGACGGCATTCCCACTTCACTAATCCAGCAGTCGCCTCGACGTGGTGGTACGGTTTCAGAGTCCCCTTAGGGATGAGTCGATATGACTGTTGGCCTTCGCGAAGATACCAGTTTCCCCGTGGCACTCCTCTCTCATTTTTTCGCAGTGCTGCTCTGAACAGTCGCCTAACTCTTCTCCCTTTTTTATCATTCTCCTTCTCATGCGCGGTAACGTCCACCCAAATCCTGGACCCCGTCTGTCCCTGCTCAGTGTGCGCCGGAAAAGTAACCTGGAGGTGTAGGTCGGTGCAATGCTACACCTGCTCTAAATAGGTTGTTTAAGGTGTTTACTACTCTTCTCAAAGTTCGATGCTCTACGGGAGCTGTCCTCCATGCTGCGTCTCTAATTTTTCTGGAGGTCTATCTTCCAACACTGACTTTTTCACCCAGCCCCCCCCCAGCACATACAACTCCACTGTTCAATTTGGTCCATATCCTGTGCCGACCTTCCGCTCACCCTTGCCTACAAACGTCCTACCCCCCTTTCGTAACTCTTCTCTCTGCACCTTACCCACCCTCTTGTTTCTGGCTCTTTTTCTACACCTCCCGCTTTCCCCGACCCGCTCAGGGTTCTTTAATGGAACGCCGGAGGTCTCCTAGCCAGAACCGCCGAATTTCTCTTTATCTCGCTTTATTTTGTAGACCTTATCTGTATCCAGGATTCCAACCGCTACTAGCCTTCTTTTTTCCGGATCCGTGGATAATCTGCTCTGCGATCTGATCGCCAGTCGAGCATTCTTTCTTCCGATGAGCCATGCGCCAGCAGTGTTGTCACTCTTCGTCGTCAGGCACAGCATATCCTTCTCTGAACTTTTACCTCCTCTCCCTTTGCTCGTCCCCAGTTTAAGCAGTGCCAATCCTTTTCTAAATATTTTGTCTACTCTCTCTTTGCTTAACCACAAGTCCGTGATGGGCAGTAACTAGATGGATGTATCGGCGATAGCATCGCTCGATAGTGTTAATTTATTTAATATTGAGTAAGGCGGTGGCCAAAAAGATGAATGTAATGAAAACAGTCACATATTTCTCTTCTTCGCATTCACACCTTTACGACTGATGCCACAGGTGGATTTAATCTTCGATCAAACGAGCTAGATTAAATCATCTTTCTTAAATGATACTTTGCTCAAAGCTTAACAGCAGTCAGTGAACGGTGATATTTTTCACTACATACCGTGAGTTTAATGGTTTTGAGCACCAACCTAAAGACAACTTTAGTAGAGGACTGATTCAGTAGCATTATTCTTGAAAATGTGTGTGAGCTTGTAGGCCTTCGTGATTTTAATAAGCTCGCTGATCCTGAAAGATTGACTAAAGAAACCTTCAGATTTAGCTATGTGTATATTCAATGTTTTCCACATTTTCCATTTTTTTGTTTCCTAATTATCCCAAAACACAAATATCGTCCTGACCCAACCCTCCGCTATCTTTGTCCACGAAATTTTACATAAGATGGTTAAAGACCATATTTACAATACACAACCGAGCTTATTAGAGCATCAGAAAATATTTTGTGTATCAACTAACCCTCTGTATTTACTCGGCCTTCTACCATGATATTGCGACTTGTAATAACAACGATTCACGTAAGCTTACCAACCGGGTTCGCCAGTATGAATATTATAAATTACTTCTTAGGTCGACATCGGTTCAGTCGGCTGAAATGTATCATTTATTGCATTGAGCAAAACGTCACGCCCCACAATCAGAACGAAGTCCATTTTAACCCTTTGTTCTATTGAGCCTATGCTCTTTTTTACATCATAGCGGGTAGTATCAGTACTTAATTTCGAAGTTGACACATGCTGTATATGCGTCCTGGACCTCAATCACGTCCCAATAAAGATGTTAAATATTTTATAGCTTTATTATTAAACGATTACTTTCTTCACTCTACATCTACAATTCGGGTGAAACTGTGTTCCGGACTGATGTCTGGGACGCGGACCTCGGGCAGTACGTCTGTACTTTGGCAAAAATTTTTGTTATCGACAAATAACCTTGGAGCTATTTCATTATCACTATTAAACAAAAAAAAAATTATGTAACTATGCAACCAGTTATAATCAGCGTTCAGTTATAATCAAAGCTGACTTGATGTAGTAGAAATTCTCTGTCCAACATAGGGAACCTCATGGTCCGCTGTTTAAAAGTAAACCGACCAACATCCAGGTCCGGGTTCAAACGCGAGTCCGTCTGATGAAACTAAATGGGCCATTTTTTCCAAAAAGCCCTTGAATTAAATAAAACTTGATATTTGTTGCGTTGTAAATATTGGATGCCGGCGTTTAATAATAGGCTTGCCAGCCAGGCAGCCTCACTATAACCTAACGTTGGTGAGACCAGCGAGCTAGCATATACGACTGTTTCGGTCGCTTTTGAATAAAACTTAAGAAGTATCTAAATACTTCTATCGGAGATACTGCATCGAATTTAGTTGAAAGTAATGTATCCATATCGATTAAAAATGAATTTAAAGTATCGCGCCTATAACTATGTTGGGGTCAACATCTCACTAAATAACTCTTTCTTGCTCTTTCCTTGACGTCTGTGCTCTCCCTATTCGCTCTTCTTTGACGGATAGCGGAACCAACTCATTTTCTTCCTCCGTTCTTCCGCAACTCTATTACCATCACCCCTCTAGAACCCCCGTGGAGACGAAGCACTAGATTGGGTCATCTCTTCTGACCTTACCCTCAATGATCCCGATACTCTTACTCTTTTCCATTGCTGCTCTCCCAACATCTCTTATGCTTCTTCCTCTGTTGTTCTCTTTTACTCCTGGGTAGTGCTTTAGGACTTGGGCTGTGATCACCTCCCAATTGTATTAACTGTCCCTTTCTCTTCCACCTTAACGAAAGGCCCCCTTCCTTCAATTTCCAAGAAGTTCGTTAGGATGGCTTTGCTTTTTACTTTGGCTCTCACTGTCCTTCTAGAGGGGAGCACTCCTCTGTTTCTCTGGTGCTGCTCTCTTCTCTGGCATTGCATGCAGCCAAATCTTACATTCCTCTCGGTCGTGTCAAACGTCAATCCAAGCCTGATAATCCTACGTGGTGGAAAAGGAAAGATGCAAGGCGTTTGCTGCCGTGCATAAAAGTGATGAAGATCGACAGGCTTACATCTCTGCCTCTCAACATGCGTCGCCTGCCATCGCCATGGCAAGAGACATGCTCGTCTCCCTCTATTAAATCTGATCTCAAGTCAGCCTATTCTACCCGTTCTGTCGGTGGTTCTGTTTCCTCTTAACTGATCCAACTGTTCTTCTCCCAGGGAGTCGGCATCGATTTACGCCGACCATCTGAGACCACACTTTTCATCGCCCAGTCAAGGCCACGCGCAGCAGAGCCAAAGGCTACTGTCCAAGCTCCGGCAGGCCAAATGCCCTGAAGAGTCTTATTTTTCTTTTTACTCTCCCTTCGATTCCACTTAAATTCCTCGCCGCTGCCACAAATCTCTTGTCGTCCACTGCCACTGGCTCGGACAGAGTCGCCTATCCCATGCTAAAGCATCTTCCTCGCTCTAGCATGAATTTTCTACTTCACATCTTTAATCTCTCTTGCTCTTTACACTCTTTCCTTACATCTGAAAGACATCTACATGTATTATTTCCAACCACAAGATGGGAAAACCTCTCGACTCTTCTATTTCCTTATGGCCTATCTCTCTCACCTTCCTGCGTCTGCAGAAAGAGAGATAGGAAGAAAAACTGGGATGTGATCAGATCCCAAATCCTGAACATCTCGAAGGAGCAGGGGAAAGCAAGAGAGGAGCTGTCAGGAGTCAGTTCTAATATTCGCCGAAGGAGAGCAAATAGAAGGAGTGATGATGTTTAAGAAAGAAAGAGAAGTATTTCAGCAAAATGTTGACCCCACGTGGTCAGTGAAAGGTTCAAGAGAGAACCGTAAGTCTTGAGAGAAGGCTAGAACCTATCGGACGAAAATAATACCGCCGCTAGCCGGACCGGAAGTGAGCGCGATTGTAGGGCAGAGTAACCAGGAATCCTGAAAGCTGAAAAAAATTTGAGGCCGGACTCGTGGATACAGATGGGACCCACCTGAAAAAGCGAAACAAAAATTGAAAAATTTCTGCGCTTTTGGCACGAAAACCTCTCGTATACTGTTGGGGAGCCCTGAGCGATTCAAGAAAGGAAAAGGAAGCAGAAGGCGTAGAACCAAAAGTGGAGGATGGTAAAGAAAGAAACTGGAGAGGTTAGTAACAGAGCATAAGAGTAAGAGGTTTGTAGGTGAGGGTGAGTGTCAGTGGAGGTATATATGCTGGTGAGCCCCATGAAACCACAGAGCTGGTGGACTGAGGATTCCCAGGAGAATCAGAAATACAGCAGAAAGGGTAGCTCAGGAGTGAGAGCTAAAAATGGAATTTTAACTCCAAGTAGAAAAGGGAGTTTGATTTTAAATGTTTCATGTAGAGCAGGTACAGCATTGCACTTACTTGCCCCTGCAGGTCGCATTGCCAGCGCACACAAAACAGGAAAAGGTGGGGCCAGGATTTCGATGAAGGTTGTGGCTCATTAGAAGAAAAAAATGATGAAAAGGCAAGACAGCAAAACAATATAGACGACTGATTTTAGAGAGAGTGCGAGCTAGAATTGATTGATTTGATGGAAAGAAAAAAAGGGAAGGTAATGCACACTAATAAGCACGGCAGTTTTTCGTATAAAGCATTTCAAGACGCACTTGACAGATAACCTGCAAACCTACCATGCATGATCAGCACAGCCAGCCTGATAAAATGGTATGGTAACCGTCCAATGGTCTAGCCACCTCCCCTCCTAGTTATGCTCATGCCTATGCCCAACCACAAATCGTGAAAATGAATACGCCTACGTAGTGAAAGCGCATAACCGTAGTATGGGCGCATATCAATGAATAAAATGTTAGGTTTAAATGTTGGTACTGGTCTAATAGAAAATATAGTGTCTTCCCTACAAAATCAAAGTGGGTTTACAAATCGTCACCCAGAAGACCGTCGGATGGCTGCCAATCGGGAGTTGTGGGAAAATTCAGCTGATCGATGCGGCAGCATTCACTGTACTGCACTGGCCAGGCACCCCCATGTTCAAGCCGTTCGGCATAAAAGATGATTCATCGGCGAGGAGCTACAACCCCTAAATTGTCGGCGTTTTGGTAATTTAAAATTTTTGGGGTTTATTAATAGGAAATCGGCCAAAAAGTTCTAAAATTTTTCGGAGGAGTGGTTTATGGAGATTTGTTTAACAAACTTATCTGCGCCAATTTTATGACTGCACACTGTACAGCAATGCATTATGCAGTACAAATAAACATGTACGTCACTTAGTGCAAGTTAGTAATAAACCGAGTACGCGTCGACATCACAAAAGCCATCTTTTTGTCACTGCGGTTTAAAGCTGTCTTGTACGGTAACATTTTAATGCTATCGCAGTGAGTCGGTTGTCCAAAATTATGACTTGAAAAGTCCTGATCAATTGACATGTGTAAGAGTGTCGTAGCTTAATAAACTTTAATAAACGCCTAACTGCTGGCAAATAACGTTAGCATTTGCTTTATCGATAAAACCGGCAGCTACTAGTTGCGCAGCCTTCTGCAGGCCAAAAATCTATGAGTCCAGATAATTTTTCAAACTCTAGACTTTTTGTTGAGATCGTATGGAATTGTGAGGGCCAACGCTTAACCATTGTAGAAGGAAATGGTGTCTACAACATTAAGACTTGAGAGATAAGTAAAAAAAATTCTTTCCACATTGTTAGCTTAACAAAATTGAGAATTTGACAACGCAGCAGACAGCTTACGTTGCAAGCGTACAGTGATGTGAGATTCGTTGGAATCATTCTCGCTAGGCAAGGGATACAAGTTTCCGAGCTACGTCAACCTTTTGATCAATCCTTGAAGAAATTTTTTAAATTCTTCAACTGAAGCGAGATTCTATAAGTAAGCTTTTGTAGAGGTTATACTGTTAGAGCATCCGTTTTGCAGTGGTTAGATCTGGATTCGATTTATCGTCAAACGTAAATAGCATAATAGTTAGTTTTAAAATACAGAGAAATTCGCCTACAGTGGCACTTCGAGAATATTGCATAAAATCAACGGTATAAACGAATTACAGTATCTTTATAGACAACTGTCGTTAACAATTCCAAAACCATCTTTTGATTCACCAGAAAAGTGTGTTACTCAGTCATGAAAAAGTGCAAGGAAAAACCATCAAACTGGCGAAACTCCAGTACAATAAACAAACAATTTTTTTCACTTATGATCAGCAGCGAAATCTAATTTGTGCAGTACACGTAATAGTGAACTTCATGATTTATTAGAAAAAAGTCATAGATCATTAACTATTTTGGTTTAGAAACGGATTTATTCTTTCTTTAGCTACTGTATCAACTTCTATTTATTTAAGGCCATGGTGGGTTATTTGAATGGGCTTTAAAATAACCTAGACAAAAATTTAAGACCATAAACGATAGCGGGTAATTAGCTATCCGGTAAATACATTACATGAAAAGGCTCGGTAGCTTTTTTGCGCGTAAACCTCTGCTTCTGCGAAACAGCCTTCGTACATCCTAGATCGCTTTTATTTTTTTGGACACCGCTTTTGCGTGGCGTCAACTCTTTCCTAAAACTCCTCCCCCACCCTAAATTGAATGATGTCTCCGCTTACGTTGTGTGCTCAGTACCGCTCATGCGAGCAGCACTAACAATTAACTCAGATCCTCGTTCATCGCAAACGGAAGTGCACCGAGAATGATGGAAAAAAGCAAAAGTGTCGGTTTGTTTTAATATTTACTGCCGCCTTTGTAAGAGCTCTATAACTTTTTGCATTAAGTTCTAGGAGGTACTACTATTTTAACTACCCCCCTACTTGTTGCAATTAATATATATTAACTATGAGTAAGCATTTAATAAAATCGTAAGTACTCATATGTTCAAAACAAAACGCGACCACTTACGGTCATCAGGTTGCTGAATTTGAGCTTTGGTCACTGAACACAAAGAAATAGAATATTTTTACCTTTGTGCGATTTCTTTTACTACTTCATCATTTTCTTTCGCGAATCGCAGCAGTTCTTCTACATTGTCCATTTTTGTATCGACAGGAATATAATGTACCCAGGGTATAAGAGCGGGATAGAAAAACTCGACCCAAGTATCACCTACATGAAAGACGAGCGACCCACAAAGAAATAAATGCTTCAAACGAAAACTAGCAGCCACTCCACGAAAGTTAAACAGATACCTGCAACCGCAATACGACAAGTAGTACTGCATATAAAAGTCAAGTTTTCAATAATATCTTCGCATGGATATGAAACGTAAACCAAACACAAAAACCCGACAGGTTAACTTTTGCAATCACATTTTTCACTGCATCAGGCCTGAAGAAGAACAGCAATGCAATTTTCCAGCCAACCGTCGCTTGTAAAATGTTTTAATTCCCTTTTTTTAAAATTTGTTGAAGAAATTCAAATCGTAAGTACGTAGTTAATCTCAATATTAGTAACTTGCCGTACAAAATATAAATACTTCTAAAGACTCACTTGTACTTGCAATGGTCTACTAGATGCACAACCTCTGCCGGCTGTTCTCCAAGAGTGTCCTGTTGACAATATCATTAATGCTGTCAATTAGTACAGGAATTATACGATTTACCAGCTCACCTCAAGCGATTTCCAAGCTTGATTTTTTGTGTATTTAGCGTCGACTAAGTCCGGCTTTTCACGAGAGAGCAAAATTAGAGGGTCGCGTCTTTTGCTGGTACGAGAACCACGAAAAAAAGCGATGTTTTCTTTTTTATCCCAAGGAAATTCATTTGATTTTCTTAACACAAAGCATTATCAAACAAAAGCACCAAAAGCAGATATGAGCAGCGGACCAAGCCATCTACGTAAAAAAAGTAGTTTTCTGAAATCTAGCTCTAAATGCACGTTTTTTGTTATCATTTTCAGACCTCTGAAAAAACTTTTTTATCGATTATGCTAGACAGCTACAGTATGAATGAGTCTAAATCCGCTTGGGAGTTACCAATAATGCTAGCGCACAGAATTTCCACCGCAGCAGTGTAACCAAGCAGGGAAATTGCCGCTAAGAACCATTTCGGCGTCTAGGGAGAAAATCACTTTTTTTTGAAATGTGTCAGTCATTAAATTAGCTTCGCACAACAGCCCACTCACTTCGCAAGTTCTTCCCTCATAACATCCCATCTCCCTAGACCGGTAGGATACAGGGGCCACACAGCGGGACCGCCTTCCCAAAACGTCCAAGCTGGATAAAGAATGTCCCAATTGCTCCTGAACTATAAGAAACAATCGCTTGGTGCTACACTGTTCTTAAAATTAAGAGGAACAAAATGTGAATATGAGCACTTCCGTCAACAAACATAAAACCGGGCTTTAAAAAATTATTCATTCCGCATAAAACAAAACAGCAAATGATATCACTGAAAGAACATCACAGGTATTAACGGGAGTATTCCATCGTATAATACAACTACAATCGTGTCTTGATAATTACTAAAAAAAAATTACCAGGACTACAGCTTTGGCTTTGGCTTTCAGCTAACATCATTTAAGTTTGCTCACAATTAAAGATGCAATGCCATGGCAAACTAGCATTCTACTTGAAAGGCAACTTACCTCTTTGCTAAAGGAAAAAATCGGACGAGGTGTTTTCGATGAGTGCTTCATGGACTTGGGCCAGTCATGTACGTTGATTAGCATTTCCATGTTTGGCAAATCATCAATAATTTCTAAAATAAAGTGCTCCACTCCAGAACATCTGCGGAAATGACTTCTTTTGACAAATCAATTTTTCTTGCACTTAAAGTCAGGCGACAAAAAGAATCTCTTAGGCCAAGGATGACAAAGAAAACAATTAGTAGTTGTTTAGCTGTATTGAAAAATAAATTTGGAGAGGTGTTTTGACCAGATGGCTCAAGCCTTTGTTCTCCAAAAAAAGTGGTCAGGTGTCAGAGTACATGCCTCTAATAATGGAAACGTTTTGGCCCATTTGAGGAAGAATAAATTCCTACTCTCTCCTCAATACATAATCTTGATCGACCGACATGGTTTGCAAGAGTTTTTTTGATTGAACAGATATTATCATTCGAGTTGTTTTAAATGGAAGCATGGCGATCTCGGAGTTTGCTTCCCCAACACTTTTTTAGGAAGCAAAGAACAGCGTCGCATCTATAAAATCCAGTATATTTTGGGTCTTAGTTAGAAGATGAGTGCTAGAGCAGTAGACCTATACGACACGTGACTTCACCAATATGTACTGGATTTAGTGCATTCATTAAATAAAATCATCTAACAATCAAAAAGTACATGCATACCTACTAGGAAAAAGACATTTTTCTTGTCTATATAGTTTATGTTTAATGATTTGATAATGTACGGCATGCTCTTTTCCATTCTTTATATCTTCTTTTGTAATTCCATCGAGTTCACGCCAAATTTGTAAATCTGAATCTATGATGTTGGCATGGCAGGTACAGTTACCACCGCATGGTACATAGCTTTTTCTGGCTTTTTCGATTTTGTCTAAGTATTTTTTCCATTTGTTACCTGTATAACAAAAACCAAGGACATTAGTTACTTTTCTACAACGCTAATTCAGAATTGGTCTAAACTGGAGTGAGAGTAAATACGATAAAAAAATCAAACATGTATATAACGTATAGTACATGCATTTTCTGCACTGAGCAGAAGGATGCACGGACAAGCCTGAAATGCAGTTTTTGCAATTGAGCGACGGTTTTCGTACATTTGCTAGCAATTTCGCACTTGCGCCGGCGGTTACGCACTTACTAAAATGTGGCCGTCCATCACATTGATATTGTTAGTTTTGCTAACGAGTTAGTTTACATTAAAGCATGAGAATGTGTTTAGTTTTCGTTTTGTATTACCTTTTAGGGGTCAGAAATTTTAATGCGAAATCACAGATTTACAAATGAGTTTCGTGGCTCAAACGGTTTAAGAAACTCAGCCTATATGTCATCAAACTTTATTTTCAATAATTTCAATATACATACTCAAAACTCACCTGTAACTAGTTGAAAAAAACTACTACTTTGTATAATGCAAAATAAATAGAAAATTTTCATACTGTAACCTGCCGTAACACAAAACAATAAAATTCACAAAAACCTTTGTACAACGAACAACTCATCAAAACAAACAAATTGATAAAAAATTACGAACCAAAATTATTTATTTGATTAGGCGTTTAAAAATATTAAATGCTGCTGTTCATGATGCAGAACGTGCACAGCTTGAATTTAATGCTTCCTGCGTCATGAAAAACAACATTCAAAATAGGGGTTCTTAAACTGAGGGGCACACCCCGGGGGTCGTGTAAAGGTTTATAATGAGGGCACAAGGCCACCATGCCATATCCCACCGTTATGTTTCAAAGGCATTAAAGTTTTTCAAATTTCAAAAAAAAATTAAGAAAAGGGGCTTTATATTGTTTTGGAGAGCAAATGTGGAAAAACGTCGCTTAAAAAAAGCTGATCGCCAAAAATAAGTTCTAAATATTAAGGGGATACCAGGGTATTTGTTGGCATGGTAAATGGGCTGTGCATCTCAAACAGTTTTAAAATTTATGATCTAAAAACAACTAGAACAAAAATTGGTCATCAGTTTACGTATAAAGCATAAAATTGATTTTGCTTATGACATTAGCTACAATTAGTGACAAAACGCCTATTCAAGTTCTATGTCAGCGGTTCCCAAACTATGGGTCGCGACCCACTGGTGGGTCTTGGGCGTAATTTCAGTGGGTCGCGAAAGTTATTCAAATTTTAAATTACTGCATGCCTTGTCTCAAATAATTTGAAAGTTAATTAACATTTTCAATAGATGTTTGTTTTCACTGTAGTTTTTTTCAAGTACTTCGAAGTACATGCAGAATTATGTGGGACCCGAAAATTTATGTTTTGAAAAGTGGATCGTGACTTATCAAGTTTGGGAAGCACTGTTCTATGCGATTTGAACAAAATTCTAGCCACACATTGTAACTAATATGGTCATACTTACAAACAAAATCGATCTAATGTTTTATAAATAAACAAATGACAGATTTTTATTTATTTAATTTTAATAAAGAAATGCCAGTTTTATTATCGTCATGATTTCAGGACCAAAGTTTAATTCTTGTTCTTACACTCCAACGTATAATAATAAATAAGGAACTACAGCTAGAAACTTAATGCCAACGCTTTGACGAACCTACTACTGCTCGTCTTTACTTATGGCCAATAATTCAAGTACAATTAATATTTGAAAACCCTTAATACAATTACAGGTAGGATGCCAGAACATCATGTTTAAAGATAAGCAACGAAAGTTTTTGGTGGGGTCACGTTATTTCCAAGGAAATGCACACAATCAACGAACTTATAGTTTTGAAAAAGGACGAACCCCTCGCAATAAGCCCAACCAGATACAATATCATCACAGTGTATACCCAACAACAAAGCTAAAATTTACCGCCAACTCCATACAGACAAAATTGGTTTGTAGCACATTGGTAAAATGCGTAAACTCATGCAATTGCATAGAACTAGAGTGCTCCCAAGCCTTTTAGTTAGCCAGTCCTGTATAATGCTATAAACTTGACAAATTGACTTTGCAGATAACTGGGTTCATTCGAACGTAATGAAATAAACGTACGATTAACTTATGCTTAAAAACACCACATCTGGCAAAGATGTTTTTTTACTTTATCACTCCAAGGAAGACCACTTATGTCAAATGCGTTCAATAAACTATGATTCGACAACCAATAATCAGCGTGATGAGATGGGACCAACCCCTCGCGCATGAAGAATGCAAACAATAATAATATGCTACGTCAAAATTTATTTTTTGCGTATCATACCTGCAACATGATCAGATGGCTAGGGCATTTTGTTGCAATGCCTAACAAAGCATTGTAACAGTATGCAATATCTGTTTTCCAGTGATCTCTATAGTTATGTCAAAAAAATTTTTTGGCAAGAAAAAGTTCCATCTTTTGTTGGTTTGGCCACACTGACAACATTATCTACAGCCAAGGCAGCTAAAAATGGAACAACTTGCACATCTTCAAAACCTATGATATATTTTTAACCAAAAAAAAAAAAAATGTAAAGGTTTTAGAGGGCCTGAATAATATATTTTTCCATCAAAAATAGACTTTTTCCACATGAGATCGCTTGCAATGACATCACTGATTACTTACTTTTACTAATAATAGCTTTGAAGCTTTTACATGATATAAAACTATAGCTCTTTGCACAGTCGCTTTGGCTTATTGAATGTCAAGCTCGTCAAATAATCTCATAGTATTGATTAGTAGGAATTTTAGTTACTAAATCAGGAGAGTGCTATCTGTTAATGCTGTAACATATTAACTGTTAAGTTTCACCGTCTTCCATTCTTCCAGTTTGCGACAAATGTTTTATTATATCAACCCAATCCCAGCCTCTTGGTCGATCTTTATTGGCACCAAAACGATCACCCAAGCGTCGTTTCTGAGCTTTAGTAAGTTGTTCTTTCTTTTCTTTTTTCTTCTTTTCATTAGTGATTTTGCTTTCTGTAGGAATAATTGTTGCTTTTGGCTGATTTGCCATTAATTCATCTTGATTTTCCTTTGCAAAATCTATAAGCGAGTATGTCATTGCTTCACCTATCATACTTTGTGCTTGGTTATTTAAGCTTTCGATTATAATTTGCTTCACTTCTGGCAGTATTTCTTTGTTGTAAAAAACATTTAAGTTTATTTCAGGCAAACAATGAGGATAGTCTTTTGGCCACAAAAACTCAATCACAAATGATTTGTAGGATCCATGTTCTCCAATTTTATACTGAATGCATGAATCGCTAACTTGACTGTACGCTTTGTCATCTTCAAATATCGAAGATAAAACTTCAAGTTCTTCAACTTGTTCATCATTTGCACTCATGGTGTTCTTGTTTATTGGCAGTGGAAGCTATTAAATTAAAGAAAAAGTTAACTTTGAGCTTGCAACAGTTCAACCATAGGCCAATAATTGTCTATAAAACACAAGTATAAGCTATCCTGTTAATGAAAGTTACTGGTTGTGGTAAGCACACAAATTATCAACTGATTTTTGACATCTTGCACTTTGGCACACAACTTGGACGCTTCTCTGCCTGACATCAAGGATTAGCTTGTTAGAGGCAAGCCTCACTGCATTTACTTCTTGGTGATATTGATATCATCTGTGTGTGCATTTGCCCACTTTTGTTACTCAAATAACGAGATGGTATTAAGCTTTCTGGTGGTATTGTTAGCAGCTTATATTAAAGACTTGTTTTTGTTATCATGAAATCTCAGGCCGAGTTCCCTTTAAGCTAATTTTTAATGGCGATTTGCATACACACCAATTTAAGTCACCACACACCATTTAAAAAAAACAGCTGCTTTGAAAAACTTATCTGTTTTAAGCTCCCCAAATAAGGGCCTGATTGCTAGTTAAAAAACTTAAGTCAAACATGAAAAAGAAAAAAAGGAGCCTTTAATGTGAAATGTAAAAGTTTAGCTGTGTGCACAGAAAATGTAAATTTATTAAGGGAGGTTTATGTTAGCAAATTTTGTTTTTGACCCTTTGTGGACAAAGGTAAAATATATCCATAACAAACGGTACTTGAGCAAAAACAAATTTACATTGTTAGGCTATCAAGCAATCTGATAGATCTCAATATTGGCTCATAGTAAAAGTTCTAATTGACAAATAACCTAGAACTGCAGTCTGTAGCCTAAATAAAAGTAATAGCAATTTCAAGAAAATCAATCGTTAAGTACCTAACAAAGGGTTGACAAACTGAGGTTTTGTTTATGAACAACAATTAGTCAAAACTTGCACTAAATGGTGAAGAATAAATGACAGAAGCGACCACCCACACAAACACAAGAGGTGTGCAGTACTGAGGTACATCCTTTTTTTCTGACTGGTACCAATACTTTTGAACAAATAACCTGCATTTTTTATTTCATATAATTCTCAATCTTTGTGATTTTGAAAGCCTAAGACAGCTGAACTCAAAAATATACATTTTGAAAAACTTATAGTTTAAAAAGAAAACTTAAAGTTGTTTTGCTCTGATTTTGTTTGAGACTTGAAGGCTGTTTTAATCTCAAAAAGGAGTTACTTAACTTATTTGAGTATAACACGCACTCGTGTATAACGCCCACCCATGATTTTTGATTAAAAATTGGTGTAAATTTTGTTTTACTTTTTGTTGACTCGCAGTTAATTATAACGCGCATCCGGAATTTGAGTTTTTATTTTGGTAGAAAATTTTGCATGTTGTACTCAAATAAATACAGTACGTTTCAAGTAAAATGAGTTTTTCAACTGAAAATTAAGAATTTCTGGCTAACCTTCCAACATTGTTGCTTCATCTAACAATCATGTGATATAAAAAGTTCATAACAAACCAGAGGTTCCAAAACAATTTATTGAACTTGATCTTCAAACAGTTCAACACCACGTTTGCATAGGCAGAAACACATTTTAGAAAGTCAAAACATACATTTTGAGCCATGTGTTTTCAATCGATGTTTCTCAAGTCTGTTAAAAACGCATAAATATTCTTTTTTGAGGAAGGATTGCTTTTTTACAAATCCACTTTTCTGTCAATGCTCAAACTAGCTGGAAGACGTATTTTGAAAGATTGATCTTTAGTGACCTTTAATCTTTTCGATTTGTACCTCAAATTTGTTGGCAAGGATGATCTTTTTTAGCAAGGTCAACATTTTGAAGCTGCTGTATCTGAAAACACCCTAATTCCTTGATTGAGCGTATAAAAATTTGGGAGATGGTGAGCCTCCCCCCACCCAAGCTATGCCATGGCTTTATGTAATCTAAAATAAGGGTAAAGCAGTGGCTATTTTGCATCCATAACATGGCACTCTTGAAATCCATTTTGCTGTTGAACATTCCTGATTGGACAAGTTAAGTTGTCCAAGGTTTGAAAGCAAGACTTTTGTTCTCTTGCAATTGGTCAACTTCTATGACGAATTAAAAACATAACTAGATAAAAATTTAATCCTCATTGCACATTTTCCTCACTTGTTTATATCAAACCCCTCCCTCAAGTGTACAATGGTATATTGCAAATCAAGAAAAAAAGCAAAAAGTTGTACTATAGGTAGGGATGGGCAATTCAGAATACCAAATCCGAAGGATTCAAATCCCAAACTATCCGAATCCAATAGGATTCGGTTTACACCTGTGAAATAGTGAGTGCGACTTAGCAAAAGTGCTTTTTTAAAGACACACTAATCATGTACGAAAAAATAGCCTATGAATCTAACTTGTTATCAATGGCAAAATAGCCACTATGTAAGAACATTAATTATGAAAATCTAGATTTGGGAAATACAAAAATTGGTGATGAAACATGGAATTACTGAATCCCAGAAATTCATACAGTGAAAGCTGCTTAATGGAGCCAGCCAATTATAGGCATTTTGCCATGAACAGATTCACTTACATCTTTTTCCTGTATCACTTATTACCTTATGAGGGTGATTGAAACCAACATTGCTGATCAGGTCAAAGAGCAGTTGGGGGATGCCCCTGAAGAAAACTAAACAAAGATGAGAATGAGGAAGAAGCAACAGTTCCCAGATGAAAGAGAATGATGAGTGCTATGGGAACGCCACAAAAAGGTCTGCTTTGCAGAAACATCAAACAATGAGCAGTTTTCTCACAACTAAGACTGCATTGTCAACAATGCCACAAAGACTGAAATGAAACAATCAAAGATTAGCCAGTTCGTTGCCTATTCAACACCTCAACGATGTCTTCTTCTGTAATGACAACGTTTTGTAATAGTCCACATTTTGTAGTGCCACATTTTATAATGCAATCCATACAGTACATGCTGAACATGTGCTTTAGACAGAGAAAAAGGCAAAATAGAATATTTCATGACTTCATAGGAGTCTCCCAGATCATGGAACCAACCACTTATTAGAGCCACTTTGACTGATCCCAAGATGACTCTATTAAATGGCTTCCACTGTATTTAACACTTCACAAATATTCATTTAAAAAAAAAATTTTTCTCACAGAAATTTGGAAAAACTACCAACTAAAAAAGTACAGCAATTTATGGAAATCAATAAACAATAAAAGAATAACCATAATTAAGTTGACTTAAACTAAGCATTATCATTCCTTAAATTTCTGAAGATCTGCTATTTTCTTGATTTAGTTGATGTTTTTCCATACTTTCATAAATTTCTGTAGTTGCATATTTCAGTGTTGTCCTAAAATAATGCGTTCTAAAGTAATTTCAACTCCTTCCTCATAAGAAACAATTGTCTAGTGAGGGTATTACTAAATAGTACGTTTGAAAAGACCATGCTGCATGTAATGTCCATAACAATGTCTTGTGAGGTGAACTAACCCTAAACCTGAGCCAAAAATTAGCCCTATTCTCACATATAGCATACATGGCAAACATGATTTAATTAGTACTAGTCTAGTGGTAATTCTAATTAAGACATGTTTGTGATGTCCATGATCTCCACATAATGCAAGGTTACAGTTATAGCTAAAAATAGATTTTGAGCAAGAGTTAAAGCAAGGATTAGTTGGCATAACATGACATCATGCATATCATAGACATGTACTATTTTGTCAGAGACCTTGTCCAGCATCTTTTGCAAACCTCCCTCAAGGCTTGTTGAGCTAATGTTATTTTGCTTCCACAATTACAGAATCATATGAAGTGAAAAAATAGTCATCACTTGATAATTTACTTTATCCTAGAAACATGCTTATTTGTGGGGCAGAGCATTGTGCCATGCAAACAGGCAAAGACAACTTCAAATTTAGAGGGTTAATTTTTGGCAGTGGCTATTTCGCCGTCGACGCCAATTTGCCCTTGAAATCTATTCTGCCATAATCATTCACGTGTGTTTATATAGCCATATTTGCTACAATTACACCAGTGACACTGTGGTGTAGTGGATAGTGCACTGGTCTTGAGGTACCATGGTTGCAGGTTCAAATCTCAGCTGGCAGGGCATTAAAAGAAAAGCAGTGTACACCGAAGGGGCAGGGCCGGTATGTAAATGTACAGGGCAGTGTACACTGGAAGGGAGTATACAGGGTGGGGGATAGAGACCTGGGGGTGCAAAAAAAATTTTGCACCCCCACATCACCTGAGGGTGCAAAATTTTTTTAATCGGTTTTTAAAATTGACCAATCAGAAACGACCAAAAGTCACATGTTTAGTACATCATTTAGATTGACCAATCACAAATAACTCATGGCAAAATAGTCTCTGAGGGTAAATTGCCATCGACAGCAAAATAGCCACTGCCTTAATTTTTAGGAAGTGGTTATTTGCCTTTGATGGTATTTTGCCATAGGAGGTATTTTGCCATTACCAATCACGTGTCTTTAAATAAATGTATCTGCTTCAATTCTGGTAATGATGCTGTGGGGTACCAGTAGTGGATAGTGCTGCTGCCTCTAAATGTGATGACTACAATTTTTGTTGGTAGGGTATGGTACTTAGACCAAGGCATTGTACACTAAAGAGTAGAATTTTTTTAATTCCTCATAGAAATTGATCAATCAAAAACAACCAAAAGCCGTGTTTCTATTTGTCAGTAAAATTTCTTAATCAAAAATATTTGATGGTAAATAGCATCTGAAGTAAAAATGCTGTTGATGGCAAAGCAGCCACTGTCTATTTTTTAAGCTATATTTGTGACTGCAGGTCTAGCATTTTGATCACAGATATCAACTTGAACACCTTTTTTATTTGAAGTGGCTATTTTGACATTGGCAACATTTTACCCTGTGGAGACTATTTCGCCATAATCATTCATGTGTGTTTATATTGCCATAATTGCTAGCGTTCTGCAACTGATGCATGAATAAGTACACCTGCCTTGAAATGTAATGATTATGGGTTGGAATCTTGGCTGGCAGGGCACTTAGAAAAAGGCAGTTTACGCCAAAGAAGAAGGGCTGGTATGTGAATGTACAGGGTAATGTAAACTGGAAGGGAACGTACATTGAGGGTGCAAGCTTTTTTAATTATCAAAATTGACCAATCAGAAACAATCAAAACTCACATGTTCAATTCGTCATTAAGATTGACCAATCACAAATAACTCATTGCAAAATAGCCTCCAAGAGTAAAATGCCATAGACAGCAAAATAGCCACTGCCTTTTTATTTTTTTGAAGATCAACTAGGCCTATTCAAAAGCAATCATTTTGGTCACTAACACCTTTTTTACTTTACTTTATAACTTGAAGACTTTTTTTTGTTTGGAGATAAACTAGTTAGAGGTGGATGCTTTTTTGTTTAACCCAGGCCGCCATCTTGGATATATTGGGCAGAATCACACTGCCAGTGTACACTCCACTTTACATTCACATACCAAGCCTCTCCCTCCAGTGTACACTGCTTTTGTCCCAGTACCCTGCCAGTATATTTGAACACATAACCATAGCATTTTAAGTTGCATTCGTCCAAGATGACAGCATGGGGTAACAAACAAAAAAGTGCCTAAAAGTGCTTGTTTCTCATTTTGGTCTTGCCAATCTCTTGCTCTTAACTTCTCAACTAAAAAATTGTTATTTCGGAGATTAATAACTGGTCAGCATGCTCTGCAAAAATTTGGGCGATCCAATACAGCCCCCAAACTAGGCGTGCACAACCATTTTGATCTCTTGCCCATTTGCAACCTAACTAGCAAGTTTACCTCCTGAAAAAAAAGCATAATTGTTAGGCCTAATGTTTCTCCTGTAGATTGTTTACTGGAACCTCAACTTTGTAAACTAGGGTTAAGTCTACAACACATGACTTCATGCAAATGACAAACCCAAAATAATTTCACTGGTATAATTAAAGTTTACGTACATAAATTATTTAAGCTGAAAAACAGATTGAAAGAAAAGGGCAGTGTACACTGTAGGGCCAGCCCCATATGTAAATGTACGGGGCAGTGTACACTGGAAGGGAGTGTACAGAGTGGGGGAGTGTACACTGGGGGTGCAACATTTGGTATAATCTGTTTTTTGGTATAATTAAAGTTTTTAATTCCGTTTTTCCATCCGTTTTTCAGCTTAAATAATTTACGTATGTAAAGTTTATTTATACCATTTCACTTACTCTAACCTAGATATGAAAAAGAAAGATGCAAAAAATTTGATGACTGAAAACAAAGTCTATTGGTCAAACTGGTTCAGCCAATCATTCACTTCATCAGCTTATTTCTACAACTGCTACAAAAGCTCCAAATCTAACCAACTGCAATCAAAGTACATTTATTACATCAACTAATGACAATCATTGGTTACATTGTTAAGCGACAATGGAACGTGAAATGGGTCCCAAATCAACAAACAACTGCATACTTTATTATGGAAAAATGGCATCTGCTGTTCAGGGTTGCCAGATCCCAGTGATTAAATAAGGCAGTGGCTATTTTGCCGTCGATGGCAATTTACCCTCAGAGACTATTTTGCCATGAGTTATTTGTGATTGGTCAATCTAAATGACGTACTAAACATGTGACTTTTGGTCGTTTCTGATTGGTCAATTTTAAAAACCAATTAAAAAAATTTTGCACCCCCATGTCTCTATCCCCCACCCTGTACACTCCCTGCCAGTGTACACTGCCCCATACATTTACATACTGGGCCTGCCCCTTTGGTGTACACTGCTTTTCTTTCAATACCCTGCCAGCTGAGATTTGAACCTGCAACCATGGTATCTCAAGACCAGCACACTATCCACTACACCACAGTGTCACTGGCGTAATTATAGCAAATACAGCTATATAAACGCACGTGAATGATTACGGCAAAATAGATTCCAAGGGCAAATTGGCGTCGATGGCAAAATAGCCACTGCCATTAAATAAAGCCAAGCTAAGAAACAAAAAAGCCAAACAATTCTACTAACTACAAAATTGAAATTTTAATTAGAAAATGTACTTATATCACATAAAAACTTTCTTCAAAAAGTTTGTCCTCTTCATTGTTGACAGATCCAATGGAGGATTTCTTAGAATATAATATGTCAGCTTTGAATCTATTCAACATTTTGGTTGAAGGAACAAATTCCTTACAGCATTTATTTGAAGATAGAAGTTCTGTTCTAATTCTAATGATTGCCTCCAACAGAGACAACCGAAGTCTATTTCTTGCTTTAGTTTATATGTAAGTTATGCTTGGGCTACTTGATGAAGGGCTCAAAAATAAGAAGTACCGGTAGTTATTAAATGGCAGAACCAGAATCTACACCTGACACTATATAGGCAACACTGACATCTGTATAAAAAATCTATACAAAAATCAAAAACTAAATAAAAAGAAATATTAAGCGGACAGCAATATTTTACAATCCAATATACATTACAATCTGTCTCTGTCACACCGTCACTGTAATGATAACTAAGGGGTCAAGCATCTAGCAACCAGCAGCTCTGCTACGGTGCTGTCCTCAGTTTGGTTACAAGTCACAACAGAATACGTACAATAGGAGTCGTAAGTAGCTAAGCAATATTGTTGCAGACTAAATATTGTTATTCATGTAATTATAAAAAATAGAAACTAGAATAAAAATCTAAAAAAAGCCAAGAAAAAGCCAACACGCCAAACTGAAATTCTTATGCCAAACGTGTTTAAAAAAAGCAAGATTTATCAAATTTAGCGTTAAAAAATCCAATACGGCAACCATGCTGCTGTTACATATTTTGGTGTAACTTTCCAAAATTATGGTTTATTTCAAAAATTTTTTATATTTTAAAGGTGAAGTTCGTGGCTAATGAATAAGCTAAAAATTAAGTAATATTTGCGGGAAAACAAATGGTCTTAAAGTTGATTGTCGCTTGTTTTTAGCACGATTCTTTTATCCATCAATTGGCTTATTAGTTCATTAAAACCTGCTCCTGAAGCTTAACGAAAGACCTATTTTTTGAGTTAATATTCGGTGTACAAGTAATCGAATCCTTTTTTTTAGCCAAGATCAGTCAAATAAATTTAGAAATTTTCATACATCTTTTGTAACTTATAACGTGATCTTTTTGAACACTTGCTAAACTTTCTGTAGGCCTCCATATATTTGTTGACTTTGCTAATTGTTGCTAATTCTGCATAATTGTTGACTTTGCTGAAAGTTAACGGGTCTGTCAAATAAATATATAAATAAATATTTTCCTCTCTACTGGTAAAATATAACTTAATCAAAACTTGAAAACAACAAACTTTTGGTCAGCAGACTAGCAACAGACATTAGAGATTGCTGGCGAAATGTTGTTACGGTAAATTTTTAAATAAATTTCCCCAATAGCTTGAAGCGTTATATTTGTATCATTTCTACGCCCAGTTATGTAGAGTTTAAAGTTGGCGCTACTTTTTTCTACTTTTCCTGCTCAGTTATTGTAATGAGCAATGGTGGAGTAGCCTACTGCGCAAGGTTTTTGTTTTTAGTGTTGCGGCGGTGCCTGTGACTTGTAGGCCTACTGATCACTCTATGTAGCCTCGCTCCTCTTACCTCACGAAGGCTATTTAGTCTTTTTAGTACAAGAACTGCGCTGTCACCTCTGAGTGCTTTGACGAACAAATCCTCCCTCCGAAAAACTTGTGCTCTCTTGCCACACTCGCTGCATCGTCTCGTACCTTTGATGCAACTGACATAGCTTTTGAAGTAGTAATCAACGTGCAACTTGACGTGGCTTGCCTTAGGGCGCAGCCGCGTTGATTGCTTGTGCCTTGCTTGTTCGCGTATTAGTTGTTGCAGAACGGGCTGTGTTTGGATTGTTTGGTTGACGTACTTTATTAGTTATAGTTATAGTTGTTAGTCATTCTTTATTTGATTTAGATCATGTGTAATTTTAAGTTTGTTTAAACTAATTAAAAGTGATGCTGAATTAGTTTTCAGCTTTCTCTTAAATTTTTACTTCTAAACAGTTGAGAACTTCTTTAGCAGAGCCTGCGGTCCCCCAACTCTGGGATTTACTAATCTCTCATAAGATTCTGTCGTCGCGATGCAGAGTCTAAGGCGAATTTTCTTTGGTAACTCCAGCTTTATATGGAACCTTTGGGCTAATTTGGGGGAATTATAATAATTGTTTGATTATTAGCAATTCCCAATCCCAAAAAGAAATTGGGCAACAACAACTATACCACCTTAGCAGCTTCAAAGTTACCAGCTCTGCTTCCACATGCATTATCACCACAAAAAACCGACCAAGAAGAGAATATTGACGCAAATTGTTTATCCACAAAGCACATCGCAGTGCCCAGCTGAGCAATAAACTCGCAGTCTCAGGATAAACCAGTTCTCTATCATACAAAGCTACGTTGCCGTTGTAGGAAATAAGTTCCTTCGAGCAATAACGTGCTGACTGAATCCCAATTGCTGGGAACTATATGGCAGTCACAAGGAAGAAAGCACTACAGCAATATTTTATTCCATCAATTCGCGCAAGCTGTGGCAGATAATCAAAAATCACGTCCTTCTGCCACGACGATCAACAACGTACGAGAAACATGACAGACAACCAGAACACGTCCGTCCGCCACGGCGATCGACGAAGAAAGAGAGCACAATATCTCCGACCACATGGTCGGTAACAAAATCTGCATGCGACACCAGGAATTAGGTCGCTGCACACGTCTATGTAAACAGGACACTGTACACGTCACATTAACAAAAAATAATGGATAAACAACCTAATGGCGGGAAAGGCAAGCCGATCACCGAGCTACCAAGAAAAGATAAAAATATACATAATCTAGCCCTAATAAAAAAGAAAAATAAATGTGTGTGATTTTAGACGCATACAATAATAATAAACAATACGCCTTGCAATATCACGGCTAGGTTGCCGGAAAGCCATGCAGGCTAGATTCCTGGTGTGAGGTTACATCGCCAGGCGTGCGGACTATAGGAGCACGATATACTTGAAACGGAGATAGCCGAGCGGCTACAAACCTGACGGTAGATACTTCGTCAGTTAACATTAGTTCATCAGCAAAATCATAGGGTAAAACAGCAAAGGTGCGCGAGCTGGGCGTCAAACTGGGGACGCACGAAGTTGCAAATTAGCAAACGCAGCTCTTACATTAAACAACTAGAATCACACACATCAGTGGGAGCAAGGTGCCAAGCCACTGAAAGCAAACTAATAAAAAAAAATGTAAAAAAAGACAAAAAGATGTTTGGCATGGCAGCTCGATGAAGTGCGAGGCGCGACACGCTACACCGTAATAACAAACTTGCAAATTTAAAGCCACAGAGGGATTTTTGAAACGGTAGCTGTATTACCAAAATATTTTTTGTTGGACATTTATAGAATGAAACTTCCACTTTATAATTTAGGCCTACATTTATACAATTAGGCCACATTTGTACAACTTAGGCCCATAGAAAGAGTGAAATTCCAATGTCACCCAAGAGATTTTCATAATGACATCTTAAGGTTTTTGATTACTCATGTAGAACCTTTCACCAGTAGTCATATAAACCGCAAGTTGGAATTCCAATTTCTAGATGTTATTGCCCATAAACGAAGTCACTTCCTAAAGGAAATGTTTTAGCCTTTTCACCTTAAGCGGAAACCATTATCTAAACTCATTGCACACTTGAAAAGCGAGCAGCACTTATTCCCACAAACTGCTTTTCTTGGCAAAAATTGGAATTGATGTGCCTGGTATGAATATGCTAGCGCAAATACCGTATCAAAATTTTCGCACCGAAATCGTGGCAATTAGAAATGCTGTGATTTTGATCGGACATTTTCAACATCAAAAAGTCTAAAAGGTAATGGATATTCATCATTTTCAAGTTGTTTGAGCGAAATGCTACTTCAGCATATTTAACAATTGTAACACGTTACGTGACGGATGACAAAGAAAATTCATAGAATAGGTACTAACACTGACGGTATTTTCAAAATTTCTTTTGAAGTGATACGAATTTAACTCTTTCGCTCCCGCGATCATCGATTGATGATCTCGTGTTTTCAGTGTTTCTCTCAAATTTTTTGAAATTGAGTTACAAAATTAGTTTATTGAAAAATCGATTTGTGACTTTATTTTTTATCCGATTTTCATAAAATTTTCAAACGATCACGCTTATTTCCTCACGCATCGAAAGATGTATAATTTGTGCTCTAATTTTTGAATTTTTTTACCCAAAAAGGTTAAAAAGACCAACAACCCAGTTGCAGACGACAAAATCGGCCAAATTCTCAGCACGTGCCAACTACACTAAAATCAAATTGAGATTACATCTTTACCACATAACCAAACCCTTTATCATTGACACAGTCTGAAAACTACTCTTTTGGGGCATCATTTGACAAAATTTCAAGCGATAATGATAAATTTTACTTTTTTGAATTTCCAAATTTTTTAGGGGTCTCAAAACCCCACCAAACAAATTTGAATGGTAAGTAGATAAAAGTTAATTTAGTGCGTAAAAATATCATCTGTTGCTAAATACCGGTCTCGTTTGAAAGCTTAGGAAATTTGGTTTCCAGCAATATATAACTTTAAATAGTTTAGACTAAGTGGTATATGATATTTACTGATCAAAAATGAGTACTGTACATCATGTCAGTTCAAAACCCCCAAAATTTTTTGACTTACCCTCACTAAATTATAATTTTTACAAAAACTGCATCCTATAAAAAGATAAAATAAATTGCAAATGTTTCACCAATAAAGTCGTCATTTTGTATCAAATTTCCAAGGAGACAAGAACTGAAATAAAAGTTTAAAAGCTAGCAGAAGTTTGGCTTGTCTAAATCAAAGTTTGCTGTATCCCCCTTGTTTCTCAACAAATGGGAAGGGTGTAAACAAGCGGCTGTTTCATTGTCAGTGACAGCATATTCTATTTAAACTTGATATTTTTTGAATCTTGAAGAAATTCCCTGTTCAAAAATACATAATGTTACATGGTTTAGGCTAACCTCTAGCAGATAATAACTGATCGTATTTTAGGTACTAAATTTAACTACCAAAATTTGGTACCGGTCGGTACCGGTCAAAAAAAGGTCATTTGTCTCAGAAAATTGCAAATTGTAGAAAACCTAGGCTCTTAGGTAAGTTTTGATTGATGTACCTTGAAAGCTTATTTCCTCAGCATCATTTTGCGACCATTTCTAAAAAAATTGGTAGAAAATAAAATCTGTAGTGATCTTTGAGGTGAGGGTACTACTTTAATTTTGAAGACAACTACCCCCCAGTTGGGGGGGCTAATTTGCATAAAATTTGCATATTCAAAAAAAATTTTTTTTTTCTATTTGAAATCCTCAAGAAATGTAGATTTCAACGATATATCACACTTAATGTAGAAGTAGACAGCTGAGTAATGATTTCCAAACAAACTTGAGGTACATAATTATGATTAATTATGATCGATTATGACAGTTTTTTGCACTGCCACCTTACGGACATTTTTTTCACTATTCACGCGGGAGCAAAAGAGTTAAACGAGTACACAAAGATCGGTAAATTGCCCCGAGGAAAGGTGCCGCACACGAATAGCTTTGATACTAGCATTGCAAGCAAGTGTTTTTAATTCTTTAAAAACATCCCATCTAGAAAGATAATACAAACCTGATGATTTACAAGCATTGAAAGCGGTATAAGATGCTTTCTCAACCACCGATGAAGGAATGCCCGATGCACAGTCGTCCTCGCTTATCACATCATCACTATTATATTCCCTGATAAAATCCAACAACATTGGATTATTGTCTTCTTGGTAATTGAACGAGTTTGGTGTCATCATGAAATGACCAAGGCACATCAAGCGTAGTTCTTGACAAAACTGAACGGGATGTGGATGGGAAACACCTGGACCCTTGATTTGAGAAAATAAATTCTCAAGAGTATCCTGGGTAAAAAGGTATTCATTGCCATCAACACCAGGCTTCATTCTAGCGATAACTCAAGAAGAGAGCTAAACGAGAACGTTGAAGTTTTTACTCATTCTTTTTTAAAAGAGTGCAATGAACTGGTCGATAACAAAACCTTTATTGAAATACTGTAACGCTTCTCATCTTTTCTTAATTTATATTTATCTATTTGTTTCTGGAGATATGATTTTTGCATGTTTGAACATCCTTCGCACCAAAAACTAATCATCCTTCTTTTATTGTTAAAGTGTCTTATTACTTGTTTTTAATCTAGAGTCTTTAGACTGTAGCGCTTAGACAGGTATCTGACTGTAGTCCAGTGCCAAAAGAGCGCATTGCGCACGGCAACTAGTCACTTCTATCATCAGAACTAATGAACAGAGATGGCGTTCCATATATACCTTGACGATGTTTTTGGTGACTTTTGGTTTGTAATATCTTTGTGCTCATACGACACTTAGTGCCTAGATCACGTCACCGCTAAAGCTGCGCATGTATGCATTGAAGTTGCTGAGGTTGCAACATGCATTCCCTGCCATCGTTGAGAGAGAGAGAGAGAGAGAGAGAGAGAGAGAGAGAGAGAGAGAGAGAGAGAAGCTTGCTGGCCGAAGCAAGTGGGATTCCAGCCGAGACATCGATTGGTAGGCGTTCTTGATGGTTGGACTCGGCGACTCGACGATGGCTTAGGCTGTTCGGCTAAAGACGCTGCCGTCCAACTACATCGGGAAAGATGTAGCTTCTTCGCGGGGTCACATTGTAGATATCTAGCAGGCATCTGACTGTAATCCAGTGTCAAAATAAGTGCACTCCTTATGACGACTTGTCACTTCAATCATGATAACTACGGAGGGTAGATTTCATTTAGTAAATAAGTCCAGTGGGTTGTTTATATTTTCCACGGATCACCTGAAGAATTATTACCTCAAGGTCCTCAAGCCAATCTAGGGTGACAACTCTTCATGTGATGCTTTTCCACTTGTGGTTATTAGTTGAATTTTCTTTGTGCTCATGCGTCTCTTAGAAGCTAATTGGTATCACTGTGATAGCTGCACGTGATTGCATCGAAGTTCCTGAGGTTGTAGCAGGACCTTAGGCAATCTTTGAATTCAAAAATTATTGCTTTATTGTCAGTTGTTTACATTCTCTTTGAAATGCTCGTTAAATTTGTATTGTAAAATTTAATTTCTCTTACAGATAATAATTTACTGTTCGAAGTGGAATCAACAGTCAATAAAGGGTGACATTGTAGCACAATGGCAGCGCTCTCTCTGATTCTTGCGAATAAGATATTTTTCTTCAATTTTACCTGGCGAATACACAAGGTATGGAACGTCCTTTTCGTCAACTCACTCAAATATCGACTTTAGTAAAATTTAAACGAATTTATTTAAGTAGACCTTATTCAAATAGAAAACAAAACATAAGATCTGTACTTAAATATAAACACAAATTTGATAACTCTATATCACAAACTTAAGATGGCTCCCACGCCTGCACGACGACGTGTCCTTCTTTAACTGACACGTCGGAAGGACACGTCGGCATTAAATTCAAATCGAGGGTTGTAATGTGAAGTGATGCGTGGAAATTAATGGTGCATAAAAACTAATTAAGTGGAACAAGTGAACGGAAACGGAACAATAAGGTAGTGCGTAGTGCTACAACATGACAGATTTATTTAGATTTTGCTTTAGTTTGCAATTTAGGCTGTTTACTGATGACCAAAGTCAAAGCTACCAAGCCATCTAAAAATTTAATCCATACTTCAAGACTTCCCCGAAGAATTTATGAAAAGTCCAAACAAAGAATTACATTACAATTTGTGCAGCTGAATGGTTTCTTGCAACAAACGCTGTCTTGTTGAAAGTCATCGAAATACTTCCTAACATGAAACAGCGTTGGGCAGCAGGTCTGAACTGCTAATCCAACCCACTTCGCAAACGTTTCTAAAACGAGTTGTAGAAAAAAGTGCTGCAATTACGCGCAAATGAGTTACAGCAGAGAAGAAACGCCGTACATGACCAACAAATTTTTCTGGTTGTTAATGGGAGCACTCAATCTGGCATACAATAATTAAATATTCTAGTTGAAAGCCTAAAAACACCTCACATCAGTTATTTATACGACTCTCGATCTCTATCACGTGCGCCAAACAACAGCAGCATTGCTCTTGCAGTTGGCGATGCTGTTAGATCTCTTGAAATCAACAGAAACTCTTTCTGTCTTTTATTGTTTGACGCCGCAAAATATATGGTTGCTGCAGGTGCAACACTAAAATCTCTGTGTCCTAAGCAGTTTCATGTGACTTGTGTTGCACAATTGTGCTATCAAAGTCAAATCTCACTTTGAAGATGTCGATCAGTTAATCGCAATATTTAAATCAGCAACAGTTAAAAACAAAACCAATAAACCAAATTCGCTACTATTGGTTGTCCGCCTTTGCCTGTTATTACGAAATGGTTCAATCCTGCCTCGTATTATGCGAGGAATTTACCTGAGGTGAAAGCGATGGTGGAAAGTTTTAAATGGTCTGTTATTTTAGAAACTCAAGCAAAAGCTAGATTCGCAACAATTGGTTTGGCCACTCAACTTCTCAAAATCATAAAACAACATGACCGTTTGGTTGAGCTTATAAAAACGATGGAAAGTGCCTGATATAGCAAAGAGTCCCGGCAAAGCAAATTCTTTCCTTTACCGGGTTTGAATAGTGAAGCTGCTCACCCAGCACGTCGTAAGAGAACTTTTGCGTACCCACCCATGGCAGTCCACTGTGAGGCTGCCAGTTCGCGACTGGTGCAAAATGGGCAGCCACCTTTCCCCTAGCTCAACTTATTAGGTTTGTGGCATGAATCTGGAAAGTCGCTTCATGCCGCGCCTCCATCCCAAGGAAAAAGAGGGGCAGCCACAACAACAACAACAAAATGGAAAGTGCCAAGTACACCATCAGAGAAGCGATGCAAACAATCAAGGAACTTGATATCGAAGAAAACACTGGAAGCATTGAACCTTTACAATTAGAAAAGAACGCAAAACAATGTCATTTCTAAAGTAATGAACTTGGAAAGATGAGTTATTTCTCGAGCTGTTTACAGTTTACTCAAAATTCTCAGTCCACAACTGCTTCTGTAGAAAAAAGTCTTTCCATGCAGCAATAACTGTTAGCCCAGGACAGAAAGTTAAAGGTCGAAAATGTAAAATAGCACATGATTTTATAAGTTATTTCAATTCTTACACCTGGCTCCTTATATTAAAGCATGCGTAATGCAAGTTTTGCAGAGGAATTGAGTGATTATGTTAAATAAATGTTCGTTTTGGTATAACAACAAAAAAAACATTACAGTACTTTATTTAGTCAAAATTTTGTTTGAGCAACAAAGTCAGTTTTTCAGAATTTTTAACTAAATTTTGCCTAATTACGCGTTGGTTTTTCAGCAAGACTCGACTTTTGGAGTATAGCCATCAACGGGCGGGGCTTTTACGCAAAAAACTGTTTTGGAGAATATCAACCCGTGAGCGGGGGCAAAAAGTCACATGTTGCTGGTGTTGTTGATTACCGGACCCCTTCCGAGGGAAGGGGGCATTGCGGTAGACTATGGAGCCCCAGAAGCCGGACAACTCCCCAGGGCCTGGACCAGAGATCGTACAGAGACAGAGAGTTCCCAAAGATTGAGCGGGGCAAAAAATCCGTAGCTGGACAGTGCAGAATGAGATGAGAAGTGTCCTGGGACGAGTGTCCACAGGCGCTGCAGGAAGGATTCTCGATTATGTCAATCCTAAAGAGATAAGAGCTTAACAGAAGGCTGTGTCCGTTGCAGCGTAGACGAGAGAGGTTGACGTTGCAGTAGACGAGAGAGGACACAGCGAGCATGACGAAAGTAGCACAAGTTCCCCGGTGGAAATCGAGGGAACCTGCGCGTCGAAGAACTTCGATGAGACACTACGCCTCCAGTCCGAGAAAAGAGGAGAGTAGATACGAGAGATAAGAGGAAAGAGACTACAAGGGATTGCAGAGGGCGCAAGTAGCGCTCCCCGTCTGGCCAGCTCATCAGACGCGTCGTTCCCCGGTAGAAATGAGTGTCCGGAGACCCATTGTAGCCTGATAGAACAGGAGGATAGAAAAGACAGTTCCTTCCAGATCTGCCACAGAGTTTCAGGAAAAAGGAAAGATGGAGGATAGGGCAGGGTGGCGAGGACAGAGCGAGAGTCAGATAAAAGGAGAAGAGAAGTGGCAGACTTGTTGGTGCTGCCGAGACCAGCAAAGAGCGTGCAGCATGGCGCAGGCTTCAGCGGAAAAACTTGAACATACTGGGGCTGCTGAGAAGGAAAGAGTGGTTTCAGTGCCATAGAGAGAGCAGTTGGAAAGCATGCCGGGGACGCCTTTGCCAAAAGGAAAAGGAGCAGAGCCGTCTGTTCAGAGTACCAGATCACGAAGGGGGAGAGAGTCATGGTGGGCGAGAGCTGCACCATGGCGAGAGAGAGGGGATCAGAGCGGGAGCATGAAGAGGAAAGAGTGGACTCCATAGTGAACGAAGGCAGATTCCAACGAGGAAAAGGAGGGAAAGCAAGGAGAGCCTCCCTAGAACAAGTAGAAGGAAGCATGAGCGGGTGAGTGAACGCAAAAGCTCTCCAGGACGATCTGCAGAGTCTTGGTTTCACTCCAAGTCTAGCCAAATCTGAAATAGGAAAGGAGGTTGGGAGACGAAGAGCTCGCTCATAAGATAAAAGAGTGAAATGAGTCAGAGTGACTCGTAGGGGAGGTAAAGAAGCCTCGGAGAAAAGCAGAGGGATAGGGGAGGACGAGAGGCAGCCGGTGATGGCGCGACTGTCGCTCGGTGGAGGCGTTCCAATTTGGTGATATTGGTAACGCTTAGGAAAGGAAACCATCCAGGTGAAGCGTAAGTGAGAAGGGGCCAAAGAAAAGATTTATACAGAAAAGAGAGAGGGACTCCTTAGAGGGGCCCCATGATGAAGCAGAGATACAGCGTAAGGCCTTGAGACGTGGGAAGAGCTTGGCCTTCAGCGAAGATACACGTTAAGAAAGAAAAGAGTGCGGTCGAAGGTGGCCCCAAAAAAAGTTGGAGTGGGATTAAAACGGAGGCGAGAGCCGAGTAAGAGGAGATTGGGCTAGAGGTGAGCTTGGTGGGGATCCACTAAGAAGAAGGAGGCCTCACATTTGCTCGGATTGAGAGGAAGACACCAGTACTCTGACCAGCGCTCCAATCGAAACAGATCTCCTTGTGTGGCCTCCACCGCGGTGGGGACCGAGGGGAAGAGGACCAAATGGCCAGATCGTCAGCGGAAAGACAGCAGCTGACCGAAGAAGGCAGAGAAGCCCGAAGATCATTGATGAAGAGAGAGAAAAGTAGAGAGCCAAGAACGGATCCTTGCGGAACACCTCGACGGACTCGAAAGGAACAACTTTTATGATTTTGATAAATCACACAAGCGAGTCTATCAGAAACGAAAGATTGAGTCCAACGAGCAAAGCAACAAGGGAGGCCAGCCGAAATGAGTTTGTGGAAAAGGGCGGGATGCCAGACAGAGTCAAAAGCTTTAGAGAAATCAATAGTAGACAGGATCGTCCGAGAGCCTGGCCTGGGTTTGTTAAACTCATCCGAAATGGACTGAGAAAGAAACAGAATTTGATCGAGAGTAGACCGTCCAGGGTGGAAACCGACCTGGCAGGGGAGAAAGAATGGAATTAGATTCCAGAAAGAAGAGTAGACGGGATAGAATGATGCATTCAAAAAGCTTTGAGACGCAGGAAGTGAGAGAGATAGGCCGGAAAAAAGCAGGAGAGTCGAGAGGCTTTCCCATCTTGTGGATGGGAATAATAGAAGATGTCTTCCAGATGGAAGGAAAGAAATGCAATGTCCAGAAGCGATTGAAGATGTGAAGAAGAAAATCTATGCCAGAGCGAGGAAGATGCTATAGCATGGGATTGGCAACTTTGTCTGGGCCAGTGGCAGTGGGCGAGGAAAGGTTGGAGGCAGCCGCAAGAAATTCAGCGGGGGAGAAAGGAGAGCAGAAGGATGAGTGAGACTTCTCAGGGCACGTGACTCGGCGGATCTCAGAAAGGTAGCCTCTGGCTCTGCTACGCAGGGTCTTTGGCTGAGAAACGGAAAAGTGGGATCTCAGGTAATCGGCATAGACCGAAGCCGATTCCCTGGGAGAAGAACAGTTGGGAAAATTAGGAGAGAAGGAAGACGAGGAAGAAGAGCCAGCGATAGAGCGAAGAAGAGAGTGTACAGTTTTTGGGTTTGATTTGGGTGAAAGAGAAGAGCAAGTCTTCTGCCATGCCTCCGCCTTGGCCTTGGCGATGATTAACGAGACGCGTCGAGAAGCAAAGATGTAAGTCTGGCGATCTTCATCTTTTCTGTGAGCGGCAGCGAAAGCCTGGCGTCTTTCACTAACCGCACCTTCCACCTCATCAGACCACCAGGCTTTCGGGTGGCGTTTGATGCGGCAGAAAGGAATGGAACGGAAGATTTGGTCGCATTCAGTGTCAGAGAGGTAAAAAGAGCAGCAGCAGAAGAAAGAGAAAGAGACGAGTATTCCTCTGCAGAAGGACAATGGGATTTAAAGTAGGAAGCAAAGTCATTCCAGCGAGCTTTCTGAAAATTGAAGGAAGGGGGACGTTTGTTGGGGCGAAAGAGGGAGAGAGAGGGACGGATAGAAGAATTGGTAGATGGTCACAATCCAGGTCCTGAAGCACCTTTCAGGAGCAAGAAAGGGCAAGAGAGAAGGGAGCAAAGGAAATGTCAGGGGAGGAGCGATGGAGAAGGGTGGATGTGTCAGGGTCATTGAGGGGGAGGAGGTCAGAGGAGATGACCCAGTCGAATACTTCCTCCCCGTGGAGGTCGGAAGTACCTCTTGAGTCCCAGAGGGGTGATGACAATTGAAGTTCACCCGAATGAAGAGATTTCGTGAGGAAGGAAGACTGGAGGGAGAAAAGGAGTCGGTTCTGCCATCCGTCGGAAAAGAGCGAATAAGGGGAGAGGCGTACGCATTAAGAAATGACAGCGAGGAGAAGTTGTTAAGAGAGATGTTGACCCCTACATAATCAGATTAGGGATCAAGCAAAGAAAGAGAGGAGGTAGAAAGTTCAGACAAGAACAAGCGCTGCCTGACAAAAATGATGACCTCGCCGCTAGCGTGCGTGGCATCACGAGAAAGAATGCCAGACCGGGAGTGGGCGCGATCAGAGCGCTGATCAGATAATCCAGGAATCCGGAAAGAGGAAGATGAGTTAAGATTGGATTCCTGGATACAGATAAGGTCAACGGGATGGGACGAAAGAAAATGAAGTAGTTCAGTGTTCCTGACTCAAAGACCTCCAGCATTCCATTGGAGAACCCCGAGAGAGTCAGAGGGAGATAGGAGGCCGGAGGCGTAGAAGGACAGCCAGGAGTAAGTGACGGTAGAGAGGGGGAAGAGGAAGAAGATACAGTATGGGCAGACGGGGGATAAGAGGTTTGAAGACGAGGGCTGGGCGGGAGTGCAGCATTAGTAGAGGGAAGCTAGATTGTGCAGTAGAGATATACATGTCGGAGTCCGAGGAGGGAGTCACAGTGTTACGAGTGGGGACACGGGAGAGGGGGCAGCTCCAAGAGTTCTGAATTTGGAGAGGAAAAGTTGTGAGCACCTTAGATGGACCCATTTGGAGCAGGTGCAGCATTGCACTGACTTGCCCCACCAGGTCACATTACCAGCGCACACAGAGCAAGGAAAGATGGGGCCAGGGTTGGGATGAACGTTACCACTCATCAAGAGAAGGAGAAGAATGAGGAGACGAAGTCGGGCAAGAGAAGGGTGGGAGAAAAGAGAAAACAGGCGATCGATTTTGAAGAAGTTGTGTAATGCCCTACTGCGGTCGTTTAGGAGGCAGCATATCGAAAAAATAAAGGGGAGTCCGGGGTATCTGGGACTTTCGGGTAGTCCAACAGCCATTTCGACCCAACTCAAACGGGGTCGGGGACCGCACCACCACGTTGAGACGGCTGTTGATTGGTGCAGAAAAAGCTACATCGCTTTCCGCGCAGCACAAAAATTATTTCGCAGGCTGCAGATTGTGCTTCACGCAATGCAATAAAGAAGATATCATCAGTTATTTTGCTCCATAGCTGTTACCACTTATTTACGGTTTTAGACAATACCTTAATCAATAATCTACTGGTGTTGTCCTGCTATACTGATTTAATTCTATGGTCAAAGGGTCAAACCATACCAGATTTTAAAAGAGGTATTTATTATTCTCTTGCTTGATGCTCATCTGGCGGAGTGGTTTGAAGTGCGAAATATGAAACAGAATTCACTCACTCATTATCAGAAGCTTCCTGGCGCTAAAAAGCTGTTGCAATTAAAAAGCGCTGAAGCACTCTCTAATATCTCATTTTAGTAGTATGTTGTCGGAGAACCCGTTTTGGCTATTTCATACAGCCATTACTAACTCTCAATAAAAGCATACCCTTTCCTACTAAAACGGTAGCATTTCAATACAAAACCACCTCGGAAGTACAGAGGCAAAATTTAATTTATATTGACGATTATTTGCTTGTTGTCCAGCATTCATGACTGTCTGAAAATTTTGATTAATCATTAATTGATCGTTTTGCGGGTGAACATGATGACATGACTAAATTAAAACAAGATTTCACGCGTGAACCACGCTTTTCATTTCTCAGGAGTACATTCGAAGCGATTGCAAAACTGAATGCAGTGCTGCATTTAGAGATTTAGTGGGGTCACTTGATGGGCAGTACGTGAACCACAGGTTCGTGAAAAAGGTTGCCCGTGATCTTGAAGTGATCAATTTTAAGTTTGCTCCTCACGTTTAAGAAGATTTCTGCGCGTCCCTACAAAAATGACGTTTTTGGTATGATAATAATATCGGCGCAATTCATTATTTCTAATCAACCAAACAAAACAATTTTTAGAATATTTCCCTTAAACAGTCCAGGCACCAGCAGTTCCACTTTTTGACAGGTGAAGACCTATTTTTAGGGAGCACTTCTAAAGTTTTGTACGACCTTGTTTCGATTTCTGCTACGATTCCCAGAGTTACGTTATATCGTGCGAACCCAAGGGTCAAAACTACAAACTACACATTGGCATTCTGTGGAAGTGTAATTAATCATAGATGCAAATTTTTTAGTTAATAAATAATCATTGAATAGTATTTCGCTGAAAGCAAATTCAAAAAAAAATTTGAAAGCTCGTGCGCATTTAACAAAAGAAACGAAACCACTAAGTATTTTTTAAACGCAAATAACAGAAACACAGAAACTAAAGACAAAAAACGCAATTTCAAACATGTTTAAGTAGTTTTGTTTTCTCTGTTGGCGAAGAATTATTTGTTTCTTCAAACGCGATTTCGCCTCTTTTGTTTTTTGGTCTCACAAAAAGTAACAAAATAAAAGAAAAAAGTAGACTAAAACACATGAAAATCATAACAGCCATAGGAGGGGCGTGCAGAGCAATTACTCTTGCACTTTCAGCAAAAAAGACGAGTGCAATGCAGCCACAGCCACTGACCCAGACGCTGACAAATGCTTCATCGAGTGGATAAGTGTGACGAGTGATAATTTCAAGTAATGGGATAACAAACAAGCGAGTTGATATACCATATACAAATATGCATACGCAAAAAACGACTAAAGATCTTTCATACAATGCAAGAGTCATGCCCACGGCGCTTAAAAAGGACAAGGTGGAGCCAGTTAACGCTTGACCTGCGTAACATTTTAAGTTGTTTAAAATTGCAGCCGATAAAAAGGCTGCTATGCAGCAAGTGATCGCAAAGCCAGTTACAATCGCTCCGCCTGTGACGTCATCAGAAAGATTTAGATTTAGCCTCTGTTTCAGCTGAGCAACTATTTTAGTGATATGAACTATTTCGACAATAACAACATTGTACACTATACTTAAGGTAACGCAACATAATACAAAAGTACTATCTTGAAACAACTGCTTTGTTGCAGCCAAGAAACGTGAAAATGTTTTTTCTTCTTGGCAATATCTCTTTAAAAGCAGAGCGAAACTTGGTGGTTTGGGGGGTAGATCGGTTACAAAAAGTCCAAAATATATCAACACGCCCAAGAGCAAGCCGACCACTGGTGTATACATAATGAACAAATCGTTTCTAGTCTTGTGTTCCCATAAGTGAACTTGATGCTGCGTAGAATTAGCTGAATAGTTTAACTCGTCGACATTTTCAAAAATTGCAGGCGGTACTATGGCACCTGCTAAAGTACCCGCACTAAAACTTATTGCATTGCACGCAATTGCTATTCCAACTTGACTATCTGGGAACCACATGACAGCAAACGATGTGCCAACAGTGAAACAAATAGTATATGCCACTCCTTGCAAGAAATTAGCTACTACCATTAGCGGAAACATTGCTGGATACTGGACCGCCAGTATGATTCCGGCATAAGATACAAGAACGCATAATATACCGATGATAGAAAGCATCCTGAACCCAACAGATTGCCGGTAAAAGAGCCAAGCGAAAATTGGAGTGACAATAGTTGCTCCAGCGTAGAGTCCCAAACAAGACCAATCCAATACCGATAAACTTACATGGAAGTATGCCGCGTAAATTTCATTAGCAACAGTGAAGCTTTTTGACCCAAAGATTGTCGCAATGGTAAATAAGCAGCTTGCAAATAAAATAATCCATCTTCTTGCATATAGGGCAATCTCATTTTCATCTCCAACTTTGCTGCCTTTTTCACAATTTTCGAGCATTTTTCTTGACTGAAACTAAATCTTAAAGAAAATAACCAAGAAAATACAACCGAATACTGTTTTTTTCGAGTTCAAATCAATTGCTGTGTAATTTTGCAGACCTTACTGCAACATTGGACTTAGTTTTTGCTTACCATCTGACAAAAACAAATTCTTTGACTGTTTTGCTTTCTTGCACTGTAACCACCTAACAAAAATCAAAAAGTTGCCTTTTCAATTGCGCTGAAAGGAAATCTCAATTGATTTGATTTGCTCAGACAAAAAGAAAATAATCATTTATTGGCCTCGAGTTCGAGCACTATGCGCATTTACTAAATATGTTTTTCGTTTTGATCTTCTTCGTAGGAGCTGAATGGTTTTTCAAGTTCAATCCGTTGAAGCATTAATTAAACCATAAAATACAAAAGCATGATAGGCAAATCAAGCAAAAACATTCACAACGATAAGCTATTTGTAAGCAGATTCTTATTGTCAAGTTATTTTAAAAAGTTTGATTCCCATAATCAAATGATTTTTCAAAATAAAATCTCAGCTACTGTGAAGATACAAATTTTTCTTCCCCATTAATATGGTCATGTTCGCATATAACCAAGCCCACCACGAATAAGCTATTCGGTCAATAATATGCCAATGTGAGACCTTTCGAAATAGTTGGCATTTTTTTCTGGCCTGTGAAAAACAGAACTAATTCCATGACAATGAGAACTTCAGTTTGATTACATTTTAATTATTAAATTTATTCAATTCCCATAAAAGAATGGAGTATGAACCCTTAGTATTTTTGGTATTACAGCTTTTGTATTTTGGCCAGAAACAAGGTTAAATCTTTGGCAACACCGTTAGTCCAAAACACATAGATATCCTTTTTGAAGCATTATTTGCTACTACAGCAGACACTTTTCCGACCAGTTCTCGCGCTAGAAATTTGATCTAGTTTCAGGGACCGAAATATTTTTTTTGTGATGCTACGTTTGCAGTTGTTTTTATAGTTGTCACTTTTTTCTATAGCGTCGCGTTTTCGTGAAAACATAACATTTGCTGCCTTCTAGGCAATTCCCCAATTCGATTGCAGTAACTGTTTGAGCTAGAGCTATCGTTAACTAATCAGCCTATTAATTCAGATAATATATTTTGAGATTTGGATTGTTTTTCTCGGTTATGATCAACCGAAATTTTCTGTTGACGCGCAAAAATCAATTGACCTGTATTATTCTACAAGAACATTATTGAGTTTCTACGTGAAACCTCGACTTGGAACTTTCAATTCATTCATAGCTGGTATCTTATTACCAAAGCTAGACTTCTAGTTTTGTCAAAGAATGGTAGGGGCCAGCTTTGCTCGATTGACAAAATTGACTTATGGCTATTTACATTTGTTGACGTTTATTTTTGCACTGAACATTTACCCTCCTGGCTTGCCTTCAGCGGGGCAAAAGTAGCTCCTAATAAATAGAGTTGTCCCGATACGCTTTGGAGCATCCACGCTGGCGTAATAACCGACGCGATGGCGTAGTGGTTAGAGCGTCCGCTTCGCAGTCGGTAGACCTGGGGTTCATTCCCCTTGTCGAGTCATACCAAAACACTTTAAAAAATGGTATCTATAGCTTCCCTGCTTGGCGCTCGGCATTTATGGGAGGTTGTGGAGAACAAGCCGGCAAGTTCGCTTGTTGTGTCCTTGGGCAAGGCACTCAACGGGATGCCCCCGCCTTTATGTGGAAGACAGGTGGCCCATAAACCTCGAAAAAGGCAACTCCCAAGCGAGTGCGGACTTCCCGTCCAAAGTATAGCGATACTATTCGCTTTCTCGTGAATGGAGGATAAAAATGGCAAAAATGGCAAATAAAAACGCTTCAACGTTTCTCTCCATTCACGTGTTATTGCAATATAAACCCACAAATGTTTATCTTGTCAGAATCCAGCAAGTAGAGAATATCATTCTTGAAATGTCTTTCGCCAGAACCCAATCTCTTTCATAGGAATATTAGCGGCGAACTAAAACATTTGCATGCCCGTGTTTGTACAACTTGTTACATTCAGTAGACTGAAAACAAGTTGGGTTTAAAAAAGCTGACATGTTACGACAATAAAGCCCTCGGTTTGGGCGCAGTCGCTTGTCATTGCTTCCTGTTTGCACAAGCAAGCAAACAACCTGACAGATGTTGCCATTGCTTTTGGTGGACTCCAATCATAAATATATTTACGGGGTATGAACAAGCACTGCTGATTCATGCTTTGAAAGCGATTTACTTTATTGAAAAGATTCGCCACTTCATTTGGGAGGTAATTACCTCTAATGGGTCGACTTATGTTAACAAGAGAACGAGGAACTTTTTTAAAAGGTGATAAAAAAGTTCAACTTAATTTGCTTTGCAACGTAAGGATTACTTACTAAACTATTATGATATTAAGATTGTGATGTAAGCTAGGGATTGACTTGAGTTTAGCTCACATCTCGTCATCTTCTCTATTCCATATGATCAGATCGGCCTGGATTTCAACTTGATTGGCGGCCCACTGTTCCATGTAATCGCTTGCTATTAATGGTTTAACGAAGATACATCGGCAAAATGGCTGACAATGTTAAGCCGCGATTTCGAGCGTCTAAATCAGTGGTTCCCAACTTTTTTTACACTGGGGACCGGTAAAAATTTTAAAAAATGTTCGCGGACCGGCAACAAAAGATCCGTAGTGAGTAGAATATATATATGTAACCTTTCTGTTAACCAAAGTTGTCGTTGCGTAACATACTGCAAGATTTTGGCATAAGCTATGCATTTAGGACGAAAAATTACAACAAAATGGAAATCAAATTAACTCAAACAACGAAATGGTAATTTATTTACATACAAAATCAATGTTAGTGTGAAATTTGCTGCTGTTTCGCTGTCAGTATGCGATCCAAGCAAGGCATAAAAGAAGTTTCTGAAACACGTAGCTGTGCTTCGGCATCCAGCCGTTTTCTTTGCTTTGTTTTAATTAAAGTTAGCGATGAAAAAGATTTCTCGCATGAATAGCTGGTTGAAAATACCACCAACAATTTTATTGCTTTGTGAGTTAGACACGAATATTCGTTTTCAAGAGATATCCAGAATTGCGACAATGATTCTTTTTTGTATCTGGACTGCAAAGTAGAATCACAGCATAATTCAATCAGACTTTCTTTTTCATGGGGATTAAGGTCGCATGTGTTGACATCTTCGATGAAAGGATTGTTGATCCAAAGGTTTCCACGTCGAGGATCTTCATGTTCCGGAAAATAATGGTCAAAACTGTTAGCCAACTCTTTTAAGTGTTGACTTACAATGCTCAGTAACTCTTTACAGTTAACATCAGCACTTGCCAAATACTCATTTAAAATTGGAAACATAATTATATCTTCCTTTTGCACAAGACTATCCCAAAGTGCCAGCTTCTGTTTGAAAGCATCAGTCTTTTTTCTCAGTACAAAGATACTCGTGCAAGGGCCTTGCAGAGAAGTATTAAGCTCGTCCAAACGGCCAAATATATCTGCCAAGTACGCAAGCTTACACAACCACATCTCATCTAACAAAAATTCTGCTAATGGGGAGTTCATTTCTCTCAAAAAGTGTTTTGTTTCTTCACGAAGTTCAAATATGGGCGAAAGAGCTCGTCCTCGTGCCAGCCATCTTACTTCTGCATGGAGAAGATGATCGTGCTGCGAATCCATACTTTCACACAATGCTTGGAAGAGTCTGGAGTTCAGAGGTAGACTTCTAATTGCATTAACAATTTTCACAGCGTTAGTAAGTACGTTTTTCAAATCAGGAGAAAGCTTCTTCGAAGCCAAATGCTCTCGGGGATGATGCAGTGAGTAAGCAGCATTTCTTTGTGCGCAAATTTTTTAATTTTTGCAACCCCACCAGAGCGATAACCAGTCATGTTCGCAGCTCCATCAGTACATACTCCGACGCAATTTGCCCAGTTTATGTCTTTCTCACTAAAGTACGTGTTAAGAAGCCTAAATATTTCTGACCCGGTGGTACGTTCTGGTAAGTCAATGTAACAAAGAAGTTCTTCCTTAAAATCTGTTTTTCTCTTATAGCGCACGAAACATAGAAGAATGGCACAATTACTCACGTCAGTTGACTCGTCGAGTTGAATAGCAAAATAGGGTGATTTCTTTACCTCCTCTATTACCTGCTGTTAAATGTCCATTGCAATATATTCAATCCTTCGTTGAACTGTATTGTTGGAGAGTGGTATGCCACCAAATTTTTGAGCTGCTTCAGGACCCAAAATTTGTTCAGCCGCAGACAAGATGCACGGCTTTATTGACTCTTCCCCAATTGTATAGGGTTTTTTGTTTTAGCTATTTCTGGGGAAATTAGGTAGGATGCATGTAGAAAAGATTTTTCGGTAGTTGTCATCTTTTTCATTTGTTTTTTTGGTCATTCATATTAGAGCGTAGTCGTTCAAAATATTCAAGGGGCTTGTCTTTAAGATTGTTGTGTTTTGAATGGAAGTGATGAGCAAGTTTGGAAGGTTTCATAACATCATTTGAGAGAATTTGGGAGCACACTAAACATAAGGGCCGTGGCGATTGTTTACCACACGGAGCTATAGTAAAACCAAGCTTCAAGTATTTTTTATCGTATTGCCTGACAAATTCCCCTTTTCGTTTCTTACTTCCTGCTGTGACATTCGACTTATCTGCACATGTCCTTTTCGTAGTTTACTCTACACTTACAGTAACCCGTAGTTTATGTCGAAGCAATTTTAACAAAATCACTTATGACGAAACAAGACTTAGGTCCAACATGAATCTAGAGGGTAATCGGAAGATTTACCTTGATTATTATTAAACAATTTTGCGGTATCAACGATGAAAGGCGAGATACGTCAGTTTTACTGCTGCAAATCGGCCAGGCGTAAGATGAGTTTTACAGAGAGTAACATCTTTGCAATGGTTATGATTCCATATTAAAATTATCTTGCAGAAAAGAAGATACTTCGCGGACCGGCAAAAAATTTATGCGGACCGGCGGTTGGGAACCACTGGTCTAAATCACACGATGGCTATGTTTTTGGGCACTCCAGAAAAGCAACTCGCATCAAATTTCTCTACCTATGGTAGAAATACATGGTGCCAGCAGTAGTGTTGACACCGCAGCGGATCCAAAGGCAAAAATCTTCTGGTATTACAGACAAAAGATTTTCTCGTGACCACAGAAAAAAAATATTTAACAAAAAAGTGAAAGATTGCTAATTGATATTTATTGTACTTAACAATGAAACAGTACTAACTGTAGTAAACAATGGTGCTTTACGATTTAAGTACAAAAAAGCAGAAGCATCGCTTGATATCGATGAGATCTTCATCACGATATATTTTTAGAGTGCACTGCCAGCTTTGTTTCTTTCACCAGTCTGCAATTTAACGTTTCTTTATTCATATTGCGTCTTGTTCTTTGAGTTACAGAAAGTACTTGCTTAAATACAAGCATCTGGAGTTTAAATCAACATGGAAACTACCAATGTTTTTCGCAAGCAGGACTGTAGTAAAGTGCTGAGAAAAATGGCCTACGTGAAAATTGAACTTAAACCTTCATCTACAACACAAGTGCTATAACGGACTCAGCCACGGTAACAGAAAAAAAATCAAATCTCTAGAACAACAATAATCTCCATGTATTTGGTCTACTACAACCGACCGTGCAATGTATCAAACTTGCCACAAATTTGCTGGTACATTATCGAACAGCGTCGAGAGCTCTATAAAAACTGTCGACTTCTACATTGAATCTGACCGTGCCCGTGCTTCAGCGGGCACTGGGTTATATCGTAAAGCTAACAGCAATAAATTACTAAATTGAGATTTACTGTTCAGATCATTTTCATATTCAATATAGCGTATTAAAATAATGTTTGGAATGAAAGACAGAACTTTTTTTAAAAGGTTTCTACACAATTTCTAAAGTCGTCACTTTCACATTTTTTCTTGGAAAACAGCACAATATAAAGTTTAACAACATTCTCCTAGACACCAAATACAATAGTTTAAAACCACACGATTGTATTTGAAAATTTGTTTCGATGGAAAGGACTTCGGCAAGGAAACTAAATGTTTTCACAAAAGAATTAAATAAAGACCAGCGAGGTGCAGCAAAGAAAAGTTTTACACTTTTTGCACGAATCGATCCCTCTCTACCTACCATTGTATCCAGTGGTTATTAGTTAAACAGGGCTCTAACCACATCAAGTAAATCAAGCGGTCGCAGCTGTTTAGTTACTTTTTTTGGAAAAATTTAACTGACAAGGAACTCGAAGAAGCGACTATTTAAGTCCCACCAATGGTAGTTCTTTTTGAAGTGGAATTACCGGTTTGCATTTAGAACATGATTGGTGTGAAAAGGCTACCGCTTTCCTTTAATCTGATAGTATGTTCCAGGAACATGCTTCCATAATTGTTCCTATTCACCAAGCTAAATTTGTGATGGCTGGTTTGGCCTGAACGTTTCTTTTACTCGGTGTCACTCTCCATGGGAAAAGGAAGGCTATCATGGTCACTTTTAGATTGCAAAACCTATTGTTACTTATCAACCATTATACTTTTGAAGAGGATCCACTTGCACTGCTCATCACTTCTTTGGAACGAGGAGCCCGGCGATTTAATTCAACTTTTTTCCGGTTTGACGCTGATATTCGTTTGATTTTTTGAATTCTTTGGCGTTGTTCCATTTCAGACGACTAAAAAGAAAAAGGTAGGCCTGGGGTTGGCGTGTACGGGTGCATTGAAAAAACTACTGTACGCTACGTCTTTACTCCAAAAAATCACCATTTTGTCAAGAAGAATAAAACTAAAAGATTCTAAAGAAGCAAACACCCAAACGGTCAGATGGGTTCGAACCGCTACAATCTGTTGCTTTTCTGTTGCAGTAAACTGGCATCAACCACGAAAATTTACTTGTTTTTGCATCTTCCATTTCTGCTTTAAAATTTCGGGTACAGGAATCACTTGCATCTCTTCAAGAGAAGAAAATTGTAAAGAAGAATGAACTGGGTACTGAAAGAAAAATATAATAAAGTCATGGTGTGTTTCTTCGCAATAATTATAGTGTGAAGCTTTTTAACACAATTTTTGAATATTCAGAGAGTAGACTACACTTGTAAGATGAATTGGAAGGATATAAATCTTTTCCTAAAGCAGAGTATCCTAAACTATGGATCGCGAATATTTTGCGTATAACTTTTACGTATTTTTATGTATAAAAAATACTTTATATGGGTCGCTATTATTGTTGCACACTGCGTTCTAATCGATTTTGGATTGCAGAAGAAAAGGATAAAGCAAAGCTCCCAAAAGAGTGAAAACTGTATCATTTTCAGACACCAATATTTGGCTCCTACCTTCCAAATGTCATTGTGCTTACAAGAAGCAACGATGGAGTAGCTATTGTCATTTACTTACATTGTTTAAAAGTGGTTTTAGTGGAATTTTAGGGAGATGCCGATGTTTTCTAGTTGGCTTGTACGAATGACCCAATATTTTGCTGTGAGGAAGTGACTCTGATATTCGTTGGTATTCCCTTTCAACATTGTCGCCAAATTCCAGTTCCTTGCTAGCTAAATTTTTCTAAAAAAATAATTAAACAGTTGCGATCACTTGAGCTGCTATGATGGGGTTAAAGAGCCCTGTTTAACTGCTGAGCAGAAGATAGAAAGGTCGGTAGAAAAGGATCAACTCTCCAAAAAGTGTAGACCCCTTTCTTTAATAAATCAACTCCTCCCTTGTCTTTGTCCAAAAAATTGTACCTTGTTAATATTTATTGAACTTTATTTTGAACTCCGTTTCCTTCCGGAAATCCTTTCCATCGAAACAAATTTTCAAATACAATCGAGTGCTTTTAGACTACTGTATTAGGTGTCTAGGAGAATGTTGTTAAACTTTATATTTTGCTGTTTTTCAAGAAAAAATGTGAAAGTGACGACTTTAGAAATTGTGTAGAAATCTTTTAAAAAACTTCGCAAAGTTTTGTCTCTTTTTGGTCCAAACATTATTTTAATACGCTATATTGAATACATAAATGATCTGAACAGTAAACCTCAATTTCTTTTTCATCACGGCTTTCAAGTTCCGTCTTCATCCTTGCAAGAGCTCGCTTAACAAGGATCTTTGCACGAGTCCACATGCTAAATCCAGCGTTCAACAACTGAAAGAAAACGTGAACCTCACTTAAAGTTTCAATTAGACATAAGCACTCTGCACAATAATAAAATAACTAAATTGCGAGTTTTGTCACAAAGACTAACCTTAACCAGTAATGCTGTTTGTAACCACGAATATAGCGTAGTGATTTAACTATATAAACTATCAAATGTTACTGATGTCTAAGCAACATTTTTAAGTTTGTTTATTCAATCATTCACGCATTGAAGCTCGTATTGATTAGTTTAAGCTCGTTTGATCTCTATTTACAAGTCTGTAGTCAGACCAGGCCACTTCAAAGAATAGATTGCTCGGCCCCACAACCTGTCCGCCCCGCGATAATAGAGGTATCCCGTTGAGTGCCTTTCCAAGGACAAAACAAGCGCACTTGCCAGCTTTTCTCGACAGTCCCTTTTGCGTTGAGCGCCAAGCAAGGAAGCTACGTATATAGGATTGGAACAAAAGTCTTGTCCGATAGAAAATAATATTTATTTAACCAATAAAAACAACATATACATTGAGAAATATATGCAAAACATCGCTGTGAAGAAATGTTTAGTATAAATGCATTATTAAATGCTTTGTTTAAATGTTTGTTTCAATAATTGTTTTAGATAGTAATCATTTAAAATTTGTTATCATTATATTCACGCGCGCATGTAGGGGTTTGTAAAAGATGTTGTCCAATAGCAGAAAAGGGGGTTTCAGCTTTAAAGCTTCTGATTGGCTTGCAAGAGCGGGCCATTGTGCTTTGGTGGTGAGAAATATGCTCCTGGAGAATGGTTTTGGGCACATGCTGCTTAATCCTCTGTTTTAGCCTTTGAGAAGTACGACCCACGTACCGACTATCGCAGTGGCACAAAAATTGGTAAACAATGTTGCTTTAATGAAAAGCGGGTAGTACATCCTTTTTGGCTACAGGCAGAAGTTGTCTGGTGGTGTAGACAATGCATGGTTCAACTGCAAAGTAACAGCGTTTGACAGCTGTTTTAATTTGCATTTCGTACCTCGGACGAATGATGTTTTGCTTACATTTCTCAACGTATATGTTGTTTTTATTAGTTAAATAAATATTATTTTCTATCGGACAAGACTTTTATTCCAATCCTATATTTTTAAAAGTCTTTAGGTATTATTTCACATGCGAATTGAACCTATGTCTACCCACTACGAAGCCGACGCTCCAACAATTACACCAACAAATTTGTATCTTGTGGTCTAATATATATATGAAATGAAGCAATGAAGAAAACTTCATTATATGAAAAAATATATATGAAAAAACTAGAATAAGACTCAACAAAGCGGCCTAACATTGTTGCAGAAGCACCAAGGTCAACTAAAATTCGAAAATTTAGACAAAACAATCGACGTTTGGATACCACAATGCCTTGGCAAGTATAGTAGCTGGAACTTGATACCTCTCCTCGCGGAAAATTTATAGCTGGTAAATGGCGGTCCGCCACGATATTTCTTAGGGCTTCACGTTAAGAATACTGCGGTGGGGAGGTCTTTCACCAAAGCTTTGGCCCCTATTACAGCTACCATCTACCTTTAACGTATTAGCAGAAGCGACTCGTCTTATTTCATTCGGCATCCTCACTCCTTCTTTCGGATGATATATATTCCATGGCTGCTTTTGGCCAAAAGTTCCTACACAATGTTGAAGTGCGATCAAGGTTATGATCACCGGCTGGTATTGCATATAGAGGTCGCGAGTCCTACACTTGCATTGATTTTACTTTGTTGGGACCTAGGGAAAGAAATTCATCAACAAGAAGCTCCACTGTTCTTCTGCAGTGTTAGTGATAGCAATATGTTGTGGTAGGAATTCTGCGTGGTAACTCCATCGTGCTTTGGACTCCTTAACTTTTCGATGAACAAGCTTTTTTTTTGTGACCAAAGAATGAAAACGCTGCTATCAACATTAGCTCCTCATAAATGTCAGGAAAACTTACCAACATACACCCCGCTCATGGTCCATAACCTAACAGTTCCATCTACAGAAGCTGTAACAAACATATCTTTGCCTGTTACCACACTGATGCTGCTGATAGAATTAATATGCGCTCGAAAATACATCTTTAAATTAGGAGGCGTCTTCGACAGTTTTTCTTCACGCCGAGATGAAAGATATCTATTAAAAAACTGTGTAAAATAAATCTTGAAAACAATTTTTATTGCTCATTTTAACTCAAACTTGGTAAAACAATTGCATATATAGAGATACATATTCTTGGTAGCTTAGTAAGACCATGCAACTTACGAGCGTACTATGCTCTACATTACTTTTCTATAATTGTTTTTTTTACAAATCAACAGCTTCTATTATGCTTGTACAGTACAATGTAGCCTATAGATTGCCAAAATTAAAAACAGTGTCCCGTAAATAGTGAAGTTGCTTAGCAAGCATGTCGTATGAAATAACTCTTGAGCACCCACCAATGGCAATTCGCCTTGTCAGCGATGAAGCTACAACTGGCAGTAATTTGCGTTCATGACTGGTTCGAAATAGACTATCGCTTTCCCCTAACCTACTTTTACTAATTTTAAGATGTGCACCTGAATAACTGTTTCATGTCCTGCGTGACATCCTACGGAAAAGGAGGGACACACACACGCACGCAATTACGCACACACCTCAACACCTGAATATCGAAGAATTCATTGAAAAGAATCTTTTTGACACTCGCTTTTGCATGTGTACAGCAGGTCTAAACGTCAACTTGCCGTCAACGTAGGAAGGAACATTGGCACATGTGTAAAAAAGGATGCAATACGTGTGTTATTGCAATGTTAATAAATAAGTTTTGCTAATTAGCCTGTGCCAACTGTTCAATACTGGAATGTTGCTGTGTATTCGAATACAACATGTACCTAGGTAGGTAGGACAGTTCTTGCACTCCATCGTTCATCCTAAAGTGTAAAAAATGTGGAAATATACGACAGTTTACCTTATTTCTTCTTTATCCATTAGCGGAGTTTTCAACTGAACATGCAATAGATCCCAATACAACTTGTGATTTTTTGTTTTTTTATAACAGTATTTTGATATTTCCCAAACCTGAAAAGCAGTCGGAATAGCAAAACTGCATGTGAATTGAGCATGGAGCGGGAAATTATTTGCTACGCTCAAATGTTTGTCCGACTTTACCAATCTGCATTCATCACTGGTTGGCAATGACTGCCTCAAATTCATGCTAATCATAATGCCTGGCGCTTGAATCGGTTGGCGATGAGAATTATAATGTTTTTTCAGACACCGTGTCTTAATTGCAAAAAATTGGAGTTAATCTCATAACCTATTTGGCATCAACTATACGGCATACATGACACGTAATTGCGGAGACGTTACAGAAAATTAAAGACCGTTGATGGCCTAGAGCAGACCAAGCAGAATCGTAATTAAATATTACAGTTAAAGGTGGTTGCCATCAGCTTCATTATCAAAAAAATCACATTTTTTATTTACTGGTAACGGTAATGGCAATGGCTACCCATAAGATGTGCTTGCAGATCTATTTTGGAATTATCAAAAATGCCGGCACTCAGCGTTTTTATTACCAGCAGCGCAAGCAAAAGGATGAAGCAATAATAAAGTGCTTACTTAAATGGGCAACGCAGAAGCTGCAAAGCACTGAATTCGCAAACTTACAACAATGATCAAGTTTCAAAATTTGTTATGTCGAGATAAAGTTTATACGATTTTCACATCGTAGGAAAATACTAAAAACTCTTTTTAGATTTTCTGATCGCCAACAGAGCAATTGCTTGGAAATGTTCATGGTAAGTTTTTCTTGATTTAACCAGCGGTATTAATTACCTTGACATATCCTGACGTGTCTCCGGTAAATAAGTATTCGTTGTCTTCATCAGTTGCCAATGATAAAATGATTTCTCCCTTTTTATGAGCAGCTACAAATTGCCCCAGCAAACCACCTTGTGGGTGTAACGACCAAGCATAAATCCACCCGATTCCACCAGCAGCAACCAAAGTGGCGATGTGGGGGGCGTGAGGTCGGGTTTGCAAAAATAAAACCTAAACTCGGTCGATCTCGACGTTATGAAATTAGCGCAGTTAAAGGTTATAAAGCGGTTAGCAAATAACTAATAGTTAAGCAACTTCTAATGCCAGCACTACGTTCATCTGTTTTGCAGTTTTAATAAGCCTGTTCGAATTTAAGCCTACGATTTTAAGATAGCTTGTTGCCTACTGGTGTTTTTTACGCAACTGGGATAAGTGTCAGTCAGGGCTGGTGCTAGAAATTGGGGACTCACTAAGAAAACTGACGGCGGGGCCCCTACCCGGAAAAAACAAAAATTTATGTATGTTTATATTTATTGTTTTTATCGTAGGCTAACCTAATTACAGAAGAACACACACTTTTGGTACCCTTTTGGTAGTAGATAGTGATAAAAGTGACATAAGGTCTGTCAGAATACAATGCATAAAAAATTAATTAAGTGAGGAATAAGAATTTATCATTTATCATTTCACGTTTTTAGTAGTAATTTATTCCTTTTGGATTACAGAAATGTCTTCAAACGGTAACCCTGTCGCCGCTGGCACGGATCCCTCTTCAAGTGCGGGCCCAATTTGATAAAATTGGCCAAATAGGCTTAAAGCCAGCCCTGGTGTCAGTAAATATCAAGGAAGCAAAAATCAAAAAAATGATTCAACATATAGCCTCTGACCTGAGTAACAGCAACTTCAGCCTCCCAATTCTGATCCGCTTTTCCACTTGTTAGGATCTTCAGCTGATTTTGAGTATGTTCGGACTTATTGCGAGGTTTTTCTCTTGAAAAAATTGAAGATGACAACTGGGTTGTCGACATTCCCATCGGAAAAACAGCTTGCTTGCTGGAAAAATAGGTAGAACGACCAGAAGGAAACAAGGCATGAACTTGGTTCTCGCTAGATTCCTCTTCCGTCGTCGAAATGTCACTTAAATTTGAAAAGTCTGACATGTCACTCAAAGAAAGTTCCATTTGTTTGTTTGCAGCTGCTTTTATTTTTTTAGCTATCAACCTTTTGTGTTCTCGATTTTTTTTTTCAGAAGAACTTTTTGTATCAGCTTTCTTTATTACTTTTTTCTTTCTATATCGCTTTTTCCTCGCCGTTTTTTCTTTGCTGAAATTAAATATATTCAAGCTGTAAAATAAATATTACCTTTTAAGCTATTCTCTTTAAAAGAATATAAAAGAGAATTGCCATTTTTAACTTAACTTCTGTTTTCACTTGACGTACTTTAGATAGTTCTGCAAATACAACTGGTGTGATATCTTGCTTTGCACAAGAAGCTTGCTGATATACCCGATATTAGACCTCATTCAACAAGCTCTTAGTAAGTTTTGAGTTTCTTTACAAATAGTGTCAGAAAAAAATCAAAGAATGAAGGTAACTTTAACAATCTGGTTTCATGGCCAAACCGACGCAGTTGTACATGAATATGCAATGTACATGAATATCTGAGAACGGCAACTCACTTGCATGAGCATGCTGAACAACGTGATGAAGAACTTGGCAGGTGCTTTGCTTTTTTTAGTGACGATTTCCTAGTGGAGCCAGGTTCAGGAACTTGCAAAAATCTGTCAAAAATTACTGCAAAATAACATACATCAGTGGTTTCCATTTTTTTTCTCGACAACTTTTGAAAGCTTGTAAATACTTGCGGTGCCCTGCCAAATTCAAAACTTGCCTACTTTGTAGTTGAAGACCCTTTTTTTAGGAAATCAACTTGTAGAAACCGTTTGCCTTGCCTAAACTCGCGCCCCATGGCTTATTTTCATAGTGAAATTATTGTGCCAATTTTGAAGCAAAAGATTTTTTTAGCAATTAACTACAAATATTTCTGTTCAATTTACGCGGAGCCCCTTGCAAATACCCAAGGCATACCTGGGCGCCGCTCGTAACTTTCGAAACCGCTGACTTAGCTTTAAAAAAACAGCTTCTTTACTATAAATTTTATCACCAGCAATAACAGATCTACGCAGCTACTTTAAAGTTTGATGTAAATATATTGCATCAACTTACTCATCGTTTGCTGACTCCGCAGAAGTTTTGCTTAACTGAGAAGATTCTTCATTTGCTTGAATTACATCTAAATAAGAGCAAACAGATTAATATCGAAGATGCATACAACGTCAGAAAAGAGAAAGTTAGCAGAGAGAGAGATGCAACTAAATTTCGGTTTCGTCTCCATTGACGGAGGTGGCCGGATTCACCTGATATAGCTCGAAAGTTCATGCCCAGTATTGGCAATTTTGTTCTGTCGGCGACGTCTTTCTTTTTTGATCCAATATGTTTAATATAGTTTTCCATCAGCGCTTTCGATGTTGTCTTCAGTCGCCCGCGGCCTATTTTTTTTTAACCATTTTAAAATCTGACGCTCTTCTTAACACATCATCCCTCTTCAAAGCATATCTCCTTAAAACATCTATCCTTCCTCAAGTCATATCCATATCATCGCACTTTATTCGCTTTGCCTGGCCTGTCTAAATTTTTCAAACTCAGCAAATCCACAAGTTATTGGCTACTTTTTTTCTTAACTAATCTAACTTCACACATTGCTCTTACAATTTCTTTCTCAGTTCTTCTCAAAATCGCCGTCTCATTCTCCCTCAGACGCCATCTCTCACTCCCATACAACATGGTCGACCTTACACAACTCTGATAGATCTTTCCTTTTATTTTCATCGAGAGCTTTCTTCCATGAAGCAACTGCCCACATTTACAAAATTTTATCCATCCAATTCTTAATCTTCCTGTCATCGCTGCCTCACTTCCACCACTGCGATTCAACCAGTCACCCAAATAACAAAAACTCTTACCCCAGGTATCAAAAACTCTTACTAAATCCACCTGATCATAAAATGATAATTCTTCATCTGGTTCTACAATACTTTTCATTGCCTCAAAACATATTGCAAGAAGGAAAGATTTGCCACTGTTTGAAGATATTTTCTTCATTTATCTTCATTTCTGCGCATCTGTTATGTACCGTTTCACTACAGTTGGTGCGCAGACTGAATTTGGCATCACTTATGTCGCACACGGCAAATGGATCAAGTTTACTCTTGAGTATCTCTCCTTTTAAACCACTGATCATTACTTTGGTTTTACGGAGGTTCACCTTCAGCCCCTTGCTCTCAAAAGCCTGTTTCTTTTGCAAAAGCTTCTCTCTCATATTCTTTATGCTTTTACTTATTAAAGCCAAGTCATCTGCATACAAAATTTCATTCACCACGCATTCTCTTACATACTCCGTGATTAAATCCAAGCAGTTGCGAAAACCAGCGGCAACAACACAGATTCTTGATGTACATCAATTTGCACCCAAAATTCTCTACGTGACTCTAATCTCACCCTAACTTTTGTCTGTGCTTCTTGGTAGGGGCTTATCACCACTCATACAATTACTTTTGGTAAATCTTTCGTCCTCATTGATCACTCCAGCACCTTTATTTCACTCAAATGCATTCTCAATATTCACAAAAAAGCAAATACAATTTTTTTTCTTATCTCTATATTGCTCTTGCATTCTTCTCAAAACAAACAACGCGTCTGTCATTCCTCTGCAGGGAATAAAGCTAAGTTGCATTGTAACGGCGTTTCCTAGTTCTCGAATCTTTCTTGCCAACACCCATTTAACGATCTTTATAGCATGCTCTAACAGCTTTACTTCCCTGTATACATTGCAATTTCTTTCGTCACCTTTTCTCCTAACAACTGACACCATAACACTGTTTTGCCATTCATTTGGCATTCCTTTTCTATTTAACACACGTAGGCAAATTTCCAATATCACACCAGGCCCTACTTCTTCACTAGCGGATATTATCTATGCAAAGTGTACATATTTGTTGAGGCAACGAAAGGAATTGTGGAACTAGATAAAAAATTATCATGCTGTAAGGGCCCAGCTGTCTTTGCTGGTTATATTGCTTGTATTGTTATTACCATTTCTTTCCGGGTAATCTTTTTGATGGGTTCCTCCACCATTTTAGCTTCTTTCATGTGCTCCCAATTATTTTCTTTATCATAATCTCCTCCAACTGATTTTTGCATAGTCTTTTTCTATTAAATCTAGCTTTTTGTCGTTTCATATCATGCATCTTCTCCTTCAGCATTTTTCCCATCTTTTTTATGAACTGTTTGTAAATGTTGTTTGGTTTTTCTCTCAATCTTGTTAAATCTGTTTTGCTTGTTTTCTTGTTGAATGAGCAACCACTTTCTTTGTTCAATTTTTTTATGTTTTTTTGTGAAGCCTTATTTTCCTCCGATCGATTCACGCACGCTTTTCACATGCCACTTTCTTTTGTAGTATTCTGCCGTGATATTGCAAAAACCGAACATCTACATTTCAGATATCAGACACAACCTTGATTTGACTCAACATTACAGCCAGTACACTAGCAAACATTTTATTTCAAAACGTTTCGCTTTATACTTGAGGCATTACGAGTTGCAATTTAATGGTACCTGCTAGGCTAAGTGCACCTGATGATGCTTTGAGTATAAAGGGAAACGTTTTATAGTTTTCTGGCTGTAATAATTTTACTTAGATTAGTCAAGAAAGGTCATTTCATGAGCCTTGATTTGTTTTCATTTTTGTAAAGCTACTGATCAGCAAACGCATAAAAACAATTATTGTTTGTACACATCACAGATTCAAGGCAAAACTGAAAAAAAGTTGGTTTAGTTGTTCCCTTGTTGAACAATAATAAATTACAACTGAGTAAATATTCTTAAAAGCACGATTTTTGTAGTTACGGAGTTTTGCCACATCACGGCAGTATTGCTTTCTTCACCGTCTCATCCCACCACCACCTATCACTATTATTTCTTCTGGCTTTCTTCTTTCCACATCCTCTATTACAAATCTTTAAAATATCACTTTTAAAATCAATCCATATTTGGCGCATCAACATTCACAAACTCTTCAACTCTTTCTTGAAACCTTGCTTTGATGTTGTTTTCCTTCAACTTCCAAACCGTCCTCCTAACAGTTTGTTTGTTCTTCACTACCTTCTTCAACTATCTTTTGCCTATTTCTGTTATCACTACCCGATGTTGCAATTCCCAAAGGATTGCTCTCAAAGCTTTAAAATACTCTGTATTGTTTTTATCAACCAGCCCCAAATTATTATTTGTTTCATTTCCGCCAATATTGCACGTCATTTTCCTCTGCTCCCTCTTTTGAAACCATGTGTTTACTACAACTACTTTTCGCCCCAAAACTCCAGCGCTTTTTCCCCCAACATTTCTTTCGCCAATTTTGTTTCCCCTATTTATATCCCAAAACTATCACTCCGTCCTCCAATATGCTCGTTGAAGTCTCCAGTTAAAGAATCAATTCACCAGAATATTGCAAATCCCACTCATATGAAATTTTATCATAAAATTGATCTTTCTCGCAGTCTGATTAGTCTGATCACCTGGAGCTCATACGCTTATATCACTCTCCCTACTTCTTCCTCAAAAACCATTATCATTTCCAACACTTTGTCACTTTTTCTTCGAACTTTTACAATTTTCTTGCGTAGTTCTGCTTTTACAAAAATTCCAACACCTCTTGTTACATCGTTATTTCCAGGCCATTATAGCTTATGTCTCCTACTCATGACACCCACAAATCGAAGTTCTTGACCTCTCCATCTTTCTTTCTTTCTGTACACAGCGTACATTCATTTCATTTTTTTGAACAGTTTTCACACTTCTATAACTTTTCCACAAAAATTTCCAACATTCTAGTTTCCAAATCTTAACTCAAGTTTTTGTAACCGAAAAATTCTTGTATATTTAGGAGCTGCTAAAGACTGGGGACCAACTCGTTGATAAACTTTTTAATGAGAAAAATTTCTAGAGTATTTTTCCTATTATGTAGAGTATGCTCTTGCGTACCTCCAATCTCAGCTTGTAAACACGAAGAAACCCTAAAGTTAAATTGAAACATAGGATGTTAACTAAAATTTGCTTTTTAGGACATGCTGGGTGAGCAGCTTCGCTATTTCATTCCAGTCAAGCACGGCAAAACTTGTGTTTCCAAATTTTAAAATAGGTAGCATGAAAAAATAAATGGACCAAAGATTTCAAGTGTAGGTTGAATTAACTGATAGCTCGACAATAGTGTTTCAAGCCTCAGAAATAAGAAATAGACTACAGGACAATCGGAAACTGAGGATGCGAGCTTTTTATGGAAAGTATTTCACTACAATGGCTGGCATCGTAGTTTCAATATTATCTAGCCATCGAAGGATTGTAGGTTCCACACCCCATGGTTTCTGCGGCGTTACACCACACAAAAGCGCTATTCAACGTTTGTGAAGAAAATTCGCTGTGCCAAAAAAGCTTTAAATCTAAGAGCAAATTACGTGCTTCTGTGCTACAAAGTGAACTCCAAAGTGAACACAATTTGTTCCACATAACTCCAAGATTATCCTGTGAGCGACGAATGAAGAAATACAATGCATTGCAATGTAAAATGGTCAAAAACACTCGTGTACCTCCTATATTTTCTTTAATTCCGCTTAGTACTTTTTTGACTTCTTCCTCTGGTGTATCACCGCTAGCAACAACTTTCTGTTTTGCAATCTTGTGTTTACAAAGTTTTTTTTCAACTTCCGACGTCAATTCTTCCTCAGATGACGTAAAAACATGTTCTCGTGTCTTAGCAGGCTGTAAAAGAGTCATTTGAGAGCATTGGCGTGTTTTTAGGTTAAAGTCTACAAAAAGATATGGCAAAGTAACAGTTACTTGTTAGTCACTAATGTTTTTCTCGATTTGCAAACGTAAAATGGAATCTTTCAGTCTTAAACAGCCATCACAGTTAAGTTTATACATATAAAGACATATAACCTTGGTTACAGACACGCTTCTAAGCTTCCAAAACCGCAAGTGGGGCATTTTGATTCTGCCGCAAACATCCTATCCAAGTATAATAGACAGTTATTGATTGAGTTTACTTACCATAGAGCAGTGCAAAAGGAATTGCGGTGGAATTGTTTTTGCCTTTCTCACCGCCCATGGCAAGTGAGCCCAGCTAATAACTATGTTTAGAAATACTAACTTTTATGAAGAAGGTTGCTTATTGTAACTCAAGTGTAATAGCCTAAATTATCGTGAAGCGCCTGCCATTTTTCTGAGAAAGAAACTATGCTTGGTTTGAACTCGCATCCTCATAATTGCTAGACAGGGCTCTATCAGTTATTGACAGATAAGTTCTGCGAAACAATCTTGGCTCACATATTTAACACCTATTTAAACTAATTTTGTTTAGGGAGTAAGTAAAGCAAGCCCCCAAAACATCAAATTTTGACACATTTCTCGGGGCAATCGCCACTTATCCCCTGGCATCAAAAAATCTTAACTACAACAATAGAGAAAAACAATGCTTACAACAGCTCCGGTGCTCTGCTTCATGGCTCCAGCGCTCATTGTAATTCCATTTGTAGTAATTGGCGCGTACGTGATCATTCGGTTTAGTTGGCACATCACATGTCCTAGCAAGTGGTTAAAACAACGCTAACAAAGCCAAGAAACAAGTCGCATACTCGGCATTTTGTAAGAGATCACTATTTTGATCCATTTAATAAATATTTGACCATTGCGCTCATATTTCTAATGTTACCGTACTTATTAACCAGTAAGTAGAAGAAATCATGCTAAAATGCTTTTCTTTAGAGCACAACTCATTATCACAACAGTTATTTTGATGGAATAAGCATAATCTAATCGATCATGGTTTTCATTACAACAGATTCCAGCCCGCATTGTCGACAAGTGTCAATAAACATCACGACAAACAAGGAGTAAAACATGAAGAAATAAAAAGTATTTTAGCGTTAACTTCATGAAGCAGAGGAATATGAAAAAGGTTTTGAGGGAAAACAGTCCGATAGAAAGCAGTCATGAATGTAGACTACGGGGAGATTTACCACCAACAAAATAGAATGTCATATGATAAACAGAAAATCAGTTTTATTTTGGCATGATAGGTAAACAATTGTATTAGTAGTCTAGCTGTCGAACTAGAGCTATGTCTAAGCCTATCTTACGTAATGAGCATTTTTACAGCTTACCATGGTTTGCAGCAAGGTTTCTTGCTATTGCCCCACCTCCCTCTTCCAATTTTAAGGCCCTTCCCTGAAAGATTGATTAGACAAAAAACATATTTCTACCGGTATCAAGAGACCAGATCATAATGTTTCCATCATAAGAGCATGTGGCAAATATTGAACCTCCTCCAGAGTTTTGATAAATGGAAATTGACAAAATATCGTCCTTGTGTTCCTCCTGCCATTTCAATGCTTCAGTGGTAGTCACAGCATCATTATTCACGTCTCCACTATGAAATTAGCATTAAAGACTGTTATAAAAGCCAGGATTACTTCACGGTAACTTAAACAGAACACTGCTTGACGTGTTGATAATATTTTTAATTTTCCTGTTATCTAAACAAACATTAAATTGTAAATCAGGATTGAATATTGCAAAGTACTGTAGTTTACAAATAAACACGTTAATTGCTTACAAGAAAACTTTAAGCTTTTTATCCCAACTTGAAGCAATGATTTTTTTCTTGTGACTAATGAGTCCAGTAATCTAAATCAATAAGTTTCAATTACAAAGAGGAAGTAGTAGTTGTTGGTTTGTATTTTTGTTTTTACCCCAGGCTCACCATAAAATAAAAGCTAACCTACCAACCAGGCTTACCCAACAATAAAAACAAAGAGTCTATAGCTTTCTCTCCCCCAATTCAATTAAATTTGCTCTTTTGTGGCTCTTCATAATCTTTTTAGATAAGATTTTATACTTTCAATCACTTTTACTTACCTCTCCCCAAGAGAACAAATCAATCCTAATATATCCTCACCTCCAAGCCATCTCCCAAATCAATAGTTTTCAAACAACAACCGTTGTTGAAGTTCCACAGTTTTACTGCTCCGTTACGGGATCCTGTAATCAATCGACGTTTGGTCTGATCGAAGTTCATGGCGGTTATTTCCACGCCTTTTTGTACGCGAAATTGTATCAACTTTGAACCAGTGTGAACGTCCCAAACCGACAAAGCAGAGTCATGCCCGCAAGTCAGTACCTGTAGCGACAAGCATAAATTTCATACTACTGCAAGCGGTGAGCACTGTTGAGTTCAATGCCTCTCACTTGTTGTGGGATAGCAACATACTTTTGCTTTTTGTTTATGTAATAACTGTTTATGAAGTTATGATGAAGTTATTCGCTTTGCACTTGGTAAACCTGGTTTCAATTCCACTGCTGTTTTTTTCCTAAGACTAAAAATGATAGACTGTTCACAGACCTCCAGCTGGACCCTCAGCTATTGGACCAAAGTGTTGAATAAAATCCTTGTGATGCGGTTATCAACTAAATCTTTAAATCAATTCTACGTTAGTCGTTTTCAAATTAAAATTATTCTCATTGATTTATTTTACCAAAGAGGTACTAAGAAGTTCTCAAAATGAACTTGATGTAGGCTAACGCATATTCTAATTTCAAGATAATAATTAGTGTGAATCAAACGAAACAAGGATACAAGTTTAATTTGACACTCACTTGATCAAATAGCTTGCTATATAGCACCGCACTGACTGACCCATCGTGAGTCTTGACAGCTGTTACATCGGCCTTAACATAACTTTCACTGCCTTCGAGAACACCAACCTTTTAAAATAGCAAGAAAGTCGATTCATATTACAGTCCCATACAAGATAGACTACGGCATACAATAATATCGATCAACAAAATAGTGTCGGTAACGTTAGGTAAAAATAGAATCCACTACAAGGAATCAACTCCAATCGAAAAACTTCATTTGACTTTACCGAGAAACTCCTGTTGTTGCAATTCACAGGTACATGTACACCTCGTGTGTTTACAGAAGGTCTGCATTGCCAATAGCTCTCAATTACTGTCCTGATTCCAATTCCAGCAAAAACAAGTAGTAAAGATTGCAGCAACTTTATTCAAAACGTAAGCAAAAACCGACGCTGTGCAAGCGTATCATAATATCGGCAAAAAAGTGGAGGGTAGAAAGTACAGGTTGTCAAAGAAGCTTCAAATTGTTTTTAGAATCAAATAAGGCAGCAATTTTTACCAGTTCTTCACAGCGTACAACTAAAATTTCATTAGAGGGGATGAGCCTTCTTTGTATCTCTAAACAGAGGTCTTTCCAATGATTTATGAACAAGGGTTATTGAATGTTTTTGAACAAAAGATCTTTGCAAAGATTTAAGGAAGCTCTTTTGATGTTTCGAAAAAAGTTCATTACAATCGCTTCTCCAGGCAGTTGTAGAAGACTTCAACCAGCATTACCAAAAGAGGTGGAGACTTCAGCCCCGTGAGCCCCCGGCTGTGCCCTTACTCCCCAAACAGTTTCTTACACGCATATAGCAAGGTAAAGCCCTGAGCTGCGTTTCTTGTTCTTACACTGCCACTGTTCCTATATTTTTGCGTAAGGAACGTGATGGGTAGCGACTTCGACAAAACAACGTTAATGAATATGAAGTACCGCACATGAAATATGCATGCAAATTTCTTTCTGTGTTCTCACCTGCATGGTGCCGAGAAGTAGAACTTTATGTCTCCGCTGATAATACAAACCAGTAACTAAGTGATTTGCTGGGCCAAGAGATGAACAAACGCGTGGCGGAATGACTTGAATGGTTGTGTTGTCACGAATTTCCATCACTTTAATCGTCTGTGAATTCCAGTTTTAAATCAAGTTTTGACTTTGAAATTGATTTCAAAAAACACTTATGTTAACAAATGAAAGTGGAATAGTGAGACCAAAGACAGGGGAATAAGTATCCGCACTAAGAGATGGAGATCCCATGCCAACTACTTGATTTTCCAACTTGACAATTAAGCGAGTTTTTCACTCGTTTTAATAAAAATTTTTTTAAAACCTTCAGTTTTTTTTAACAGGAAATCTCTTCTAAAGAATAAAACTATTTTTATAGCGGAAGCTGAGCATCTTGATATATCATCCAAGATAAGTTTTTTGATCTAGGAATTTATAAAAAATGTAATTCTAGTTTGCGTAAAACAAATTGAATATCTACCCTATCACTTCCACAAACAATAATATGTCCTGATCCTGACATCAAAACGACATGTAGTACTGAGCAATGGTTGCTTTTAATTGAAGACACTGGTTTATTGTTGCCTGGATGCCAGGTTCGGATCATGCCATCGAAGCTACCAGTTACTAAACAAAATAGTGAACGTAAAATGAAATCATTTATGAAATAGCAGGCAATGTCGCTATAATGTACAGGCATTGTAGAAAGTCCTATAAATTCAAAAATTAATTATCTCTACCTAAACCCCAAACCGATTGCTTTTTCGTATGAAAAAGAAGACAAAATAAACTCTGCGTTAAACTTTTAAACAATATTATAGTGATTGATTGTGACAGCCAGTTATCACATCAATTTAGCAAGACCTAGGGGCAATGTTTTTGTGTTCCTATGGGCATGTACTCACCCTCCAAAATTTATTTGTTATGATTGACAGATGCCAACAGGCCTGTTTCAGTCCCCAACATCTCCTCAGATCACCTTTGTCAGCGAGAATTGAGTTTAGCAATTATGACTGTATCCAAAGGACATCTCGCGGATGACAAACATGAGACCTGTACTCTGGAAAAACATTTTCTATTTGTGGTACCTAATTAAAGTAACACAAAAAAAACGTTTTTCAAGATTACATATCCGCATGTTTGTCATCTTCCACGAATATCGTGAAATGAAAGCAGTGGTTGTTGATTTCGATTTTCGTTGACGGAGGTGCACTGAAGAGATTTCCCTTTTTAGCTTAAACTACTGCACATGATGTATGACAAGCAGTCACTTTTTCATGGAACAAAGAAATTTCATCAAAGACGTTTGTTTATTCGAGGTCAATTTGTCCGCCGCAGAGTTTTATTTTATTTTTGAGCCAATAACGCAGTATCTTAAGTGAAGAATCGGAATTTGAAACTAAGCAGAAACGTAAAATTTTATAACATTTTTCAGGCTTATATACGCTAATTCAGTGTATGATGCCTACCTCTATGTACAATCGCGTTCGAACCAGACTTTTGTTGAAGCCAGGGCTGTGGAAACCGCCTTTGTACTGCCTGGCAGGAGGGGCCTAGCCATGTGTAAAACCCCGCGTCATCAACACCATGCACTTTTTAGAGCAGTGAAATAAAACAATACTGGGTTATATAACATAAAGAGATTTAACATCTACTTTTCATTTTTCTACTTTGGATTTTTTTCATTACCAGCGTATTCTCAAAATACAAGTATTTCTACTTGATCTTTTGTCACAGTAAATGCTTTTTGCCGCTTTGCTAAATTCTTGGTTATAGGAAGCTGTATGAACCTGCTGATTTCCACCATAGAACGTGGCCACGAGCTAGATTTCATGTTGAGGATTTATTTTAATGCGACATTGTGGGATCGGTAGACTTGGCGAACGTAATTCAGTTTCAGTGTATTGAAGACGCTTCTTCACAGTTGTATTCAGTGGAGTCCCCAGAAGCAAATTTTGGAGAGGTGGAAAAATGGGCCGAAAGTAGTTATTTGCAAAAAACATAAAAATTTTGCACATAACTACTTTCGGCCCAAGACATGGGGAAGATCTTTTATTAAATCAACTTTTTAAACATGATTACATCTAATATTTTCCTACTTTTGTCCCGCAATCCTTTCATGCCTTCATTTATCGACTCAAATTCAAAAAGTTTGGGGGCCATGGCCACGGCATCCCCTTCTTTGCTCTGCCTATGATTATGTTATACTTTAATGAAGTAGTAATTTGCGGTAGCAGCCACATGCAAATGATTCAGTTGTTAATACCTGGACCGTTGGCATAGCATACACCGTAGGCTAATTATGTACATTAATAGTAGTAGTGGTAGTAGTTGTAGTAGCAGCAGTAATAGTTTTTCAGTTTAAAATTGACTTGGTCCCCTTAACATAGTTAGCCGGATTCACCCTATGTCTTCCGCAATTCTTCGCGCTCTATTACGCTATATCGCTTGATTCAGAGCATTCTTATTCTGCAAAAAAATTTTTTCTCTCCTCCATTTTCTTCTTCTAGAATTTTTTTGGTCGTTCTCGTTTTTTCTCGCCACTCACTTCAAGATTTAGGGCAGCTTTCAAAACTCTATTGTCATCCCTTCTCAGCACATGTCCGTACCACTTAACTCAATTTGCTTTTTTCAGCCTATATACAGTTTCCTAAAATCCCAGCATGTCTATTTTGAAGTCATGATGAGTTAAAATTGAGAGTAAACAGTGCATGTGCAGACTATTTGTGTATGACATAATTTTTTGCCAAATCAAGTAATACTAACATATTTCTACAGCTATGTATTTGAATAAGGTGACTGATGTTTAAATCGAAACTTATGTTTTATTTAAGAAACTAAGAGCTTATATAAAATCAAAATAAAACGCAAATACAAGAGTAGAGCTCAAGAGTGTAAGAAACCTGAATCAGCCCGAGAATCGGTGGCAAAGATGGCAATACCAACGCGCTTTTTACTGTTGCTCTTCCTCATACAAGTCAAAAATAGCGTAGCAAAACTAACCCAGGGTATACTCTTCTTTAAAATACAAAAACACAAAAAAAACTTTTGAGAAACAAACTTTCAGCCAATTTACAATTTTTTAACTGTATATTGTCACAAGACAATTCAGAAAGAACCCCGTCTAAAGTTTCGGGGGGCTCACTTTGAGTTGCCACTCTTCTAGTTGAAGCAAAGAAGTATTCTGAATTCCAAAGGGCATTACAAATTTAAAATGCAATGTTGCCCCAACAAAAAGTACGGTTTGAAATCGAGTGTGTAGTGGTAAACATGCACTGAATCAGCTTACAAAATAGCGGGAAAAACGACGTAAAATCAAGCAAAAAACATCTTCAGTTAAATACTGCTTCCAAATACCTGAAAACCATTTTCAAGCAAGTCTTTTGTTTTTGCGGCTTTAAAAACTTCTTCCAATATTGTTTGTATCTTCACGATAATTTGATGTGTCATAGGGTAAGACACTTTCCAACGTTTTCCCCATTTGATGGATTCTAACAAGTTGTAAATTTGTGGAAAGTAATGATCAAAAAATAGTACTCGACCAAGCAATCCAAGCAAAATGATGAACTTGAATACCACAAAGCATACCGACAATTTTTCTATGCGTAGCGCTAACGTCGTTATCATGCGATTTTGCAGAACGAAGATGTTATAATTAAATAAAAATGAATTTATAGCTCTGACTTGTAACATACAAACCTATCAAATTCCATTTCCGAGAATAGTCAAGTGTGATTATCCCTCGTTTTACTTTGTAATAACAGCTTCTAGAAATACAGCATATCATGATGTGCCGTCAAAAAGGTGTCGACAGCAAGTACTCGCAAAAATGTATTTAGCATTCATTTTCGGAGAGTAGAACCAATGAATAAAGGAAGTAGTTCTCTAACAACAACTACGATCCCCAAGCACCAGAAAGTGGCAAACACATTTTTTTAAGGTAAAAAGGTTTTTCTCTCTAAACACAGCCTTGTGTACTCGCTATTTTTGGACAAGTTGTCTTTTGTTCTGGATACTATTGGCTACAGATGCAACACTTATTTAAAGGATCACAATATAAAGTTTTTATATATAAACATTGCACAAAGTTATTCAATCATTTTATTTGGATCTATATAACTTAGATAACCTGTTGTTTCCTCTTTTCACAAATCCAGGCCATGATGATTTGGGTACAATGTTGGTGATGTCGCCCAAGTACATCGATTCGTTGTCCGTTGCACTACAAGAAATAAAGCACTCCAGTCCTTGGGCTAATTGAAAAAATTGTGCACTGTTCACAAGATTGCTGTGTAGGTTCTACAAACACCGAAATAGTTTATAAAGCTATTCATCAAGAATTAACATAGAGCTAAATCCATCTCCTCACCGCCCTGCTGATGAGTTGTAACTACTCAAATTATTAAAGTTTAGCCTTTATTTAGCCACAACATAAGTAATTTGTGTGGATAGTGGAAGTGGTGTTTTTAGAAACAAATTTTGGGAGGGACTGAAGCATGTAGAAAATTTTTTTGTCATTAGCTTTACAAAGCTAGAAATTCGTCCATTTCGGTTTCAAAGAGGAATAAAGATTTTTTCTTTTCATAGTTTTTGCTACTTTCACACCGTTTACGGGGGATCGGCATCGCTCTTTTTCTCCTCCCCTCAATACGCCACTGGCTACAATTTAAAATAAGCACCACTCAAGTACTTTTTGTGAATACAGATCACCAGCTAAACGAAGCGAAGCAGGATTTAACTCACTTAAATGTTACGGTATTTTTTCACAACCTACGGGTGGTAGCTATTAAAAGAGATGCTGTTCGAGGTCTAATGTCCGAGGCTCTGTTCCTTTTCCTTTTGGCAAAGGCGGCTCCGGCGTTCTTGCCAACTGCTCTCTGTGTGGCACTGAGGCCACTCTTTCCTTTTCGGCAGGCCCAGTGTGTTCAAGTTTTTCCGCTGAAGCCTGCGCCATTCTTCACGATTTTTGCCGATCTCGGCAGCACCAACAAGTCTGCCATTTCTCTTCTCTTCTCCTCCTGTCTGACGCTCGTTCTGTCCTCTCCTCCATCTTTCCTGTTATCTCAAACTCTGTGGCAGATCTGGCAGGAACTGTTTTCTCTCTCCTCCTGTTCTATCAGGCTACAATGGGTCCCCGGACACTTGTTTCTCCCGGGGAACGACGCGACTTGCGGGTAGTGCTACTTGCGCCCTCTGCAATCCCTTGTAGTCTCTCTCCTCTTATTTCTCGTATCGACTCTTGTCTTTTCTCGGACTGGAGGCGTACTGTCTCATCGAAATTCTTTGACACACAGGTTCCCTCAATTTCCACTGAGGAACTTGTGCTCCCTCGTCATGCTCGCTGTGTCCTCTCTCGTCTTCGCTGCAACGGACACAGTCTTCTGTTAAGTTCTTATCTCTATAGGATTGGCAGAATCGAGAATTCTTCCTGCAGCGCCTGTGGACACTCGTCCCAGGACACTTCTCATCTCATTCTGCTCTGTCCAGCTACGGATTTTTTGCCCCGCTCACTCTTTGGCGACTCTCTGTCTCTGTACGACCTCTGGTCCAGACCCTGGAAAGTTGTCCGGCTTCTGGGGCTCCATGGTCTACCGCCATGCCCCCATCCCTCGGAAGGGGTCGGGTAACCAACAACAACAACAGGTCTAATGTTATCATCGTAGCAAATATAGTAAGAGTTCACCGAAAAAAGTTTACCGTTTTTGAGGCTTAAACTTAGTGCGTTGCACATGCAACTGGATATTGTGAGAAACATGGAAAACTCTTTAGACTATCACCGTCCCCATTTTCTAATGAAAGTGAGTGGTTTTACATACAATGCAGAGGTCTACTGCACACTTTACAAATGAAAATTAGTATTACGTCATTGTCAATGATAAAAATCAAATTCTAACTGGGCTACCAATAGCACCTCGTTCACCTCGTTCAGCAAGGCTACCATGCAGGAAGCATGGACAAACAAGCCAAATCTAAAAGTTTAGAAAAATGTGAAAAAACTTTACCTCAAAAACAAAACATTGTGAGGAAGCCATCATTTTCTGTTTGACCAACGCCATTACTGATACTTTCCGCACAATACCTGTACAATGCAATTTAAGAAGTCGTCTTTATGTGTATATGCTATGGGGGGAAATCTCTTGGCCCTTGGCAAGCCCTGCTGATGAGTCCAAAAGGACGAAACGCGTCCAGAGATGGCTTCGTAAATTTGAAAATATCTTTCAATAGCATTGTTCCCTTTGGAAGCCTCGCGTCTTCAGCACTCACTTTGTTGTTTTGTTTCTCGCTTATAAGACGCCCTCTATCGATCGTAACCACTTGGAACTAGCAATATATATACTAGCTGGCTTTGCCGGAGTATTCCAGCAAGGCTACCAGTCAGTTGTGTCAGGTTAGCATATCGGTTCAGACCGCTGCATCGGCTTCACATGAAAAATATACCAGAGCGCAATAACAAAAAGTGTTTACAGATGAAAGAATCGCCCTGTGACTGTATTCCTGTTTATCATACTCTTGAATCAAGATTGATCTTACTCACAAACACCCAATCATTTCACAAACTTTTTTTTGTTCCTTGCTATAAATGCAAGAGCACAAAGTAAAAGTTTGGGAGGGGCCCATAATAGCGATTATTCTATCACAGAAAAAAGTTAATTCAATGGAGACCTATTTTACAATATGATGCGATATCTTTCGTATTGATGTTTGTGACCTCAACTTCCTTGGGAGGACCTATGTGCCTTGGTCCTGGTATAAGGCAAAAGGAGCCATAACTCTCCCAAATGCTTTGCAAAAAAAATTCTCTGCACTGGTGCGATTTCACACCTATTAAAATTTGTTTGTGTAATTTCTTGTCAAACTTTGCGTTTTATAATGTATGCTCTTAAATACTCTTCTCCTTATTCCTAATCTATTGCTAAATTTATCCTCCAACAGCCAGTGATTTCACAAACTCTTATCGGTTTCTTTCGTTGAGCTCAGGGGAAGGGCATAAATTCAAAATTATGGATGGGCGCCAAATTATGGCGCCGAAGTTTCTAGGACAAAGCTTACAGAAATAATAGCTTAATGATTTGATGCGCCCACTCTCATAAAGATATTTGTGACCTCAGGAAATTTAGCTGACCTATGCGCACTGGTCTCGGTACAGGATAAAAGGGGCTATACCTTTCTCCAAACGTCTTGCAGCCGATTCAGGTAGGCCTAATAACGGATTTTCAAGGAAAAAAATTCCCTTCGTAAGTGCAAGTTACACAGTGGTGTAGACCAACAAATCTGTTTTTTCTTTTGGCTTCCCACCAAACTTTGCAGTTCATGAGCTATACTCGTAATACTGACTTCCTTACTCCTAAATTAAGACTGGACTACTCACAAACAGCCAAGATTTTTAAAAATATTTGCCCTTTTACTTGACCAAGTGAATGCGACGTAAAGGCAAAGTTGTGGATTGGCGCTGAAGAAACTAATATATGTACGGGAATAAACTATTAAGTAGAGACATAGCACTAACTACTTTTTCGTCATTGTAGACCTATTTATATTACCTTAAGCCTGTGACTTTCCGTATGTTCCCAGGTGCCGGCATAAACGCACCCGGGAAGAGAGAGCGTGTAGCATCGGCTACGAACCACAAATCTATTACTGGCAACCACTTGTCAATACATATCCACAGCAAATAATGGAAGCAGCCGGCTAGCCGTTGCGGTGGATTGCTAATCACGAATGCATTCATTTGACAATATTCAACAAACCAACCCGGGGTCCAGAACTACAGTTCACATATTATAATTATAATAGCAGTTCAGGTTTTTGTGATAAAAAGACAAATAATTTTTTCTTAATCAGGCAAGATTTCACATCAACAGTTAGCATTTCCTTCCATATCGCTACAGATCATCAATATGTCTATAAAGCTAAGATTAGTCAAGCATGGGACACGACTGTACAAAAGTACACTAACCTGGAGTCCACCTACAGTTCAACGATTATAATTTTCTTACTTGCCATTGCATTATTTAAAAAAATAGATTTATACAGTTAAGTTAGTACTTTGATATATCGTTCTACTTCAACAGGCACGTTTGCTTTTAAAATGACAGTGAATAATAAGTAGACTACGGCAGCTACCTAGTGCTGTTTTCACCAACTATTGTACTGATCATTTGACTTGACGAACTGCTTTTTTAAAGATTCAAGAAAAAAAGCATACTTGAAAGCAAAAAAAAGAAAGAAAAATCAAGAATTACGTATACGTCTTCAATAATAGTAAACTAAAATACCTCTTCAATAATACTAAAATCGTTGCAGAACTTCATTCTTTGGAAGTACCTCGTTAATATCTCCCCAAAAAGATCTTAACCGGGTTTCTACTACTACCATTATTATTTTAGAAAACAGACACAACAATTTTTACAATCAAGTTTTAACTATTATGACATTACCTTACTTCGCAAAGATATAAATTTTTGCGACTTAATAAGTCGGGGGTCGGCTTTTGTTTGACCCCAAATCCGTTTTATTCCGTTGATAAATGCAATTTTAATATAAAATAACCTTCATTTTGATATCGTCATAACGTTACCAACCCCCTTGTAACCCTCTCCTCAAAGTAGTGATCAGTCGTGTAGAGTTTCCTGCTTGTTCGCCCAATAGTTTAGGATGAGTTAAAATCCACAGACAGATGCAATTGCACTATATTGTATACACTAGCCGGCTCTACTGGCGTCAACAGCAACGCCCTCATCCGTAATGTTGGGATTAAAAATATTGGTTCAGACGGCGCATGTTTTTGCCATAGCCAATTCCCGTTATAAAATCAAAAGCATTATTTTTTTAAAAGGAATAGATTAAAAACATCAGGGATGCTGCGCATAGCCGTTATATTTCCCCAAAGTTTTTGGAGTCCCCAAAAATGTCTTGTTTATCCTGATTCGTGCATAGGTGTAAGTAAAGAACTAAACTTGCTCGCAAATGAAACAGTCAACCATTTTACAAACTTTTTGCCTTCAGTTGATCAAGTGTATGGAAGCATAATTTAAAAGTTGTGATAGAACGCTAACGTACTCATCATGTATTTTTATAAGTAAGCCATAAAAAGTAAAGCCCACTATTTACGACTTTTTGGTAAGTGTTCACCTATTTGTATGACACAAAGCCTGGGGCTCCGCGTGTGTTGTTTGTCCCTGACATAAGCGCAGCGAGGGAAAAAGCAAAGTAATTTGAAGCCAAGCACTTTCAATTAGGTTATTACAATTGGTTGGCCAACATTATCAATGTGAAAAATATCAATTCATCCGGCTATGCCGGCTTCATCCAATGGGTAGTTGAAAGAAAAGTGACGAAAAGTAAATGTTTTTTGACGAAGCCAATTGTCGTTACAAAATCAAAAGTACCATTTTAAAAGTAGTCGAATAGAAAAAACATTATGGGAAGTTGTGCAGAGCCATTATATTGTTCCTAAAGGTTTTGAAGTCCGTGAATGCGTCTTGCTTGGCTTTTTTCTAACCCAGGCGTGCTTTGAGACTGGTATTGGTCTTAATTCAAAGAGCCAAGAAGTTCACACAATTTTATCGTTCACTTTACCCATATCCCGGAAGCATAAATTCAAAATTGTGGGAGAGGGTGTTTCCACCATGTACTTAGGAAACACACTTGACAATTGAATCATCCAATAATTTCTTAACTTTTATCGGTATATTTTACCACCTGCATGGAATCATAAATCTGTGGTTGTGGGGGAGGGGTGCTATTGTAGAACATTTTCAGAAATAAGCAATTAAACATGTGGCATACTATTAACGACTTTTCCTAACTGTAAGCCAATTTGTAAGATCTAAAAGCTGTAGCTGCGCGTATGTTCAAACTAACCCAAAGTCAAGCACTTACAGTTAGTTATTAAAATGGAATAGATAATGATTTAAAGTGCAATTCATTGGCTAGGTTTTTGTGCTAAAGATGCGGATAATTTTTGTGATTCTAGCAAGATTTCAGATGAAAAATCGCCAATTTGTTAAACTTTTTTACACTTGATTAATACGTCTTGGAGGTGAAGGATTAGCCAAGCTTGCAACAAGACTGCACAAACGTATTGTTACTTGCCATTGCATTACTAAAAACAGATTTTGTGGTCCAACCCTATGTTAATACTTTAATGTATAATTTTCTTTAACAGGCAGGACATCAGTTGCTTGCTTTTGAAAGAACAATGTATAACAGCTTAAAGTGCAGCTGCTTCATGCTGCTGGTTTCACTGCACTGGTATCCAACAGCATTATGACATCATAGCTGCATTTTGAAGCATTCAAGAAAAAAGAGAAAAAGAGCAATATGCCTAGAACGCCTAAAGCACTTATAAAAAGAATCTATAACTGCATTATTAATTCATCTTCAATTATCATAAACAAATTTTATTGAAGGCACCTTGATATCTCCGAAAAAAGCTGTTAATCACGTCTCTACAATAAGTGGTATTTGAAACTATATCGAGTGCGAATTGTGCAATCAAGCTTTAACTGTTACGCCATTTTACGCTGTAAAGGAGTAAAGTTTTGAAAGTCGGGGCCTGGCTTTTGTTTAAGCAAAAGGCGATTTTCCTGCGTCAATAAATACAAATTTTTAAAAAATGATAGCTGTAATGACGCCATAATGATGTCACAAAGCCCCTTTTGAGACTCACTTCATGTGAGTAATCAATTGTGTTAAGTTTCATGTTTGTACAGTAGATTTTGAGAAAATAAAAAGTATAATGTGTATTCAAGTGGTAGTTGCAACGTAATCTTACACTCTATAAAGGGATAAATTTTTTGAAAGTTGGTAAGTTGGGAGCGGGTTTTTGCATGAGTGAAAAACCGTTTTCCTCCGTCAAAAAAATGCAAGGGTTTAAAAATCACCTTTAGTTATGACATTATTATGACGATACCATCCCCCTTGTGACGCTTTCCCATGGTTAGTGATCAATTGTACCAGGTTTGATGTTTGTAGGTCAAGTAGTTTCGGAGGAATTAAAGCGCATGTATGTACGTACAAACAAAACTCTGCTTTCTCGTAAATATTTGACATTATGACGTCCCAACTTCTTTATGACACTCATTTCGAGGTGGTGATCAGTCATGCCTAGTTTAAAGCAGGGCTGCGAAGTCGAACTCGAAAGAACTCGATCTTTTTGCCGAACTCGAACTTGAACTCGAAACTCAAAAATTTTGTGGGACTCGAACTTGAACTCAAAAATATTTAAAGCAAGTTCGAGTTGATTTTCATTTGTACAATATAACTACAACTGAATCAAAAAAGAGTAAAATCTTTTTATTGGAAATTAAGGTTCTTATGCAAAAAGTAGTCTTAAGCCATGCCTTTTCTAAAATTGTCTTAGCCCAACTTGAGTCATCGATTTTGTATGCAGAAAGAAGTTTTAGCGTTAAGCCTGGCTAAACTACTTGTTTAAGTCAGCCTTTCATAAGTTACCACCGTAGATGGCTTAATTCGCAACTTGTGTACGCTATGAGGCAAAACCCTAGAGATTGCATTGCTGTTGCTAAATTTGGACAATCAGCCCAAGGTAGCATAAATCAGTAACACGGTTTTTAGCGTGTTGTACCACTCACTGTAACCACTTTAACCAAAGCTTTTTGCAAGCAACAACTTCCATTTGTAGTGCACCACAACAACGTACAGCGTGTCACCTGCCAACATGACACCACAAGATATATTATATTTAACGGCAACCTCACAATCTTTTTGTAAGCTGTGTTTTCAACAACGGTAACGTCATAATACATTAAGCCGGGATTTCAAAAGTCACGTTTTAGTTTTGTTTCTGCATACCACCAAGAGTAGTATAGGATGGCCCATTTGGTGAGGATTTAGGGGGAGCAGTTAGGGGGAGCAATGACGTCACGCATGGGGGAATTTTTGAAGTAGGAGAATGTTTGGTCACGAGTTGGGGAATTTTTTTGGTCACGAGCTGGGGATTTTTTGTTGAAGTATGGAAGGGGTAGGAGGTGATACGATGGTGGGGGGTGCTACTGATTGGTAAAGGGTTTTGCTTCACTAGAGGTCAGTAAGGAATCAATTGTCAAAAGTTTTTAGGTTATAAAGATTACGTTTTGTTCAGCTGTTTGTTACGAATCTTTGCCTCAGACTTGCCCAAGCTTTTTCTCCACACTGTGCTTACATGATGAAAAGTTCTAAGGAAGCTAATTTTATTTGAAGGATGTCGGAGATAGCTAACCCTAGATTTTATGTAGGGAGGTCTGAGGGACCAATATGAGGAGGCTAGTTCTAACACGGTATCATTTCAAAAAGTTTAATGTCCTTCTTATGATTTGTTATTGGTTTTTTGATTCTGTATTTCAATGACGTGTTTAACTAGACAGTGGAAATGTAGTTGTACCCCTCTTGCGCAATCCGTGACGTAAGTTTTAACTAGACCAGGGGTGGCCAACCTTTTCAGTCCATGCGCCAAAATTTTTCGCCACACAAGCATTCATTTGAAGATGCGCCACACAAACATTCATAGCTTTTCATTGCTCTCAAACGTGTAGTAATATATGTATACTTTGAAGTCAAAACAAGGCCATATTCAGCGGTGATCTCAAAAAAAAAAAAAAAAAAAAAAAAAAAGAAAAAGGTCATCCCCTGTTTCGCTGCACCTTTTCCATCACTTTTGGCTTAAGTATGCCACCAAACGTGAGGCCAACCAAGTGCGGACTTTTTTTTTTTTTTTTTTTTTGGAGATGTTATTGGAGTGACAAATTTTTCGGCCAGATGAAAGGACACTTACCCAAATTGCCCGAAAAATCTTAAACCTGGAATGCGCCACCTCTAAACATGCAATGCGCCAAATTTGGCGCAATGCGCCACGGTTGGCCACCCCTGAATTAGACCATGAGAATGTAGATGCATCCCTATTGCGCAATCCGTGACGTAAGTGTTTAGGTAGACCGTGGGAATGTAGTTGCATGCCTATTGCACAACCCATGATGTATTCTATTTTTGACCATGATGCGATGTTTGCTTTTGTGTAGACAGGTTCAGACTTGTCCCTCGAAAATTTTAGGGTATAATATATAAAAATTACGTTCTGTTCAGCTGTTGGTTAGGATATATTGTCTCCGTCTTAAATTATCCAATATGAGATAATATAATATTGCGCAATGGTTTCATAATTCTGGTACAATTGTTTGATGGGATGTGATGCAATGACGTTAAAGCAAAGCGATGGGAAGAAGTTAGCAAAATGTAACGTCGCTCTTAGGATTATCCAAAGCATACGGTTTTGAGACTAGCTGTTTTAACATTTTACGGTTAAGATCGTTCAAAGTCTGTTGCGTATTTTTTTTTTCAATAATGTTCACACGCTTTTATGACAAAAATATTTATCAATTTAGCTAGCTATTCATGTGGTTTCTACATTACGCAATTACAATGCCAGCGTTTCAGGTAGACTAGGTTGTTCGATTCAGGAAGTTTATTTAGCAATCGAAACTAAAAATCTGTATAAACGCGGAAAAAGTCACCTGACAACGAGACGGCAAAAGACCATCAAAATCAACTGCCGCGCCTATCATGCAACAACAAAACTTTATCACTAACAAACAGAAAAACACGGTAAAAGATACAATTTTTAAATAGAAACGCATTTTTTTTATAGGTAGTTCATCAGGTTGAAGAGTTTTACCAAGAAACACATTAAAAAGAGTCTTGTCGGTTGGTTGTTCATTTGCCCGCGTCATTTGAAGGTGCTTCCTTTGAATCGGATAAACAAACAGTTTCTTGATCCAAAACAAGTTCACCTTTATTTTTTTCAGATTGTCTGCTCTTGTAAATGTTTTCCTACATTTTTTAACATTACTCCTCAGTGGACCTGAAGTGTGTATTTGTCTTATGTCTACACAAATCCTCGGTTTGTTGGAAAAAGTTTTTTTGCATAAATCGCAAATGTATTTATTTTTGACTATACGTATTTTTCTTGTGTCTTGACAAACGTCTTTTTATTAAAACTTTTGTCACGTGTGTCATAACTATACACTTCTATTTTGTGTAACGTTCTCACTTGAAATAAAATCGATTACGTCATGATGGATTGCGCAATAGGGATGCAACTGCATTCCCACGGTCTAGTTAAACCCGTCATTGAAATACAGAATCAAAAAACCGTTATGTAATAACAAATCATAAGAATGACATCAAATTTTTTAACACTGTATTGGGGTGTACTCCTTCAGCTTGGTGTTGACTCTCTCAGATCTGGAGTTAGCTCCCTCAGATCTCCCCCACATAAAATTAATATACCTAGGGTTAGTTATCTCCGACCTCCTTTAAATAAAATCTAGGGTTGTCTTCCCTAGAACTATGGTTAGCTCACATAGACCTAGAGTTAGCACTCTCAGACCTAGGGTTGGCTCTCTTAGAGTTGGCACTTTCAGACCTCCCTCACATAAAATTAGTGTCTTACTGTTAGCTCTCTTAGATCTAGAGTTAGCACCCTCAGACCTCTCCCGCGTAAAATTAGTGTCCTATGGTTAGCTTCCTCCGACCGCCTGCAAATAAAATTGGTATTCGTACCCTCACAAAAAAAGATCTAGGGTAGAGTTAGTGTTAAGGGTTAGGGTTAGGGCTAGGGTTAGGGTTGAGGCTAGGATTAGGATTAGGGTTAGGGTTAGGGTTAGGGCTAGGGTTAAGACTAGGGTTAAAACTAGAGCTAGGGTTAGAGACCAGCACCGCCGCAATTGCGACCAAATGACGCATCCTATACTACTTACGTTATGGTTTGTGCAATAGGCATGCAACTACATTCCCACGGTCTAGTTAAAAAACTTATGTCACGGATTGTGCAATAGAGATACAACTACATTCCCACGGTCTTGTTAAAAACTTACGTCATGGATTGCACAATAGGGATGTAACTACAATCCCACGGTCTAGTTAAACACTTGTCATTGAAATAAAGAATCAAAAAACCTTTGTGTAATAACAAGTCATAAGAATGACATCAAACTTTTTGAAATGTCGCCATGTAGGAACTAGCTCCCTCAGATGGGTGTTAACTCCCCCAGACCTCCCTCGCATAAAATTAGTGTCTAGAGTTAGTTATCTCCGACCTCCTCCAAATAAAATCTAGGGTTAGCTCCCTCCATCCTCCTTCAATTAAAATCTAGGGTCAACTTCCTCAGAACTATGGTTAGCTCACAGAGACCTAGAGTTAGCACACTCAGACCTAAGATTGGCTCTCTTAGACCTAAAGTTGGCACTCTCAGACCTAGGGTTAGCTCTCTTAGACCTAGAGTTAGCACCCTCAGACCTCCCTCACATAAAGGTACTGTCTTATGGTTAGCTCTCTCACAAAAATAGATCTAGAGTTAGCACCCTCAGACCTCTCCCGCATAAAATTAGTGTCCTATGGTTAGCTTCCTCCGACCGCCTGCAAATAAAATTGGTATTCGTACCCTCACAAAAAAAAGATCTAGGGTAGAGTTAGCGTTAAGGGTTAGGGTTAGCGTTAGGGGTTAGGGTTAGGGCTAGGGTTAGAGCTAGGGTTAGGGCTAGGGTTAGAGACCAGCACCGCCTCCAGCACCACCGCAATTGCGACCAAATGACGCATCCTATACTACTACCAAGCCTCCCTTAGGCTTAAGTTCGAACTAAACTAAATCTGCTTTCTGCATAAAACCCTAAATGTTATATGAAAACATTAAGGACACTGAGAAAATTAATTTAAAAATTTGGAAGGAACACATGGAAAAGATCATGAATGAAGAGAACAAATCGGACCACATGATGGAAACTGATGTAGTAGAAGAACCAATATAAAAAGTGGCTTGCAATGAAATTGTGAAAGCAATGCAAAAAATGAAATCAGAAAGGCAACTGGACCATCTGAAGTAAGTGTGGAGAGGGTAGTTGCAGGTAGCGAAACTGGGATTAAAGTGATGATGGATCTGTGTCAGCGTGTATTGGATGGTAGAGGAATGCCTGATGAGCGGAAAACTAGTGTGATTGTGCCTATCATTAAAGGAAAAAGTGATGTGATGAGCTGTGGTACATACAGAAGAGTGAAACTGGTAGAACATGCAATGAAAATTGTTGACAGAGTACTAGATAGCCGAATACAAACACTAGTCAATTTGAATAAAATGCAGTTTGAATTTATGCCAGGAAAAGGAACAATGGATGCGATATTCATTGTGAGGAGAATGCAGAAGAAATATCAAAAGAAGGAAGAGAAGTTGCATATGTGTTTTGATGACATGGAAGAAGTTTTTGATAGAGTGCCAAGAAAAGTGATACAGTGGGCAATGAGAAAGAAGGGTATATCAGAAGAAATAGTTCGGGAAGTTATGAACTTGTATGATGGTGCAAAGACAAGAGTGAGAGTGGGATGTGCATATTCAGAGGAATTTGAAGTAAAAGTTGGTGTACATCGGGGATCTGTGCTGTCGTCACTATTGTTTGCAATAGCTGTTGACGTTATTACAGAAAATGCAAGAAGAGGTGTGATTAATGAATTACTGTATGCAGATGACCGTTCTCAAGAGCAAAAACATGGAAAACTTAAAGAAAAGATTTTGGAATAGCAAGGATGCACTGGAAAGTAGGGTTTAAAGGTCAACACCAGACAAACAAAATTGATCGTAAGCGGGTCAGAAAGGGAACTATTTAAGAGCAAGACAGATCCATGAGGAGTTTGTGGGAAGAGAGTCATGGCCAATTCAGTGCAATGCACAAAATATGAAAACTAGGTTCATGGCAGATATGCATAAATAGAGTTACCGCTAGGTTGGCAATGCAGTTTGTTTGCTTGAAATGTAAAGCAACAATAGAAGGAACGGTGGGTTCGATCAAAAAGTTGTGCGATGAAGTAGAGACAGTGAATGGATTTTGTTATATGGGAGATAGACTAAATTCAAGTGGTGGTTGTGAAGCGGCAGTCACAGCAAGAGTAAGAATCGATTGGGTAAGATTTAGGAAATGTGAAGAGTTATTGCTTGGAAGTAGGTTCCCTCTGAGAATGAAATGTAAAGTTTATGGTTGTTGCGTAAGACCAGCAATAGCGAGGCATGGTGTTTAAAAGAAAACGAAAAAGCAATTTTAAGGAAAACGGAGAGAGCTATGGTGAGAACCGTGTATGTAAGATCACCAAGCGAGGCATGGTGTTTAAAAGAGAATGAAAATCAATTTTAAGGAGAACGAAGAAAGCTATGGTAAGAACCGTGTACGGTCAGAAAGTTGTTGACAGATAAACGACTAAAAACAGATGGACATGTTGTGGTTGGGGGAAACTATAGACCGGTTAGCAACAGCGAATGTAGTTAGATGGTATGGGCATGTGCTGAGGAGGGATGACAATATGTTTTGAGGGTTGCTCTGGATCTTGAAGTGAGTGGCAAGGGAAAGCGAGGACAATGGAAGAATACCTGGAAGAAGCAAGTGGAAGAGGAGACAGCGAAGATTGGTCTGAAGTAGGAGGATGCCCTGAATTAAGCAAAGTGGAGAGATGGAGTGCAAGCAATTGCAAAAGGAATGTGGTGAATCCGGCCATCTCTGTTAAGGGGACAACACCGGATAAAAACTGTAAAACTTTTAACTGCTGGAAGAACGCTCTAAATAGGTTTTGTAGTTTCGCAATGTAAACAGTCACAATAAAGAATGGGTAATCTAATTGACAGTTAACGTTTTCTTCGTAAACAATGAATCGCAGACATAGCCCTTGTTTTGATCGAAAGCGCGCAATCAGGGAACCTACAATCATTCAATTATAATATATTTTTCAATTTTTGCTTTCAATGCAAATTCACACTACAGATATTGCCTGGCTTATGGCAACGGCATTTGCTTATTATAACAGATGTTTGAACATAAGTTTGAACGCGCAATTTTACTGCAAACGTGCTTCGGCTAAGTCAACCACTTTATTTTCTGAACTCGAAAAAACTTGATAAATTTTCACAGGAATCGAACTTGAACTCGCAAAAATAAAAACGTTGAACTCGTAAAACAAGCTGAACTCGAACTTAAACTCGATATAAAAATTGACCAATTTCGCAGCCCTGGTTTGAAGTGTCTACGTTCTGTAATTTCGGAAAAGCACGCATAGAAAAAATCCATGCTTTAGTGTTCGATTCTTAGCAGCTTGTAATCATATTAGTTTTCCTAATGTCTAGGGATAACCACCACATAATTTCTCATCAAAACCAGTCTACACTTCCATAAATTCAAGTTGAGCATCGCAATATCTTTTCATATCAGCTCAGCTTGCTTTGAAAAATGTAAACCGATATTTTTTCAATTGCTTCAGAACGTATTGAAATATGTGACTGTTATTTTCTGGGACAGCATCAAGAACTCGAAGATCTAGGAAAAATTCACCTTGCAGCAACACAATAATTCCAAAAGACCTCCATGGTACAAGCACACTTTTAACGTCTAAAGAATAATCTTGCGTCCATGTGATATATTAGTCTACATCTACTTTGTCTTATGTCATCGCTTTTTATTGTTCCTCTACCTCACAATCTCTTGACTAATACAATATCATTGAAAAATTCGTCACCCTACATAAGTAAATCTAATTTCTGAACTATTTCAAAAAATAGGTGTTATTTGTATTCAAACCTTTTGGTGCTGAATAACCAAAGAATCCTTTAGTAGCCGCTTCAAAGAACCTGAAGACAAAAATACTTCCACACGAATCACTTGCCACCAATGTGCATTGATTTAGATCTTCATAGTTAAACCTGTAATGCACATTTCTCGAAGCAAAATGCATTAAAATTACATCACCAATCGAAGAGTTGAATGAAGAGCAAAAGAAAAGGCAAAGTAATAAGGAAGGTAGGAGGCAAGCTAGGCTGTAATCAAAGCTTCCTTTGTTAGGAAACAGCTCGTTCCAATTACCAGTGTCACTGGTTTAAAAGTTATCCAAAAGTGGTCCTTACAGGTACTTACATCAACAAATAATATAACAAAGTAAGTGCATCCCTGGCCTCTTGCATTACTATACATGTAAGACCTTGTGACCACTCGGCTGTGACAGCACTATTGTTCTAGCAGTTGTTAGACGTAGTGCACCTGCGACAACCGCCACTCATTCACGAGTGATACGGCTTCGCAAAGTAAGATTTGTTAATAAAAAAAGGCTTAATCCTACTACGCCGCAAGACAGCATAATGCAAAATATCTTACGTCTTACCAGTAATTGAGTGTCAGAAGAGGATTAGTAAATCCAATTATTTGAAATTTTCGTTCCAGTTTAGTTCCAGATACGTCGTAGAAACCTATCAATCAATCAATCAATCGATAAGTCAATGCATATTCAACAGCTAGCTAATGTGTGGAACTTTTGTTTTCAGTGCTACATTAGTTTTTACGCAATAATATGCATTTAGCAAGCGGAAAATAAATTGAATAAATCAGTCAAGGAAATAAACCAAGGTGAAATTGACAGTTATATGTTTTTGCAAGTAAAAGACTATGCTATTAAAATAACCAGATTTCAGTAATCTATTAAAAAAAAACATGATTGCCTGATTACAGTGTTACGTGAGTTAGCTAGCAGAAAATGATTTTAACTTTAGATTGACTATCACAACTTTAACTTCTTACTTATTTCTCTTTCAGTGGAGCCTATAGCGACGAGACCAACATTAGCGCAAGGTACCATATCAGTAACCCATAATGATAAACTTGTGTCTTTGGTATGATTTACCTTCAAAAATATTAATAAAATAATTAATCTTCAAAAAGCTAATTAATCAGTGGATTTTAAAATGCATTAGCCTATATCCGAGATAGTCAAGAATGAAGGCCATTAAAACAGTAAGCTTAGCAAATGCAGCAGGTGAGTAATTAAATATAAACAGAAAAGATTATTTTATTATTTTTGTGAAAGCGGATCAGTACCTGGATCCTTTGATTTAAAGCATGCACTGGTAAGCAGCTGCTCCCCGTCTCTTAGTAAAAAAGTATGTTCAGTAATAAGGTATAAAAGTTAAAGTGGAGATTGCTTTTTACAGCAAATAAAAAACCTTTCAAAAAAGCTTCCCATAATTCAAGACCTCTTTTAACAGAAACGTTTAAATAGGTTAGGACCAGGCTACATCTAATCACGTAGTAGCTTATTACATTTAAAGATTTTTGCAAATCGAAATCCAAGCTGTAGATCCCTAAAGTTCCTTCCTTGCTTAGAACCAAGTATCTTCCTCCAGGATTATCTTTGTCCAAAGCCTTACATCCCACGCGATTAATTAGATTCTGTAGAAAGGTTATCCGCACTATCACGTCTTTGTAATTCCTGCAAACTCCTCAAAAACTAAGTTACAAAAGCATTTGTAAGCAGACGATAAACATTATGAAACGAACTTTTTCAATTAAATGGAATTTTTAAGTGTTTACAAATTGCTTTCAAATCTTAGGCTTTTTCAATAAAACGCCAACTTCAAAAAATAGATACTTATCCATACTATAAAACGCAATTCTGTCTCAGTGGCTGTGTTTGTGTGTGTGTGTGTGTGCAAGTGCAGGTCAGTTTTGACTTTTCCAAAACTACTGGACGTACAAACATGAAACTTGACACTATCAATCACCACTCCGGGGTAAGTATAATGAGGGGCTAGGCGACGTCATGATAAAGTCATAATTGAAGATAAATTTTTATTTAGCATTTCTAGGTGGAGGAAAGCAATTTTTTGCTTAAACAAAAGCCAGCACCTGACTTACTGACTTCAACAAATTTTATCCTTTTATATTTTGATGACGTCATAAAAAATAACTAGTATATTTTTTCACTTTCTCAAAAATATACTAACCGCAGAAAGGCAATTAAAAGTTTTTTCAGGAGGTATTGAGAAGCTGCTTCGGTAAAAAATAACTTTATAATAGTTTTAGCTTTATCGACGACGCACTAAGCAACTAAGCTTTTAAGCGTTTCTTTGAGCTTGCTTTTTCCTTTTTTTCCTTAAATGCTTGAAAAAAAGTATTGTTCGTCATAACTTAAAGTGACATCATAATCTTGTGTTGTACCACTTGAGTAAAAACAGCAGCAGGCAGCAGCTGTACTTATTATCCACTGTCATATTGAAAGAAAACTTAATAGTTACGTCTAGACTAAAACTTTATAGAGTAAAGTTGTAACTGGAATCAGTCAATAGTAGAACTCACACTTTATTAACAAATCGATTTCGCTAAAATAGCATCATCAGTGTTCTGTAAAGCAACCGCAATGACAAATAATATTTGTTTACGTCAAGTTGAACGAACAAGCTTACAAAACTACAGTGCTGTTCATAATTCAGGAGCCGCCCTGCGAAATTTGTCGATATTCTTGTTCCAAGCCATATTTATTCATTTATATGAATTGTGTATCTACATTCTACATGTTATATATTTTCGTGAAGGGTATGTTGCAAGTAATTTAATAACAGCAATAATTTTTTTTTGAAATTTTTTTGAAAGCCAAGATGCATCTCATAATGTGACGTCATACCGAAAACTGATTTTGTCATTAGTAACAAAACAGCATAACAATATTATTGTGAATAGCAATAAATAGATAACGATAATTTTTTTGGCAATAAAATAGGTTAAAGCCATTTGACACTTAGTTTGTGATTTTTTTAGTGATTTCGTCACGCTGCTCTATTTATGACGTCATAATTTATACCATATTTTGATTTTGCCAAAAAATTTTTTAAAAATGCATTGATTTTTTTGCATTTTTAAAAAATTTTTTTAAAATGCAAGTCAGTAACCAGGTGTGATAGAACTCTGATTAGGATTTCATTGAGAAACAGAAAATTGACTTCGAAAGAGTTGTCCAGGGAGTTGAAGGAGAGCAGTGGAGTTGAATTGTCTGCTCCAACAGTGAGGAGAAGATTGCTAGAAAATGGTCTTCGAGGGTGCAAAGCTAGAAAGAAGCCGCTGTTGACAGAAAAGCAGAGAAAACGTCGTTTAGAGTGGGCGCGTTCTCACGTTAAATGGCCTGTTGAGAAGTGGAGGAAAGTTCTCTTCAGCGATGAGTCAACATTTACCCTAAATAACTATGCTGGAAATAATTATGTGAGAAGAAGACCTGAGGAAGAGTACCGACCATATTGCATCTCACCGACCATCAAGCATCCGCAGTTGATAATGGTATGGGGTTGCATGGCTGCAAGTGGTATTGGCAGGCTCAAACTAGTCTCTGGAATGATGAACGGAACAAAATACATTGATGTGCTGGAAAACCAAATGCTACCCTGTGCACGCTCTTTGTTTTCCGACGATGATTGGATATTCCAGGACGATAATGCACCATGCCATCGTGCTAAGAAAGTGCAACACTGGTATGGAACCCACAAAGTTGAACGAATGGACTGGCCAGCCCAATCTCCTAATTTAAACCCAATTGAAAATTTGTGGAACCGAGTTAGCTGTATTGTCGGTAAAAACAAACCTAAGACTAGAAGAGAGCTTATCGAACAGGTTATTGCTGCTTGGTTTTGAGTAATTACACCCTAAGAACTCAAAAAGGTCGTTGATTCACTTCCTCGCCGCTGCAAACTAGTCATCGATAACCATGGATGGCCAATAAAATATTAATCCGATTCATCTCAATTCAAACGGCTCTTTTTAGGGCCCCATAATCTTTATAAAGAGTGCTAATAATTTGACAAGACTGTTACATATCCTAGTTTTACAACAGAATGCATTTTTAAAAAATTTTTTGGCAAAATCAAAATATGGTATAAATTATGACGTCATAAATAGAGCAGCGTGACGGAATCACTAAAAAAAATCACAAACTTAGTGTCAAATGACTTTAACCTATTTTATTGCCAAAAAAATTATCGTTATCCATTTATTGCTATTCACAATAATATTGTTATGCTGTTTTGTTACTAATGACAAAATCAGTTTTCGGTATGACGTCACATTATGAGATGCATCTTGGCTTTCAAAAAAATTTCAAAAAAAAATTATTGCTGTTATTAAATTACTTGCAACATACCCTTCACGAAAATATATAACATGTAGAATGTAGATACACAATTCATATAAATGAATAAATATGGCTTGGAACAAGAATATCGACAAATTTCGCAGGGCGGCTCCTGAATTATGAACAGCACTGTAACTCAATAATTAACCAAACTGACTGCAATACGAAAACTCTGCACACTTTACGCTGATACAACGATATGAAGTTTTCCTAACCGGAGCGTACTGTCATTACTTCTAACCGGTTAGGAAAACTACATATCGTTGTATCAGCGTAAAGTGTGCAGAGTTTTCGTATTGCAGTCAGTTCGGTTTATTATAGAGTTAGTTTTGTAAGCCTGTTCGTTCAACTTGACGTAAACAAATATTATTTGTCATTGCGGTTGCTTTACAGAACACTAATGATGCTATTTTAGCGAAATCGATTTGTTAATAAAGTGTGAGTTCTACTATTGACTGATTCCAGTTACAACTTTACTCTATAAAGTTTCAGTCTATTCATATTCTTAATGAAATCGTGATTTATTAATTTCACTTCTGTGAGGATTCTCCTAAAATCATTATGACTTATTTTGTAGCTACGTCTATTATTGATATGCTGCCTGTTCGAGTAGAATAACGTATTGCAGCACTAACGCACACTGTTTAAATCTGCTTTTTCAATAATGCAATGGCAAATAAGAAAATTATAATAACTGAAGTGTTGGTGGACTACACGTTCAAATACCTTTTCGGTACAGTCATGTTGCGCGCCTGAGTAGGTTGCTCTTAAACCACCAACACATTTGTATCACGTAAAGCCAAGTGGAACAAAATGCCGAATTTGAATGGGAAATCTTGAAGGATTTACAAAAAAATTGTCCTCTTAGCACAAAAATCTGGTGGATAGTTTATCCACTTAAGCCGTAACCTACCTTATTATAACTAAACTGCAGGTGTAGGACTTTTCTCCGGGTCACTTCATCTTTACTCTGTTTGCGTTTATAGCCGTAGCAAGAAATATATACGCATCCAGAGGCCTTAAGTTTTATAATTAGAACTACAATTACAAAAACGTTTTAAATAGTAGGGCTATAACTTCATACCTTAATTCTTGTACATACATCAATCACTTCAGCAACCTTGCACAACTTTGAATTTAAACCCTATGCTGTTAATTGAATGAGCGGATGAAAATTTGTGAAATTATTTGTTGTTTGTTTGTAAGACAGTCTTAATCTATATGTAGGGGGTCGGTATAATGGGCATAATTCATGAAATCCAAAGTATAAGGGTAAATTAACAAAAAATATAGATCAGTTGGTTTACACGACTCTGTGAAATCATAATCATCACTTTTTTTGAAAATGGGCTACGAGGCCAATTGACTGATCAAATGCAAGATATTTGGAGAATAGCATAGCCCATTTTGCTCTATTCTGAAACTGAGGCACGCAGATATAGCCAAGAAACTTGGTGTCATAAATAACATTACGAGGAGTTTGTACCAAGTCCTGAAATAGACCTACCACCAAATAAATTGTTATTTGTATTCCGTAATCGTAAAACAAAACCGTTGCGGCCTCCACCCCCATGTTTGACTCTGTGCCGCTATGCTAATTGGAAGAAATAAATGGAATTTTTGAAAACGTAGCGACTTTTCATGTTGGAACAGTCTTAATTCAAAGTGCGATGATAGGGATTTAGGGCACAGGAGAGATGCTCTCAATTTTATCAACTTTTCGTTACTACTCTCAGAAATGTTATTTAAGTAAAGAGACGCAGCAGAGAGCAGCAACGTTTCCAACCCGTTGAAACTGACTGGTAGCCACGCCAGGCTACGCCGGATAATTCTCAATTTATTGATACAAGAAATATTTGCGCCAAATTACCAGATAGTAAACTTCATCTATAATGATGTTACAAATTGTTCTAAAAATACTCACGACTGAAGATCTCGCAAAGATGAAGGAAAGGGAACCTAAAATAAACTATTTTGAACTAACGTTTGAACACCATTTTGCCATTTTTGGCTTAAAATCTTTGTCGCGAACTAAATTTAAGAGCTGTCTTTAGCGCGGCCACAGAACTTAAAATAACAAAACAGAACTACAAACTAACCTCTTTCACTAGATTAGTCATCTGAGCTTTTCCTTGATATTCCAAAAGCATGTAAGACAGGTATTCGTCCTACAATTGAGATTAAACTTGTTTATTTGTTTTTATCGTATTCGACGAATGACCCATTTTCTGTTTCTCCACTTCTGTTCACAGACTAGTCCAGTGGCGTAGCCAAAAGCAAATTTTGACGAGTAGGGAGGGGTAAGGGGAAAGCAAAGACATGAAATTTATTGAATGACCTTTTTTGAAGATCAACTTTTTCAAAGCGGCTATATTCTTATCTTTGCAGGCAAATGTTTTCAATTCTTTATCGGCTTTAAAAGATTTAGAAGTCCATGATCTTGTGATCTCCCCAGCTACGCCTATGGACAGGTCAAAAGTTTTTAACAGGTTGGGTGAGGATTTTGGAAAAAAAAGCCATTGCAAACCAATTTTGAGCATATCTCCAAATAAATCCAGCTTCTTGCCTACATATCCAACAGAGGGTGTGTTTGCACTCTGTCCTTTCCTGCATCTGCCAACGCTCTTACCCAACCACATTTATTGATAGCAGGTAGGACGTCTATGGTATTTTGATGCGTTGTTGTTGTTTACCCGACCCCTTCCGAGGGATGGGGGCATGGCGGTAGACCATGGAGCCCCAGAAGCCGGACAACTTTCCAGGGTCTGGACCAGAGGTCGTACAGAGACAGAGAGTCGCCAAAGAGTGAGCGGGGCAAAAATCCGTAGCTGGAAAGTGCAGAATGAGATAAGAAGTGTCCTGGGACGAGTGTCCACAGGCGCTGCAGGAAGGATTCTCGATTCTGCCATCCTAGAGAGATAAGAACTTAACAGAAGACTGTGTCCGTTGCAGCGAAGACAAGAGAGGACACAGCGAGCATGACGAGGGAGCACAAGTTCCTCAGTGGAAATCGAGGGGACCTGTGTGTCAAAGAATTTCGATGAGACAGTACGCCTCCAGTCCGAGAAAAGACAAGAGTCGATACGAGAGATAAGAGGAGAGAGACTACAAGGGATTGCAGAGGGCGCAAGTAGCACTACCCGTCTGGCCAGCTCATCGGCCGCGTCGTTCCCCGGGAGAAACAAGTGTCCGGGGACCCATTGTAGCCTGATAGAACAGGAGGAGAGAGAAAACAGTTCCTGCCAGATCTGCCACAGAGTTTGAGATAACAGGAAAGATGGAGGAGAGGAGAGGGTGGCGAGGACAGAACGAGCGTCAGACAGGAAAAGAAGAGAAGAGAAATGGCAGGCTTGTTGGTGCTGCCGAGACCAGCAAAAATCGTGCAGAATGGCGCAGGCTTCAGCGGAAAAACTTGAACATACTGGGCCTGCCGAAAAGGAAAGAGTGGCTTCAGTACCATAGAGAGAGCAGTTGGCAAGAACGCCGGAGCCGCCCTTGCCAAGAGAAGAAAGAACAGAGCCGTCTGTCCAGAGTACCAGATCATGAAGGGGGAGAGAGTCATGGTGGGCGAGAGTCGCACCTTGGCGAGAGAGAGGGGGAACATAGCGGGAGCATGAGGAGGAAAGGGTGGACTCCACCGTGAACGAAGGCAGATTCCAACGAGAAAAGGGAGGGAAAGCAATAAAAGCCTCCATACGAGAAGTAGAAGGAAGCATGAGCGGGTGAGTGAACGCAAAAGCTCTCCAGGACGATCTACAGAGTCTTGGTTTCACTCCAAGTGTTGCCAAACCTGAAATAGGAAAGGAAGTGGGAGACGAAGAGCCCGCTCATAAGACGAAAAAGTGAAATGAGTCAGGGTTACTCGTAGGGGAGGTAAAGAAGCCTCGGAGTGAATAAGTGGGATAGGGGAGGACGAGAGGCAGCCGGTGATGGCGCGACTGGCCGCTCGGTGGAGGCGTTCCAATTTGGTAAGATTGGTAACGCTTAGGAAAGGAAACTATCCGGGTGAAGCATAAGTGGGAAGGGGCCGAAGAAAAGATTTATACAGAAAAGAGAGAGGGACTCCTTAGAGGGGCCCCATGATGAAGCAGAGATACAGCGTAAGGCCTTGAGACGTGGGAAGAGCTTGGCCTTCAGCAAAGATACATGCTTAGAAAAAGGAAAGAGTGCGGTCGAAGGTGACCCCGAGAAAAGTTGGAGTGGGGTAGAAACGGAGGCGGGAGCCGAGTAAGAGGAGATTGCGTTAGAGGTGAGCTTGGTGGGGATCCACCAAGAAGAAGGAGGCCTCACATTTGCTCGGATTGAGAGGAAAACACCAGTACTCTGACCAGCGCTCCAATCAAAACAGAGCTCCTTGTGTGGCCTCCACCGCGGTGGGGACCGAGGGAAAGAGGACCAAATGACCAGATCGTCAGCGGAAAGACAGCAGCTGACGGACGAAGACATAGAAGCCCGAAGATCATTGATGAAGAGAGAGAAAAGTAGAGAGCCAAGAACGAATCCTTGCGAAACACCTCGACGGACTTGAGAGGAACGACTTTTGTGATTTTGATAAACCACGCAAGCGCGCCTATCAGAAACGAAAGATTGAGTCCAACGAGAAAAGGAGGGAGGGGGGCCAGCCGAAATGAGTTTATGAAAGAGGGCGGGATGCCAGATAGAGTCGAAAGCTTTCGAGAAATCAATAGTAGAGTGAATCGTCCGAGAGCCCGGCCTGGGTTTGTTAAACCCATCCGAAATGGACTGAGAAAGAAACAGAATTTGATCTAATGTACACTGTCCAGGGTGGAAACCGGCCTGGCGGGGAGAAAGAATGGAATTAGATTCCAGAAAGAAGAGTAGACGGGATAGAATGATGCGTTCAAAAGCTTTGAGAGGCAGGAGGTGACAGAGATAGGCAGGAAAAAAGCAGGAGAGTCGAGAGGCTTTCCCATCTTGTGGATGGGAATAATAGAAGATGTCTTCCAGATGAAAGAAAAGGAATGCAATGTCCAAAAGAGATTGAAGATGTGAAGAAGAAAATCTATGCCAGAGCGAGGAAGATGCTATAGCATGGGATTGGCAACTTTGTCTGGGTCAGTGGTAGTGGGCGAGGAAAGGTTGGAGGCAGCCGCATGAAATTCAGTGGGGGAGAAAGGAGAGCAGAAGGACGAGTGAGACTCCACAGGGCACGTGACTCGGTGGAGCTCAGAAAGGTAGCCTCTGGCTCCGCTACGCAGGGTCTTTGGATGAGAAATGGAAAAGTGGGATCTCAGGTAATCGGCATAGACCGATGCCGATTCCTGGGAGAAGAACAGTTGGGGAAATTAGGAGAGGAGGAAGACGAGGAAGAAGAGCAAGCGATAGAGCGAAGAAGAGAGCATACAGTTTTTGGGGTTTGATTTGGGTGAAAGAGAAGAGCAAGTCTTCTGTCATGCCTCCGCCTTGGCCTTGGCGATGGCTGACGAGGCGCGTCGAGAAGCGGAGATGTAAGCCTGGCGATCTTCATCACTTCTGTGAGCGGCAGCGAAAGCCTGGCGTCTTTCACTAACCGCTTGTTCCACCTCATCAGACCACCAGGCTTTAGGGTGGCGTTTGATGCGCTCAAAAGGAATAGAAGATTTGGTCGCATTCAGTGTCAGAGAGGTAAAAAGAGCAGTAGCAAAGGAAAGAGAAAGAGACGAGTATTCCTCTGCAGAAGGAAAGTGGGAGTCAAAGAAGGAGACAAAGTCATCCCAGCGAGCTTTCTGAAAATTGAAGGAAGGAGGACGTTCGTTGGGGCGAAAGACCGGAGAGAAAGGAACAGATAGAAGAATTGGTAGATGGTCAGAACCCAGGTTCTGAAGCGCCTCTCAGAAGCAAGATAGGGCAAGAGAAAAGGCAGCAAAGGAAATGTCAGGAGAGCGATGGAGAAGGGTGGGTGTGTCAGGATCATTGAGGGGGAGGAGGTCAGAGGAGATGACCCGGTCAAATACTTCTTCCCGACGGGGATCGGAAGTACCTCTTGAGTCCCAGAGAGGGTGATGGCAATTGAAGTTTCCCAGAATGAAGAGATTTCTGGAGGAGGAAAGAATGGAGGAAAAAAGGAGTCGGTTCTGCCATCTGTCGGAAAAGAGCGAATAGGGGGAGCGTACATATTAAGAAATGACAGCGAGGAGGAGTTGTTAAGAGAAATGTTGATCCCTACATAATCAGAGTAGGGATCGAGCGAAGAGAGGAGGTAGAAAGTTCAGAAAAAGATAGGCCCTGCCAGACGAAAATCATGACACCGCCGCTAGCGTGCGTGACATTACGAGAGAGAATACCAGACCGGGAGTGGGTGCGATCAGAACGCAGAGCATAGAATCTAGGAATCCGGAAAGAGGAAGATGAGTTAAGATTGGATTCCTGGATACAGATAAGATCAACAGGATGGGACGAAAGAAAGTGAAGAAGTTCAGTGCTTTTGACTCGAAGACCTCCTGCATTCCATTGAAGAACCCTGAGAGAGTCAGGGGGGGAAAGGAGGCCGGAGGCATAGAGGGACAGCCAGGAGCAAGGGACGGTTACCGCTTATCAAGAAAAAGAGAAGAATATGGAGACAAAGACGGGAAAGAGGAGGGCAGGAAAAAACAGAAAGAAAAAACAGGCGACCGATTTTGAAGAAGTTGTGTGCTGCCCTTTTGCGGTCGTTCAGGGGGCAGCATAGCAAAAAATGGAGGGGAGTACCCGGGGTAACTTGGACCCTCGGGAAGTCCAACAGCCATTTCGACCCAACCCAAACGGGGTCGGGGATCGCACCACCACGTTGAGGCGGCTGTTGATTGGTGCAGTTTGATATATGTCGTCATAACATATTCATTTTTGTTTTTTTTACAACACACTGTCATTACTGTGGTACGTGGTCCGAGATATATTGTACTGTACACTATACTAGGTGCAAGCAAGATTGAAGGGATCTATACAAAAATCAAGTAATAAAACGTCCAAATGTATTAACACTAGGATAGAAAACTAGAGAATTTAGTGTTTTTTCTCTTCTTCAAGAAAGCTAATTTTCATGATTTTTCTTGCAAACCATCTAGCACTACTTAAGAATGTAGTAGTAGTAATAGTAGTAGTAGTAGTATCAGTAGCAGTAGCAGTAGTATTAGTAGTAGTAGTAGTAGTAGTAGTAGCAACTTCTCCAGAAATCTCAGGGTTGCAAGGATTTCAGACATTTTGTTTTGGTTTGGTAAAATAAATGTTCAAAAAAATTAAAAAATTTTCGATTAGTGAGCTGGCGCTGATAAATCGGAAGCATGGCTCAGTATTTTGACTCAGTGTTATAGCTCTTTTTCAAAGAAATCAAAACAATTTTTGAAATCAGCATTTGGAAAAAAATATTTCCAAAAAAGGTCTGTATGATGAGTTTTAGAGAGCAAAATGAAGGAAAATAACAACCGCTAGGAAAAAATCATCCCCAAAAAATAGGATTTAGCATTATGGGTTTTTGGTGACATTGTTAAAGTGGACGCATTTCAAAAAGTTGAAGAAACCCTGCCCTAATATGATACAAAACTACTGCTCTCTAGCTAAGTTTTAATATGCACTAGCAAGTTTATTGTTGGTATAGAGGTATCATTAAATGTGTGAGCCACTTTTTGTTTTTTCCAGGTTAAGATCTCATGTTCGATTAAAAAGGTATGCCATCCTAATCTATAACCTACAGCAGTTGCCTGTAAAGCCAAGTAAGTAGCAGGTATAAAATTTTTGGCATAATCTTTAGCGACACTTTTGAGTACATATAATGACAAATGTTAAATTTCTCAAACAAACATTTAGGTACCCAATCAACAAATCCATCACAGTCGGTATCCACTTTCAAAAACAGTATTTCTAATTCCCGGTCGCAAATTTCGTATCCCATTGTACGTCTCATAGCAGTTCGAAACTGAGATAAACTCATCTTTCCTTCACAAGTGAACTCAGGTTTCTGCAAACGTAAAAAGTTTCTTTTAAGACATAAAAGCTAGAGATTTGGTACAAAACAACATCTTCATTTTAACAAATTTTTCAAAAATATTGAAAAATCGCGTATAGGCGTATCATTTCCTTCACGCGGACCTGTTCAAGTGGTAGCTCCCAGTGCCTAACATCCACCTATCCCTCTAACAAGGCGATACGTATCTAAAACTCTTATCACTCATTTTGGCATAGCAGCTTTTCATTATGTTTTGCTTCATTTGGGCTTTTTATTTCGTTTACACTTTTCCACCATACTCGCAGATAGTACCTGTCTCCTAAACATAGAAAGAGTTTTCTAGACTTGCTAGGGGTTTTAAATTTCCTATATTATGCTTGAACGAACATGAAACTGTTTTTCACAAATTTGCCTCATGTTAGATTTCACAAGGCTAAAGAAAGTGTCAAAAAATAATTTACCAAGAGCACAACAACACAGCCAACGCAAATATCTTTTACTCATAGTCGCCATTACAACGGATTAACTAGAACAGATCGTTTAGGTATCGTTCGCCATTAGAACGGATCAACTCAACTAGATCGTTTAACGACATCGCTGAATAAGCATACTCCCCTGCTTTGCGTACCCAGAAGGTTGGCCCATAGTTTTACGGCGGGAACACGCTATAGCGTTTTCGCCCTAAAATTTCTATGTTTTGGAAGGCGGACTTAAATTCCTGTGATTGAAAATTGCTAAGTGGTGTCGATTTCAAAAATTTGAGGGTAACACTGTTGAAATCTCCCTTTCATTCCCAGGTGTCACCGACTCCAACGACGTCACTGATGCGTTATCACTGCATAGCAGCTAAAGCTCAAGTGACAACAAAATGTAAGTGAGCATGAAATAATTGTTTCCGGTGTAAGACTGATCAAAACGTAAATTTTGATCTTACTTGAAAAAATTCTTCTAAAGTTTTCAAATGTTCGAAGTTCATATGATCTTCTAATTTTCCTGTCCGTACTTGATAAGATTTTGTTGGGACGTTTGCACCAAATTTCATTACACTATTAATGTTTCCTTTTGTTGGACTGGTTGCATCTCCTAGGGTAAAACACAATGAAGCTATGTAAACATAGGCTATTTGATATTCTGACAATGATTATGCAACAATTACACTTTAAATTAGTATTGATAAGCGTATTGTTTAATAGCCGCACGAGTTCTTTTTAACAAAAACCTTACAAAACAGACCTCAATATTTTCAAAAATTGCTTCTGTTGCGGACGCGTTGCTCTTCATAAGGATAAGTTATTCATAATACTATGATAAGTGATAATGTGACCACTTTGCGATGACTTAAGTCAAGATTCGTATTGGTTTTTAATCTTGAAAAGTTAAACAATGAAACCAGACATTTGCAAGAAATGCAAACTAACTTTTGCTTGAGTGTTAATATTCCAGACTCCCTAAAACAGTGATACCCAACCTTTTTGAGCAGGTGGACCACTAAAAAATAATCTATATCGCCTTGGACCACTATTTTTAAGCTTCCAACATAAAAGCTAAAACACTTTAAAAAATCAGTAAAATTAATGACACTTCGGCCCTCTTTGACGAGAAATCTCGCTGTCACAGTTTTCTTACAGCAATAAACTCTTTATATTCTAGCTTGACCTTCACTTTTGAAAATGAAGTTGATGACAAACTTATCTTTCTAGACGTTCTGGAAGAGAAAGCTGACTCAAAATTCTCTACATCCTTATACAGTCGAATTCGCCCAAGTCGTCATCAGCTAGCTGGTCATTTTGAATAATTCGTCAACAATTTTGATTCCCCTTGAAAGACAGTTTTGTTCACTTCGTCAATCATCAGCCATTTTAAATGGATGTTTTAGTCAGTCCGGCAATTGTCAGTCAGTTCAAGCGCATAACTACCCTGCACACGCAATTTCAAAGCTATTTATGACGCAACAACCCCTGATTAACCCATTAATACCCAGCGTGTGATATACCATACGCTAGACTGTACTTTATGATTGTGTGAAAAAAATTTTTGGAAACTCTTTTCTTTTTACATTTCATATTGCTGGTCATCATGTTTACATGTGTCAAAATGAAAAATATTTGCATCATCAGCAAAGGTGTGAAAAAAAAATTCTTTTTGGGGCAAAGTTATGATAATTAGATTTATAGAGGTGTAAGTAAACTCTTGTTATTTTTCACAAGATAGATATAAGCATTCAGGATTTTTTTAGGCGTCTTTTGTAAAGCATTCTTCAACTAAGATGCAGCCAATCTAATTTCATAAAAAATTTTGTCTAGAGTCTCAGCAAAAATACTTACGATTCTGCGTATGATATATCATACGCTGGGAAGTAGCATGTACTTATGCAATATATTTCTTACATTCCTAAATTAAAACTATATATTATATAATGCATATACAGTAGATTCTGCTTAATTGGGCCGCCGGTTTATCGGGTCAGCCGTTGAATTGGGCCAAATTGTTAAGAACAAAATCCAATCAAAAATAATGCACTACATTAAATCCGCATAATCGGGCCACTATTCCGCTTAATCGGGCCACAACTCTAGTCAGACATACACTGGTTTAATTGCAAAACCGCCTTTGTAATGTAATAGAACTCAATATCACAAAACCAACTATATTATGTAACAATTGAAAAATACAGGCGCAAATTATTTTGTCATTTCATGCCCTAGGACATAGTAATTGTTGTGTTTTGTTGCAAATTTTGTGAAATCCCAAGCAGAGATGCCACAAAAAGAATTAACAATTGCTGAAAGGGTTGTTGTCCAAGAAAAATTAGAGAGCATCCTCCAAACATTAGTCATCGCCAGCTAGCTTAGATAACTGCTGTACCAAAGACAACCCTGGCACAGATACTGCAAGACTTCGGATAATCGGGTCAGCCGCTTAATCGGACCAAATGGTGCTTATCCCGATGTGACCCGATTAAGCGGAATCTACTGCAAGTTGTTTTTATCAGACAGTGGTATTAGAAATTAACTAAGAAAATACTAAAATTTGATACAGCTTTAGACAATTAACTGTTAATTTACATGAGTATATATGTTTTGCTATGTATGTTACATGCAACAATTAGCATATAACTTTACCTAAACCATTGAAATGGCATTGTATTATACAGTATTTTCAAAAGTCATTGCATTATGTTTTATTTCTATAGTTACATTGTATTATATACAGTTTTATATGTTCAAATATATCTTATTGTACATGTAGATCATCACTAAAAATATCTAAAGTTGAAGTCCATTTTGCTTTAAAAGTGTAATGTCTAAAAGGAAGTTATTGTCCGTACAAAAAGATGTGAGATATTGCAATCTTAAAAACATAAACATGAATGAATTATACAAAGAGTTTGGTTCCGTAGAAGAGGTAATGAAAACTTCTGACTTTCAGAGTATGTTTTGTTTAAAAATGCTGAAACTTCATTAAAAAATTTAATGAAAATCAGTTTATTTATTTTTTCAATACCTTGCAGTAATGCACGTACTGAACAAGTATTTTGTTGATTATCACTGCATGAAGAAATGAAAAGAATCGATTGAAAGTTAAAATTGTAAAAGCAGAGCTTCAGGTTTGCTGCTATTTCAACGAAGAATGCCCGCAAATGTTTAAGGCTTTCGTTCTAAAGAACTACACGATCAGCAAAAAAAAACTGAAGTATAAATTATAAAAAGTAACTTATGTGCTGTAGAAGCAATGAGTAGTATTGACTTATTGAGGCCGTTTTTGACTTGCATCTCGCGATTTTGTTTGTACTTATTGACTGACCCTCGTATTTTGAAAATCACCTTGCCTATTGGATTGACTTACTTAACGCATTACAAACTTTTCGGCTGAGATTCTTGAGCTGTTTGCTTGTCTTTATTTATGCTGCTGGTGACTGGTTTATATTTCGCACGTTTTGGTGGTTGCAGTTTTGGAAAAACACATCGAGTACCAGGTATTACCCGCACGCAGTTTTGCAAGCATAGTTCACGGTCATTGGTCACTCACACAGTATATAAAGAGAAACGAACAACGAACACTGTAGTCAGAGAAATGTTGAATATTACATATAGGTGAAAAGACAGTTTAGCAAATTTCATGTCCTGCATTTTCGTCATACAGTGTTGGTCACCCTAATAACCGGGAGTTAGCCTAAGCTAGAAGCTATAGCCTAGCTGCTAGCGATGAAACACATAGCCGGCAAGCCCGTTTACTAGGCTACTAGACCAGTATTTAGCATAAGCTACTAGACCACAATTTAGCATAGGCTACTAGACCAGTATTTAGCATAGGCTACTAGACCAGAATGTAGCATAGACTACCAGTATTAGATTGGTGGCACATAGCAAACTAAAATAAGTTCCCTACAAAACTTCAAAAATGTTTTTTTCTGCAAATTGTAAGCGCAAGAAACAGGTTGCATAGATGTTTCAAAGGGGCTGCCGAATTTTTAAAAGAAGCGTTGAGGCATATTTAAAACTTAATCAGCGTCAAAGTGCATACGGAAAATATTTTCGTTCTTGAGTAAATAATATAATAGTAAAGTTATACTATTATAGGCTGTTTAGTAAGCCAGTTTTTGCAAAGGGCGGAGTTGACGTCGTGCGATTTTGACTGCGCCTCCACCAACCTGATTCGTACACAAGTTACATACAATATCATAATTCATATTCAAACTTCACTCTTAAGATAGTGTTGCTTTATCAGTCCATAGTTGACCAAACTAAAAGTACAAGAGTATTAAAAAGTTTCCAAAATGTAAAGTTGTAGGTGTAGCTTTGCAGTTTTGGTTTATATTTCTTTTTCATAATTCATATTATGTGAATAAAACAGCACAGTGTTCCCTCGTTTATCGCGGTTAATGCGTTCCAGACCTCATCGCGATAAGTGAAAAACCGCAAAGTGGCGGTACTATAAAATTCCCGGCGCCTTTGGGTTAATACAGTACATGAACGCTTACTTTTCGACACATATTCATACACATCAGTATTCATGAACGCTTACTCTTCTGAAAACTGAAGGATAAAGAACAGGGAAAATTAGAAATGTTTTCTGTTTTGCTGATTCTGACTGAACACAATTCGATACCGTCGTTGTAAGGGTTAACAGTACAGTACTGCAATCACAAATCATGTACTGTACAACACTTACAACCCTAAGATACACGAGACACAGTTAACAAGGTGAACGAGAGTGACGTAATTATGCGCAGACAATTAGCGATGTGATACCCAGCTAATTAAAAAAAATTTTTTTTTAAAATACCGAGATGCATTAAAGTCGCGAAACTTGAACCGCGAAGTAGCGAGGGAACACCGTATTTGAATAAGCTTAATGTAGCGTACCGGTATAATGTACCGTATTTTTCGGACCATAAGGCGCACTTGCAATCCTTCAATTTTCTCAAAAATAGAACGTGTGCCTTATAGTCCGGTGCGTCTAATGCAGGGGTGGGCAAACTGCGGCCCGCGACGAACTTTTGCGCGGCCCGCAAAAGCCTCGAGCAAATAATTTAAAAAAATTAATTAATGTAGAAGAACGTGATTGGGTGCATTTTTTTGATTGATAGACTTGGAAAATTAAATGTGCTTGCATTTTCAATTGAATAAAACTACTTTGATTTATTTGTCTAATAATTGTTGGCTTTTAATGTTACATCAACTTTAAAATGCAAATTAATTAGAATAACATACCAATGCGTTCGTTAAAAAGTGCGGCCCTTAGCTAGCTTCCGTGACCGCGATGCGGCCCGCAAGCCAAAACAATTGCCCACTCCTGGTCTAATGTGAGGATCAGGTTGCGTTTGTCACCAAGCTCTGAACAAATTTTATGTTGCAATAAGCGCTACGGAAGCAATTGTACTACCTCAACTCATTCTTTCTTGAGAGCAAACCTCTTGTTTCTTTCTTGCGATCAAATTACCTCCTCTCATTCTTTTTACGGTGTGTTTTTTCTCTTCACCTATTTCGTTCCCTTCACGAGTGTATTTTTTTCTTCACTTTAGGTGCGTAAACACACACGTGCGTCGCGTATACAGTATATTACAACATGTACCCAGTAACTAGCCGTACACTTCTCACGGTACCGATACAATGCGTTGAGTTTTTGTTTTATTAAATGCGCCTGATAGTCCGGAGCGCTTTGTGTATGAAAATAAACGTACTAGAAGACGCTTATTGATACTGGGCCTTATAGTCCGGTGCGCCCTATGGTGCGAAAAATACGTTAAGACAATATAATTTCTCAGCTCAAGAATATCGTGATTTTCGTTTGCTTTTGTGTTGAATAGTGATGTTAGTGACCACTCTGCTGTAGTAATAAAAGAGTTTGGGCCCAAGAGTTTCGTGTGATTGCTCTCGCTACCGTGCTATGGCAAAACAACAGGCTACCATGATCATGTTATTCAAAAAAGCTGACAGAGCAAGTGCCACTGAGTACGCTGAGGTTAAAAAGTTTTTTACTAGCGACGGCACCTCGGCCAGTGGCGAAGGTGTTTTAGCTGATACTATTCCTCCGGTACAGTACGACGGAAATACCAACTTTCTGCTGAACAAAAATTTCAACCAATCGCAATACTCTACCGTCTAATTTTAATTTCCTGGTTGACTAAAAATACGTTGCTGTAAACGATATTTTCAAGGGAAATGGTTACAGCATTACAGCTGATTAGAGCGGTGATTCTCAAACGTTTGGTGTTGTGGAGCCCATGAAGAGGTTGACCATTATTTACGGAGCCCCACAGTAAATTTCTAAAAATAAAAACAAAAGTAAACAAATAGCTCGCGGAGCCCATAGGGTTCTCTCGCGGAGCCCTGGGGCTCCGTACGGAGCACTTTGAGAACCAATGGATTAGAGCATAGTGTAATGGCAAATGTAAGATTTCGTGTGCCATGCATGCTGTTTGATATTGATTCCAACGATATCGAATTGGGTGTTTTGGTAAGCAGACCACTGACGAATTTCAAAAAGGCTACCGATGAACTGAAAGCTCAGGATAAAAAAGCAAGCCACCTTGATACTGTAACCAGTGCAGATCTGTTTCTTAACGTTATGAGCGGTAAACAATCGCTTGTTCACCAGCAAACCAAGATTGTTCTTGCAAATAGAGTGGCAGCAAATAAAAAATTGGTTCCTATAGTGAATATTGTTCTGCTTTGTGGGGGGGGGGGCAAACTTTTGCTCTCAGAGGGCACCACGATTGCACCAAAGCTATAGAAGCTCAGCCACCAAGCAATTCTGGAAACTTTAAAGCTCTGTCGCAGTTCAGAGTTGATGCTCGAGACTAGGAACTGGAGCTTCATATCAAAACTGCTCGAAAAACGCAACTAACCGTTCCACCAATCTCATTGTTGTGTGTCAACCAATCTCAGCGCTCTGTGTCAACTCACCAATCTCAGCGCTCTGTGTCAACTCATTGTTGATGACAACGCCAAGAAATGGCTACTATGCTTACACACTGGTCCCACCGTACAGCCCAAAAGAAACGCTTTTGTTCAGAGGTGGTGAAAGGGCAGATTTAAGGTCTTGAAACTTGGCAAAAAACAAAATAGCTCGCCCCAAAAAAGTTTATCATCATCTTAACAATTGTGCCTATACCGTAAATGAATGTGACGTAAAACAGTTTAGGACACTGAGATTTCAATGCTGTGGTAGGTAGCCTGTTTTGGCAACAATCTTAACTACTTAATTGGCTATTTTTACTTAAAAACCATTAAATATTTTCCATGGTTACTTCTGTGCCCCACACTGCTGTTTAGTCATCAATGATTTTTTTGACGTGATCGCTCAATTGCATCGCTTGCAATATGCTTAAAACCAAAAGATTCTACAGCCGCAATAGTTTGACTTAAGCAAAGGTTCTTTAATTGTTGGCTGCCCTTCCTTAATTTCCGAGCTTTTATGTTGTAGCATTCTTGGGTGATGTAGCTCAGGACCTGCCTAAAGCGAAGTGGTAATACAATAACCACACACCTCAAAATGTTTGTTATGTTCTTGGTTTGGTTGGTAGTGATCATGTTCTTATCTTCAAAGAAGGACGAAGGTGAGATATCCACCTTAACTTTGTATATTTTCTACCTAAGCTGTATTATCCTGAATATTTTATATATGTCAATTTGCGAGTGTTTTAGGTAAAATTTCTAAAATATAGAACCAAGCAAAATCTGTCCCTAACAAAGTATCTAGCAAACCAGGTTCTTGATTGTAGCTATCAATGAGCACATATCAAAGTAATCCATTATTGGTGTTTTAAAAATTATTGTTGTATACGTGCAGTAGCAGTACGCTTACTTTGCAGATGTTTACATAAGATAGTACACGTAAATAGGCCTAGTTGGTACAGAAAAATCTCCCACATTTTATATTCCAAAAGAACAGACAAGATTTCGTTTACTGTTTAGCGAACAGCAGCTTTCAGTCCATCAATGGTTGTTGGTCGGTGCTTGTACACCTCTGCCTTAACTTATCTTATATGACTCCACAAAAAATAATCATTAAGTGAAAGGTCAGGCAAAGGTGCTGGCCATCCAATGTCACCACGGGAAGAAATCAAATGGGCTGGAAAGAGTCCTCGCAAAACACCAATTGATTTTTCGCAATATGGGCGGTTGCTTCACTTTGTTGAAACCATACCGTTTCATTTTCTCCTGGATCCTGGAGCTTTGGCTTCAAAAAGTTTTGCAGCATCTGCACATAAAGAGCTGAGACAACTGAAACCGCTTTGTTCTCCTCCTCAAAGAAGGGTCCAAAACTCCAAAATTCGAAGCTGCACACCTCACTGTCACTCGCTGACTGTGGAAAGGCCATTCATGTAGCTCTCTATGGTTACTTTCTGACCAGTAGCGAAAATTTTTGCGTGTTGATAAAACCAAATAAATGAAAGTGAACTTCGTCACTAGTAATCAGAACAGCATTAGCAGAAACATTTTCAAGAATACTTTTACAGCAGACTACATGAGTTTCATGGTCTCCTTGCAGCAATTATTGAGTAACCATCAGTTTACGTGGATAAAACTTTAATTGCTATGAAAAACTAGTTTTACACTGCCAACAGAAAAACTCAATGCAGCAGATCGCTTACGAGCTGAACGCTTTGGAGATTGCAAAATGAACTCTTTCACAATTTTGATGTTCTATGCAGTTAGAACGCTTCTTGGTCTTCCATGAAGTTCTCGCTTGAGTCCTGAACCTGTAGCTCTAAAGTTTTTGACTCAGAGCAGTATAGTTTTTCGATCAAAAGGGGGTCATGCCTGCTCAGTTGGAAATGATTTCCGAAATTTCTTAAGGTTACAGTAACAGGTTCTCTGTTGGTGAGAATACTTTCCACAATAAAAGCACGGTGTGTACCTGTCCAGGCCATATCTAGACTTCAAAACTTTTCAAAACAGATTTAATAAATCATCAGTTATTCTAATCTCTCACTCTAGAAAACAAAATGGCGGTTTATTAGCTAAGTAAATTCAAATTAGCTATGCAGCTAACTGCAACAGCAGTGCCACAGATTTTTAAATGTGGGAGTATTTCTGCCCCACTCTGTATATTGACATGAACAAAGGGGGAGAGTGGTGCAACCAATTTTATTCAGATATTTTACCTGTAGTCTACCTAGATTGAACAGTTTATGATTGGCACCAAGGATACAACCAGCATTTTTGAGAGAGGGGAAGGAGTTATCTATAAGGTTAAAACTATTTTTGGAAGCAAAGTTACATATCCTGTCTGCACCCTTGATCGATAAAAATGAAGCCTAAATTTTTAAAAATGCAATTTAATAAATTTGCTTCGGGTTTATCATGACAACTCTTATATTAATCCCACCAAAGGTGAACACGGCAGTCATTATCATACATTGATAAAACTTTTATAAAATTTATTAATTAGATTAGGCCCTTGTTTCAAAAAACTGTTCTTAACACGACGCCTCAGATGACACCTAGCCTACAGCAATAGGAAAAACAATCAAGCAACAATCTCCTCTATGGGCTCTCAACCTTTATACTCTAGTTTACCCCTCAACAGTTTTTAAAAATAAAATTTATTCCTTTTTTTTAAACACAGTTTTAGCAGCTGTCTATAGCTATATCTGCATTACATACCGCCCGCGAAAGAATTAAAAAAAGTAAGCTTAAAGTTTCAAAATTTTTCCACGAAATGGTAGATCCTCCCAAATAAAAAATAAACCATTTAATAAACTTTTTATTAAAATAGCAAAGATGCAACAAAGTTTTTGCAAATAGTGACCTTTTTTTAAAAAAAGGCTCCTCTTACTCGTTTCGAGGCCAAAATGTGCAAATGAGCCAGAAATTTGTCCTCTTCAAATTCAGTCAGCCTAAACTCCAAGTAGTAGTGTCGGCATGAAACTCGCAGAAAAACTATTAACTAAATGTGGCGCTTTTACTGTTTTGTATTGAGCAAGCCTACAATCGCTTTTATTATGATGCCACATGTCACATGTTATGCTAATATGCAATCATTTCCCGGCTCTGCCGGAGTCGCTCGCAGGTCCCCCCATCAGTAATGCCGAGATTAACATCAGTTCAGCCGGCTAAGTCGGCTTCATCTCATGGATAACTGTGAAAACAATAATAAAAAGTTAATGTGTTTTCACATAGCTAAATCTCGTTCTGAAACAAAATTATTGTTTTTTGAAACGCAATTGATTAAAAAAATATAATTTGGAGTGACGCATAGCCAGTAGCCACAATATGTTTATCGAGCTCTTGCAAAGTCTTATTTGCTTTGTTTTCAATATAGGTGTCCTTAAACTTAACAAACTTTTATTTGTTAAATTCAACAAGTGCTTAAATTGAAAGCATATCAAAATTGTAGAAGAGCGCCAACGTAAGTTATATGTATTTTTGGGATTAAGCTGTTAAATATTAGGATCATTATTTAAGACTTTTTTGTAACTGTTGGGGAATTTACATGAGCTAACGCCTTAGGCTGGGAACATAATGCTTGGTCCTGGCATAAACGTAGCCAAGTAAACAGTAAATTAACCCAAAAGGATGCTCTCATTAGTAAAGTTAATATAATAGCACGGCCCCCATCCCATAAGTAATGTCGAGGTTCAGCCGGCTTTATGTAATTGATATTTGTGAGAACGGTAATAAAAAGTTAATACGTTGTAAACAGAGCTAATTTTTGTTGCAAAATCAAAAGTACCATTTTTTAAAACAAAATCGATTAGCCTTAAAATCATTGCAGGAAGACGTGCAAAGCCGCTATATTTCTCCCAAAGTTTCTGAAGTTGTTAGTTACGTCTTACTTGCCGTGTTTGGTACTTAGGAAATGGACTTGCTCACAAACGAAACTGCCAACAATTTTTAAAAGTTTTACTTGTTCATTTTATGAAGTGCATGGAAGCATTATTTCAAAGTTGTGGGGGAGGAAACGTGCTAAAGTAATCGAAATAGATATTTTCAAGAATGACCTATTAAATATTAGGACAATTACTTATGACTTTTTTGTAGTTGTATGCCTTTTTGTACGACCTAAAGCCTCTGGCTGCGCGTATGTTCTTGATTCTGGCATAAACGCAGTCCACGTATAAGCATATTAGCCCGAAATGAAGCACTCACAGTTAAGCTATGGCAATAGCAAAGCCTCCATTAATAATATCGAGAATATCAAATCAATCGGCTGCGTCGGCTTCAGACAATTGCAAAGAAAGTTGCTTCAACATTTAGATGATATTTTTATAACTCGAGACCAAGATTTTGTTGCAAAAGATAAAACAGGACCGTCTTTACTTTCATGTTTTGGTAGGAGGATCAATTTATCTGATTAGAGTTGGGTACGCTTTAAATTTTTTAGAGACTTTATTTTTTGATTCTTTTAGAAAGTTTTGATAGATAATGCCAAAGAACCATGCTTTTGAGAAAGAATTGTAAAAATGTACCAAAGAACTAAGTTTTTCTAAAAATTGGAATTTTTATCATATGGTGAACTCTGGTGGCAAAAGACTGTGTTAATCGTTCTAGACAACATTATGATGTCATAGAGCAAGTTAAAGCGTGCAGAAAAAAAGCAAGAAGCATGCTTAGATTATTTATTTAGGCATTTTTCAAGCATGGTTTTTTCTTCTGTCTTGAATCCTTTAAGAAAGCAGTGTTAATTCTTAATCTTAAATGACATTAATATGCGTTCCGCTATATAGTGAGAACAGCAACAGATGGCAAAATTGTCCACTATCATTTTGATAGCAAACATAAAGAGTAAAGCCTACTACTAATATTTGCAATTCATAGGATATTTACATCGATACAAAACGCTAATCTTCATTTAAAAGTAAGGTCTAGATTAGGGGCAAAGTTAAGGGGTAACAAAATTCCAAGTTTAAAAAAAAGATCAAATGAAGCAATAATAGCATCAATTTGTAAAATTGGAATTAGAGGGAAAGTTTTTGCATGAAAATAGCTTAATAGGCGCCTATTACAATAAGTTATATGACTTTGGGAAAAGGCATAGCCCCTTTTCATGCTATGGACTAATTAAAGCAAACAGCGAAGCCAAAGAACGTAATATCAGAGACACAAATAAGAGGGCCCACCAAATCGTTAAATAGGCCTACCACTAAATAGCTCAATTCTTTTATTGTCAAAAAGACCACCATTTGGGCGCTGCCATTATTTTTGACTGTTTCACTCCCTCCTACCCCCACTTACATTTTTGAAAGTATGAATGATAGTTTGTGACACTATTCTCTTTTTTGAGGACTACTAATCTTGATTAATAGATCAAGACGTTCACCATTACGTGTTCAAGAATTATGGCTTATATTTTCTACAACTTTTCATTGCTGCTCTCACAAATGTTTGTGCGGTGAAGCCGGGGTAGCTGCCTTAATTAATACGTGTTAACTCGGCACAGGAGATGGCATGCCCTGCCGGGGTAAAGTCGTACCATACTTAGGAGAAACATTTTTTCTACTTTGGTAGGAAATGCTTTATAAAGCTACCGGGAGAAAATTTCGAGAAAAGCAAAGACTCTTTTAAATCCTTTGAGCATTCCTAAGTAAGAAAAACCGAACATGCAACATAATGCGTAGCCAGCAGTGACTTGAGAAAGTTTTAGGAAAAATCAAAAGAAACAACGTTACTGTATGATATCGCGCCGCATGAAAAACATTTTTGCTATTTTGCTTCAAAATAGCTGAATCTCAGATATGTGTCCCCTACTTCCAAACCAAGAGAAACGCAAGGCCCCCCATGGGCTCACGTATGCAATGAACAGAGCACACAGGTCTAACGCATAGCCAGGACCTTGAAATGAGAAATTGTTTTACGAAAAGTGCAGAAAAAACATTAAGTTTTTGTTTTGTTCACTCACTCAAGTGCCCGATGGATGAAACAGGCTTGGCTGGCTCAATCGTCGTTCTCAATCCCGACGTTTCTGATTGGGGCCTAGGGGGCGATGCCGTCATATACCATAAAGCAAGGATTTTTTCTTTTGGTGATATGCTGCCTGTTAAGCGATTTATATCTACAGTTCTACACTATATAGCATTGTTATAAAATTCCAAGTCCAAGAAAAAATCAATCATAAACCTAAGAATTTGTAAAACTGAATTTAGAGGGAATACTTGTTTGAAAATAACTCGGCCAGATAGGCCTTCAATAATATGGTAAATGAATTTGAGGAAGCCATAAGCGCTTTTGTCGCTATGCCGGAAACAAGGCAAATAGCGCAGCCAAAGAACGTAATACCACAAATATAAATACAAAAGGCGGCAGCACCAAATCGCAAAATATACTTATCATTTAATACTTTATTTCTGTGATTGTGGAAGCAACCACCATTTGGCCGCCACCATCATTTTTGACTGTGTTTCAATCCCTCCCCCCTAATATTTTTCAAAAATATTAATGACAGTATATGGCAAGATTCTTTCTTTGTGGCGTTACCGGTCTTAAGAGAATAAGATGATCACCATTACGTGCAGAGAAATTATGGAAATGAATAAACATTAACTTTTCGTTACTGTTAACGCAAAAGCCCGATGAGTAAACCCTGCGCAGCCGGCTGAACCGATATTGTTAACTTCAACATTGCTGAAGTTCACAATATCGGTTAACTTCAGTAAACAGGGAAGAGGCCTGCAGGACGGTCCTGCGGTCGAAGCTAGCTAGTAGCGAACAAAATAAGCAGTTACCTGTGTCTTTCAACAACGCAGATGAAATATCAAGAACTGATTTTTTTGAGACAGTTTCTTTAAAAGAATTTCTAAAACATAATACGATAGCTTAGCTTTAGAGAAATGGACTCGTCGGTAAATTGACCTTAAGTAGCCACGACTAACAACATTTATGATAGGGTTAATTAGAATACAAATAAATCATTCACGTTCTTAACATAACAGGTTGCTCACAATGCCTTATTACATTAACAAACAAAAACTACAAATCCGCTTGCATAACATTCAAAAGCTTAATTTCTTTGCTTTTGCTTAATGTCCAACAACTGCTGTCCTCTTTTTCTTAAACCGTGAATTAAGTGACAATATCCTACCATTAGTATTAATGTGTTACTAAACCATTTTTTCATCGACAAAATCTTCAACAAAACATACTTTGAAATTTGATTTTCCGTTCTTTCTCCTTTTTCCATTTTATTGTTTTCCAAACAACGTACTTCTTGGCCTTAAAAATATTGAACCACAAAATATCGCGTAGAAAGCAAAATATGTACAAAAACAACTCGTTTTACAACTATGACGTCACAATTACTTTTTAATAACATTTTGTTGGACTATTGCAACTCGTGATTGAAGATCAATATTCATTAAATAGTCGCTCACAAACAACAATGTACTGTGCACAGTTGCGAAAAATTTGCGACCAGCTAATTTTGTCTAATGGAGCACATCAGGCGAATAAAAAATCTTGATACTGTCCATTGAAAATAGGAGGTAAAAACATTGAAACCATTCACAAACAAAACTGAAAGTACAACATATACATTGCGAGGTCATGCAAAATTTTTTCCAAAAACTGCAGTGTTGGTGAACTTTTCAGGATCCTCCTGTTACTGAGGAACACACAAGATCGAGTACACTACATTTTTGTTTATAAATGGTTATTTTGTGAATATTAATTTTTGCCTCTGATAGTATCCACCTTTTTTGGCTGGTTTCCCTTATTGGGTTTGTAATAAGATATGATTTTGGCAATTCATACCCATTATTTGTTGAATTTGTGATATTTTCCTGTATATCCTCCTAGTACAGTGTTTCCCAAAGTGTGTGCCATGCAAGATTTGCAGGTGTGCCGCGAGTCCTTTTAAGTGTTTTCGTTGTTACTAATTTTTTGCCAAAATTGAGAAAATGCTGCCATTACAGGTCGTGGCGAGAGAAGTAATGACCTTTTTTTGGAAATTAGCACCATTTTAAGGCTGCATCACGCGATTTCCGGAAGTCGTTGCCCATAAAAGTGGTGATCTCAAAAAATTAAAAAAAGGGTTATTACCATTATCGCGGTCGCCTGTGATGCCACTTGACATCAATTGGAATAGATTCCAGTGGCTGGTGTGCCGCGAAATTTGTTCAACTGATATCCTGCGCCGGCAGACAAAAAGTTTGGGAACCACTGCCATAGTAATAAAGAAATCCTGCAAAGTGCAGCAACATTGCAGTTTTTGGAAAAAATTTTGCATAACCTCGAAATTTTTATCAGTGAATGGTATTAGCGTTTTTACAGCCTACTATCAGCGGACGAAACCAAGATTTTTTATTGGCCTGATGAGCCCTATAAGGGCGAAACTAGCGAGTCGCAAATTATTCGCAACTGTGTACAAAACATCATTGTTTACAAGTGGTAATTTGATGAAGGTTGATTTCTACGTTTGATAGACCAGGCTTTTTTGGCTGCTTTCTTTCATTTGATTTATCACATATTTGTTGAACATGATTGCAGCTTGCATTTGCAGAGAAATTAGCTGTAGGCTACTAAGTTAATTATGCAACCAATAGCCTACTTAACTACTTGACAGAGTGGTTTTTGCTAAATATGTCATTATGCTTGCCCCAAGCGAAAGCTTTAAAAACCTACTACTAGTTGATTGATTCATAAATTAATGCGTATGAGCTTATGTACTGCTTGCATGTCCCTTGTCAGACTAGGCCACAGCAACGAGTTGGCTGCTTGGACGCAAAACGTGTCAGCAATATAAAAATGAAAAACTCTTGTCAAGTATTTTTCCATGAACACAACAAACAAACTTACCGGCTTTTTCTCCAAAATATCTTTTTTATGCTAAGCGGCAAGCAGGGAAGCTGTAAATATCATTTTGAAGTCTTGGGTAGGCAGAGGTGTACCAAGGATTTTTAAAAAGAATAAAGCGGGTCGAATTTATTGCTTGGTTGGAGGGTGAGGACCTGTTTTGAAAATAAACTTGTAGTAAATTGTAGTAACAGCATTTTCTCTCGGTTTTTGAATTGATGACTTTTTTTGAAATCAATTTGTAGTAGGAATTTTGTGCCACGCCAATACCTAAACGGGAGAGAGAGAGAGAGAGAGAGAGTATAAGAAGAGATACTTCAGTGTACGGAGCTGCTGCTACCTTCTAATTTTCAAATTTTACTCAAAAATTTTTTTTTAATTTTTTTTACTTTATATGAAAGAGACCTGCCAAAATGTCTAAATTTAATCGTGGAGTATCGGGAGTTGGATTGTTCCCAAGTTTTTTGAAACTCATCCTGACCGGATTGAATGAAATTGGCAAAAAGATCGCTTTCAAGTAATTGACCTTGAAAAAAGTGAAAAGATCCTTAAGTTAATCCCACCAAACCAAAATGCAAGACCCACTCGGTTAACTCTCATCTAAACATTGGTCCACTGTAAATTTGAGATTATCCTTGCGTATGGGAGGGGCATGGTGTTCCTTAGTAGTGATGGTTTTCAAATGCATAACCAAGGGTTTGCTCGAACGCTGGGATGATTGTTGAATGCAAAAACTGTTCACTATAAATAAACTACAGATTACGAAATTAAGCTATATTCACCTCGTTCGAATTACTACTGGCAACTTAAAATGTCGCAACTAACTTAAACAACAAGCTTTGCCAGATCATTGGAAATTTCAGAATGTTTCACACCTGCACTTCGCTTCTTCTCTAGTCTATGCTATTAATCCCAATCGTGCCTGTCTTGCTGCCTTTGTGTGTTGCTTCCCATTTCTACGGTCAATACTCTTCGATAAAATATAAAACAGTTTTCCGCTCTCTAACAAGATGAAATTTGTTGAAATTGGTAAGTCAGGTGCTGGGTTTCGTTTACGTAAAAACCGCTTTTCGCCCTAAAGAAATGCGAATAAAAAAATTATTTTCAATTGTAATATCATCATGATCTCACGAGCCCCTCATGACACTCACCCCAGAGTAGTGATTAATCGTACCAAGTTTCATGTTTGTACATCCAGTAGTTTTAGAAGGGTCAAAACAGACATACCAGCAAAATTGCGATTTATAGTATTGAACAATGGATAATAACCTACGTAATAACAATCATTCAGGTGCAGTGATATGGCCACGAAAAGTAAGTTCAACCCCATGGTACCATTAAGGGCATTAAAAAAACTATTCAATAGAGCAGCTATTTGTTGCAATGAAAAAAAGTAGAAAAGTGGCATTTATTTTCAGTGAAAGTTTCAATTATGCACTAGCATGTCAAAGCACAATATTGTGAAAATTGTGCAAAACAATCGCTTCATTCGATCACAAAAAAAATTTTCAAATGGTAAATTGAAAAAAAATGCTTTTCAAGTTATAAAATTGAAAAAAAGGAGAATGAGTAATAGCGGCTTGAGTTTATGCACTGTGGAACTGTAGCACTCCATATTTCCACTTGATATTTAAGTTTATAACTTGAAAACGGTTTTTTTTTAATACCACATTTAATTTAACATACGAGTATATCGTTTTGCCATCGTCTCCTTTTTTTGTTCACTGCTGTCAAATTAATTTTCTATCGATGGTGAATTGGGCAAAAATATAATGATTGATCAATTGATTGATTGATTAATTGATTTGACACAAAGAGTCTTTTTTTCTTGAATTATTCATTTATATTGTGAAAGTACAATGTATAATCCTTAAGCTTAAAAAAGAATTTACTATGACGTTATAAAGCCCCAGTTTATGAAAATATCTTTGTATAGACCTGTCCTCTTCACAGATCCAACGGCGACGTGTTGGCTGTTATGCACATAAGTATTTAGGAAGCTGTACGTGAGGCTGGGAGGAAGAGAAAGCTCGGTTGCTCCAGCAGTGCCGCCGCTGACATCCTGGAGGAAGGTAATATTTTTTTCCTCCTGCTGTGTTGTGCTGAAAAACCGTGTACAAAGATAATCCTAAATGTGATAAGGTGCAAAATTGGAATATTATCTTGCTTACTGCTTGTCTATTTGATTAATATTTTTTGAAAAATATTATTTCACAGAAATATTATCTTGCTTACTGCTTGTCTATTTGATTAATATTTTTTGAAAAATATTATTTCACAGAAAACTTAAACCATGGCCTTGCATACCAAAGAAATATGTTTTGTGGCTGTTAATAAACTTCAACAGCTTAAGTATATTCACAGCTGTCTCACCAATGAGAAAGTTATAGTTCAGAAAAGAGGTCGTTTAACACCTGATATTGAAATATCTCGGTCAGGCATAAGCAACAACAATAAGTATATTGTTATTGTTGTTACCCAACTTCTTCTGAGGATTGGGCGTGTGGCGAGTGACCATGGAGCCCCAGATGCTGGACAACTCCTCAGATCCTGAACCAGAGATCGCTGAGAGAGAAAGAGTTACCAAAGAGCGACCGGCGCAAAGAGTCCGTAGCTGGATAGTGCAGAATGAAATGGGAAGTGTCCCGGATTGGATGACCGCAGGTGCTGCATGAAGGATCCTCAATTTTTCCAATTCTAGAGATATAAGAATGTAACCGAAGGCTGTGTCCAATGCATCAAAAACTAGAGACAGCAAGCGTGACGAGGAAAGACAAGTTCTTCAGTCGTTACCAATGGGACCTGTGTGTTGAAGAACTTAGATGAGACAATGCTCCTGATGTCTGAGAAAAGAAAAGAGTGAATGCATGAGGTGAGAAGAGAACAAGTACAACGGACTGCAGAAAGAAGGAGAAGCGCACCCCACCTGGCCAGCTCATCAGCCGCGTCATTCCCCGGAAGAAAAGAGTGTCAAGAGATCCATTGCAGTCTGATAGTAGAGCAAAGAGAAGACAGTTCCTGTCAAACGTCACAGAGAGTTTGAGGTAAAAGGAGAGACGAAGGAGAGGAGAGTGTGTCGAGAACAGAACGAGAGTCTGAAAGGAGAAGAAGAGAAATGACAGACTTGTTGGCATTACCGAGACTAGCATAAAGCTTGTAGAATGGCGCAAGCTTCGTCGAAAAAACTTCAACACATTGGGCCTGCTGAAAAGGAAAGAGTGACGTCAGCCCAACAAAGTGAGCAATTGGCAAGGACGCCGGGAATGCAAAGACCAGGAAAGACTGAAAGTGTGAATAAGAAAATTCATGCCAGAGCGAAGAAGATGCGTGAGCATGAGACAGCCTACTTTGTCCGGGCCAGTGGCAGTGAACGAGAAAAGTTTTATGACAACTGCAGAAATTCAGTGAAAAAGAAGGAAGACCAAAAGAGGATTGAGACTTTTCAGGGCACTTGGCCCGTCTGAGCTCGGACAGGTAGCCTCTGGCTCTGCTACGCAAGGCCTTTGGCAGGGGGTCAGAAAAGTAGGATCTCAGGTAGTCGCGTAGACTGATGCCGACTCGCTGGGAGAAAAACAGTTGGTAAAGTTAGGAGAGGAAGATGATGAAGAAGAACCAGCGGCAGACCGGTGGAGAGAATATACTGATTTAGGAGAGAGAGAGAGAGAGACGAGCATATTGCCTGCCCTGCCTCAGCCTTGGCAATGACATACTAGGCATGTTGGAAAGCAGAGATGCAAGCCTGACGGTTTTTATCACTTGCTCAAGGAGCCATTCAAATACCATACGACACTTTCCTGAGCGGATTGGGAAGCAAAATGTTCATATTGGTGTTATATGTAGGGAGGGGGCGATAAGAGATATTGTTGTGCGGCACACTTGCTATGTTATTAAAAAGATATTAGGCTAAACAGTTTTTCATCGTTTAATTAAATAGGATTTTGTAGCACATCCGAATAACTAAAATTTCTTTGAGTACTTTTCTGTATGACCAGTCATACGAACGGGAGGGATTTCACAAAAATGTCATAATGCATCACACGAGGAAAGGGGCGTTAAAAAATTGGATAAAAAGTTATTATTTGAACTGTGAACAGCCCCTTTCAGATTAGTTAGGATCTTGTATGGTGGATGGTGGTCTCATCTCCAATGTTTTTTGGATTAGCTGCACGCTTGCGCGGCCGCGCAGGTAAAAAGATGACCCAGCGCAGGCAAAATGATAACGCCGCACAGTAAAAATATTTTTTTACTGACAGCGGAGAGCGGTGAAACTGATACAGTGCTTGCGAGTTTACAAACATGAGCATTGAGTACATGAAACATTTCAAAACGTTTGATGACTTATTTTCATACCAAGCACTGGAGCTAAACAAAAACCAGAGCCAGACCGGAGAGACCTCACCATGTAGCAGTATTTTACAACAAAAATTACATTGAGATGGTGTAGTTTTGCCAGTGATAAAGAATAACCACATAGGCTAGGCCAGTTGCCGTGGCCCACTCTCTCAATAACTTTGATGTTTTAATTACAATGTCACTGTGATAAGCATAATATAAAGCGGAAGTGAAGTTGATCTCCAAACAAAAAAAGGTCCTGCCTCTCCAATGACGAAGATGGGCAGTACACTACACGAAAGTGAAGCTGACCTCCAAAAAAAAGGCCATTGCGACTCTGGTTCACAGGTGCTAATCCGTATGGCTGTTCATACGGACCAGTATTTCTCAACCTTATTCGGCATGCAAACCCATTTTCAAAATACACAGACGTCCGTGGCCCTCCCGACTCACGTGCTGAGGCTCACTTACCAAGCAGTGACCCACCAATGGGTCATGGCCCACCGGTTGAGAACCAGTGGGCTAGGCTAAGCTACTGACTTTGTTAGTTCCCGAAGGCCTACTACCATCCAATGGGCTACCACTGATAGCTTAAGTGTATTGCCTTGTACTGCGGTACAAAGAAATACACCTAGCAGCAACCTAACCAAAAAATTCTTTGGGTCAGGGAGGTGTGCTGTGTAGTCTTCACTGCAATAGATTATGGTCGGTAACCAATTACAGCCTACAGGAGGCATGTGTAAAATTACTTGCAAGGGTTGTAATTTGTTTTACGATATATAAAAACTAAAATTCCAAACCGGATGGATTGATATCTTCAGGAAGATGACTTAAAAATTTTAGATTAAAACTTGAAGTATTTACATCGCAGTGCTCCGTTTGGTTCATTAGCCACTTTATTTGTGAACCACGTCGAATTGTAAAGAAGGCTACAAACCAGTTTTTAATGTTGGTAAGATGAAGTGTAGTTTAAAGTTTAAACCCGAATGGCTCAGGATGACAGTAGAGAAGGAACTGATGTAGATCCTACATCATCTAAGAAACAAGCTACAAAGCTAGGTGATATTTTCAGTTATTGTGAACGCAAAGACGATGTTATTTGCCAGATATGCCAAGAAGCTTGTGCAGTAGCCTATGCAAATTTGCCAATGGGAAACGATGGGACCGGTGGAAAATTGATTATCTGAAGCGTCACATCAATTATAAGGTCCACCTAGATTCGGTATGCAAGTTACGAAATTAGAAATCTGGGTATATGCGGCGACTATTGAATGAAAGCATCGACGAAAAAGCGAATAGAATAAAAATTGTACAAAAAAAGAATGCCTGTGTTGATGAGGTAAAAATTGTGATTGACAATGTGTTACTAGTCGTAGTGATAAATGGATAAAGCAATGTTGTCGGTACAACACATGCATGATCACATGGAAAAGTACGTGTCTATTCCGCAAAGCTGGCACAGTACAAATTATGCCTTGTGGACAGCATCAACACAATAATTCAGAAAGAAGTCATGTGTGATTTACGAAACTCCAGCTGTCATACTCTTGTCGTCGATGAGAGTACAGATGCTTCCACCACAAAAATGTCGATTTTGTATGCAAAATTTCGCCCTCGGAATGATGCAAAATACAAAACAGTCTTTGCAGGAATTTTACAATTGACAGCGTGTGAAAGTGCAGCAATCACGGCAGCCATTAAAAAGTTCTAAACTTTGCACCACATTGATATGCAAAAGATGGCCATGTTTACTTGGTGGAGCGTCTGTTATGCTAGGTAAGAGCAATGGTGTGGTTACTCTACTTGGTCGTGATATATCTCATTTAGTTGAACAGCACTGCATGGCCCACCTAGAGGACCTTGGGATTAATGATGCACGTAAGCATGTCTCATTAATGCAGGATATTGATACATTACACAGAACGGTATACACTTTGTTTTGCAGGTCCTTTGTCAAAGCAATATTATTTGAAAAACTATCAGAAGTTCTAGAGTGTATAGTAATTGATTGCCTTAAAACCATTAAATGAAGCACAGTGGCTTTCCAGACAGTTCGCATTACAAGCGTTCATGAGAAATATTAGTTTTGATTTAATAGTGTTAGAGAGCAATCAGAAAACTACAATGATTCGGTCTGCAAATATTGTTACAGAAAATTGTCTGATTCACCGGTTCGGGTCGCACTGATCATTTTTAATGACGTCATTCGCGAATTAGGTGAGCTTAACAAGCTGTTGTAAAAAAGCAGTTCGACACCAATTATAGCTCTTCAGTTTGTCGAGGCTAGAATATCTAAGCTTTGCCAACAATACTTAGGTGGGGTGGCTTTCTGGAGTAATGAATGTTGTGAATTTATGGACCGCAATCCTGATATTGACATGAGTCCCATACTAAAATTTGTCAAACGTCTCTGCTCGCATCTTGATAGTCGTTTTCCAGAAAACGAGCTAGCGGACTGGAATATATTCCAATTTGCTGCTCTGCGTAATGCGACTTCTTTTGTCTTTGGGAAAGTCAGATAAGAAGTTTGATAATTAGATATCAACATTTTTTGAGGTTTCCGAGGAAGCTTGCAGAAGCATCACTACACACTATTGCGATTTCTGATTTCTCAAAAAATTAAGTGCGGATTAATATAGACATTCGGTGATGTTTTTCAGTTTGGTCTGTAAGATGGACAGTTTGCCATACTAGCACGTCTTTCGGACATCTGCTCTACGTTTCAAGCATCAAGAGCGGATTGCAAAAAAGGTTTCAGCCTCATAAACTTCATTAACACCAAAACGGGCTACCAATTAGAGACTGGTCATTTGGACATGCTGATGAAAATAGAATGTTTTTAGTCTTCGGGAGCGCAAATCGATCTAAATAAAGTGTACCGGCAGTGGTCATCGCAGAAGAATAGACGCGCAAAACTTGAAAGGAAGGACCCATAGTGGAAGTCTACAGCAGTGGTTCTCAAACTGTGCGTCGCGACGCCTCGGTGCATCGTTTCAATTTTGCAAAGGCGTCGCGGAATATTTTGGTTTTGTGCCATTAAATCTAGGTTTTATTGCGTCAAAAGAACTGTGATCGTAGATTCCTTTCTTACTTTCTTCTGACATTTTCACAATAGTGTTTTTAATACACTGTTGTAACGGTTGACTTGTTATTCAAGAATCAAATTGCAGAAGTTTAACTTAATTGGCGAAAAATATATAACAAATAAAGCATTCAGTTGTATGTTGGACGAAAACAGGAAAGATGAGTTACAAACTTAGAAGAGCGTAATTTTACAACTGGAGATGACAGACCAGTCCAAAATTTCGGGAGCATAGGGGCAGTTATTTATGTAGATTATGGGTCACATTTATCTCGCAGTACGGCGTAGGATGCTGTCTGGTGCGTCGCAAAGTCTTGCAAGCTTTTTTAAATGCGTCGCATTAAAAAAAGTTTGAGAACCACTGGTCTACAGCATTGTAATAAAATCTCAAGTTTAAGAAAAAATCGACATAAAACCATAACCACAACATTTTGTAAAACTGAATATAGAGAAAGCAATAGCCGCTTTGGTCGCTATGCGGAAGCAAGACCAATAGCGCAGTCAAATTAGGAACTTAAAACCACAAATATCAATATAAAAGGGGCAGCACCGCATCGCAAAATAGGCTCACCATTAAATAGTTTCTTTCTATAATAGTGAAAGAAACCACCATTTCGCCGCTACAATCAGTTTTAATTGTGTTTCAATCCCTGCTCTCTGTATGGTATTAACAATAATTTGTGGCAAGATTCTTTGTGACCATTGCCAGTCATGATTAAAAAAATATAATGATCACCATTTCGGGTACAAGAATTGTGAAAGCGCACAAAATTCATTAACTTTTCGCTACTGGTCACACAGGAACCCGATGAGTGAAGCCGGCTTGGCCGGTTGAACCGAAATACTAAACCCCGATATTACTGATGGAGGATCACTGCCGGGCGTCGCCGGCAAAGCCGGCTAGTTACTAAATAAAGGCATGTTGATAACAGACCGTGTTACTACCGTACTACGAAGGTAGATCACTTAATTTAAATTGTTGATGCACGAAGTGAAATTATGTATTCAACCGTTACGCAAGGCACGTGAGATCAATTGATTCGAGTTTGTTGGTTTATTTCACGCTTTTGCACAGACAGTCAGTCGTTAGTCACGATCTGCTACCGGTATTATGTATTCATTAACATGTAAAAAGCTGAGTTGCAGGTTTGCTAAAGCTGAAATCGGTAACAGTAAACACGTAAAAGACCTGCTATTGGTGCTACGGTATGAAAAGCTGAAGTAAAATCTTGTTGGTAAAGAAAGCTGATAAACTAATGTTTGACAGTAAAATGTAGCAGGCAGAATAGTTTTACAGCACTTTGGTAACAAAAATCTGTTGAGTTTGTCCGCAGGGCAAAATTGATTTACTTGGTCCGGCGTTCAGCTGTTCTGAAGCTTGATATTCAAAGGGTTTTGTAATTATACCAGTTTCCAGTGTTGTTCGTCAAACAAAGGTTGCTGAGGGAAAACTCCATCAAATAGATTTACTGAGTTAATTTTTTGCTTTTTCTGTTTAAAATGTCAATTCTTAGGAGGTAGAACATGAAGGACGGCGATTGCAACGTTCCTAAGGCATTGTACATTAACTTTGTGGTCAATTATGCATTTGTCAAGTTTTTGTTACGATTTGAGGTTATAAATGCCAGGTGTTGACGGTCGATATTTCTGATAACTGTTTACCAATGTAAATTTGTTTGACTGTCGTAATGTTTAAGTTTTCAAAAGTCTTTTACTGTGAAAACGAGTACGGTAGAGTCACCAGGGACGTTTTAGCCGAGAAGCTGTACTCAAGTCATTTCTTTTACTGGTAATGCCTACATTAAATTCTAGGCCTACCAGCCGGAGCGCAGAGAATGGGCAAATGGAGGTCAAAGTTTTCCTCCTATATAGATGTAGCTTGTTCTGTTTTCTTGGACACGATCAAATTTGCTGGAAAATACCAATATGCTCTTGGTAAACCTCCCTTCTCAAGGAAATATCATTGTTGCACCAGCTACTGGTACTTCGTAAAATGCTGGCCACAGTGGATCTCGAACTGTTTGTTTAGCTTTTTTTCTTTCCACCGTCAAATTGTGAACTCCTAATTTTTTTTCCACAGATTTTCTTGTTATTAAAGACTAGTCAGTTCTGACGCCATCGCTCGACTGGACTATCAGTCAGTTATGTTGGGTAATAAATATCCATTGAGCCGGCTCGGTTTGCTTCAACCAAGCGACATTTCCGAGAGTAGTCACGAAAAGTGGGGCATCGCCCGTATGTTCATAATTCCGATCATCGTACTTTGAATTAAGACCGGTCCTACACATAAAGTCGCTCACTTTACTTGTTCTTTCCTTTCCTTCCAATAGGCGTTAGGGACAAAGCCAATTTTGGGGCTGGGGGCCGCAATGTTTTTTGTTTTACGATTATAGACATAAGTTATTTGGTGATAGACCAGGCCTGCTTTATGACTTGGTGCAACCCTTCTTTAATAGCATTTGTGACACCAAGTTTTTGGCTGCACCTATGTGCCTTGGTCTCTGAATGAAGCAAAATGAGCTATGCTGTCCCTCAAATGTGTTGCATGTGGTGACCCGGTTGGCCTAATCACTTATTTTCAAGAAAAATTTCCTACATAGATACGGTTATATATTTGGTGATTATGATTTTACACAGTCACATAGACCAACTGCTGGCCAATTTTTCCATCCATTTCTTGGATTACCCTCAAACTTTGAATTTCTGAAACTAGGCCCATATTTCTGACATCCCTACTAATAAATTTAAGACTGTGCTCCCAAAACTTTCATATGTGGGATCTACCAATAGTTCAGTTATCGTAATTTTCGTACTTGCCTTTGAATTATTGACAAAACGATCTAAAACCGGTTTTAAAAAAGGAAGCGGCCATTTTGACGTCGACGGCATTTTACCCTCGGAGACTATTTTGCTCTAACCCTTTACGCGTGTTTATATTGCCATAATTGCTACTAGTCTGCCAGTGATGCTGTGGCGCGTAAATAGTGCACCGATGTTGATATTTTTTGGTTGCGGGTTAAATCTTGTCTGGTAGCAGTGATACGGCACTGAAAGAAAGATAGTGTACGCGGTTCATAAAATTTGAATCCCTCAAAAGAGTTTTTGGATCTGAGAGCCGTCAAATACTCCAGCTTTAAGTTTTTCGTTGCTCATTTCAAAAAAATCTACTGAAGTAATTGAAACAATAACCATTGATTTTTGATGTCTTCACAAATTACTTTGTTAAATCTAACTTAATGTGGAGAGGAGGGATACTAATCTTTTTTCCAAGAGGATCATTGATGATGTTGGCTTTACAAACTGTCAAATCAATTTTTGTGGGCCACTCTTTCGTCATCCAGTGGTCATTTCGAGCACCGCTTCCTCATGCAGACAAAAACAAAGATATTTGGTAAAACCACTCTGTCACTTCAGTAAAAAATTAATCATTTTGATATCAATGCGAGTAACTACTCGTGATTACGATAGCTTAGATTTTTCAGCTCCCGTTTGGTATTACCATGTTCTTTTTTGAGCGTTCTTGAGTTGCCAGTCGGAACGGAGGCTGTAACAAAACGCACTTCAAGCTTCCCTTGGAACTGTCAATCAATAGTCGCCAGTCTTTAGATCTCTATTGAGGTACTCCCATAATTAAAAGAAACCCTTTAGCATTTTTTGATAAACTAAATCGTAATAAGGAAGAAGCTCTTTTTCTGGTTTGGTAAAATATTACTGATGGAACTTTGCCAACGCAATTCTTGTCTTTATGCCTGTATCTCTCAAGCTTCTTTGGAGAGATTACGACCCCTGACGAGATTGCTCAGCTCTTCCTGGTTAAATTGACTAGATGTTGTGGAGCTTCCCTTTAAGAATACTTCCATTACTACCGCTGGAGCTTTCTAACAGTTCATTGACATGATCTTGTTCGATTGATTTGGCACGTGACCAAATCGAGACACAGGTCCTTCTTCCCAGTGGAGTGCAGGACGCCTAGCAGATTCTACATCAGGACAATTCTATTGCTTTTTCTTATGTCGATTAAACCCCTTTATATCTACCATTCAGAAGTGACAGTCATCTAAGTGATGTGTTGCGTATCACCCCACCATTGCTACACCAACCCTAAAACTTGTCTTTCCATATGTCCACAAACGCTGATGTGCGAGGCATGTTTGTTGGACAAGATGCGGTGCCCATGGTTTGTCTTGGTCGCTAATCTTAACTTTAAAGTTAGCAAGGAACACCTTACGGACGAAATCGGTTGTAGCTCTTGTAAGACCTGATGATATATTCTCCACAAATGTAGCAGAACTTGTCAGGATCATCGCACCAACTTTTTCTTGAGCAAATCATGGTATTCAATATAACTTACAATGTTAATCTAATATTTAAAGCGCAATTCTGTCTACACGTCCTGTCACGTACTATGGTGTGACAATCACCCTGAAGTAGTGATCAATCGTACCAAGTTTCATATTTGTACGTCCAGTAGTTTTGGAGGAGCTAAAGCAGACACACAGACAGACTGACGAAATTGCGCGTGATAGCATAGTTATAATTCAACCAAGCCAAAGCAGTTTATTGCAATGACGAAATTTTTCAAAAACATTAAGTAGGAAATACGTCATAGCGTTAACATCACAAACATTAGAATAGATTGTGATAGTTCTGTGTAATGTTATACCCAGTGCTTCCTTAAAACGCGAAAAAAGTGCGAATTTGCGAAATTGTGTTCGGCAGATTATTTCATAAAATTGTGTTCGGCATAGTCGTGATAACCTGCCTAACATCCCATTATTTCATAAAAGTAATATTTCTCATGCTCATGTCGGACTTCGGCACAGGATTACTTTTATTTAGATGCGCTGTTAACTAGACATTCTGAAATGCTTACAAATTGCTCTTGCAATTTGAGTAACCAAATTTACCTAATGTAATTTATGAAACAGAAGTAGCCAGGTGTTTTGCCGCTGCTGCCTTTTTAGTAACCGAAGGATGCTTGTTTTTGAACTTTTTATGGCTCACATAATCACCCTGATTATTACGTCACCGAAGCACATTGTCATGGTTTTGTTACTTTCCCTGGCAAATTTTGAAAACTCGGCGCTTACGCCCATACAATTGCTGTTCCAACTTGTTTGTAGGTTATCTTCGAAGATCCTTGATGCGCTGTTAACTCGAGTTTCTGCTGCGAAAGGTTTAGCATAGTAAGCATGATACAACTCGTAAGCTGGCGTCTTGATCGGATTAAAAAATAAAGATCATTCGTGACAGAGATGATGGCCTTCATCAATAATTTTCTAATCGGTGGACCATGGTCTTCACTGGGCCAGCACTTTATTTAGCCTTCACATTGAGTGAAATTGGAAAACTTTTTCTTGACTTGATTTTATATTTTAGTTGGACAACAACCCTGAAATTTACTTTGATAACTTTTTTGAGGTCGCTCATGAAAACGAGAAAAATATATAACCGGGTCACGTGCCTCTGTGCATTTCGAAAATGGGCCAAATGCCAAAAACGGTTGAAAAGCACTGAACTAGATTAAGTGTCATGATCGAACAAAGTACGTTTGAGGGAAAAATGAAGGATGCCGTTATACGTTTAACCAACGTTATCGGCAAACTGCGTAGTATGCAAAGTTAGTTTAGCATATATACTGACTAAATAGCAGTAGGCTACTGCAAGTATCTTTATTTACACCTCTAAAATATGTTACTAAGACTGGTGTAATCGTTTGTTTAGCAATGTCCGCCAAAACTTGATGGCACATTTGCTAGCAATTTCGCACTTGTGCCGGCGGTTACGCACCTACTAAAATATTAGAGGAAACTCAGGCTATACCACTCAAATTCCTTTGTATAGTAATGCAATTTGCTCTTCCGCTAAACCCATAGAACACTAAACACATTCACTGTTTTGCGTGATTGTAAACTTTACATGCCATACAAATTGCTTGTTATAAACCCAACTGAGGAGCCGGCGTCGCCGGCAGGAAACCCGTCGGTAACATTAATGTAGAAATACAGGGTGTCCACAAAGTCTTTAGACAATTAAAAAAATTTATTGATACTACAACTGATGTTGAAAATGTCTGAAATGTTTAAATAATATCAATTAAATGGTCAAGTTTTCATTTAAAACATTAATGAACTCTATCTCTGAAATGATTAAATAATATCAAGTAAATAGTAAAGTTTTTATTTAAAGCATAAATAAATTTCTATATTAGCTCCATTTGTAGCACGGAGGACATCTAAACCATATTAAATTTCAGTCCACGTCCTTCTTAACGTTTCTTCATCAGTTGTCTCCACAGCGGCAGTTATTCTTTCCTTATGGTCACTTATGTCTTTTACTTTGGTGCGGTACGCGCCATCTTTCACATAGCCCGAACGAAAGCAGAGCGGATGGACTTAGTTGGGCTACGACTAAATGACTGACAAATACGCTCGATGCCTTTTTCAGAAGTTTTTGTCCATCCATTCCTCGATTTTAGTAGCAACGTTCCCGTTCCCACAAACTGCTTATGCCAGTTGCGAATCGGCTGACGTGCTGTGGCTCGTTTTGTATATTTAGCTATGAAATTTCTTTGTGCTTGAATATCAGATTTCGTTTTGATAAACCAAGAAACACATTGTGCTTTTTCTCGTGGAGTAGTCATTTTTAACAAGGATTGGAAATCAATTATTTTATTTAGCTAATTCGTCTCTGAAATAAAAAGAGTGATATTATAAAAAACTTTAATAACAACTGATTAACATGGAAAAAGAATTATTTTGATAGCATTTAAAAAAATTTTTTAATGAAATTGTAAAATTGTCTAAAGACTTTGTGGACACCCTGTATATCGGTTCAGCAGGCTTGATTTATTTTGTTAATTTGTCAAGAGGTCCAATGGTGCACATTGGTTCCATAATTGTTGTATCGTTATGACTGTAACTTTCTTAAAACTTAATTCAGTTCCTTACTTTCAAATCCAGAGTTGTTTCACTCCTTATAATTTGAATTCTTTTTTGGCCTGAAAGGATTAATATTCACAGCAGCAGGTCATACTTTTTTAATTTTTGTCAACCAAAATATGTCTATAGCATAATTTCCGAGAAGCAATAAGTAACATATCTCATTCCAGCTATTACGAAACAAATGCCGAATTTGCAGTTCGCAAGACACTTCACGGGTGAACAACAAGCATTTGTTTCTGTTATTTTATTATGTACTGTAAAAGCAAAGAATGAAAAATTTTGCTGAAGTGTGTATTGACGACAGATTTCGGTAGAAGTCAAAATATTTCAATCACTTGGAAAATGGTCTTAAAGTTACAGCAGGTTTAATCTTTTCCCCACTCAGCCAAGATAGTTTTAAAAGTAGTTACACCATACGTCTTCGTTTGCAAAAAATAAAATAATTTTGTTCCGAGGACACTACAAAATCCCCAAGTACTCTCCTTTTCGCAATTAATCACAAATTTCTATTTAAAGTGGGTGAAAAAATCTAGATCGTGGACCAAAACGGACAAACCAATTGTTTTCAAGAAATTAGTCTTTAGAAAAACAAGGAAAGTCTTGATGTTAAGAGTTATGGCAAAAATTACCCGGATTATAATCTCAAAATGTTGTCCTCTTTTTAGATGTTGAAATTATGTTAAAATTACTGTGAATCTAACAAAAACGTAAAAACTCGTCCCTACCATAAGGGAGGAGTTTTTACTTTTCAAAGTTTCTGCAAACTCTTACTTTGCTTTGCGTTTTATTGACTCTGCGAATTCCTCGATATTCAAGGATCCATGGTGAAATAGCACTGATCAACTGTTCATGCTAGCGATTGCTTCTAACTTCACGAGAAATGTCGTCAAAAATCAACAGTGTATGCATTGTTGGAGCTGGGTGTAGTGGACTTGTTTCAGTGAAAAGTTGCTTGGAAGAAGGTTTAAATCCAACTTGCTACGAAATTGCCGGGGACGTTGGTGAGTGTGTGATACAAAATCCAACAATAGGCTTACAATCCCTACATGTATAGTTTTACATTTTGCAGTACTATTTTCTATTATTTTCTTTATTATAGCTTTGAAAATTGTTTTGTCATAAAACTTTGTGCGACGCTGTCATCAGAGACGGATTAACTGTTGGAGGTATCCCTGGGGAAATTTAGTTCCGGTGCCATTTGAGCTCAATGATCGTCTCGGAACGCATCAAACGTGAAATACACACGAAAACCACGATCGCAGCTCTGACACACGTAGTAACCTGTAGGCGACGTATGTACGTTTGGCTTTAGTTGTTTACTTTGCATTTTAAAAAGTACAAAATTATTTTAAAAGCTCGTTTTCTTGCTTTTTGCGTGTGAAAGTCATTGATACAACCTTTAAAGGCGAATGGATGCTGAGGGTCGCATTCGATGGACATAAAGTAGGCACCAAAATTAGGTTTTACTCAATGATGTTTTTGAATTCATTTTTTATTCTCTTCTTGCAAAAAACTATCTTTCTACGGCGCTATTCGAAGCCATCCAATATAGATTTATCTCAGGAACAGCTGTACACGTCAGCTGAATCAAAACCTCTGTAACGGAGACACGTAGAAACGTTGCAAGCTGGATTGAACCCGACCGCGCTCTTCTTCAACGGTGACCGGGCAAGCTGGCCTTTGTAACAGAACTCCCCTTATTGAGGAGAACACTTCAGAGTTGGACCACTTTTAGCCTACACAGACTGATCATTTTTAAGCGAACCAGCTGATATTAAAAGCCATACACCAGGACAATGGTTTACACATATCACTATTAGCTATGATCACCCAACAATATTAGCGTAACCAAAAGCCATTTTTGGAGGGGTAGGGGCAGGGAGAAAAAATATAATGTTCAGTCTCTGTTGTTCACTTTTGGTAGCTGTCCTCTTTTACCCCTATTTTGTTAATCTATACCTCGAATTTGTTTGATGACTTATTTTATTGTAGAGATTAATTTTTTAATCCCTATTTTTATCGATCTACACTTCAAAATTGTGAAATAACCTTTTTTTGCACATGGACGTTTTTGTAGCCGTCACACTTCAAAATGCCTTTGTTAATGGGGTCGTAAAAATTTCTTTCTGGGCAATTTCCTATGCGCCCACCCATCCCCATTAGCTTCGGCTATGCTGAACAAATAGTGCTGGTAATGTTGGCCATAGTCACTAAACAGAGAGCTCCAACTAAGTCGGCCTAGCATGATATTCAAACAGCTTAATCAAGAAGGGCGGTCTCAACTCCTCAATCTTTTTTTCAATAAATACTACTGTTGTGAATTGACATATTCCAACTGACTAATTTACTCTTAAAGCGTAACGATTTTACAACCCAGCATCAGCGCTCGGCAGCCCATCACCTTTGCCCAAGCCCCTTAATTATTAATAGCCTATTACGAATTAAGAGTAAACTTGTTGAGTCACTTAAAACACTGTAATGTGGCCTTTCACACATCATTGTGTCGAACAATCATCGCTCTGATGTACACTGGATAATGCAGCCTGCTTTACAACATCATTTCAAATGCTGTGCTCCTTACATTGAGGATTTGCTAAAAAAATTCGGTAGGTACCGTATATTTGTTTCGAAATCAAGAGGTCACCTTTTTGTTTATTTCATGGTGGTTTCAGGTTCTACTTTCACAAGTATGAGAATTGAGAATTTAAACGGCAGAGCAATCGTAAGTTAGCCAATAACAGCTCTTGCGTAATCGTGTGCGCCAATCAGTGGAATGTACACATTGCTTTACCAGCTTAGAAATGTGAAGCTACTCAACCAGCACCTCGTAAGAAATAATTTTTGGGTACCCATCAATGGCCGTCCGCCTTGTTAGTGATGGGGCTACCAATCTGCAGTTTGTATTCATCACTGTTTCAAAATGGACTGCCGCTTTACCCTAAATCCTAATTTTAATTAGGTTGACGGTATGAACCTGGATTGTCTTTCATGCCGTACCTCCATCCCAAGAAAGAGGAAGAATAAGCCCACTCACTCAAAGATATGTCTCGACACAACACGCTATTGTTTGGAAGGAAGCGTAGCAGGAGACTGTTTATGTGTTGTTAAATGATTCGAAAGATCAAGGATAGATGACATACAAAGTTTTTCCAAATATGAAGGAATATACATAATAGTGGGTTATACGTACAGTTTGCTACAATTTACAGAAACTCGTGATTATATCCAGAACACTTCACTGTTACAGAATAATTTTGCTCTCCGAATACTTTTGATTATGTATCAGAATAATCAAGTATATTTCCCTACCAGTTTGGACCGTGCTTTTTTCTCAACCGGAATTACTTAATACAAGCAGTAGTGGTTAAATGGTGACTCATAAATAATACCTGCGCTGCCTGTGTGAATCATAACAATAGCATCTAAACTTTGGTTAATGGATGCAGGCAACAAAATATTACTCGCATTAGAAAACATCCATTGGTAGCTTGAGCATTCAATATCAATGATCACTGACGACGTAATTCTCACCATACTGCTGGAATTCTCTGCTTTAAACCACTGAACCGCCACAGCATCATGTTTCGAAGTGGTTTCGACATCAGTTGATTTGCCCACGTCGATCTTAACCTGACTGTAACTTTGCCACTGGACACCATCTGTTAGATGTTGAACAATGCGCATCAAACTGCAGCTACAAGGATTTTTCTATCCTCCTTGCTTACACCACGCAACTTTGTATCAAAACGACATGGCCGCTGTTACGCAGACAAAAAGAGTTTGTTTGCATACACACTCCCTGTATGGCTAATTATGGCATTTTTTTGTCAACCTAGGGTAGGGTTTTTTCACCAGGGGTGCTCGCTCGCCTTAAGGCGTGCGAGATCTGTTGCTAGGAGGTGCGTGGATGGTGAAATATTAAGGTTGGTTATATAAATATGCAGCAATTATATATGCAGCGGATTTCAATTTTACAAATAGAAAATTTCTGAATTTTAATTTCGTTTGGAAATGTACGAGAGCGGCAAAGTGTAATTTTAGAATGAGGTGCGAGAATCGGTTAATAAATTCAAAGAGGTGCAACGAGGAAAAAGTTAAGAACCACTAAACCAGTTGGCTTGTAACCTCGAGTTGGCTTCCTTCCAGACAATAGCCTGTTGTCTTGCAACATTACTCAAAAGCTGTTGTTGGTTCGCTAGCGATTACCTATCGTTAAAATGCTTGAGATGGGAAAACCTGTTAGTTACGTTTTTTTTTATTTAACGCGATACCGCCACTGATGTAAGCGTCACAAAAAGCAATCGAAAGAATGAGTTTTAATGCAATATTAAAAGTTCTGCGCTACCAACAGATTATTTTTATATTTTGGGCAACACGAGGCTGCTTGCTACATTTAAGCCCTTTATCGAATTTGTGCCCTAAGCATAGAAAATTAACGTCAATTCTTAAAAGTATATTTGCATTACATAAAATTGAACCCCAATCTGTAATGGAAGAGAAACGTTTTCCTTGGGGAACAGCGCGTGTGGGCTGCATGGGATTTTGATACCAATCAACATCCTTGTTATATGATTGTCTTCTAGGAGGATTATGGAACAGAGAAGAGAGGATCCGACTTGAGATGAAGCCCTTTTTGTACACGTCACTGGTTACAAACTTCAGCAAAGCCAATAACGGATTTTCGGATTTTGCGTTTCCAAAGGTATTTTGGAAGTGTTGGACTTCATAACGTATTCTTTAAGTCACAAAAAAGGCTTCCCATAAATATAAAGAATCTTGTATGCAGTCAGACACACTGTGTGAATAGTCTACTACTATATACAGGGTGTCGGAAAAGTTACTGTGCAGTAGAAAATATTTTAAAGAATGGCTGGTTTTGTGACGCAATATTTTGGTGCTAATATGAAAACAAGTTAGTCATTATAAAAACAACTAGTTTGTGAAAAGTTGCTGTGCAGTAGAACCGTATGTGAGCCAGTTAAATGAGACTGAGCTGGAACAAGGATGGTTCCAACAAGACGGAGCAACTGCACATACTGCTTGTACATCACTAAATTTTTTGGAAAGCATCTGTGCTAACCGCATAATTTCACGTGGAATTTGGCCTGCTAGATCTCCAAATTTGACTTCTTTGGACTATTATCTCTGGGGTGCACTGAAAAGTTGAGTGTATGAGAATAATCCCCACTATCTGGGAGAGTTAAAGACAGCAATTATCCAATGCATCCAACAGATAACACCCGACATCCTCCTAGATGTGTTCAGTAATTAATATGTAGCGTCTAGTGCAAAAATGTCTTAATTTCAATGGAGGACGTTTCCAGCATTTCCTTAAAACAAACTGTAATATCGAAAACAAATGTAGCTTTTAATAAATAAAAATTGTTTTGCCTAAATGTTTTCTGATAAACTTTACTGTAAATATATTGAATTTCTATGTACCCATACAGCACAGTAACTTTTTGGACCTCCTGTACTTGTGATGTAGAGTAAGCCTATCACAAATGCTACTGCCAACTAGAAAGAGCTGCCTGCTGTAAAATGCCTTATTCAAGGGCACTGTACGAACAATCTCGTTGAACAGTGATCTTAGTTTCGAATTCTCCCAAAAGATTTTGTGTATTGGTATGGAGATAGCTAAAGGCTGTTTTAAATTGAAACCTCATACCATGAATTCGATCTCATTTCTTTTGAGGAAGGTCGGCAGCGTGGTGCCAGGGTCATCGAATGTTCATGCGCACAAGCTGGGGAATAATTGCATTGTTGTGTTCTAGGGAAAACCACCTTGTCATGATTTTCTCGGTTTGGCGGATTCTTGCAAGCAGTAAAGTTAGTTGAAGTAATGCCAAGCAGTTGAAGCGGAAAGTTGAAACCAAAAAACTCCAATACCGTTTTGAAATATAGTTGTATGCTTTACTGCAAATAGGGAATACAAAAATGCTGTAAAGAAAATAGATACTGTAGAATGCCTTCTTCATGCACATTGCAAACCTGCAAGCGCACGACAAAATAACCAGTCTTACCTTATTTTTTTCGTTGAAAAAACCAAGCCATTGCTAGCGTAGCCTATTTTTAAAAAATGAATAAAAGAAAAAAAGAGCCTGTAAGCTAAATTTGTCTTCACTACAAATTAGAAAGTTTTAATAGGTCTATTTGGGGCTTTGAGCCATGTTGTATGACTAAGAGGGAGTAAATTATTTTGCTTAAAAGAAGTTTTTTCATCGGGCCCCCTCTCTTTTTTGAACATCAATTAATAAGCTTTGCCTTAGCTCGAAGTTTACAATTTTAAACTACTTTAAGTAACCACTTTAGGAATGGCCCCCCTTTCTTCCATGGCACAGAGTGCTGGAATATCACAAAATGTACGTCCATCATTATGATTTAACACGTCACATGAAATTTAATACAAAAGTAACAAAAATATACAAGTCAACCGCTTATGAAGAAACAGGTAAGAGTCACTTTACTCAAAATTGAACCTTACATCAATTCTGTTTTTTCTGTTTCTTTATGTTTTTCGCATTCCGGGCAGCTAAGGCAGAAGGGCTGGTCACATCACTAGCTGTTTCCTTTGTCAACGTCGGTAATTCTTGTTTAAAGCTACCTAATATACAATCGAGCCTATAATGTTGCGACTTAATTAAGTTCGCAACACATACAAAAAAAGTAAAAACTGCTTTATTGGCGTAATAGTTGGAGCGTTTCTTGAATGCAGTTAGTTGTTGATTCAAATCTCGACCAGATGATCATAACAAAGACTTTTAAAAATGGTGTTCACACTTCCTCTGCTTGTTGCTTAGCACGAACTGGATAGTAAGGAGAAAAGCCTGAAAATTTGCGTGTTGTGCCATCGGGAAAAAGCATTAACGAAAGTCACCATCACATTGCGTGGCCAAGCAGACTAGCGGTCACGGTGGCCGAGCAGACTAGCAGTCGTACTACCAAAGCACAAGTTTGTGAGCATGAATGATCAAATTATGACGAAAAGAGGACTAAATTATATTATGTAGCATTCAAAAAATTAAACTGATATTAAATGCTAGAGATGTCAGCATCGTCGGGATGCGAAATGCAAAAAATGCTCTGCTAAAAGTTTGGCCTACCCAAACTGATTTTTGTACCCCAGGGTGTTAATCAATTTTTTTATGTGCATAACCACAATTCCACAATAATTAAAGGATCATGGATTGTTGAGACTTTAAATCTGATGGATGACAAAGTTGAAGTAAAAGAGTTTGACGCTGTCATTGTAGCAAGTGGAAAGTACAGCTCTTCCAAGTTTCCAGAAATTCCTGGATTTAAAGAAAATTATAAAGGAAAAATGATCCATAGTTCCGAATACCTTGGAAACAAAGGATATGAAGGTAAAACATTAATAGCGCTTTAAATCTCAAGTTGAATTTTTTAATTGATTTTGTGAGTTTCATCCTACAAAAAATGCAACGTCGCAAGCATGCTGTTTGCTAGTTTATTGTTAGCCCCAATTAGGGGTGCAACCACAGACAGGAGCCAAGGGAGCTGAAATCTTTCTTCGCTATATTGTGACGAAATTAGATAAGAATTGTATTGTTGTTAGATAAATACAAAAAAGCGAAGCCAGGATGTAGACTTGTATACAAAGAGGGCTGGCTTCTGAAAAACATTTTATTTAAAGGTAAGCCCAGATTGTTACCTGAAAAAATTGTGCCCTCTAAATGTATTTTGAGTTCATGAGAACAACAACCAGACTATACAGAAATCTGCAAAGACGCAACTAGAAAGGAGGGTGATTTTGGGACTGAAGTCCTATGTAATGTAGCTTGGAAAAAATGTTAGCAAATTTTAATTGGTAAGAAATTGTGCGATTGCTATTTCTAAATTTATTTAAGCTCCCGAAATGATAAACTAGACGATGGGTCTATTACAATGATAGGTAAAACTTAATCCTTTCCTCCATCTCAACGATTATGTGTGCCACGTAAGTGAAGCTAAGTCTGTAAACCGTGACACGTAATTAGGGCGTCTGTTTCATGTTTGTTTGAATGCCGTTGTGAAGTAAAAGAGTCGGAGTAAAACCATACTTTTTTGTTAGAAGTAGGAAAGGTAGCAAAGGAGATCACGATTCAATATCCCAATATAAATTGCGTTAGAAAAAGACAATCGATGGCCGTTGTAACCAATGCACATTTTTGTTGTGAATGATGACGTGGCAATACTAACTTAAAATCAGTATGCTCGAGTTTAGGATTCATTCAGCGACCTAATGCCAAAGCTCTTCCAATACGATCTTAGAAAGCTTACTCTACCCTATTACCGTTTAATGTTTCAGTTATTCAGTATATCATTCGCCGCCATTTGCTACATTACCTAACGTTCTTCGTAAGTACATCTTTGAGCTTCCATTGAGCACTTGTTAAGTGTCAGCCGCTGCAGTGAGGCGAAGAGGAATTTTTGAATTGATAATAGTGCGAGCTTGTTGTAGTGTGGTAAGAGTTGGGGTTGTAGTTGAACTTTCCCATCTCCACCCCAGCAAGTATATCTTACAAAACTTAAAATGCTTTGAATGGAATGGTATCTTATATCAAATTTCCATGTTTCTGCCACCGAAAATCTTTGCGTTTATGAATAGAAAAGCTTTTGTCTGAGCCCCTTTCCACATTGCCATTATGGCAGTAGTGATGGCATGACGCCCGGCTATCGCGGCACTCGGCCTACGACAAGTGAGAAAATTATTATTAAACAAGAAATATTGATCTTGCAATAGGCCTAAACCAAACCAAGCTATTCAGCCTCGAAATCGCGAGCCGATTTTTAACAGCATTGAGTTCTTTTTTATGATATACGTTGCCTGATCTTTATTTTTAAATTTCTTGGACTATTAATCTTTCCACAAAGAATTAAATTGCTAAGATTAATGTGAAACAGTATGAGATGAGCTTTTCAAGTTTGCGCTTTGTGATCCAATCATAACACGCGTCGATCACAAGGACATCTATGGACGATTACTGACTTGGAGGACTGTCATGTAACGTGACAGCCTTTCAACTTTCCATTTTTCATCATATATTCTTGCTGTAGACCAGGGGTCGGCAAACCGCGGCTCTGGAGTCGCGCGCTGCTCTTTCATCCTGATACGGCCACACTAAAGGGCTTTAGAAAATCTATACCAGCTCGAGCAACATCCGATATCACGACCTTTGAAGTTGATTTCAATAAAAGGTTTGCACCTTGAGAAAGAGCGAAAACAAGAATTATACAAAAGACGGCATGAAATAAGCCGGAAATGTTGATCTCCGAAAAAAGGTCTTTCAAAATTTTTTTGCAAATGCTTCATTTTACTGGTCCAGAAATATTTGCGGCCGCTAGTGTTTTTTGTGGAAACCGGGTCCATGTGTTTTTTTTTTGGGCGTCAAATGTTACCGATCCCTGCAATAGACGACAGCAGTAGGTTACCATGCCGCCTAATGGCATATGATGTTTGACAAAATGTTTCACCTAGGTTGTATTAGTGTAGTTTTTGATAGCTCCCCTCTAGATAAATTCTGGTTGCGTGCCTTGGTTGCGTGCCTGTCCCTAATAGCGCAGGAATTTTTCTAACGTATTGAAACTCGTGAGATGCATGCATCCACAAACATGGGGATTTGAAGAGAGTGACGCTTTAAGGTTTCTTAAAAAGATATCCGACAAAATTGACATCTCTTGGTAGTCTTAGTAGATGAGCCACAGATGGGATCATCAAAAACAATGATTGAAAACGCATCATTCGCATGCTCAGCGACCGAGAGAGTCGAAGGGCCTTGATTATTGATATTTGTAGCAGATTGGACGCATAGCCTCTTACAATTTCTGCCAAATGTTTTTAGATAAATCTATCTTAGTGATCGGGGGATCCAATTCCGGATGTGATATTGCAGCAGATTTAGCAGATGTTGCCAAAAACGTTTTCTTGAGTGCCAGAAAAGGAACATGGCTCCTCCCAAGAATAATTACTGTAAGTATGAAGATTGTCGGCAGCGTGGGACGATGAACTGATCGCCAAATTTGTTGCTTAAATTCTGTTAGTTGAGCTCCCAAACCGGTATCTTGCGTCTGCAGGAGGAATGCAAGTTTACGCTTTATGATTGATTTATGGCTCAGGTTGATCGCTAGGACATCTATGGATGGTTAGTAGACCGGAAGACAGTAATGTTAGTTGGCAGTCTTCCAAACCCCCCCTTCACCTTTTGTTTAATGGTTTCGATAAGTTTTCATCGTGTATTCTTACTGTCGATTTTGCATTTGTTTCTGGTTATACTACTACTGCAGCGTACTACTAAAGTTGCTGTCGTGGAGTGCAAATTTCATGTCTTCTTTGGATAAAACTGATCGACAAAAACAATTCATTAATTTGACTGCACTTTTGTTGAATAACCAATCAACTGATGTGAACTTCGGTTACTATTGAAACCTATCGTTGTTATATTGTTTGCGTTGTAACAGATTTTGTTTCAGAATGGAATACCATTTGACCTTGGAATTCTAAATCGTTTTAAATTTTATGCTGTTAACTATCTTCCTTCTTTTGCGATGGCTTTGGGTTCTCGTAGTTACAGACAAATTGTTTACAATCGTTTGGATCATCAAGCTGCTGGAATAATTCCAAAGTAATTATTTAATTTGAAAAAAGCTTATTTTGTCAAAAGCTATTTGTGACTTATCAGGGAAGGTATCGCACCAAATGGTGAGCATGGTATCAAATGGTCGCATCAAGCAAAAAAACGAAATCTGAACGTTACCCTGCGATTGGTCTGCATCTCTTAATTAAAAAATGGCCATTGTACATCACAAGCAATTTTTCTCCTAGCTACAGCATGCAGTCATTTCTAGTGTTTCCTTTCAAGTCTTACAGAGTGTTTACCGTATACCAGGGGTGGGGGAAAATTTTCTTAGTCGAAAGCCGCATTTATGTTTACCGGAAATCACATAGGCCACGGCTTGAAAAGTACCCATGAACGTTATATTAGCAAGTATGTTTATTGATAACATTTAGTGACTGCACTGAAGTTGTTTATGATATGATATGAAATGAGGTTCTGGTTCCACTATCGTTGATTTTAAGATTAATTAGTCATCCTGGTGAATGTCCCTTATCTGAGATCTCAAACGGTTCTTGATTTGTGTCATGCATGAGAATGCTGATTCATAGCGGTAGGTTGTACTCAAGGAAGATAACATTTTTTGACCATGAGACAATTTAACTTCAAATTTCAGACTTATATTGCCCTGTGTCACAAATACGTAAATTTGCGTTAAGGAATAATTTTACATATGTATAGAGTCGTAATCTGTTTGTTTTGCCGTGATTATTTTATTTGTAAATCTGAATTGTTTGTAGCCCTAACTTGCTAAACTGTTTTAAAAAAAAAAGGACCTTTTTTCTTTCGGATTTATAATAATAGATTTGAAACTCACACGTCTTTCTGACATCACAATGGGTGTCCACGTGACTTTCCCGCGTATTCTAGTGATTCTTGCTTCTCGAAGATTTTCCTTTTTATTATTGTTATTACCAATTATGTAATTTATTAACGGTGTTTTTCCTGTGTCACGTGATGTTCTAGCAATTTCTAGATTATATTTTCCAGCCGTATATATAATGCGGCAAGATTTTGTTCATTCATTCAGAGATTTAGAGATTGAGTAGTAGATCAGAGTAGAGTAGAAATTAGTGTTGAAAAAGGCGTTGTTGTGTGGTGATTGTTGTGACAGGAATCAAGCGATTATTTTGGTGGCTTAGTTATAGTTAGTCTCTGATATTTAATTATTGAAATCTTTAGTTCTGTGGTTTGGAAAGCGAAGGGATTCGAAGTTATAAAGTGGTTTGTGAATATATTGTTCTGTTCTCGATCGAGAAGTGCGCGGGTTAAAGTATCTTAGCGGAAGCCAATCTTTTCCTAGCTATTAAGTTGCAACCAAACTCAACTATTCGATCGATACTGCAAGTCGCTTCAATTCAAGGAGTAAATTGAAACTGAAATAGAATCAAAACTCTATTGCAAAACGCGACACCCTGACGAAGTCTCGGAGAGGGGACGAAAAGCTTTGGTGTTTTATTTTTGTTGTTAGTTTTATTATGTTAGCTTTCTTATGTTAAATAAAGTATTGCTTGTATTAGGTCTTACAAATACTAAAATAATGGTATTTGTTATCTTTTGTAAGTTTTGCGAAACAATGAAATCGTAGTCGAGACGATTACAAGACGAAATAATCCTAATCGAATTCAATTCCATGGTGTGTAACTGTAAGCGTAATCGCAATGGACCAAAAGGAATGTAGTTTGTACATCTTTGCAAGTATATTTGCAAGTGAGTAAATGGCTAAAAAACCCAGGATACTCTTTGAAAGGGCCTCATGCGGCCTGAAGGCCACTCTTTTCCGCCCCTGGTTTACAACCACGTAAAAAATGTTTTGTGTTGCCGTAATAAAATGAGTTTGCATATACATTTAAACGTTTAAGTAATCACTGCTTTTCCCTTTGTTTGATAGTAACAGCGAGAATTGCTACAGGCTTCCATTATAGATAAGCACATGATGTATTGCGAGACTTCTTTTCTTAGGCGTATTTTTAAACAACCTTATGATTCGTTGGATAAAGTCTTTTTAGTGGCTCACCTATACAGCATTTTCCCTGCAAATTTTCGTAATACAAAAACTGTTCTCGGTAAATTTGACGCGATATTGCCATCAATAAGATTGTCGCAAATAGCTTTTGGCCGAACAGATTCTTTCTAAGATATATTTTTTTTTATACCAAACATAGGTGCAGCCAGGTGGAAATTGAAGGGGTCAAATTTTCCCCAAAACTGTTTTAACTGGATGAAACAATTAAACTATATTTAAGCAAAATAGAAACAAAAATGCCATCTCAAAAATAGGTTATTCTATTTAGAATGGGGACAAAGTTTCCTAACAAAACAAAAATTTGCAAGAAAAAAGGTCCTCGGCCAAAATGAAAGGACAGAAAGTCCGAAAGTGGTCTGTATTTAAAATTTCTGTAAAACTTTGGCCCTTCCTGGCTGCACAAATTCCACTAAATATGCCCTTGATTTATAAAATATTTTTAAACAAATTAGAACATCTTACAGTACTCAAAAAATCTTCCACGAAAGCAGCAAAGCTAATATAGCAGTTGTATCGCATTCAGTTTATTGCAGTGAAGAAAAAAATGTATGTACGCTCGACCCTCGTTTTTCCGCGCTAGATGGTGCCGGAACCTGTCCGGATAATGAAAAAAACCGAATAACTCATGTATTTATGTAATGCAAATAAATGAAATAACTGTCCTTAACAATTTGTACAATGCATTTACATTATTTACAGCATTAAGAAAACTTGTTATTCTTGATTCATGGCCTCAGTATCTGAAGAAAAGCTCTCGAAGTCACCACTGGCACCCAGGCTCGGGGTTATTTGAGGCTAAGGATGTTTGACGGCGAACTGGAGAGAAGAAGTTACGAACGTCGGTAGCTATCTATCTGGCATTTCTGGCAGTACGCAAGGCGGGCGTTGTTTGAATTTATTTGTCGGCCGTCTGGACTCACTGTTCGGATGAACCGAAATCCGGATTGACGAGGTCCGGAAAAACGAGGGTCAAGTGAATACGAGTAGACATAATAGGAAGAGGGTGATTTCAGTGGTAGTGGCGAGAGTGCTCGATGAACCAAGCGTCAGAGCTAAATAATAACTAGTGAAGATCACAATTACATAAAAATTAGTTGCTTTATGTTACCGTGATCTTCAATAGTTATAGAAATAGGAAGAAGTCAAACTGGTTTTCGATAGTTGTGTTGAAAATTTCATTTTACAATTGGCTGCTTATACGTCTGTTACTTCCTTTGTAAAGGCAGTTGGAAGCGCTGTAAATGCCTACCATCAGCTCTAGTAATCATAATTGCTTTTGTAGTCAAAGGCAGATAGAATTAAGACCACAGAATATGGAAGAACATCCTCACAGAGCCGCTGAGGTTTACGAGTTACTGACGCCCAGGTCAACTAATTGAAATATGTTTTAAGATCTCCTCTCACTGAACGTCTTGCTACACGAGCTGTCAACGACCTGCTGCCCAGTAAAATTTACGCCGGAAAGGTGAAAGCCCGTCCTGGCGTAAAAGAAATCGATTCTTCGAATAAAGTGGTGTTTGTCGACGGCCAAGAGGAGGAAGTTGACCTCATAATTGCAGCAACAGGATTCGATGTTGAGATGCCATTTCTGTCAGAAGATGTTTTCCCAAGTAAGACTATTCAGAATGCATTGATTAACTGCGTTCCTATTTGACTGTAAAGAAGAAATCTTTTTTCATAAGAGCTGCTGTATAGAAGTGCGACTAGATGAAACAAAGCGACTGAACTACAAGCCTTAAAACAACGGCTTTAATCCACTATAATATTTGATACTTTATATAGAAGTTATCCTAATCGAATCTAGTCTCGTCAAGGCGGAAAGTGAAACAGGAAATTACTCTAGTTTAACCGATGCTGCGGCCTTTTACACATGAAGCAGCGCTTTTAATATTTGTGAAAAGTTACCTTTACAACTTGCTGTAACCAATGTTATCACTGGCTGTTGCTGAATCAACCCATCTAGTGATATGCTCAAACATGGCTGCTGAATAATCACAACTGATCGATTTAAAGGCCGTATGAAACTATGCGCGTCGGCAGGGGGCTGTGGCTCTTCCCTGGAATAGAAATAATTTCCATAGCTTATGTAAAACTAGCTCATATGGAGAGTGACTTAATAAAACGGAAAGCAAATTACAGCAACCGGTATTGCTATTCCCTCTAAAAAAATTTCTGCCGACGCTCCTGTAAACAACTCATAAAGAGGTGTGTTTCAATGTATTCTAATAGTAAAAGAAATATCAAGTGTCGAACTAGGATAGCTGAAGCGGTTGAGGCTGTGACTACGGTATAATATTGCACTGTGCGTGTTAGTTAATAACTATTATTGGTCTGGTTTGCATGGATGTGGGTACAAACTCCATCTCCACGCTTGCTTGAAACAGAATTTCGGCAACGTGTTACTCTATAACTTCGAGTTACAAACATCAGCTGACAATATATGTTTAATTATTCGTGTACTGTTCAATAATCAATTACTGGTTTTGGATGCATGTTTATTTCTAATTTTTTTAATTTAAGTGTTAGTTTGATTCTCCAATAAAGCCATGGCAATCTGGTAACTTCCAAATCTTTTCTATAAGGTTTCTTTTTTCTTTTTAGTTATTGAACACTCGACGACCTCGCCCGAAGGGCACTGTTAGGGACGTTAGGATTAAGCTTATGTGTTCAGCCGGCTTCGCATTAGCAGAAACTCTGAAAACAGTAATGAAAAGTTGATCCTTTTTCCGCACATCCAATTTTTGTTCCAAAGTCAAGTGTACTTTCAACAAAGATCGAGCCAAAAACGTGGACTGAATAGGCATAGCCATTATTCCCAACATATTGGTCCCTCTATTCCTTAAATCAGTAGCCTATGGAGGCAAAATCCAAATTAAACTTGGAGAATGGCGGCGGCAAGTAGCGATTGCTTACACTCTTACCACAATTTGGTATTAATTAGTGGTCTATTTCACGACTTAGCGCGCTCCCTTATGTAATTTAATTTGTTTCTTTAAATTACCTGGCTACGCCCTAGGCCTATGTGTTCTGTTCATTGCTTGCACGTAGCCAGGGGGGGAGCAAATGGGACCTTGCGTCTCCCCCAGGACCCTGGCAGGCCTATTAAGCTATTTCCAGGCGAAACAGAAGAAGACTGCCATACAATGAGGTTTTACACAGGGTCTTTGTTATCCTTTGATTTCCCCTTAAACTTTCTCAGATCTAATCTGGCTGCGCCATATGTGCCCTGTTCCTTGCTTAGGTTTACCCACGAGAGCAAAGGAGACTTCGATTTTCCTCGAGATTTTGAGGTATGATCTTGGTAGCTCTGTGAAGCAATTTTCAAGCAAAATATCAGCAATTTTTTCCCAAATATGGTGCAGTTTTATCGCGGCAGGGCTGGACATCAACTATGCCTGGTTGAAAAACATTAGTTTAGCTAGCTGCGGTTGTTTCACCGTAAAAGTATTTGTAAAACGAATAACCAAAAGTTGTGGTAAATGGAGTCCATAGTTCCTGTATCCGTATTGATGATCTTTTAACTATTAGTCATGGCTGGTCTTCTTCGTTTACAGTACTTCCCTTTTTTTATCATTAGCTTACTCACTCGGAACAGAATGGATACGTTGATGACCTGGCATTACTCTACTCAGATAAGAAATGGTTTGAAATTGAACAGCTGTTGAAGTCAGAAATGGAAAAATGTTTGCTCCTATTAGGAAAGGTGGATCCGTAAATTCAGCGCTGCAAAAACAACTACTACAGCTTTTTATCTCAACAACACAGAAGCAAACAGACAGCTTAAGATTGAATTTATCACAAGCCACACTATCTCTCTTGGAGTTATGCTCGATTGGCAGCTCACGTACCGTCTACGTCTGGAAGTTAATCTGGCATAAACATCAGCTTGCAATAGCTTTTTGAGATTTTTAGCTGGACCTCATGGTGTTCAATTGCAAAAACTTTGACTCTTTGCACGAGCTCTCGAACCATTGTTTACAGCATGCGGAGTACTCTGCTCTAGTCTGATACCGTAGCAAACACCTAGAAATTGCATGTTTGTCCAAATGAAGCGATGCGCAATGAAATGGATGTGTATTTCGTACTCTTAAGGAATTGGTTCCTGTTTTGTTGGTGTATCACCGCCACACCCACGCAGAGAAACTCTTATCACCGAAACTTATTGGCAAGGTCTCCGCTGTTCCTATCCTCCTGCTACCTGATCGCATCGCCTCATCTAGTTTTCTTGGACGTCAGGGATCGCCTTTTCGACGCTTCTTCATTAAAAAGTAGTGGATATCCTCATTAAAATTTGGAATATTATTTATATTTGGACGGATATATGGAAAACAGCTCGTCCTCGGCGGACGGGCTTTGGCCTCACTCACAAACTGTCCCCCTCCTGGTTTTGATTTCCTATGAAAAGAATGGGTTTCCCTCTGCCGTCTCAGGGCGAGAGTTGGCCGTTTTAACTCTTGTATGGCACGGTGGGGTGTAAAAGCTTCTCTATGTTGTGAGTGTGAAGCAAATGAACAAACAGCCGATGATTTAATAATTTTTCCTCAATCCAGCTTCCAACGGCATAAAAAGCCTGAAGAAACTTCCAACTTTGTGATATTTCATACAAAAGAACCAAAAAAATGAACACTTATAAAACAAAGTCTGATTTCACAAAATATTTTTTATTTTATTTTTTTAAAAGCGTTGGGGAGCAAAGTAAAAAATGGCGTGGGTGTCAAATTGGTGGTGGTTTTTAGACTACAAAAAGAGTGTTAGTGCTAGGCCCATTTCACGGCTTGATGCTCCCTTTCGTATATATATTAGTGATATTAAGTTCTTGCTGGCTGCACTGTTTGCCCTGGTTCCGGCATTGCGAGAAAAGCGGCCGTGCCTCCCCCAAAGTTTTGCACCCGATTTCAGAATGCTTGTTAAGCTATTTTCGAGAAATAATGTTCCCTCTAGGTGCAAATTAGCAATTTGATTGGCTTGCAGTTTTATATCGATTTTTTTGTTTAACTTGGTATTTCATGACTTTTTAACTTCGTCCCTGTTTGCGACCTACTTATTTTTAAATCGAGATTTATCTTAACGTAAAAATAGGTCATCAGTTACAAACATTCATTCATTTTTTCTCTAATCGTGAGGAGAAAAAATAATTTAAAACTGTGAGTGGGGGCCAAAGTGTCTCAAATGTCGGTAGTTTTATTCACAAAAAACGTGTCGTTTTTTTTCACTTGCTAAATAAGGCGGTGTAGGGCACAAATTCAAAATTTGGATGGGCCCGAAGTTGTTTTTGCTTTTAGAGAAATAAGCTATTGACGTCAAGTCTCTGAATGCACTTATGTTTCCTTGCGCTAGTATAGGCGTAATCAGCGAATAGCAACAGAAGCGATTGTTTTTCCCAATAGTAAGGTCGGGAAATCTCATCTGGAGTTCGCACCTACAGTTCAATTATGGACATAAGTTATGGCTAAGGCGGATGATCCACGCATAAATGTTTGAGCTGAGAAGGCGAATAATATTTTTTGCGAGCTGCAGGAGCTCACATTAAAAATATATATTTGTTCCACTTTGTTACACTGATCATTATGGGCTAGAGAATATGATTACTACGGCCCCACACACAATCACACAAAAGCATTGTAACCTAGAACCCACCTGCAGTTCAGCACTTAATGATATGCTCGTACTTGCCATTGCATTATTAAAAAGCAGATTTATATCGGTATGTTAGTTCCGTAGTATATCATTGTACTTTGACATGCAGCATATCAGCAATTTATGCTTGCTTTTAAAACGATAGTGAATAATAAGTAAACTTGCGGTTGCTATTTTTACTTAACTCTTAGCACACAGCATAATGATGTCACAAAGGTTTTTTGAAGTCTTCAAAAATAGAATAGCAAAAGATTAGTTATAATATTAGTAGAAATATGACAGCCAATAAACCAGTAAGCATTTTATTTCAATACGTTTCGCTTTTTACTTAAAGTGTCATTTATGCTGTATTAGAAAAAATTCTAAAAAAGTTCAAATATAAATGTTTGATTTTTCAAGTTAGTGATCATTGGTTCTAGATACCACGCGGCCCACCAAAAATTATCAATGGGTCAAAAATCGGACCGCGCCCCACAGTTTGCCGAGCACTGTTTTAAAGATTGAGTTTAGTCAGACGCCTGACATTTCAGTAGAAAGGAATTCTAATCTGCCGTACACCTACAGTTCAGTTATTTATTTTGCAAAAAAATTTATGCCGGATGATATTACTCTAATATATGTTTCATCGGATCTTAGTATATGGTACCTTGAACATCGAATTGCGCAAAAATTTGGATGAGCACCTTTTGGAAATCAAATAAAAAAGGAGGCTTTTTGTGTTAAATGAACAGAGAAAATCATTTTTTTAGAGATCAACACCACAATGAGAAGTTTTCTGTGAATTTTTGGGAAATTATTTTTGGTAGAACTGTGCTTAGCAATGCTTGGGTCGCGATACTTGAAGACTAACTTTTTGGGTTGTGCCAAAACGTTTTTGAGACCATTGGTATAGATTAAAAAGTGACGTCAGATGCTGTGTGGTGCGATTTCAGCAAATTCGACAGTTTTCATAATGTAGAGTTAGAATGCATAGCAGCCTCAATAAATGAAACATTATTATAGAATTTCGGACGTTTTCGACGCATCACATCGTCCTCTTCAGAGAATACAAATACACTGCTTATTCTTGAAATTAAACCCGGCAAACTGATATGCTTGTACAAAACCATAACACGCCAAATGCACCAGCACATAGACACACCAATATGACACAATTGTATTGTTAGTGAAGTATAAACAAATGCATAGAATATGGGAACACTAAAACAAGAACAAAGTAAGCGCACAGACAACATATCGGCTATACATTGAGCACATTTAACAAAAAAAAAACAACCGATAAGCATACAATTGTGTGTTTAACTTTGATTTAATGATATATTCATACTTACCATGAACATCTGCTTCGTAATCATTATTGCATTGCATAGTTACAATCATTATTACAGTGTATAATGTAATCATTATTGTATGTCTAATTATATTATTATTTATTGTTTGATTAGTCCATGCAATAATGGTTACGAAGCCGAAGTGTAAGAAGCAACTCTTACTAAAAAAATTTGACCTAAAGTTAAGCGCACAATTGTATGCTTATGTGATGTTTTTTTTGTTCAACGTGCTCAACTTATAACCGGTTCGTTGTATGTGGGCTTATTTTGTATGCATATGTTTATTACGTAGTTAGTAATGCTATTATATCATATTTTGCGCGTTTGTGTGCTTTTTGTGTACAATTACTAGTTTTGCATACGCATATTCAATTGCCAGTTTAATTTCAAGAGTAAGGGAATTTTTATTCTCCGAAATAGGCCATGTGATGTGCCAAAGACGTCTAATTTCAATAAAAATGTGTGATTTATGAAGATTGCTTTGCGTACTAAGATTTCGGAAAAAGTATCTTTTTACCGAAATTTTATTGAGCGTAAAATATGTCGGTCATTTCAAAAGACGTGGTGAACAACATCACCAAATGAACATTTAGGGAAAAGCAATAAAATCCAAAATGGTAGGGGCAGTTAAACGAAACAACACTTATTTTTTTGCTATTTTCATTTAAAATAGCTTTGTAGGAGAGACGTGGCCCTTTTCATACTTGAGATTAAACCCAAGAAGGAAATAGTGCATATAAGACGTAGTCAGGACCTGAAAACTTGTTGGAGGAAATCAAATGTCAAGTTTTGATGTGAAATATGGCGGGATTCAGAAAAATTATCTGTCTTTAAAGCACAAAAGCCTGGTTGATGGGTTTTCCACTTGAGCAATAGCCTAACTCATTGTAGTAAGTGACTAGTACATTTGGATTCCGCGTTATTTTGCCCTCCCTGGTTGCGTTTATGCCGATCAATGACACACGGAGTGTGAAAAACTTTGGGTCATGTAAAAAGCCTACAAATACGACATAGTCGTAACTAGTGGGCCTACTACTTCAGAAAACTAATAGCTTATTTCTGGAGATACAACAGTTACTATGACGTCCTTCCATAAGTTGTAAATTTGTGCCCCCATGCACTTCGTGAAATGAACGGACAAAAATAAGTGAAATTATTGGCTTTTGATGAGTACGCCTAAAAGCAGTTTTGAATTAAAAGTAAAGAAGTCTGGACTTGGGGCATAGTTCATGAAATGCAAAGTTTGAGGGAAAATCAAAAGACAAATTTAGGTCAATATGTCCATCCCGAGGTGAGAAATAATACCAACGTAGGGAAATTTTTTGCTTCGAAATGGGTTCACAGACCTACCGGAATCAAATGCTAGACATTTGGGGAGTCCTGGCAACTTTTGCTCTTTGCCGCGATCAGTGCACACTGCACATAGGTGCAGCCTGAAAGGCCTTGCTCAATACTTGAGAAAATATAAGGAAAAAATCAGCGCTTGTGTCAAATTGCACCGTATATTTAAATACATTTTTAAAATTTTTCTTCCTTTATAGTTTTTATGGGGTCATAAATAAACTTTGAAGGAGAAACATTTCCACCTTTCCTCCTCCAGCTACGACTATGCACGAAACAGGGCAAGTAAGTCCAACTCATGGACTTGAGAAAGTTAAGGGAAAATCAAACAAAAGCAACTCCCCCGCTTGAAATCGAACCGACAACGGAAAAACATTTTTGTATTTTGTTTGAAAACAGCTTAAGTTAACGCACCTGCCTAGGTCAAGCGTGAAAACTTAGTCGTTCCATGGCTTCTTTAGCGCCCGTGACGACAACTCTGCAGGGAACGGAGCTTGTAAGGTCTAGCCTGGAACTTGATGCCACAAATATACTTATTCAAGGGAGCGCGCCAAGTTTAAGAATGGCCTACCACTTAACATTCCATTTCTGTATTTGCAAAATCGATAATTATTTTGGCGCCCCTTCCTCTCTGATGTGCCCCGGTGCTCATTTCAAAGAGCAATATAGGAATCAGAATGAGAGAAATAGGGACTACGTATCTCCCCATAATACTCTTTAACTCGATTATTTTTCAAGCACATTCGCTTCGAATATATTATTGATGATGAAGAACTGCTTCTGCGGTTTCAGTAGCCATGGCATTCTGAGATCGCAATTAGTCTTTCTTGTTGAGAGGTAACAGATCTGAAAGAGACCGTGAGCCTTATCTTTTTACCCACTTGCTTCAGTTGCAGTTGTCAGCTCACAATCCTTGAAAAGATATCATTTGTCTGACACGTAATGGTGGAGTATCCCGTTAAGTGTCAAGTCAAATGACATAACAAGCGTACTGGCCAGCTTTTTCTTCACATTATCTTTTTCGTGGTGAGCGTCAAGTAGGTAAGCTGTGAGTACCCTTTTTTAAGTTTTATGGTCATAACTCGACCAAAAAATTGAACCCAGGTCTACCAATCGCGAAGCCTAGGCTGTAACCATTACACTCATCTTGAAGAAACATTAACTTTTTATTGCTGTTTTCACAACTGCTGTTTGGGTGAAGCTGGCGCTGTCGGCTGAACAGTTATTTTTGACACGGAAACCTGCGGGCGACGGCAGCTCGTTTAATATATCTAAAATGTTCAATATACATCTGGTTCTTACGGCTTTCTTTCTAAGAGGTCGGAAATTAAAAGATCCAGAGATGAACCAGTTAATTGTTTTCTTAATGCAGTATTATTTTGCTGTTGTGTAGTTGCTGATATGAACTTAAACATAAAGCTCGTCTAATCTTCTCCCTTTCTATATGGCTCTTAATTGCAATCATTTACGAAAAGTTGTCATGCAACTTAAAAGAAAAAGTCTTGCTTAAATTATTGGTCTGATTGTCAAGCAGATGCTTTCAACTTCTACTGTAGAATCTAATGAGTTCGGTTTTTGTTAACTTATAAACCACGGGCTTATAATCATGAATCATGGCACAATTCATACGATCCTAGGTTCATGTATTCCGAGTTTCATTTTAGCAACACACCGTGCTGTTGTATCAGGAGCGCGCGCGTGTTCAAAGAAATAAGTGACAATTGCCGCCCTTCTTGTACGAGTTCCAACATGCATAAATAGTTTTGTTTCTCATTTGTTTTTGCAGAAGAAATTTTTAAGCAATCAGTAATTAAGTATTCTGACTTCAACTTTTGCAGGTTTACAAGATTCCAATTTGTATCAATGGATTTTTCCGATTAAACAAACTCACTCTTCAACATTAGTTTTTATAGGCTTGTATCCGGACCAAGGAGGGGCTGCATGCGTTCAACTAGAACTACAGGTATTTCTTTTGTTTATTTGTTCTCTTTTTTTGGACGGAAGCACAGCATGAAACCGTTACCCAGGTTCACACCGTTAACCCAATTGAAATCATTAAAGCTTCAGATTGTTTCGAGTCAGCTTTAATACAAAGTACACACCCCTAGCTCCATCACCCATAAGCCAGAATATCAAAACCTGTAGCAGGTACTGGACACCCAATACCATTTGATTTTGGTATTTCATTTTCATAAAATAAAGCTTCTGATATATCAACCAATCCGGTAAGCTAGCAAGGCACTGCAGTTTGTAAGCCATAAGCCCTAGAAAACAGTTTCAATCTAGGTAAGCTGGAACACGTAATGGTTTATCTTTAGTTGTATGCTTTTCGGTATAAGTGTAGGCATACAAACATTCTGATTTTGATGTCTACTGCCAACCCTAAAGCTTCGATACCGGTAATGCATGTAAACTTAAACTACTACTGTCTGCAATCAGTGGCGTACGCAGGCGGGGGCTCTATGCGCGCGCTTCTCTCAGGAACAATAAAGTGTGTATTTCAGCGATTATTTGCCTAAAATTATCGTCGCACCTCCCCTCAGAAAACTGCGTAACTTTATTGTCGACTGCCATGATTGTAACTGCAGAATGCATTTGCCCATATTTAGCGCTGTGAACGCTCGATCTCCAAAAAAAAGGTCAACACTGGCTATTTTCGCACAATTTTGAGCTATGTGTTCATCGTTCGCCGATCTCGAAAAACAAACGTCTCACCCCCCCCCCTCAAGAAATTTCTGCGTACGTCCTTGTTTGCAATACCATGGCACTGGTGTTAAAAGCAACGTTTTTCAAGGCTCGTTACGCTGCTGGAGTTATGAGTAAAAGAATACAACTGCCTTCAAAGTCAGAGATGGAAAAACATTGGAAAAAATCTATGGTTGCTGCTTCAGATCCCACTGGAGGGTTTACGTTTAAGGTCAGTTTAAAAATACCTCGTCACGAAACAAAACGTTTGTTTGAGATAATCATTTTTTAAATCTGTAAAGGCGTTTTCGAAATTCACGATTTGATATTTTTTAACTTACGTTATTTTTCCACAAATTCACTTTTATGCAATTACTAGGGCGATTGAAGGTCAATAGTTGTAATTAGTCATGGTCAATAGTTATTCTTGGTACTTTATTGACCTTCAATCTTAGTTCAACTTTCAGTACATAAACGTCCATAGAGCGTCAAGAAATAGTTCCAGATGTATATGGCCTGCTACAGCACTGCCATCCAACAACAACTTCAGTAGAACACAGTTTCAGTTTTTTAAAGTTGTCTAAGCTGCAAGCTAAAGAGCGAAATTTTTTGTGCCTGCTGCAATACTGCCAACCAACAACAGTTTTAGTAGACTACAGCTTCACAGTTTTTCAATGGTATCTAAGCTGCTAGCTAAAGAGCGAAATTTCTTGTCAGAAACCAACAAATCATAGTGTGTGCATCATAATTTACGCACCAATTGAACAAACGTTGGATTTTTAAAAATGAATTTGCTTTAGTGTTTTGTTTATTTCTTTGACTAATGTCACTAAAGTTACTTTTTAAAAATTGAAGTCACTTTTTAAAGTTGTTTAGTTTACAAAAAAAGTCGCCCTAGCAATTAAAAATTATTGCCATGGCCCGCAATTTAAATTCTCTAAAGTAGGTCATGGCTGGGCCTAATCTGTACTGATTTTTTTCGTTTGAATTAGGCGTAGGCTTTACTGGCGTATTTAAAAACTACTTTTTGTAAGGAGGGTGGCCGAGGATGAAGTAAGATTTATTTTATTATAAAATGTGGCATCTTATTTATGGTAAACTGCGAGCTGACATCAATGTGCTTGTCTTCTACAAACTTCGACATCTTTTTTCGGATATCAATTTTTTGAAAGCAAGAAGTTCAACCAATTTGTTCTCCAAGCAAACATTAAGACTTTTTTAATTCAACCTCTTCCAAGTGCTTTTTGTACTTTTTTCCTATGTCAAATCGTTTGATGAGGTCTGGGAACATTCGCCCGTTATTCGCCCTCTAATTACGCAATTGCAAGGCTTATCTTTGAGATGTAAATATCATCTTGGTGTGAATCACTCAGCAAAATTAGCAGTTTAAGAAAAGTTGGTCAGCTAATTGTAAATTTGTTGCGATTGACTGGCTTGGCGCTTTTAGCTCGTCCTAAACTACTAAAATACCGTATTTTTTGTAGACTAGTAGGTTGCTACACTTTGCTCTAAATCTTTTAGCTTCAGCGATTAGGTTAAACCAGCGCGATGGCGTGGTGGTTAGAGCGTCCGCTTTGCAGTCGGTAGACCTGGGGCTTATTTCCCAAGTCGATTCATACCAAAAGACTTTAAACAATAGTATTTACAGTTTCCCTGCTTGGCGCTCAGCAAAATAAGGATAGTGTGGAGAACAAGCCGGCAAGCTTGCTTGTTGTGTCCTTGGGCAAGACGCTTAACGGGATGCCTCTGTCTATATGTGGCAGACAGATGGTGAGGCCAAGCAGTCTACCCGTCGTGATGGCCCAGTCCAACTGAAGACTTGCAAACCGAGTGTGAGCGCTAACGCAGTGTAACCTATATATACATCTTCCTGCATAATGCTCGCAACAAATAGCTCATAGGACGAAGAAGAAGCGATTAGGTTGTCTACTGCGAAAAAAAAATTCATTGGCAGTTGTTCGTTCTTCTAGAAGAATCTTCTGAAAGTGTTTTGTCATACTACTTTTCAGGAAAATAAAAACTTCGGCAATATTCTACCTGAAACAAAGTATAAATATTGTACCTAAAATCAACTTAGCTCTTCTTTTAAAGCATGTTTACTACTGGCTCTGAAGTAGTATATTTACATTGAAAAGGGACGCACGCTTAAAATACGAAAAATTTGTTTGCTTATATTTTATCAGTAATCTATTTGTAAAGAAGAAAAGTGCGCAAACCTATTTTCTGATGTAGGAAGCAAACAAACATGACTATACGGTGCTTGAGTAATTAAGCTATGCAGCGTTTACTGTTGCGAACATTCCATAAAGGCACGTCAAAATTTGATTCCAATGTTGCGATCTTATGCAGCGACAAAACATGCTACGACTTTTATGAAAGAGAGTGCTAATTTCATCATTGAACCCAGGTCCAGAAAGTGTGGCGACGGCAAACTAGAATATTTCCATTAAATTATCTGACGATATTTAAATGTCTTAGTTCTGCATTCCACAACTTGGAAGCAACTTTGTGGTGCGAAGACTGCAACACGACATAACGCTGACCGCTGTTAGGCACTGCTGGCACGCATCAGCATTATGAGGTTGCGAGTTCATTGTGGGTACTTTTTGTGCCTTTGGCATAGCTTTAATTGTTGTGAAAAAAGTACATTGTTTTAGGAGTACTGATTACTTCGAAGCAGATTTGAGTACAAGTTGTTATTGGTTTAACTGAATTGGTTCTCCTGTGATCGACAACAAAAATATGCCACGTACAACGATAATGTGACCCACAAAAGTTTGCAAAATAGCTCGCCAGTTGTATTTACTACTTGCCGGCTGTGTCGGCGTCGCCCCCAGGGGAATCATTAGTAAGGTCGCGGTTAAAATATTGGTTCGGTCAGCTATAATGGCTTCACCAAATGAATAGTTGAGAACAGCAATAAAAATGCTATGTTTTTGTGATATAGCCAAATGCCGTTCCGAAGCAAAACTACCGTTTTTAGAAAAAAATCGATTGAAAAAATTATGGAGGATCGCGCATAGCCGCTACATGCCTCCCGAGTTTCTGAAGCCCCCGGCAACGCCTTATTTACACTGTTTTTAGCATAAGCGTCCAGCATCATTTCAAGATTGTAAGAGGGTGCTGAAGTGATGGACGTTTATTTTCAGGAAAATCTATCAAATATTACGACCGCTACTCACGACTTTTTCCTAATTAGATGCTTATTCGTACGACCTATAGCCTCTGGCTGCGTGGGTGTTGCTACGTCATGTTACAAACGCAGCCAGGGAAAAAACAAACTAATTCAAAGCAATTTATTAGTTGTTGGATTATTACTACACAAGCGCCTTCATCATTAATGTCGCGGTTAGGAATATGGTTAGTGGTGAAAACAGTAAAGTTAAAGTTCATTTAACATAGCTAATTTTTTTTCCTAAATGAATAGTGCGGTAATTTCAATTGGAATCAAGTAGAAAAACGTCAGGGATGGTAGCGCATGGCCAGTATGTTTCTCCCAAAGGTTTTGAAGTGCCTAGCAACGTCCTATTTGCCCCGTTTTCAGCATGAGCTTAGAAAGTGGACTTGCTCACAATTGAAACAGTCAATAATTTTACCCATTTTTGACACTCATTTCACTTCTTGCGTGGAAGCAAACATGTAAAAATGTGGAATAAAGAGGCGCCAAAGTGATTGCTGTGTAATTTTTAAAACAAGCTATTAAATATTAAGCATACCACCGACTTTCCGTAATTGTATGCCTATTTGTGTGACCTAAAATCTCTGGTTGCGTGTATATTGCTAGTTCCTGGCGAAAACGCAGCAAGGGGAAGCGAGCTATACGAAGTCAAGCACTTACAGTTACATTGCAATAAGTTTGCTTATGGTTTAAATGTTTAAGCCATGTACCAGGTTTTTATGCTGAAGAAGCGAATAATTTTTGTGATTCTAGTAAGATTTCACCTCAAAAACGTAAATTGGTTCAACTTTTTTACATTTGATTAATATGTCTTAGACTGGTTAGGGATTATAGTCAGGCTTGCTACAAGACTTTTCAAACGCGTTGTAACTTGCCATTGCGTTGCTGAAAAACAGGTTTCTTTACCGACCACTAGGTTAATACTGTAATAAATCATTCTTCTCTTACAAGTAGCATGTCTGTTATTTGGTTTCAAAATACTCGTGAGTAACAGGTTTACGCGTAGCTGCTGCCTGCAGCTTTTTTTTCACTTTAATCGTATCAGAGACATTATGACATCATAGAGGAAGTCGTGAAGCGTTCAAGAAAAAAGTAAAAGAAGCATACTTAGAAGGCTTAAAATGTTTAACAAACAATCGCTTGTTGCGTTGTCAATTAAACTTTAATTGTAGGGTTATTTTCATCAAAAGCGTCTTGTTAATATCACCCTTAAAAGTGTTTAATAGCGTTTTTACGATCAGTAGTTTTTGAGAAAATAAAGAAAACAAATCTTACAATAAATCGATATAACTAGGATGACGTCATGCGAATTCTAAAGAAGTGAAATTTGTTGAAGTTGTCAAGTCAGAAACTGGCTTTCGTTCAAGCTAAAAACTGTTTTCTTCTGTCAAGAAATGCAAATTAAAAAAATTGTTTTTATTTCTTCGTCATGACGTCACAAACCTTCGTATGACTTTCACCCCTGAGTCGTGATCAATTGTGCCAAGTTTGATGTTCGTGCGACCAGTAGTTTCGGAGGAGTTAAAACAGACACCTCACACACACACACACACACACACACACACACTCAAACAGAAAGAATTGCGTTTTCTATTATAGACTGCAAAGCAAAATCAACTTGATGTGAATATCATGTTTATTGTTTGTACTTTAAATACCTTAATTTCAACGATGCTACAGTATTTTTGATATATTTGATAGAGAAAAACTTGTGGTAATTCTCGCTAAATCAGTTAAACCAGGGGTATATATCCCTTCGCGAAAGTGGGCCAAATTCACTCAATTTTACTCAACCGGATAACACCGCTGGCCAGAGAGCATGACTCGAAGATTTTACAAATGAAGACATTTTCAAGAGATCAACCATAAACGGAAGAAGTTTTTACGCAGAAGATCTTTTTCTCGACATCAACCACAAACGGGCAGGTTTGTCACTCTGATGATCTTTTTGGCGGAAAGATCAACCTGTGGGTGTTGGCCAAGAGCGATATCGTGACGCCGGCCGCTGGTCACTGCAAACCTCTGTGCTTAGCGCCGGCCGCTGGTTGCTGCAAACCTCTGTGCTTAGCGCCGGCCGCTGGTCACTGCAAACCTCTGTGCTTAGCGCCGGCCGCTGGTTGCTGCAAACCTCTGTGCTTAGCGCCGGCCGCTGGTCGCTGCAAACCTCTGTGCTTAGCGCCGGCCGCTGGTCACTGCAAACCTCTGTGCTTAGCGCCGGTCGCTGGTTACTGCAAACCTCTGTGCTTAGCGCCGGCCGCTGGTCACTGCAAACCTCTGTGCTTAGCGCCGGCCGCTGGTCGCTGCAAACCTCTGTGCTTAGCGCCGGCCGCTGGTCACTGCAAACCTCTGTGCTTAGCGCCGGCCGCTGGTTGCTGCAAACCTCTGTGCTTAGCGCCGGCCGCTGGTCACTGCAAACCTCTGTGCTTAGCGCCGGCCGCTGGTCACTGCAAACCTCTGTGCTTAGCGCCGGCCGCTGGTCGCTGCAAACCTCTGTGCTTAGCGCCGGCCGCTGGTCGCTGCAAACCTCTGTGCTTAGCGCCGGCCGCTGGTTGCTGCAAACCTCTGTGCTTAGCGCCGGCCGCTGGTTGCTGCAAACCTCTGTGCTTAGCGATCCAAGTTGTATAGGTTTAACTTTGGCATAAGATTCCAATGCGCTCCGAAATAATTTTTGTTCTTGGGGAGCTTAGTTGGTTTCCTGGAGCGGTTAATTGCTCGATTCTTTTTTGTGGAACTGTTGATGAGAGATGGATTACGAAAACGGTGATGCCATTGTTTATCGTTAAGATTGTGTCATAGTGAACCTAAAACTTTTAGAGTGGGAGAGATTGTAGAACAACTTCTAATGCTATGAAATACGTAGGCTATCTGCTGTGACGTAGACAAAACCTGCAATATCCGCTCTTCGTTTGTGAACAGGTAAAAAAGGAAATGTGAGCAGAAAAGCTTGAAAGAGCGCAAGAATCCGGTGTATGATCAGAACAGAAAAATGCTTTAACATCACAGTCAGTTGAATGTGCGACGCAGCACAGGGAAAAGTTTGATGTTTTTTAAAATCCTTTATTATGTAATAAGTTTGTATTAGAGCACAATACAGCATAGCTTGTATCGTCTTACTGCGGCACTTAAAGTAAATTTATACCAAGTTCTAATTATATTTGCTGCAAGTTACTCGTAATAAGTGGATTCTGTGGATCACTAAATATAGGGGGGTCGATTCACATCGTGTGATCCTATTTTAGGGGTCGCAAATTCTAGTCATGCCAATGAGTAGGTCAATACTGATAGTTATCAAACAGTAGATTGAAATAGAAGTAATTCATGCAGTATTACCAACGTGTTAAAGAGAGAAAAGAAGAATAAAACTAGAGCTGTGCATTGTCATAAAAAGGGTTTTTTGAGGTAGGCCTGAGCAAAGCTAAGTTTTGAAACCGCAGGCCCATCTGTAAAACTCAAAAAGTTAAATCCCATCCCACCTTTAATCGATTTAGTTGAGGTTTATGTTGAATCTATACTGCAAAGCGAAATTTTGCTTGAGAGCTTTAAATCTTCTATTGGACGTGAAAACATGAAATTCTGCACGATTGATCACATTCCTAGGGTTAGCGTCATAAGGGGTTGGTGCGTCGTTATGACGTCACAATCGAAAATAATTTTTTTATGGAGAAATTTGCATTTTTGATGTTTTTTTTGCTTAAAGGAAAGCTACCACCCAAATTATTAACTTCAAAAAAATTTTCTTCCTGTAGAACGTAAAATAACGTTATAATTAACATTGATTGTAAATTTTTTTCTTAGAAATTAATGACCGTTGAACGCTTGTTAGGGACATATTAAGTGCTTCTGATGAAAATAATTCTCTAACAATTTAAATTTTATCCATGACGTGACGAGCGATTAATCATTTAAGAGTTTTTTTAAGCATTCTTTTTTTCTTGTTGTGCTTAAACGCTTCAAAAAAGCTTGTCAAGTCGTAGTGTTAAAGTGACGTCATAGTATTTAGTAACGTCACCATGCAGTATGATATCACTTCAGTAAAAACTGTAGCAGGTAGCAGCCGCACTTATAACCTACTATCATTTTGAAAGCAAACGTAAAAGAAAAGCCTACTTTGATGTGCTATGAAGTAGATAGATATATTACTGTACCGCACTAACATACCAATTTTAATGAAGGATTTTTACAATGTAAAAGCAAATGCAAAAATTGTGATAACTGAACTGTAGGTGGATTGCATGTTAGAAATCTATGTAATACAGTCATGTGAGGCCCTGAGTGCTTTCAACCACTAAAACATTTTTATCAAAAAGTAGAACAAATCGCCGAGTTACATTATGAAATCTTGCAAGATTTAACAAAAATTATCCTTTTCTTTAGCACAAAAACCTAATTAATGGGTGATCCACTTGAGCCATAACCTAACTGTATAATCAGTATAGCATAGAATTCGTGAAATGTGAAGAGAGTTTGCGAGGAAGACCAGTCTTCACTTGGGAAATATTTTTCTTTAGGAGAAGTTTCTAATTAGCCCTTTTTGCTAGTCTTCAGTTGGGCTGGGCCACTACGACGGGTAGACTGGTTGGCCCCGCCATATATCTTCCACATATAGGTGTTGCATCCCGTGAAGCGTCTTGCCCAAGGACGCAACAAGCGAGCTTTCCGGCTTATTCTCCATGTTATCTTTTTTTTGTGCTAAGTGCGAAGCAGGAAAGCTGTGAATACCATTTTTTTAAATCTTTTGGAATACCCCGACAAAGGAGATAAACCCCCGGGTCTACCAATTGCGAAGCGGGCGTTCTAACCACTACGCCATTGCACTGTTTAAGCCAGCAAGCTCGCTTGTTGCGTCCTTGGGAAAGACACTTAACGGGATGCCTCCATCTTTATGTGGCAGATAGATGGTGAGGCCAAGCAGTCTACCCGTCATGATGGCCTAGTCTAATTAAAGACACGTAATTGAGGCGCTTCTCCAAGAATAAGTGAGATCTTGTCCACGCGAAGAAGAAGAAATCAGTCTTAACTTAGAGTACGATGAACGGAATTAAACGCCTAAGGGCGATGCCCCCGATTTATAGCAACTCTTCATAAGTGCTCTCAGAAATGTTATTTTGGGAAAGCCGGCGCAGCCGTCGAATCTATTTGTCTAATCCGACGTAACTGAGTGATGGCGCTGCCGGGTGACGCTGGCAGAGCCAGCTCGTCTCTAAACAAGAAAACGGAGGCCTGAATGTCATTTTTTATTGATTCTATATCTCGTTTTGAAATGTTGCTGTCTACTTTCTTGAATGATAAAAAATTTTGGTAGAAAGATGAAAACGTTTGATAGAGAATTCCATGACCCTTGTTGAAAACTTATTTAAAACGGTTCTTTATGAAATGTGCCTCTGGCTTCATCGAGATCAGCTCACGTAGAACAAAACTTTTAACTCTTTAATTGCCAACAGCTTTGCATGAAGCTACCGATCAACTCTCTAAATCGTTAAATATTGTAATATGCGCTGTTTTCAGGTTCCTACGCCGCAAATCTAATTTGTAGCTAGTAAATGACATCTATTTATTAGAAAACGTTGCTGCAATTTTGCCAATAAAATGTCTGCTTGTACTTTACTTCCGAGTAGTGTAAGCTATTATAGAAAGGAATGCTTTGATCTTTTGGAATATGCCAAAGCGAATAGAAATCATGAAATTTTTATCGATGTCACAATTCAAGCTGGCCCCTTCAACATTGACGCAAATCGTATGATTCTTTCTTGTTATTCGACTTTCTTCGAAAAAATGTTCAAGTCTAAAATGAAAGAACGGTATGAACCTTCGATTACAATCAGGGAGATAGATCCAACAACTGTAAAGTATCTGATAGACTACATGTATGAGGGAAACATTATTATAGACAGCGCGAATGTTATGGACGTTTTAGCCGCTGCTGACTTCTTACAGTTGGCTGAGGTCAAGCAGTTTTGTTTTCAGTTTTTAGAAGAACGTATCACAGTCAACTGTTGGCATGCTGTGCTTTCTGCTGCTAAGTTGTACCGATCTGATCAGCTTCAAGAGCACGCTTATCAGTTCATCGCGGATCATTTCGATGAAGTTATTCAAAATATTGATTTCAAAATTATCGCAAAAGATGATGTGACTGCGGTTATTTCGATTTTAAGAAAAAGCGACAAGACGATTGATGAAAGTGTTGTATGTAACCTTGTGATTAATTGGGCGAAACAAGAAGAAGAACGAAACGCAGTATTTGCTGACTTATTTCAAATGATTAATCTTAAAAGGATTCCACTTCAAGTTTTGCAAACCTTTTCAGCTGAAACGCTGTTCAAAAACAATGCAGTTTGTTCAAATGCTGTGATGAGTGAGCTTTTTACTTTGCTTAAGATAAAGGAACAGAAATGCATAGAATTTGAAAAGGAAATGCAATTGTCGAAAATCATCTGTTTAGGTGGCAGTGGGCATGGTAATAAAGTAATTGAAATTTTCAATGTTTTGAATACAACAGAGCGGAACTATCCGGAGTTACCTTATGATGTCAATAGCCATTGTTCATTGAAATTGAATGACGTCATCTTCTGTATTGGAGGAAGAAAAGCCAGCGATTTGAGAAACGTTTATAGCAGTGTTTGCCAAATGAAGTTGAGTGAAACCAATTTGAAATGGGAAAAAGCCGCCCCGATGATTGAAAAGCGTTGTAACATGGGTGCTGCCGTGTTTGATGGTTCCATGGTGGTGGCTGGTGGTTGGAATGGTGAAACTTGGCTTGAATCAACAGAGTATTGCAGTGATCCCTCAAGTAAGTGGCAAATGGCTCCCTCTTTAAAACAGAGAAGAAGCAATAATGCCTTGGTTGTTTGCAACGACGTTCTGTTTGCTTTGGGCGGATGTGATGGAGTTACTTGTTTGTCTTCTGTTGAACAACTGCACTCTTTGGATGGAGAATGGAAAGATGTGGCACCAATGTTAACAAGACGGTACGGATTTGCCGCTGCATGCTTGAATGGTTCTATTTACGTTATTGGAGGCGGATCCACTATTTACTGGAGATCGATGCTGAATTCTGTGGAAAGATATGATCCTGCTATAAATAAATGGAGATATGTTTGTGAAATGAAGCACAAAAGAAGTTTTCATTCTGCATGTATTTTGCATGGGAAAATATTCATTATTGGAGGTTTTGATGCTGATGGTAAAGTGGTCAAAGACATGGAGATTTATGATCCAAGGAAAGACAAGTGGATTGTTTCGAAATCTGAAAATTCAAAGTATTTGTTTTCATACGCTGCCGCTATTACCATTTAAGTGTAATGTTAATTTGTTAGGTAATAAGCTTCAGGTTCATGGAAGTATTTTTAGTAAATTCTTTATTTTTAATGGCTTATGAAAGTATTCTGATTTAATCATCAGCATCTTAACTTATTCAATGTACAATTATCATACAATATAATTTTGTCAAAGTTTGCGTACAATTTAATTTTTTGTGATATCTTTTGTGCAGAGTTGAATTTGTTCTACAGGTATTACGAAAAAGTTTTTGTCACCTTGATGTAACATGTGTGCAATTCAGCTACGATTAAAGGTTTTGTTTACATTTGGTCCCAACTTAAATCAGAAACTGCCGATGACTTAGGAGGCAGCAGTATCCCAACTTCACAAAATTTAGGGCAAACTGTTTTTCAGAGCAATCATGGGAGGAAACTTGCTTGGAAAATATGTGTCGTTGAGGACTTGAAAATATTGATCTCAAAAAAAGGTCGCAACCTTTAATTGGTAATGCAAATAGGTCACCATCAGGGCGAAATATTACCGACTAAAAGGGCAAAACGTTTCTGCCCCCCTCCCGGTACAATGCACTCCCTTACACCTATGACAATGCTCAGCTAAGTTTGCATGTTATGACAACGCTTATAATGAAGCAAAGTTAGATATTATGACATGTGCCTGTAATACACAATGAACATCACATCACTCAAAAAATTGGTTAAATCGGGATTACCTTATTAGTCTTCATACTCATGACCATACCCATATAAACGTAAGTTGCCGGCTCTGCCTGCCACACCCGGCAGGGCTACCAGTCAATTATTTATCGGTTCGGCTAGCTGCACCGGCTTCGCCCAAACACCATTTCTGAAAGGAATGACGAAATGATATACATTGGGGCATTGCCCCGATGCCTTTAATTTCGATTATCATATTTTGAATCGAGACTGAGCTTACTCACAAGCTCTTGATCATTTTACAAATTATATTCGTTCCTTTCAATGAGTATAGAGGTACAAAGGGAAAGATGGGGTGGGGACCGCAATAGTTTTTGTTTTGAGATTATAGCAATAAGTTATTTGGTGGTAGGCGTATTTCACGACTGGGCACAACCCCCTCATAATAATATTTGTGACACCCAAGTTCCTTGGTTGCGCCTATGCGCCTTGGTCCTGGAATAGAACAAAATAGGCTATACTTTCCGAAATGTCTGGCATCCGATCACGCGGTTGGCCTAATAACCAGTTTACAAGAAAAAATTTTCCACTATAAATACGATCATATATTTGATGATTGTGATATCACACAGTCGTGTGGACCTACTGACCTATTTTGTTTGTATTGTTGTACCGTCACACTTTGGATCTCATAAACTATGCCCCTACTACTGACATCCCTACTAATAAATTAAAACTAAGATTACTTACAGACAGCAAATGATTTCACAAGCTTTCATTCGTTTGTTTGACGCAGTGCGCTGGGGCATAACTTTAAAGTTGTGGAAGACCGCAAAAGTTGTCGGTGCATTTACAGGAATTAAGCTATAAAGTAATTGGTCTACTACTTACTTTTTCGTAATTGTAGGCCTGGTTATAAAACTTATGGCCTTTCGCTGCAGGTTTCTTTCTTGCTACCGGCATAAACGCAGCTACGGGAGGGCGTAAGTGACCCGCAGCCTAAGGCTAGCATCATGCAGTTCATTTATTACTATAAGCAGAGGTGGTCAAAATAGTAAAAATTTGCTTGAGTGAAAGCATTGTTTTTTACTCAAAAAAATATTCAAGTAAAAGTAGAGAATAATAATAAGGTGTAATTACTTGAGTAAAAGTAAAAAAATAATTGCGAATTAAAGTACTTAAGTAGTACAAGTAGAAAGTAGTTTCATTTTTGGAGCAGTTTTGTCCTGTATCTGTCTTAATCAGTGGTTCTCGATTGGGGCTGTTCGTATTACATAAGGTGCGCGAATGGATTTTTGAAGATGCAAATTTCTCTGCCGGTTGCAGCTTAGTTTCCATACCGACTAAATGAAAGGCTTATGTGCATGGTGTAGGCAATGGCGTCTAAAAAGAGTCCGCTCCGCGAGAAACGATGTGAGACGGTTATAACATTTTTGAAAACTCTCGACAGGGGTTACCTCAATTTAGGCCAATGATTTTTTTTTTGAAAAAGCTTAGTAAAGATAGGTTAATTATTCTATTAGCTACTACTGTCTCTTGCAGGTTTGTTTGATTAGGTATATTTTTTGATTGTTGTCTTGTGGTTTTGATGCAACGTTCATTGACAGTTAAAAGTCATGAAAACGTGAGCGACTCGGTGAGAGCAATGTATCTACTATATGGTATAGATTCTATACCAATGGTTCTGAAAACTGTGGTACGCCTACCTCCAGTGATGTGTCACCTTTTTCCAATTGATACGCTCACAATTTCTGAGTCGCATGCAGTGTTTTGAGTGCAATAATCCTCTATTGTAACTATCGCTGTGTCATGCCCACTATTATTCTTGACTACTGAACAAAAATTAGTTTGCATACCTTTATGCGACTCCTTTCCTTTTGAAAATCGTCTGGACGCTAGTGTGAGCTATAGGTCTAATACCAAGCTTTCAAATTGTGATTGGTTTTTGAGAAAACTTGTACGGAGAAAGTTTCTTATTGTAACTGACCTTTTAGCTTCATTCTTACAGCCCTTTAGCTATATTTTTAGAACTATACGCCCTATAACTCCCCATAGAAAACGGGGTAGACATCTGTTTTTAGAAACACTCATTAGAATATGCTTTTAAAATAGTGTAAATTTTTTAGAGATTAGAAAAGTTTCTGGGCTAGCTCCCTTCCTCCTTACAGATGTCTTCGTTGCTTGCTTGCTTGCGTGCCACGTGGTATTTTCAAAATAGTAACTGGTTAACTTGGCCCTACCTTAAATCATGACACAGCTTGCGTCTGTGGCAGTCGTTCTATATTTGCTGCAGCTTTACCGCGTTACCCGGCTCTATATGCGGAGGCTTCAGGCGGAGCAAAGTTCGGTTAAATAACTTCCCTTTTATAACAATTCGCCACAATTTATGTATATAACTAAGTAAATCTTTTACAAGAGCACAACTACGTGGTGCCCTGTGCCAGCATTAAACTCTTAACCTTTCAATTAGTAAGCTATCACCCTATCACTTGCACCACACTGCTGGGCACAGTAGCTGTTAATGCAAGAAAATTTAGTTGCGAAATTTAAGTATGCCAAAAAGCAGATTTTGCTAAGACTCTTCAAGTATGCTATCTTGAGTGGGAACGCTAGAAAACTTTTCAAAGGCTACTATTCCTTAGTTAAAGTGGCCTTAAACAATTTTTTCGGAGTAAAGAGCACTCGTACGAAAACAGAAGTGGTTTATTTGACACATAATCAGCATGAGAAGACACGCAGTTGCAGGGGCGGCTCGTAACTAAAATTAATGGGGGCGCTGTTTCAGAAAATCTATCTATCAGCTTTACATACACACACACACACACACACACACACACACACACACACACACACAGCTCGCCAGTTGTCCGTCAAAAAGAAACCCTTAGTATACTAGCACACAAAGGTCGGTACTGCATGAGTGACAGTTCTCTTTTTACCGCTGCATTGCAATCTACTGCTAATTTCAAACACCATATCACAGGAGCTTTGAAGCAAAAAGATTTTTATATTTTTTTCATAAACTTGGGATGGTTGTTGAGATCAACCTTACGTATTATATAATGTGACTACAAGTATAAGAAAAATAAAGTAAAAAAAAGATTAATTATCTATATCGAATGTCATCGATAAGATGGAGTGGGGACTGGGGGTGCTGCAGTTCCACAGTACCATACACGAGCCGCCTCTGCGCAGTTGATATATACTCTGTAATTATTGATACGCGTTTGACACATTTTCGGCATTGGATGACGTACATTCGACACATATTCGGCAGTAAATGATGCGCATCTGCCACATGTTTGGCTATGTGACACAAGATGCTGGAATGTGAACGGGCCAGCTGCTTAATGACGAGTAGTTTGCTGTTTGTGGGCCCCTCGACGTTCAGTTGATTGGAGGCAGGCTGGCGCATTGCCATCAGTTACCTTCCACGACTGTCTCCGCACGTCAGCGCAAAAACTTTTCCGTTGGGTGTAGATTTGGTTTCGCATACGCGCAGTTTCGAGGGCAAGCGATAGCAGTGACGTCACGTGAAGGCAATTGCATGCCATCAAATCAGGGGCATGCACTACAGGGGACACCGAATCAGGAAATGCAGATGCTAATGGCTAACCACAAGAAATGACGATCGAAACTAAGCGAGGCAAAAATGGTGTCCACAGCCCTCGATCTTTGACATGGAGGTGAAACGCGAGTTCGGAACTGTGCAAACGGATTCCTTCTGCGCCGAGCCCACTAACCTCGACGTAATTCTGGACAACACTCTCACTGCGGCGCCGATAGTTCTTGTCACCGGAAGAAACGTATCAGCCCCGGGTCACTTCACCGACTGGTACGCTGGTACAAATTCCGGCACTTGCACCGGTCTACTCATCCGGAAAGTACTGCACTCATGTGTGGTTTCGCGGCGCTTACGCAACATCAACGTCCCGATAAACAAAGCCTTGCGCATTGTGACGGAATATCTGCGTCCAACAGCTGCAGGGAAAAACTCACATTATTGACTACACATACAGACATAAATACACATAAAGACAATAATGATTGAATTTAACGGTCTTGAAGTAAAGAATAAATGAATGAATAGGAACCCTTGGTTTAACCATTTTAACTATTAGACAAAACAACCATCTGTCTGAAACAATACCTGAGAAAGTAAAATTACATGCAGAACTATGTAGTGTCACGTAGGCTACACAGCAACTATTGCCTTGTATCCTACGTGGCATCATACGATTTCACAGAACTTGCTTAAACATGTACTCTTTATCTGCCACAGTTTCAACTTTGCCCAGTCTACTTAGCATTACCCCTAATTGGTACCGCTGGCTTGCTAGCGATTGGTTAACTCAAAAGAAGAGCAAATATGATTATTACCTTACTATGTAAGCAGAAAAATGTTAATATACACCGGAAAAACGGTAAGCGTTACCTACGGTGGATCAGTGGCGCAGCAAAAAAAGTTTAAAGCGCGTTTTTTGCTGGTAGTTGGCAGACTATATTGTTTAGTGACTGTGGTCTCAGTTCTAAGATAAGGCTTCAAACAAGCAAAGAACGGGCGAAAGAATAAATCAGTAATTCACAAACACCTTAACTTGGATTAAGCAGTCATCTTTCTTTCTCGGTTTTTTGATATCTCTAGTCTGTTTACGAATATTCTACAGAAAGAAACCATTTGGATTTGTGCCGATACTGTGTACAACAGTGAATTTGTTCTGCTTGCTATTCCTGAGGCACTTTTCACTGAGATTCTAACGGCAGCCACTACGTCAATTGAATTCAGTTTGAACAATACGATGCACAAACAGTTGGATGGTGTTGCCTGGGGCTCTCCACTTGGCCCAGCTCTTGGGAAAATATTTGTTGAATGCTAAGAGGAAGAATTGTTTCGATGAACCAGTAAAGCCATCCTGTATTTTCACTACGTTGATGAAACCTTTGCCATCTTCAATGAAGACTGTGACAGTTCTCTTACGTCAATAAACTGAATTCATGCTTCGCCTCACTTTTCAAAATAAAGTTGATGGCAAACTTATTTTTCTTGACGTCAATTTCCTTGGAAGGCTTAACTTTCTAGACGAAATAAAGTTGATGGGAAATTTATCTATATTTTGTAGATACACGAAAGGTAGAAAAATAGTACAACTATTGAAAAATTAAAAAAGAAAGCAGGACGCGGCATGTAAAAGAAAATAAATGAAATACTAGAAAACCTTTTATGAATTGTATGCAAGCTTGCATAAACAATAAATAAAACAAAAAATAGTTTAAAATTATTTTTACTCTGCGTTTTTTTATCGGACGTAGTACTTGTTTTTTGTATAATAATGCTGATCAGTCTACACGTCATTAGTTGTCTTAAAATATTTGAGGTCGTCAAATTTATTTGAGTGCACGAGCCTAATCTGCCATTTTCTGAACTTGTTGAATCTTACCAAATAGACCTTTACGGCATCACTTTGAATGAATTTGTGTTTAGAGTCAGACCGACTTGGTAATTACCAATGTGGCAAGTGCTAATTGGATTTTAGAAACCACTGATGAAACAATTTACTCCGCTACAATACTTTGGAAGCGTGGTGTTCCAGTGTTGAGAGAGTCGCTGATTGTTGTTGTTACTTTCGCGTAAACATAAGAGCGACGAAGGGGGAGGGAGGTTGACGAAAGCCCCCGTCTATTAGGCATGTGGTCTATCGATCTTGTAAACAAAGAATTCCAACCACGGTAAAGTCTCTAAACGCATCATGTTGTCTTGTGATACATGATTGTCGGTCATAACTGTAAATGATAATGACAGATGCCGTTAGGTTTCTTGTGGTCTACAAAATATCGTCAGTGCACCTACGCCACAAGAACCGTATCAGCAACAATAGTTTAGTCGCAATACGATTCTGGCTATCTATGATTATAAGGAGATATACTGTCTCCTACTACTAGTCAACTAAGCACGACACGTTATGTTGACTATCTATAATAATAATAATCCGAATTTTATTCAGGCTCCATTCTACAAATACCAAGAAGACCTTGCCAGTGAGTTGGGTCTAATACCGTCGTTCACAAAGATGCTTTTCACCGACCCAAGCTTTGCAATAAAGTTATATTTTGGTCCCATCGTACCTGCACATTACAGGGTAATCGGAGAACATCGTTGGAGTGGAGCTAGAGACGAAATTTTCAACGTGTTTCCAAACATGAGAGCTGGCATGAAATAATAGGACTCGGCTGCTTCGTCGTCATTGACAGAAATATTGGCCGCTGAAGTTACAAAATAATTTAATAACTGTTCCTTTTTAATGCAGTAGACCTAAAAACACGTCCTGTTGGCTACTGCTAACATCTTCGATGCATCATCAGTCAGCCAATGCTAGTAAATCAGCATGTTTACATGCATGTTGCTCTTGCTGAACAGCCCTTATTTGATTGATTGAATCTTTATTTTGTTTCCTGCTATAGCTTGAGGCAGTCTTTTCGTGTTTTCAAACTCTTGGCCAATAAAACGCCTGGTTTTGAACAATAAAATGACTGCATTTAGGGGAACCAATTCGAGTCACTTCCAGAATGTTGAATACTGCTATTTTAGAGAATTGCATTTTTCAGGCTGCAGAAGGCTTTTTGATTTTTCTATTTCAGTAATTCTGCCACGACCGTTTTCTATTTTTCAGTGTAGAGGTGTGAATTTAATGTTAATCCTTGCTACTTTAGTTTCAGTTTCTTAATCAATACTACAACGACAACCTCAAAGTTGATTATTTCTATTTGAGTTCTAATTGTTGAAATTAACAAAAATAATATAGTTTGTATATTACAGCCGTAGCCTAAAAATTTACTTCAATAAAAGTATTGTTACTTACTGAAAAAATGATCGAGTAAAAGTAAAAAGTAGTATCGTTTTTTGAGCAGTTTTATTCTGTATCGTTCTACATCAGCCGTTCTCAATTAGCGTACTCGTACCACATAAGATGCAAAAAGGATTTTTGCTGCTGCAAATTTCTCTGCCTACCGGTAGCTTAAGTTACATATCCGACCACATTTGAAGTTCACGTGTATGGTTGAGACAATGGCGACTACATAAAAAGGGGTCCGCTCCAGGAGGTACTATATTAGGGGGTAAGAGTATTTTTAGAAGACTCTCAAAGGGGTTAACTTAATTTAGCTTAAAGGCTTTTTTCTTTTGAAAAACTTTGTAAAGTTGTATTGATTATTCTAGTAGTTAACTACTTTTTTTGTTCAGTTGGTCTATATTATATTTTTTGATTGTCGTCTTATGCTTTTGGCACAACGTTCTTTAAGACGTTAAAATTTAAGCGACTCGATAAGACCGATGTTTTTTTAGTTCTAAACGAAAAAACTTCAAATCTTATAACATTTAAAATTTAGCATAAAAAAATTATAGCGAAATGACTGATGCCGACCAGCCTGTTTCGATAATTTTTGTTTGTTTCTCGCTAAATCTTGACAAATAGCAACGACAAAAACAACAATAATTTCAACAGAGAAGTAGAAATAATACAGCAACATGGGGATAATATGATTTGCTTGTGCTTACCATATAATTTTTTAAGTATACTGCATACAGTATGATTTTTTAACAACTTCAAACTTTAATAAATGATAAGAATGACATAACTTACCGATGGCAAAATTTAAATTTGCAGATCGTAATTACTCCAGTGCTTTGGCTTCAAACGTCATATATTATAAACAAGGGGTCGGCAACTCCTGGCACGGAGAAGATTTTTCATGGCACGCAAGGTAGTTTGACGCGCACGCGAAATCTAAGCTATAGTATAAGCGTGCGCGGCGCACTTACAAGCTCAAACTGTCTACACTGCACAAAACCAACAGTTCTCACTCATTCTCTATTTTTCTTTCTAAAATCAACAATCTTGAAATTAGTCAAGGATGCAATTCACAAGACAATTTCTATGTCGACGATGTCTGTTCTGGCTCTGCCAGTTGCACGCACAACTGGCTCGCTGTGAAAGCGAAAAAAATTGGCTCAAGACAAACCAGTTGATGCGAGCTCTCATGATCAGAAACAAATTAGAATTAACATAGATGTGCGACAGCGCAATAATGAATATAATTGTAGTGTGGGCACGCCTTTATTTTTTTGATATAGCAATACTGGTTGTACCTGCTGTCATTGCTGAACAGTTGTACTAGTTATATATATTCCTGATGAGGGCTGAATGTTTGGCCGAAAACGTTTGAATAATTTTTAATAGAATATTTGCCGGCTAATTGTTTGTTAATTAATCTTCCAAACAACCTCTCCGCCTAAAAATTTACCAATTTAGGCTTATGAAATCAGGCTTCATGGCCTCTTAAGAAACTTAAATTTCGTCTAAGATCTTTTTAGGAATTCTGGACGACAGATGTCAAATTTGTTTCTTGAGATGGCCAAGCTGTGTGTGCTCTTTGTTGTTAAAACGTCGTTTGCCGAATATCAAACAAAACATGACATTTTGAAAAGAAGCACGAGAAATCATTTAAGCACAATGCAGAAAAGACTTAATCTAGGAAAAAGACAGCGTTTCGCTGCGAAAAACAAAGCAAATTTTCAAGATGATTCAAGCAATCGAAGGTGGCTACAAAGTCACAGAGGGCATTGCTAAATATGGAAAACATTTTCTGATGGGGTGTTTGCAAAGGAGGCCTTTCCAGTTGTGCTGAAGTGCTGTTTGATGATTTGCTAAACAAATACACCATAATTTCGAGGATCAGAGATATGCCTGTTTCTCCTCGGACAGTAGACAGATATGTAAAAGGACATGGCTACCGATGCAACTGAGCAGTAAACTGTTGCGTTAAAAGCTGCAAATGTTTTCAGCGTAGCTCTTGATCAAAGCATAGATATAAACAATAATTCACGTTTAGATGTTGTAGCTAGATACTGCAGTAACGGCGAGGTACATGAAAAACTTTGTTGCTTGAAACATAAGTATGGCACTAGTAAAGGAAAAGATATGCATAACACCTTTACCAAGAACTTCGAGGAAAGAGAGATTGATATAAAAAAGATATTCTCAGTTATAACAGACGGCGCACCTGCTATAATGGGACAACACTGTAGACTTGTTACTCTTGTTGAGCAAAAGGTCGGGCACCCTGTTTTGGAGCTGCACGATATTATTCATCAAAAAGATCTTTGTGCGAAGATTTCAAATTCTGCTCTTTAAGACATAATGGCAATTATAACAAAAATAGTGAGTTTCCTTGTCGCACGCTCTGCTACAACCCACAGATAATTTCGATCTTTGCTAGAAGATGGAAAGTGCATACTATGATGTGCCTCTGCTTTACAGTTTCAGATGATTTAGTGTTGATAAGGTTCTCATGAGGTTTGTCGAATGTCTAGCCGAGATAAGGACCTTTTTGATAAGACAACGAAAGGCTTACCCTGAACTGGAGGATGAAAAGTGGCTTGTAAAATTGATGTTTCTTGCGGATATTACCACTCATCTCAACGAACTTAATCTTCGTCTGCAAGATGCTGGACAAAAAGTGATGTGTCGTTTTGAGTTATGGAAAGGATTTGTATCTAAACTGGATGTCCATACAAGGGATACCAAACTAAAACTTTTCGCTACTTTAAACATCTGATGGCTTTCTTAGTAGATAACCAAATTAATGCAGTTGAAATTAATAGATACATGAGGAATCTAACATCTCAATTTTGCAATACATTTGAAGATTTTTAGCATTTCGTTTCATTGTTTTCTTTTCTCATGAAGTCTGAGAGCAGCGAAGACTTGAACTTACCTGCCTTTGAATGGATGGACGAAGAACACTTTTTGATGCAGCCAATCGATTTAAAACATCTCTATTGTGGACATCGAAATTTGTTGATTTGCGGAAGTCGCTGGAAGCGATTGAAAACAAAGAAGCAAAGCATTTTAACATGTTGATAATCTTTGCCGGAGAAATTTAGCTGTCGCAAGAAAATAGCAATAGCTTTGCTATCTGCATTTGGATCCACTCATTTGTGAGAACAAATATTTTCACGCATCAAGTTTGTTCTCAGTCTCCATCGCAGCTAACTTAAGGAAAATCATTCGGAAGCATGTGTTCAAAAGAAAGAGCCCAAATTTAGTTCCAATATCACAGATTTGAACAGGGACAAGGATCTCATTAAAAAGGGACTCTTTTGACTGTATTCGACCTTGCCCAACAACATCAATTAAATTTGCCTGTTATTCGTTTGGCGTTTACTATTCAAATCAGGTAGTTGACTGTGCAAACCAAACACATAAAAAAGTTTGGCACGCGAAGTTGCTTACAGTTTGATATTATTCGTAAACTGGCATACCGCATTCCAAAAATTGCTGACCCCTGTCTTAGGCGGTTAGCATACAGTAAAAAGTAAGTAACAATTGAACAGGTAGTAATGAGCACTAACAATAGCCAATAACACTAAACTACTACTGCCTTAACGTAAACACTTGTGTAAAATAAATTGAAACAATTTGAATAATTGCAAACAAGTAAAAATTTGGAAAAACTAGAACAGCATCGAATTCTTGGTCGAATCGTAAAACGTCAAGAGAAACCACATGTATTCATATCTTGAGCAAGCGAAAAGAAACAAAAACAGGTTACAATTAAAGAAACATTGCAGAATCGATAAAGCGATTGCAGATTAGCAGATTAGAGATTCACACCTACTTGAAAGTTTGGTAAGCAGTGAAAAAAGGGAAAAAATGATATAAGGGTCCAGCACAGAACAATAGCACAAGAAAATGTTGAACAATGAACAGTCACGTGTCGAGCGGTTTAACAGTCGGTAAATTATCAAGTAATAATTAAAGAATATTGTGATAAATTAAAGTGTGCAAAGAATATTTTTAATCAAAGTTACATTAGAATATGCAATTTTAAATCATTTTGTGTTAAATTTTTCTTTTTCAAGATCGCTCACAGAACCCAGTTAGATAATATTTATTACTGAATAAACTCAGAAGCATTGAAATTAAAGACTTTGAGGTCAGTTCATGATGAATTTTGTTGTAAAAAGGAGAAACCGTTTGACTGACTACATATCAAACCTGACAGGGAGGCACGTTGTAATTTGTTGCAGTTTTGAAAAATACCATAACATTTTTTAAGGTTTTGAAAAAAAGCGAGATAAGGCTATCCAGGTTTTTAAGGTTCTCTCTCGTACCTTCTACAAATGCTGTTTTTATTTTGGTCTATTAAGTGGTATGGAATTGATTGTCATAAATTTTGTTTTTTCTAGATTTCCAAATTTTGGGCTTGGTGATTGTAATTAGAAAGGACACGATTGCGTCGGTCTGTTGGTCATTGGAGAAGTTTGGCACAAGTTTTAATTGGTGGGAGCTTGATTTTCCATTATGGGGAAGAGGATCGCTGCGGTTTTGAAGATCAGTTTTTGTATATAGACCCAAATTGGTTTGATTTTTTCGCAGGAAATAAAGATATGTTTAGCTGAATCGGGGCCTTTGTCGCAAAAACAACTTGTGGTTTTGAAGCATCAAGTGCGAACAATCTAAACTTCGTGTGGAAGGGTAGGGACGCTGTACCAATTTAAAATTGAAAGTTGTTAGGTGATTTGGTAAGATGTGATTGTGCACTAATTTTCACTTTTTGGCTTCTTTAGCTTTTTGGAATGGGGGGATTGGACAACTCATTAATGTATATTTCGAATGTTCCCTTTGTTTAATCCTTTTCTTGATATTGAGTACTTTTTGATGATTTCAGCCGTGTGTTTATAAAAAGGTAAACGGTTTAAAGTGTGGGGTAGATGATTGAGAAGTCCGAAATCAAAGAGTGTTGCTAGGGTGGGTCCGATTTAGTATTTGGTATACAGATCTTGTGTAACAAGGGCTTGATTTTGTGGACGAGTGTGGACGTATTTACAAGCATTTTTTACATACATTGTTGGTCACTGTGGATGAGTAAATTGGCAACAGAAAGTTGATTTAGGGAGTGAAAGTATTTCAAGTGGAGATGAGCTTTTGTTTCCCTTCCATAAAACTTAATACGAGGTTTTCAAATTTTGTTTGCATGTCCAATAAGAGGGTAAATGTCGGCGTCATAGCTTATTTGAGGTAACAGTTTAGCCTTAAGTAGAATTTATTTGGCGTCCCAAGTCAAAAAAAGTTTTGATGAATTATTTAATGTTTCCTGTAATTTTTTTAACAACTTTTCCCATTTTTTTGTGATTAATTGTTTTTAGCGATGATTGTGCTTAAGATTTCCAGTGATTCATTTTAATTGATGTTAGGGAGAGAAGTATTAGAGTTTGGAAAACCTAGGCCTTTGGTTTTCTTTTTCAAGTAATTGCAATCCAGTTACGCGTTGAAATTGGAATATTATGTCAAATGCAATGTTCACCGATCTTTTACGAAATAAGGTGAGGGTTATGTTGTCGGCGTAGCTTGGTGTTTTAATTTGATTTCAGCTCTTCGTTTCTAGACCTTATATCGTAGGCGACTCACAGATAAAGAATATTAGTGGTTCGACCGCTATCAGAAAAAGGTAAAGGCTTCAAGGATTTTCTCTGACTCCTCTGGACATAGTAACAAGAGAGGATTTGAAACCGCTAACTAAGACATTGGATTGAGCCTGATAGTATATGTTTCTGTGACTTTGATAAACTTTGTAAAAAACTTCAATTCTTTCATGACTTTATATAAGCACTGGTACTCGACAGAGTAAAATGCTTTGCAAAAATTAAGAAATATAAAATAAGCGTCCCAGTTTATATTTGAAACCTCCCAAAACAGGTCTCTGGAGTGTAAGGTAGCTGAGAATAGATGGTATCCAGGTTTGGCAAATTGGGCTTTTATATTTTTACGAATTCTCAGTGACAAAATTTTGGGGAAAAGTTTTAAATCGACATTTGGTAAAGAGATGGGTCAATAGTTATTAATGACGATGCGTGCTTTTCTTTTGTGAACAAGCGTGATGAGACCGTGCTTTATTGCAAGGGGAATCGTGCCAATTCTGAACATTTGTCGGAAAAGAGAAATTATGTCCGCACCAATTACGTGTTAACAGGTTTTATTATACTAGCTACTGCCACGTGGTCCCAATCATTTTCTTTATTCATGATCTCTTCCATGTGATGTTTCCATATTCTTTTCCTGTCTTTTTCACTAAAACCTAACATTCCATCTTTTTCTCTCATGCATCTACCTCCTTGAATATCTTTCCCACCTTTTTTCATGAACTTAGAGTATAAAAATATTATTAGGTTTTTCGTTAAATTTTGTTAACTTTTTCTCAGCTTCTTTCCTCACAAAATTAGCAACCACTTTCATTGTTCGATTCTTGATATTCTTGTATCTAGCCTTGTTTTCCTCCGATCGATTTTCGCACATCTTTTTATACGCCACTTTCTTTTGTTTTATTGCTTCCTTTACCTTTTCATTCCACCATCATGTATCCCCATGGTTACTTTTACTTTTCTTCTTTCCACATGCTTCATTACAAGCTTGTAGCATACCATTTTTAAAAGTATTCCATAGATTGCATCAATATCAACCAATTCCTTAACTCTTTCTTGAAATCTTGCTTTCATGTTGTTTTCCTTCAACTTCCAAACCCTTCTAACAGTTTGTTCGTTCTTCACTACTTTCTTCAATTTTCTTTTGTCTATGTCTGTTACCACTAGCAGACGTTGCAACTACCAGGGGATGGCCTTCACGTCTTTTAAGCACTGTCTATTGTTTTTACCAAACAATACAAAATCAATCTCAGTTTCATTTCCAGCCACACTGAGTGTTACTTTTCTCTGCTTCTTTGTTTCAAACCATATGTTTGCCACACTCAACCCCTTTTCATCGCAAAACTCGAGTAGTCGTCTTCCTTCAACATTTCTTTTGCCAATTCCATTTCCACCATGCACATCTCAAAACCATCAATTCGTCTCCCAACATGTCCATTAAAGTCCCCCGGACCAAGAACCATTTTATTAGGGTTTTGAAAATCCCACTCACTTGCCATGTCATAAAATTGATCTTTCTCGCACTCTGGTCTTCCAACCTTGAGAGCATACGCATATATGACTCTTAAAACTTCCTTTTCAAAAACCAGCACTATGGCTATCACTCTGTCACTTTTTCGTCGGACTTCTACAACCTTTACGCAAAGTTCTTCTTTCACTAAAATTCCAAAACCACCAACACAATCACATCTTACCTCCTCCAATTATTCCATCATTATTTCCAGACCACCACAGCTTATATCTCCCACCTCTGATACCAACAAATCGATCTCCTTGCCCTCTCTATCTTACTTCCTATAAACATCACATATCCACTTTTTCTTATCTGTTCACACACTTCCGTACTTCCTCCACAAAAAGTTCCAACTTCCAAATCTTACCTCAAATTTTTGTAACCCCGAGGTTCTTTGCACCTCCTGCCCATTTGATAGCTGCCGGGGACTGGGGCCGATTCTTTAACAAATTTTTTCATGAGGTAAGTTTTTGAAGCTTTTGTCTTTTACGAAGAGCATGCCCTTACTTACCTCCAACCTCAGTTTTTGGACATGAGAAATCCCCAACCTTAGTAAACATAGGCTGGTATCCAAAAGTTGCCTCTTAAGACATACTGGGTGAACAGCCTTACTATTCTACTCCCGGTAAAGCACGGGAAATAGTAAATCGATAAATCGGAAAGCACGGAAAATTTTAGGAAATTGAAAATGTCATTGCGGTCTTTTCCCATATGAAATGTACAGGAAATTTCACAGTCTTGTATTTCAATGCGTTTCTGATACCATTTCTTTAACGACCTGGCCAAGTCGGCTGGGCGTAATTCCCATCCATAATCCCAAACTATGAAGGTTTTCTGTTCAAAACTCAGAAGGTTTTTCCGACTTTTTCTTTTCTTTTTCTTGTCACTGATAAAATTATCTACTGGTACTCACATATCTTCCATGCAACTTAGATAACAAATACGACCGACGATCTATAATATTTCTTCAGGACAACTACAAATCTTCACAACAGCAGATTTTTACTGCCTAGCCGAAAAACTGGCAATCTTACAAGCTGACCAACGTACGCTCCTAAAGAAACTGACCTAATCAGACTTCATCTCCAAATGCAGACACCGGACCAAATTCAAGTTGAAAAACATTAATAAATACTAACCTTTTATTCGTGGTTTTTCATTTGTGCACTGTTTTTACCTTTATTCTGTTTTTATTCTATTTTTGAATTCTTGCCATCGTTTTGTTTACCTTTAACCTTTTTCACGCTTCAATAACTTCCCGCCTTACTAATGCCAACGCGCAAAACAACAACATCATCTACCTGCCAGTCGTAGTGAGCAGCGCTTGAGCAAGGCAGATCTGTATAGCTTACCTTTCCTTGAGTTTCGAGCCTTCTATATAATTTAATTTCTATTTATTTATTAATGTTGGACTTCATCTTATGCCAGTGTTGTGTTTTAGAACTACCTCCTGACGAGCCGCCTTACGCGAAACAGACTGTTGAGGTGTTTTTAACTGGAATAAATTTCATTTTATTTTATTGCTCTGATTCTATCATTAAGCTCTCTACTGCCAAATCGACCGATTACGAAGTAAAAGTATAAGTAGTAATAACATGGAAATACTCTAATAATTAGCTCGTTATTGAAAAACCTAGATAGAGCTGCATTGTTGTTGCTGACCACCACAGATCACAGCCATGAAACGATGCGAAAGTTTTCGTGTATCAAGTGAATTTACGACAAAGTAGGCTACTTGACGTTTTTTTATCAAAGGCCAACAAAAAAATTTTGGCATATCAGGTGAAAGCGGTTTTTGAGAGTAAATTGGGGACGCTAAGTTCGAAAATGACGTTATTATTTTGCAGATTGGCTTTAGTTTTTGAGATATTTTGAATTGTTATTTATTTTTTACCGTAATTAGGGCTAATTTTAAATGGACATTTATATAGGGCTGGTCAATGAATAAAATGTAAAATACTACAAAGAATTGTATCGGTCCATCATTTGCAAAACACAGCCTCTGTAACAAACAGTTAAATGGGGATGTTCATGGACTTTTACTCTTTCGCTCCCGCGTGAATAGCGAAAAAATGTCCGTCAGGTGTCTGTGAAAAAAATGTTATTATTTCTCATAATCAATAATCATAAAATACCCAAGTTTGTTTGTAAATCATTACTCATCTGTTTACTTCTACATCAATTCTTATACATTCTTGAAATCTCCATTTCTTGAAGATTTCAAATATAATAAAAAGCAAAAAATTTTTTGAATATGCAAATTTTATGCTAATTACCCCCACCCAATAGGTGCTGAGTTGTCTTTGAAATTAAAGAGGTACCCTTGCTTCAAAGATCACTGGCGATTATAATTTTCTACCAATTTTTTTATAAATGGTCGCTAGATGATGCTAAGGAAATAAGTTTTCAAGGTATATCGGTCAAAGCTTACCTAAAAGCCTAGGTTTTCTACAATTTGCAACTTTCTGAGGCCCATAATCTTTTCTTGACCGGTATCGATCTGCACTAAATTTTGTTATTTAAATTTAGTTCCAAAAATATGATCAGTCATCATCTGCTAGAGGTTAGCCTAAACCATGTAACATTATGTATTTTTGAAAAGGAAATTTTTTCAAGATTCAGAAAATATCAAGTTTAATAAAATATGTTGTCGCAAACAATGAAACAGAAGCTTTTTGTACACCGCTTGTATTTGTTGAGAAACAAAAGTAATACAGCAAATTTTGATTTAGAGAAGCCAAACTTCTGAAAGCTTTCAAAGTTGTATTTCATCTTCTATCTCCTTGGAAACTTGATACAAAACGACAACTTTAGTGGTGAAATATATGCAATTTATTTTATCTTTTTATAGGGTGTAGTTTTTCTAAAAATTATAATTTAGTGAAGGTAGGTCGAAAATTTTTGGGGGGTTTTGAACTGGTATGATGTACGGTACCAATTTTCAATCAGTAAATATCATATACTGCTTAGCCTAAACTATTCAAAGTTATATATTGCTGGAAAGCAAATTTCCCAAGCTTTCAAATAAGACTAGTGTTTAGCAACATACAATATTTTTTACGCACCGTATTTACTTTTGTTTACCTACCATACAAATTTTTTTGGGGGGTTTGAGACCCCTAAGAAATTTGAATATTTTAGTAGGTAAATTTTATCATTAATGCTTGAAATTTTATCAAATGATGCCCCAAAAGAGTAGTTTTCAGACTGCGTTAATGATAAAGGGTTTGGTTTAGTGGTAAACATGATATCTTGATTTGATTTTAAGGTAGTTGGTTTTTGCACGTGTCTGCTGAAAGTTTTGCCATTTTTGTCGTCTGCAACTGGGCTCTTGGTCTTTTCAACCTATTTTGGGTAAGAAAATTCAAGAACTAAAGCACAAATTTTACATCCTCCGATGCGTCAGGAATTGGCGTGATCTTTTGAAATTTTTTATGAAAATCGGATGAGAAATAAAGTCACAAATTCATTTTTTATTAAACTACTTGTGTAACTTCGGCGGAAAAAAAGTTTAAGGAAAACCCTTTTTTTTGCCAGTAATCTTACCGGGGCGGGAGCGATAAAGTAGAAACATTAACTAGCATGTCACATTAAATTTTAACTATGCATCTGAAGAAAAGTTCGCATATATGATTTCCGGCTATGGCTTCGTTCAGTACAATCATGGATCCATGTCCAGCAACAATCTGCCATCATGTGAGAGTCCCAACAACCTTGGTGTCTTTCTTCCATCGTTCTTAATGTCTTGATGGAACTTCTCCTCTTGTTCCTCGCTAACATCACCAAGATTCTTTGCGAAATAGTCTAGATGGCCAAATAGATGGTGAAGTTTGATGGTTATCCTTGCACCAAGACCTTGAAAGTTTTGGAGCATCATATCTATAAGGTTCCGATAGTTGCTAGCTTTTGTGGTACCTAGAAACTCTCGTATCACTGAGACATATGAGCACCAGGCAGCCTTCTCAGCACTATCATACAAGCAGTGAAGGTTTAATCTTGCATCAGTTTGCGAATTTGGGGTCCATCAAAATACCTGCTTTAAGTTTTTCCATGCTGAGACCAGAAAAGGTTCTGGCGATATAATTGAAACAATCACCATCTTTATCAAGAGCCTTCACAAATTGTTTCATCAGACTCAACTTTATGTGAATCGAAGGTAGGATAATGCGATCCCGATTAACCAGTGGCTCATTTATGATATTTTTATCGCCTACTGCAAGATCTTCTCGTGCCGGCCAATCCTTCTTTATACAGAGCTGATTAGTAGCGCGACTGTCCCAGTAACAGAGAAAATAAGAATGTTTGGTGTACCCTCCTTGCCGTCCCAACAAAAAACTGATCGTTTAAAAGTCTGCGCGTATGGCCCAGTTGTGCTCACTGTTGCGCAGTTTCTGCAAAACCATCTTCACATTCAGATAGTGTACTTCAACAATCACGAAATGTCCGATTGGAGCACATGCAAACTTGTTGCCATTATGAAGTAACACACATTTCAAACTCCGTTTGGAACTGTCTATAAACAATCTTCATTCATCTGGGTTGTACTCTGGAAGACACATTTCTAAAAGGAGGCTAAAGATGTTGTTGCAATAAACAAAGTCATCTTCCATAGTGAAAAAACGAATCAACAAATCATCCCTATTACCGTAGAATGTAATTTTAGTTCCCGAATCCAGTATACCAGCGGTTCCCAAACTGGGTGCAGCGGCGCCCTGGTGCGCCACGAAAGCATGCGAAAGTTGTATTTGTCACGGTCAAGTTCGCTCTGTACCTCGAAATTTTATAATGAAAAATACTGTCTGGAAGAGTTGCTCGTAAACAGATTACGTAGTCGCGCCTAACAATGCAATACATTGTGTAACAATCCCCGCTCAATTTCATTAAATTGTGTGAAGTGTAAATTCGGCGGAAATTTGTGTTAATCTTTGAAGAGGTAATGAAGAAAGATAGAGCTTCTCTGGGTATTCTATTAGGTAATGGTAAAATTGTAATTATAATCTATTCTCTATTCTTGCCCGGATGTTGCTGTCAATCATGAGAAACCCCTCATTGGCTGTTCACAATCGTATGAGCAGTGCATGACCTCATAAGTGTAACACGTGTCTTTTCGATATAAATTAAGCGAGCACATTTTTAAAAATTTTCTGACGTTTTCTTTTCCACCAAGGATTTGTCGAATCAGCTCTCATGCTGCTAAGATTCTGAAAATAAAGAAGGTTGGTTGAATTTTCTTTATAGCGTTTGTGGGTTTCTAAATTCACCTTGGAACTACCTGGATGAGAAAAGAACTGCCTGGCTTTAGCTTGCGTAGAATTATCTGTTTGGTTTCTCTCTCGGTGTCGCCTGCCTAGACAGGGCTATTTCCTAGGTCAAAACGACCAAGTAGGGTGCTAACAGCCTAACTTCTGTTTGATGACCTCCGCTATAGTCTACTGTTAGTGGGTCATTTACCGTATTATACGAGAAGGTGATACATTTGCTGCTTTGTTCACAAAAAAATTACAGTCCGTGGTTAGCAGCAGCTTGTTCGCGGCTTAATAATTACAGTGCGAAAGTTTTTAACAACTTGTTACAATTGTACGGCTTGTTTATATTTTTTGTAGCAACAACACGATTGTAGAAAATAACACTTTCCGTAGTGTCAAACAATGTCTGGAGTAAGTATTGACAATTTATTGGCTTCGTAATGGACGCATTTGTTACTAGTAAGCTACTTTACCTCACAAGAGACAGATAGAAGTTGATATAAACAAAGAGAAAAGTGGAAGAAAGAAGACAAGAAAATACGACAGTAGTTATCTCAATTTTGGCTTTACAGTTGCAGAAAGGGTAGGCGTTGAGCATCCGCAATATGTCATGTGTTGCAAAGTTTTAGCTGCGGAATGTATGCTACCTAGTAAACTAAAACGCCACTTAACAACAAACAACAACAACTTATTTGCAAACCACGCGAATTTTTCGCTCATAAGTTATCATTAGGGCCATTTTTTTTGACCTAAAAAAATATATTTTTGACTTTATTTTAGCAAAATTTTGACTTTATTGTGACCTAACCGCTTTCGCCTATTAGTTATATCTTGTTGCACTTTTTTGATTAAAAATGTTTTATAATCCGCAATTTACAAAAGTTTTTAAAGAAGAAGTGGCCTACTTTAAACATTTTCTCAATCACTCAGTCTTGAAGCTAATGCAACAAAGCGACGCATGACGTCAAAACCTAGGATAACGAGCCATTATGGTGTACCGGTATCAATCAGTGTGTAATACAAAAAATGCGTGGTTATCGCAACTGTACTGTACATTAACAGTCTGTCTATGATGTTTTTAACGAAAGCCACGCAGTATAATTACCAGGACTTTTTATTATAATACAGCATCATATATTTTTTTATGTTCTTAACATCAAAATTTCTGTCTTTTCTCAGTAATTTACTGAGCATAGAAAACGACCTCTCAACAGCAGCATAGTTTGGCTGCGCTTTTTGCAATAGTGCGTAGCTTGTTGGGTCAATTGTCAAGTTGGTACAGTTTATCATTGTTTCTAAATCAGAGTTGGATAGTCGTTTTTTAATGTAATTTTTAATTGCGCACGGATCATCATCGAATTGCATATTCTTCAGCAGTCCGTATGCTTCAGTTATCGTGCAGGCACTTCCTTCTAAGAACTCTACGTTGGCTGCTAGAGTCCGGTATTGATTTATTTTAACCAAGTCCGGCACCAAATCTTTCACATTGATAGCGTCTTTTGCTCTGCTGACTAAGAGGCCTGCACTTGTCCAATTGTTGACAATGGTACGAATAGCTGGAAGGTTCTCACTGTAATATAAGGCAGCTCTAAGCCAAGTTGCCCATCTTGTAATTACAGGGTCATGAGGAGATGACAAACCAGCATCATGAAAATCTTTCTTGCGATCTTTGTTTTTGATTGTTGCTGCCTTGGTCGTTGCTATTATTTCATCAATATTTTTAAAATGAGCACGCACACGCATAGCGCAGTTATGTAGTAAGTGCGCAACGCAGGTGACACGCATTAAAGAAGGGTATAATTCCTTTAATGTCTTTCCAGCCAAAGACATGTACCGAGCAGCATCAGTCAAGAACAATGAAAAATTCTCGCGTTTTATTTCAAGTTGTCGCAATATGTCATCCACAGTGTGCAGAATAATACTGCTATTAACATTGCTACCGCTGTCAAGTGGATGGCAATCAACGAGGAATGTCTGATTTGGGGCATCTAAGCTGCCCACAAGTACACTAATATACTTTTGTTTAGCAATCTCTGCTTCATCCACATTAAAAAAAATTTTTTGTCGCGAAGTAATTCTTGAATTTGTTTTTCTTTTTGGGATGCTAATTTAGCAACACATGCCCGGGCTGCAGTCTCCGAAGGCAATACTTTTCAGCAAACAGAGACTTTAAAGAAAATGGTTCAGTTTATGAAGTGGGATATCTGCAGCTAAGAATGAAGAGACAACCTGTTCCTTGGAGTTTACTTGATCGAGTTGTAAAAAGGTTTGCTTACTTTGGGATTTGCTCTTCGTCTCCAATTTTCTTTGGTATTGCTTACTTTTTCGGTGGCTTTCCACAAAAAACTTTTTGTCGCATTTGACTAACACGTCGCAATGGTTGCATCGCAAGTCGCGGGCAGGAGTTGCCGAAAACTCATCCGAATATTCCTGGGAAATTTGCCTAACTTTCGCTGTAGAAGATTTGGCTTGTTTAGGCATTCTTTACTTTGCAAGCTACGACTTAAAAAGACCACGTGTAAAGAGCGCAAAGGTTTTATAGGAATAGATTAATTGCCCAATAATTACGTGTTTATGCATCAACAATGACGATTTCATGCATAACAAGTGCTATTTCCTTCTCAATTGCCGCACGCATTTTTACCATTGCAGCTATTTCAGAAGTTTAAAATCAAATAAAACTGCGCATAAAATTTTAATAGCAGCTCAAAAATTCAAAAAAATATAAAAAAAATCTAAATTTGTTCGTTTTTGTAAAGAAATTTTTGATGAAGACAATTTTGACAAGTTTTGACTTTATGCAAAATTTTGACTATATTTTGACTTATAAAATCTACCAAAACAGACTCCTGAACACCTGAAACTAACGTTAGTACACGTTTGATCATGTAACAAGATCCTGAAAAAATTTTGACTCTATTGACTTTAGCGGGCCCTAGTTATCAGAAATGAATAAGCAGTAGGTCTTATTTTCAAATTTTTTGCACACATCTGCCAAGGGACAGCTTGCGTCTTTTAAAGCTGCGTACAGAATCGCAAAATCTAAAAAAACGCATATTATTGCGGAAAAACTCGTGCTTCCTGCTGCTTTTGACTTAGTCTCCACGATGATTGGAGAATCAGTTGTTCAAAAACTAAAAGCTATTCCACTCTCAAACAATACCATTTGTAGGAGGATCGATAAAATTTGGGATGATATTAGTGATCAGCTAGTAGCAAAATGCGTGGAAATGAGTTTAGCTTACAGTTAGATGAGGCAACAACCAGTACCAGTTATAAAGATACTTATTTGATTTGTTACGTACGCTTTATTGATAACCACGACAACAACGTTGCTCTTTTGTAAGCCCATTTTCGCAAATTGCACAGCACATGAATTACTTGCAATACTGAAGAAATTGTTTCTGGAAAATAACTTCGAGTGAAAATATTGCGTTGGTTTATGTACTGATGGAGCCCGAGCTATGTCTGGTCGTTTTGGCGGACTGCGAACGTTGGTGAAGGGCGTTGCTGTCGACACAAAATGGACCCACTGCTTAATACACCGTAAGGTGCTAGCTTTGCCACAGCTTAGTGGTGAACTAAATGGAGTGCTTGAAGTTGTTGTTAAAACTGTAAACTTTATTAAAGCAAGGCCGCTTAAAGCTCGGATATTCCAACGTCTTTTTGCAATGAATTAGGAGCAGACCACAACAATTTATTATTTTATTTTGGCTTTATCTGAGGTTTTATTGTAGCAAGGCGGCTTTCCAAAGGCAAAGCTCTTTTACGTGTGTACAAATTGAGAAACGAAATCTTTATATTTTTAAAAGAAGAAAACCATGCACTTGCTACTACCTTTGAGAACGAAGTTTTCCTGACTCAACCTATCTCTGTGATATTTTTGCAAAATTAAATCAAGTAAACATCTCACTTCAAGGAAAAATACTCACCTTCTGCAACTCCATGACGAAATTTTAGCTTATAAAAGAAAGCTACAGTTGTGGAAAACTGATCTGTTGATAATTAACGAGCAATACGATAGTTTTCCTCTTTTAAGATCCCATTTAAACTCGCAATCTGGCAGTCTCTCCTTGCAGAATATCGATGAGTATGATATGAAGACTGTGATGTGTTCGCATTTGGATGCTCTGATCTCGCATTTTGAGAAATATTTTTCTGAAGACATGGAGAAGTACAATTGGATAAGAAATCCTTTTGTTGTAATGCAAATTCCCCTTAGGGATTTACATCTCTGGAAGCTGAACAATTTATCGATCTTACTTCTGATCTCACTTTGAAAAGCATACACAACCCTAATTTTCTCATTTCATTTTGGGTTAAGGCTCGAGCTGAATTTCTACTTGTAGGCTGTAAAGCTCTCCGTGTTCTTGTGGTGTTTGCAACGTCATACTTGTGTGCAGCCGGTTTTTCTGCGGTAGCAGTAATCCCGTGGAAGTACCGCAATAAGATTGACTTTGAGCGCGAGATGCGTGTTGCAATATCAAACATTGCTGCGCGCTTTGATAAAATGTACATAGAGCAACAAGCTCACTGCTCACATTAAATGTTTTTCAGTATTTTACATTTTAAACAATAAACATGATAGAAATATAATTTTTTAGTAAAACTTGAAATTCTCAAATTTTGGCTTTATTACGGCGCCGCGAATATTGATAAGTTTTCAAAGGGCGCCGTTAGCAAAAAAAGTTTGGAAACTCCTGCAGTATAACATGTTCACCAAGATAAGATGCCAAAATCTCAGACGATTCCTTAGATAGGCCAAAATCACGAACTAGGTCATTCAGTTGGCTTTGACTAAAGGGTTTTGGTTTTCCACTAAGCGAAGATACTGCAGCAGCCATGCTGGAAGAGCTACTAATACTACTGTCGCTGCTATCAGTATCATCCATCGCGTACAGTAGCATTTCATCTGCAGTAAGATCAGGTAAGAAAGTGAAAACGGGAACTGGAACTTCAGCGCAGGATAATAGCAATCTTTCTTCTTTCGCTGATTCCATCCAGACATATTCACCATGCAAAAATAACAATAATCATAGTGATTTTTGGGCTCACGTCATACCATAGGAACCCCAAACCACATCGAACTGACTTTGCCTTGGGTCCAAAAGCGAAGCGTTTCTGTACAATGTTTGCACACCTTTGAGGTCCCAAAGATTTGTCTTGGTCCATTAACTTCATGCCAAAGTAGGCTTCATAAGCTCTCTAGGTAAAATCTCTCATATTCAATCGGTACTTTGCCATCACATATTTGAAATCGGAGGTAGGATAATGCGAATGCGGGAATTTTCTGGATGAAATAATGGGGATGCTCTGGATGAATTTGCTGGATGAAATGATGAAATGCGGGAAATTGCTGGATTAGAAGGCTGTGGAGTTGTTTCATGTTTTTGGGGTAAAAATGTACTTTTTAGGGTCGACTTTGTAAGAATTTTTCAATAGCTTGTAGTCAACAAAACTTAATAGTTTGATTTCTTTAAAAATACTGCTTATTTAGCTGGCATTTGGACAAAAGTGCTCCTTGTCAAATTGTAGCGTGTATAGGGTAGAAGCTATTTTTCACTACTCATAACTGTCTGGGACCTTTGGAACACAATGTTTTATAAGTCCCTTGTGTTTCAGGTCATGCCTACCTACTTTTAAGTCAAGAAAATCAAATAAGGGTTTGTTTTCTGAACAAAATCCAAATGAAGCTTTGGATGATGTTCTTACAAATGAAATTAGCTTGAGAAAGGCTTCCAACAATTTGTTGGAAGTTTATGGAAGTTTATTAAAGTTTATGGAATTCCCATCGGCACCCTGCGTCGTTATAAGAAAAAGATGCATCCTGGAAACACTAAAGATAAAAAATTGTCTATATTTACTACTGAAGTTAGTAAAATTTGATTATTTTTATGCCTAGCCACCCAATGTTTGGTCTTGTTAAAAATGAGATGTGATGAGCATTAGCCAAGCTTTCGATAGCAATGCGTATGCCATATATTATGTAACTTATTCTAGGCCTATTCTTTACTAATCCACCAATGTCAATGTGAGAAAGTAAGTTTATGCCTAGCTTGTAGTGTGTTGGCGTTGAGTTTCACTTTAGTTAAGTAGGATTAGGCTTAGTTGAAAAATGGGCATTTGCAGATTGTGAATTTTTGGCTCAGAACAGTTTAACTTAACTGATTTGGTTCTTTGTCTTCTGCATTGGGCAGTGACAGATGGTCTAGATTAGGTTAGAGTTTGGTTTAGAATTGGTGTTTGACTGTGTTATGGTTAAGGTGCGTAAAACTGTAAAGGCTTAGCGCTAAATCAATTGCACTTTAACGTCTGTGCCGAAAAGTTATAGACCGTGCTGTTTGCTATGACACATGGTATATGATAGTTTAATGTTACCTATATGCATCTATGCTTGCAAATACTGTTTGTATTTTTATAAGTGTTCACAGATAAAGAAGAACTTGCATTGAAAGAGCATATTGTTAAAATGTCAAAGTTATTTTATGGTCTTGGCAAAATAAAGGTAAAAACTATGGCATATGAATATGCAAAAAAGAAGAACAAAAAAATTCCTGATTTATGGAATACAAAACAAATGGCAGGAGAAGATTGGCTAAAAGGCTTTCGTAAACGGATGAAGGATTAAAGCTTGAGAAAGCCTGAGTCGACAAGTCTTGCTAGAGCTATGGCATTCAATGGCTATAATGTTAAAGCCTTTTTTAACAATCTTAAGATTAGGCTATCTTTTGCGATTTGAAACCCCCGCCTACAATAATTTGGAATCTGGATGAGACTAGTGTGAACATAATTTCCAATTCCAGACAGATATTATGTAGAATAGGTACTAAGCAGGTTGGACAAACAAGATCAGGAGAACGTGGTATCAACATAACAATGTGCTATTGTGTCAGTGCTTCTGGTATGGCCCTGCCGCCAGCATTCAAATTTCCCAGGGTTAGATTTACAAGCCAAATGTTACGCGGTGCTCCTGCTGGAAGTCTTGGCTTGGCTAATTCATTAGGTTGGAGGAAACAAGACATTTTCCTATAAGTCTCGAAACATTTTATTGACAATAGGTCAGTATCGAAAGATCAGCCTGGAGTGTTGATCATAGACAACCGTAATAATCATATAACTATTGAGGCTGTTGAGCTTGCTAAAAATCATGGTTTGTCTTTTCTTACGCTGCCCCCTCATTGCAGTCATGAATTGCAACTTTTAGATGTGGGTGTATTTGGGGCCTTCAAAAGATTTTACACCTCATTTGGTGATTAGTGGCACCTGTCACATCCTGGGGAAACACTGTCACTCTATTATGTTGCTGAGCTGTCACACAAAGTCTTTGTCAAATCTTGCACCTTTGAAAATATTACGCCTTCATTCAGGCGGACTGAAATATTTCCCATCAATTCAGATATTTTACGGAGGATGAATTTCTGCCTTCCACAGTGACAGATCAGGTGGAAAATCTTAATTCAGATGCGACAACAAACGAATCAAGTCTGCTTGATACTACTGAGGTCAATGCTGGCCAATCAACATCTAATCTGGTATCATCAATCCCAGACTACAAGATAGAACCAGATCTTAAAACTTATCTAATCGAATCAATTGCCCCATTGGCAAAAGCAAAGCCAAGAAAAATGCAAAGTCGTAAGAAGGTGTCTTCTGCCATCATCACACACATACCTGTGAAGAAAAAACGTTTCCCTCAGCAAGCAGTGGGCAGTGAATCTTCAACAGATAAAGAAGTATTTGTTGATTCAGAAAGTGATGCTAGTCTATCTGATCGCAATGCCAGCCAAGCTCCACATCCTGTTGAGCTTGTTGTGTTTAGGTGCGATGATTTTGTTATCGTTAATGTGCAAACTGCGGCTGGAAAGTGTGAAAAGTTTATTGGAAAGCTGATTAGTGGACCGGATGAGGATCAGGACTTTGAAATCAGTTTTTTGTAAAGGTAAAAAAAAATTAGACATGGATGTGTCTTTCCAGAAGTGAAAGACCTACTCCATTGCCAGAAAAGATATTGAAAGGGTTTTGTCCGCACCGTGTGCAGCTGGTCAAACTAAGCGGTTGTGTCCTGTGCTGAAATTTCACGTTGATTTATCTTCTGTGTGATTTTTGTGTATTTGCATATTACGTGTTTGCATCATTTTTCTCAATGATTTCTGTTTACCAATTTTATGGGTGCTGCAGTCATGTATGTGAAGTTTGTGTGGCAGATAGCAACCTTTTTGGCTGTTTTTTTAAAAGCGTTCCATTGTCCCATAAAACGTTTCGTTGGTCCCAAAGGGGAGGGACCTACGGAGTGAATTTAAAAATTTTTATAATAGTTTGTAACTAGATATCCAATTGTCCAACTTTAAAACTACTTTGCCCTAAGATAGAACTACCCAACTACAACATGCGGACCAATTTTTAGTTAAAATAAGAAAGTTATGACCATTTCACGAAAATTTTCCATAGGATCCATACTTCCCCCACATGCTTTCCACATTATGCCGCCTTTAGGCCTTATCATGGTTCTTTTAACAAACAGGGGAGGACAAATAAACTAAAACTGATAAATCTTCTCTAAGAAGGAATATAAACGTAGTAAAGAGAAAATTTTGATAGGAGTAAGTCGTAAATTTTATGGTTATTAGCTGATAGCAATGCTCTAAACCGCATCAAACTTTCATGAATCATCAACATTATGACTTGTTTTTATACAAATCCATGTACATATAGGTTGTAGACTGAAACTTTATAGAGTAAAGTTGTGACCGGAATCAGTCAATAGTAGAACTCACACTTTTTAACAAATCGATTTCACTAAATTAGCATCATCAGTGTTCTGCAAAGCAACCGCAATAATAAATTATATATACTTACTTCAAATTGAACGGACAGGCTCACAAACTAACTCTATAAGAAACTTTATATCTGTAATAAACTTTATATAACCCTATGATAAACTTTATACGTTGTATCAGCTTAAAGTGTTGAGTGTTTTCTTATTGCAGTAGTTTGGTTTATTATAGAGTTAGTTTTGTGAGCCTGTCCGTTCAATTTGACGTAAGTATATATAATTTATTATTACGGTTGCTTTGCAGAACACTGATGATGCTAATTTAGTGAAATCGATTTGTTAATAAAGTGTGAGTTCTACTATTGACTGATTCCAGTCACAACTTTACTCTATAAAGTTTCAGTCTATTGATATTCTTAATGGAATCGTGATTTATTAATTTCACTCATGTGGAGATTCTCCTAAAATTATTATGATTTATATTCTGACATATAGGTTGTATGAGTAAATGGACACCAAACTTTGAATGGAAAACCAGTAATATCACTTTAAAGAGAAGCTTCGCGTGCTTGAGAATGCACCGTGCTCAAGCAAAATTATAAAAAAGTAAAAGTGAAAATATCTCCAAAACTAGAGCCAATTCGGCAAAACTAAGTGCATTTTCTGACTCAGCGCCTCTGATTTAACCGCAAAACGATTCAACATCCTTTGCCTTTTGACAAAAAATTTTTTGTTGGCCTGTGTTATCATAAGTGTTTTGCTGCCAGTTTGGAAACTTTTGTTTTTAAGTTGTGGGGTTTTTGTGTTTGCCAGATCATTTTTTTACATCGCCATTAGTAGACAAGTGAGGAATATAGATGTTTTGTGGGATGTGACTCATGACGGATAAGTTGTTCGCTATATCTCACAAATTGCTTTCATTTACGCTAAATCCATGATGGAAAGAGGTCGTAAAATTTAGTGTAGAGAAGAACCGACAAATTCTTTTTACTTAACGCTCTTACTTTATTTGTATGTCACTCTCGTTTCTTGTAAATCGCAATGTGACTTTTGCTAACTGATTGACTTGCTGCCCTAAATAGGTCCGGTGGCTGTTCAAGCTTGCACTGCTTTTGGCAGACGTTGGCATGACAGTGTTTGGTGTACGGTAGCAGCGAAGAGCACAAATCCAATGGTTGTTACCAACTTCATACGAATGACAGGTTATTATTGTATTTTTACCAGCACTAGTTCGTATCTTTAACCTAACGGGTATCAATGGATAGCTTGTGCTTTTAATATTGCCTGTTTATCCTAGCATTGATTTTGCATAATTCAATTATGTACGCTTGCTTCTCTGTAATCATTTCTTTTGTTTTGCATGAATGTTGTTTAGGAGATCTTTTCATCAGTCTTTAAACCTCGGAACAACTAGAGCGAGATACTCTTTGCGCGTAGTGTTTGATGCATGTGACATAGCTTATTTGCCAACTGTATTTCGGTCTTCTGCTCAATACAAACTCCATGTTCCGCAAGTAGGTGTGTGCTCGCACGTTGAAGAACATTATAGTAAGATATTTCTAAGACGGGGTTTCCCAAATAGAAGCGGCTGTGAGGCAGCCGGTAAAGCGGTTTCTCACTGCAGCACCTACCCTAAAGCCTATTTATAGTTAGGTTTTATTGATTAGTTTTGCAAATTTTAGTTTGTGATCATGTTGGCTACAGGTTTTGGAGAGAAATAAAATGACCAAACCAAGCACGTGTAAGTGTAAAAATCGCTATTTATTTTGACAATTTCGAGGTAGCACTAGTACTCATACCTAGTCTTATTGGCAGGATTAGCATTTTGTGCTTATTTCTAAAAAAAACGTGCTTATTTTGTCTCCGAAATAATCTTTGCTTTGGAAAATGTAGGTAAAAATCTCTATCTCAAAAAACAAAAGATGGTCTACCTGAAATTGGTTGTGAACATTGTAAATTTGCCGCGAAATCATCGTTTTGACGCCGCGTTCTTATTTTTTTTCCAGGCCGATGGCAACCATGCTCACAGACCATTTCGCTGAGAATTTTTGTGGAGATTGAATATCAATTCCTAATGATGCTTAAATACATCTTTGACTGTGAGCGCTTGAAATGTCACAAGTAGTTAAAGTGATGTTAGCATTTTATTTGTCATAAATTTAACTTCGACAAGTGCTTAGCTTCTTTCATTTACAAGAATATTTTTTCCAAAATTTCTGCTTTTGTCTACGAGTAGAGCAGAAAGGAACAATGTTTGAACCAACACAATAACGGATAAAACACAAATTACCACAATCACCCAAGCTTCCGTAGCATTTTCACTGCACATATTATTTGAGGAGGCGGACATTGGTTCGGCAACCAGCGGAGCAGATCTAAGCAGGCTGTTTTTGCTGGTAAATATGTAAGGAGATGTCTGCGATATCAAAAAAGCGACAAAAATAACTTGTGTGGATGGAGTTTATTTGCTTCTATAAAAGTGTCCGGAAACATTTTCTCTGCAATAATTCGTAGCTTGCTGGTAAGAATTATGTGCTTTTGCGTGTAGCGTTCTCACTATGGTGTTATGAAACTTTATTGCAATAATGATAGATTGCTAGTTCAGACAGCATTTGTATTGAACTTTAGGCGTGCTGCCACGAGTTGCAATGAAGCTAAATAAGCTAGTCTACTTAGATAAAAGTTCCACAAAAGCTATAAGAAGTCATGAAGTCGTAATTCCCAGAGTATTAAGTTGCATTAAAACTATTTCAGGCTTCTTCTATTAATAAAAAAGCGAATCTGAGTGATGCTCTTACCTCTTTTGGGCATTTCAAGTCTCCCAATGACCATTCGGTTGCTTTTGTACCGACAGGTTCAAGCTAAAGGTAACAAAATAAATAATGAGGATGGAAATTTTGACAGCGAGACAATATTAAACAATAAATCAAATAATCAAAACTTACCGACTAAATATTGTAGGCGGTCATTAAATTTGGATAATCATTACTAATCATTAACTGACGTTACATAAATTTGAGCAATTAGTTGCAATAAATTTCTGTGTACAAATAAGCATAATATTGAACATAAAGTGTGTTGATCGTAATTTTCTTTTGATACAAGCTATAGATTGCATTAATTAAAATCTAAACAAGAAAGACTATTGGAATGGAATCAGCATCTTTGTTGTTTATTGAAATTGACCTTAATTTTTGTGAAGTCAAAAGTAAGTGGATACTTAATTGCAACATTGTCAACCACATTTTTGTGTTGTATAGTTTTTACTTAAGTAACCAGTGACCTATGCACTGGTTACCCTACACCTGTGACCCGACGGCACTTCTTCGTCTCCTGCGTTGTATAACATGATCTCAGCTAATTCTACCTTGATCACGTCGGAATCACCAATGCAGAATTAGCGGGGATCAGGGTCTACCACGCAGGAGATGAAGAAGTGCCGTCGGGTCACTGGTGTAGGGTGACGAGTGTATAGACCACTAGTTACTTTAGTAAAGACTTGAACACAAAAATGTGGTTGGAAATATTGTAATTAAGTATCCACTCGCTATTAACTGCACAAAAATTAAGGTCAATTTCAGTAAATAACAAAGATGCTGATTCCATTCCAATAGTTTTCCTCGTTTAGATTTTGATTGACTTAATTCATTGATTCTCAAACTCTTTTTGATGCGACGCATTTGAAAAACTTTGCTAGCCTTGCGACGCACCAAACAGGATCCTTAGGTTTTGGTTCGCCTTTCGGCAAAATAAATGTGACCCAAAATCTAAATAAGTCTCGTTATATTCGCGAGTTTTGGGTGTGTCATCTTCAATCATAAAATTTCTCTGCTCTGAAGTTGTAACTATCTTCTCTGTTTTTATCCATTTTGCAACTGACTGTCTCAGATTTGTTTTGCACAAATTTTGGTGAAAATTGTGCAAATTGATTCGTAACAGGTGAATGAATACAGTATTAATATTGTCTTAACAAGACTTTAGTAATAATGCAAGAGATTGTGCGTTTTGGAAGAAATAAGTAGAAAACCTACGTGTAGAGCTTTTGGATGGAACAAAAGCGAGGTGTATTGGTACAAAACCAAATTATTGTGCGGCGCCCTTGGAAAATTACAAAGACGCACCAGGGCGTTGCGACGCACGGTTTATGAATTGTAATCTATAGTTTGTATCAAACAAAAGAAAACAATCCCAAATCAAAATTGACGTTCTAGAATTTAATAAACAAAACTTTCTGAAATAAGATCAACAAAACGTTGCAACTTGAAAATTGTCAATTCGAATTGTTGTGAATATTTTTTGTCACGGCTCTAAATAGAAAACTAAAAATCATATATGTCAATGCTTAGAGGAAAACAGAAATCAAAAAAGGCACAATATTTAACGAAGGTGCCTAAATGAACAAACGCAGATTAAAGTGTGTAAAACGTGCTGTAGATTTCGAAACAATTGCAAAAATTAAAGATCCGGGCTAAAAACGCTATGACTTTACTTAAATTTTCTAGTGCTATGACTTTCACCGGTAGTAATCAGTAAAGTTATTAAAATTGCATAACAAGGGTTCGCTTAACCTCTAGTATAAACTTTGATTGCATAAAACTTACACAAATCGGGCTAGGGATCACGAATTTTAGTTCTAATTCGTATGGTTTGATTCATTATTGTTTGTTAAATATTGGTGCAGTTAAACTTTAAATAACAGGCTTTATTAGATCATCACAAACTTAAACACCTGCGCTTTGCGTTTTTGCTAAAAACGAATTGATCCTCTTTCTCGACGTCGTCACACCATTTACTGAGCTTATAGCAGCTTACACTATGACTTACAATGGTTTATTGATCAATTTACACATTGATCATAAAGGTGAGTACGCGCGTACATATTATACGTTTTTATACCGGTTTGTTGGTTTTTACGTTGTTTTTCATGCATTTTTACAAAAATTTTTATTCGCTTGGCTATTTACATGTTGTTTCAAAGTATCCGTTGTTGTCCGAACATCCGGTTTTGTCCGCAATGTAAGTACAAAAAGTGAGCATGCTTTTGCAGATGAAAACGTTCAGAATTCTTTTGGTACGTAGGCTACTTTGCCAACAAAAATGCAAGTTCGAACTACAACGTGTAGGGCTACTCTAAGGCACCATACAAATACGCAAGCGGATGGAAATTTTGTGCAAAAATGCATAAAAGGATGGTCACAGTTAAACTTACCTTTTTGTACGTTTGGTTTCTTTAGTACGCGTTTGAATGAAAATTTTCATCAGCTTGGCTATTATATGAGTGTAGCAATAATAATCTCTGGAATATTCATGTCATTGTCCCGTGTCAACGAAGTTTTTCTGTTTTGGTCATTATTTCCGGTATTTTACCGTATACAAACCGTCGCTTCTTTACTTTATTCTCAAAGCAATTTTATTGGTAGTTATTTCCTGTACTCCCCCCGTAGACAAAACTTATTTATCTGATTTATTTTATATGCGTTTTTATTGGTTGCTCTTTGGGTAGCAGTTTCCGGTATTCCCCTGCTTTCAACCTTTTCTTGCTAATTTTTAGTTTCTAATAATTTTGATTGGCTAAAATATTTGGGAACTTTATTTCGATTACGTACGAATGAAAAGTATATATGCGGGTGAGTCATTTTGAAAAGAGAGAGACGAAAGCAAACAGACGACAGAACAGAGAAGAAAGAAAAGAAGGGAGGTGAAGAGACAAGCGAGGAGATAGAAGAATTAGAAGGCAAGGGCTAAGAACTACTGTAAGGAAGGAGGACTATCGGCTGCTGCAAGTGTGGTGTCGGTGATTGTCTACGTGCGTAAGCTTTTATATCAATAGAGTTGTGTTGTAAAAGAGTGGGCCGGCAACCTATCTTCTCAAGCGTAGGTTCTTAGGCCGAAGGATAGGGCATAGAAGGTAGCCGTTGAACTCTACCGAGCTAATTTTCTAGTCGTCGAATCGTCATCTGCCGGTCACAAAGGTACAAGGCGAGTGACTTAATCGTATTCGGCGACAATGTGATAGACAGTTTAAGTAAGTTGTCCAAAGCATCTGAATTTGTCTGCTTAGTACGTATCAAAAGTGGTTTGTACGTTCTTGTCGGAAACTGATTACCCCTTTTATGCGTCTTTGCGGACAAAACTATGTTCAGACAACAAAGTAGGCCTATAGCCATTGCGTAACAACATATAAATGACCAAGCGGATACAAATTTCCATACAAAACACATAAGAGGAAAAACGTACTATGTAATATTTGTGCATTCACTCCAAAAAGAAACGGATGCCAATAAGATGTACAAAAAGTTTGTTACAGCAAAAATAAAAATTATAGTGCTTAATGTCTATTTGACTTGATGCATTCACACCTCTTTCGATTTCTTTTTTTGACGTCAGCGAAATTATTTTTTAAAGAAGCCCATTGGTCTAGTTGCTTTTTTCTGCTTTAATCAGGAATTCTGCTAATTTGACAAGGGGTTCGCGCGAGCTCCTAAAAATTATCACTGATGGTAAGGTCAAGGTTTATAATTCGAAATTTTTATATATTCATAAGTTGTTGTAATAGTAATTCTTCAAAAAATATTTAGGCCGATATAGATCAATGAAGAAAACCCTACATACCATGTTGTTCCACAAATTCAGAGCTCCCATTGCATGTCCTTTTGTGCTGAAATGGAAACAGTCTGGAGCAAAATAAGTGGAATCGATTTGACCATCCTAAAATTATTGATCAAGAAGTTAGCTTATTGAATCTGATATCAGTCAAAAATTGGCTTCAAATTCTTTGCAGTGATATTGTAAAACTCATAACTACATTTTAGATGTCAAAAACAACGTGGACGTTTTTTCGTTTATGTAAAGCTACTGATTAGCAAACGCGAACAAATAATCATTGTTTCTACAGTCAAGCAAGGCTGAAAGAAAATAGTTCAGTAGGTACCCAGTTGACCAATACCAAATGACATATAGTCAATTTTCTCAAAAAAAAACAATATTGGTAGATCTCAGGTTTTGCTAGGCTATATCACAGCAATACTGTAGCTTACATCAATATTCAAAAGCCAAACCCATAATTTTTTTGCTCTTTTCACGAAAAAGTGAAAAATGTCTGCGGTCTTACTTCAGTAAGCGGTAGAACAGTGTTCTGTAGAAAAGGTTGAAGAACAATGGTAAAGTCGTCTCTAGTATCATACCGTCCGCTCTTAATGAGGCTGTCAATCAATTCCTGCAAAATAACATGATTTAGGTTTGTGAGATTATAAAATATCCTAGCCTAAAATACAAAAATTTTCCAAACGTTTGCAGAAGGAATAAGCCTGATTAGCTAGCTATAATAAATGTAATTGCTACCAGTGATTTTAGGTGCGTATTATTTAATGCTTTTAATATCAACAAAAAGTAATTGGGTGAAAAAGAAAGAAAGTGATTACTAAACACAATGTTTAGAAATAGGCCTACCTGGTATTGAGAGTTAATGTTTTTGATATTTTCCATTTCTTCCTCATTTGCAGTGGCAACATAATTGCAAAATGTTTTCTGCGCGATTCTGCATTCTATTGTCGATCCATAGCCACGTGCGATTTCTGGTAGAAGGTGAATCTCAAGAATGTTAACCAAATTGACCAAGGTTTTCTTCATCTATCAGAATAGGCAAGTTAAGCCGTAGGCTATGCACATAGGTCTTTACAAGGCTGAATAGGTAGGCTACGCCTAATTGCAGAATAGGCCTATTGCTTTTGAGTTTTAAAGAAAATTGTGATGTATAGTTGCCCTTTACATACTAAGTAAGGGAAATGTTATAATTTAACCTATTAATATAATGGACCAATCACAACTTCTTTATCGAAATACAAGAAGTCAAAGCGAAAAAGCTGAAATTAGATACTTGAGCTAATCTTAAGAAATAACTCTTCTTGGGTGCAAAGTTGCTTTTGTGATTTTGGACAATTTTGCTTTTTTCTGATTTGATCAGCACATTGGAACAATACGCATAAATAAAGTGTGATTAAGTTTTAGTAAAAATTTTGTTCAGTAGGCTGGCAGATGTGGTCTTGCAATGAAAACTCAATAATCAATGGGCTGTGAGCTCATATTTTACAGATTACTTTTCTGCTTGAAAATAAACCCCTGAAAAACTTGTAATTAAAAGTAGTGTGCAGATTTGCATAAATTGCTTTGATTAACCCAACTGAAATGTTATGCTTAGGTTTTTGCGTTTGTTACACAAATGGTCAGTTTAAGATAACTTCTCGTTTTCTAGAATTAATTTAAATGTCTTTACAGGAATGTAGACCGTATCAAACATGTGCGAATACCATATGCTTCAATTCTGACATTTGTGATTATTTCTTATTAGCATTTTTTGCTCGCCATTTCTCCATTGTATTACACAGATTAACATCTCTGCCATTGATATTTTAAATTTTTTTAGTTGCAGTTTGCAGTTTTAGGCTGCATGGTCAACATTAAACATTGTGCAAAACATAGACCTCCGCCTCAACATTACAGACCATTTTTGAAAGGGAGGCATAAAGTATAAACCGAGAGACGACGTTTGCAGAGATCACTTAAAATTTGGATAATTGGGGGGAAAGTTAAGATAAAAAACTTTTTTATGGTCTTTGAAAAGTTCATGTTTCAGAGGTAGCTTACAAGGACGGCTTAAACTAAATTTTATTTGCATAACTAGCCGTCTCTGCCTGCATCGCCCACAGGGTTCCCATCATTAATGCCGGTTAAGGCGGCTGCGCCGGCTTTACCCATCGGGCATTTGTGTGAACGGTAATAAAAAGTTAATGTTTTTTATGCACATCCATAATTCCTGTACAGGTAATGGTGATCATCTTAGTCTATTATTCAAGAGTGGTAATGCTCACAAAGAAAGGATGTTGTCACAAATTATCACTAATACTTTTAAAAAGCTTAAGTTGTGGGGTGGGTTTTGAAATACAGTCAAAAATGATGGGGCTGACTAAATGCTAGTGGTTTTTACAATTACAAAAATTAACTGTTTAGTGACAAGCCTATTTTACAATTCGGTGTGGCCCTTTCAACTTTATATTTGTGGTATAAAGTTCTTTGGATCTACTATTTGCCTTGTTTCCGGCATAGCGACAAAAGCGTCATGGGTTCTCCAAAGTCATTTACCATATTCTAGGAGGCACCCATCAGGCCAGTTATTTTCAAACATAATATCATCACTAAATTCAGGTTTACAAACTGATAGGTCTATGGTTTTATTTGCCTTTTTCTTAAACTTGGGGTTATATTACATTTAACTTCCCCCCTGCTCTCGATTTTCTTTCTTTTAGACGAAAATTAGTCTTACGTGCCGCACAAACAGCCTATCAATTAGGCCTACAAATGTTAAGCTTTTGATAAAATAAAAAAACAATATCTACTAGCAAAAACCTGCAAAATGGTAGGGCCGGCTTTTGTTTGAGCAAAAAACTGTTTTTCTTCGTCAAGAAACGGAAGCAAAAATATTCCACCATACACGATAACATTTCGCACAGGAAAAAGTGTTTGTAATATCCCTCAAATTTTAGGTCCTTGGCTGGGTTGCGTAACTCAAAATAACATTTTTCTGTTAAGTGCTAAGATCATGCACAAACATAGCAAGTGTTCCTGCTACTGGTTTGCTAATAAAAAGCCTTTTCTTTAGAGCATTGGGTTTTGGGGGCAAGAAAAATTCAAGAAATGTGATTTCTCGAATGATTACCCATGAACGCCATCATTTGCGACGGCAAAGTGCCTTTGAGAAAAAAAGCGTTCTTAATGTGGTACAGAGCGTTCAAAAAGTAGGACAAAAGGCGCGCTTGATCGGAATGCTTAAAGGAATATCGCATGTTGCGTTTCAAATAAAGCTTAAATGGTTGTGAAATTTGGTTTTGTGACGTGATGTTAGTTCCTAAAAATATGAAATTGTTTGAAGTCGGCAAGTTGAGCATTGGCTTATGTTTGAGCCAAAAATCGCTTTTCTCTATCAAAAAACGCAAGTTTTGAACAATCTATCATAAATTTTGATGTAGTCACAACATCACCAACCTCCCTATAACTCTCATTTTGGTGTAATTATAAATGGTTCTAAGTTTAGAGTTTATATGTCCAGTAGTTTCGAAACAGTTAAGCTTGAAAGGCCACTCAAGCACAAAATCGCTTGTTGCGTCGCCAATAATCCTTAAAATAAAAACAAACTCGGTTTTGGGAATCACGTTGTTATATCTCCCAAAAGAGCTATCAACCGCGTTCCCATCTGTTTTAAGAAATTAGGGAAAATCATTTTTACAATGAATTGTAATTATGATGTCATCGTAAATTGCAAAAAGTGAAAAAATATTGAAGTTGGCTGGTCGAGTTCTGGCTTTTTATATTTTAGCCCAAATTGGCAATCCTCCGTCAAAAAATGAAATTTCTGAAAAAATTTTCTTGAATCGTGGCGTCATCATGACATCATCAAGCCCCATATCACATTTACTCTCAAGTGGTGATCAATTGTACCGAGTTTGAAGTTTGTACGTCCAACAGTTTCAGAAAAGTTAAGCTTAAAAAGACGCTCAAACACGAAATTGCTGGTTGCTTTGCCAATAAATTCTAACTTAAAAAGCAACTCTGTTTTGGGAATTATCTTGTTGATACCTCCCGAAAGAACCAACATCCACGTTTTTACAGTAAGTAATTTTTTAGAAATTAAGGAAAACCATTTCTAAAAAAATTGATAACTATGTGACGTCATTACAGATCGTAAAAAAGTGAAAAATTTTTGAAGTTTGCAAGTCAATCGCTGGCTTTAATTTAACCCCAAAATGGCATAATGGCATTCCTCCGTCAAAACTGTGATTTTTTGAAAAAATTATTTTGAATTGTGACGTCACCATGACATCATCAAATCTCTTATGACGCTCATCCCGGATGGTAATCAATCATACCCAGCTTCATGCTTGTACGCCCAGCAGTTTTTGATTGATTAACAAAAATAAACAAAGTTTATAAAATGCTTTCTTTATGTGTATAGGTTGTTAAAAGCCGAAGAAAGAAGAATACTCTTCATACGCTTGCTACTGACGCGTTAAAAAAAGTTTACCACTAGTTCTGTATTGTGTGATTTGTCACCACCAACTGAGTACTTGGAGTTGGTAGGCAAATCCTGTGTATATCTAAACCCAGTTTCCATGACTTTGATTCCATTTTCCTGTAGTCGAGATTGTTGAATTGAACTACTAATTTTGCTTCTGCCACGTGCTGTAGAAAATTTGAAAGCAAAATTCAAAGATTAGATTCCTAAAAATGTATTTGCCTATATGCGAAAATCATCTCACCCCTGCATGCAAAACATCAAGGCCTTCTTTCAAAAATCCAATGTAATTTTCAGGCTGAGCATCTGCACTTCTTCTGATCGCGCATAAATCGTTTCCCCCGATGAAAACTGTCACCAACTTCCAATCCTCATCGAAGTTCACATCCTAAATACAAAAGCGTTATAGAAAATTTAAAGTGGCGTATTCAGAAACAATTGCTTTGTTCGGGGCGAAGGCGAGGGCTAAGCAGTTTAAAAAGATGAAGAGATTTTTTTTAAATCAAGAATTTCTCCTTTTTTCCAGCAAACGTGCCACTGTTGAGATAATAATGCATCAATATTGTTTGGTATGGGAAAACTGTACTGCAGTGGTTCTCAAACTGTGCGTCGCGACGCCCCGGTGCGTCGTTTCAATTTTCCAAAGGCGTCGCGGAATATTTTGGTTTTGTGCCATTAAGTCTAGATTTTATTGCGTCAAAAGAACTCTGATCGTAGATTCCTTTCTTACTTTCTTCTGACATTTTCACAATAGTGTTTTTAATACACTGTTGTAACGGTTGACTTGTTATTCAAGAATCAAATTGCAGAAGTTTAACTTAATTGGCGAAAAATATATAAAGAATAAAGCATTCAGTTGTATGTTGGACGAAAACAGGAAAGATGAGTTACAAACTTAGAAGAGCGTAATTTTACGATTGAAGATGACAGACCAATCCAAAATCTCGGGAGCATAGGGGCAGTTATTTATGTAGATTATGGGTCACATTTATTTCGCAGTACGGTAAACTAAACTGTAGGATGCTGTCTGGTGCGTCGCAAAGTCTTGCAAGCTTTTTTAAATGCGTCGCATCGCGAAAAGTTTGAGAACCACTGCTGTACTGTTTCTATCCTGTAGCCATACGCACCCATATGTTTTTACACAGCGGCGTTGACATGAGCCGAGTTTGAAGTGCAACATTCAGTCAATACGTAGCGAGAGAATACACAAAAGGCAGTAAAATATCTACGATTAGCTTGACCAGGGATTCCACAAAAAAGTTTTCCATTTCCTCCACTTCAGGAAATTATTTCCTCATTTCAAAACCACATTTCTTCCCTAATTTTCGCACACTTTTCTCAAAAAAATCATTTAGAAATAAATTATTTTTTACACGTTTTTAAAAACCTTACATGGCAATTAAAACAAAGGTTAACTGAATTACAAAGCTTCAACAACTCAACGTTTATGAAAACATTGCCATCAAAAACAAAAAGTAAAATACCGATAACTCTTGCATAGCGTGTGCTTTTTTTGGTTGGCTTCCGCTGTACTCTACTTAAAAATACCAACAATCTCAAACTATCAAAACTATCCAGACATAAGCCTTGTTACGTAGGCATGAAAAAACAGTCTAAAATTTCTGGAAAAGTAGTAAACCACTTTTCTTTTTTTTGGTAAAATTGTGAAGACTGTGGAAAATGAGGAGCTTTTTTAGAATCCCTATATTTTAACCTAGCAAGCGAGAATTTTTATTTTTAAACTACTTTTGGTATTTTCTGATTTCTTCCTGATTTTCTTGTTTTGATCATTTTCTTCAAATCTCCTTTGTCATAAATTTTATGGTCATATTACCCAATTGAAGCAATTTCTCCCAAAGTGAAAGATTTTGGTTTGACTCACTATGTTAAGAGTTTTCTCCTGAGCTTGTATATTTGACGGTGTATAGCCTATAATAAGATGCTCCATATTTTCACTTCTTTTAAAATCAAAAATGCACGGGGTCTCATCAAATTCTCTTTTTGTCAAAACAAAATAAACAAAAAAGTTTTTGATTCGACCTCGTTTAGAGAGTGCCTGCTCCCCAAATTTTGACGTTGAAAGTTTTTGTGAAAATTTGCATATATCCGTAATGGAAAAGATAGAAAGTTGTGTTTTGTGCCAAAATTTGCGGAATAGTTCATTTCCTCTCTGTATTAAATACAATGGTTAGCTCTAACTCCAACGGAAACCAAGTTATACTAAAAAAATATCATTCTTAGTCGTTTTGTCTTCAAAATTCATCTTTGTCTTATTTGTACCATTGTGATACCAAAGTTTTTGTCGGCAAATATGATTTCATAAAACTTCGGTTGTTATAAAATCTCCGCCACGTGTTTTGGTACTTCTTCTTGACTTTGGATTTATATCAAACCAGCAGGCTTTGCCGGCGTCTCCCGGCAGAAGCCCTCAATCAGTAGGTTTAGTATGTCGGTTCAACCGGCCAAGCCGGCTTCACCTATCTGGCACTTGTGTGAGCAGTAGCGAAAAGTTAATGAACTTTATGCATTTTCACAATTCTTGTACACAAAATTGTGATCATCATATTCTCTTAATCATGACTGGCAATGCTCACAAAGAATCTTGCCACAAACTATCGTTAATACTTGTGAGGGAGCACGGATTGTACATAATCAAAACTGATTGTAGCGGCGAAATAATGGATTATTTCACAATCAAGAAAAAAACTATTTAATGGTAAGCCTATTTTGCCATTTGGTGCTGTCGCTTTCCTATTTATATTTGTGGTATTAAGTTCGTAATTTGGCTTTGATATTGCTCTTGTTTCTGACATAGCGGCAAAAGCGGCTATTGTTCTCTGTATATTCAGTTTTACAAATTGTTATGGTTAAATTTTTGTGTTGATTTTTTCTTAAACTTGGGATTTTATTACAATGATGTAGAGTATAGACATAAATGACATAAATACCATAACAGGCAGCGTATCAGCATAAAAAAAAGTCCTTGCTTTATAATATATATGACGGCGTCACCCATAGAGACCCCGTCACCAACGTCGGGATTGAGAGTGTCGGTTCAACCGGCCAAGCCGGCTTTACCGATCAAGTTCTTGTATGAAGAGTAATCAAACGTTTATGTGTTTTCTGCACATTAGATGTTTACGACCTTTGTGTTCCTTTTCCTAATGGAATAACTCATTTCAAGATCCTGGCTATGCCTTAGGTCTATGTGCTATGTTTATTGCTGACGCGAACCCAAGGGAGCCTTGCGTTTCACGTAGTTTGGAAGTAGGGATTATTTTTCGGATATTAACAAAGGGCAAAAATGTCTTTCGTGTGGTGCGATTTCACACAGTGACGCTATTTTCTTTTGATTTTCCCTTAAACTTTCTCAAGTCCTCGCTGGCTACGCATTATGTAGCATGTTCTTTTCTCCCTGCTTGACGTGCCCTGGGGAGTTTAAAGTGTCGTTGCTTTTCCTCAAATGTTTGGTTTGACCCCGGTAACTCTATAAAGCTATTATAAAGCAAAATATCAATAATATCTTCCATGTGGTGCGATTTAACACAGTGACGTTAATTTTGATTTCGCCTCAAACTTTTTCAATTCCCGCTGGCTGCGCATTATGATTCATATTTGTTTTTCCTTCCATGGGTATACTCATAGAAGTTAAAAAAGTTTTTGCTTTTCCCAAATTTTTAGGTTTGATTCCGGTAGCTCTATAAAGCTATTATCAAGCAAAATAGAAAAGATGTTTCTCCTAAATATGGTGCGATTTAAACCCCGGCAGGCCATACTATCACCCGTGCCGATTTAAAACGTATCAATTAATGCAGCTGCGTCAGCTTGACAGTACAAACATTTGTTAGAGCCACAACAAAATGTTTACTAAATATAAGCCATAGCTCCTGTTCATGTAATGGCGATCATATTGGTTTATTAATGAAGACTGAAAGTATTCAAAAACAAAGAACGATGACACAAACTACCATTCGTAATTTTTAAAAGAGTAAGAGGGGAGATAGTCAAATTTGATGGCGTCGCCCAAATGGTGGTCGCTTTGACTCATAAAGAAATGAACTGTTTGGTGGTAGGCATGTTGGACGATTTGGTGGGCCCGCTTTCGTATTGATATTGGTGATCATAAGATTTTTGCCTGCGCTGTTTGCTTTAATTCGGCCTTAGCATGAAAAGGGGTCCTGCCTTTCCTTTAAGTCATACAACCTATTGCAATAAGCGCCTATTAAGCTCTTTTCAAACAAAAACATTTCCTCTCAATCCAGTGTTACAGATTGATGCTATTATTGTTAAATTTTGATCTTTTCTTAAATTTGGGATTTTATTACATTTAACTTTTGCCCCTAATCCAGACCTCCCTACTTTTAAATGAAGATTAGTGTTTTGTACCGATAGGTCTATCCTTGTAATTACAAATATTAGTAATGGGCTTTACCATTTATGTTTGCTTTCAAAATGATAGTACATAATTTTGCTGCCTGCTGCTGTTTCCACTATATAGTAGCAAGCATTGTGATGCCATTTAACATTATGACCTCACGATGCGTTTTGGGCCATTAGTTTTTGGATTCCTACTTACCACTTCTTCGTCACTGTTGGCGAATTAATATAAACTAACGTTTCTGACTGCGTGCATGTTCCTTGGCCCTTGCATAGAGCAAACTAACCCGAAATGAAGCACTCACAGTTAAGTTATAGCAGTAGCGAGAGCCCCCAACAATAATGTCGAGGTTAAGAACATCAAATCAGGTGGCTGCTGTAGCAGCCTCGCCCAATCGCAAAGGAAATTGCTTCAACATTTAGATCATATGTAGCTCGACTCCTATATTTTGCTGCAATCGATAAGAAAGGACCATGTTTACCCCATCGTCTTTTTCTTGGGTGATCACCAAATGTTTTGCTTGGAGTGGGCTACATATTAAAATTTGTAGACTTCATTTTTCGATGAGTCTTTTGAATAATTTGATGGATAATGCCAAAGATCCATGCTATCGAGAAAGAATAGAGAAAATTTACCAAAGGACTTAGTTTTTCCAGAAATTGCAATTTTGTGAACTGCAGGCACTAAAATTTTGTGTGTTTTTAACTGGTAGACTACATTTCATGAACATTTACAGACTTCAGTTTTTGATGGATCTTTTTAAAAACGTCGACAGACAATGCAAAAAACCACGATTGTGAGGAAAAGTAGTCAAAATGTACCAAAGAACTAACTTTGTTTAACAATTGCAAGTTTGTTAGCTCTAGTAGGATAATTGTACAGCTAAAAATGAAACATGGTGTATGACAACCAAGCTTTGATCATACATTATAAACTAATCCTTAGCCTCAAGTAATTGGAGTCACATATTGCTTGAAAGGAAATTTCCTAAGCTTTCGAAGGATAGTAATTGTTAGTACTTTATTATAATGTTTTTGTATTAAAGTTACATGTTTTGCCTGAGCTCACCACTTTTGGGAGAGGTAAAAAGTTACACCACAGGTCTTAAAGTTCAGTGTTTTCAGTATAAAAACTAATATTAATTGTACATATTATGCACTATCGGAATTGTCTTAAAATAAACTTTAATTTGTTGAGTAAAGTTTGAAAATCGGTTGAGAAATGAGGTCACAAATCAGTTTTTTAGCAAACTAGTTTTGCAAAAAGGTTGCAGTTTTTTAAAACATCTTGATATTATGATCTGCAGTAGCGAACATTTATGTTAATCATACGAGACATATTATGACGTCATAGAGCCAGTTTAAGCGTGCAAGCGAAATAGAGACGAAAAATTGCTTTGATGGCTTGAAGTGCTTTAATAAAGAATTGCTCGTAGCATAATCAAATAAACATTAATTGTTGTAGAATTGTTTTTATCAAAAGCACCTTATTAATATCTCCTAAAAGAATGTTTAATCGCGTTTCTGCGATGAGTACTTTTTAAGAAAAAACAAAAAGCAGATTGTGCAATGACTTGTTGATTGTGACGTCATTTTAGACCCCAAGCAAATGAAAGTTTTTGAAATGTGGTAAGTCGGAAGCTGGTTTTTGTTTGAGTAAAAAGCGATTGTCCTTGTCAAGTAATGCAAAACAAATTATTTTTGATTATGACGTCACCATGACGTCACCAATATCCTTATGACACTCACCACGGGGTCGTGATTAATGGTGCCAAGTTTGATGCTTGTACCTGTAGCAGTTTCAGAGGAGTTAAAACAGACCCACAGACAGACAGAATTGAGCTTTATACTATAGATGTTAAATTGTAAAGTCAGCTACAATAACTGATTTTAGAAAGAATGATTTAGAACAGGGGTGTGCAAACTGCGGCCCGCGGGCCAAATGCGGCCCGCGTCTGAAAATTGTGCGGCCCGCAGAGAGTTGCGGTTTTTGAATAGAGTGCGGCCCGCGAACGTTTTACACGTTTTTTGGAGGTGCTTAATAAAATCAATGTCAGAAATAAACCTAGAATAAAGTTAAATAATTTAACAGTTAACCGCTTTGCAAGAATATATTCCAATTAAAGGTTGCTCTCTGCACAGCAAAGATCATAAAGAAACAAGTTTTTTAGCTAAATATTGTTCGCTTGTGACGTTATAGACATATACTATTGCGTATGTTTTTGCTAGATCGTTCCATGTATTGTAATTGGTTAATTTTGCTCAATTTTTGTTCTTCTCACCTCTTGGGAAAAATTTCAGAATCTAGTGAGATTTGTAGAGATACGACGAAGAAAATTATTAGTTAATCGTAGAGATATGTCCTTTTGACGATTTGCTAATTTAGTTTAGAATTAGAATCATTCTTATCGTGGCTTGAGGAATTAGCGCGTAGCTAATTTATGGTTGATAGTTGTGCTAGTGAATGAAGAGGTGGTTCGTAGCGAAGATATTGAGTCTAGCTAGTTAGCTAATATTGAGTCTAGCGAGTCCAGCCAATTATCAATAGCCAGTCAGCTAAGCTAACTTGAAATCTCGAAAGGAAGGTCGGTCCGTTAATTAGTTTTATCAGTTGATTATTTTTGAAAAATAAAGGACAAATTAGGTAAAAGTTATGCGTTTAACATGCTATACCAGTTAATTAACCACGGTTTAATCACAATTAAACAATGGCTACAGCCTAGTTTAGCAAAGATGTCCTTCGTTCGTTTTTTGTCCATTCTGTTTGCATACTTTTTAACTTCGTGAATTTTGATTTCAGCATATCTATTGATTTTGTCTAATTCTAATAAACTTATATACAAGAGTTTACCAAATTTAAACCTTGGTTTCAATTAATTCATCACTCCGCAATGGCAAATTTCGCAAATTCGAAAGAGACAAGAAAGAGGAAAGTAGAGGAAGAGATGCAAAAATTTAATGACAAATGGACTTCTGAATATTTTTTTATCGAAAATGCAGACAGTAGACCCTTGTGTTTGATTTGCAATCAAACTGTAAATGTTAATAAAGAGCACAACATTAAACGACATTATGACTCAAAACATGCTGACTGTATTTAAGGAAAGCTGAAAGGACGTGAGAGAGAGCTGAAAGTTAAGCAATTGAAGGAACAATTGAAGAGCCAGCGTTTGATGTTTCAAAAAATGCAAACTGATAATGAAAAAATAGTTCAATGCAGTTTCTTAATTGCACAGAGAACAGCTCAAACTATGAAGCCGTATTCTGAAGGTGATTTTGTGAAAAAGTGCCTTATTGATGTCGCAGAAGAAATGTGTCCTAAAATGGTACAGGAGTTCGAGAAAATAAGTTTGTCACGTTGGACGATAGCAAGGCGCATTGACGAACTTGCTGGTGATGTTTGTGACACGCTTAAAGACAAAGTGAAAAACTTTGTGTCATGGAGCTTCGCAATCGATGAAAGCACCGATGCAAAGGACACGGCACAGTTGGCTGTGTTTATAAAAGGAGTGGACAAGGAGTTGAACGAAACAGAAGGACTTCTGTCACTACAGTGTATGAAGGATACTACTACTGGTGCTAATATTTTTTGTGAAGTTCTCAATGCTTTTGATAAGTTTGGTTTGGACCTATCCACTTTATGCGGAATCGCAACTGATGGTGCTCGAGCCATGTCCGGAACTGGCATTGGATTTGTAGGTCTCTTGAAATCTGCTTTGAAAGAGAAAAATATCAGTGACGACATAGCAATTTTCCACTGTATTTATTTATCAACAAAATCTATGCGCAAAATCCTTGAAATTCAAACATGTCTTGAGCCCGGTCAATGAGGCAATAAATTTCATTCGAGCTCGAGGACTAAATCACCGGCAGTTTCAAAAGTTTCTGAATGATCTCGACACCAAACATCAAGATCTAACTTATTCTTCCGAGGTACGTTGGCTAAGCAAGGGTGGTATGTTGCGACGATTTTACGAACTGCGAAACGAAGTCGCACTATTTTTAAAAAATAAAGGGCGACTAATGGCTGAAATGGAAGACGAAAGTTGGTTGTGTGATCTGGCTTTCTTGGTCGATATTACTACTCGCATGAATGAACTCAATACAAAGCTGCAACGAAAAGCCCAGTATGCGAGTGAAATGTATGGTCACATAAAAGGCTTTATGAACAAGTTGAGACTTTGGCACGCACACATAAAAAATACGGATCTCTCTCACTTTCCAACTTTAAAAGAAATGGGAATGCTTCCAGAGAAGAAAACCGAATTGCAGATCAACTTGAAAAATTGCTTAATGAATTTTCGGCTCGCTTTAAAGACTTTAGATCCCATGAACATTTATTTGAAATATTTTCTTCACCATTTCACACAGAAATTGACAAAGCCCCCACTGATATCCAAATGGAACTGATTGATCTTCAGGAGAGTACTGACTTGAAGGCCAAGTATGTGGAAATGAATCTTGGTGATTTTTACCGGAAATTTCTTGACCAAGATAAGTTCCCAAATTTAAGAAAATTTGTGGCTTCCAAAATGGCACTTTTTGGCTCAACTTATTTGTGTGAACAATTTTTTTCTAAAATGGGTTTTATGAAATCTCCCTATCGATCAGTAATGACAGACGAACACTTGGAAAATGGGCTTAGAGTTGCAAGCACCTCAATTAAAGTAAATTTGAATAGAGTGGTTCAGAAAAAAAGCCAGCTGCATAATTCTCACAGAAATTGTTTGTACAAAGATTAAATCGTATTGCCATGTTCTGATTATACAATTACATATTTTTGTTTTTTAACTAATTACTAACGAATTTTTTTTCGAATAATACTGGTATTACTGTTTTTGATATTATTGCAGTTTTATTTTTATCGCTGGCAATATTGTTTTTGATATTCGGTAAAATATTATCCTATTTGAAGGTGCGGCCCGCAGAATATTGTGCTTATTGGTATTTGGCCCACCATTAAAAAAGTTTGCACACCCCTGATTAGAACATAGCTGTTGGTGGCAATATACAGCAATGCTCTAACTCATTATCCGCACTTGCGAAAAAACTTAAGCGAAACAGATTCTAAATTTTGCAAAATTTACCAAGTTTTTTCACGTGCAACAGCAGCTTGTCAATGATGAGGTTAAAATTTGCTTCAAAGCTAGTCTCCCTGTGATAAAGGAAGTTCGAATTGTAAGTTTACAACAATTCTAAATAAATTTTAAGCGGTCAGAAAAAATCGATTAAATAAACGAGCAAACAGTTAATGAGAAATGATAGGATTGGCTATTTGACATCTCCCAGTTTGAGTGCCCAATTCCTCCTCATTCTATTATCCACAACGGAAAACTGTTCTGATTTTACTCCTAGGAAGATCGCATTATTGAAGAAAAGATTTCTTTTTTTGCAAGATCAAAAATCCGTTCAAAAACTATTCATAATCTGGATAGTTTTTGGCTCTAAATTTTATGGTTCGCGGATTTAAACATATTTATTTAGGTTGTGGCGAATTGGATTTTAAGTTCATGCTGAAAATACAATAGCTGTAGCATTTTAATGAACAAAACAATGGCCAAAAATGATGTATTTAAGTTTTTAGTATAACTTCATTTCTGTGGCAATTAGCCCTTAACAATGTATTAGGTACTGATAGGAAATCGACTATTCTGCAAATTTTGGCACCAAATACGACTTTCTATTTTGCTCTGTTACAGAGATATGCGAATTTTTCACAAAAACTTTTCATGTCAAACTTTGGGGGAGAACTGGAATTCTCTAAACAACGTCAGATTAAGAAACATTATTTGTTTTTTTATTATGACTAAAATAGGATCTGATGAGAGCCGGTGCATTTATAATTTCCAAAAACTGAAAATATAAAACATCATAATCTACAACCAGCGCACCTTCTTCTAGAAATCTAGGTTATTTACATTTGCAAGGTTACATTGCTATTTAATGCTTTACTAACTCTCGCTCGTTATTACAATTATCAGCTAATTTGTTTTCTTGACAGCATTTTCTGTTTGCAGTAGCTAAAAGGATACCACAAAGAAAATGTTTGTCAATTTTTCACGTGTTACGCGTTACGTGCCGGAGAGCACATGAAAAGCTGCTTTTCACACTCGGCTAAGGATGTTTACGACAGTAAATATAACGTGTCCTGCTCAACCAACTACAGTAGTAGCAGTAGTAGTAGGAGGAGGAGACTATTTGTCAGTTCACGTAACAGTTATGGAGCATTTCGTTATCATATATGTATCCTTTTTTTACAACTATTTGACAGGAAATTATGAACAATTTTTCTTGGGTGGAGCTTCGCCTGACAAAGTAAAATAGATGAAAAAATGCAATAAAATAAATATATGAAGCAACACAGGGTGCGCTCAAATGAAGGAAAGGTATAAGCTAATATGAGTCAGACAATAATGTTTTACCACTATCAAACAATTCTTGCACAATAAGTAAACTTATGCAAACTCATTGAAACTTATTTAAGCGAGGTTTTTAAATAGGCACAGTTTTAGACATAATGTTATTAAATTAAGTTTTCAGAAAGAAGCCTAAATTTTATGCAGTAAACATCAAATTTTGATTATTAAAATTTTACAAAATTAAAACAATAATGCTTCAATCCTGATAGTGTGACATCGGATACACCCAACACGGAACGTATTTCAAACCGTTTTGACAAAATGTACTCGTCTTTTTTGGGTTGGTCTTCAAACAAATGTGGTGATGTGAGCACCCTTTTTTGGAGATCAACTTTTTACAGCGAAAATTTCTACCACTATAGTCTCCAAACAGGCATGCTGAAAACCTTTTACTTCGCACATTTTTTGCCTCTGTCATATCGTTGGGAAGAGCCATCGCCCTTTGTCTCCCCTTTAATACGCCTCTGAATACTTTAAAGGGAAAAGAGGTTTTTGTAAATTTAATGGCTTTCGAGGCTGTATGCTGTTTTAAAAGATTCCGTTTAGCAATAAATAAAAAATTTCGAAACTTTGAAAATTAGTTTAATCTCACCGGGTCTTCTTGCATTTTCTCAATGAGTAGCTTCGCTTGTCTTGGCATGTCTCTAAACAAAGCAAAACAAATCAGATATGTGCATCGTATAAGTTAATTAATATATTTAATTTGACTTTCGGGTTAAACTTCCCAGTCTCTTTCAAAATCCTCACACCTTGCTCTAGATCCAGGCACGGCAACATTGAATCCCCAATCTCTATCATCACCGAAACGTGTTCCAATTGAAAACCCTTTCAGATTTGGATTAAACGTACGAAGAATGTCTAAAATATTAAAAAGTTAGGACATATTTTACGCTTGTACAAGTAAAGGCAAAATGCCAGTTTTATAACCTAGAAATTGCGGAAACCGCTTGAGATCGTGTTGTTGGTCTCCTGTAAAAAATAGCCCACTCTTAAGATTATGGTAGCCTAGATCATTAAACCACAGCTTTGATTTAACAAAAAACTGTGCGGGATATTCACTTTTTTAAGCTAGAGCTAGACAGTGATAAAACCTCGCGAGACACAATTTGCAAACCTTTGTTTGGATAAATAAGAGAATGAAAGATTTAAAATGTTAATGATGTGAATGCGTAGTTTACGCAATCATGATTTATGTAATGCAATGTCATGATTCGTGGGTTTTCTCCCATTTTACGCGTCTCGAGGCTTTTATTGCGCTGAAAGGACCCAAAGTTATATTAGCTCATGACCCTGCCTACAGTTGATTCGCCCTTGACTTACCATCTGCTGAATTTTTGTGCGAAAAAACTGATCAGTTTTCACCATTAGGCCCTCACACCATCAACCTACTTGGCAAAGTAAGAGAAGATTCGGCATCTCCTTCTCCTCCACTTGACCATGATAAGCCTCTATATTCTCTAAAAATTCCTTTGACTGAAGTTGCATTTGCCCCATTTCCAGCCTGAAAATTTAGTTGATTTCAATTAGCATGAATTCGGAAAAAAATCTAACCAACAGATTTTTGCTAAATTTATACGGGCACTTAACACCTTTTTTCAGTATCGTTGATAATTATAAAATATTCCTAGTCTGTTACTCATACCGTTAGAGAATCTCCCATTGCTCCTACAACATTAATGTCTTGTGGTCGAAGTGCGTGAACTGCAAAATTGAATAGCAATGAAATTACATCCAGTTACTGATGTTTCAAAAATTTTCTTATTGTTTTTTGATTTATTCAATCCACCATCAACGCGGATGTAAGAACGAAAAACCTATTTTAAAACTTTGAACAACAAAAAATCACACCATAACGATTTTCCAGCTGTTATATCTACAAGTAATCAATAATGACATAGGACCTAAGCAGTAAATATAACGTGTCCATCCCAGCCGAATAGTTGCAGGGGACACTTCGTCTCCTTGTGCTCATACAATGACATTATCCATTGAGCACAAAGATGAAATAGTTAATTTATGTACTTTATCGGTATCATATCAATTGTAAATAAAGCCCTTGATCCACTTTAGTTTATTATTTTGGAATAGTTGCATCGATTTAAAACTACATGTTTAAAACACCACATCATCTCACCGGATGTTGGCTTCTCCAGTGATGGCTCCACTTGACAGTTCATTTTTGTGTTCAAATCTTTAATACCAACAGCACCTGGTGCTTCTTTTCCCTGAAAAAAGTAAAAATACTTTTCGAGAAAAACTTTTAAATATCTTAGACTGCAAAAGAACTTCTTCCTGACTAATTCTGTGTTGCGGAGTTTATTCATAAGAGTTTAGCGTAGTCAGGATTTTTTGTTTGATGTGGCTGCATTTTACCAAACGTGTTTGAGACAAAAAGCTATTTTATTACGTCTGCCATTAGCGTAGCCAAAGCTTTTCCTAAAATTTTTAATTTAGTCAACCGTTTTCCCTCAATTTCTGTTGATGACTTTTTTGGAGATTGATGCTTTGTTGCCATTTTACTTAAAAATAGCTTGATACCTTTATCTGGTCCAAGAAATTTGGTGTCCTGGTTGTTTTGACTCCCTTGACAACGCTATGTCTAATGAAGTTAATAATAAATTTCAATCATTTTTTGTGTAATTTATACGTTGCATCACCTTTAATTCCAGTATTTTGTGTACGCCAGTGATATTCGTTGTTTTGTGCATAGTTATGATCTAAAATAATCAGAGCCTCAGAAAACTTCGGTTTATTATTGTAATAATGCTTTTTGTGGACTTTCGTCTACCTCAACAATGATGTCCTAATGCAATCGAATAATCCCTGACTAAACCAATATGCAATGGTCTAGGTTGGATACTGAAAAGGTTTGACCTAAGATGTGCGACTTACTGTTTCTTCAATGTTGTTAGCTTGAACGTAGTCGTAAAGTTGTTTCATTTTTTCCATCCAAGCTTTGCTGCTGTCTTCCTCACCTGTGGTCACATAGTTTTATTGTTTTAACGATAAGTATCCAGTTGCACAGAGTACGATCTACAGCGTACGCTAAAACTTGTTCCTTTGTTTTCTGTTTTGTTGCTCACAACTACCATTGCTTTGGGACATAGAGAAGAAACTAAAATTTTCCTTCTTCATAGGCTACACATTCAAAGTAAGCTATACTACAGTAGAAGCCTGTCTTTGTTTGAAAAATGTCCTGCCCTGCCGGTGTCGCACCGCTGAGCTACCAGTTATTTATGCGGGTTACAAATATCTGTTTATCCAGCTTCACCCAATTACATTTCTAAGAGAGACAATGATAAATAAATAGAAATGAGGGCAGCACCCCTGTGCTCCCAATGCTGCTCACAGTAGGCCTACCGGTACTTTGAATTGAGAGTAGTCTTGCTCACAACTTGCTATCATTTTACAAATTGTTTCCGTTCCTTCCAATAACTGTGGGGGCACAAAGTCAAAGTAAGGGGTGGGAGCCGTAATGGATTTTGTTTTACGATTTCAGATATAAGTTATTTGGTGGTAGACCCATTTCAAAACTTGGTGCAACTCCTTTCGTAATGTTATTTGCAACGACAAGTTTTATGGCTGCACCTATATGTGCCTTGGTCCTGAAGTAGAGCAACATGGGAAATATCCAAGTGCAGGGCTCTTTGAATGACGTGGGGAATCATCCCTTTCACGAGCAGTCTTAGTTTTGAGAACTTATTTGTTTGTATTGGTTTCGAAAAATAACTGTTTAAAAATATTGGACTTCAAAAAAGTGGAACTCCAAAGAAGATCTTCACCTCAAATAATACTGCGTCAGTTTATGCATTTTTTTGACTAAGTGCGTCGGGACTTACATTTAAGTTGTGAATGACGTTGAAGTGATTGATGTATTCACAGAAAATAAGACATCAAGTAGTTGGCTTACTACTTTCAACGTTTTCGCAATTGTATGCCTAGTTATAAAACTTGAAACCTCTGGCTGCGCGTATATAGCTTGCTCCCGGAAAATGTTTGCTTGCTTGCAGACAGTGTAGGGCAAAGTGACCCGTTGCCCACATACTACCCGTGCCCACCACATACAGTTCAGTTCTTACAATAAGTTAGGTTGTCGCTTAAATAGATAGTTCATCTACCAACTCTTTGTGATAAAGAAGGTGAAAACTTTTTGTGAATCCTACAAAATTTCAAATTATAATACGGCATTTTGTTCTACTTATTCCGCACGTGATAAAAATCTCTTCCGGATTAATAGTACTCAAGCGTGCGACATGACTGTACTACGAAGGATAAGGCGTAATTCGCCTACAGTTCAGGGGTGATTTTCATATTACCATCGCATTATAAAAAAAAACAGATTTAAACCGGTACGTTTGTGTTGTAATATACCATTGATCACTTTAACAATCAGCATATAAGTAGCAGGCTTTACTATTTACCTTTGCTGTCAAAATAGCAGTGGTTATAAAGTAACAACAGTGAATAAAGTACACTTGCTTCCTGCTGCTGTTTTTACTGAAATGGTATCAAATAGCATTATAACAACACAGTTCTTTTTTCGAAGCGTTCAAGAAAAAAGGATTGACAGCATGCTTCAAAAAATGCTTAAACACTTATTGGTTTGTTGCATAGTCGATGAACCTGATATTGATAAAGAGTTACTTTTGTTGCAAACCGCTCGTTATTATCTCTCAGCCACGGTCAGCTGTTTTTGTGAATACGAGAAAACAACTTTTACAACGAATCCTAAATTATGAGGGTTGTTTAGTTTCTAAATGGGTAAAATTTCGTCGAAGGCTTGGTTTTGTTTAAGCAAAAAATTGCTCTTTTCAGTTAAGAAATGCGAATTTTGGAAAATTTATTTTGGGTTGGGATGTCATCAGCCCCTTTATGACACTCACCCGGAGTGAAAATCAATCGTGCTAAGTTTCATGTTTGTACGCCCTGTAGTTTCAGAGGAGTTAAAACACACACACAGACAGACACTGCCGTCACACACACGCACACCTACAAAAACTCACCCGCAGAATTGCGCTATGTAGTATAGTAAACAGATTTTGAAATATATGGAGCGAATTTTAATTTTTTACGGTATCGGTTTATGTAGGCCAGCTGTCAAGAATATGGAGTGACTTGCTTCAAGTGCGGTACAATAAAAAGTTTTGGTAAAAGGCGCTAGGTCACAAAAGTTGATTTCATGTTGTTGCTCTCATTAGATCTTTCACTTGAAAAAGTACAAAAACATCAAATTCATCAACCGATCTCAAAAAATTTTTGTAAACATGATCGCGTCTTGCAAATGGACAAAATAGTTGCTATTAACATCTTGCTCTTCAAAAAATTGAGTTTGATGTTCTACCATGATTGGCTATTATCTTTTTCGGTACCGGTGCGGTGGTTAGTGGTTGGAGCATCCGCTTCGCAGTCAGTTTACCTGGGAGCAGTTTCCTTGCCGAATCATACCAAAAGACTTTAAAAACGATATTTACAACTTCCTTGATTGGTGCTCAAGTCAAAAGGAATAGTGTGGAGAAAAAAGCTGGTAGTTGCGTTCTCGGGAAAGACACTTAATTGGATTTCTACATCTTTATGTGGCAGAGTGGTGGGGTCGAATAGTTCTTCTGTCGCGTTGGCTTAGTCTAAATTCTTCGTATAACTCAAGAATCTAACCAAAAACTTGCTAATAGAGCATGAGTGAACAAATTTATGGGGTAACTTCATTGTTGTCGAAATAAGTTTGGGGTAATATTCAAAAAAATTTTCCTCTTCTGATCAAGATTATGTATTGTTTCACTAGCAAAAAGGATCGAATGTTGAATAATTTTCTACGTATTTTTCTATTCCACGCTTTAAACTAACCAAAATAGAGGTCTTTCTATAAATTCTACTCGCAATACCAAACATTCAATCACTCTATCTTGTAAATTAAATTTCTGATCGCCAGATATGCCTCTCGTATTACAAAAATAATTCAATTCAGCCAGCAAATAGATCCATTGTTAGGTTGTAATCATAGCAAGCGCATTGTAATAGCCTTATTAATGTAGCATAACTTGTAAAACATTTCATAAATACCGAAAGCTGTTGCAAAAAGGATCAAGACACCACATAGCCAATATCTTCCAATGAGAAACATTGTCATTAATTTTAAAGTTTTAGGGATAGGTTTATAAATAATTTACATTTGAAGTAACTTGATCTGAAAAAAATCCAATAATGTTTAAATAAAAAGATCTATTGTTGTTAACAGTGCCAGATTTAGCAGTTAGCTAAAGTAGCTTAAGCTGGAATCCTATAAATTAGAGCAATTCACAAGCAACAGATTTTTGTCTTGAAATCGAAACAGGTAACTCAAAGGAAGGAAGCACAAAATTTCTGAAAAACTAAACGCCCTTTACAAAAAAATATCTTCTTACGCCGATGATATAGCCTAAATATTGAAAGTGAAAACGCAGCACACCGTAAAAAGTAAAATTTTTTGTGTATTTTCTTTTAGCATTACATTTTTTTGTTCAGTATGCTAGCATATGTCAATAGGTCTGTGAAGTCAATAGCAGGAAGCGTGTTTATCACATCGGGTCAGACACTGAAACACCTGCAGTGTCATTAGTTTTTTTGCAGAAGCCTCATCAAAATAATAGCGGGAACACCTCGGAGCGCTTTAATACGGCACGGTTGTTGGGCTTCCTTGTACTTACAACTGCTTTCCCCAAAGCAATTAATGCTTTGAAACAGAAAAAAAAATATTTTGAGTAATTATCGTAAACTGATCATCACTGCCTACAGAACTAAACTAATTGTTTTTTTAAATGCTTGCTGTATTGTACTCGATTAAACTGTTGCAAGTTCACTCGAAGCGTGGGAGCCGCTGCAAACGGCTTTGTTTGACTCTTAAAACATCAACTGCACGCTTGGTTCAACGACATGAATTGAACAGCTGCTAACGTCTCACATTGGACAGCTGAGAGTAAACAACTGGGCCAGCCAAAGTCACGCTCCTCGCAATAACGAAAATTTTTTTGCTTTCCAAATTGGATATGATTAGTTTTCGTTTCCAATAATTTGCGTAGGATGGTGCACTCTTCCATTATGGCGTTTGTATATATCAATGGATTGAAAAAATTCTTCCCAATTGGTTCGGCCGTGGAGGATCTGTAAAGTGGGCATCACAATCTTTGGATTTAAATTCCTATATTTTTGATGTGTGGGTTAGGCTGCTTGAAATCTAAGGTTTAATTGGCTAAAATCAGGTTAAAAACCATCTGCATTGGTGAAAAGGAACGCCGTGATGTCAAAGCGAATTTGGTTTTTAGCATTCTTCGGAACTTGAGTGATTGATCACAGATGGTTTTTGACGTTAGCGAAAATCACATTGAAAACTTTTTGCATTGCAGGATAAATCTTAATTCCTATGGCGCGTCACGGTTGGTCATCCTTGTACATAAAGTTTATTATTGCTTAACCACTAATCAAGCCAAAGGGGGGGGTGCAGCAACCCCTATTTCATATAGTTTATTTTTTATCATTATCCTGCACATTGTAAATCAGTAATTTCGAAACAGGGACACCGACCATTTAGAGGAGGGAGTTCTTGAAGAACTGCCTCAACACCCTGAAGGGTATCAATACCATATCTTGAGGGTATTAAGTATCTTTTCAAAATAAGTAATGTACAGTGTTCCCTCGCTACTTCGCGGTTCAAGTTTCGCGGCTTCAGTGCATCACGGTATTTAAAAAAAATTTTTTGACTGGCTGCGTATCACACTGCTGATTGTCTGCGCATAATCACGCCATTCTCGTTCACCTTGTTAACTGCGTCTCGTGTATCTTGGGGTTGTAAGTGTTGTACAGTACATTATTTGTGATTGCAGTACTGTAGTGTTAACTCTTACAATGACAGCATCGGATTGTGTTCAGAATAAACAAAACAGAAAGCACTTCTAATTTTCCGTGTTCTTTATCCTTCAGTTTTCAGAAGAGTAAGCGTTCATGAATACTGATGTGTGAATATGTGTCGAAAAGTAAGCGTACATGTACTGTATACCTGTATTTGCCCAAAGGCGCCGGGAATTTTATACTACCACCACTTCGCGGTTTTTCATTTATCGCGGTGGGGTCTGGAACGCATTAAACCGCCATAGGCGAGGGAACTCTGTATTAGATAATACTGCAATTATAAAGTAAGGGGTGTGAAATTTTACGTGAATCCAGATTGGGGGTAATATGGCTTAAAAACTTTGAGAACCACCGCGTCTTCGGAAGTACATCGGATTTTAAGACGGGTAAGCAAAAACTTGAAGAAGGGGTTGAATTTATTGTACGTCAGGCTGGTTTTTTGATTTTGTTTGTTATTGAAGCAAAAAGAGGAATTCAGTTGATGCTAAACACGATCAGAGGCCGGCATTGTCAAAAGCAGTAGCCTACCGGGAATTTTCTTATTTTACGTAGAATGTACCAAGCGTCTTTCCATTGAACATTATAAACAACTGTACTTAGATTTAGATTTTTATTTTGTTCCTTGTGCCGCTATTGTGAATGTAAGCGGCTTTGTTCTGATTTAAGCAAGTAATTGCTAATTTTTCGTTAACTTTAATTCATGTGGAGCAGACAAATTGAAAAAAAAGATGCACCGTATCGGAATCATTACCTTTTAAAACAAGACAATGCAACAGTTCCCAATAGGTTTTACAAGTTTCTACATGTATTGGATTGCGATAAACAAATGACTGTCTTTTTAAATCACAGTAGAAAATCATATTACAGTAATAAAACATACTTGTTAACCGTTGAGAACTTTCTTCATTTAATAAAACATTAGGTCTATTTAGACAAGTATTCAGTATCTTTTCTGTTAGGCTTATTTCGAAGCATCGTTATTAGAACTATCGTTTGCACGAGCACAGCTGCAGCTAGAGCACAGATGACTGCAATTATCCATGCTTCTGTTGTTGAGGTAGTTTGTTTGCTAGAACTGGTTGGAAACAGAGTTGTTGTCGATGATGTTGTCGATGATGTTGTGGTTGTTGTAGTAGTACTGGCTTCTGTTACAATTTCGACAGTCGTTGCTTCGTCTCCCGAGCCTTCATAGTTGCTATTCAAATTCGTGAAGATGTAAGGGGATTCCTAAATCAGTGTGCAACATGATTGACTGAAGCTCTTTCTAGCCTGTGCAACATCTGCTGGATCACTCAAGTCTCGAAGGAAAATGCGCAGCCAAAATCTGGGCCGATCTAAACAACTGAGCAAGTGCTTGTACCGTGTGACTCGCAAAAAGCAGACCACACAAAAAATAAGATTGTGCGTATATCGTAGAGATTGTAGTTTGAAATGCTTCTCAACTAGAACTTCGAAAAGCGTTTTTTAAGCACTTGCAATTTACAATTCAAGTATCGTGGCAACTCGTGGTCTAGCCAGGGGAATCCTTATTCCCGAATGAAGTGTTCTCTGCACATTTATACTGGTGTTTACTGATAATTACAGTAGATATCGTGGTTAACCAAATTAATTAGACGACAACTTTCTGAAACAAATCTCAAAAAACTAAAGATTACTTTTTTTAGCTACAAAATTCCGAGTTAAATAAAAAGCACAAAAATAAACCGACGCGATGGCGTAGTGGTTAGAGCGTCCGCTTTGCAGTCGGTAGACTTGGGGTTCATTACCCTTGTCGAGTCATACCGAAAGACTTTAAAAAATGGTTTCTATAGCTTCCTTGCTTGGCGCTCGGCATTTATGGGTGGTTGTGGAAAACAAGCCGGCAAGTTCGCTTGTTGTGTCCTTGGGCAAGACACTTAACGGGACGCCCCACCTTTATGTGGAAGACAGGTGACCAGGCAATAGCAACTCCCAAGCGAGTAAGGACTTACCGTCCAAAACAGCAATTCATCGTTTTCTCGTGAATAGAGGATAAATATGGTAAATAAAAAAAAGCAAAAACTTAGTACTTGTAGTTCTCCAAAGCATTGTATCGAATTATTTTTGTTAACCATTATTTGTGACTGAAAATTAAATTGTTTTGTATTCTTATTGCTGGCGCGGTGGTGGTGATTGGAGCGACCGCTTTGCGGTCCGTAAACTTGGGTTTAAGTTTCTTGTAGAGGCATAACAAGTACTTGAAAAAATGGCATTTTCAGCTTCCTTACTTGACAATCATTCTAAAAGAAACAATGGGGAGAAAAAGCGGGGAAGTTGGCTTGTTTTGACCTTGGAAAAATCACCTAACAGGACTCCTCCATTTTTATGGGAACAATAGATTGTGAAGCCGAGCGGTTCACTCGTCGTAGCGGCTAAATCTGACTAAAAACATGCAAACAGAGCATGGGCTTATACGTTAGGGTAGGTCGAATTTTTTAAGGTGTGAGGGGTTTAGCAACAAAAGTGGCCATTTTGCATGCCAACACCGAAATGACCTATAAAATAAAAACTATTTCAAGTTTAGATCCCCATGTCAAGGCAAAAGGTCAAAACCACGTTAGTTTTGATAAAATCGTCATAACACAAAAGGTATTGATCGTAGAAGGTTCGCTTTGGTGATAAAAGTAGTAACAGGCTCATGGTTATACCTTACTTTTGAGAAGTTTTTATTCTGAAAAAATAGAGCCAAAGAATAGCTATTTAGTAAAACTAAATTTTAAGTATAAGTCCGCTTGTGTATCATTCTGTCTTTAGTAAGTTAATGAGACTGGTTGACAGTTATACCCTTTGTTTACATCAATATTGCTATGATCTGAACAGATATGCTGCAACGGATTCCTATCCTATAAAGTAGACTATCTTAAGTATAGTTAATCATCCCATTAGGTAAATCAGACTGTGTAATGATGAAAACAAAATTAAGTAGAAGTGCTTGCGCTGTTATCGTCAACAGTTATATATTGTCAGCACTATTATAGTCATAGCTAGACTGTAATTAACAATCAGGTGAAAGTGTTTCTATTGAGCAGTGGGAAGAGGTGCAGCTGAGCGGTTATAGTGACGGTAAGTGGTGAGAATACCGCAGGTACGTTACATCGTCTGTAATGTATTTCGGCATGTGCCATCAGCTATTTGCCTCAATTACGTTTTTATTTAACCTCTTCAGTTGCTGATAGTTTATACATCTGCTGCGGACTGCTTTATTGTAGCTTTACTATCTGAGTTTGTCTAAAATTAATACAAGCCTTATCTTTCTAGAAAGCTTACAAATTTTCTCCGAATCATCTGCCAATCAAAACTGACATTGACAAACTTTAGGCTGCTGGCGCACTCGAAAAACATGCATTCATCGTCGAAAGCTAAAGGCTGGTTTCTATTACGAGTAAATAGCATAAAATTCTTTGCTTTTCTATTCAATTTTATGCGCAGAGCCTTTTAGCAGACAAAATAATTTTAGATAGATAAACAAAGAGTTTTTATGCTACGCTGGCAATCTACGCCTATTGGAAACCAGCCTTTATTCTTCAGACAGAGACGTATGCAAATCAGTTGCAACTGATTAGATATCTGCGAGGAAGAGAGCTACTACACCAACAAATTACCCAAAATTCTCCCCAAAAACCAGTGGTACTACTCGTTGATGATGGAAACAAACTGCTGCGTTATAACGGAATAGCAGAACTTTGGCAACATTTTTGAAATTACGAGCCAATTTCGATAAATTGTTTGATATTCGCAGTTATAAATGCGTGGAATGAAAAATAACTGACCGTAATTCCTGCACTTGTGAAACTAAAGTACCTGCAGCAGAATGGAAATTTTTGTTGGATCAAAAGACACAAAGAAAAATATATATAGGACCATTGGATCTAGTAGCAACAAAGAAAATAAAAAAATGGATATGGTTCATTTAGAAAGCAAAGGTCCAACCCGGGAAAAGAAAATGAATAAAGCGAGCATCTGCCAAAGAAGAACTTTGTAAAGATTCCAAATCATTCAGTTTTGAGCGAGATTCCCAACTTTCCATGAGTAGTCAACAAAGTGAAGACTCTTTAATCGGTTTGAAAAGTATCATCATACTTGTCCGTAAAATCTGCTAGCAACTTTGAAGCTGTATAGCGTGATTTGGTTTAGGCCTACTCTTGGATGTTCTTTGTTTACAACGTGCCTAAGAAAGTGGTGCATGGTAACTCAATAACTGATAGAGCAGCTAAAAGAATTTACAGTTTCGCACTACACAGCGAGCAATGCACTGTAGTTTAACCCAATAAAGTTTCCAATGGAAAGAGCAAAATATCAATACTCGCGAACGACGTACGTCCTTCCTTATTAAGTCTTCGGAAAATTCACTTATCGATAGCAGCGCGCTGAGCCAGCATCACTGCCATTCTGACAACTTAGAAAGGATTTGTACATGTGATGTTCCACCAACCACCGCAAAGAGTTTTTCATGACAGAAACATGAAAATATAATGCAATACGACCTCATTGCAAAGCAAAACATTTCAAGCTTTGTAAGATATAGTGTTTGTGGTGAAGATGTGCAATTTTGATTCCATCTTTTACAAGTCTAGTAGTTTTTTTCGCTAGCGCTTGCCGAGCGATCAACCCAAAAATTCTTCTTCGGCACACTGCAGCGGCTAACACTGTTCAACAAGCACTCAAACGTATTCAAAAAGAATATTCGGTGGTGTAATAAATGACCGCGAATGATATAATGAACCAACAATTGCAATATTGAACGAGAATAGCATAAACGTCTTGGGATCGTTGATAATAATGCATTACTGAGTTAATCCTGAAATTGCTTACTCGAACCAACTGTTCAAAGTGCTGGCTACTTTCCTCAAGCTGGAATTGATACATCATTGATACTTAAATACTTGGTGGAAGCTCAAACATGTATTTAAGAAGAACGTTGGGGGATGTAAGGAACGACCACGAATGATATACGAGTACAGCGCCAACAAGTGAAGCATTGAACGAGAATACAATAGAGTAGACTTTCTGCAATGGCAATGCGAGCGTCTTGACATTGATTCGCTGAATGAGTAGTAAAATCGAGCCGAAATTTTAAAGCAGCTTCTTTCCTTAAGTCAATATTGTTGTGTTATAATTCACTACCAAAATGTACAGTGGTTGCAATGGCGTATTGATTGCCTTTTTTAACGCAGCTTTAGTGGGGTATTAAATCTTGTTTTCATGTGATACATCTTTGCTTCAAACAATAAAATAGCTTTATACTCCGATCTTTTCCTTCATGACGATATTTAAATGAAAATGAAACAGACGCTTTCATTTAGTGTCAAGGTTTGCAAACTCAGCTTTACTTATGTTCATACATAATCATTAGGAACAAGGACGAGGGGGTTAACTTTTAGCTATCATGGTAGCAAAACTCGCGTCTGGTTTATATTCTAAGAAGCTCTATTAAATTTAAAGAGCGACGTTTTTTCCGGTGACATTATGGACGTAAAAGGTTTATCAAATTTTTATCCGAACATGTGGGTTTAGCTCTGTTTGTTCACAAGCCTGATTTCTTGATTTAGTTTTTAGTACGTGTAGAGCAGTGGTTCGCAAACTGTGGGTCGCGATACCATGGAGCGTGGTTTTGATGTTCCAAGGGTTTTTTGCTGTTGTAGTTTCCCAATCTTTTTCGAGGGATGTGGCATGGTGAGTCTGGGAGACCATGGAGCACCAGTTCCAAGGGCGTCGCAAGAGAACTTGCATCTGCTGATGAGTACCTCTCCGATGAAAATATAAAAATAAAATTCAGTTTTGTAATAACAAAAATGTCTTTAACTCTAGTGAAAAATTTTGTTTAAAAAAAGGCTAAACCTCGAACATAATCAATACAAACGCTCAAAAAAGTTGATTTTAAAAGACTTCTACAAAACGTAGATTTCAACTACAATAATGATTGATCATCAAAATTTTTGCTTAAAAAAGGGTGCTCCATCAAAGCGATTTTCGCATAGAAAAAACTGATTTTCAAAAAAAAATCTCTTCAATTGAACAAATTGATTGCTTGCAGAATGGCAAGCAAAAACCTCTTCTGCGTTGTACTGTTTAGAGCGGCGCAAAAGCAACAAGTTTTTTCAAATGCGTCCAATTGAAAAAAGCTGGAGAACCACTGACGTAGAGGAACTAAACAAGCTCTTACTGATTAAAAGCAGCTGACGTTTTTTCAAACAAATGACCAGGAGACTTCAACCTCCTTAGCACCTTCTTTCAGTTTGCGCCTTTGTAGATCTCAGTTTCTCCTGGTTTATATTTTCGAAATTCAGAAAAATTTAGCGGGAAATAGTTTATCAGATGACGATATGGAGGTACCTTTAAAAAAGTTTTCTCAAAAGAAGCACGCAGCGAGCCTTTTTGTTTACAGGTGTGCATCCAGCTTATTTGTTTAGCACGAACGTAGCAACCATAAAATTTTTAATCTTTTCCGTTCATTGTAACCAAGAGGAGGGGCTTCAAACCCTTTTGCTCCTGATTGTACCTCTGTACGCTCATAGAGCTATTGTCAAGCAAAAATTTCTTCTTGGTGTAATTATACGCAATAGCAGGCTAATTGTTTTATTTTGATTTCTTGTTAAAGTCGGGATTTCGTTACATGTAACTATGCCCCTCATTTCAACCTCCTACTTATAAATCAAGAGTGGTTCTATTTATAAACAGCTTATTTCACAATTATTCATTTATTTCTTTTTTAAGTACTGCAGCGGGGTAATTCTGTGTTATAGGTAAGTGCCAAACTGCTTCTGACCTCAATTTTTTACGATCTTATTCACAGCACCTGGAGAAGAGGAGAAACAAATTCCACGTTGGAATGGGCGTCAAAGTTATCGAAAATTTAGCAAAAATATTCAACTAACCAATACGCCTACTGACGACTGTTTCGTAATTGATCGGTGATAAGCACCTAGCTGCTCTCATATTTTCTCCCAGTCAGTAAGGTTAGGAAGTTTAATTCAAAATCCAAGCTCCTGTTCAGTTGCCAAGATATCGTCGGCTAGGCTTAATTAATCGAATAATCCATCGACCCAAAATTTGTGCAAAAGCGGCAAATTTTTTGTTTTATAAAAGCTACAAAAGTTCCCGTCAAAACTTTACATCTTGTTCCACTTTGTTACCTGTGATTACCACATATTTGAGGTAAAGATCAATCGGCTTAGGTCACGACTGAACAAAGGTAGCCTAAACTATAGTTCACGTGCAGTTCAGTTATTATAACTTTCGTACGTGCCATTGCATTATTAAAAACCAGAGTTTTTTGTTATCAATACGATATAGTCTGCTTCAGCTAACAGCATACATAAATCAGTAGGCTAACAGATTTTAATGCAGACCTACGCAACTAAGAACAGTGATAGAGCCACATCAAAAAATATCTTTTTGCGTTGGCCACATGCCAAGGTTCTCAAACTTTTAGTCGCGAATGAAACATGAAGACTTTTTTCGGAAATCGACTTTTTCCAAAAGCTCGGTGGACCGCAACAAAGGCTGCGTATGTTGCACAAGCCTGCTTTACTATTTACGTTTGCTTTAAAAAAAAACCTTACAGTAACTAGAGATGGTTCAGGGTTTGCTGAATCGGAATATTATGAAACGTTGCCAAGCATTGTGACAAAACAGCGCTGTATTTGAAGCGTTTGCTAAACAAATGAAAAATAATGCTTACTTTATATGTTTAAAAAACAATTGCTTGCTGCATCGCCAATGAAGTCGAATTCTTTAAAATTTCTTTATTGCAAATAGCTTGTAGATATTTCTCAAAAAAGCTTTCAACCGCATTTCTATACAGTCAGTAGTGTTTGAGAAATTAGTGAAAATATCAGGTCTCTTCAGTGCAGTTGGTGACCGACAAGAAGCTAAAGGCTTTTAATAAAGCATAGACCGCTACACTTGTGGGATCTATACTAGATCCACTTGGTGGAAGGTCTGTCAGTACTCAGTCTAGTACTCAGTCTGTCAGTACTCAGTCTGTCAGTCTGCACGGCTTCGCAGAGTACTGACAGACCTTCCACCAAGTGGATCTAGTATAGATCCCGCAAGTGTGGCGGTCTATGCTTTATTAAAAGCCTCTAGCTTCTTGTCGGTCACCAACTGCACTGAAGAGACCTGATAGGTCGAAACAGTGTCACTGTCTGCAGTTTTGTTAAGTACATCGCTAGCCTCTTGCATTACTATAGTGAAAAGATGTTCTGCAATCAGACGTTCACTTATGACGCAACCTTACTCCTTTATAAGATTAAACTATGCTAATTTTGTAAGTCAACGAATTAGTTGTTGATCTAAATAAAAATGGGCTTTTCTTTGTTTAGAAATACAAATTTCAAAAAATTGTCTTTCATTGTTACGTTATCATGACGTCGTCGCCCCTCCCTCCTTATGACACTCACCACGAGGTGAGGATCGATCGCGCCAATTTTTATGCTTGTACGTTCAGTAGTTTTGGAGGAGTTAAATCAGCCAAACACACAGAGACGCAAACTCAAAATTACAGATAGAATTGTGCTTTGCAGTGAATGTCACATAGTAGGCCTATAGGTTTATGTACGTTTTTTGTCCAGTTTTGTACGTTTTTTATGCATTTTTGTACAAAAGTTTTCATCCGTTTGGGTATTTATCTGGTGCTTTGGAATGCGCTATTGTTCCAAAACTCGGCTTTGTCCGCAAAGTACGTGCCAAAAGCGATTTGTACATTTTTATCCGCAAAAACGTGTGCGCATTTGGTACATACTTTGTTGACAAAATCGAATGTTTGGATAAAAATACATACTGTTTAACGCCATTCAAGCAAACGAAATCTGTCACACAAAAATGCATGAGAGAAAAAACGCACCAAAATGCACACTTTGTACACACCTTGCGTGCTTCACCGGGTTATAATTGTGAAGCTGCTCATCAAGCATGTCGTAAGAGGCGACTCTTGGGCACCCAGCAATGGCAGTCCGCCTTGTTAGTGGTGGGTCTACCAGTCTGTAACTTGCATCCCTGACTGGTTTGAAATTGGCTGCCACTTTCCCCTAGCCTAATTTAATTAGATTGACGGCGTGAACCTGAGTTGCAGTTCACACCACAAGGAAGAGGAGGGGTAAACCAGTCAATCAACCTTTATTGTATAGGCTGTGCATCAGCGTAGCAAGATGTTGATCACCAGGAGTTAATTTATCCGGAAATGAGACTAAATGGAGTGTACCACACCATTCTTAAAAGAGCAATAAACATTAAAGATTGGTTGCTTAAACATTTTTAATGCTCCAAGAGCAACGTCATACAATGCAACAACAAATTTTATACCTACCTCTGTTGGACATTTCAAATCCTTAAGATTCCATTCAGTGGTTTTTTTGCCGACAGGCTCCATCTACAAAAAACAAACAAAAGAGTAAATAAAGATTTATTGCAGGTAGTAATTAGTTATTTCAAAACTAAATTCAAATTTGTACACAAAAATCTTGTTGGTGGTGCAAAATTTTTATATAGCTTTAAAAAAAGCTGTTTCAATCATTAACTCTTCATGGCGCTCTCATCAGCGGCGATATCGCGTCAAAAGGGAAGATCTAGAGTAAGTGTTTTAAGTGATTAATTTGGACGTTAGGCAATCAAGACAAGCCAATGACAGCGCTAGTATTTTTAAGTGTGCCAAAGAATGATTTCGCAATGGCGAAATGCTAGAGAAAGCACAGCAGGAGGCCAAATAGGAACGCCGCAATTATCGAAAGAGTTTGAGGGGGTAAACAAACTCTTTCTATCTGCATAACACCTGCATAACACCGGGACATATATCAAGACTCAGCGGCTGCTATTGCGAAATCTATTTCTTTGGCGAGCTTAAAATACCAGCGTTATCATTGGCTTGTCTTGATTGTCTAACGTCCAAATTAATGACACAAAACACTTACTCTAGCTCTTCCCTTTGGACGTGATCCGTTACTAATGAGAGCGTCACGAAAAGTTCATGGCTCAAACAGCTTTTTTCAAAGCTATATTAAATTTCAAATTTGTATTTTTTCATGAAGACGTTTATGGACTAAACACTAACAAGTTTTTGTTTTGTTTCATCTATTTTAAAGAAAATTTTTTATGAATGAACATCATTCAGATAATATATTTTACCATATTATTCCACAAATTCAAAGCGGCAAGTGCATGTCCTTTCGTGCTTAAATGAAAGCAATCCGGAGCAAAATAGGTGGAGTCGACTTCCCCGTTCTGAAAAATCACCTTATGCTAGAATTGAAACACACAAAGAGATCTTAATATTTTTTTGTAATTTTTCATGACAAAATCATCGCGATCGCGAACACTTTTTGATTTGGGCGACAAATAAAATGCGTAGTGACACTCCCCCAAACAGTTTCAAGTTTTATCAGTTTTATTGCCGCCAGTGATTGGCATGAAGCTATTACGTACGACCTAGCCGGATTTATCGTATTATGCCGCTATGTCTCGGACAATATGTGACCACTGGAGCTAAGGTTCGGGAAGCTGATGCACAGTCAGCTATTGAAAAACTAGCGGAAAAGCTATAAGGAGTCTTTACCCAAGAATCTAGTTTGAAAGCAGTTGGATTGGGTGAGGTTATAGTAACAACTTGTCCAAGAAACACCAAACAGGTATCTTTAAACAATTTTGCAGAAAATATATTATATATATATCTCATTTCGAGAAACTTAGTTGATACAAGTAACAGTGTCTGCGGCGAACCAAGGCTAACTACACTACTCACAGCATTGAATAGCAGTCAATACTTACTAAATTATAGCAAGAGTGAATTAAGCGCCACATACATGGAAATCAGTCTACTGGTATAAAGAATAAATACTCTAAAGTAGCTGTGGCAAGGAAAATTTCAAAAATTAATAAAAGGAAAACACATTGCAGCAATCTGAGTTCTGACTAACCACGACATTAAAGTAAAATCGGAAAAAAATGATCTGAAACCAGCAGGATTCAATGTTTCTTTATGTTCTACTTTATTGACAAAATGTCATCATCAAGTAAATCTATGTTTAAACTTTGTTTAGTCTATGTTCAAAACAACTAAGCAGACCTCAGTATAGGGAAGCACGGTGTCTCTAAGAAATGGCTGAATGACGATGGTGAAGTCATCTCTGGTGTCATATCTTCCGCTGCTGATAAGTTCCCACGTCAAATCCTGAAATATGTTAAAATAAATTCCTTAAGCTGAAAAACCTTGAATATACAAAGTATATATAGGCTTTTGAAAAATTAGAATTTAAGTAACTGCGGCTATACTTGAGAAATAAAAATTTCGATGCATAAAGTGAGAGTTCGATGGAACTAAACATCTTTTACTGTAGATAAGCAACTGTAAGTTTTTCATCGGAAAAGGTTGAAGTGAGGGGTTGAAAGCCCTCGAGAGATATCGATCTCCTAAAGCAAGTTCCATTATTTTGGGGAAAAATAAAATTCACTTTTACTGTAGATTTTACCACGTAACAAAAATGCAGATTTACCACCAGGCAATATTACTATTCTTATGAGCTTGCCTGATACATCTTGTTCTTTTCTTTAATATTTTCTTTCTCTGTTTCATTCGCATTTGCGACGTATTCGCAGAAAAACCGCTGCATCAATCGGCATGCCTGAGTTGATCCGTAACCGCAGCCAATTTCCGGAAGAAGATACACTTCAAGGATGTCGACTAAGTTTATCATCGTTCGAGGTAGCTGAAAACACATGAGCAACTGGTACTACGCGTTAAAAAAATTGGAAAGAACAAGATAAATAAAAAAGTTTAACAGCTGTGGATTTTCGTTCTTGTTGAAAAGCTACTTTCTGCTTGGTATGACTTGGGTGTTTGATATGTTTCCTGCTCAAAGTTTCTTTTCTCTTGCATTAATTTTTTTAATTTGCCCTGGGACTAATGGCAGCATTACAACAATGACGCCGCCGTCCTAGAATACAGTTTTATGCTTTTTCTATTTTTTACCGAATGTTTTTTTGTTTTCGAACTTTAAATAGTAGCGCCATTAATCTAGAATACACAATTTGAAGATACTTATGAAACAATTATCAAAATTTCCAAAGCTTTATGAAACGGCTTTGTGAAATTGTTCGGTAGAGAGACATTTCTTTTTTCAATCGCATCCAAATATTCAGAGAACATGCAATACTAAATGACATTGAAAAACAAAAGGTATCACAGAAAATGCTTTAGCAGTTTCCAACATATTACGAAAAACGAGAAGAGAGCGAATCAATTTTTTCCCTCTAGTGAAAATATCAGTAGGTTACAGTTGCTTTAAAGAAGAGATGTGCATAAAATATTTTGGAGTACCACTCCCTTTCCAAATGGAACTGTGAAGATGCAATTTATTTATTCAATATTTTCACCTGATCATGTAGCATATCAAGAGCTTCTTTGAGAGATTGAACGAAATTTTCTGGTTGTGAACTGCTACTGCTATCCAAATCACAAAGATCATTCCCACGGATGAAAATTGTCAATACTTTCCAATCTTCTTCAAAGTTTATTCTCTATTTTAAATTTTATTATAAGCACGCTGGTTACAACGTTGATAAAACATTGTGTTTTATATTGTTTGGTTTAGGTGCTTCTTTATTTACACTATTCTGCAAAGCAATGTGCAACTTAGTTACCTGGTCATTCTTCATCGCATTAATTAGCCTCCTTGCCTGGACTGTCAAATCTCTGAAACAAAATCAGAGTTTGTACAACAGCACCCATAAGTGTAATCAAAACGCCAAGGTGACTGAACCATTCCCTATCTCTTGGCAGTGATGCTTTATCTTAAAAAGGCCAAAACCTTCTCTTCACAAGGCATCCAATAATGATGCCACGAAATTCCCCCCACTTTTGATAAGTTTCCCCTCGCCCTCGTTGAGAAGATCTTGGTTGTGCCCCTGTCACCCTGTCAGTACCGGTAGACAGCATTTCATTATTTAGTCGCAGATTGCAATCACATGATCAATCGTTTAATTTCATGCATGGATATGTTTTGCCACAAATTTATTTTGAAAGATCTGCGCAATTAAAAAATATATCAATTGATCAGAAAATTGTAGGGTGCATGTGTGGAGCATGTACAGCAAACATTGAAAACAAATAAAAAATGACTCTTGGATAAAATCAAGATGAAATTTGTTTCAAGCTGTGGTGAATATGAAAGTTTTCTTTTTATTGCTTTAGACAAGCAATCAGAGAACTGGTTATCAAAATAATGAATTGATTAAAACTTGCATTTATCGCCCACTGTAAAATATTTTTCACGTTTTTTTTGTAAGCCATTTTATTTTAGTAGCACGGCACGGGAATCGAACTTACAACATCAAATCTAGCGTTATTTTGCAAATTTTAAAATTTTAAGCATCTCTCGTTTGGTTGTGGGCAATTTACTCAAAAACCAGACAATGCATTAAGTAATTTTGAAACTGGTACATAAACTTGCCGATACAGTTCAAAATTTCTCTTTATGAAAACCCACGCTTTTGACAGTGGGCGCTGCATGTCAATAACTTATCTGTATTGATGCTATTCAAAGTTGCTCCTCCGAATGGAGATTATATCCCGTTAGAAAGTTATAAATTTATATCACCGTTTGATCATTGTTCGGTAAGTTCAACATGTTTATTGTCTGAAATCTTAGCTCATACTGCTGAAGAAATTATTTCTGTGTTTGAATCTGTAATTGAGTCCTTCTGTTATCTCCTTCCACGAATTTGAATAATGTAGGCAACGAGCGAAGTTACCGCGTCGTGCAGTTGGCGATTTTGCGTTGGTATTGCAACAACCGTCTCTTGCCATCACCTTTTCTCGTCAACTCCTTTGTTTGCATTACATTTCGTTTAACTATTGTTGGGATTTTTTGTTTATCGGAGCGAGAAGAGACGCGTTCATTTGAATTTCCATGTAAAAGCATAAGCTTCGGGTGTGCTTTTTACCCACTTTAAAATATTGGTTATAAGAAAAAGTTTTTTTTTCATTGCTCTTACTTTGCTTTTGCCCCTGGAACTGCAAAGTTAAACCACCAATCTCTTTCTTCTTCAAATCGAGTTCCAACTGAATATCCTTTTAAATCAGGATTGAAAAGGCGTAGAATATCTAATAAGAAAACGCTATAAAGACTAAATTTACTATGTATTTTTTTGTTATAACTTTGTCAAGTACAAATTACGATTGGTAATAGAAAGTGATAATTCTTTTTTCTCGTGTAATCCAAAACGGTTCATGACGTTTCAGACAAAATCAATTGGGCTGGTGCTGTATTCAGCATCTTTTCTGTGCATCCAGAAGGGTTGAAAGATGTATGATCCACCATGTGATTCGCACGGTTTTATGTTGTGTACGCCACATATGCAGAATGTTATTACACCGGAAATACCCCACTGGGCAAGATTCAATTTAGTCTTGACAACGCCAGATGGGATAAGGTTGAGGCATTGTCATTCTTGCCAAGATGCCTCATGCCATTTAGAAAAGGATTCATGGGAAGCCATCTCATGATATCACGTCAATGAACTTTGTGTAGCTGCTGCCTTTATAGCTCCATTTCTGGATCAGTAAGATATGTGGAGAAAGGTTGGTGTATCGTACAATTAGAAAACTCTTACATGATTTCAGACACTCTGTTGCTGGCACTGGTTGATATAGCATGTGATTGGCGTCTTCCATCTGCACAGTCTCTCTGCATATCCAGAGTGGTGCAAGGCCAGCAAGTTGAAAAAGCTTGTCGATACCAGTGTTGTATAGACATCCAATAATGGATCGTAAGAAATATAGCAACAAAAGATTTACTTGGCAATGTCAATGCTTTACTGATTTCTCCTTCTCCACCCATCGACCACGACATACCACGGTATTCACGAATAATGCCAGCTACAGTAGAGGCATCCGCTCCGTTTGCAGCCTAAATACTTTCAATCGTAAATAACTTAAAATAATTTTGCTACAACTGCATCAGTTCAATTACTTCAATTTGTGAATTAAATAATTAGATTGATAAATAGAATGAAAAATGCTTAAACGTTCAGATTGTCAAACAATCTTAATTAAAATAACAAATAAAATGTTAAATGTTGTATTAATGGCTAAAAAAAATTATTCAAAAACCGCAAGTATAGAATATATTTGAAGAAACCAACCGTAATTGAGTCTCCCAAAGCTCCGACAACATCAATATTGCTCGGTCGAAGACGATGAACTAAAGATATATTTTGTAGAATTAATTAGGCTGCAGCAGCCAATAACGAGTTTTGGAGAGGGAAAGACAAGATAGACGTATTCCCTTTTGTCGCGTTTCAATAGAATTTTCGATCAATCTCAATCTTAATTTTACTTCTTAATATTGAAGCGACTTGCAGTATCGCTCGAATAATTAAGTCTGGTTGCAACTTAATAGCTAGGAAAAGATTGACTTCCACTAAGATACTTTAACTCGCGCACTTCTCGATCAAGAACAGAAAAAATGTATTCACAAACCACTTTAAAACTTCGAATCCCTTCGCTTGTCAAACACAGAAACTAATGCACTTTAACATATAAATATCAAAGACTAACCAAAACTAAGCCACCAAAATGATCACTTGATTGCTGTCACAACAATCACCACACAACAATGCCATTTTATGCACTCTACTTTCTCTACTAAACTGCTCTCTCTCTGAATGAGTGAAAAATCTCCCCGCCTTATATACACGACTGGAAAATAATCTAGAAATTGCCAGAACAATATTACGTGACATAGAGAAAAAAGCATCGTTAATAAATTACGTAATTGGTAATCAAAATAAATCTTTGAGAAGAAAGAAGATTCACTAAAATACACTAGAACTTAGCATGTAGCGTCAGAAAAGGCGTGTGAGTTTCAAATCTATTAATAAATGGGAAAGAAAAAAGGTCTTTTGTCGAAAACAGTTTAGCGAGTTTAGGGCTTCAGACAATTCAAATTTACAATTAAAATAATCACGGCAAAATAAAACAACAGATTACAATAACTATACATGTATAAAAACTATTCTTTTACCGCAAATTTACTTATTTGTGACACCTTTAAATTTTTTCGGAGAAAACCCTGATGGAGAAAAATTTTGCTTCCATTTAAAATCGTGTTGCCTAATTGTTTACTTTTTTCTTCCCTTCTCTGGAACTAAAATGGCAGCGCGCTGAAAGTAGATTTTTCAATCTCCAAGCTTCACAAAACTCTCTTTGTGAAATTTCGTTGTGTGGCCAAACCTCTATTTACCTAAGGTTTATAGGAAAGGAGCAGTATACATTTCACATGAAATTATTTGTTGATCACCTGACGTTGGTTTTGGACAAGAGATTGTAAGGTTGAAATAATCAGTCCCAATAGAACCATTGCTTGCTCGCGAACCTGAATCCTGTTGAGAAATGAAACGATTGTTGGTAGTTATTATATCAGAAGGCCTACAATGATATATTTAGGAATGTTTGCTTTGCTTTGCTTTACTACTGCTTCCCTTGCACAATCATGTAATGTCACTTTGCAACTCTTTTTTTACAAAGTGAGAAGTTAAACTAATGAGATAAAACGTCTAACAAAAAAAGCTTTTGAAAGCGTGTGGGATCCAGTTTTAAAAATAAGAAATTTTATGCAAATTCAAACTACGTATTTACAATTTACGAAAATTTACGCAATTTACAAATTCAACAAATTTTCGAAAATAAATTTTACCTATGAAATGCCAATTAAATTTTACGTCATAATTGCGAATTATATGTTATGCATGTATGGGTAAAATTTCTTAATTTTGAAAATATTTATTGTTATTAAAAGAACAAGCCTTTCCCTGTCTCCTTCCAAATAGTCTACAATCTTTTTTTCTTATGCTAAAAGTCGAAATCTTTGTGTACATCCAGTGGTAATAGCGAGTCGGTGCACTCTTTCTGTATAAATGTTGTTGCCAAAACTGCGTTGGCAACATGTTACAGTAGCTATGTTTTTATATATATTGTCATAATTGTTATTTGGATTTCACGTTTTTTTACGCTTTACGACGAAAAATAAATTTTGGTAACTGTAATAACCCATATCAAGATTTTTTGAGTAAAATGGCAAAACATGTTGTAGTCTGAGCCGTAAATGCAGACAGGGTTTTTAACTTTTCCACGATCTGTCATCAAGTACGAGATATTTAAGTTTTTTATTTGCAAAGAACCAAGCCTCAGTTACATTTAATGCTCTTCAATCAACCATAAATGTGAAATTTACCTAAAAACCTAAAAGACGTTGTCGAAAATAGCTTAACTTTGGTTAATGGCGTAGTGGCGTAGTGGTTAGAGCGTCCGCTTCGCAGTCGGTAGACCTGGGGTTCATTCCCCTTGTCGAGTCATACCAAAAGACTTTAAAAAATGGCATCCGCAGCTTCCCTGCTTGGCGCTTGGCATTTATGGGAGGTTGTGGAGAACAAGCCGGCAAGTTCGCTTGTTGTGTCCTTGGGCAAGGCACTTAACGGGACGCCTCCGCCTTTATGTGGAAGACAGGTGGCCCATAAATCTCGAAAAAGGCAACTCCCAAGCGAGTGCGGACTTCCCGTCCAAAGTATAGCGATACAATTCGCTTTCTCGTGAATGGAGGATAAATATGGCAAATAAAACAAAAAACAAATATTTTAAAACAAGAAAAATTCTCGTAACTTAACCCTTTATCGCCGAAATTTTTTTTATTCATTAAAAAAATTTTAGGTGTAGTATATTTATGTTATTTGTGTATTAGAAAGCATGTAAGTTAGTTTTTACGATGATAAACTGACCAAGTTCAAAATTATTTGATTGTAACTAAATTGTCACGTTCGTCGATTAAGTCTTTCACAAGGCTGATTGGATTGTAACTAAATCGTCACATTCGGCGATAAAGACTTCTACAGGCTGGTTAGCTGTAACTCTCATCATCACTGCAATACTGCCTGGAAATTCACCACAACATTATTTGCAAAACGAAAAATGACAAGAACTGTAATGAGGAAGAAAATCACAAAAAAGCATAAAATAAACAACTATTGCAAGACCATACTTGACAAAAGTTAGTAGGATGCAACGCTGCAGTAGACATGTCTGTTGTTTCGATTGCATGTACTCTAAATTCAACACAAGATTGTTTACATAAAACGCAAACAAGTTAGTAAAGTATTGAACAAAAAAAAAAATAAAAAGTAACACAAAAAACAAGCAGAAAACCATTGAAAAAACACAACACATTACAGTAAGAGGAATAAGATGCGAGACTGGTTCATTTAGTATGGAATTCCTTGAAGCAATTTTTGTTTTTTGTGATACAAAGATGTACTTGGCACTTGTTGCAAAAGAAAACTGGTGCAGCCTTGCACCCAGGGTTCTTGCAACGGCCTCTAGTGACTACGTCAGCAAAATGATGGTAGCCGTCAGTTCTAACTTCTGCGGAGGGAATTGCTTTGGTGGCAGGTGAACTTTTTAGCTTTTTATCGTGCTGCAAAGACACAGACGCAGCATTAGATGGTCGTCCTCTTTTTTTTCGGCATGGTCTTTTTCCTTCAAGCAACAAAGCTTCTGCAAGTGATAGCTTAAACTCTTGGAGCTTCATCACATTTTTTGCAGGAATTTCCATGTCTTTGCAATCTCTCCTATACAGCAGCCAACAATTCACCACAGTAACATCCACAAAATGAAAAAAGAATTTGTGGTAATACTTCTTGGACCGACAGTGAATGCGATACAGCGCTATGAGCGCATCCATTAATCGACCCCGCCCATGAATTGGTTGTATTCCTGCACAATTGCAGGGCAAGGAACGATTACAGATTTCTTTTCTTTTTTATCATATCGTTTGCACTCATTCAAGAGTTCAGCAGAGGAAAAAGTAGACAGAAGTGTAACAGATCTGTTATCCATCCATTTCACAGCACGGACTTTACATGCATCAACTACTGTGCTTTTTTCTTGATAAGAACCCCTGTCAGTCTGTAGAAACTCTTTGTCACTTGCGAATGCAATTCCAGGAAGCCGGTTGACATTGACAGTTCCCAAACTATAAATGCCTTTACTTGCCAGATGAGTTTGTAAAGGAAGTGAGGTAAACCATCTATCAAAATAGAGCAGGTGATTCAAATCATTTGGTATGGTCCTGGCCAGGTTCACAACAATATTAGAACTGGCACCGAGATCTGGTTCATCAGATAGAGGCTCAATCTTTCCCTTGTATATAACAAAGTCATACATAATGCCATCTTCCCCACACAGACAGTGAACTTTGTAGCCCCACTTTACTGGTTTCAAAGGCATGTATTGCTTTAGCAAAGAGATACCTTTAAAAGGTATCATTTGCTCATCGACACAAAGTCTTTGTGGTTTGGGAATTTCATTGAATTTGTTTGTAAGGTGAGTGACTAACGGTCTAATTTTGAACAGTTTGTCATAATTTGGGTCATCTTTGGATGCCACATAGTTGCTGTTGTCATTAAAATGAAGATTTGATTTTATTTGCTCCCATCTGTCTCTAGACATGACTTGTGACACTAGTGGGCAGTTCAATTTTCCACTCCAGTACAGCTGAGAGCTTGAAAGCTTTACAAGTGACATGGCCAGCAGCGATCCAATAAATTGCTCCAACTCCGAAACACATAAATTCAAATTATTATTTAAATTTTTTTGCACTGAATAAAGATTTCTTTGGTCTACAATGTGCTGGAGGATATCAGAGGAAAAACATGTCTTGAAATATTCAACAGGAGATTTTATGGTTGTGGCAGGTTCCATATGACCCAGCCAATCTGGTACTGTCCGTGCAGTATCAGTACTGGTTTGACGCCACTTAGGAGCATCTTTCTTTTTGTTTTTTCTTGATTTTGATGTTGTGGCTGCAGTTGGCTCAGGTGCTCTTGATGGACCTGGTTGAGGTTCAGGTTCATGATCATCATTATCTTTGTTCATAATGAGGTCTTCTTCATCATCGTCCGGAACAGCGTCACTACCTAGAATATATATTGTATTACAAAATTATCATTTGCATAAAATGGCAACAAGAAAATTGAGGCATACCATTTCCCACTTGCCTCAAATTTTATTAGTTTGTTACATGATAAAGAATTTATCAAAAGGTTAAGCTTTGACTCCTACTAGTTGTATGAAAAGTGGTAAATTTGCAATTCCGACTCCTTTTTTACTATTGAAAACAATGTTTTTTCTCTAAATGGCATTCATGCTGCGAGGCACAATGGCAACTCGAACTGAAATCAAAGGCAGTAGCATCAGTTTCTCATGTGATTCTTCCACCCTTGAACCAGATCAGTTCAAACTTATAATTGCTAAAATAAGTCACAACTCTTACCGTAATCAGGACATTCGTAATCGGAATCCAAAAGTTCTTGCTCATCGCTTTCAGAACATTGCAATCGCTGCAATTTTTGCCTTACACCATAGAACCTAAGAGAATCCATATTTTCTAATACACTAAAAACAGCAATAGTTTTAGACTAAAAGACGAAGTGAACGAAATCGTCACGTTTGAAACAAGAGGAGTTGCTTTCTACCAAAATACTCTAACACCCTAAAATTATTAGTTATGGCATCTGGAAGACCTATGAATCAACTTCTAATTTTCTGAAACTGAGGGCTTCTTGCTTCTCTCTATAGCTATGCCGTAAACTGCAGTAACTTGGCTGGCTGTGAAAAAACCCGCCACGTGAAGCAAAAACCTAGAAAAAAGGTTGGTCATGTGATTTATTTGCGCGCTTTCAAAGCAGAGGGTTAAACTGGTTTGTAACAAAATCGTTAAATTCAGCAGTGTGACCAAAACCTGTAATTAGGTTTGTTTAAAGCCAATTGCGTTGAGCGTAACTAAAAAGTCACGTTCGTCAATAAAGGGTTAATACGTGAGGTGCTTAAATGTTTTTTCAGATGTCACTTTTTCGAAGCCAACTAATGAATTAATAGCTGATAGATGTGGTTAAACTCATGACTACAACTGAATTGAATGCTAAAATAAGATGTGGTCAAACTCAAAACTATAGCCTTTAATTTAACTATATCAACTCTCTGCATTCATTTCGTTTGCTGGCCGCGCACAAAAAAGCTCAAGTGCTGTTTCACATAGGGCCGGATTAAGCAATGGGCAAACTGGGCAATTGCCCCGGGCCCCGGGCCTCGCGCTTTGGGGGGGGCCGCGCATTTTAGCGCTATTAACTATTGAATTGAATTGAAATAAATGTATAGCCTTATGACCTACATTACCAGCAAACTTGAACTGAAGAATCAAATATTTGCATACCGGTACAATTATTGTTATTTGTACGAAAAAAAAACTATTCGAAACAAAGGATGTACTAATTAAAACAAATTTATGTAAAAAAAAAGTATATTTGAAAACATCTTTTAGAAGCAATAAAATAAAAAAATTTTGAATATTAATAAAATGTGCCTTCAGTCAAGCGTTTTCGAAAAAAAGTTAGTGGACGGCGATCCCCCCTGATCCCCCTCCAATACATCCCTGGGTATGATGGCATTCAAATTAATAGCTGCGAACAACTGTCAAATGTTAGAGCAGTTATAAGAAATCTTAGACACCACTACAGCCCTCAAAGAAAATTTTGTTTAGTTGAGACAACTGTTACAAGATTTTACGTTGGACGACAATGAAACCAAATCAGATTTATCATATTGGAAAAAGAGTATAGATGCCTTAGAAACAGTCATATTATGTGTTTTATGGCAGAAATTTCTTCAAAGATTTCACAGTTCAAGCAAAAGTCTACAGCGTGCTGACATGTCTTTAAGAAGTTGCGTAGCACTTTACAATGGAATCGAGAGTTTTTACCAGCATTTACGGGATGAATTTGATACATCGCAACCGGTATACAGAAAACCTATGTGTCTCCAAACAAACGAAACCGCAAAATAAGAAAACTTTTGATTATGAAGGAGAGGACACTGGATGCACTACAGCTTTGGAAGATGCTCGAGAATCCTTTCGTATTGGAGCTTACCTTCCAATCATTGATACCTTAATTGCAGAAGTAAGAAGATGAAAATCTGTGTACTGCATATGGCAACAGAATTTTAATTTTTTGCTGAATCTGAACACTTGGGCTATCAGTGATATAGAAAACGCTGCAAGTAAGTTGTTAAAAGGATATGCAAGCAATTTGGATAGCGACTTTCCTTCAGAAGTCGTGCACTTTGCGTTTCATTTGCGTGCATCTCCTGATCTTGGTTCGAAGACAAATACTGCGCAAGCACAGCTGTCATGTTTGAAAAAGAACTGCTTAATTCAAACTTTTCCGAATCTGGCTATTATTTTTTGTATATATCTGACCTTGCCTGTTGCAAAGCGGAAGGTGAACGTCCTTTTTCGGCATTAAAAAGAGTGAAAAACTATTTGCGCTCATCACTGACGCAGGATCACGTCTATGATTTCTGTATTGTGGCCATCGAAAAAAGTTTCACAACATCTATGAGCTTTGAGGATATTATTGATAAATTTGCAGCAGCGAAATGCCGAAAACACCAGTTGTCTTAGCTTTTTTTGTGTTGCACTCTCTGTGTTGTTTATTATATTTTCTGTGTTGTTTATATGTGCCCAGTTAATGAAACAGTGCGAAAATTTTATTCTATATTTTAAAATAAATTTCAAAGTAAATTTTAAACAAAATCAATAAAATTTACTTTTTTTAATAAATCAAAATAACAAATTAGACACAACCTCTTTGATCTAAATGAACAATATTCAAAATAAAAATTTGTTTTTAATTTAAATTTCTATCAAGCAAAAACACAAATAACGCAAAAAAATCAATTTTTAGTTTAAAATAAATACTGTACAGTTGAATTAACCCATTTATACTTCACCCATTTTAAATACCAAAGATTACCTCAGGGACACCTTATTCCCGGAAGGTAAAGAGGTTATTATGTCTTTTATCATTAAGATCTACTAAATCAGTGGCTTCCAGACTTTTTCGAGCGCGACCCAAGTCTAAGTTAGTTGTTTTCGCGTTCCATAATTTAGGGGCCCCGCACTCTTATCTGCCCCGGGCCCCGCGATCTCTTAATCCGCCCCTGGTTTCACAAGCCGTTCTTACAGCAACTGCAGACTTCGCTTTTAGTAAACACAAAAAACGACCCGCATCACCTGAAGCATCAAGTAGATTTAGTTTGCACCTGCAGGCGACAAATCGTTACACGCTAAGTAACTGTAGAAGATTTCGATAAGGAATCTTCTTTCAGCTTGTCTCTGATCAAAGCAGAGGAAATCTAACAATTTTGCAGGTTTGGCACAGGAAAATTTGAGTTAAAATTGCCATTTACGATAAAATTACTATTTATTATGTTTTTACAGGTTCTTTGATGTTGTTTTCAGATATATATTTCCGAAGTTTTTCTATTTTTTCTTTCCAAATTTCTTTGCTGTTCTTTTCTTCTGCAAAATGCAATCAATTGTTGGTTATCAAAATATAAGTTGTCCACAAATCTTTTAACGTCCACAACCTTTTTAGTAGCTTAAATCGCAGAGGCAGGTAAGCTAGAAGTTTTTTGTTTGCACCCGAGTCACCCAGCTAGTTCGATATGACGTTTTTTACTGTCTTGTAGTATTGATCAATTTTTGCGTTTTTTTCCAATTGGTTTGGCATAAACAATAGTCGAGTAAACTGGCTAAAACTACCTGGATACATAAGTGATCGGCATGCTTTTGCTATAATTGTCAAATTCATCTGTCAATCGTAGCTGAAAACCAATCCAGCCTTGTTAGAACCTGATCACGTGAAAGGTTGGAGACAAACTACAAAAATTCACCGCAAAGTGATATTAACTCTTTGAATGTAAATTTTCTTAATTTTGAGCAGTATTTTTGTTTAAATTGATGTTTTGTGTAGCTTTTTATATGTGATTCTATTCCACAGTTCATTTAAATTTTTTAAAGACCAACTTGGAAAATTGTTTAATTTTTAAGTTAATGGCGTTTACTTTCGTTCATCACACGGTCCACAATTGCAAGCTGTTTGCAGCCTGCTAAAGAGTGTGGGTGGGCCCTATATTGACCCACGGTCCGCAGTTAGCAAACCGCTGGCTTGCGATCCAAACCAAACGTATTTGAGAGAAACTCGAAGACGTAATTGTTTAATAAGGCTATTTTCGAATAGCTTTTGCTTAGAAGAAATAATTGATTACTGTGTAATCTTTCTTGTAGAGGATTTTTTAATATTACAACTGGGTGGGCGATTGCCCACCTAGTGAGCTTTTTTCCCACTTAGTGAAGTCATGTTTGAAGCATTTTGTGGGCAATATTCGTAGCTTGTTTGATAAATCAAAATAAACTTTCAATTTTTCAAGCGAATTTATGAAACGGAAGATTGCTCATTAATAAATTTTCGAGCAACGTAGCATATCTGACCTCACTTCAGTGACCTGAAGTTAACCATCTTTGCTGCAAGCCGCTCACGTCGTAATCATCTATAAACAAGTATAACATCGCAATGACTTAAATGACAATACGAATAAATTCACACCGTGATTCATTCAACAGACATAATGTAGATTACGAAGTCACACCACAAATCGAAAAGTACCGTTAGTATTGCTAAAATTAGGAGGGGTGCAATTTTCAAGTTAAATAAATAGAAAGTGCCATTATAAGCAGGTTAGTGAATGTCATAACCTATTAGGAAAATTATTGCCATATTGCATTTGAGACAAGTTGTAAGTAATATTTAATTTTCAAAAAAACGGAAAATATTAGGCTACTGGGCGCACTTTCCTAGTCTTACGTCTAGTACGCAAGTGGGCGTACACTGGATTTAGATTAAGCCCACTAAAAACGTCTACTCTGCAGGATGACTTACAGTAGTTCAAGAACCGCTAAAATTTCAAATACGGTCAAAGGAACGGCCAAAATTCTAAATACTGTTGCGTCTAGACAAATTGCAAACTTGTTTCGTGTGGGGCTTGAATATCAAGGTAGTTTGGGAGATAGAAGCTTGCACCATAAGGTTCTGGGTTCGATACCTGCGTCCACCTGATAAAGCTCAACTAGTTCGAAACCTGTAGTGGAATTGATTTTTGACGACTGTTATTTGTCAGCCGTGGAATTCCTTATCAACTCAATCATTTAATTTCTGAATTATAGGTTGACTCGGGCTACATTAAATTTTCTAAAAGTAATAAATACATATTATGAGTAAAAAAGCGAAGCCTTTACTGAATTTAAATCAATATCAGCATATTTTAGGCCAGCACCCCCGAAGGTAATCACTCGGGGACAGCAGAACTTGCTGGATGGAAATATACCAATTTCAGAAGAAAATACAACAATCTCGGAGGAAAACGTAACTGCCTCGGAAGTTCCGAGGCACAATCTTTCAAGTAACCAAAACTAAAAAGCAGTAGACGAAAAAAGGAGCAGATGGCAAAAACGATATATATTACGACGTGCACAATTAAATTTATTGCAACCAAACCAAATTTGAATTAGATGCATGGCCACCGCATAATATTATTATTATTATTTTGAGTGTGGGGACAAATAAATTGATTATGCTGTTACCTTTCCTTTCTTTTGCATAAATTGATATTCTTTATGAAGAAATATTTGAAACTTGGCTTTTTGAATTTCATTTTATGCTTTTCTGGGCCATTTTTCTTACTTTTCGCTGGATCATCAAAACATACAGTAGAACGTCGATTATCCGAACTAATTAGAACCAAGGGTGGGTTGGATAAGCGATTTTTTCGGATAATCGTGCAAATGCAATCTTATAATAAAACAACATATACACATTCGATTTTTTACTGAACGTTATGAGCAGTTATAGAAATCACTCATTTTTTAAAAGTTTGTTACTCTTTTTGTCGCTGCCAAGTCTCTCATCTTTTTCAGAAACAGAAGCTGTGTTGAACAACACTCACCCTGTCAATTACACCACGCTACGCTTTGATGACTTTTGTTGAAGTAGTGTTCGGATAATCAACGTTCTACTGTATATCGATTATATTTTTACTTTTACGGTATTGATTTGCAACCTTGATTATACCAATTCATTTATAAATAACCATTGCTGCAAATCTACTCTGATTAAAATTGAATTTTAAAATGTAATTGCATTTCCATCGTAAATTGTTTTATTTTCTACAAAATTGTACAGTATTTGCCCGTATGGATCGAGTAAACTAAACGAGTGTCTTTGTTGAAAGAAGCTTTTGCTTTAAGGTGTGGTTGTCTCTCGCTGTTGGATTTTGTTGACATATGTAACTAAGATCAATTTATGTTTTGCTGCATTATTTTTTCAGAACTTAAATTTAAGTTTAATACCAGAATTCATTATATAAAATGAAAAGATCTATTACATTTTATTAAGACAAAAATTCTTGTGCATTTATAACTCTGCAAGAAAGATAACACCAATTGGCAAGTAGGCCTACATTGTTTTTTATCGATTTGTCATACAGTCGCGCGGTTGCGTCCCAAGACCGACCACAATCTATTGGTAACCAAATTCATAAAATTGGGACCTTTTTTATTCGCTTTTTCGTCTCCTTATAAAATTGCCCACCACTAAAATTTCGTTTAAAAATGCTCTGCTTTCTTGCGTTGTACTCTTTGAGTTAAAATCTGAACTCAACTTAAGGCCGATAATTGCCATGCTTGCTTTGAATTCTTGCTTCAATGAACTCCAAGCAATCAACATTGCTGGATAAGAAATGTATTTCAGTGAATTTAGATTACCATCGTCAGATCCTAAGTGCTGTATAAAAACAAGACCGTAGAGTGATCTCATCTAACCTCAACTGAAAAATTTGACCCCAGAGCAAAATACTAACAAGTGAAAAGTTTTACTTTAGGGTCAAACTTTGCATTGGAGTCTAGATGAGGTTACTTTTATTATCTTGTTTTTATTCAATACTTACGATGGTAATTTACATTTACTGAAATATGTCTTTGCTAAAGCAAAAAGTAAATTAGCGTATTGTATAACTATAACCAGTTATATAGTAATTGTATAAGGTAAGTCTATTACTTAATTAACAAAACTGCTTCAAAACAGTGTTTCTATAATAGTTAAAAAAACATCAGTATTAACTCAGGCATCAACTCACCGATGGACAAAGATATAGAACTGGAGATGATGACAATTAGAAGGAAGGAAATGGAGTTGGTAAATGTCATAATTTATATATTATTGTTGGTTTTTACTTTACTTAAAAAGTTGATATCAAATTTGGCCAATTAGCTAAGAGAGAGAAGTTTAATTTAAAGATAGGATTATAAGGTAGTTATGTACCTTTAATTTCAACAAATGCTATGATCCAATAGTAAATAAATAAATTCTTTACATGCTCTTTGGCTTGCAAAGATTGCATAAGTTTCTGAACAGAAGTGGCCCAAAATTAGCCCATAAATTTTTTGAACAAGTTTAAAATTCAAAAATAATCTGATAAGGATCAAATAAATTCTTCACGTGCAAATTGGCACAAAAATATTGCATAAAAAAGTTTGATAACAGCACGTGACCTAAAATTATAAATTTTTTTGAACAAATTTTAAAATAAAAAAAATCTTTATTAATGCAAAAATTTACCCAGAATTCTAACAATATCCTAGATCAGGGGTTCTCAGCATTGTTCCATATTCCTTCCACACCAATCTCAGAAACAATTCTTTCTTCCCCATCGTAAACTACATGCATGCGCGTAATTGCAAAAAAATTCTTTTTTGGAGATCTGTATATTCAAAATCTGAATCGATGCATTTTTGATCCAAACTGAAAATAACAATATTTTTGGTCGATATCGTTACCAGCTTACTGAAAAACTAGTTTATATGCGTAAATCGTAAAATAAAAACTAAAAATTCTTATTTTCCACCTCAAAGGCCCCTATAAACAAGATTCTTTTCAGGAACTAATGATATCTTTCTTATTGAGTCAAGTGGCTTCTAATTGAGAACCACCGCTCTGAATACTCCTTTACATCTATGAGATAAAGCAGAGTTCTGTCTTTACGTCCGTGCATATGTACCCATTAACTCTTGTGAAACTACTGGACGTACGAGTATCAAACTTGGCAGGATTGATCAGCACCCCGGGGTGAATGTTGTAAAGGGGTTTGTGACGTTGTCATGACGTCATTATCCAAGATCATTTTTTTCAATTTTCATTTCTTGACAGACAAAACCCTTTTTTGCTCAAACTAAAGACAGCCCCTAACTCACCAACCAAAACAATATTTCATTGCTTTGGAGCCTAAAATGATGTCACAGCTAACGCTTGATTTCCCGATTTGTTCTATGTCATTTTCTTGGAAACTACTGATCACAGAAAGGTGGTTAAAAGCTTTGTTGGGAGATATTAGCAAGACGCTTTCGTTAAAACTCTACAACAATTGAAGCTAAAATGACAATGCAATAACAAATCTTTTTTTAAGCATTTTAAGCCTTCTAAGCATGCTTTTTTTGCACACTTCAAACTTGCTCTATGATGTCATCATGCTGTCTGCTACAATCAACATAGTCTTTCATATGGTGATTTTTTTTAATTTCAATTCTTTTACAACATCAGTTTACTTAAAAATTGATTTGCGATCTAACTTCTTTGCGGATTTTCAAAATTGTTTTGACAAACTGAAAATTATTTCAAGCCAATTCTAATAATACAAAATATGTATCTTTACTATTTGTTTTTATACTAAACAGATTGAGCTTCAAAGCCGGTAGTGTAGCTCCATCCTCACAAAAAGTTGTGAGCTGAGTAAAAACAGAAAACTTTAATATATAAAGGAAACGATAAGGTATTAACAATTAGCGTCGTTTAAAAGCTCAGAAAATTTGCTTTCCAGCAAGATAGAACTCTTAATCAGATAAGCTAAGCATAAGTTTATAATGGCTGATCACAAATTAGTTGCAATACATGAACAATTTTCTTACTAGACATAAAAAACTTGCGATTTGTAGAAAAAATTACTTCGTTGGTGCATTTTGACTACTTATCTTCGCAAGCATGGTTCTTTGGTGTTATCTGTCTACATTTTCAAAAACATTCATCCAAAAATCAAGTCACTAAAAATTTTGAAGTGTAGCCTGCCGGTCAAAAACAGTCAAAATTTCGGTGCCTGCATTTCACCAAATTGCAATTTCTCAAAAAACCGAGTGCTTCGGTGCATTCCCAATATTATTCTTCGAAAGCATGATTCTTTGGCATTATCTACCTAATTTTCAACAACATTTACCAAAAATGAAGTATCAAAAAATTTAAAAAATGTAACCTACGCCAAGCAAAAATTTTGTTGATTTTCCTACAAACTGAGGGGGTAAAAATGATCCTGTTTTATCTTTTGCAAAAAGATATTAGTATCAAACTTCATATCATCTAAATGTTGAAACAATTTTTTTTGAAATTAAGGGAAGCCTGCCAAGCTGGCTGATTTTCTATTCTTTATCTTGACATTACTGATGGAAGCCCTGCTATTATTATAACTGTAAGCGCTTTATTTTGGATTAGTTTGCTCTTTGTCGGGCTGTCTTTACGCCAGGACCAAGCAACATGAACACACCCAGAAGCTTTACATCGTACAAATAGACATGCAATTACAAAAAATTGTTGATAGTTGGTCGACTATTTAATAGCTTATTTCTGAAAATACATATCAATCACCTTCGCTTCCCAACTCCTATTTTGCGACATTAAAATTATGCCAACATGCATTTCATAAAAGGAACAAATAACACTTTTTGAAATCGTTGGCTGTTTTAATAGTGAGCAAGTCCAATTCCTAAATACCAAACAGAGGATGTAAGACGAAGCTAGGAACTCGATACACTTTGGAAGAAATATATCGGCTATTCCCACTCCCGATAATGTTTTTTAAGTTTAATCAATTTCCTTTAAAAAAAATGGTACTTTTGATTGTGTAACTAAAATTGGCTATGTCAACAACACATTCACTTTTTATTACTGTTTTCACAAATATCTGCTGGATGAAGCCGAGAAGCCGGCTGAAACAATAATCTAAGCCTCAACGTTACTGATGGGGGCGCTGCTATAGTGTTCACTTCACCGTAAAGATTTCATCTCGGGTTAGTTTGCTCTTTGTATGGCAGCGTTTATGCCAGGACCGGGCAACATGCACCCAGCCAGAGGCGTTACCTCATGCAAATACGGCAACAACTAGGCAAAGTCCTAGGTAGTGGTTGTAATACTTAATAGCTAATACTAAAAGTATATATCAATCACCTTGACGCCCTCCCACTACTTTGATATGCTTTCAAGCAGTTGTTAGATAAAACAGATAACATTTTGTCAAATTTCAGGGCGCTTATGGTAAAAACAGGGAAATTGCCAGGGACTCGATAAACTTGGAAGACTTGTAGACGTTATGCGCACCCCTACATAGTGTTTTTCTGATCGATTGCCTTTCCAAAATAATAGTTTTGTTTTGGAATAAGATTTGGCTATGTGAAAAAACTTGAACTTTTTATACTGTTTTCACCAGTATCCGTTGGGTGAAGGCGGGAAGCCGGTTGAAGCGATATTCTTAACCTCAACAACAGTGATGGGGACTCTGTAAACTATGCTGGCACAGCCAGTTAGTTTTCAGTATAGTTCTTAAGTTGCCGTATGCAGTAAGCTTTTACTTCAAGAAGCTACAATTACTTGTTTTTATTAGTTACGAAAAAGCTGTGCTATTTTGTGCGTTAATGTTTTTATCAACGCTTTGTGTTATTGGTGTAGTTCTCAAACTTTTTAAATGATGTGTCTCTATTTTGTTTGAATTAATGAAAAACCCCGATTAGTTTGTTCTTATCTCAGAAAATAACTTCTGGAAGAGGACCTAAAAGTTAGTTAATAACCAAAAAACTTAAGGTTGTTGCAGACCCTAAGGAGTTCGCGGACCCCAGTTTAAAAACCATTGATTTATAACCTTTTTTTAGCTTCTTAATTTTTCTTCTTGTGCATTTAAAAGTCTTGATGATGACGTAAGCTAATCTCCTGAGGTCAGTAAACTTCTTAGCACAGTTTTGACCCCTGATGTTATCTTAAGCCATTAAACCATTCTGCTGCATATATAACGACCCTTTTTTAATAAATAATCAAACAACAATTCAGTGTAGACTTATAGGGCATTCTACACCGCAGCATCTAAAACTTATTTCTGCGAGAACAAACACAATCATTTGCACATGCCGGTACTTGACTCAACAGCCTCAATTTTGCACCTTATTTCTTTACATTACAGGCATAGGCGGATATGCTCAAAGGGTAAGGGGGCCTTAGTCCCCTTAAATTATCAGCTTTTTTACTAAAAGGATCATTTGATTGAATTCTAATTTATTTGCATGTCACTGATCAAAAAATGTAAATTTGATTTGTGGGAGGAATCGGGTGTCGGAGACTTCTTGTTAAATTTTCGTAGCTGATGCTGACCCGATCGTTGACCAAACCGAGAAAAACAGTCGCTTCCAAATAGTTGATTTCCAAAAAAAGATCTTCAAGTAGATTCAACAACCCAAATGAAAGGATCAATTGATCAATTCCTGCTGCTATAGGCTTAAAATTAGCTTTCCCTTCAAATTGGAGGCTACCTCGCCTTATTATTACAAGTACAATAGGCCTATGTGTTAACTTGATTGATTTGTAGTTAACTTGCACTTGAATGAGTAAACTTTTTGGTGTGGCCGTGACTGTGCAAAAGCGTTTACGAGATGCGATCACAAATATTCAATTAACGACTGGTACGACTTTGCTAATTGACAGTAATTGTATGAACATTGATCAAGCGACACAAAGATTGTTGTTCGTTTTGTTTACTAACAAACAATTTTTGTAGGCCTAAATCGTGTTTCTAGCAAAGTGCATGAAACAATGTTTGCAGTTCAGTTTATTTTGATAAAAACGAAACATTCTTATCAAACATTACGAAAAGGTTATCAGCAGTACATACTATGCAGGTCCGTAACCAGGATTTTTGTTAGAAAAAAGAGGGCTTGAATCTTTACTTAAATCTTTAGCAAAGAGGCCTTTGCAACACTTTTGAGGCGTGTTTTATTGAATGCCTCTAAAAAATAATTTTGCTTCATTTCACAGGAAGAGTTGTGGGGCATATGATTTTGATGGTCTTTAAGTGGAATATTTAAGGGAAAATAATTCCAGCCCCCTTGTCCAAAGCCCTCTACCATGCTTGTGCCCTTGGCAGTACACGATTTATCTATGCTCGACTGCTTCGAAATACTACAGACACTCGTTTAGTAATGCTTGCTTCATTACGAGATCTTCGACTAAATATAGCGACGTTGGTTTGCAAAGCACGCAGAATGAAACCGACGTCGATAAAGCCGCTTGGTGCAAAAACAATTAAAACAAAATGGAGCTTCAAATCAGTTCTTCAACAAAGAAAGGGTGGTTTGGCATTGATCTTATAGGTTTAACCGCTTTTTTCAGGACGTAGCAGTAATTTTAAAATTATGTTCATTCAAAATAAATAAAAAACAAACAAAAGAATTGTTATATTTTTTTTAATAGTTTTTTGCTTACTTTGCTGCAACGATATTTCGAAATTAGTAGTCCAGGCCTTCTTCACAATGTTTTTACAATATCGTTCAAATATCAAAAAAATTCAATTTAATTTCATCTTGGTTTTGGCAATCTAACAAATTTAAAACTCAACTGAGAGCTTTCGACCCAACGAAGAGCAACCCATGCTTTTGTGCATTCGAAGTTCAGATAATAGATAACATTGAATAACTTACAACAAAAAAAGTGACAAGTCGCTTTTGAAGGAAAAAAGTTGACCAATGCTATAATATTTTTGATGCATATTCTCAGTTTCGTAAAGTGATTTCGATTCTAACTTATGATTGTTTTGTACAAGTATATTAAGTAGAATTTTATGCTTTTGTGACAACAACTTAAAGAAAAATTAACAAAATCCAAAGTCTGAGGAAAAAGCGAAATAAAAATGCTCTGTCTGCACTACCAATTTTACTTAAATAGTTTACTAAAGAGTTTGCTTTTTACTTGAATGACATAGTACTGGAATTGGATTTAAGGAGTTTGAAGTGGGACATAATCCCTTACGTCCTCATCTCGTAAAAGTCGTACTGCAACACTATGTAGGTTATGCGTGAGAAAAAGCAAAAAAGAATATATTCCTATCTCAACACAGGTAACCAAACAAAAACAAACCGCAAACTGACAATCAAGAAATGTGAACAGTGTGAACGTCAGTAAGCACAAACGAACCTGTCAACTGATTCGGTCAAGATCCTTCTTGATAAAACCATGCGTCGGATGATAAAAACGAAAAAGCAATCAATTTAGAAATTCTCTCAATATTTATTTTAACATTCAAAAATAAATATCAAATTTCACGGTGAAAAATCTGTCATACGCAAAAAGAAAAAAATTGATAAGGATGCCGTTTCAACAAATGACATCATAATTTTTATTTGATGAAACCCACAGCAAGCTGTTAAGCTCGGTGTCCATCTGATTCCTTAGTTTCCTATCGCTGTAACCTAAAAAAGTTAATTTGACAAAGAATTTTGTTAACACGGGACAAAAAATATGTTAAAAGGTTTCGCTTTTTCAAAAAATATTTTAAAAGGTTTCACGTATCATATCTATGGATTTGTGAAACTTTTCTAATTGATTGCTTCCTAGTGACTGCCGACTTGAAGACAGCAGTGCTCTTTGCCGAATTTCGGTGATTTAGAATGATGACTCTGTTCTTACTACTTTGAGCTAACGAAGTTCCAGCGTCCTTGCCAAATGCTTACTTTGCATCTCTGAAGTCACTACTTGCAAGTTTTTTTGTAGAAGCCCGAGCCATAATGCAAGCTCTACGCTGGTCTCGATGATACCAACAAGTCTGCCGCTCTTCCTTTCCAATCCTTGTCTCACATTTTTGCTCTGTTCTTGCTGTAGTTTCATCGCCTCCTTTTTTTCCTTCTTTTTCATGCTCTCTGGAACATGTGAGGGGAACTATTCTTCCTTTTCTTTATTTCCACTTTACAATGGCTGCCTGGTCTTTCATTTCTTACGGGTAATGACACCGCCGATAATTTAAACAGAAGAAACGCGCTGCTCCAACCATCTAGAGTCCCTTGTTCCCGCGCTTCTTGGCAGGCTTGATGTAGAAACCCATTGTGCCAGTGGTATCGGTAACTCCAAAGCAGGTCTGAGCTCAAGATGCTCTTTGCATAACAGCAACAATTTTTTCAATGCCTGGAGAATCAAAACACGTGACAAACATGGCATGCAGTCTCTCTTCTCTTACCTATCATGCCCACTTCTTTCTTTTACGTCGCGAAGACGTGCTATCTCATCAAAATTTTTTGACACGCAAATTCCCCCAGTATCCACTAAAATCTTGTGATTCCTCGTCATGCTTGCTGCTTTCTGTCTCGTTTTTGCTGTAACTGTCTCTGCCTTCTTTTGAATGGTTTTCTCCACAAAATCGGCAGAATTTAAAACCCTTCGCACATCTGCACCTGTGGTCACTCGACTTAAAACACTTTCCATTTCCTTCAGTTCTACCTTGTTGCGGTCTCTTTACGCCGCACATTCTTTGGCGACTTTTTGTCCACGGACGACCACTGGTCCAGACAAAGGTGGTAAAAATGCAGCCAAAAATTAAATTTCTTAGAAATACGGTTACTTATCTAAACAATAGTCAAGTAGAAGTAGAAAGTAAAAGCAGACATATATGCTTGAGCAACAGCAAAGAAGTTGCCAAAGCTTAAACTGTTTACGTTCTAAGAATAGTTTTATTTTTTTAAGAGTTTTGTTTGGGGTTGGTCCTGAACGGTATAATAGTACACCACAAAGGCGTATTTACAAAATGTAGGGACATTAGTGTAGCCAGAAATCAAATTCAAGAGGGAGCAAAAGTATATTTTTTTGAGCAGTTTTTGTTCATCAACTTTTGAATGATGACATTTTTATAACTTTAAAAAGCTATGTGTTTAAGAGGAAAGGGGCATTAGCGTTACCAGAAACAAAATTTAATAGAGACCGAAAATATAATTTTGGGGATTTTTGTTTATCGATTTATTGATGATGAAATTTTGGTTTTTGGACACGGACGTTTTGTTATGAATTTTTTGTCCTTCTTTCAAGAAGAATTACTTTTCATGAGGCATCGACGTACCATTGCTGTTGCACTCGAAAATGGTTTCTTACTTTGGTTGGATCCGGCTCCTAGAAAGTTGGAGAGCAAGACCCTTTTGACTTTCTGGCTATGCCTATGTAGAAGAGTAATCGTTTTGTGCTGCCTTTTCTCTGGGCCTGTGTGAGTCTCTTTTTGGGCAGAACAATATCATAAATTTCAAAAATGGGCAGCAAATGCTCCTAGCGAAAGTTTATAAAAAATAAATAGCTGCAAAAGTTGTGATCCTTGAACCAAACTGAAAATGCAGCTCTGCCCCTAACCCCACTCCCTCCAATTCTTTTCACAAATCTTCGGTACGCCACTGGGCACATATGTTTTTGTAATTAATATTTATTTGTCGTCTAGTTGATTTTGTTTTTGATTGTTATCTTTTTGCTTATGATAGTGTCCATTGAAGATTAAAAGACGTTAAAAACGTTAAGCAACTATACCATACAAAGGTTCTTTTTTTGCAAATAATAACTCACATATCCATGGTATTAAAAATCAGAGGTGATCAAAGTAGCTTAAAAATCTATTTTGGTAAAAGTGCTGTGATCTATCAAAAGTATGCTCCAAGTAAAAGTAGAAAGTAAAGATAAGTATTTTTCTTGCCTAAAAGTGAAATGTAGTCGAGGATCAAAATACTACATTAATGAAAGTAGAAAGTAGTTTCATTTTCTCAGAAGTTTGGTCTCTATTTCTCTCTAATCTAAAGATGTAACTGTCTCTTTCACTTTGTTGCTTAATTTACATTACCGACCAGGTTAAAGGCTAAAGGTATGGTGCAGGCGATGGCGTCGCTATAAAAAAGGGTCTACTCCACTAGACACTAGGTTAGGGAGAGGCAATATTTTAGAAGACGCTACAAGGTCTAATTCAATATAAGCTGAGAAGCATGAAAGACACCGAAAAAAACAAACATTGCCAAATACCGTATTTGAATTCACCTTTGCAGCCAAAACCTTTTCGAAACCAAAAGACTTTATGGTAGCACAGATCACTGGTAGTAAATCATCGCACCATGCACAGATTGCATTGAATGATAGCACTGATTGCTTTTTCAAAATTTGAGACAAAGATGGCCCACTTCCATACAAGATTGCGCAAAATAAAAGCTTGAAGTCAAAGCCATTTTTTGTTCTAGCTTAAGGCATTTCCATGCACCTGTTAGATCCATTTAGCTCTTAGCATCTAGCCAACTAAAGAAAAAGTTGCAACTTATCAGGCAACTTTACCTTCTACTTAACGTACTCCAATAAAGGTAAAGCGAAAAAAAATGAAACTACTTTAGTAAGTTGCTCGTTACTGAAAATTCAATTGAAGTGGTTTACTTGAGGAAAACTAGTGCTAGATTTACATTGGGAAAAATCTGGGCACGTACCCAGGGGCCTTCACAGGGGAGGGACCTCCACAAAAAATCATTGATTTGAGGAGAAAAAAAAATTACAAAATCTATAACTACTACTGTATTACCTGGTTTCCTTAAACTACGTTTTAATGAAAAATCAATGAGTGAAAGCAATGCGAAAAAAATGCTATGTAATTGACAATGCGGTAGAGACGTCGTAAAGAGTTATGGACCGAATAGGCAAGCTATGGCCATTGTTTGCAATAAACTGCTTAGCAGCTAACGGTTAAATATCAAAGCAGTAGAGATGTGCGATCTCGTGAAGAATCAAAAGCTGCAGTAAAATGTAGTGTAACTAAAAACGATAAATTGCGGTTAAGGCCTAGGTTAAAGATGCTGCAAGTAATCAGAACTCCAATAGATTTCAAAACGGTTGGATTTTTTGCAGAACAGCTAGCCTGCGGCACCAGACGGGAGTGAAGAACTCAGCAGTGGTCATGAGTAGACAAGAGCTAGGGCTGTTATGCGCAGTGCATTTGCACTTGCTCCCTCCCTGAAGCCTTCCTGTCTTGTTAAGAGCTAAATCTTCCGCTTCCGCTTGTTTCAACAGATCAATCTCAGCCAACGCGATATTAAAGCCGTCGTTATTTCTTTATTTCTAACAATGTAGTCGTTTTTCTTTCGGTCCCACTATGACATTGGCTTCAAGCATGCTGCTCTAGAGATCTCCTCATACTTAAATCCGGCACTTAAAAGAACTATCGATACTTTTTTACCAACCACCTTTGGGCTCAAGCCGTGTGAAGTTAGGTGGCTACTATGGCGCCAAGATTATTTACCATGGCTTCATCGAGAGGAAAATGACGGGTAACAACAACCACAAGACCGTCAAGCAGCAGGTCTAATCTGTCACAAAGTATATTTTGGTATCTGGTATTCCATGACTTGTATAATGACTAATTTTTAGTTGTCATAGCCAACTTAAACGTTTTGTTCACTCATCCAGTTGCTTGTAACAATTATTTTAGTCAATCAAGCTAGAAGTCAAAGAGATTTTTTTAGAAATTACTTTAAGATTTTTGATTGTCGGTTAGGCTATTTTTGAACACCCAAAAAATTGGCAGTAGTTGTGCTGGTACATCACCAAATTTTTAAAGTTTAGAAAAATGGCATCTTGCAAGTTAGAAAGGTAGAGGTGCAATGATTAAAGTAGAGCAAACTTTGTACCGGTATTGCATGACAATCACCAGATCAGTTGTTTTTTACGTGAACTTATTGGCGCAGCCGGAGGAGCCACGAGGACCATGGCCGGCATTTTATGCGACAAATAAAAGATACATACCTGCTAAGTTCTTAAAGCAGGGTTTCTTAAATTTGGATGGTTTTTGAAGGAACGAAAAGTGAAGACCTTTTATTTATTTTTAGAGATCAACAGCACAGTTACCACTTTTTTTATATTCTGGATAAGTCGATTGTTTGGCAGAACATTTTAATAATCCGTGTTAGAACAACTTTAAGAAACCGTGTACTGGATTATTTGAAAAATTCAAGTTTCATCAATACCTGTCCCCCTCAATTAAAAATTCTTGGCTACACATGTGCCTGAATTCCATGATGTGATCCCAGGGTTCGACATGATCTGAGTTTCAAAATTCGGCAAAGCAATTGCTCTCAAAAAGTTGATCTCAAAAAGAAGATTTTTAACTTCACAAGAAAAATAAAAATCGAGTTTTTGAAGGTTATCACCGAATAAAAAAACACAATAAGTGAGGAATAAGCATCCCAGCTTTATAGAAACTCTAAATAAAAAAAAATTCAAATGAAGCAAGATACATTGTCCACAAATCAAAACAAAGTACATTACATCGAAATACCCAAAAGCTAGGAAGCATTAAAAAAACTGCGAGGTTATCAAGTGAAGATACTCCCTGACTTTGGCAGTTCTTATGCTAAGAGTATTCAAAGCAAACGATCTTTAATCAGAGATTCATTAAATCAATCTTGTAATAAATTCATTCATTAATGTATATCATGGTCTGTTTGCTAGTCTGTAGTGAGACTGCCACACCGCGATACCAAGGCTGATGAGAGCAAATAAAACGAGTACAAAAATTACAATAACGAGATAATTAGCAAAGAATTAATAAATGAACACATCGTCAAGATGTGTTCAAAGTTAATTTAGCAGTTGAAAATTTTTTCAGTTTCTTGTGTTGTTGTGACTGAAAGTCAATGCATTCTTTTTAGTTTAGTATGCATGCCACACCACATTTTTACTTCTGTAGAAGATTTGGTTCTTTTGTACAAGGATTCTTTTCTGTATTATGCGCTGTTGTGGTTCGTGATATCACATCGCTTTACCCCGATACCGTAGCTATTTATTTTCTAGTCACGCATCGCGTCCACCTGCAAAGCAGAAACAACGTTAATTTCTAATTCTATGCGAGCAACGTCCCCTTCGGGGCCGCCGCGTTCGGTGGGACGAATCCTTGCTGATGAGGCCAAAAGACTGAAACCTCGGTCCTGGGATGTTCCCGCCTATTTCGCTATACTAACGTTGGTCGAATCGTGACCTTTTGTAAAAACTAATTTTCGTCCGGAGGGGTGTTACGTCATGTCTGGTGACTGTGGGATTCGAACCCGCGTCTTTCGAGCTAGTCTTCTCGCGCGCCGAGGCTCGCTGACATGTAGCCACGTGCTGCCAACTATGCCTTAAAGCACCACATTTAGTTTATAACCTTTGGAAGGTCTTTCATGCCTAACCACTCGTTGTGTGATTAACCCTATGTAGGGATATCAGTTTTAGTTCGTACTTGAACGGTTAGCAGTAACGTCAAAACGAATTTGGTTCAAAAGTAAATGGTAAGTAAGTCTTGTGCTTTGTGTTAGATTGTTTGGGTTTGGTTCGTATACAGTCCCATCTAGGATATTGGGCAGGTCGGGGGACACCTAAAGTGTGTTGCACATGAGTCTTAGTGATGACGATGCGTTTCAATTACCCGTACCTTAGTGACGATCCTGCCTATTTTGCCATACTAACGTTGTTCGGATTGTGACTCTTTGTAAAAACTAAAAAACTAAATACAGGTTATATATTTGGGTATCACAAAAAAAGTGTCACGGATCGAACACTTCTTAAATTTTTATTTTGGCAAATGTGCTGTTTGCTCGAATTCAATGCTTGATTTTCACTCTGCTGGAGACCTTTAGTTTATGTGGTCCAAAACTGTCTGCCAGCTGTTGGATATTTGTTTTTAACTATAAAGAAAAACCAAATGTGCTAATTAACTATTTCGCCGTTTGTCTGTTCGCTTTGTTTTAGGAGTATTTATTTGCACAAAGACGAACCCCCGTAACTGCCTTCATCAAATTTGGACATACGTAACAATTGAATGCTTTGTTCTGCCACCAGACAATCTAATCGTGTCTTTACTTTTCGCTCTACGCACCACTTAATTTCGAAACTGTGATCCTACTGTTTAACTTGCGAAATGTGACAATTGGAATCTATAGAACAAGATCTGAGAAATTCCGGCTTGATTATTCTAGAAAGTTTACTACACGTGGCCTGTATCGTGAATTTTGATTGGCTGTTGCTACCGTATATAAGGCCTAAGAGCGTAGTTCTTCGGTTCTGTAAAAAGTTTGAACCAGAGGAAATAACAGTGTTTTGCTGCTGACGACAATCTTGAAAATTAATAATTTGCGTGGGACCTCAAATAGTTCAGTAAGTTTGTATGTATCTTGCATGTACTTAGTAAGTTTGAATGTGAATTGTTGGCTTGCGACGTAGTATTTGTAAATTTTCCATCACAACATATGTTACACCGTCGCAACGCCGTTTTTGATCTTCGAATTTGCATCGAAATCCCTATTTTTAATATGTCTACATTATGAAGTTAGTTAAGTGTTTATCGTAGCTGTTTGTTTACACTTGCATTGTGTTTTAGAAAACCTGTCGCCCTATCAAATATACCATGTGGTCATTTTGGATATCGGAGCTGTAATAAAATTTCGTATCTCAACATCATCACTTTGTGGACACTTGATTTAGCGACTGAGTTTGCGGCTATTTGTCGTGAATTTCCCTATCCCAAACCATATAGCCTGAGCAGCAGCTATATGTAAGTTTTTGAACTCTTTGGAAAGCTAATCTTGAACATTGAATACTTCTTCGTGAACAAAATTGGTTGCTGTCCCCCCCCCCCCAGTTCTCTTGTTCTTGAATCTGCGACGTCATATAATGGCTTCTGCAACGCAAAAGGAAGATCTTGCCCAAACTGCACTAACCCAATCAACCCCAGAGGATGAACCGAAGAAAAGTATGTCGCCTGCAGCACCAACGCCTTCAACAACCAAGGATCGAGTCGACAAAAATGACGAACGAAGTGAGCGTTCCAACAAATCAGCTTACAAGTCAAAGGCGCCCAAAAGCGAAATCCTGACTCGATCCAAATCAAAGAAGATGGCTGGCTCTTCGACATTTCCTTCGGTCGCACCATCATCCCACCACTCGAGTACCTCCTGGCGTTCAACGTCAAGCCGGAGCAATTGGTCGAGATCATCTACAAGCAGCGCAAGGGCTCGCAAGGCAGCATTGGAAGCCAGAATCAAGTCGCAGAAACACATTGACGAATTGAAGCAGCAACAAATGCAGCAGCGCCTTCGCCTGGAAGAAAAACAGCTTACCCAAAAACGCCGGGCAGAGGACCAAAGACGTCATGAAGAGGAAAGAGAGTTTCAACTGATGAAAGAAAGAGAGCATCAAGACATGATCTTCCAACAACAATTGGAACATGCTCATTTACAAGCCGAATTGGATCAGGTCGATGCGGAGCTAAGTAGTGAACTTTCTAATATTGGTTGTGCGGATAAACGTAAATGTGATACTAATGTGCTAACATTTGTTGCTAACGATAACGTCCCCCATGACCACCCCGAACAAAGTAAATCTACAGTGGTTGATATGGTCGGAAACAATGCTGACGCCGCAATAAATATACCTAGCACTGCTAATGCCTCAAATAAGGCACTCACCAATTTGCATGATAATCGTGTGAAAAGTGACGTAATTAAATCAGGCCTCACTAGGAATGCTCGTAGTGGCATGCTCACTGATATTAATAAGCCCATGGATTTGAAACCTAAATTTGAAGTGCCGCTCGTGAAAACCGTGCCTGATAACGAATCTTTAATTTTAAGACCTGTGGTTGACGTGTCGAGTTCCGTTTCCGTACCAGTGGCAGTGCCTTGTACTTCGCCTAAAGTTAATGGCGATGCTAACGTAAATTGTGCTAAAATGGTCTCAAACCTTAACCCATATAGTAAGCCGTTTGAAACTAAGACATTGTATGTCCCTAAGGCTTCTAATACTAACGTGCTTGGTTCTAATGGTACTGGGAATACTAGAGTAATGTCTCAATTTAATTGTGATGCGTCAATACACCCAGGGGTTTACGTGCCCACACAAAGCGCTATGCAGACACCTACCTTGTCCGACAATGCTAATCCTATTAATCCAGCTAATGTTTTGGCACATTCCGACGATTCCCAACATAACTCATATTTTACTAAATTACCTACCCTTAAGGTAGAACCTCCGTTTTTCAATGGTAACCCAGCTGACTATTTTAGCTTCATTAAGGCCTTCGACGTCTTGATTGATCAGCAACTGACCGACTCGAATAGAAAGCTGTTCTTTTTGTTGCACTACACTAAGGATATAGCGCACTCTCTGATTAAGGGGTGTCAACATATGCAAACAGCAGAACGAGGTTATCAGGAAGCAAGAGGGTTGTTGCAGTCGTATTTTGGTCAGAGGCATAAGGTCATTGAAGCGTGCATTAGACCTATTGTTAAAGGACCAGCGCTTAGCGAGAATGACCATAGAAGCCTGATTAAGTTTTCAGCGGATTTTACCTCTTGTCTGATAACTCTGCAAGGAATGGATTGCTTGAATCGGATGGACAACATGGATATGGTGACAAAAATTATGAATCGCCTGCCGCAACCCTGGATACCTGCCTGGAACCACGAGGTGGACCAAATATTGCACAAACAACACCGAGATATTAGTATCAATGATCTCGGTGATTTTGTGCGACAGAAGACTCGAGAGAGCACCAATCTTTCTCAAATACCCACCTCCTCCAAGTCGTACAGTAGTCAGGAAAACAGTACCAGCCGAAAAACGAAGAACTTTTCCACACAAGTAAAGAACAGCAAAGACACACACGCAGCCAAGTGTCTCATGTGTGAAAAGGAGCACTTCCTAAACCAATGCAAAAGGTTCCGAGACCTTAACTACCACGAGAGGATAGAGTTTGTCAGTCAACGCAAACTCTGCAGAGCCTGCCTAAAGGAAGGCCACTTTGCTAAGTTCTGCCGCCGCAAAAATGAGGCTTGCAAAAAGCGTGATTGTAAGCAGTTTCACACAACACTGCTGCATCCACCAGACGAAGATGAATCAAATCCTGCTAGCAAGCCCGTAAAGGATGGTGAGAACGAGAGTTCCAAGACACCTAAGCAAGTGGTTAAAAATGGACTCATCAATCTGCCGCAGATGGAACAAAGTCTGCTACCCGTAGTACCGGTGAAGATACGAAGAAAAGGGTCTGCTGAGTTAGTTATCACCAAGGCTTTGTTGGACACTGGCAGCACACACTCCTTTGTCACTGAAGATCTTAGAAAAAAGCTAAAGATAGAAGACTGTGAGGAGGTCGGAATTCGCACCATCACGCTCAATAAAGATCAAGGACATCAAAAAACAAAGATTGTGTCTAATCTGGAAGTGACTGACATGGACGAAATTTGCTGCATTCCACTGAGCTCACTTTACTCCTGCAAGAAACTGCCAGTTAACCATAAGGACATCCCAACTCAAGCTCATGCAGACCAGTACGCTGAATTTGAAGATGTCTACATCCCGGAAGTGAAATGCAAAGTTGGTCTATTAATTGGCAATAACAATCGAATGGTGATGCAACCGCAAGAGGTCATAAGAGAACCGTTTGGCAGCTATGCGATTCGTACACCTGTGGGATGGACATTGAATTGCGCAGGCGGTCGTTCGGATCACGTGACTAGCCTTTTTGTCAGGTCCTCATTCGACAGTCAGAACCACCCTATGTGCTCTCTCTGCACCGATATCATGGATTCCTTGGTAAACGGAAAGGAAGAGATGTCAGTCGATCAACAGCGATTCATGAAAGCCGTCAATGAATCTACCAAACAACTGGAGGATCACCATTACGAAATCGGACTCCCGATCAAGTATCCAAATCTCAAGCTACAAAACAACCGAGTTCAAGCACTGCAGAGAGCGAGTCATCTGAGGAAGAAATTCAGCAGGAATGATGGATTCTACAATGACTACAAAAGGTTCGTTAGCGACATGATAGACCAAGGTTACTGTGAGAGGGTTGAGAAGCCAGGGCCCGAAGGTAGAACATGGTTCTTACCGCATCACGGAGTTTACCACCCTGAAAAGCCAGGTAAGATCAGAGTGGTTTTCGACTGCTCAGCTCAGTTTAATGGGGTTAGTTTAAATGGTAACTTATTGCAGGGACCGGACCTCACAAATAGCTTACTGGGCGTTTTGATGAGATTTAGAAGGGAGCTAGTGGCAGTTCAGGCTGACATCAAGGCCATGTTCCATCAGGTAAGAATCCCGGTTGAAGATAGAGACCTGCTTCGTTTTATCTGGTGGAAAGATGGAAATATAGATGAAGAAATTGAAGAGTACAGAATGACCGTGTACCCTTTCGGAACCGTGAGTTCACCTAGCTGTGCCAATTTTGCTTTGAAGCGTGCAGCTTCCGATCACAAGCAAGAATTTGACAAGAGAACTGTGGAAACAGTGAAGCGCGACTTCTACGTTGATGACTGCTTAACTTCAGCTCCCACGGTCGAAACAGCCATTAAACTGGTACATGAGCTTCGCGATTTGTTGGATAAAGGAGGTTTTTGCTTGAACAAATGGATAAGCAGTAGTCGAGAGGTCATGGGTTCGATCCCTAAGTCAGAGTGGTCTAAGGAAGCTTTAGATTTGGATTTAGCTAGTGATGAGCTACCCACAGAAAGAGCTTTAGGCCTGCAATGGAACGTGGAAAAAGATTCATTGACATTTAAGGTTCAAAGAAGAGACAAGCCATGTACTAGAAGAGGGATTCTGTCAATGATAAACTCTGTGTTTGACCCACTGGGTTTTGGAGCAGTGGCAGTTTTACCCATAAAGGTATTGCTACAAAAACTTTGCCGTGACAAGTTGGGCTGGGATGACCCGATTCCCCCAAATGAAAAGGGGAAGTGGTTAAACTGGCTCGAGCAACTCCCTAAATTGAAGCTCTTCACATTGCCAAGATGTTTCAAGCCTCCCAAATTTGGCAATATCGTTCACGCACAACTACATCACTTCGCAGACGCATCAGAGGGAGCATATGGATCGGCCACTTACTTGAGGATGATCAACAAAAACGGTGAAATCCACTGCTCCCTCATTTTTGGAAAAGGTCGACTAGCCCCTCTGAAACCACTAACCATTCCAAGATTGGAACTATGCGCTGCAGTGGTGGCCTCCCAGAATGACTTGATGATTCGCAGAGAACTACAAATGCCAGAGTTGGAAGTCCAATCCGTTTTCTGGACAGATAGCGTGACTGTTCTATGCTACCTAAACAATGAAAGCAAGTGCTTCCACACCTTCGTGGCCAATCGAATTCAGAGAATCAAGAACGTGTGTGACCCCTCACAGTGGCATTATGTTCCCTCCAAAGATAACCCAGCCGATCTACTTACACGTGGACTGACCATCGACGAATTTTTAAAATGTAATCGGTGGAAAATTGGACCAGCTTTTTTGTGGCAGCCACCTAATTACTGGCCTACAATTCCTCAAAATCCTACCACACCAGAGTTTACAAGCGATCCGGAAGTAAGAAGAGACCAAACCCTTATTTATGCCGTAAAGGTGCAACCAGACATCAGCCTTTTGGATGGACTATGCAGGAGCTACTCAAGCTGGCATAAAATAAAGCGAGTTTGCGCTCAGGTGATTCGTTGCAAAAACATTTGGCTTGGTCGATCGCATTTAAATGTGAAGGATCTTCTGAGTCTTGAAGAGATTCAGGAGGCGGAGTACCTAATTTTCCGACACTTGCAGCGGCGATACTATGGAAAAGAGATCGAGAAGTTGCAAAGAGGTGAACAAATTTCATCTTCAAGCTCATTGCGCAATTTGGATCCGTACTTGGAACATGGAATGCTAAGAGTTGGTGGGCGACTACAAAAGTCAAGTCTTCCACATGACAACAAGCATCAGATCATTCTGCCTAAGTGTTATGAGAGTGAGCTTATGATCAGAGAGCAACACGAAAGACTAGGCCACACGGGACGCCTACACGTCATTGCTAAGCTAAGGGAAAGGTTTTGGATAGTAAGTGTTAACTCTGTGGCGCGCTCTGTGCTGTCCAAGTGCGTAAAGTGTCGCAAGATTCGAGGACAGGCACTTACACAAAAAATGGCTAATTTACCCGAGGAAAGACTTATTCCTGATAAACCTCCCTTCTCCTGTGTTGGAGTGGATTTTTTTGGAACATTTTTGGTGAGGCAGGGCCGATCTAAACTAAAGAGGTATGGAGTACTGTTTACCTGCTTCACCACCAGGGCAGTACACATCGAAGTGGCATATAGCCTGGAAACCAGCTCGTTCATTCAAAGCCTGAGACGTTTCATTGCACGCAGAGGCCAGGTCGCGGAACTTTGGTCTGACAACGGGACTAATTTCGTGGGGGCCCAACGGGAACTTACCCAAGCCATTGATGATTGGAATCAAGCCCAGATAAATGATTTCCTTTTGCAACGCAACATCAAATGGAAGTTTAATGTGCCCAGAGCATCTCACCATGGTGGTGTTTGGGAGCGACTCATTCGCTCTACTCGAAAAATTTTGACTGGCATATGCAACGAACAAATTTTAACTGACGAGAGTTTACTCACCCTCTTGTGCGAGGTCGAAGGCATAATAAACAGTCGACCTCTCACCACTTTAACGGATGACCCTCGAGACTTAAATGTATTAACAGCTAATCATTTGCTCCTCTTAAAGGAGCAAGTTTCCCTACCTCCTGGTAACTTTTCAGAAAAGGACAATTTTGCTAGGAGACGTTGGAGACAAGTGCAGTATCTTGCAGATATATTTTGGAAACGTTGGACTAGAGAATATTTGCCATTGTTGCAAAAGCGCTCTAAGTGGGTCAACACTTCACGCAATGTCACAAATGGGGACATAGTTCTTATAATGGATAACTCACCTCGTAGCTCTTGGGTCATGGGCCGAGTAATCGAAACCTTTCCAGACAAACAGGGTCTGATTAGAAGCGCCAAAATACAAACCCAGTTTTCTGTGTGTGTTCGTCCAATTTCTAAGATGTGCGCATTGCTTGAATGTGATAGTGTATGATTCTTATGTAAATTAAATTGTATTTTTGGTGTACATTTTTGCGCCTTTGTGTTAAGCCTTGTGACCCCTCATCGGCTTAAGGGGGGCGGTGTGTCACGGATCGAACACTTCTTAAATTTTTATTTTGGCAAATGTGCTGTTTGCTCGAATTCAATGCTTGATTTTCACTCTGCTGTAGACCTTTAGTTTATGTGGTCCAAAACTGTCTGCCAGCTGTTGGATATTTGTTTTTAACTATAAAGAAAAACCAAATGTGCTAATTAACTATTTCGCCGTTTGTCTGTTCGCTTTGTTTTAGGAGTATTTATTTGCACAAAGACGAACCCCCGTAACTGCCTTCATCAAATTTGGACATACGTAACAATTGAATGCTTTGTTCTGCCACCAGACAATCTAATCGTGTCTTTACTTTTCGCTCTACGCACCACTTAATTTCGAAACTGTGATCCTACTGTTTAACTTGCGAAATGTGACAATTGGAATCTATAGAACAAGATCTGAGAAATTCCGGCTTGATTATTCTAGAAAGTTTACTACACGTGGCCTGTATCGTGAATTTTGATTGGCTGTTGCTACCGTATATAAGGCCTAAGAGCGTAGTTCTTCGGTTCTGTAAAAAGTTTGAACCAGAGGAAATAACAGTGTTTTGCTGCTGACGACAATCTTGAAAATTAATAATTTGCGTGGGACCTCAAATAGTTCAGTAAGTTTGTATGTATCTTGCATGTACTTAGTAAGTTTGAATGTGAATTGTTGGCTTGCGACGTAGTATTTGTAAATTTTCCATCACAACATATGTTACACCGTCGCAACGCCGTTTTTGATCTTCGAATTTGCATCGAAATCCCTATTTTTAATATGTCTACATTATGAAGTTAGTTAAGTGTTTATCGTAGCTGTTTGTTTACACTTGCATTGTGTTTTAGAAAACCTGTCGCCCTATCAAATATACCATGTGGTCATTTTGGATATCGGAGCTGTAATAAAATTTCGTATCTCAACATCATCACTTTGTGGACACTTGATTTAGCGACTGAGTTTGCGGCTATTTGTCGTGAATTTCCCTATCCCAAACCATATAGCCTGAGCAGCAGCTATAAAAAGTAAGACACTTTTTGACAAGTAGTATCATCGCAATAGCATCACCAGATTCAATGAAACTTTCCACATTACAGTCTTCAGTTATTACAAACAAGTCTGCAAAATATTTAAGAAATTTGTTGTTTAAAAACGAGTAAAATCGACTTAACAGAACATGTATAAAAACAAAATATCAGAGCAAACTTCATTCCTTTCAATGTATGGTTAATATGGATTCCATATTTTTCTATAAATACACGAAATCGTTTCTTCCGGACAGAAACTCTTTTACGATTCCCATATCCATATCTTCTTCCATGACAAAATTACCCTGTCCTTCAAAGCCTGTTTGATCAGCTTCACTCTAATTTTTTATAGCTTTCTCCTTCAGGGAGTCCTATACGGCATACCGTATATGCTCAAAAAAGGGGCCCGGGCCCTTATTTTTTTAGTAATGGGTCTCAACCAGGCGCTTAAACAAACAGGCGCCTAAATGGAACAGGGCGTTTAATAATATGCGGTGCCACACGGGCATCGCGATAACGTTTTTTTAAAGAAATTTCTTGTTTCAAAACGGCGTCCGAAAACAAACTTCTCTATTCAACAAATTTATTTACAATTATGTTACCGCTTGTTTGACAAAGTTGTATATTATCGCTCGCTACATTGCCGAACAAACGGTTGGCGTCAGGGTGGGCTGAGCTGAAATATTTACCGGGCGACTATTCAAACACGGGCTATTATTTTTTTGGAAAGCTTTTCAGACCAGGCCTTTATTCAAACAGGCCCTTAATCAAGCAGGGGCCTTTGTTCGAATGTATACGGTAATCCTTAGAGTTACATTCTGGACTTTGAGGAGTTCGTTGATCTTTCTAGATGAGTGTTGAAAAGAGTCTGCTATCACTAAACAGCAATAAAGTCAGCTTAGACATTTATTTGTTATAAGGAAAATCGATTTTGCCTACGCATCCTCAGTTTCTGCAAAAAATTTAAAATCGTACAAAAAGTACATGATATTTTTTCTGACAAAGAAAGATAACTTTCTAGTGGTATAATCTTATTTGTCTTAAAAAATACTAAATACTTTTTGTGCGATTTTTTATTTTTTGCAGAAACTGAGGATGCGTAAGCGAAATCGATTTTTCTTATAACAAATAAATGTCTAAGCTGATTTTATCACTGTTTGTTGATAGCAACTCTTTTCAACACCTACTGATATGGAGTAAAGTTACATAGATAGACTATCCTGCTCGGGTTTGATTACTGTTTTCCCGTTTTAATTGTTGTCTTTCTAAATGAATTGAGATATAGCTTCTCCAAGATGGGCCAAGGCTGTCTTACTTGTATGCGAAGGAATACCACCTTGTTGAAACAGATAACCTGCAAGCGGGTTCAATTGAATGAAATTTGCTTCGGTGTTTTATTTTTTCACACGTTCTGTTTAGATTAATGTTACTCGCTTGTAAGACAACTTTTAAATATTTTGCAGACTTGTTCATAATATCTAAAGGCTGCTCTGTGGGAAATTTTATTGAATTTGTTGATCTTATTACGAAGATATTACTTGTAAAAAATGCCTCACCCATTTGAGGACACTCGATATATATCTCTCTAGAAAAAAAGAGAGAGAAAGAGTGATCTCGGGAGAAGTGGCGGAAGTGCTTGATGACCCAAGTGTCAGAGCCAAATGACTAATTAGTGAAGATCACATTTATGGGGTGCCAATTGTAAACTACGTGGTAAAGTAAAACTTTGCAGAGTTTGGGACATGTCGTGATGCAAAGACAACACTTTTTCTTTTTAAGGACAAATCATACAGCAACACTAACGTTTTTCCTTTCCAAAGACAAATTATACAGTAACGAAAATATTTTTCCTTTTTAAAGACAAATCACACAGCAACGACCATTTTTTCCTTACCAAAGACAAATCACACAGCCACAAACCTTTAGATAAAACTGTTGCTGATAAAAACTGGTTTGTTAAAATAATGAGAGAGTGAGGACTTTTATAATAATCAAGGAGGAAGCACCAGACCGGCTATTGCCATTATTCGGGCTCTTCAGTCATGCGTATTCGACCAGCAGGAAACCGTACCTTGAAGATGTATGTCTTCTATCTGTGGCAAGTACCATTCGACCACCCGACTGGACGCAATTGGTGATGTTATAACTGCTTTTTGTAAGTGAGTGGCCGGATTTCCTGGCTTTGCTACTTGTAGAGTGCGTCGAATCCACTATGCTGTAACACCACAGCGGCGCCTCACGACCAAGACTTCACCCAACCAGACGTAAGCATCGCGCAATACCAATGTGTTGAGGGGCGAAAAGAAGAATCATAATGAGAAAGTGAAGACTTTTATAATAATCAAATAATCGCACACGAGCAATAAGGAAGCAGCAGACCGGTTTCTTCATCATTGGTGCTCTTCAGTAGTGCGTATCGGTACCTGTTTACCGCGATGCTTACGTCTTGTTGAGTGAAGTCTTGGTCGTGAGGCGCCGCTGAGGAGTTACAGCACAGTGGATTCTACGCACTCCACAAGTAGCCAAGCCAGGAAATCCCGTCACTCACTCACAAAAAGCAGTTATAATATTACCAATAGCGTTTAGTCGGGTGGTCGAGTGGCATTTGCCACAGATAGAAGGTCTACACCTTGAAGGTTCGGTTCCCTGATGGTCGAATACGCATGACTGAAGAGCCCTATAATGGCAAAACCAGTCTGGTGCTTCCTTCTTGTTTGTATGAGACTACTTGATGGTTTGTTAAAAATTGCATAAAAGTGTCCTTCATGGCCTGGAGTGGAAAGCATCGCGCTTTTGTGGTTGAAAAATTTCTTAAAGCTGTAAATTAGTCTTAGCGACGCAACGTTCCTTTCGAAGACACTTTTCACAAAATCGTTATGATTCTGTACCAACAGAAAATACAATACACAGGTCGGTTATAACTTTCGACAAACATCACCGGCTTTAAAGAAAAAAGAGTCCTGACCGTCTATGGACCAGCACATATCAGAATGTATCGCAGCTGTGGCATCTTCAATTCAGCAATCTCTCAGACGTTCCTTGCGAAAACATGCATTTGCCTTACACATATCCTCTTCAAGTGTGAGCAGAATCTTACACAGATCTCTTCATGAGCACCCCTACAAGATAATGGTTATATAAGAATTGCAAGCATAATTATGAAACCCGCTAAACTTTGTGTCGTGACATTCTCTCGGCCATTTTTCAAATAACCCTATTTGTTTTAATCTGTAGTGAGGAAGCACAATTCCATTTATCAGAAATGGTTAATAAACAAAACTTTTGCCACTGGTCAGAGAGTTATCCCCGTCAACTCCAGGAACGACCACTCCATAGTGCAAAGGCCACTGATTTGTGCGCCATGGGTAATTTTGACGTCTGAGGCCCTCGGGCTTTTGAAGAAGAAAGTGCTGAAACGACCTTTACATTACATCGTTATTTTAAAATGCTCGAGAGGTTTCTTCGTCCAAAAGTTATTCGATAACCTGTTGATCATGATCCAGATGATGTATGAGTCCAACAAGATGGTGCCAGGTCGCATACCTCTCGACGTTCACTCGGAAATCTCCGCGACATATTTCCGGGTTAGGTTGTTTCTCTGCGAGGCAATAATGGGTGGCCTTCACGTTGTCAAATTTAAGTCCATGTGATTCTTTCCAATGAGGGCTTGTCAAATTACAAGTTATCCACATTGGCCGACAAATGTAAAAGAACTAAAGGCAGCAATAAGTTTTGAAAATAAACCAATTCCACAGATGATAGCCTAAACTTCCAAGAAAGGCTTTAAAACTGCATCAGCATTGGCGGTTTTTGCTTAAGTGACAATTTTTAAAACTGCCGAACTCAAAATGACATTGCATGTGCTTTTAGAAAATACAAAATTTTCCTTGTATCTTAATTTCTTTGTTTTATTAACCTTTAAAATTGGATCGGTCTTTCTGACTCGCCCAGTATTTCTGGAAGAGAAAGAAAAAGTAAGGAATTTATGATTCACGGCCACGTTTCCACGAAAACGAAAAGAAACGCGAGGTAGCAATATTTCAAATGGATGCGAGTAGGTAATAGAAAACGCTAAATGGTCACAACAATGTGTCAAAAGATATCAAAAGAACAATAGCGTAATGTAGAGAGATTACCAAGTCTAGCTTGTTAGAATTGTTCGGTTTTAAGTTGAATTGTAGATAGCAACTGGCTTTGATTCGCACTTGTATTTGCAGTTTATAGTTTAAATCACAGCAGTTTACCCAGCGTTTTAATTCAAGTTTTAAATTTGTGCTGCTAAGCGGTGAGCTTTTTTGGCGAAACAGTCTGTGGTGACTTTATCATTTTGTGTGCTGTTTTTATTTTTGTATATTTGGCGCTGCGGCATTGTTGTAAAGCACTTTTCAAGCAAAGTGGGAATAACTTGCTTATCAACTTGTGACATAATATGTATTTAGCAGTCGAGCGAACAAAACAATATGCTGACCAAACTACTGGCCTTAGGTGCGAACAATTAATTGTCAAACCAACAAGAATTATGCCGACAAGACAATCAGTACTGGACCACACATATGTAAATAATTTATTTCAACCACACATCACGGAAAGTGCTGTAGTGAATCACGATATATCAGATCATTTACCAACTTATATAAATCTAAAACTAAAAATTTCCAGCAGAAATAAGCGCGAACCATATTCTAGAAACATTACTATCGACAAAGTAGAAAAGTTTTTGGTGTCACTTGAGCAAATCCTGGATACACCAGAATTAAAATACAATACAGAAATGGACAAATTAATCAATGCAATGAAAATTTTGACCGATGTGCATTTTCCGAAGACGAAGCGAAGCAATCGCAGAAACAACATAAACACAACATAAAGCCATGAGTTATTAAGGCAAAACTAAAGTCAGTAAGAATGCAGAATAACTAACTATTTGAAAAATATTTAGGATCTAAAAGGGTATAGACCAGGGGTGAATTTTTTTAGCTGGAAGGCCGCATTGACCATGTAAGGGTTGGCCAAGAGCCAGTGCTCAAAATCGTGTCCAAAGGTCATATCACCTCACATTGTCGTATCACAGGGTGTGGACATGGTGGTCTCCAAAAAAAAGGTCATCACCCTCTGCTCAGACGGAAAACGCGGCTGTGCAAACTGACATATGCTCTTTTAATCGTGACGGGTAAACTTTTTGGCGCTTTTATACGGCATTTGTTTCTCTCTTGTCATTGTAACTCAGATTTACTGAAGTTTCAAAAGTGTTCGCGGGCCGCACAAAATGCTCTCGCGTGCGGTAGGTTGCCCACCCATGGTATAGACCATCAAGAATATAAATCCTACCGCAACAAATTATCTTGTATTAAAGAACCCGCAAAGGCCACTTACTACCACAAGCAACTTAAAAATGGTGGCAGTTCGGTTAATTCTTGAAAAATCGTCTATCAAATTTTAAGAAAACCACCCAAACGTCACGCTCTGCGGCCAAGCATTAATGTTGGAAAGAAATTATTCAATGATCTCAAAACTGTCCGTGCAAAGAGATAAACAAACACTTCTGCTTCATTGGCAAAAGCATGGCAGAAAAATTTGGCAGCACTGGATCAGTAAACGATAATTTAAAAATTTACGACAAACGAATCTTAGTTTTCTTTTTTGAAACTACTGATGAATATGAAATAATAGCTAATGTAAATAAACTAAGCACGACTAAATTACCAGGTATAGAAGATATTCCCACCCAGTTGATGAAAAAGGACAAGTACATCTTGTGCACATAGTTAGCAAGAATAATAAACTCTAGTTTAGTACCAGGATATTATGCAGACAAACTTAAAAAATCTTAAAGTTGTGCCACTGCATAAAGGTGGTTTTAAAGAAGATGTAGCAAATTACAGACCAATATCGGTCTTGTCTCCTTTTAGTAAAATATTTGTATTCGTTATTAAGGAAAGTTGGTAAAATTTTTAAACAAAAACGATGTGTTTGCTAATACGCAGTTTGATTTTCGAAAAATTATACTATTACGCTAGCAATCGCACAACTCCAGAGATATATTTTACGTTAACGTGACAATAGGAATACAGTATGTTGCTCATTCCTAGAACTAGCCAAGGCGTTTGATACCGTTAATATAATATATTGTTGCAAAAACTTGAACACCACGGTATTAGAGGATCACCACTTGAATTTTTCAACTCGTATTTGCATAACAGAAAGCAGGCAGTTCTTAATGAATCTTACGGATTTGGGCCACGAAAAATAAAGATTGGGGGACCTCAAGGCAGTGTCCTTGGTCCATTATTTGTTTACTGTATGTAATAATCTTGCCAAGTGTCCTAATTTAAGTGCAATTCTATACGTTGATGACAGATTTCTGACTATGCGACAAAAAATGCGAAAAAATAACAATGTTAAATTAACGAGGAGCTAAGTAAGGTCGACAATTGGCTAAAAATAAATCGTCCAACCACAACATTGCTAAAAGCAATTATTTGTTATTCACTAACAGAGATGGGCTTACATACAGAGAATTCGATATATTCCTTGGCAATCAAAAGTTGACGAAATAAGATACAACTAGGTATTTAGAAGTATATCTAATCAACTGAGGCGGCATGAACATATTTCTTAACTGAAAACAAAATTGACTTGTACATCTGGCATTTTATGCAAATTAAACAAATATTCACTATCAGCTGCGTTTTTCACTGCCTATTACAGTGTGATGTACTCGCATCTTTATGTGGTATTATAAGCTGGGGAAGCGCAGCTTCATCGACTTTAAATTAACAAAGCTGCTTGATTAAAATTATTACCCTCAGCGCTGGTAAAAAATTAAATTTAGTATTGATATCGCAAAACTTCCATATCAATGGCTAAAGAAATTTTTCATTTATAGGTAGGGAAATTCATGGCTAAATTAAATGCAAAAAAACTCCCAACATATCTCATTCGTCTATTTAGTGAAATTTCAGACATACATTATAATTTTACTCACATTTCATCTGAAAATTTATACCTTTTTAAAAATAATTATGCTAGAACCATTAAATCTGTTACAATGCTTGGTGTTAAAATTTGGAATAGCGTCCCGAGCGATATTTTAAAAAAGGCCGGCAATATTGCATATTTTAGTATGTTGCTGAAAAAGAAACTATTTAGTGAGCAATAATAAATATGACATGCTGGACCAGGACTAAATATTTGGCCTATCCCAGACCAACAATGTATATGTGCATGGCCATGTATCTATGTGTGTTTTTGCGCACGTATGTAAGTATGTGTATGTATGTGTAATATACTGTAGATATGGATATACAGTAAGTCCTCGTTATACGGCAAATATGCGTTCTGAAAGCCTTAGCGCAAATCGAAGTTACCGTATACCAAACCTATTATAACGTGCAATAATAGGATGTGTTCCAGCATGTCCAAAGTCACCCCTACAGACATGAAAATACATGAAAATAGTCTTACAAAAAAAAAATAGTCTTACAAAAAATTTTAAGTAGGTCTACTGCGCAAAAAAATAATAAACAGAAAATGTTTTTATTTATCTTTCACTCGCCACGCATTCTATTAGATGATATCCCTTCCGAGGCTAAAGTATGGTAGAGATTTCAGCCCTTACTCATCTTCAATGATGCGTCACTGGGCGTCGTGATAATAATATCCACAAAAAACACGTCGTAAGAATTTTACTTGTGCTCAATAGGAAACGCGGGAAGCGACTGATTGTTGTGGTGGCCGTGCGGCGTAGTGGCGCTACGGTATCGAGTAAACAAAACACAAGTGGATACCGTATGCGTAATTTTTTCTTTCCGCAATAAAATTGAGGGTAATAATCACCAAACACCGCAACTGTGTATTTACCGGATAGCGAAGTACCATATAAGGAGGACTGACGTGCACTTTGATTTATGCATGGGTATGTGTTTGTATTTATGCTACTGTCTTCGCTGTAACGTTTTGTGCTCATACAATATCATTTGACAGTAATCTTGCTTGTCTTTGTCCTGTTTACTCATTATTGCCACAAGAGAGGAGGCACAGACTCGGCGACCTTCCCGTCTTTATGAACTGCCATTTGGCCTTTCGCACTTCCTCTGTAGACATACATTTCGTTTTTTCAGGACGTTTTTTTATGCATACGTGTGAATCTTGCGCAATGTCCATGTGAAATAAATTGTTGTTGTTGTTGTGCTATTATAACAACCTTCAATCCACTAAGTGAGGGGGTCGTGTTGAATCATATCTATTTCTTCTGTTATAAGTGCTCTCTCCTGGCACGCCTTGACGTCTTTTCGTATTGCGGTGTTTCTTTTACTTGTGGTGCCATTACTACCGTTCTACTTTTGTGCATGCTGAGCCACATTGACTTGGCGCTGCGAAAATATAAAACAACTGAAGTGAGCTTATAGGCTATGTTATTAATGCGTGATAAAAAATAAATGACGTTCCTTTTCTTTCTGTTGAAGGTTTATCAAGATGTAATGATAGGATCACTGTCGTGTAAATGCAGCGTTTTGGTTAACTTTCCAATTTTAAATAGGATGTACGCATGAGTGAGCAGTAGACGCTTGCGGCTAGCCAACAATAACGATACTTAAAAATTCGGCGATAGAAATAGGCTTAATTTGCATATTGGTGAGCTATTACGCTATTTTATTGATTTAGTATTACTGTTCTCAGATTTTTTGACCTAGGCTAACTGTTTGGCCCTACAGTAGTCTATGTATTATGTATCATACTACTGGTAGTTTGTTTGTTTGAGCTTGTTGTTCATTTTTGTTTGAGTACATAATGCACACTGGCATTGAAAGTGTATTTCATGAAGTATATGCTGTCTCTTCACGCGTTTACTAATTTGAGATGGATGAGTGCTTGGACAAAAGTGATTCTTTAACACTTACACCAGATATAAACTTTCATGACAACTCGGTTAGATCAGATGAAAAGGATATACATGTGTATCCTGCTTTGGACTTGCCTGTTCCATATGGATTAGTAAGTAGAATAAATTTTTTAATTAATTCCCATTTTTCATAGTTTGGTCTATTTGGAAAGTCAATATCACTGTCATAACTTTATTAAAATTTACCTATGTAGTGGCTAGAGTGCTGGCACTCGCTTTTTAGCTTTCAACACTAAAATGCCGGTAGACTGCACTTCCTTTATATAAGCACATTAGACACAATTTCTGCATCATTAGTGTGGTGTTGTGGTTAATGTCGTGAGTTCTGAATGGCAAGATTAGAGCTTCAGTTCTTGGTTGGGCTGCTCATTCTTTTATTGGAGTTAGGATTGGATTGTTTGGAGAAAGCATGCAGTAATTTTTTAGTAATTACATGACAGGAATGGGCATTACTGGAAGGGCCTGGGTATTTTATCTGCAACATAATAACACTGAAGTTGATATCCCGATGCTTGTATCATGTGTTAAATGCAACTAATCAGGTTTGTTTACTAGCATCACATGCTGAATGCAATTAATCAGATTTGTTTACCAGCATTTTAGTGTCTGAAACCAAAGTGCTGGTTCCAGCACTGTAGCCACTGTCTAAAATTTAAGGTAGTGGTTATTTTGTCGTCAATGGCATTTTACTTCTGGAAGCAATTTTGCCATCAGACATTTGCGATTGGTCATTTAATGATCTGTTTAACATGGCTTTTGGTTACTTCTAATTGTTCAATTTTTATTACCGATTGAACAAAAATTGTACCCCCAGTGTACACTCTTCAACACTGTACTTGTGGACTCCACCCCAGTATACACTTCCTCATACATTCACAAACCAGGGTCCCCCACTAGTGTACACTGCGCTTGTCTTGTTACCCTGCTAGCAATGATTTAAACCCATAAATCACTGCATTTGAAGGAAGCTGCATTATCCACTACACTACAGCATCACTACTAGAATCATGGCTGATGTACCTATTTAAATACACATGAATAGTCACAGCAAAATAGTCTTCAAAAGTAAATTGCTGTTGACAGCAAAATAGCCACTTCCTAAATTTATCATGTTGTTGCTCTTTGTTGTTTTAGGTCTGTAGACATGATATGATACTTTGAAAAAGGTGTCTACTAAAAAATCAGCTGTGTTGCTGAATGTATGGCTTTGGATACTACTGAAATGCAAAATTGTGGATAAGTGGAATTAGGGTTAGGCCTAGAGTTAGAAGCTGGGTTAAAGTTATTTTAAGCAGTATGCCTGATTCTGTAGTAGACCCATTTGTTTAAGTCAAAGCTCTATGGCATGTCAGTTATTAATGACCAATCTATATTTTGCAATACTTTTTGGGTTCACCAAAGAACCAGCCATATCATTTAAAGTAGCCTTAATCCTAATTCTATATCTAACTAACCCTAATTCCAATCCCAAAAAGCTGATCTGCCATTCCACATAATTTCCATGTTTCAGTTATATCCAATTCTACATATCCAGCAATATGGATGATTCTTCAGTAGACCCAAACAGACATACCAGAAAAAGCAAAGAGTGTAAAATTTGAGAAATTGGCAAAGAGCTGTTCAACAATGTACCAGCAACCTTAGCTGCCAGTCAGCACAACCCGTAGTTTAACTTTTTGATTATAAGCATGGGCTTGAAAGCAAATGACAGTCTTACTAAACCATGTCGCCTGTAACATAATAGTTTAAGCTTTCAATAAAGATTTCTGACTTTAAGTTTAATGCACAGTTTATCTCATTATAATTTTTCTTGAAGAAAAGTCATACATAAACAACAATACAAAAATCAATTAGCTGTAATAAAGAAAGATAAGAAGTTGACAGTATTCATAGCAAATAAATTATTGTTTTTCACAAAGTGATGTAAAATTCTTTCTTTACCTATATTATGATAGGAAGATACAGAACAAGAAATTATTTTTTTGGATCCTTCCATAGGAGAAGGAAAACGACTAATAAATGACAAAACAACATCCATTCCTCATTTGTTTGCCATGCTACGACAATTTGTTGCTCCAGTTTGCCATAACATTGGACTGATTACTGATGAGGTAGATTATGTAATATTTATTGCGTGAATACTTTCAGGTTGAAATTTCTTTACACTATTGTTTTATATCTTAATTGATTTTTGAGGAAACCAACAACAGTAAGCAACTTATTTATTCTTGGTGCTGCTTCATATGATGAGATGCTTGCTATGCTATTGACACATCATACTTTGATGCTGTGCTAGTTTATATCGACATTTGTTCTGTGAAAACTTAACTTCGTTTGTAAATGTCACCTAACCAAGCCACTTTTTTAGCAGGTGTTAGAATTTAGGTTGCTGGCAAAAGTAGGATTATCAACAAAATACTAACTTTTTTTGTCACATGAAAATGCATGCAACGTTCCGTCAAAGTCGCTGGTATTTACTATTTACATGTAATGCCACAAGTTTCCCACAACTCTAAATCCTGTTTGGGACATGATAAAATGTGCAACTTCCCTTCATAGTCAGGGGTGCCTAAATATGTCGTCATAAGTTCAGTAAAAATCATAGTGTAGGAAATGGTAGTCAAAACGAGAAGAGTACCCCTAATGTGCTTTGTTATATTAAGAACGTCATTATCTTTTATAATGGACTATTGTAAGCAAATAAAGGTGCACGTTCTTTGAAAATGCCGTTATTTCAATTGCTTGGTTACCTGCTGTGTGCCACCAGTGCGTTAGTTGCAGCAGTGGTTTCACAGCAGGTATAAACGTGTGTTATAAGCTACTAATTGTTATCTTAAAAATTTATACCTACAAACTGCTTTGATCATGATAAATCGTGCAGGAAAATAAATAATTAACAAATTTAGATGTTGAGAAGAGGAATTCATGTAAATGATGTTGATGCCATGACTGGATTGACAATACTTCATTATGCAATAAGAGCTACAGCTTTGTCTGGTATATTTTTTTGTATGTATTTATAGATGGCATGATGTCAATTGTTATGCAAATGTGCTAACTCAGAACTGTTACTGTTAAATTTTGTCGATTAGTAAAGTCTGGTGAGCACTGACATTGTAGTTTACCATTTTGTATTTTTTGACAAACCTATCATTTTTTTAGAAAAACGAGGTCTGGCCACTGTCAAAAAACTTTTAACAAAAGGTGCAGATCCACGTCAGCGCTGCTTGTACAATGGTATGAATGCTTTGCATTTAGCTGCTTACTTTGATGTACCTTCTGTGGCTAATCTTCTTCTGAAGAGTTGTAATTTGTGGCCCTGTGTCAATGTTGACAGTCTTTGTGATACGTTCGATTTCGGTTCAAGTCTCCACATAGCAGCATCCTGTTTGAGCACAAAAGTTTGTGAAGTACTGCTACAGGTAAGTTTGAATTGCGGTTGAAGTAAGTGGAGACGTAATGACATTTGAGTTTCGTTTGTAGAAAGGAGCAAGGACGCATGCAAAAGACGATGAGGGAAGAACACCGATTGATTGCTTGCCGACGAATTTCACATCTGAAGCAGAAAAGAGAAAAGCAAACGACATTAAAAAAGCTTTGTAAGTGTATTGTGCAATAATTTGGTGGTTGTTGGCTTTCAAGGACAACGCATACTTCTTTTTTTGATAAGGTCAAAGTATGGTGGCGAAGCTGTATCGTTTAGAACTGACATGTCTCGAAATTTAACCATTGGTACTAAAGTTGTGTTTTCTTGCAATGAAGCAGATGCCAGTAGCAATGCAAAAGTTGTCAGACGGACAGGTATTATGATTTATTCAAGTTCTTTTACGAGAAAATATTTGCACTGTAACATAAACCACTCGTGTTTGGAAAGGTCTTGAAGTTACCTGTTTTGCTAACAAAGTACATGTCTGTTATAGAGTACAACCGAGTAGAACTTTCCCCAAAGTCTTGGGCTAAATGTGTGTACAAGTTCTTGCATGAAACTTGACTTTTTCTTTGTGTTACCTGCAGTAACCATAAAACAGATTCACAATGAATTGGTATTACATACCTTCAGCTCAGTAACTCATCGTTTTGGTAGCATCTCAAGAAAAACGAGATAAAAACAAACTAAAACAGCGTTCGTGCCTACGTTTCGATCAATTTTTCTTTTCTTGTCGGATGGTTGTACTTATTGTTGCATTGAATACCTATTTGGTGAAGTCAACGTTGACATGTTCTATCGCGGAAGCAAGCAGTAACTGCTACTTAATTTCGATCGACCTTGTCCTTGCTTTCATCAGCGCTGCAATATATTGTTTTAGGTATTCTACGTTTCTTAGGAATGCTACCTGGCGCCCCTGAAGAAATGGCCGGTATTGAACTCGACGCTCCTACAGGTCAAAACAGCGGCGACTATGAAAAAAAATATTATTTTAAGTACGCATAATACAGATATTTCTAGATGCAGTGTTTTTATAAAGTTTTCGACCACTTGGATTGCATCCCAAAGTTTTGTCTTACCAAGTGTAGCTTAAGTTTGCTCAGTAGTCTTAAATTATGTCCCAAACTTCAAGGTTTTGCTTTTTCTAATGATTTTTATTATTTTGTTTCAAGCATGAAATAACATTAAGGGAAGTGTTCTTGCAGTTACCCATCGTATCTTGTTTAAAAACTGATGTGTGTTAAAGTAATTTTCGATTGACAAGAAATTTTGACTTAATTGGAACTAAGGCTATCGGTGTGTGTGTGTGTGTGTGTGTGCGTGCATGTGTGTACAATAATTTGCTAACGTTGTTTTCAGTTGTGCTGAAAAGCATGGTCTGTTTGTTCAGTCTTCACTTGTCACCCCCGTCACTAACGAACGACATCAATCTGCGAAAACATCATCAAGAAGAGGTATTTACTTGTAAAATCTACGGGCACAGCATTGATACATCCTGTAGGGACAAATGAATGCTATAGTAAAAATGTGGTTCTGGTACCAATATCGCTTGAAATTCGTGTTGTTCAGCTGGGCGCGACTTTGAAGCTTCTATTGTTATAGACTTGGTACCGTTCGCTTCCATATTTACTCAAGTAGGGTTGCCAAACAACCTTAATCAGCTTTATTGTTACTATACTAGAATAAGTAGAAGTAAATCTATTGTAGAACATAATTCGTAGTGTAATAGATGTTGAGAATTGATTGTCTAAACATGAAACACCGGTTTTAGTTCTTTTCTTTGCTTTTAGTGGCCACAATAGAACAAACACTAATTAACAAACTATTGTAACAATACGAATTATAGCCTTTATAAAGGCACTGGCTTGGCTGGAAATTAAAAGCATATATCGCATCAAGCTCATTGTAATGAGCGTGCATCATATATAAGCTTAAAATTAACAGCATCAGTTGAAAGGACCGATGGCGGAGTGGCATAAACCGCATGAAGCAATTCATGTGACCGTCGGTCAATACCTGAGTCCACCTGACGAGTTCTAATAGAAACGAAACCAGTCGTGGAAGTGGTATTTTATTCAACTGATTGCAGTTAGCCTATATGCCTTAACATCCATTAATTAAAAGTAATATTGTAACAATAGCTATTAGTGCGTACAGTTGAATCTTGCCGAACAAACCTACCAAAACTTGGTTGTTTAGTTCTGCAATCGTTTATTCATCTGTTGTAGAGTGGCTGATTACATGTTAACGTAATTATTAGAGAGTCGATCGGAATCGTCAAAGCAATGCCTCTATAAAGTAGGTGACCGCGTTCTTGTTTCTGGTACATTGGAGGGTACCGTTCGATTTGTTGGCGAAACTCAATTCGCATCAGGTGTGTTTATGGTTTTAAGTTTAGCACATAATTGTTCCTTTTAGTGACCAATTGTGCCTGTGTGGAGTAGTTTTTGATAGACAAGCAAATGGTGATAAGGTCCGCTTCGTATTGCCAATTCGGAAGCTATTACAGTAGGCGCCGCTTTATAAGCCCACGGTTAATCCCTCAGCCGCCTATAAATCCCAATTCAGCCCGGTCCTGATTTATTTCATTTGAGCGCGATTACATGGGGCGTGATTGTTTCATAACTGTATACTTTACTCTATTTCCTGTTAAATGCATCCAAGCAACCTATTGTTTCTTCACACCCTCGATCTGGGCGGCAAACTAAGTCTCTGATGCACTGTTGTGTCACAAGCTTAATTGTTTTTCAATTCCTCTATAATCGTACGTGATCTAACTGTGGCGGAAATCAAAAATTGCTGAAACTGTATTCTTTTGTTGTTGGTAGGGATGGGCAATTCAGAATACCGAATCCGAAGGATTCGAATCCCAAACTATCCGAATCCAATAGAATTCGGTTAATATCCTGCTGGCAAGCTTTAACACGTTGCTTGTTCACAGATTTTCTGTTGGTAAAAGTATCAATTGCATGCAATGATTCAAAAACTAACTCTCACACACAAACATTGATCGAATGCATCTGTTTTCTCATGATGCACACACGTGCAGACATAATTTGATTGCACTGCAATAAACTCGTTTTCTGATTGTACTTTTGTTGTTGTAAACTTGTAATACATGCTTTCATGTTGATTGTGCTAATTGCCAAAAAGGATTCTGATTCTGATTCTGGATTCGGTTTAACTATTCTAGAATAGTATATTATTCTGAATTGACCATTCCCAGTTGTTGGGTTAGAAATTTAGCAACAACTGTATCAACAACCAAACGGAAATTCGAAAATGGGCAAGAAGGTTTTCAAAGATATTGCTATGCTCGAGAAGCATGTGCTGCTAAAAAAGTAGCGTACGCTCCCAAAGTGCAGCCGACATGTTGCAGCTGAACTCACATTTCTCCTAGGTGTTTGCGAAATCTACCGAGCGAAGAAACAGCTCACCCAGCATGTTGTAAAAGACTACTCTTGGGACCCAACGGTGGCAGTCCGCCTTGTTGGTGGTGGGGCTACCAGTCACTGAAGACTGGTTCGAAATGGGCTGCCATCTTTCCCCTAGCCTAATTTCAATTAGGTTGACGGCATGGCGTACCTCCATCCCGAGGAAGAGGAGGGGTAACTACAAACAAACAAGAAACAGCTCTCCAGACGGAAGCATCGGGCAAAGAAGATGTCAATGAACGGAAGAGAGAGCGCCGTGGTAAGGGCCGAGAAGTAGATGTTAGGTTGTGCAAATGGTTCCATTTTTGCTCAGTCTAGCAAAGTTCCAATGTATGGGCTCGTACTGATGCAGAAGCTGAAGAGGTCACCAAACAACTCGGTCATGACGAATTTAAAAGCTCAGATGGTTGATTTAACCGCTGGAAGAAGAGGCGTGATCTATGTTACACGAAACTTTACGGCGAAGCCAGTGAAGCAAATGAAAAGCCGCTGCCATGTGGACCAGCGGTAACGTGCTAGAGTTGTTGAAAAAGTATGAGTCTGCTGACATCTATAGCGCAGACGAGACAGCATTTTATTTTCAAGCTTTACCGGATTCTACATATGTGAAGAAATCTTCCCGCAAACTGGCTTGTGGTTTAAAGGTTGCAAAAAATAAGCTAACTGTGTTGGTATGTTGCAGCATGATCGGTGATAGCCATGGTCTGCTCGTTATTGGGACGTCTCAGAAACCACAGTGCTTCAAGAATGTGCAGGCGCTTCCCGCTAATTACAGTTTTCCTATAAACGTTTGAATGACCAATGGCATCTGGTCTGACTGGCTGCGTCAGTGGGATAGAAACCTATGTTTTTAACGACAAAAAATCGCGTTATTGGTCGACAACTGTTTTGCTCATGGTGATGTGGAAGAACTCAAATGCATGGAAGTCGTGAAGCTGCCTCCGAACACCACCTCGCTAATTCAACTTTGTGATATGGGCATTATATTCACACTCAAAGCATAATGTCGCCACGAAAATACGAGCTAGAATTATTGATGCCATCGAAGATGGATGCAACGACAGCAGCACAAACCTATATACAATTGCAAAAAGACTTTCAATTTTAGGTTTACTACACGTACTCGCTGGTAGCTGGAATAAAGTAACAAAGGAAAGAATTCGCAATTGTTCGAGGAAAGCTAGCTTTGTTTCTGCTCCAGAAGAACAGGAGCTGGAGTTGGAGACACCCATTCCGGTTGCAAAAGAACAATTTGAAAAGTGGCTTGACATTGAAAATGATGTGCTAGTTCATGCTAAACTGACACTACAAGAGGAGGAAACAGAACTCATGCAGGAAATTGTTGCAAATGATTCTGCTAGCGGTCCTGAGGTTGCGGAGCTTGAAAAAGCGGTAAAAGAACCAACTCCATCCAATGAGTAGACGAGGTCTACCTTGCACTGTTTGCTAATTGGGCTGAAAAGTAGAGGCTTCGAACAAATGCAGACATTTGAGATACTGGATGGCAATGTTCAGAATCTACTTCGCCAGACTCCGCTGGAGTAAATAACACTAGATGCGTTTTTGTAAATGTGTTAACTGGATTAACTGCTTTGCTAATTAATTTTTGATAAAGTTGTCACATACAACAATAAACTTGCCTGTTGTGTGAAGGTACAGTATTGTGTTCGGTGATCTATATGCTCTGGAATGATGAAAACGCGAAATTCTTTTTATAAGCACAGCCGCTCAATAAGCCCAAAAAGGCGAGGTGGGCTGGTAAAGCGGCGACTACTGTAGTTTACTGTTCGTTTTCAGCTTTGATGGCCCGATTGTGCTTGTTTAGATGTCGCTTATGCGTACTGTTCGAGTGTTCGTGCGGTTTCCCAGAGCTTTCGGTTATATTGCTTGATTTAAAAACTGAAAAAGATCTTTTCGCCGCTCTCGCGATTATTTTACATTAAACAAGAAGAAATCAATGCTATATTTTGTTTGTTTGCTTGATTTGATAAGATAAAGTAAAATTTTGAACTTATAAACAATGAATTTTAACCTTTGTCGAAGTTGTCTGCAAGCATGCTGCCAGAACACGTGTTTCTACCACAAAGACTGCAACTAAGCAGACTTCTCACGAAGTTTCTTTTTAAAGCGCAGAGCCAATGTTAGTGTTGGGTTTTTGTCCTCTTCTTTGAAAACCGGCTTCTTAAAGCTGCACCCGTCGCTTTTGACAAACTTTTCAACAAATATTTTGAGCTTTTCATCTTTAGGTATGTGGTGTGGCGTGGAGTTGGATAGCGAAGGGCCAGGTCGGAACAATGGGAGTGTCGCGGATGTGGCATACTTCACTTGTCCTCCCTCTAGGGGGGTGTTTTCTCCTCCGTCGAAGCTTAAGGTTATCGAAACGATGTCGCAAACAAGCACTAGTACAGGTGTGACGTTTGTACATTATTGATACAAACAATTGTTATGACTGCTATGAGGTAATGTTGACTATAGTTATAAGCAGAGGAGCATGGCCTACAGAGAGGAGATTATATATTTAGCGGTGTTACAAGCTTCTAAATCAGTTTTGAAATCCTGAAGAAATTCTTGTACTTATAGTACTACTTGATGGAATTATTTTGAAAAGTAGCATTTACAGCAGATGCTTATGTAAAGTCGCTAAGGGAAAAGAGGTTTGACACTTGAAATGTGATAATCTCTAAATCACGTTATGCAATGAGGATTGGACTTTCCATCTCCAAAGAACTTTGCCTAAAGTTGTTAGCAATTAAAAAGATATGTTATCAGTCATTACATTGTAATGTAAATTTGCTTATTGAGGTTTGGCAATGTTTGCAGAAGTAAATACTTCCGCTGAAACTTCGGAACCCTCGGCTGCTGCATCTCCGCGTGTTCCGTCAGCTATCCGTCCTAAAACTTCTGCATCCAGTAAATCACAACCGAGAAAATCTGCGAAGCAAACTGATCTTGCTCAGTCAAAGTTACGTCTTTCAACTGCTAAGTAAGGTTTTGTTTTGGTTGTTTGCTCTGTGGTGATATATCCCTGGCAACTTAAATACGCACTAAAGCAATAAATCAATTGGGAATCAAAAAATCCAGACACCAGTTTTGTTGCGGCTCTACTTGTTACAATCCGTGATAAAGAGAAGGAATATTTTTAAATTTCAAAATAAGAAGGAAATCACGTGATTTACGTTTTGGGGATGTTATTCGTCACGGTTACGATTTTAAGTCAGGCCGTATATATGAACATAATTTTGGAGTTTTGCGAAGGCTTGTGTGCTGGTAGCATAGGCCAGCGGTATTGCTTTGCAAACACAGGAGGTTGTTTTTGAAATTTTGTGTAAAATTCAAAGGTCGCCAGCCTGGGACTCTCTTATCTTTATACTGCGACTCAAAAGAAATCTCTACCAAAAAATCCAATAGCAGTCTTCAATTTCAAAATGGGCAAAAACATCGCAGCTTCACGATTTGGCTCGCTGAATGCAAAAATCAATTTTTGTGGCCTTCTCTACCATCTGAGTTGTCATCTTTGCTCTAGCTGTTTACTCAAACCGTAAAGCAATATATTCTCAAACAGTGTTTTCTTCATTTTAGATGTTAGGTATTTGCGACTCCCTGTTTTTTTCTTTTTTTTCCGGAAACCGGTTCCAAATGGCTGTTAAAGTGTTTCAGTTACCCACCCCTGGTATAGACCACATCTGTAAACTTCTACTTTTAAGGATCAAGGATGAATTTTTCTGCTAAAGCTCTTGCAATGTTTTAGGCTTGGCGTGTACAGATGTAGCAACATGTAGTCAATGACACCGGTATAGTAAATGCAAGCCTAGGTTGTAGGGCAGCTGGCATAAGTTGATGAGTTAGTTTGATGTTAAAATTTGGCTACTATCAGGAATTTGCATTTAATTCGCAAACCCGTGCAATGGTTAAATGGTGCAGCTAGCAGTTACTATCAGCCTACTACCGATATCTACAATAGTAAGCCTATTGAACAATAATATAATTCGAAAAGCTTATTTTGACAATTTGTTTAATCGGTCTGACCCAGGGGTGGGCAATTGTTTTGGCTTGCGGGCCGCATCGTGGCCACGGAAGCTAGCTGAGGGCTGCACTTTAACGAACGCATTGGTATATTATTCTAATTATTTTGCATTTTAAATTTGGTATAACATTAAAATCCAACAATTATTAGACAAATAAATCAAAGTAGTTTTATTCCATTGAAAACGCAAGCACATTTAATTTTCAAATTCTATCAATGAGAAAAATGCACCTAATCACGTTCTTCTACATTAATTAATTTTTTTTAATTGTTTGTTTGCTCGAGGCTTTCGCGCACCGCACAAAAGTTCGTCGCTGGCCGTAGCCCTGGTCTAACCAGTAAGTCGAAGTTATACCTGCCAAACCTATAACTGGATTTCTTAAACTTACGTGATGTCATGAGGCTCAGCTATAACCCTCGCAAGCAAGTTTCGGAAAGCTGAAGATCACGTGGAAGGCACCAAAAAGCATGAAACAAAAATAAAAAATTTTCTTGATACATTGACAATCAGAGCGAAAATGTTTGAATGGTCGCTGTGGTCCTGTGTTTAAACCTAAGAGGGCGTGACGAAATTGTAACTCCTTAGGAAAGGCGCTTTACGATGATTTTCCAGCTTGGTCAATTGTAGCAAGCAGTGAAAGTAACATCTAGCGATTGTAATGGAAATACAGGAACCTTGAACCAGAGTAAGGGTAGTGGTTTTGTGTTTGTCGCCTGCGACGCAGTCTGGCCAATATGGAAGGTAAAACTGAAATTGACGATTAATTGTTTTGCTGAAATGAATTAGTTCAGTTGAAAACTAAGCATGTGTACGTGTAGCTGTTCTTATTTTCCTATTGTGTCTTCTGTAAAATATTTTTGGCAATCCAAGGCTGTAAATTGTTTGATAATTCGAACATTTTTAACATAGATCTCATTTACATCCGGGAATGCACGTCAATATACGCGGAACGCAACGAACCGGAACGATCAAGTAATTTTGTTGATTTTTGAATTTTTTCATTTATATACAGAACAATTTGTGTTCGGACCAACTTCGTAATCGCAAGTGTGAACTTGCAGTCCGTTTCTGCCTCGAACACTACAACTAAGCGGGGAGAATTTCCGTGAAGTGCTTTTCTGTAAACTGCTGGTCACTTCGCATTTCCCTAACTTACCGTACCTTTTTGTGGTCGAGTAGTTGATAACTACGTATCATTTCATTCTCAAGAATGCAGCAACCGTGCGTGTACGTAAATTCGTAAAGTCGTCAATCATGTGTTGCTGGTTTAAAGGCAAAATATGTGACTAGTGCGAATGGGCTGCAGGTTGTAATTTTGCATCAATTAGCTTGTTTGAAATGGAGTATAATGGGCGATGGCATTCTTAGAATAAGCAAATACCTCTGTAATTGGACTTACACAGTATCAACACAACCTTTTCAAATCTACATCATTCAATTACGACTACTTGCTATACGTAAAGTCTTAATCGCATTATTTCAAAATGAAAATCGCATTACGCTACAGATTAACACCTCAATGCTATAAAAGCGAGTATGTCGTTTACCATGAAACGCCACGTAAGAATGAAAAGATTCCGATTGGATTCAAACCCAAGCCAATTAAAAGCGATCAGGTGGCCCACCAGAGGTCGCTGCGTGTGCAATACCTGCTCGAAATGTTTATTTGTTGGAAGAGATATTTCCGGTGCTTGCAGAAAATTGTGGATTGGTGCAGCTACGCTGCGGCACTGCGAACATAAACATCTAAAACCTTAGGAAAACTTTAAGACCAACCATAAGCTTTTGAGGGGAAGTAGACTGACCGATGTGTAGGGTGTTTCAGTTTTTCACCATATTCCCAAAAACCTCATTTTGTTTTTTCTGAACGGATTTTTGATGCTAAGTTCGATTCTGACCTTTTTTCTCTACGGCGCCATCTTGACTAGGCGCCCAACTTTTTTTTTTATGAAAAGAAGTTTATTTTTGTGTAAATTTCAATTGCTTTATCAAACAGTAAGAATTGGTCGGTTTTTATCCATGTTCTAACAAATACTTTGTGTCAATTCTAGTCACGTGAATATTCGCTTGAAATGCCGTTCGACGAGAGTAAGTTACCAACGGTGACGTAAGAGAAAAATCGCTACTGCAGAAGCTTGTCAATCAGAATTGCTTGATTTCAAAACCACGTCTCTTTGATTTCATAGATGTACAGGAGTACCTCTACCCACATTTGGGATAAAATATGTTTCAGTCGTTTTTTAACGCCCAATTTCTTGCCGTTGTTGACAGCTGTGATATCTGCCATTAATAAATATTTTGCAAAATATTTCCGAGTTTTAAAGCGACGGTCAGCTAATATGTAGCTGGGATTGGTCACCAACTGCTATTTTTGCAAACGTAACACTTTCTTTTATTACAATTGTCTCTGGCGGTAACTATGAGTAAAACACTGAACCGCCCTTATTACTGCTCTCTCTGTCGCTTGTTGCTGCTCTTTTGGGTAATCGTTTTGAAATCAAGCAATTCTGATTGACAAGCTTCTGCAGTAGCGATTTTTCTCTTACGTCACCGTTGGTAACTTACTCTCGTCGAACGGCATTTCAAGCGAATATTCACGTGACTAGAATTGACACAAGTACACACTTTATCCCGAAACGCGAGCTCTTCAGTAATCGGATATTTGAGGAGCATTTATTAACCAAGACTCCATTAACAGTTTTCCCACTTTTTCGTCGAGCTTTTTTGGCAGCAGCTTTCCGCTTCTCCAGGTTATTTCAGCGTCGAATCTATTCTGTTCTTTCTTCTAATTGGCAAAGCTACTATTTGCTTCTTTTATCCTGAATCTTAAACATTGATAATCCAAAAGAATCTCTCTTTTCAATGGCAAAACACTGTTTTTCAACTCTTTTTCTGGACATTTTAAAAGAGCTTTAAACTGACTGGATATTTATTTATATTTGGGTAATTGAAGTCTGTCCACTACGCTGTCACAACTTCACTGTTTGCAAAAGTGATCTTAATAATAAAAGTACGATGTAAATAAATATTTTGTGTGTGATTGGTACGTTGTTTGGCGTGTTGACAAGAGGAAGCAGGGTGGTCTACTGTGTTACGTGAAGCACTTTCACCGTTTTACTTGACAAAGCATGTTTTTTCATGAGAAATACGCAAGCAATAAATTTTTCTTGAAGATCTCGTTTTCCTTTGCAAACAAAAGTATTTGTTAGAACATGGATAAAAACCGACCAATTCTTACTGTTTGATAAAGCAATTGAAATTTACACAAAAATAAACTTCTTTTCATAAAAAAAAAAGTTGGGCGCCTAGTCAAGATGGCGCCGTAGAGAAAAAAGGTCAGAATCGAACTTAGCATCAAAAATCCGTTCAGAAAAAGCAAACTAAGGTTTTTGGAAATATGATATTTAAGTAAAACACTATTGATTAGGTTAAGCACAGCTTTCTTTAAAAGTATGTCACATTAGAAGTTTTGATAAGTTGTTTTTCATTGCTGACTTCGGAACAAAAGGCCTGAATCTTAAACTCCATCGAAAGCACTATGTGAGGAAGAGCACCTGGAGTTTTAAGCGCTGCGTAGCTCCAGTAAAGATTCTGGTTCGCTAGCGAATGAAAACTAACCAACACACACTAAACCAGCTCGTCTATGCTTGCAAAAATCATATTGTTTTTTCGGACATTAAAGCCATAAATAATATTTGTCTTTGCTGTCGTGTCTGGTGTTGAGCTTCGGGTTAAGTCAATCCTTTATCTTGAAATTTTTGTAGCCGTAAATTCCTGCTTATAAGTCGACGCTTCAAGCCTAATAAATTGTCTAGAAAATCACTAGTCGACTGAAACGCCTGGTCTAGTTTTCAGACCTCCAACATCTAGGCTATCATGTAGGGTTACCTTTATTTTCCATAAAAAAAAAAACACTTAAAAATAAAACACACTACATTGGAAACTTAAGATAAACAAGATTCTTAAACCACAGGATTTAATTAGGTTTGAAAGAACATTAGAAAAAAAGTAGTTTGTCCGCAACTGTCCGCCCCTTTAAAAAATGTATTAGGTTACAAATATAGCTAGGATAATACTTGTACAAAATAGCACGGCTAGCCTAATGGTTTTTGTTACGAAAAAGTTGGGTCGACTTATACGGCAGGTCTAAACTTAAATCATAAACTTTTATCTCTAAAAAACTAGGTCGACTTATAGGCCGGGATTTACGGTATATACTTTCGTAGATCGATACTTCTTTTTCTAACACATTGCAGTTTATCAGGTTTATCGGAGAGACCGATTTTTCGTCCGGCGTTTGGGTTGGTCTTGACCTTGGTTCTCCAACTGGTAAAAATGATGGTTCGGTACAAGGTCGCCGATATTTTACTTGCACTCCCTTGCACGGCCTCATGTTGCGGCCCCAGCGAGTCCTCTACAATGGGGTCAGTGGTTCGTCGATGTTGCCGCCTCATCTAAGGTCACGTGACGAATAAACACGAACTTTTACCTACCCTCCAGTTTTGGACAACTGAACAGACAGAATCGCAGGATCCCCAGACACGTATTACTTCCAAGTGGACGCGTTAAAATCCCGTTTTTTTGTGGCATATTCCATGGCTGTGGCAGTCTTTAAAGTAGATTTCTGCAGGTTTACTTGTGTATTTTTGTCATGTACTAAAATGCGCTGGCATATTGGCGAAATTTTGCAGAATCCGAGTTTGTCTTCATTATATAAATGCAACAGGATTGTTTTTGGGGATTTCGGCACTTTCCCGATAGGTATTTACAAAAACTAAAGTTTTAATGTAGTGTACAGTACACTTTGATTGCGTCTTGCTGATTACCGATTCACCTTCGATTACAACGTAATTGAGTTGTATTGAAATTGTAAGAGTTATGCCTGGAATAATTATCGCTTTCGTATTGGACGATCAGGTCCGAGCTGCTCGAGTTCCATGCTCTCCGTAGGCAGCGTTGTGCAATGGAGAGAGAGTGAAACTGCAGGTCGAGTGCTCACAGCGATATTGTGCATGCGACATGGCTGAGCGGAACTGGTTGCGCTAATGCTTGCGTGTGTGAGTGACTGCTGACTGTGAATTTACATCAAAACCTCCCAAATTCATGTTCGTGTGTGCGATGAGTGCAACAAGTTTACGTATGTCCACCACGTCTCTATTCGGAAGCAACGATTTGCCGCGCGGCGCTCTTAAATGCCTAACAATTTAGTGTCGATTGAGCTCGAATTGACGTAGTTCGTAGATTTTTGTGACCAATTTTCGGTGATTGTACTGCTTTTGAAACTACCTCTTCGTTCACACTCGTTAACATTACACTGTATCAGTTCGTGTCTAAGTTATTACTCTGCTTGTACTGTGACTTTTCTATCTTGCAAGCTACATCGCGCATTATAAAATATATCAGAATCGTGAAATAGGCTTATACAGTACGGTTGTTATGAAGCTCCGGTATTTTTTTTAGATAAACTCGTTAATGCGTATGCGAGTCATTAGTTAGATTACGAGTCACTACAACGGATAGACTGCTCGCCCCCTCCTCCCACATTAAGAAGGAATCCTGTATCTCTTCCAAGAACATAACAGGCAAACCAGTAGGCTCTTTCTCCGCACCCTTTTGTGCTGAACGCCAATCAGGAAACAATGAATTGAGCCTAGATTTGTTTTTCCAAAGAGTTTTTTTGTTCTAATTTTCTGCCACTGATGGAAAAAAGACAGTGGTGTCCGAAAGAGCAGGTTGGATTAAGTTTTAAGAGTATGAGGGAGTTGCTTCATGGGAAAAGATTTCTGTGGAAGATAAAAAGAATAATTTATCAAAAGTTGTGTAGTCCACGAAGCTGAATGAAGAAAAAAATGGTATCTGAAAGAAAATGACATGGAAATGTGGGTGATGATATCTGAGAGAAAATGACATGGAAATGTGGGCGTTATGCTGGTTTGGGAGAAACTGTGGATAGACTGTTCAAATGTAATGAAATCTTGAGGAAGAATACCGATGATGGGTAGAAAAACCGTTAGATTTTAAAGTGGTTTGAATAGAGCTGCATAAGATACCGTAAAGGCAGGTGGAAGAAGCAATAAGATTGGCTTAGAAATGATACCATCATTATGGCGAATTGGTGCAATCCTGATCATGAATATGGGGTCAATCCGACCTCCTTCATCAAGTCTAACAAAACCAGATATCTCTTTACATGCTGCGAAATGAACGTCTAACCACTACCGCATTTGTTCTTCTTTCAGGTAACTTGTCTAAGAAGTCGAAACTGTATAAACTTTTATGCTGGAAATCTTTGTACTGTATTGGATCGTTTTAATACGCTGCTCAACTCAGAAAATAAGTCGTTACCCAATATTGTGGCAGGCATGGAACAAAAAAGCGTAGCTAAATGTACCTTGTCAAGTCAAAATTGATTCGTAATTGATTGGGCCACTGGAACAAAAATATGACGATGATTTGTTAAAAAGTATTTCATCCCCCAGCTAATTGTAGAACCAGGAACGTAACGTAAAGGAACGTATTACTAAACTAAGGGGTGCATCACGACCCATGACCAATGGAGCAGGATGCATATGGATAAGAGAAGACTTAGCTGCCTTTATAAATAAAACCTTTTTAGGGACGCACCTGCCCAAACTAAGCATGATGAAGCTCTGTATCTTGATCTAATCTTGTAGTTTTTGAACTGGGACCAGCCTACCACGGGGGATCGGTGAGAAACGTTCAAGGGGTTCTCAAAACAATCTTTAATATTAGCTTTATGGGCCCCCACAAGTTAATCACCAAAAAGGTTACAAACTAATCGGGCCCCTCCGTTACTCCAAACATGAAAAAAGGTACACCATTTTTAAGTTCAAAAGCCACTGATCCGGTGTTATTGAAAAAATGCGGGTGTTGGTCGTCAAGTAATTTATCATTTCACTGTGGTGCAAGGTTACACAGCGTCAGCTCCCTTTAAGACGTACAATAAACATTGTATTTCAGAGCATGTATAAACAGCACGATAAAATAGGCTATCAATCATATAAAAATTTTCATTTTGGTAAACAATAAAGACTGAAGAAACAATGTAAAATCAGTTGTTCAGTGAAGTGAGACAATTATTTTCAAATAATAAAACAGTAGGTCGAGTTAGCACTGGCAATTTATATGTTAACCCAAAATCAAGTGTAGTTGGACGACTGGGCAAGGTAGTATACAAAATTACCTTTTAATCGCAAGTCGTTTGGTATTCGCAGCTAATGCGACATTCGATTAGGCCTGCTTCAGAGTTACTAATGATGACTTCATAAGGCGTTTTAGTGCGACAACTGCAACCACACAATTGAAAATACGATAAAAGGGCTGTTCCGAGGGCAGGCCAACGCAAGCATTGAAGTAGAGAGCATCTCACGAATGCGAAACTAGCGGCTTGAGGCACTGAGCTTTACTGCAAATGTTTACTCGCTGTTAAGGAAAATCCTGGCTCCGCTGATTCCAAAAATCATCTTCGCGTACCAGCTCTTCTCCTTATCGAAAACTCTAAGGTTTTGGCACTCTCAAAGAAGTCTCCGCTAAATCCAAAACTTGTTTTTATCATTCTAATGCATTGGCAAGCAAGATCTGTTCACAATTCAGCCACAAAATGTACATCATTAATTCTGGCCAATCACCTGCGCTTCTTCAGTCGTGACATATGCAGACACGGCATGATCAATATTTCTGTATGGTTCTTTTGATGCTTGAAACACATACGAAGCTTCATCACTGCCAGCAGCTGGCTGAGAGCGAAAATCTTTGAGATCGAAGGTGAACTATAAAATAATATCGTGCGTTAACTTGATAATCTGCAATAGTACTGAATCTTATATCTTCCAACCTGTTCAAATTATGCTTGAAATGGCTTTCGAATACACATCTGTACAAAAGTCTACCTATTTAGATAATCCTCACTTACTTCCTTCGTACCTTACTCATAGCCAGCCAAAAATTTGGGAGAAAGGGATAAATTAAAAATTTGGTAATAATCAAGGGTATAGGCTTATGCCAAATTTCGAGTGATTTGAAGCGATAAAGCTGACGAATTTTTTTAAAGTTCATTTTGAAAATCATCAGTACCAAGATCTTGAAGGTTTTGATAAATATTTCAAAAGGAAATTGCCTCCGATGCCACAGGCCCTTGCAATAAATTACTGATCACTGTTTAATTGAAGTGCAGTAGGCTATATCATTTAGTGCTGAGTTGTTAAATAGGGTATGACCGAAGCAATTGCCAATTTGGGATAGAAACACAGTCTCTCAAAGGCCTATAATTTGCTTCCCACTTACGCAAAAAACGCAACATTTTTTACTACTACTGCAATAAAAATTTGATTCGTCGTAAGTTAGATAGTCTCAATTCCAATAACGTGTTTATTGTTCAAAAAAATTGAAAAATCTACAATAGTTCCAACTCTTACCATCGAACGATGAAGATGTTTTTCAGAAGTACTTTTCTCATAATACTGGTCTTCGCTTCCGACTGATCCTAAACGATCGGAGGAACTCAACGCATCATTCATTGTGATGTAGGATTCCTTGTCGATCACTGGAGGAGGAGAATAGCATTCAAGCAAAGGGAGTTGCGATGGAACTTCTTGGTTCCAACTTGTAGACTGCTGAGTGCTGTTCCAAGGGAGATTCGACAGATAGAAATGATCAAGGGAAGAACTTGATGTATCCGCCACACATCCCTTTGAATCAATGCGACTTCGCTTTGGAATCTCCCAGTCATCATTCGTGTGGTCAGTTGTAGTTCCCTGAATTTGAAAAGTACCACATTCTGGTGGCAGAACCACATACGGAGAGGTGTTGCTATCGGCAGGTGATTGCTGAAAATCTGACGTACTCACAGCGAACGATTTTGACGCAGGTCCACCATACCACGAATGGACGCGTAACTTTCGCTCAGGATTTGAAATCGCGGAAATCTGGCAAAAAACAAATTTGTAATCATGACTACTCATCAAACGCAAGGAAAACTGAGAGAAAGAGAAATTGCGGTACATCTTGTAGCATTCGAGTTGGCAACCACATACCTATCAACGTAATTGCGGTTGGCCGAAAATGGCTTTGGCTGAAAACATTTTAATACCTCAAAAACAGAAACACCATTTATGCGTCACAAAAACCATCGCGCAGCAAGTATTATAATCTACGCTTACTTTCTCGTTATTGTTCAGTTTTGACATTGCAAGAGAGCAGGAAGCAATTTTCGGTGATGCATGGATATCAGGATATCTAGTATGATTGTGACACGACGATGAAGAATCCGGTTTCTCAGTTAAATATTCATCACACAAATCATGTTTTAACTTCGCGTAATTTACTCTCGCAGTGACGTCTCGCTTCGGCAGCGACCTTAAACCACAATCGATTCGCTCTTTGAAGCCGGAACAATTTCTGAAAAATGCAGACAGGTTACATCAGTGGTTTTTAACCAGGGTCCCGCGAAACCCCAGAGTTCCGCCAGTATAGTCCAGGGGTTCCGGCATAAGTTACACAAATTTTCATTTTATTCTATTAATTAAATTAAATGCTGTTTTTTGCATAAGACAATCGAATTATTTTACAGGGGTTCCTCGAGCCGTTGGAATGTTTCCTTGGGGTTCCGTCCCATCAAAAAGGTTGAAAACCACTGGGTTACATAATAACGTGAAAGGTTGCATCAAAGACATGGATTTAGGACAGTGGTTCTTAACCGGGGTTCGGTCGAACCCCAAGGGTTCGACGAAGTTATTTCAGGGGTTCGGAGGACGTTTTCCGATATTTTGACATATTGTGAATAAGTATATTTTAAAAATTTCTAAATTTCTTTATTGTCGTGCTTTTGACAATTTCTAACTTTGTGATGCTGCCTACGGGGTCACAATTAAAACTGTTTTGTCACAATATAATTATGAGCAGATAAGAAAAATGAAGTTGCAGTTAGCAAACACGTGGTTACTGCTTTTTAGAAACAACAATATTTTATCAGTTTATAGATTATCAGTAGGGGATTTTTGTCAATTTTATAATTTTTCGAAATTTTAACAAAGTCAATAAAGTCAATTTATTTTTTTAGGTCAATTTTTATATATTGATAGGTTAATAAAGTCAATTTTTTTCTTTGTACATTTCAGGCTTTTTCTATATTTTAAAATTTATTATTTAACATGTCAGCCAAGAAAAGGAAGTGGTCAGAAAATTATGTGCAGTATGGCTTTACCTGTGTAACAGAAAGTGATGGAACACAGCGTCCTCAATGCATGCTCTGTAATAATAAGTTGAGCAATTCTAGCCTTGCTCCAGCTAAATTACGAGAACATTTCGCAAAAGTTCATGGCACAGGAAAATACGCGGGTACTACGCATGATCAATTTAGGCAAAAAAGGGCCCGATTCGATGCACATGCCAGCATTACATCTTATGGTTTTGTCCCGGTTGATAAACCAATTCTCACAGCGTCGTTTGAAGTGGCTTGTCTAATTGGAAAGCATGGAAAACCACACACCATTGGTAAAACTCTTGTTAAGCCGGCTGCACTGCGAATGGCTAACATTATGCTTGGAACAGCAGCTAAAGACAAGCTCTCTTTGGTGCCACTCTCAAATGACATTGTTAAAAACCGAATAGATGACATCAGTGAGGACATTCTTCATCAGGTAGTAGCAGATTTGAAGGCCAGCCACACAAAGTTTAGCCTGCAACTTGACGAAACAACTGACGTTGCGAATTTGAGCCAGCTCATCGCATTTGTACGCTACGTTAAAAGAGACAAAATAAAAGAAGAGTTTCTCTTCTGCAAACACCTCACAACAACTGCAAAAGCCATCGACGTAAAAAAAATTTTGGACGACTTCTTCACAAATAACGGTCTTACATGGAGCATGGTTTCAGCAGTGTGCACTGATGGAGCTCCTGCTATGATGGGGTGCAATTCCGGTTTAAGAGGCTTGATTAAGGGTAATGCTCCACACATCACAATTACACACTGCATGTTGCACAGACACCCACTGGTGTCTAAAACAATGCCTTCATCACTTGCTGACGTTCTTAGAATTGTTGTTGAAACGGTTAATTTCGTGAAAGGTCGACCTTTGAATTATCGCATTTTTATGCAGTTGTGTGAACAAATGGACTCAGAATTTAAGGTCCTTCTCTACCATTCTGAAGTTCGCAGGCTATCTCGGGGAAAGGTGATGAATCGCGTTTTTGTATTGCGTGCAGAATTATTGGAGTTTCTGAGAGATCACAACCATCGGCATGCAAAGCACTTCAACAACCCTAGTTTCCTTCTCACTTTGGCTTATTTGGCTGACATCTTTGCTGCCCTCAATCATTTAAATTGTCAAATGCAAGGAGGTGGGGTAAATGTAATAGAAGCTGAAGAGAAAATTTGTGCTTTTCAGAGGAAATTGGAGATATGGTGGCAACGATTGGAAAATGACAACTTTGCTAACTTTCCACTTTTAGACGAGATCGCAAGCAGCTCCAGTACTGCAATGAATAATAAAGAGGATCTTAATGAACTGCAAAGGCTTAAGCCAGAATTTGTTGAGCACTTACAGAAATTGCAGCTATCATTCATGAACTATTTTCATGACTAACGAAAGTATCCAGAGTGGATACGTCAGCCATTTGCTTTCGACACTACAATTGTTGATACAAACAATTAACACATAGATGACATCATTGAGCTTCAAAAAAGCAAGGTTCAAAAACTTTTCTTCAATTCAACAAATCTTGAGACGTTTTGGTGCCAGCAAATGGAAAGTTATCCTCGCATTGCTAAAGTTGCCCTCGACATTCTCACGTCATTTGTAACCACTTATCTATGCGAGCGTGCGTTTTCTACTCTGGTGGAAGTCAAAACAAAGAAGCGAAACAGGCTTGCATGTGAAAATGACTTGAGAATTGCTGTTTCGGAAACAAAGCCTCGAATTTCTCAGTTGGTCGCCAGAAAAGAACAACAGAAAGCACATTGATACAGCAATGTATTTATTTGTATTGTGATTAAATGTAGTTGGTTTATAGTTAAATGAATGAAAAAAGCTGGGGTTCAACGAAATCGTGCAGAATAACGTAGGGGTTCGGCAAGCTAATAAAGGTTAAGAACCACTGATTTAGGAGGAGACAAAGTAGCATAAAAAAGCAGCTAAATCAAAATCCTGTTTCTTGTGTCGTTGCTCTCGGACTATTTGTATGCAAATTTTAGTAGAATCAGAAACCTACTAGCATCCCATGTCAGATTAACAATTTAACAGCATGTAGCCTGCCAGATAAGAGGCGGTCTAGTATCCTTTTGTTTTCATTGCTTCATTTTGTATTCGTTTTTGTTATTGTTCTCAGATACGACAGACATGTTATAACGAAAATGGTTTTTCTGTTGTTACATTTTTCATCCGCTGTTTTGATTTGTTTTTCTCTGACGCTATTTTGGATGGAATAAAACAACATTCCTCTTATTTCGAGTAGTCTCTAATTTCAAGGCTTTTCTCTCACTGTGGTTGTCAGGCCTACACGTAGAGGGGTAAAGCTTTAGCTTTGGCAACCTTCTCCTAACTTTCTCCCTGTTGTAATGTCATATGGACTTATGCAGTGCAACCCCAAGACAACCCACGGGTTTCCTGGCTTTGGTAACGAAGACGTTGAAGCGGTTTTGTTGCCGGTGATTACCAACTAGATTTCAATGCGCGGTAAAACAATGCTTCCTGCTAACTTACTTTACGTAATACTTCCTTTTACTTACTTTACGTAATCGGCTTCATTGAAGCTGTTTCCTGAACTTCCAGCGTAGCTGTGAGGTCGTTTGTTTCGCCGTGTTTGGGGACTGTCCAACACACCGGGGTATAAGTCACTGCGCCATGAAGCTGTTGATTGACACGAATCGACAACTAAATGACCTTTACGATAGCAATCTGTCTTGAAAGTCGACGATGGTGATATCTCGGTATATGGCGAGTGGCCATACTTTACAAAATATGCTGTCTTTTCTGCTAAAGCATTATTGATACTGCCATCTTCTTTCGCTCTTTTGTCACATTTTGGAATTCCTACAACATAAAAAACTAATTGATGATTAAACGTCTTTGTCTATGCTTACGCATAAACACCCAAGTTCGGGCGTCCAGTTGGGAATGCCCAACGGGAGTCCAACTCAGGCTTCAATGGAAAAACGATTTTTAAGTGGAAAGCAGGATCTGCGCATGGCGCATTACTGACGTCAACATTAAGAAATGGCAACCACACAATTGTCACGATATTGCCCTAAGAACGTGTTGTTATTTTGGGGTGGAACAAATTAAACCTGGGTCTTGAAACTTGGCAAAAACAAACTTGTTCATACAAAGATGTCCTTTTCAGTAAAAATTTAGATTTCAAATTTATGTATTTAATTAACCATGAATTAGTGCTAAAGGCTAAATCGTTTTAATGGTATTCCAATGCTCTTCATTTGAAAATCAAAGCAAAACCCAGTAACCAGATATTACATTGAGAATCTAATTTTGAATCCATTGTCGTTGCAGAGATGAAACGTTTTGGTTTCCACTCGTCGTGATCAGTACGTATTTGAGATGGAAACCACTGTGCCCATGGTTGGTTTAGAACGTGGTCGTCAAATTTTTTTCTCGAGATTCAAAGGCAGCCCAGTGAAAGTAAGCACTGAAGTATCGTTGACCATACTTACTACTTGTGTGTTTCCGCTCGATTTACTACTTGCTACAATCACCTAGTACAAGAAGTCATCGCGGATTGTCTTTCCCCAAGGCATGGCAGTGCAGTTGTTTGCAGATTTGCAGAAACAGCTCAATTTAGCGGTGACCACCACCAAAACTACATTTCTGTTTATTTGATCCCGTTGCCAATACAGATCGCTAGCGAGCTGCAACAAAAGCAATTCATAAATTACCAATCGAAAGGGAAAATTCCTTTTGAGCGACGGAAGATATTTCTTTTGCCATGCACACTTCGTCTGAATTATTGTCAAAAATTTGAAGACTGTCTGGAAGTTCTTGACACGATTCCTCCTCGTTTTCTTTGCTGCAAATATGCGTTTCTCAATTAATCATGTTTCTATAAGTCTGCAGGCAATTTTAAACGAGAGTAGATAATTTCGATACCATAAATTATTCAAGCTTTCACAAAACAAAGAGTAGATAATTATGTAAATGAGAGTAGATAATTACGTATCATAAATTATTAAAGCCTTTGCAAAACAAAAAGGAAAACAATTAAATAAACCTCTTTTGCGATAAATGTCACAAAACGAAATAAGCCTCTGAGAGAAATTCGAAAAAATGCGTCTTATTACTGTTAATCATAATCTATCATACCTGTTTTGCTGTTACCGGCAAAGTAGCTGCTGCGCATTTCTACAGCAGCCATTGTAACCAAGCAGGTGAACTGTCTTGAAATTCCCTCTATAGTCTAAAGCTTGGTCTACACTGTGGTCAAGAGCGGCTTAACTCTTTGTTTGTTTTATTTTGGTTCAGTCGCAAGTCGCGTGAGCTACACTCGGCTTTATTGTAGACCTGGGTGGAGAGCAAAGCAAGACAGAAACCACGCGGGCAACAATCTGTTGTCAGATTGTCAGACAACGCTTGCCGTCTTGAACTAAAATGTTGCAACAACTACTTAGACAAAAATCTGGCCAACCTGTTGTCATCAAAATCTCGCTTGAGATATGTCTCATCTCCGGCATATGCATTCTTGTACAACTTTCCGTTTTTATCAACTCCGTCGGAAAATTGGACTAGGATATTCGGAACGGGGATTGATGGCCAAATATGTTTCCTGATCGATTGCTTCAAACGCTTACGATAGCAGTAACCAACCGACAATGCGAATAGAATAAAGGCACAGCAACAGCATACCCCCACTACTAGTCCTGTGAAGTAGCCATGATTTGGATCTTCTATGATAGCTGTAAAAATCAATAGAAGAACACTGCAAATAATATTTTTACGTTGGTCAACACTGTATCAACGGAGGAAAAGACACGGCAAAAAATCTTTTTAATTTATAAATTTGCTTGTTCTTGCCTCTGCTCAACTAGATTTCTCACATTGGCACAAAAGTCCACCAAGAATTATCAACTCCGCCCTTGGTTTGGCAGTTTTGTTGTGAATTCAAATTTCCGTTTTGCCCTAACGTAAAATATGTTAACGGCTGTGCATGAAGCAACACGTGTTCAGACTTGCTTTGGAGTCGCCGGCAACGCTGGCACAACGCGATTCTACCGCAAGCGGTAAAGCCAAGCACCGGAAACAGCAGCGAACTTTTTTCCTATGAAACCTCGCAGGGATAAAACTCGAAACCTCACGACAGCAAACCATTATCTTACGCAGCTGAAATACATTATCTCGACTGTACGGCGTTGTCTTCAGATTATCGTACAAATTTTTGTCGTAGCTGAAGGATTTTAATTACAAAACTCAAGCACAGCTCACCGTTAGGGTTGATGTAGTTGCATAGAGCAATTTCTTCTTTAAGGATAGGGCTGTAAGTTCGAATCCCATCGATCTCGTTATAAGCTGACAACCACACACTGAACGAAGTATTTTCTGCTGTTGATGAACATCTAAGGGGAAGTTCGCATTCAAGTCCAAAAGACGTTATTTCTTCTGTTTGGTTGCTCGACATGTTCGTATATTGTAGAAAATATCCGTCTAGGTTGCCGTTTCTATGTTCTGGGGTAGTCCAATGAACCTTCAACGGATTACTTGGACTAAACTTTATATTCAAAGGAATGCTTGGAGCTGAAAAAAAGAGGCAGGTTTTTAAAAGAAACGGTTTGAGTCTAATTGTTTTGTTTGCATATTACAAAACGTAGTTCAGAATTTTACAAATGATTTCACACAATAAAATGAACAAAGCAATCCTACGCCAAGTTAGTAGTTGGTTGGCTAGAGTTTTGAGGTGGCTTTAATATGAAATCACAATGTTTATCACTGTTTGAGATGCACCGCTTCTATATCCCGGCCAATTCTCGATTACACTTGCTATGTGAATATGCATAATCCTTTCTCTCCGCGCCTCCATCTCCAAGAAAGAGAAAATTTAAATCAGCAACATACGCTGGTTAAATGCCTATGTGTTTGACCTAACGAAATTTACGAATTTGTTTTGTTTTATTTAATTTTACCTTAAGAGATCACGTGAACTATATATACTCAGAGCGTAACCAAGCGGCAGTGCCTCAGCAGTTGCATCCGTTATTCTCAAAAAGCATTCAGTGAGGAGGCCTACGGTGATCAGAATTAACCAGCGGTAACATGTCTGCACTATCAAAACTATTAACCGCAACCAAAAATTTGGAAGTTTAGAATTTGCTCAGCGCTATCCGACGGACAAAATAACTCGCAAGATCAGGTTATTATATAGCGGATAGCCCCTCACCTCCCGGCGGTGTTATTGCGCTGTCAGGTATCGGTACTATCGGAAAACACATTCCAGCCGTTGAAGAAAGACATTTGCAGCAAAGACCTAAGGTAATGTTGTACTGAGTTGCTCCGTAAAGATTCGTAGAAATTTCATGGCTGGTGATGTGCTTCGAACAATTGCTAATCTGGAAAAGACGTTAGTTCAAATTTCAAATTATTGTAGTCTTGAGCTAAGAAAAAACTTTCGCTTTAGCGAGTGAATTGCTTTGTTAAATGTAGTAACTGTGATAAAGCCTAATGCCATCATATTTGGAGCAATACTAGACTTCAGAGCCTGGCTAAGCAGTTACTTCGCCAATAGACGTGATCTTACTTTTTCAGAAAATGGCTCCAGTGTTTCGCAGGCTTTGCGTTCAAAGCACTCCGCTCCGGATATAGGAGCATATATGACCGAAAAATCTAGGAGCTGATCTCGAAAGCTTGCACAAAGAGATTCACTCCATTCCCATTCCACTTTTATTCGGTAATTTCCTGACATTGATGTATCCTGGGCGACGAGATGTTTCGTATTTGACATCGAAGGTTCCACTGAACACAAAAAGCACTCAGTTGAAGAAGCACTATAATATCATGGGGAGCATTTTTTCAGAAAACATAGTTTCGTTTATAGAAAGGAATCTGTTAAATGCAGGTGTACCTGAATCTCATTTAGGCTTAATCCAGCTGCGACAACAGTTTTCCAAAAGATCTCTTAACTAAGTGCGATAGAGAAATCATGATTTTGAGATCATTGCTCACATGAATTGTGGGTGGTCGAGCTCTTGGGAAATGCACTTAACACTGCAGCCTGCAGTGTTTGTGATACCCTGCAGGATTGCTAAGCGCATACTTAAATTTGAAGACCGCAAACTGAATGTTATTGCACGGTCAAGAATCAACCATTGTAGAGTGCCCCTGGTCTTTCCTGTTCTCCTGCTTGGCGTTATAGAAAAAGACTCGAAACTAAATCTACTTTGTCATGATTTGAATATTTTTGGCAATAAAGAAACAGTTATAGCTCTTATAATCACATCAGCGCTTCCCAACCAGGAATACACAGAAAATAAATAGGGGGTACGCGACATGTGCATCGATAATGGCGGAAATCGATGTGACATTTCACGAAAAAATAAATACTTACGGCTATTTCTGTACATTTACACAAAATGTGTACGTTGCTATCACTATTTGTCTTGCCAAATTTCAGGATGGAAATATTTTAACAGAAAACTTGAACTTAAGAATATAAATTTTTAGTAGTTTATGGGGATTAGCTTAGGAAATGTAGGGGTACTCACAGATAAAACATGTATTCAAGCGGTACAGATGGAAAAAAGGTTGGGAAACGCTGACCTACATGACAGTTTATTTTTGTCCAACCGCAAAACTGACAGATTCTACTATTCTTACGTTCATGTCAAACGCGGGCTTTTTGAAGTTACTGCTACTGGTGTTTTCCTTGTTTCACGACGTAATTTTTGGTAAAAATTAACTATCCTGCCTCTAAAAAACTTTGAAGCTATTTGATGAAACCCGGAAATGCAATCACGTCACAAAGAATAAAGATGCATTGTCGCTGATCCTAAGAAATGGGCGCGCATTTTCCTGCGGTGACGTCATGTGTTAAGTTCAACAGATAAACGCATTTATTACAATTGAAGTAACAAGTTACCACTGTGCGTGGCACTCGGTAACGAGGTGCTCATTATTTTGTGGATTCCAGTTTCCAGTAAACGATGAATAACGGCTTTGTAATTTCTACAAGGGGAAGCTGTGAAGTTAAAATTGATGCTTCGGTCTGTACACGCCACAGAGAGATCCATCTCGCTCTTGCAGATTTGACTAGAGACGTCAGTTGAATCTTCATTTGCGAGTGGAAGAACAGAGTCACAGTTTCTATAAAAAATGATTGAACGAATATTTTTAAGTTGCTAGAGTCAGGAGATATCTTGACCAAATGACCTCTTACTTTTGCCTATTTTGACGGATTATTATTTCATTTGCTGTTTTATGTCTATTTATGTGTCACACACAAAAGCATCACCAAGTTTTTTCTCTCTTCGCATTTCTACTAACAGCTTGAAGCAATTGCTGACGTAATGTTAAAGTCAATTGCGCTTTCTCGCTCAGTCAATCTTACACACACTTCTTGCAACTGATGCTTATGTAAACTGCAAATATGTTAGTTGCATTTTGTCCTTTCTCTCGCTAATATTAATCAATAAACGAATCTCCATCACGGTTTTGAAAAGCTCGGCGTTTTGTTTCGTTCTTGTTACTAAACAAAGCTAGGCGTAAAGTTTGATTTCGCTGTATATAAAATAAAATATTGCGATCTTCTAGTGATAACGGTAATCTTATGTTTAAATAATGTAGTTAAATATTAAATAAATGATGTAGACGTGCAAGTGGAAAAAATTTTGGGGCTTGTTTCTTGGAAATTTGCTGTTGCTGTTGTTGATTCCTTCTCTTCCTTGGAACAGATGCACGGCAAGAACATTGTGAACCGCAGGGTAAAGCGGACTGCCTTTTGAAATCGTCATGAATACAAATTGCAGACTGCTAATCCCACCAACAGCAATGGAAATTTCCATTGGTGAATGCCAAAATTTCATCTGACCATCAGTGGCGTATTTAGGGGGGATAAAGGGGGCGATGGGCCTCGTATGCGATATGACAGTTGCAATAATTGTAAAAAGGAAAAACGCTTAGAGAGCAACTTGGGCGAAAATTTTGGTTTCCATAAGTTGACCTCCAAAAAAAAGGTCTTCAATAATATAAAATGCACTGGCTCCCCAAAATTTGTTTCTCAATACGCCACTGCTTACAACATGTTAGGTGAGCAGGTTCACTATTTAAGTCCGCTGAAACACGATTTTCGTCTATTTTGTCACTGAAAAAAGATGCAGGTACTTCTTTTTGGCAAAGCAAGACATGTAAATACTATATACGGTTAATTTACCTAGCTGTTGAACACATTTTGACGACACACGGTCCGTTTGAAAGCGCACTTCCCGATAAGTCCCAACTCACAGTAGCTTCTTCTGTTTCCAAACTCAACGCCACGTTTTCGACCGGAGCCAAAACTAGAGAAATGAACGAAACTGTATTTGGAATTTTTGAATATTTGAAATTTTTCGTTTATACTGAGCAAAAACTGAAACAAGATGCAGCACTAATACGAGTGGGGGGGGGAGGAGGGAGTTGAAGTGCTTTTTCACATTCTCATTCCTAACTTCGTCTCCTCACCTTGGTCTAAATCCACAGCCTCTTTATCCGCAGGTGAGCATCCCATGTCGTTGCAGTACTTTCCAGAAATTTCCATTCTCCCACTGCCACCAGTAAATTTTGTGAGGTTGTTTTGAAAAAGTTTCCACTGAAAATATTAAGTAAATCGTAGCTCAAAGTTATCGTAGGTCATAAGTGTGGTCACTTTCCGGAAGAAAAAATGCAAAGATCAAGTGGTAAAAGCGTTGAAACCGGGAAAATAAATGTTCAATATTGTACGCGCGTTTGATTGTGTCGGTGCGTGCGAGTTTTGAAGTCTTGGCCTCTTGCTTCGCTCTACTATTGATACCAAGTGAGTCATTTATTTGGCACTTATCTCGCCTCTTTAAGCTTCAGGCTGCCTCCAGACCGCCGCGATTACACTTGTTTAATGGTTTTGTGCCAGTTATTGTTTTGAGTTGCCAGCGAGCGGATGGCAGTTTTCATCTCTTTGTTGTTTAGAAGATTTTGCTACTTGCCCTCGACAGAGTATTAAGGAATTTGAGTCGTCTTTACTGCTTGGGTCAAGTTCTCGAAAACTTAATAGTTAGGTAAACATTTATTTCAGTATTATTCTGTTGTAGGCAAGTTAGCGCTTTTTTACGATTATTTATGCTTTGTTTCTTGCATTAACAGAAAACATTTTCGAGTACGCTCTGTGTTGCCAGTGTGGCTGTTGCGTTTATTCGGAACAAAGGAGTTGCATAGACGCGTACGCTCCACGGAACAGTGGCAAAGGAAGGGAGACGAACTTGAAATCGCGTTGGCTACAAGCTTCGACCGGGTGTGTGAAAGATTCTGCACTTGGCCCACGCTGAATTAAAAGATCTGTTACAATAAACTTAGTTGAAGAGTTGAGATACCTGTTTTGAAATTGCAAGAGATCGCCCAACAAAAGCAAGATGATAAACCTTTTGCTAAAATAGCCCATTCGTCTGTTAAAAAACGCTTAACAGCGTTCAAAGTAAAGTGTTCTCGTTTTGTTAAATGAAAATATGGATCTATAAAAGAAGACGTTTCTTCTGAAAAAACGATAACAAAAATTTGCTTTTTTATTATCAAGAAAATTAGGCACAAAACTTTTTAAGGGCTTTTTTTTTAGAAGAAACGCCTCACTTCAAATTTTTAACCCACACTAAGTATTCTGCTATGGCATCTACGGCTAATTACCAACAATATGACACCTACAGTTGTCACAAGGATTGGGGTTGAGAAGTTTCGGTTAATAAAACAATCTGCCACTACGCAAATGACCAATTTTTCTTCGTTAATAATTATCACCTTTTCGGTTTTTCCTGATATTGTCAACGAGATATCGTAGTAAAATCCTGGCTGATCAGTGCCACTGTAAACTCTCCAGTTGGCTATCACCTTCCAACCGTAGCTGAACGAGGAAGGTGATTTGATGGCAGCAATGAATTTGAACGAAAATGGCTCTGATGGAGCTACAATAATATAAACAAATTGAGGTTTTTTCATTTTTTCCACCTGTTGCCTCAAAGACTGTGGTTCTCAGTCTTTTTAACAGTCGGAACCCTTTTAAAAAGTCGTCAGCCCTGCGAAACTAAGCCTAAATTTTGTTTGAAAGTTCCATTTAGGTTGAGATGATATTCTCGACCCTGTCAAATTATACTGAGTTTGGATTTACAAATTTTCTTTCACAGATAGATGCACAGAACTTTTTTGTGGAAGATCAATACTTTTTAAAGTTTGTAATTCTGACCAACTAACTCAGACGGATGGATAGGATGATCTTGTGTGATTATCAAGGTTTTTAAAAACCGCAAGCAGCTCACAGTTTTGCAGCCTAGCCCATAATTAAATGCAAACCATCAAAAAATGTGATCCAAAGTTTAACAAACCATCAAGTAAATCAATTGTTTTGCTTTAGCAAAATTCACCAATGCATTTACGGACCCACAAAAACCTTTTCACGTACCCCTGGTTCAAAACCACTGCTCAAGAAGATGGAAACACATGGCGACACAAAAGAGTAGATTTTTTGCTATCGGAATTTAATTGATTTAATTTCATTGTCCATGTTTATCCTCCATTTAGGAGAAAGCTAATTGTATCGCTGTCTTTTGGGGAGGATGTCCGCACTCGCTTCGGAGTTACTATTTCCGAGGTAGCTCTTGAATTATCTTGCTTTTTTGTTGATTTTTGGTGTAGCTTCTCAAATTATGAGCTTCTTATTAGCCCTTGTTGATAGTCTTCAGTTAAACTGGGCCACCACAACCGGTAGACTTGTTGGTCAGCCACCTGTCTGCCACATAGTGATGGAAGTGTTTGCCCGAAGAAACAACAAACAAGCTTCTTGGCTTGTTTTCCACACCATCCTTTTAGAGCTGAGCGCCAAGCAGGGAAGCTGTAAATGCCATTTTTGATACATTTTGATATGACTCGAATTGGGAAATGAACCCAGGTCTACCGACTGAGAAGCGACGCTCTAACTACTACACCATTGCATTATTCTCAAATATTTATTTCACAAAATATTTCGCGAAAGCAAAATGATCTGCTTTTACCTTGCAAAGCTGTACGGTAAGACGTCGATTCCGTCCATTCACTAGGATACCCGTCATGCAGAGCAGATGAGACTGGCTTTGCACATAACTGGATATCGTAACTGGTAAAAGGAACAAGGTTGGTCAGCAAGAACGAAGTCTTCTTAACCTCATCTTCCTGTTGAAAATTAATTTGCACATTAACCAATGGTCAGTAGTTCAACTTCATCGGACACGTGATAGACTTACGCAAAGCTTTCATACTTCAAAGTCTTTATATCGCTTTTTTATCTTAGATTTTGGATTATTATTTAGCATTGCTGGAAAAGTTTTGTGTCGTAAACACATTGTAAGCTAAATATACAGTAGAAGCCGATTACCGTAGATAAGGCTGCTAAACACAATCTATACAAGAAAGAGCACTTTTTTCTCTGACTCTCTCTCTCTCTCTCTCTCTCTCTGTGTGTGTGTGTGTGTGTGTGTGTGTGTGTGTGTGTGTGTGTGTGTGTGTGTGTGTGTGTGTGTGTGTGTGCGCTCGCGCGTGTGTACGGATTTTAACTGCTCCGAAACCACTGTGTGTACAAACATCAAACTCAGCACGATTGATTACCACTCTGGAGTGGGTGTCATAAGAAGGTTCGTGACGTAATAATCAAAGATCTTTTTTAATTTGCATTTGTAGACAGACACAAACCGTTTTTTGCTCACACGAAAGCCAGCCCCAATGTACAAAAACTTTTGTTCCTTGGGGTCTAGAATGACGTTTCAGCTAACGATTGATTGCACAATTAGTTCTTTGTATTTTCTCAAAAATTACCTATCGTAGAAATGCGATTGAAAGCTTGTTGGAAAGATATCGATAACGTGCTTTCGATAAAAAATACTCTACAACAATCGATGCTAAATTGACGATGTAACGAGCGATTCGTTATTTAAGCATTTTAAGCTTTTGAAGCATCCTTCGTTACTTTTTCTGCATGCTTCAAACTCACTCTATGATGTCATGATACTGTCCGGTACGAAACACTATAGCTACCAGAGATCATCAAATGATTTTTTTTTAAATTGCAACATTTTTACGAAATTAGTTCACATAAAAACTTATTTGTGACGTCATTTCTCCACCAATTTTCCAACTTTTTTAAGAAAATTAAAGAATATTTTGAGGCAATACCGATGATATATGACATGTACCTTTACTATGTGTTTTTCTACTGAACTTATTGAACTTAGTGCAACTTTCTATCTCCCCTCCTCAAAAAAGTTGTAAGCTAAGTAAAAACAAGTAACTATAATATATAAAGTAGTAAGTTAATAGTAATATATAAAGTTATGATAAGGCGCTAACAATTAGTGTCGTTTTAAAGCTTAGGAAATTTGCTTTCCAGCAATATGTAACTCTTTGTAGGGCTGAGGTTTACTTTATAATGGCTGATTAAACGTTGGCTACCATGCATCATTTTCCATTTTTAGTTGAACCATTTTTCTACTAGATTTAAAAAACTTGCAATTTTTAGAAAGTGTTAGTTTTTAGCAGTGGCGTACGCAGAAACTTTCCGAGGTGGGGACCAAAATTTCGTCACAATCGTGTGACGTCACAAATCAACTTTATGGAGAGTGCCGAAGGCACGGAAAATCGAAATCCAGGGCGGACCCCGAATACTCGCAAAAAACCAGCTTTGCTATTGCTAAAACTGCTTGGTTTTGCTTTACATTTTTTCATTTTTAGGGTCTGAGAGGGAGGCCATGGCACAGTGGCCTCCCCCTTGATACGCTAGTGGTTTTAAGGTACATTTTGGTTGTTTTACTCGCAAGCATGGTTCTTTAGCATTATCTGTCTTAATTTCCGAAAAGATTTATCAAAAAATGAAGTATCTAAACATTTTGACAGGTAGCCTACTAATCAAAACACTCAAAACTTCGGTGATGGGCTTCACAAAATTGCAATTTGTAGAAAAGCTGAGCCTTTGGTACATTTTGACCATTCTTCCTCAAAAGCATGGTTCTTTTGCATTATTAGCTAAATTTGCAAAGAGATTCATCGAGAAATGAAGTCTTCAAAAGCTTTAAAATGTAGCCGACTCCAAACAAAAAATTGGTGATCACTTACAAAACGAGGGGGTAAAGATGGTCCTGTTTTGTCTTTTGCAACAAAATACTAGTGTTGGTTGGTTGGTTTATCCCTCCTCTTCCTTGAGATGGAGGTACGGCGCGAACGGCAATCCAGGTTTACGCCGTCAACCTAATTGAATTAGGCCAGGGGAAAAGTGTCAGCCTATTTCGAACCAGCCATGAATGCAAATTACCGACTGGTAGCTCCACCACCAACAAGGCGGACTGCCATTGATGGGTAACCAAAAGTCGCCTCTTACGACATGCTGGGTAAGCAGTTTCACAATTCTAATCCGGTGAAGCACGTGTGAAATAATAGTGTCAAGTTACATATCATCTAAATGTTGAAGCAATTTTCTTTTCCAATAGGATGAAGCCGGCGCAGCCGCCTGATTTGATATAGTTACCCTCCACATTATTGATGGGGCCGTCCATCTGTAGAAGCTTAACCGCATAAGTGCTCCATTTCAGGTTAGTTTGCTGTTCGCATAGCTGCGTTTATGCCAGGACCAAGCAACATTAGCGCAGCCACAAGTGTTCGCCGATGCAAATACGCCTTTACAGTTACGAAAAAGTCGTAAGTAGCGGTTCTAATCTTAAATAGCTTAATCATAGCTAAATCCTCAAATAGCTAAATCCTGAAAATACATACGAATTACTTTGGCGCCCTCCCACAACTTTAATATGCTTTCAAGCATTTGCTGAATTAAGCGAATAAAGGTTTGTTGAGTAAAAGGACGACGCCTATGGCGAAAACAGGTCAAATAAGACATTGCCAGAGGCTCGATAAACTTGGGAAACATGAAGAGGCCATGCGCGACCCCAGATAATACTGTCTCAATCGATTGCTTTATATAAAAGCGACAGTTTCGTTTCGGAACAAGACTTGGCAATGTCAAAAAAGATGAACTTTTTATTACTGATTTCACGACGACCCATTGGATAACGCCGACGTAGCCGACTGAAGCGATATTCTCAACCAGAACATTAGTGATGGGGGCATTGCGGGCGACGCCGGCAGAGCCGGCTAGTTGTCTATAGTCCAACTGCTTTGAGCATACCAAAAGGCTATAGCCGAAACGATGCATTTACCACCTGCACCAATGAACAAAGAATTCAAAGTTAACATTTTTCAAACAGAGAATACGTTTACAGAATTAAACAAAACGGTTCAGTTACACACTTTCCATTGTATGTCCCAGTTTGTTTTCCGATGACGAGCAACATAACTAAGTTTCATCATACTGTTCACGAAAGGGGGTTTCCAAGTGAGCATAAGACCGCAGGTCGTATTGTCATCTAAATCACGTATTGATAGTCCAACTGGGGGGTCCGTTTTGACTGAAATAAATTACACATTTTGATTTTAAGTAAAAACTGCTAAAAACAACCTACCAGTTTCAGTCGTTTCTACCCCGATCATAAAAGTTAGATCAAGGGTTAAGTTGCCACCACGTCAAAAAACAGCATTGACATGCACGAATAGGGGTGCACCCAAAAAATATTTCAAAGGGGACATTTCTAGAAACAAGTAGGTCATCACTACATAAGCTGCTCAAACTGTCAGGTGCTCTTTTTTTGGTAATAAAAGTTTCGGGGAAAGAAGCAATCCCAAGGCCGCTCTCCTCCTGGTGGAAGGCTTGATGCCGGAAAAAAAGGGGTTGTGTCTGCACAGAATTGCAAGGACGTTTACAGGTAGTGTTCTTGAATTTTGTCAAAAAAAGGAACTTCTAAAGTTATGATAAAGGCGATTGGTAAAATTTGATTGCCACGCTCACTTGTGTAGCTCCATGTACAAAATGCCTGTTGTCGTTAAATACCGCTATATGCAACCTCCTCCATAAAAGTTGATAACGCACGTGAATTCGAGATGGACATGCTTCGCTACCAAGCTATTTCTTGCACTCTGTAGTCACAGTAACCCCTACTCTTAGAATGCAAACCAAACTCCCAAAAGTAGAAAACAATGAAGCAAGCTTGCTAACTTTTTTACAGATAAAAATTTTCGCCAACATAACTTATCATTGTCTAAATTAGCTTGACTAGGTCTTATCATTCGAATTACGCTACAAAATTAGAATATATTAGGTTACAAATGTTTTTTTTCGCAAGGTGGCTTACATTAGAATAACGGCAGTGCCAGCATAACTAATCCATATCGTCAATTCTCAATGTAAATTTACGCACTAGTCAAAATCGTCTACGCCAACTACCGATGTAGGATCAAATCGTTAACAAAAAATGCTGACAAACAAGTATTTTATGAATTCAGACTTGTGTGAAAGGCAAATTTAGCGATTTTACGTATTAACGCTATTTCCGATCTACTTGTAGATTGTAATGAACGTATTAACCTCTCAATTTCATGTATAAAGACGAAAATTTTTAATTAGATTGCAGATTACATAAACTGCGGAAACCCATTAAAGCATTAATGAAGCCAAAAGTTGTTTCGACGAAAAGCAACTTAAAACCAAATAACATTTTCAAAGAATTATTTAGCTTATGTAACATATTATAGAAGATTTTGGAAAAAATCACTACTTTGACGTTGCTATAGCCAGAACTCGCCAATGAGCTCCGTAGCATAACATATTTAATCTAGTTTCAAACGCATTTCAGTTGTTTCGTCAACACCACTTTTACTGTTTTATTGACGCTTTAAAGGCCATTATTGATTCAGATGATTGGGAGTACGCAAAAAAGAAAATTTATATCTCAACTGAAAAAGGACCATTTGGAATATTACGAAGTTCTAATTTAGCCTTTAGTTATTGATTTTGCAAAGTGACAGAAAACCCATAACGTTGTGTTTGTTGTTTGCGGCCCTGCCAAATGCTTACAAGCAAGCTTAGGAGCAGCCACATCTAAACGATTGGCCAGCTCAGCAACTAGACAAACACTCACTTGGCAAGTAATTGTACAAAAATGCGCTCAATAAACAAGTTAATGACATCTTTAATCATTGTTTGCCTTTACATAAATAAGCGTTTACTTTTTTTTTAGTAAAAAATTAACAACTTTGGCATTTCCTGCAAACCGTGTTATCAGAGATCGTAGTAGTTATGCATACGAATATTGCTCCTCACTTTGCTCTCATTGAGTGAGCTTCGGTAGTGTACATTGCCAAAAAAACTTTCGTATCAAAAATTTGTAGTACATTTTGCCAAAAAAGAAAACTTCTTTGCATCAAAAATTTGTGAGGTATTTTGCCAAAAAAAAAACTTCTTCGTATCAAACATTTATTCATCTTGGGCTTATATCTTCGGAGTTTATTTTAACTAGTTTTTTGATACAGGATGTTTCAATTGCTGGCTTAGACTTAACATGGCCCGCGTCTAACTCAATATAAACATTATTAATGGTTTAATCGAGAGGTAAAATGACGTTAATGTTTACACGTTTGATTCTTGTTTTTAAAACTCATTTAGCTAAAAGAGCGAGGTCAATTGCGTTCGCGACACCGAAATAAATAGTTGAAATAAACTTAGATACCACAAATGAAAATATTAATTAACAAAATAATTACCTTCGTGCGATGGCTTCAGTGACCAGGTGTTAGTTAATGCTATACCCAACATGTTGCTTGCGCTCACTTGTAAGTAGTGATCGAAAGAATACTTCAGTGCAACGTCAATGGTAACGTGGTTATCGAAAGCCCGCAAGGTTGTATTGTCAAAATCTTTTCCTATTCTGTAATAAAAACATGGTTTTTCACTGGGATAATTTTTTCTGTAAAAACGCCGTAACTTTGATGCTTCTAGTTGCTAAGAAAAACCCTACAGTTATTTCGTCCTACCTGCCGTATATATACACTTGACAGAGTGCTAGCAACACAAGTTTACAGTATTGTTCTAGTAAAACTATGAGCAGGAAATTTTTTGCGGTTGCAGCGAAACGATTAGTCGGCGACATGGGCAAGCCAGTTGCAGCGCTGTTCATGACGACAATGATCGTGCGTTCAAATCTCGCGATGAGTGCGTTAGCTCCTCGTTGAGAAAGACGCTTTTCGGCAATTTCCGCTGTTTGCGATAGAAATACACTATGCCAGCAGTAGTCGTAACTCCGAAACGGGTCTTGGCATATTCGAGGTCTACCGATTGCAAAGCAGACGCTCCAACCATTACATCACTGCGCCGGTTAATACCAGGTGGTTGAATAAAAACAGGTGGCGCAATTTTTCCATTGGGTCGTCATCAGCGTGCTTTCTCAACAAAGCACATTTCAAGGTCCGCACCCAAGCAGTATTATAGGTTGATGTTGAAGTATCACAAGCCAAAACCAATACGTACTTCACCGATAGGTGTAACGTATAATCTGTTGGCAAGAATGTCTGATTTCCCGGATTCCAGAAACAAGTCATAATTGTTAGAACCCCATTTGTTTGACAATAAGTTAAGTCAGGAACGTCAGGAGAATCTAAAAAGCAAAAGACATTTTGAAATAAGCCAAGCAGTTTAAATGTTCAAACAAACGTTCGAACACGACACGATTTTCATTATGATGTCTACGGACTAAGCCCTAATATGAATTTATTGATAGTCAACACGTTAACTGTCGTAATAAAAGCAATAACTACGTTAAAATCAATGTTTAACTCTTCCATAGCTAGTTATTAACTAAATAAATGTCCTAAAATGTCAAGCTATTGCTCTGTTAGAAGAATATTAGGCGACTAAGTCATTTCTAAATACATCCAAATGTCGAAATGTCCAAACGCTTTTGATTTTTCCAAAGATTATATCTTTTCAGCAATTCGAAATATTATAGGTTTGCAAGTTTTGAAATTTAAGTTTTTACTCTCGCCGTGTTTACTTTTCTTGAGTCAGATCGAGTCACCGGCGACAAGCAGACCTGCTTGGAACCGCTTCCTGTTGGTCACCTCGAAAAATTCAATTGTGCCTTACCCAAAGACACAACAAGTAAATTCGTCTGCTTTTCCTCTACTCTACACCACTGCTTTAATACTGAGCGTCAAGTAGGGAAGCTGTGAATACCACCTTTACGAAATATTTTGTATTATAACCCGACAGAGATTTGAACCACCAATCTTCTGAAGGAGAACGCTCTACACACCACGCCAGTGAGACAGTTTTTTGAGATTTATAATTTTCCTGCTCATGAATTAGTTAGAAAGTGGTTTCTTGGCCAGGGAAGTAGGGAGTAGTTAAACAGCATAAAAAGGAAACTTTTCCATGTGCACAAAAAAGGTACAGTAATTTGACACACTGCGGAGGGGTTTGAACCCATGTTCCTCTTTCAATATATAGCGTTGAAACAGTAGACACAAAGACTAGGATAATTTTTGAAAAATGAATGGCGAATATTTTCGAAATAAGCTTGAGTTAGAGAAATTCCAAAGTGTTTTAGTCATTTTGGAACATTTGGCATAAAAAAAGCAAGTTGCAAACCTAAAGGTATCACTGTGTCCACACCATAGTTGCCTTAGATAACCCGGGGACAAGATGCGGTGTGCATGAAAAGTTTTGCGATCATTGACCAGTTCGGTTTTATCAAAAATTTTATTTGCATTTTATTAAATTGAACAAAATACGTTAAGATGCTCTCGACAGACAATATGATTGCTTGCCGATTCAAGAATGTTTTCTCTCAAAAAGTTTTTGCCAACATGTCGGTTGGACCCAGTGCTTCCAGGTTAAATCGTCGACTGAAAACGATTTTTGTTCCCCCGCCCAGATATCGTGATATCGCCAAATATCTACCGCAATCCGCCAAGCAAATCTCAAGTTTCGTGCGCCACGCTTTATTTTGCCTGCTGCGGGAACATTTCACAAATTTTACTGCGTGGTCAAAAAATCCTATTAAATTGCAAGTCTTGACCTATAAGAGCGAAAAGTTGCAAAGTTGCCAACTCACAGCCTACTAAAAGCCTTGTTTGATCCAAAATCGATTGAGATCCTTGAAGAAAACAAGCGTAAACTCCGCTATGATTCAAGGTCGCGTCTTGCACGACTGTGGTTGAAATAACAAACTTTGTTCCTTCTGTATTGTTGTCACTTTCATGATCGTATTGGGATACTAGAGGAAACCATTCAGATCCGTTCTATCAAAATATTGTTATTCAAGGACAGTATTCTTGAGCAATAATTCGGAATCAGAGCATGGACATGGGGAACGCACAATGGCCTGCTGTACCATCAAAAAATTTTGTCAAAATTCATGTACAAGGCAAAATTCACGAGATGAAAGTCCTCGTAGAAACAATATCACTACCCCTCGGCGTTGTCGTTTTGAAATAGACCCTTAAATACGAACTCCTAATCTGGTTTCAGCGATTTTGGCAAAATGGCATTGTGCCAGCAATATCGGCAAACCCAAAGTGTGTCGTGGGTGAACGCAAGTTATTCCATGTTTAACAGCAATGTAAAATAAAAAGTACGCGCTAATATTGACTATACTTAAGTCAAGCATATTGAAAACCTCAAACCAATTTGTAAAGCTAAAAAAAGTGTAAAAGTGGACAAAATAAACACAGAATACAAGACAAGTCTATTAAAAGTAAATTGCAAATATATCTGGTCAAGCAGTTACACGTAAGTAAATAGTCCGACTTTTATATTAAAACATTTTGCCAATTGAATTAAAGTCGACACAAGTTTTTCAAGCGTAATAAAATTATACAACAAACGAACACCTTCTGGCAAAGACTTAACAAAACAATTGACGGCAGAAAATTGACGTCCATCAAATCGTATTTTATCAAATTGTGTTGGTTCAAATAAACGCACGTTAATCAGAAGTTATTAAAATGATTATATTACTTGGCGCAGCAGATCGTGGCGTCGGTAGCAAACACGAAAAATGCCCCTCACCCCGTTTCAACACACGTCTTGTAGCTTTCAGCCATTACCACAATAACTTTCAGAAGACGAGATGCCTGGAGGCTTGCCCCAAAAAGTAATTGAACGCGTAGTCCCCCTTTTGTGATGCCTTGGCAATATCTAGCGCTGTGAGTAGCATATCCTACAATCCAAACACAATTCAAGGAATAAAACAAAAGTTTAATTCTTCCCCTTCGACAGGACCAGACACCTCACTATAGGAGTCTCTGTCGCTTATTTTATTTTGAGAAAGTGCAAGGTTTACGTGCTTTATTTTTACATCGTAATTCCATTTGTTGTAAATTGCCCACTTAGCGTAAAAATTCTTTGTTCATCTATTCAGTTTTGTGTGAGGAGGGTTTTCGCCCGCAAAATAACTACATATAGATAAACAACGAATGTTTTACAATGCCGACAATTTATCATTGATGGCAACCAGTCTTTGAAAAAGCTCAAATTTTGAGAAAGTGTTGGAGACAGCCATTCCATGTATGCAAGTGTACACGTAAACGCACAAAGATACATGAAAAGACTACACACAAACAAACGACTTCGTCGATGTTCCAGCATAACGGACTAGAGCTTTACCCGTGACCAAAACAAAAAACCACATAACTTCACTCACACACGAAAGCGTAATACCCATACACACTTGGACACGTTTAAATACAGATGAATGCACGTGGATATGCCAGTGAACCCCTTTTTACAAGTACAAACGGCACACTAATCTTCGGACACAATCCTTACCTCTGTCTTCCATTTCCAAATAACATATGGTGTTTCGAAATTTGGAAGAATATTTTCATACGGTATGTGACAATTGATTATTGCGTCTTCACCTACTAGAACGGCAATTGTTTCCTCACTGCCGTCTTGTGGGCTTGCAGCAGTTACCAAGGGCAACAAACACACAATCAATTTAAAAACTGGCAACGCTGTTTTGAAAACTTGCTTTGGCGAAGCTTTCCTCATCTGCGTAAAGTAGGAATATTTAATCATATTTTGCAAGAGTTCTCCTCACGAACCAACATTTTGGCGGTAAAGCATATCGAAAAAGTTAAGATGTTAACATTGCTTTCAAGAAATTGGGCGACTGTTGCTGGTATTTTTTTGGGGAGGTTGGAAAAATGAGAGGTGCACCAACTAAGAATGTGTTCTATTCAGATGGTAAGTGGGTGTAGGCCTACCTCGTTGCAAAAAGTGGGTTATACGTGCATTATTTCGCGAGGGGTAACACATCACTTTGGCCTAGGTCAAACTCTACGAAAAATATATCTCTAAATTCAAGGAGGTAGGGTGTGGTGCTGGCCTTGAAGTGTCATAATGCAAAAACTGAAAAACAAGATTTTCTTAATCAGCGACAACCCAACGATGATTCGCTCTTGGTCTCGGTCGATTAGCAATGACTAAGCCTGTTTATTGTTTTTAAAGGAATTTTTTTTATGAGCTAAAATTGCGTCACAGTAGGGAAGTTAAACAATGAGCTGACAACATAATTACTAAGAAACATTGCCAGCAGCAGTGACAACCTAATCGATAAATTGAAAATACTACCGACACTAGTTTTAGACTATGGCTTTTTTATTGCTTGTAACTGCTTTTAGCGATCAAAAATCATCATTGATTGAACAAAATCACATTTTAGCAGCAGTAGTTGGGTCAGTTTCTTTTGGCAGGAGATGCGCTCCGATTGCGTTTGACATGTTTATACTCCGGTCACCGGAAAACCGTTTGTCGATACACATAGAACAACTTTCTGTTGATACCAGCTTCGTAGTTACCGGCACTGCCTGCACAGCGCTTTTCTATCATGGCAGAGCGAGCAGACAGTTGCGGATCGAGACACTGTTGGTAGGAAGGCGAAAGACTAGTTTCTAACTAAACTAAAATCGAGGACTTTTTTTTGAGAGCACCAATGTTCAAAGTCTGAGTTTATGTACTTTCGATTTAAATGATAACAAAGACCTTTTCATGATCAACTTTTTCAAATTTCTGTTTTCGAGCTAACATTCTTTTTTTTACACAAAAACAAATAAATTGACTTATGTAAGCAACACTTAGAAAATAGTGGGGGATACGCCCCCTCAATCCGCCACTGCAAGCAAGCAGGAAAAATTGCCCTAAAGTACCTTTTTCAAGGACACAATGCAGCCATTGTGAGGTTCAGATGATCACACAGATTGAGGAATTCTCTAAGTCAAGGAGTAAATCTCGAAAAATTCGGATGCGGTTGATTTGTGAAAGACAAACTTCTTCCACATTTCACTTTCAATTGTTTGGTATACCACTGCTTAGGTCTAACTGTATTGCCTAGTGTTCGTGGAAACGCGTACGGTTTGGGTACGCCTTTATCATTTCAACGATTTCAAACGTTTTGTCTTCGATATTGATTTTTTCACACTGTCTACGTGTCTATTTGCATATGCGTAAAAATAATGCGCAGAAAACTAGAGGTTAAATTCGTTTGATATAGCATTCTCACTTTCAGCACTTTTCGCAAAGTTATGTAACTTCTCTTTGCCGGCAAATGTTCGAGAAAAATTGTTGTGAAGGAGAAATACCGCAAAAAGTTTACCGCGATTGCTTTTAACAATGTTTTCACATCTCATCAATAATTGTCTGTTCCTTTTGCATATTTTTTTAAGTGCAGCAATTAAAAATAGAGTACACAATATGAAAGATTTGTTAAATGAATATAAGCATGACCGAGCGATTTTTCAAGCTTTTTGACGCAGCCCAGGTGAAAAATAAATTTTTAAGAACTTTTTGGATAAGCAACCTTAAATTATGAGCTATCAATGTTTTTAGGCTAAAAAAAATCTAATTTTAAAAACAACATGCTTTTATACAGTTGGAGTTATTACAATAGGAGTTTAAAACTGGTCAAATAAACTGCGATACAGACTGCGAACCAGAAAAAAATAAGCAGACGATATATGTTGAACATTTTGTGCTAGAACTGAACGTTTTCGGCTCATCAACACGGCCCTCGTCGAAGTATCAAAAATGCTTGTTTACATTGGGCCCTAATACTTAAAAATTAGAAATAAATATGTATATAAAAAAAGTGGTAATGACACATTAAGAGCACACAAGAGACAGAGAGAGAGAGAGGTCCAGTTTTTTAAATTCGGTTTTGTCCGCGTTAACGCAGCTGGCCTAATTCACCTCGTGCTTCTCGACAGTTCGTAAACACCATTACGCCACTTCACGCTGTCAATGGCATCCTCCCTTTTCAGTCCAATCTGATTGGCATGCTCCTCCATTTGTCTCTTCCACGTCATGTTCACACAAACAAGATATATAAGACAAAATAATGTTGTTGCTGACGTCATACACAAATGAAAGTAAAGATATAACGTAGGACTTGCAAACGTTCGGTTCTAACATAAATGTTCACTATGTAGCGTCTGCTTGTTTTTGCTACTTTGTGTTACAAGAAGGGTACCTCTTTACCGAAATTTTATTTTAGACTGTGAATTGTCGGAGACATTTCCGCACCTTGAAGCCACACGCCATTAAACAAATATTGCTAAACGTAGAGCGTTGAAAAGAAAATGTCGGACAAAGATGACATAAGGGCGAAGTGAGAAACTCGGTTGAACTAAAATCATGCCGCTAAAATCTCTGAAGAAATGGCTGTCAAGGAAGCTTGAACACCCTTTTTCCAAATAATTCTATCATGTATCCGCTTATCGTCACTTTAAACTAAGAATTTTCTAGGCCAATAGCAAGCCATTTGATACCTCAAATGTGATACACCTTATTTGCCTAGCGCAAAAATACCATATCAAATTTCGTGATACATAGAACATTGATATCCAAAAATGTCAATGACAAATGCAATTATTATCGAAAAAGCACTCATGTCTCATAAACTTAAACTTAAAATTCAAATATGAACATCGTGTTTGTTACAACACAGAAGGTCCAAGCCTTTATACAAAAACAATAGGGGAAACAAGATGATTTGATCAACACTACCAATCTTTACTGAAGTCGAATCGAAACGCAAAAAAACTAGATTTCCTACGAAGACAATTCTCTCACTGAGTCACGCCCGTAAAAAATATTTAAAATATGACATGGCTTGCTCTTAGAGCTCCAAGTTGACGTCGAGATATACGACAAACGGTCAACAGTAACAATACCAAACTACAAACCACAGTATCCAAACGAAGATGCAAAGCTCACACCTTTTCTAAAAGCGACATTTCTGGATTTCTGGTCGTTGTGGCTGATTAGTAGACATGAATGACTACCAAACTACTCCAATATGCTATTGAAAAATGCTCAGAGCTCTTTGCAGCTAATTGGCCAAGCTAGCTCACGATAGAGGCTACAACGTTGGTTTTCCTGACTCACAACTTCGCCGCAACACAAAGTGCTCCACTTTTATTCTTGCTTTGGACTACACTTTATCCGCAACGATCAATATTACTTTTTCGCGACATGTCTATTTCTTCACAAAGGTTCGGCTAAGTGCAATAATCGTCTTTTGTACTGTCATTATACCTTTGTTATTGTGCAGCATAGCCCGTAAGTGAGTTAATAATTAACTGGGCACTTCTAAATCATTCGTAACTCATTTCGTTGTTTGGTAAAGCTATTTGAAACAATCTCTCCAAGGCCACAGAATCATGAGTCACACAACAGCGAAAAAAGTGACACGAAATCATAATTGAATCGTTTATCAAATTTCGACAATCATATGAAATTCTTTACAATTCACAACCTGTAGCAAGTTTTATAGCCAGCTCTTTTTTCGTTGAAAAATCTTTTTTTCAAGTTAAGAAATCGCCAAAAAGTTTGAACCAATTTGTTTTTTTCACGCTTAATTTAACCAACCAGGTGAAAAGAGTTCACATTGGCCAGCTATGGTTTAGCACAACACGTGTTTCGATACAGTGCGCCGATCTTAAGCAAATTTGTTTTACACATATTTTACAAAATGAATTTCGTGGTTGTTGTGTCACTATCACGCAATTTAAGTAAAACATGGGAAAAAATGAAATCACGAAATGATGTGATAAAGTCAAACATCATTAGGTAGCTTATATATTCACACTCTCTGGTTGCAAGAAAATCTTTGCTAGGTGACTACTTAGAACGGCTTCCGAATTTCAATGCTGCCAGCATATTCACCGCAAACACTGAAATCATAGCACCTTGATGAATCCAGAAAAACTTTACGAGAGAGCGATTTTAGAGTAATTTGAGTGTATTTCGGGAAAAATTCTTCCGTCTTAGCATAGGTTCGTTAGTGTGTCTGTAAATAAATCAAATTTCCGTACCATCTCAGCTCTTTCCAAAACGAAAGATTTGGAAATTTTTACGACATTTCTGCCGAAATATTTGACGGCCCTGCAGAAGCGGTGGCAGCCTTTAGATCCGCCAATAATCAACCCTGAAAAACTGCTCTAATGTGTCTTTCTCAAAAACGAAATATTGCAAAATTGTGCACGTATTCAAGTCGGTATCTCTCGCAGGCACGTTGCCATAAAAATTGGAGAGGGGAATTTTGGCACTTCGCTTGCGCTTTTCTTCAACACCACCAATCTCTACTGATGTAAATCTAAAATGAAGGACTTACGTTCTCCGTTCTCTTGCACCCTGGCTACAGCACTGATCTCTCGTTTATGCGTTAGGCACTTTTTCTCGCAGAATAACCTAATCCTTGTGACTAACAGGGTAATTGGTTGGACAAGGAGAAATAACAAAGAACCTTCAATATTATGATCAAACAAAATTTCATCTTCTTCTGTGTTGGTAAAAAGATCAACCCGCATTGTAAAATTGTTAACTGAAGCACATTTATCATTTTTACTTCCATATTTTCTTCAGCCTGAGTCTTTCTGGCACCTAACAAGTCATTAATTTCCTTTCTAGTACAAAGCAATATCCACTGTGTAAATGCCAATACTATTAAAGCTGCTGCTCTATTAAAAAATTTAAACCTCTTTTTCAATGCAATGTAATCAAATTTGATTTTCAATCAAAAACACTTCTAACCTTAACAAACTCTAAATGGGAGTAAAATATCAGAATCGAACCAGCCCCAAAAAATATAACTACAATAAAACTGATTATGAATTAGCATTCAGCAATTGGGGTCACTTATACTTACCTCGGAATAGGGCAAAAAGCTAAAAGCAGTTTCGGTGATATTCGAATTTACAGCCTCCTAAATACCGGTGATCTAGCCAGCTAGCGGGAGGGTCTGAAGTCTGGCATAAGAGCTTATAAGGTAAAGATAGTCCCATTCTCGATTCGGGCAAAAGAAGGTTTAATCTTCCTTTTCTTGGGCCCTTGGCACTGGTGGGAGTAGAGGCACCTGTTCCTTTGTCTCAGCCGCCTTTTCTTCGACACCTTACCATGTTTTCACGCCCTGGGCAAGGGTTGCGAGCTGCTTTTTGAAATTTCGACTCGGCTGAGATTTGAATTACGGTCTTGCTCCTGCAAGGCCAGTCGCTTAACCACTACACAATCGATATCGAGCTATACGATCTATAAACTCAGCCATCAATCATCACTGATGGTACCACAAAAAAATTGACCAACTGGTAGCTCCTCAGCAGAGACGGATTTAGGGTTCTGATTCGAACAAAATCATTGACTTTAGAAATCTGATTAAAACCTCTTATGGACGGTTTTTCTCAAAAAAAATTCCATCATTCTCAAACCAAACCAAAAATCTGACGCTGTTCTTTACGGTAATCTACCTTTCAGGGTAAAGCCTTGATCACCATATTTTTCATAATTTTATGCCGAAACGGGAAGAATATTATTCAAATTAAGACCGTTCTGATCTCAACAATCGGTTGCTGTTTAAAATCTAGTTTTACTTATGTTTCCAAAACAAAATTGAGAAGTAAAATGTAAGAGTGCATAACAAGCAATAAAATGTTCGTAATGTAGGGTTTAAATAGAAAGTGACCTAAAAACAAAAATATCCTACTTTTTTTCGGCTCTAAAATTATGGTCTTTTAGACTCTACCGACTTTTACAAATTTTAGCTGTGCTATTGCTCAGCTGCGCTAATAGTGGCAAAAAAAATTTAAGAATATATTGAAATTTGGCATAAGAGGACAGATGGATACAAGCAAGTAAAACGTTGACTGTTTTTGTCTTTCAACATAAAAAAACTAACAAAATCGGCCTAGCAATGCACAATTAAACAAACCTATTATTGATTAATTACGAACCCTGAACAACAGGTAGCTACAAGCGATCTAGATTCTTCTCTTGCTACGGGATGAGCAAGGACGTGGTAAGCCTGTAAGCCTCCAAGGGTATAAAACTGGGGCTCTTTCCTATTGAATCAAGACTAGATGGCCCTCAGGGGAGTTGCTGCTCGAATTCCAGACATCTAAATAACATTTGGGGCACCTGTGCTGAGTATATTAGGGGTTGAGTTTCCGTGCCAACGGTAGTCTAGTTAGCCTGCAAGCCTCCATGAATCAAAATGCTTTTTTATTGAAATCCAAGTATCAACAATCTTACTGCATTTTGAACGATTAACCATAACATTTTTAGCATTTCTTCAGACCTGTAAATAGGGCGGCAACCAAAGAAAGGTCAGGGGTAAAATATAAAAATATTGCCTTGTAAATATATGCCACCCCCAGCATTGCAAAGATAGGTTGAGACCTAAGAAACATTCCAGCAGTTAGAATTTGCAGACATTCCAGAAGTTGTAGTTTGAATAATTTATCTTGTAATTATTTCAAATGATGAAATTTTTTGCCTGCAATGTAATAGGACATTAAGTTCAATGAGTGTTCTGGTTGTTGGGGCAAACAAGCAGAAAATACAGACTTTAGCAAGATTTCAATAACAATCCCATCGGCAGCTGTAATCAAAAATATTGTAAGAATTGTGTCGTAAGTTCTTGATATCTTATTGCTTTGCAGACACATTTGTTGCCTATTTAACTGGTAGTAAAATATTTCTTTTGCTTGTGATCAGTGGCGGATCGTGACTGGATTTGCTGGTGGGGCTGCAGACATTCTTTAATTTTTTGCATTCTTTGTCGGCAATTTATTTGCCGTTGTTGAGCTATTAACATCCAATATCAATAACTTACGTAGACTATAAATGTGCAAATTTTTCGAAATTCTGCTCTTTATTAGTTGTGTTCAACCAGGAATTGCTTGGTTTCTAGAATTTAGTAGTCATTGTGCTTCGAAGAAACGTTTTTATGCGCTTCAAAGTCAAAAAGCATCTTTCTACCTCTGAAGTTGTAAGTGGGGTTGTAATTAAAATCTGGATCAATTTCATGATGTAAGGGAATGTACATTGAATATTTTGTTCCAAAATAAACTTGTGAAACTCAAAAGGTTCTTCTCGCTCTTACAAAACACACAGCTCATTGCGCAAACACTCACTGTCGAAGAAGGGATATGCTCAAATATTTCTATCAGCATAGCGGTCGGAAAGGTGTTCTGATAACTTGGAAACTTTGACGCAGCTAGGAGCTGAAGTGCTGCAAAGTGATATGTAAAAGAAAACCGCTCCCTACACTGCACGACGATAACGTCGAATAATTTACATGCATCAGCCGCGAGCTTGTTGATATGCCGTGGAGATTCAGCTTGAGCATAATCTGGTTCTTCAACTTCGTTCCTTATTTTTTGAGCATTTAAAACAAACTCATTGCGGTATGTGCAAAGCTCGGAGTTATTTTTTTTAATTGCAGTTGCCCGTATAGAATGTCGAAGTGAGGCATTATTTTCGCAAAAAATTGCAGCCAAAATTGAAACTCTGGGTATTGAAGAGTTTGCTTGATTCCAACTGCACCAGCGCAAGTTTCTTTCGACAACGAAGTTTCTAATTCATCGCAACATTCAAAATTTTTCTCTTGATTTTCGTAGACAATTGCAAGAGTTCTGCTTTGAAAACTCCATCTCGCTGTTGACGGTGATAGAATTCTTCTGTCATAAACACGTCCTAGTGTAGGTTACCATATCTGATGAGGCAAAATCCCGGACACATTTTTCGGTCATGTTCACACTTTAATTATTATTGGCAGCAGGGTTACCAGAGTTGTAACTTTTGGTAAAAAACTTTTACCTCTTGCTTGCAAGTTTAAAATTTGTCACTTTTGTTACGACGCCAGCAAAAGTTGTTTCTATTTTACTTGATTATTAACATATATTTTGGGCCTAATTTAAGTAAATATTGCTCTGAAATAACGGTTGGTAATATTGAAGCTCGTGTTGTGTTATCCGAAATAGAAGTGTTCTACAAAAAAAAGGGGGTAATCATCTGTCTCGCTGTCTCTAACTATGCTACTCATGGTAAACTCGACCGAATCCGTTCAAACAAACGGACCGGATTTGGCCGGCCACTAATGGTGACCAAACACTAAAATTCCTGACATTTATGCACTTTTTTTGCTGCTCAGATTATTTTGGTTGTTTATCCTCAAGGGTTGTTATGTTACCATATCATTTGTTTCCCTCAAAGCTGATGACTCATCACAGAAACTGGTGCGAGTCCATTTATTTTTCCCGACTTCAACCTTATTCATTCTTTTGTTTCAACGTATAAGGTAAGTTGGATAAGTTTTTTTAAAAACGTGAACTTCTATACAGACCTACACATTTGATTTCTCGTTTGCAGGTGTAATTAATTTTATATTAACGAATTTTCTGTTATTTGAATGAAACCATTTGAAAGCACTGCTATATTTTTAATTTGTTGCGTGGTGAGGCAATAGATTACTATCAAGGCGAATGAAAGTCATTAAAGTTTTATTTTTGTTGATACACGAAGTTGTCAACTCGTTAACAATGAAAAAACAAAATTGCTAAGGCGTTTATTTATGAAGTGAAAGTTGCGTTGTTGATTATCAAGAAGCATTGAAAGTAATATTTTCACTATTTTTCAGTTGCCTAGTAGCACTTGCTGTTTGATATCAATTTTGCATTGTGACATCATCTCGACCCATTATTTTTTAAAACACAGCTTGGTTTTTGAATATTGCAAATACTAGCAGTATGTCAGCCTGTGCTAGAATTTTAAGAGCCAAGAATACTTTTCGAATTCAGAGCTTTGACTTCTACTGCTTAGCAGCTAGTAGTGACTAGTGCAGTGTTTCTCAACCTTTTTCAAGCCGTGGCCCATTTCAAAGGGCCACAAATTTTTGCGGCCCACTAATAAGAACTTTAATGTAATAATTACAATGTCACTGGGATAAGCATCAGATAACATGTCAGTCAAGTTGATCTCCAAAAAAAAAGTTATTGCCTCTCCAGTTTACAGGATGGCCATATGACTGTTCATATAGATCACTATTTTTCAACCTTATTCGGCATGCAAACCCGTTTCCAAAATACACAGAGGTCCGTGGCCCACCCGACATTCGTGCTGTGGCCAACTTATGCATTAAAATACCAAGATGTGGCCCACCCGACTTACATGCTGTGGCCCACCGGCGGAGAACCACTGTACTAGTGCTTCTTTCAAGCAGAAATTTTGCCATTGCAAATATTGTATTCTTTGTGAAATTGCAGTTAAATACCTACTGATTAGATGCATTGACTTTGTAGGAATCCTAAAATGAATCAGAATAGTTTTGTTTGTCGTCCAAGTGGGCTACTCCACAAAATACAGGTGAAATACATACGAGTTGTTAGTTACCTAAATCAGCATAAATTTGATGCTCTAAAAGTAAAATCAAACATTTCAAAAACTGAAATCGTATTTTTTATTTTTAGGTAATAAAAAAATAGCCCTAATTGCTATCCTATTTTTGGCGGTGATCAACCCAATCACATTTCAACTAATTCGGTTCCTTTTTAATTTTCCGTTCAACTAAATTTATTTCAAAATTCTTTAATTAATACTAGGCTCAAAAAACGCAGCGGAAACGAAAACGGATGAAACATGCAATAAGAGCAAGCGAAAAAAATCGACTCAAAAACCAGTTTTCTATTATTATTGTTAAATCCGAACCGAACTTGAACCTTTAAAATTTGATCCTGAAAAATTCAAACCAAAGCTGAACCACAGTTTTTATGAAGCGTTGAATCTGTACCGGAACTGAAAAGATAAGAAATTTCGCTGAACCCAAAACGGAGAGATATTTTAATCAGTCCAACCTGCTGGTTGTTAGACTCAAGTTTGCAGTCAAGATGACTTTTGACTACCCGCATATGAAATGGTAATTAATTACCAATTCAGCACCCTGATACTCAAGATACTGCAGCTGCTTGCAACAATGCGATTGACACAATTGTAAGGTTTGTCGGCTGGTGGTAAGGAAGTCTGTCTATACAAAGTACTGCAGACTGCCGGTGGTAGCTGGCAACTTCATTTTTCATACGACAGTTTGACCAGCAATACCTTTGGGACCTTTCATTGGTACGTTAATTATTTGCCAATTTGCAATTCCAGGCGATCTAGCTTTCGCATGCCGAGCTGTTTCAGCATTTGTGTGTTGTGTTTGCACAGTGTTGGACTGCCCGACTGAGTCCAAATCTGTTTCATTACGTAAAACATTTTATGTAGTGTTATTTAACCTAAATGCTCACTAATACATCAAGAGAAAAATTGAAAAGTTGAGAAATTATTGGCGTTAAGGTCTCGGTATAAAATGGAAGACGTAGATGGAAGTAGTAGTAGCTCTAAAGGCAAAAAGTTTATTCTGATAAAGCGAATTCTTTCTGCCATTGCCCTGTTTCTTTTTATTGGTTTTTTGGTAGCTATTGCTACAGTTGTCATACTGCATTTTACGGCACCGCTAAAGGAAGAGGAAGTTACCAGTACCACAGCAGCTGCAGGTGATTGTATTGTATACATTTAATGCTTGCTTTTGCGTGTATAAAAAGCTGATTGGAAGAAGGTTCAGAGCATTTGCGTGGGAGCCCTTTTCGCAGCAAGAAGAGTCCGGCCCTACATTTAGAAAAACAACCACCATCAATTGTCTTTTATTAGGCGGGGCCGCGGTTACGCCTCAGGTCGCAGCATTGCGTACCCATAAAATTAGTGAGCTGAAGTAAAGAGCCAAAGCCTTGCAGTAATTTATTAAAATTGCAGGTAGTCCTACTCACTGGCGTATTAAAAAAAATGTAGGGGAGAAAAGGCGGCCTTCTTCTAATCAGCTCAGCTTTATTATGAAGCGAGCTCATAAAAAAGGTAAGCTCGTACTTCTTTGGGGGGAGGCCTAAGCATTAAGGAAGAGATACCTTTTTGAAAGCGCGAATTTTGTTCTACAAAGCAAAACAAAGACCATTCCTGGAGATCAACCTTTTGAAAATAAGAACTTCGTCTCCAAAAACTTTTTTTACATTTTTTGCTTCTGTCATATCGTTAGGGAAATGGGCATCGCCTTTCAACCCTTTCCCTCCCCCGAATTAGCGACTGGCTTGGTTATTGGCTTTGAAAAGCCGAGTCCTGCGGGCAAGCACAGCCAGCCAATTTCTACCTACATGTGTGTCACGAATAATAATTTGCAACAATTTTAAAACTGTTATTTTGATGTTGCGTAACTCGAATCTATAATTAGCCAAACTTGTTTACCACATTTTAGTTGTAAGATTGTGGACTGTGACGAAACTTTGGCAGCAAGAAATTGCGCAAAATTCCTATTCATGACATCATAGCAATAACCACAGTTGTTTTTACTTGAATCGTCTGGATCTATATCTACAATGTTTTTCTCTTAGTAAGCACATGACAGAATATCTTTGGAAAGGGAGGAAAGTAGATAGGTTGTGTGATGTGTATCTGCTTATGGTTGTTTGGCGTACAGTTGTTTGTCTTTGGAAGCCGTAAAAGCCAATGGGAACTGATAGCTGTTGTGGTTAATAGTGCAGTTGAGGTTAAGTTTAAATGTGAATATATTTCTTGTGATTTCGAACAAAAAGTTGAATGGAGCAACAGCTGGTAGATTAGATATTTGATAACGAGTTATCAAGATCTCAGTAAAGTTGCCGTCAGACAAATAGTTTGAGCGATACATTACGTCGCCTTAATTTTAAAATGCTATTTTTGAGATAGAACCAAAATTTTGTTGTGTGGCATGGGCTGGCGTAGGTGACTACTTTTTAACTCCATTTGACTATCTCGCTTAAACGACACAAGAAAAGCAGCGTAATCTAAAAAATCCTTTTCAAAGTCAAGTCGAGAAATAAATTAGCCAAATTTATTGATTGTGAAGAGGTTTTGTGCCGTCAATGGCGCCGCTAGACGGGGCAGTCCACTCTGTTTGACACTATTGTAAGGGGTGACACTACTTTGAGAATACCCTCAAAGGGAGTTGTTTTCGTTTCTTTTTTTAGAGAACACATTCAATGGCAATGACATTTTTCTTTGGGGGTGTCACGTACTTTTGCGAAGCCACTGTGCGTTGGACTTATAAATCATATCTGTGTTAAGTAGTATGTCTGCGCAGATGACAGTGCCATCACAACAGCTATGACGTCACCCGGAAATGAAATCATCACTTCAATGGATATATATGAGTACATTCCAGAAGCAAACAGAGATGGGTATAACATACGATTCGCACATGCAGCAAATGAAGAAGAAACCTTGTCGTTGGCATTACAAGGTAAAGTAAGTTTGATTAGGCTACAGTATAGTCAGAACTTTCATTGCGTTCTTATTTCTAAAATTTGCACTTCATTAAAAGACTACGTCTCATAAAATAATGTCCTTTTTGTAGGAAATGTCTTACTGCCAGTGCGACTTACGTTCTTATTTTGTCTAATTTTTAGTGAACACTTATTTCATCCCATACTAATGTGACATTTAAGATTAGAATTCAACCGACGAGTTCGACTGGCTGCTCTTCATTTTCAAGCAAACTATAAGGAGACCTCCGTAAAAAAGCGTTTAGCATGTTATGTATTTATAAACGCCAATATTTGGCAAAAGCTTTTTAAACGATCTTTAAAATAGTAAAATAACTTCTTTAACTATTTTTGTTAGAATAGAATTAGGAATATTAGGAAAAATAGTAGACAAAAATCTTGTTGGTGGTACAGAATTTTAATATAGCTTTAAAAAAAGCTGTTTGAGCCATAAGCTTTTCGTGACCCTCTCATCAGTGGTGGTATCGCGTCAAAAGGGAAGATCTAGACCAGTGATTCTCAAAGTGGGCGAAATCGCCCCCTTGGGGGCGATTTCGAAAGATAAGGGGGCGAAAAAAACGAAGGGGGCGATAGGGGGGCGAAAAATTATGAAGGGGGCAAAAACGCTAATCGATCGCTAACTTTAGCTACTATTATAATACACACAATCAACTGCTTAGTTTCTTACTAACTTCAATTCAATTTTTTAATCGTTGGAGATTGCTGCTAACGCGGGTGATTTTTTTACTGCCGATGGTCGACGCGCTCGGCTACAGTGTAGTTTACTGTCACAATAATTCCAAAACCTATTATTGGCTTCATAGTACGATTGTTTGGCTCAACTATGACGTAAAAGATTGCATTATTACGCTATGGTACCGCAAACTTGCATAATACAAATGTATAACTTATCGGAACTTTCATAGCGCAACTGTAAGGTAGTTAGTTCCACTGATACGACGACTTTTAGTGCATTATCTAATTTCTAGGATAGCGTGGTGGGAGTTTCTGCGAGCGAAAGCTGTTTTGATTAGAAACAAAGTAGCCTAAGTTGTTTTGATACAGCACAGTACAGTAAAGGCTAGCTAACTCGTGCAGATCGTATTGTTTTAGGCAAAACGCTGTTATGTTGTTAACTTGAGTGCTAGATCAGAAAGTGCTGAATTGTTCAGGTGCATTCTATTTTGTTCAAGTCTCGAAATATGTCATCAGCATCATCGGATGAAAGTAGCTCATCCCAACCTCCTGCAAAGTTGCGGAAGATCAAGAAAGTAAAAGTGCGGCATTATGACAGTAATTATTTGAAATTTGGCTTTGTTACTGCTCCGCATGATTCCAGTCGACCAATGTGCCTCGTGTGCGGCTCCATCTTATCTAATGAGGCAATGAAACCGAGTCGGCTCAAAGATCACTTCAAGAGAAAACATCCAAACAAAATTGGCAGCGACTTCAAGAAGCTTCGAAATGAAAAAGCAAAGCAACTTACAATTCGAACTCTCTTTACCAAGACTGGCATGAGACAGGATAAAGGTCTTATTGCCTCGTATAACATCTCTTTGTTAATTGCAAAAACAGCAAAGGCACACACTATTGTCGAAGATCTTTTGCTACCAGCTGCAAAAGAAATCATTGAAACGGTTATGGAACAGAATGCTTCCTCAGTTTTGCGTGCTGTGCCTCTAAGCAACGATACAGTTCAGCGTCGCATTGATGAAATGAGTTCTGATGTGCTGAAACAACTTGTTGAGATTCTGTCCGTGACTAAACATTCACTGCAAATAGATGAATCTACCTCGGATGACAATGTATCGCTGCTGCTGGGATATGTGCGATTTGTGCATAATATGCGACCTCAAGAAGAAATGATTTTTGTAATCAGTCTTCCTACAGACACTCAGGCATCAAGTATCTTTAATGCAGTGAAGAACTTCTATGAAGAACAGGGGATCCCAATGAGGAATATACTGCAATGTGCTATAGATGGTGCGCCGGCTATGGTTGGGAAGCATCGAGGATTTATCGCACTTATGAAAAGAGAAATTCCTGAGCTTATTGCAATTCATTGTGTAATCCACCGGCAGCATTTGGTCGCCCGTAACCTCAGTCCTGAACTGCATCATTCACTCAATATTGTGATAAAATGTGTGAACAAGATAAAAGCTCATGCTCTCAATGATAGACTATTCCGCTTACTTTGTTGTGAAAACGACGAAGATTTTCAACGTCTGTTATTGCATACTGCAGTACGATGGCTTTCAAAGGGTGTTTGTTTGAGTCGCTTTTATGCCCTTTATGATTCAGTTATCGAACTCCTCTCTAGCGTTGATGATCAATTGGCTGAAACAGTGAAACCATTAAAAAATGATATTGCTTATTTAGCTGATATTTTCAATGCCATGAATGAAGTAAACAAAAAGCTTCAGGGAGAAATGATCACTCTTATTAAGTGCAAGAGTGTGATAACTTCATTTATTTCAAAGCTTTCTCTCTACAAACAAAATTTGGGCAGAAACATTCTATATCAGTTTCCAAATCTCAGCGATAATGTTGTTACAGAAGAGGAACGACTAAAATACTGTTCGCATTTAGATACCCTTCTATAAGATATGAAAATTCGCTTTGCAGATCTTGTTGACCTTCATGTTCCAAGTTGGGTACTTCAGCTATTTTGTGCAGAACCTACAGACGTAGAACTTGAACTTCAAGAGCAGTTTATCGATTTGCAAAGTGATGATGAATCCAGGTTGAGCTTCAAAGAGGATCGATATGATTTATTTTGGTGCCAGGTAGCTAGCAAATATCCACTCCTATGGAAAGAAGCTATAATGTGGGTTATATCATTTCCCACATCATATTTGGTTGAAAAAGGGTTTTCGGCTGTGACCCTCATGCTCTCAAAGCAAAGAAACCGCTTATCAATTACTAAGCGAGGTAATCTCCTAGAGGCTGCTTACAGTATGTCAAGACCCGACGCCCGGTGCTATGCAGACAGAAAGAGTTTGTTTACACTCTCAAACTCTTTCGATAATCGTGGCAGTTGGCCTCCTGCTGCGTTTTCTCTAACTTTCGCAATTGTGAAATCTTTCTCTGGTGCGCTTTGCAATACTAGCGCTATCATTGGCTTGTCTTGATTGCCTAACGTCCAAATTATTCACATAAAACACTTATTTACTATAGTCTAGATCAGGGGTGTCCAAACTACGGCCCGCGGGCCAGCTCCGGCCCGCGCTGCCCTTTTTTTTGGCCCGCGGCTCATTATGAAAATATAACGTAATACGGCCCGTTATTAATCTTTGCACAACAGAACTTTGCAAATATAACAGAATTTCTTTAATGATTTAAATTTTAAAAAAATCACCAAACAACGCATGTCGAATTGTCAATTCAGCATTTTCGTGTGAGGTATATTGCTCTGCCTACACATCCACACAAAGGATTCCAGCGCATGCGCCTGCATAGCGCACACCCAAACGCATCTTGCATTTTGCTTTGGAGCAATTATTACCTTTCTTCTTTTCTCTGTTAATTCTCAGTTCTTCTAGTTAGTTGTAGCGTCATAAATACTAAATAAAGAACGATTTGCCAACTATGGTTTTGAGTTGAACTATTGAACTATCAATGATTTTGTTAGCCTGCTAGTGAGTATAGTGATTACAGTTGACAATGGCAGACCAAATAAAGAAACGGAAAGTCGACAGCGAGTGTAGAAAATTTCAGGCAAGGTGGGAAATGCAATACTTTTTCAAAGAAGTCAAAGGAAAGTGTGTCTGCTTGATCTGCAACGAAACTGTTGCAGTGGTGAAGGAGTATAATGTGCAGCGACACTTTGAAACGAAACATAAGAAGTATGAATCCTGTACTGGTGCCGAGCGAGAACAGAAAGTTAAGCAAATGACAGCTACACTACAGGCTCAGCAAAACTGCTTTATCCGTGCCAACAAAGCACAAGAAAGTGCTACAGTAGCCAGTTACGAGGTAGCTCAACTGATTGCTCAACACGGGAAACCTTTCACAGATGGCGACTTTATAAAGCAATGTCTCAATAAGGTTGCAGGAATAATGTGCCCAGAAAAACTGCATGACTTTAACAACGTTAGTTTGTCCAGAAACACAGTTGTGCGTCGCATCGAAGACTTGTCAGCTAATGTAAAACATCAGGTGTCACATAAAGCTTGTGATTTTGATTTTTACTCGATTGCGTGTGACGAGAGCACTGATGCCGGAGACACCGCACAGTTGTTAATTTATTTACGGGGAGTTGATGACAACTTTTGCATTACGGAGGAGTTGCTTGATATCAGGAGTCTTAAGGGTACAACTACAGGTAAAGACATTTTTAAAGCTGTGTCCGATGCAATTGACAAGATGGGACTTAAGTGGGACAAGTTGTGTGGAGTCACAACAGATGGAGCTCCAGCTATGAGAGGCGAGCGAAAGGGAATGGCTTCTATGGTTTGTGCCAAGGTGCAAGAAAATGGAGGTGAGGCTGTTAAAATGCACTGTATCATCCACCAGGAAGCTCTCTGTGCCAAGACAGTCCAGCTTGGTGATGTGATGAACACTGTTGTGAAAATTGTCAATATAATTAGGTCGCGAGGGCTCTACCACAGACAGTTTCAGTCTTTTCTGTCAGATGTTGATGCTGAATACGGGGACGTTCTCTATCACTCTGATGTGCGTTGGCTAAGTCGCGGCGCTGTGCTGCAGAGATTTTATTCTTTAAGGTCCGAAATCGATCAGTTTCTGAAAGCGAAGAACCAACATGTTGATGAGCTAACAGACCCTCAGTGGTTGGCAGACCTAGCATTTTTGGTTGATCTCACTGGTCATCTCAACGCACTGAACAGGACCTTTCAAGGTAAAGACCAGCTTGTATCACAGCTTTATGGGCACTTGAAAGCATTCTGTCTGAAACTCCGTCTGTTTGAGACACAACTAATCAATTTCAATGTTGCGCACTTCCCCACACTGTCCGAAATCAAGTCTGCTTTTCCAAATGCCAACCATTCCGCGCAAAAGTGTAAGTACGTGTCTGTTGTCAAAGCTCTACTGACAGAATTCAATCAGCGCTTCCAAGATTTTTGTGCTGTCGAGTACAAAATCAAGCTGTTTTCAACTCCATTCCTAATGGATGCACAAGAAGTGGAAGAGAGTCTGCAACTAGAACTTATTGAAATGCAGTGTGACAGTTCTCTAAGAAATCAACATCACCTTCTCTCCCTTTCAGACTTCTACCGGAGCTTGGAAAGGACCAGGTTTCCTTTGATGATACGCAATGCAAAACAAATGATGAGTTTGTTTGGCTCAACGTATATATGTGAGCAAGCGTTTTCTCTGTTGACGCTAAATAAGAACAAATTCAGAACCAAGATGACTGACAGCCATCTCTGCGATGTACTTCGCCTTGCAACCACCAGACTAACTCCTGACTTGCCGGCCATCATGCGTGCCAAAGTACAGCATCACTGCTCTCACTGAAGCCATGCTGTTTATGAGCATTTTTGTGTCGTGTCTTAAGTTAAAATAGAAGAGAAACCCGTGTTGAATGTTGTGTTTTCTTTATATTCAGTCAGAAAGCGCATCCTACAAATATTGATAGGCTAACATCACTACATGAGGGATGAGTACGATGTTCCTTTCCTTTAGTTTAGTGACTGGCCCGCACTTTGGTGTATTCTTCTGAATGTGGCCCGTGGTAAAAAAAGTTTGGACACCCCTGGTCTAGATCTTCCCTTTTGACGCGACACCGCCACTGATGAGAGCGTCACGAAAAGCTTATGGCTCAAACAGCTTTTTTTAAAGCTATATGAAAAATGGTAGGTCAGCGGTAGCTCTGGTGATAGTATTTTACTTTTCTGCGCTATTTGTTTATCTTCTGGTTACAGAAAGCAACTGAGCCCAGTATTACAGTAAAGGGGAGAAAAAGCTGAAAAATAAGCTTTTTTATTAGCAAAAAGGAGAAATTCGGGGGTGGCACGCGAAAGCTTTGCATTTTTAACCATACCTCAAGAATCGGAAAAATTAATTACTGTATCAGTTGGTCCTATTCTTGAGGAAATTAAGTTTTTGCCAATTTGTAAGTGACATTATGAAGAGATTCCCTTTTAATAAGAGTCGTCCTGATCCCCAGGTAGGTTTAATCCGACCCTGTTGGCTGCTATACATCAAACAAATTGCGCTCAGACTCCGATCAAAGTTGCCTGTGCCACTAAAACAGCGTTTCTACCACGAGCCATACAATTAATGGTGAGAGGAAAGTCGATGTAAAGCACTTCCCTATAAATGGCGCACAGCGGCGTGCAACTGTGGAGCCAAAGTAACAGTAAACTTTCGCTTACAAGACTGGGATCTTATTACGATAAGCTGGTTTGCGCAATTCTTTGGATTGACCATAAATGTTTCTAATTGGCACAAAGGACTGGTGGTGCAATTCAGGGACGTAGAAATGAGACAGGAAACAGTAACCTCTTCTTTGAAAATGCAAAACAAAGGATAACAATATGTAGCTTGAAATATAAGTACTCTACCAAATATATTTTAAAAATACATGTCTTCAGGCTACTTTATTAGAAGATCCATAAAATTTGAACGGGGATTTTGAAAAAAAAATCTTTTACCCAATTTTCAGCATATTTCCTCATTTCTTTAGGCCACCAATCAGCTTTTCTTCTGATTTAACAAGTTTTTTTTTAATAAATTTTGCTTCTTCACTAGTTAAGAGGTGCATGAAATTAAAGTTAGGAAGTACTAGTGTATTAAAATATCGGGAACCAGTACGCGTTTCCGGCTCATCGCAACACCAAGAATTATACCTGCAATTATACCTTTACACTTCCTTGTCAAGTCAGGCGCCTGGCAAGAAAACTGTGAATGCTAAATTTACGAAGCCTTTGGTCTGACCAGCTCGCAGTTATATCCAAGTCTTAACGAACTTACCTATTGTCCATCTAATCTGCAAGCACTACTTATTGCATCGATATTTGGTCTGTAAGTTACTAATAAAGTTGGTTTCACAGTACGAGAAATATGCTAAAGTAAAATTAAAGGATTTGTGTTTTTTCAAACTTTTTCTCAGTTTTTGTGTTACCTTACTTTGTTAGAAGCCTGACGCGCTGATTGGATGTCATACTAGAAATTGCAAAACTGCGAAAGCGTGACATTGCGCGCGGAAAAGCCGAGCGAAACCGTCGTTTGCCTTCAAGCTCATTGCTTAAGATTCGAATTGCAGTGTAATGTACGTGACTTCAACCGACTGCAATGGCATGTATAGGTGACTACTGATTCAAAGTTCCAACTCCTAAAGTTTTCGTTTATATCGTGGTCGATGAGTAAAACAAATCCCATCATCACCATCAACATTCACATTAATTTACATTTTTACGTAGGTAATGATACTGACGCCGTTGAAGGGGATGTGAATTTGAAATATTACGGGTCACCTTCACAGAAAGACGAAGCGATTATGAATAATCCGCCGGAGCAACTAGCGGATTTGACTTTGGAGGAATGGCTTGATTATGTTATTCCAACAGATAGGGTCATAAAACTCGATTTAACAATTGATGAAGTTGTGCCGATCGTTTTGCAATCACTTCGGTAATATAGGCTACTTTTGTATATCGTGTGATAATACCGATACAATTCGCAAAAAAACGCAATGATTGGAAAATAATATGATTGATTCATCAAAATTTTTCGCATCTTCTGTGAATTGGCCTTTGCTCTTTAATGCTAGCGAATAATCGCTTGATTCTTCAGGTCAGCTATTGGACAAAAGTTAATTCGTAGTTATTTAACAAGTTTGTTTCAGTCTGCTTCTGCGTCTATAACAACAATAATACCACTAGAAGCCCAATAAACCAGTTAGAAGTTTACAGGTTAGGAACACCAGTGTCCCAAGCTTTTTTCCAGATGTTTTCAGCGCCTATATAGTTGGGTGAAAATATAAGTTTGGCGCCTTTTGCAGAGGCAGTGGCCTTATTGGGGAAGGGAGGCTCACTCTTAGTGACGCTATTTTAGAGAGCGACGCTATTCGTTTTGTATTTTCTCAGAAGATGCGTTTGCATGAAGATCTTTTTTAGAGAGAACATTTCTGAATTAAGGTAAATTGTTTGATTTGGCGGTATGCAAAGTCGCCCTGTGTATTATAGCCTCAACTCACGGAGTTTTTCCATAAGTTTTTCCATTTCCATACTTTATATTTTGGCACCACATTAACCCTAGGCTTAGGTTTTCATATTTGAATATACAACAACATTGTTACTGCAGCACCTGCTTTCTCTTATCACCCATACTTTTCAAATAGAACAATTTCTAAACGCACGATTTGTAAGAAGCAACTCTTAAGCTCCCATCAATGGTAGTCCACCTTAATGGTGTGAAGGCGACCATACCTACATAAGACTAATTTGCAATGGCTGTCACTTTTCTCAAGCCCAAAAAGTATATCCCTGCTTGCTTTAGTGAATATGCCGCGTGAGGTTAAGATCATCGGTCGACAACCATTTTCAACCAAAGAGCAATTTGGGCCCGATTTTCACAAAAAAGAGCCCAACGAGAACCGCAAAAGATGTTTTTTGTGGGAATCAGCTTTTTTTGGCTCTAAATCTAATTTGTGATTTTTTGAGTTTACTTTTTTGTAGTAGCGCTATTCCTCACCAGTCATTACAGTATATATTTTCTCAAACCGTAGGGAGCCGCAGGTGGCCGATTTCTGGTCTAAAAGTTCCGTTTCACACCGTACCTTCATTCCAAAGAGGAGAAATAAAATTATCTTTGTCCTTCTAGGCCTCAAAAATGCAATAAACGGCTGTTATTCATGTGGTATTTCGAAAAGATTTCTCCTCAATCAATCTAATCTTTATAAATGCAAAGATTGATGGAAACAAATCGGTAGGTTTTACTTGAAACTTTAACAAGTGAAACAATAGAACAAATATTTCGGCAATTACAAATAAGATTTTTTGCAATTTCAACTACGGCAGTTGCAATTTAATTGGGGGTATTTAGGTTGCAGAATGCTGTGTTTCATGAGAAGAAAATTAATCTAAATTGCAAAACATCAAATAAAACGATTGCTTAAAGTTTTGCTCCACAAGTAGCATTGAGAGTGGGGAGTTGAGCAAGGACCCACAGATCGAGCCAGGAATTTTCTGCTGGGGCCAAATTTCTAGAAATGTCGCATCCCAATTCAAAAACCTTTTGGTTTTTATCCCAATTTTTCTCAAAAACATCTATTTTGGGCTAATATCTGGATGAGTCCGAACAATGTCATAATTTTGATCTCAATATAAAGTGATGCGGTGCCGAAGTCAGTCCTTAAGTGCTCTGGGCTTTATTGCTCTTGTTCATTTTATTAACATTCTTAAACTCGTCGGAATTTCTAAAGGCAACTATCTGTTTGTTTTTAGAGAACGAAAAGCAACTTTACATCAACCGGTGTGGATAAGTGCTGAAGTATTGGCTGGACCTAACTCGAGATTAGATCCAATTAATTTGGATCAATTTATAGATCAGCTCAACGGCCTGTTTCCCAACGTCACAGTTTCTTTGGGTTGGAGGAATTCTGTAAGGTGGGCAATTGAGGCAAATTCGCAAATTTTTTGTTGTTTACCCCTCCCATTCAGTGATGAGAAGACACACCATGAAACGATAATTCAGGTACACACAGCAAAACCGATCAAGATCAGGTTGCGAGAAAGCGGCAGGCAATTCATTCATGAATATAGCTCGCAGTCCAGCAGCCCTTTTTACCAACACGACGAGCTGCCATTGATGGCTGCTCGGAAGTAACCTCGTACGACGCTGGGTGAGCAGCATTACTATTCTGACCTGGTAAAGCGCGGGCGAAACTTAAGTTTAATACAAGGTACATGTATTAAAAAATGCGTAGTGGGGATAAAGTGTATCATTTGATAGAAGGAAATCGAAGCAAGATTTTGAGTTGCAAGAAAAGAATACGCCTTTGAAAAAGTCTCGGAGGATCAAATGCTCTCTGCTTCTCTTCAGTTCTTTCCAAATAGGTCTTTCAATTACCGATTAGAATAGTGATGCTACTTACCCAGCATGTAGTATGAGACTAATGTCGGATCAATATCAATGGAAGCCCGTTTTATTGGTAATAAGGCTGTCAGGATGCAATTTATACTTGTGATTGTTTCGAAGTGGTCAGCCGGTTTTCTGTTCCTTACCGGATTTACGGAATAAATCTAAATATCTGTTTTATGTCTTCCCTTCATTCTTTAAAAGAGGAGAGAAAAGCCTAACAGAACTGATTACTAATGTTTTTGAAATCAGGTGAGTAGAGATAGCTTTTTGTGATATTTTTTTTACGAACTGTTTCTTCTGCTTGGTTGAATTATTTTGCAAGCAATGCCTCGTTGCCCGCTGTTCTTCTAGCTTTGTAAATGGCTCTGAGCAAAGTTGTTTCACAGTATAAAAGTGAGGGCTTTCACATCAGAAAAGAATAACCAATTCGTTTGCAGTTATCTTGATAAGCCGCAATATACGTGGCAGATGATGGATGACATGGTGACGGTGGTGGGAAGATTTTCACAACGTACCACCATTCTTGGTCGAGCGGCCATGATACGAAACTCATGGAACAAATTTCTTTGGTTTCTTGAAGAATATGAAGAGTGAGTTGTGCCAATATAATCTTTATCAATATCTGTCAGCGCTGAATTTATCTATGGATAAACTTTGCCGGGTCTTACTTTTGATTAAAATTCGAAAAGGAAATATCGGAAGTTATTTCAGTTTGATTCTTTGAATTTTTGGAGACACCCTTTTATTAGATTCAAAAATCTCTAACGGCTTTTTTTTTCGGAAACACATCTTTTCTTTGTTCTACGATCCCTGATTGTAATTTCTAATTGCAGCCTCATTCAAAAAGATTTGTAGAGTCTTGCACCTATTTGCTGAAAACTTTTGCATTTACTCCGGCCCTGGGGTCTGGTTAAAGTTTCAGGCGATTCGGTAGGAGCATAAATGCTTAGCTGGTAGTCTTATTCTCATCGAAAAAAATCCTAACAGCTCAGTCAAAAATCTTAAATTTATTTTAAGTCTTACACGCAACTTTATCACAATTTTTTTGAAAAAAGTGGTTGAAGCAAGTTTGTGCGAGTTTCCCACTATAACTGCTGGTTCTAGTACTACAGCAGTTAAAGTTGGATTAGAATCTAAGAAAATCTTTATAAAGTTGTTTTTTTACAGCATTTTCACTACATTTCAGGTGCTCATTGACTGTATACGATCAACCCACGGATGTGGTAAATGCTGAGGACGTCGCTTTTGTACGAGACAATACTGAATATTCTCGAGTGTTTTATGATATTTTAGACAGAACAGCCCAGGATCTTCAGGAAATTCTAGGTATGAAAATATTGCATGTAAAAGCTCTTATTAGTTTAGGAAAAACTCTACGCCAATTCAGCTATAATGTTCAACTAGCGACAAGCGGAATGCTATCTTCACTGGCCTTAAGTTCTTCTTTCAAATGGTGTTACAGCTGTTCTTTTTTCCAGTCAGTGTAGTAAGTTTTATCTTAACGACCTGCCGTCAGGAGCCAAAAATTTTCAGCCTTTTTCTACTGCCACACGACATTTATTTTATTGTAATCTATAGAGATCCCAAATCGTGCTAAATCTTTCTATTCCGGCGGAAATGTTCTGGAATATTTTCGAATTCCTGGAAGAGAAGCGTTGGAAGTCACGTGGGCTCACAGAGTTGTCAACGCAGCTGATCTTGCTTCAACTTTATACGGTTAGGCCTACATTGTGGCAAGTTTTCTGCAGTTAATTTTTTAATAAGTAATTTTAACGAGTACCAGTATATAAAATACTTTAAGTCTACATGCTTTTTTCAAAATGATATTCATCATAACTGAGAGTAGATTTTCATGCTGATCTTTTGAAAGTGATATTGCACTATAAAACGTTTTTTTAATAAACCTTTTACTTTAATTCTGTTGTAGGCAGGAGGTGAGAGAGAGATAAACCGTAAGCAAGCAGGAGAGTCGAGAGGCTTTCCCATCTTATGAATGGGAATAATAGAAGATGCCTTCCAGATGGAAGGAAAAGCATGCAAAGACCAGGAAAAATTGAAAATGTGTAGGAGAAAATCCATGCCAGAGCGAGGAAGATGCTTTAGCATGGGATAGACATTTTTGTCTGAGCCAGTGGCAGTGGACGGGGAGAGGTTTGTTGCAGCCGCGAGTCAGCGGGGAGAAGGGGGAGCGGAAGGACGAATGAGACTCTTCAGGGCACGTGGCTCGGCGGAGCTCGGAAAGGTAACCTCTGGCTCTGCTACGTAAGGTCTTTGGCTGGGAAACAGAAAAGTGGGATCTCAGATAGTTGGCGAAAACCGAAGCCGTCTCCCTGGGAGAGGATCAGTTGGGGAAGTTAGTGGAGGAGGAAGGTGGGAAAGAAGAACCAGCGAAAAAACGAAAGAGAAACTACACAGATTTAGGGTCAGATTTAGGAGAGAGAGATGAGCATGCCGCCTGCCATGCCATGGCTTTGGCAATGATAGACGAGGTATGACGGAAAGAGGAGATATAAGTCTGTCGATTTTCATCACTTCTATGAGCGGCAACAAAAGCCTTACGTTTTTCGCTTACGGCTTCTTCCACTTCAGGAGACTACCAAGCTTGAAGTTGGCGTTTGATGCGGCGGAAAGGAATGGATGATTTGGCTGCATTCAATGTCGGGGAAGTAAAGAGAGCAGCAACAGAGGAAAGAGAGAGTGAGAGAGAGAGAGAGACCAGTACTGCTCTGCAGAAGGACAGTGAGAGTCGAAATAAAAGGCAAAGTCATCCCAACGAGCTTTCTGAAAATAAAGAAAGGGAGATGTTAATAACGGAGGATGAACGGAGAAAGAGAGACGGTAGATAGAATTGGTACGTAATTAGAACCCAAATCCTGAAACACCTCCCAGTAGCAAGAGAAGGCAAGAGAGGAGGGAGCAAAGGAGATATTAGGAGATGATCGACTGCCAGAGGAGTGATGGAGAATAGTATGTCACGGTCATTGAGAGGAAGAAAGTCACGTTAGATGATCCGATCGAATCCTTTTCCCATGAGGGGTAAGAAGTACCTTTTGGGTCCCAGAGGCGGTGATGGCAGTTAACGTTCCCCAAAATAAAGAGATTTCTGTAGGAGAGAAGAATGAAGGGAGAAAAGGAGTCGGTTCTGCTATCCGACGAAGAAGAACTAATAGGGGGAGCATAAACCTTAATCAAAGAGACCGAGGAAAAGTTGTTTAGCGAGATGTTGACTTCTACATAATCAGAGCAGAGGTCAAGCAAAGAAAGAGAAGAGGTAGAAAGTTCAGAAAAGGATAGGCCCTGCCTGACAAAAATGATGATGCCATCGCTAGCGTACTGGTCATCGGGAGAAGGAATGCCAGACCGGCAGTATCAAATTGCAGAGCAGAGAATCTAGGGATCCCGAAAGAAGAAAATGTGTAAAGATTGACGTCCTGGATACATAAAAGGTTAACAGGTTGAGACGAGATAAAGTGTAGTAGTTCAGTTCTTCCTGCGCGAAGATCTCCAGCGTTCTATTGAAAAACCCACAAGGAATCAGGGGAGGAAGAGGAAGCAGGAAGTATAGAAAAGCAGCCCGGAGCATAAAGCGATGGGGAGAGTGCAGGGGGAGGAGATACGAAGTGCACGGAAGGCGAGGATTGAGCAAGAATGCTGTATTAGCAGAGGGGGGCCAGGTAGGACCATGAAGTTATAAAAGCTGGAGGAACCTGTAGAGGAAGACATAATGTTGGTTGATGTGGGATCTCCAGAAGAAGCAGGGAGGGCAACTCCAGGATTGAGAACTTCCCAGAGTTTTGAATCTAGTAAAGGAGAGTAGTGAGCACCTTACATGGACCCATTTGGAGCAGGTGCAGCATTGCACCGACCTACCCCTCAAGTAACATTACCAGCGCACACTAAACAGAAAAAGGCGGGGCCAGGGTTAAGATGAACGTTGCCGCTCGTCAAGGGAAGGAGAAGAATGAGAAGACGGGCAAGAGCAAGGCAGGAGAAGAGAGAAAACAGTCGACGGATTTCAGAGAGGCTGCGTGCTGCCCTTATGCAGTCCTTCAGAGGGCAGCAAGGCAAAAAACAGTTTGTATGAGAGAAGTGCCCGGGGTGACTGGAACCATCGAGAAGGCCAACAGCCATTTTTACCCAACCCAAAGCGTGGTTGAGAAACACACTACCACGTTGAGGCGGCTGTTCATTGGTGCAGACCACTACGCCATCGTGTCGATTGTCAGTATATCTCATCTGTGTGATCTAAACGAGTTACGACAGTAAAAGATTTCGGACTCATCGTAAAACGCAAATAGAAAGGCCATGATGATGTCAAAATGCGGACTTATCAACTTGATTTTACTTCATTTAGCTTTAAGATTCATCAATTGCTTGCTTTTAAATTTATTAGATGACAACATATTGATGTTGGAAACCGACATTCAGCTTTATGGAGCCGGAACTCAACGAGAAAACAGTTCACTTCCAGTGATGGCTCATGATCCACCAGCTTTTGATTACGAGCTTACTTTTGAGGAGTGGATGAAAGAGGTAGGTGTGAGAGTTTAAAAACCATATATAACTACCGAGAGGTATGTGGGCCAAGGAAGACAGGGTGCAAGGTGCATTGTGTACCATAGTTAGGAAAAGCTATTAGTGTCCTTGACCTATATTTAAATAAAAACAATCAATATTTAACCGTTATTATATACGAGCCGGCTCTGCCGAAGTCACCTGGCATGGCTGCCAGCCATCTATGTCGGGTTAAAAATACCAATTGAGCCGCCTGCGCTGATTTACCCAATACCATTTCTGAAAGCAGTAACAAAAAGTTGGCAAAAATATTGCGCCCCTATGCCCCTAATCCCGATTGTGCGCTATGAATTAAGACTGTTCTTGCTCGCAAACTCGCTATTATTTTACAAATTCTATTCGTTTCTTCCAGTACGTATTGGGCACAAAGTCAAAGTTAGGGGTAGGTTGCGCAATGATTTTTTTTCAGTTAAAGAAATAGGTTATTTGGTGGTAGGTTTATTTCACAACTTGGTTCAACTCCTCTCGAAGGGATATTTGTGACACCAAGTTTTTTGGCTGCACCTTTGTACCTTGGTCTCGTAATAGAACACAAGATGCTAAACTTACCCCCCAAATGTGTTGCATGCTATCATCCAGTTGGCTTAATAATCCATTTTCAAAAAAAATTTCCTTCCAAAAGTATGATTGTGTATGTGGTGACTATGATTTCACACAGTGGTATAGACCAGCTGACCTACTTTTTTCTGTAGCTTTGATTATCATAAACTATGCTAATGATACCAACCTCCCTACTTATCAATTACGACTGCGCTTACTTACTGTCTCTATTCTCAGTAAAAAACAAAGACTTCAACAACTTAAATTTCGTGGAATGAATATGATAAAAATTTTCAGCTTGATATTTTCAAAAATTGTGGTTGCTACGAAATTGAAATTAGATCAAACATGTCATTGTAACCGGACATGTGATTTAATTTTTACGAGCTTTTCTACAATAATTGGGGGCAAAATTATTGTATTGGTTTATTGGTCCATGTGACTCACTGAAGAGCTCACGTCAAAAGTTTACATCTTGTTTCACTTTGCTACACGCGATCACTATGCCTGAAGAGCTAAGGCTGGTTTCCATTAGGCGTAGATCGCAGGCGTAGCGTGAAAAATTCTTTGTTTCTCTATTTAGTTTTATGCGCGGAGCGAGCGCTCCGCGCATAAAACTAAATAGAGAAACAAATAGAAACAAATGGAAACCAGCCTTTAAGATCAATCAGACGCGAAACACAACAACACAAAAGTATTGCAAAGGAAAGCCATCTACAGTTCAGCTATTGTAATTTTTGTACTTGCGATTGCATCATCAAACAATCAGATTCATACCGGTATGTTAGCCCTGTCGTATATGATTTTACTGCAGCAGGCAACATCTCATCAATATACATTTTCTTTCACAACAAAAATAGGTAATAAGTGCAGTTGCTGCTCTTTTCATTGAATCGTAGCAGACAGCAATACGATGTGACAGAAATTTTTTAAAGCGCTAAAGAAAAAATAGAGAAAAACCTTAAAAAAGAGTTGCTTCTTTCGTTGTCAAAAAACTCAAATCGCTATATAATTTTTCGTATCTCAAGCAGCTGCTTAATATCTTCCGAAAAAGCTTTCAATCGCATTTCTACGGTCATCATTATGTTGTAAAAATAAAGAAAACAAAATTTGCAGTTCAGCATTGATTCCAAAATCATTTTAACCACCAAAGGAATAAAATTTTTGGAAGTTGGAGGGTTGGGGGCTGGCTTGTTTTGAGCAGAGAACCGTTTTCCTCCGTCAAGAAAAGCAATTTAAAAAAATTTAGTTCATATCATGACATCTTCGTGACGTCACCGACCCCCTTGTTACATTCAACTCGAGGCAGTAATTAGTCGTGCCAAGTTTTATATCTTTGCGCCCAGCAGTTTTGGATGAGTTGAAGCAAAAGCATACGGTGTACGCACATACAGGCAGAACTCTACTTGCGAGTATGGGTGATGATGCCTTATTGACAACGCAAAAATTCTATCTCAGCGACAAAAATTTTGTTTTTTCAAAGCACTTGACAATTACCCATGTACTCTTGGTAATAATAACACCATGCAACAATTTTTTTTCTTGTTTCTTGGAAATAACACCCAGTTTCTGATTTACTATGCTTGAAAACACCCAAAAGTAACTATTATTGCCTTGAAACTTTGGGTTTGCAAAAAACTTTTGACTTTCACAATTTTATTCGTTATATCTACTATTTTTGTTACCTAGTTGGGTATTGTACAGCCAATAAACTCTTTTTAGAGTTACAACTTAAGTTCTCATTTATTGTAGGCTAACAAAGTCTTGAAAAATTGTTCTATGACTGCCCTTGGTTGCCAATATTCAGCCGATTCCTTCTGCTATGTGTCTGGTGAATTTTTTGCAGAGAAAGCCAAAAAACACTGTTTGAACAACTGCATTCGTGCAGAAGAAGCCTATCTTGCTCATTTCGGAATGCCAGTTGGTGACCAGAATAAACGTTGGGCACCGCATATCATCTGTGATTAATGTCGTCGCACTCTTGAAGGTTGGTTAAGAGGTGGGAAAAAAGAGCTATGCATTTTGCTATTCACCGTATCTGGTGTGAGCCTTCATATCACCATACAGATTGCTACTTCTGTATGGTGGATCCAACAAAACGAAGAAAAGAAAGGAATGCACCTCCCATCGAGTATCCTGACATTCCATCGTCTATTGCACCTGTTCCTCATAATACCACTGACCTGCCTGTGCCACAGCCACCCTCAAGAGATCAATCTTGTCCAGCAGAAGCACGTTCTGAAGATTCCGAAAAGGAAGGTGCTTTATCACTAGCATTTGTTATGTGTCATTCACGCCGATTGGGGAATAAAAAATGTCTCTATCACTCCAATCAAGAAGACAGCAATGACCTCAATTGAGAGATGGCACTAACAAAATCCAATGCTGACCTTTTAATATCCAGGTTGAAACAATGGGACTTACTTGACGATAGCGTCCGTATTACTTCCCAGAGGAAGAGGCATTGTGGTTTTTCAACGTTTTCTCTTTTAGGGATGTTTTGTGCTACTGCCATGATACAAGAGGGTTTTTCGAAGCTATAGGGATTCCCTGCAATACTTCTGATTGGCGACTCTTCGTTCACAGCTCATCAAGAAGTCTCAAAGCTGTCTTTCTGCACAACACAAACAAGTGCCCCTTCATTCCTTTGGCTCATTCAGTGCAGATGAAAGAGAATTACGAAAACGTCAAAATTCTGCTAGGTATGTGCAATACAGTTGGGAGGTCATTGGCGATTTCAAGATGGTGGCCTTCTTAATGGGGCGCCAATGAGGCTTAGTAAGTTCTCTTGCTATCTCTGCCTTTGGGATAGCAGAAATACATCCCTTCACTACAAGAACAGAAATTGGCCTCCTAGGTCCTGCTACACTCATAACATGAAGCAAACACCGTTGGTGGAGCCAAAGAAAGTGCTACTGCCACCTCTCCACATCAAACTGGACCTCATCAAGGAGTTTGTGAAGAAGTTGAACCCAGAAAGTGATTTGTTTAAGCACATCCAAAAGTTGTTCCTGAAGTTGTCAGAGGCAAAGATCAATGGTGGAGTTTTTGTAGGTCCTCAAATGAAGCGACTTATGAAGTCCGACAGTTTTCCTGGGAAGCTATCTGCGGTTGAGAGAAGAGCTTGGAAAAGCTTTGTCTCTGTGGTTGAAGGTTTCCTTGGAAATTACAAGTCAGATAACTTTAGAGAAATTGTGGAGGAACTTGTGGATGCATATGAGAAGATGGGCTGCAGGATGCTGCTAAAGCTCCATACTTTGCACTCTCATATCGATGAGTTCAAGGATAACATAGGCAATTACTCGGAAGAGCAAGGCGAAAGGTTTCATCAAAATGTCAAGTCGTTTGAGGTACACTATAAAGGCCAGTACAACAAAAGTATGATGCGGGACCACATTTGGAACATTGTGCATGAAAGTGAATTGATGTACAATCGGCAGTCACGAAAGAAAACTTTTTTTTGATCAAATTGTAATATAAGATGATGATCAATTTCGTTAATTTCCTTTTGTAACAGTTTAAACATTCTCTCTTGGAATACTCTTTATCACATTCAGTATTGGTAGAATTACGATATAGGCTATCACGTTTAGCATTTTCAGTCCCTCCTCACTCACCCAATCATTCCCTGTTTAATTATATTTACAGACAAAGTGTGAAATACGCAAAAATTGTTGCTGTAATACATTTAAAACTGACAACAAGATCAAATGATAGTAGACTTAACAAAAATTATTTCGTTTTAATGCAGGTATTGGGAAAAACTCAAACCTATATGCAAAATTAGCGAAAAACCCAAAAAATTGATCTAATGAACTTAGAGCCGAAGTTTGAACTTCGCGAATGCTCATTTTTATTTATTCATGCTATAAGATAACAGAAAAATATGGTTTTAACGCATGGACAAATTTTGTGTTACGCGGTGTAATCAATCAAAATATTTTCTAACAGAGTAAAAATGTCTACGTCTTGCAAACACATCAGATTACGCCACTAGCTGTGGATGCAACCCAGTTTTGATGCCAGTGACCTTGACATTTTTGGCTGTAACGCAAGCGTTTTTGCACCTGCCCGTCGCTTCCACATCAAAATAATTGTAGAAATATAAAGTTTTTTAGCAGCAGCACTACGATGGCTGGCAAAAATTGATTCGCTGTGGTTAGGTGTTGCTGGTCTCAAGCGATCGATCACAAACCGCGAACGAAATGCCTGCATAGCTTCTGCGTTGTTGTGCCCTTGAAAGAGGCACTCAACAGTAATTCACTTTCTTGGTTAAGTTATCGCTACTGGTAGTGGTAACAACTCCGAAGCACGTCTGTAATAGTTTTCTCCATGATATAACTATTAACGTTTACGTTCCACATTATCGTAACAAAATACATACTAATGTAGGTAATTCAGAGCAATCAAACCAAAGGCATTAAATTGGATTTCAAAAGTATCGGAGCGTTGGAAGCAGCTTTGCCTATTCTTCAAACTCTCAAACCCCTCGTAAGATTTCCTATTTGGATAAACAGTGACGTTTTACGTGGTCCCAACTCTGTCACTCGACCAAGGAACGCAACGCAATTCTTTTCTCTTATTGAAGACCTCTATCCTGATATTACCATATCACCTGGTTGGACTACGAGTAAGTTTTAGTTTCTTATAAAGTGCTCGGTAGCAATTGAGCGGTATGAGGAGAACGGATACTTAAAGTTGATTTCGATGAAATATGTTGGGCTACCGTGCTTTGGTCGAACACTTAAATAGCTTATTCGTGGCACCAAAACTCTTTGTTTTATACAACTCCTCTTCATCAGCTCTCTACCACACACATACACACACCGAAAGATGCTCTGTAGTAAGCTTAGAGTATCTCATTAAAAGTAGCTTATTTGCTAAGATGTTGCTTCTGGGTGTCAAAGTTTTCAAAAAGTTTAGAAGATAGAGAAGAGATTTTCATTCTGTGTTTAATTACTCACGGTAATTAAAACCGTTGTTGCACGACAGCTTTTCGACGAATCGGAAACAATGAATACTACACTCAAGATATGGTTGAAGAAATGTATTCGTATTGCTCCTCAATGCGACAAGCAATCACTTTCCCAGTTCGAGCCTCTCTAGCTCAACCTTCTATTGCTCAATTTAAGTGGCTACTCTCGCATTCCAATCGGTGAGATTTTAAAGAAAAACTTACTCGAAAAAGTGATTTTTTTAACCTAAGCTATGACAGTTATTTGCTGTTTTAATTATTTGTCAAAGTTGAAGGAACCAGAAATACTAATGGCTTGTTACAAGTGTATGCTGTTATCTACGTAATTAAATAACACCCAGTGGGACTGCAAGTAACATTTACTTTCCAACATCAAGTGTCCTGCAGCAAGGCGAATTCAGAGGAAGTGACCGGTGAGGACGTGGGAGGCAGTAAAACCATCAAAATATTTCCGTTTTTTTGGAGTATCTCACCAAGGTACATGAAAGTCTTTTTCTAAAGCGTACTTTTCCATAACTCAAGCAAGTAGCAACTGTGAAAGGTTGACTATTGTTGTTACTGTAGGTTACCAACCAATGACAAACAAGATTCGCTGTATTTCTTTGCAAACAGCGCTTTTACGATTGCTTATTTGTTTAACCTTAAGAAGGGTCTGGCGTTTCGTTTGCACGTTTTTACTAAAATTCATGTAATGCAGGTATACACTGACAATATGGCATAGTACTTCAGAACTTGTGCTTATCAGTGACTTACTGGAAGTCTATAACAGTTTTCCTCCCAGCAAAATATATTTTGATCTCCCGGAAGAGCTCATGAATGAACTAAAAGAAGCAATCAAAAGTTCGAAGCAAATTAATTAACTTGGTTATAATTTTCAAATGTTGTATGCCTCTTTTTTGTTACATTTTTGGAGTTTTTCGTTATTTTGTTGTGCCGTCAAAGGTTTTTGTTCTGAGTTAAAAGAAACTAACACGGAATTCTTCGGGAGATTTCACAGGTTCGTTTGAGAAATTAAAAGCCTTCGCTAGGGGTTAGGGTACCGGTCCAAGGCAAAAGTTAGGACCAGCATTTGTCTTGGTAGAATTGGGTCGAAAAATCTTTGAACCGGTGGTCAAAACAAAACCATATCAAACAATTTTCAACCTTTTCTCAAAAGAGCAAATCTTCTGGAAGGCAGATAGAGGGTGCTAAAGGTGATGCCATTTTGTCAAATCTTTGTTCCACTCGAACCTGAAGCAAGTTGAGCGCTTAGAAAAAAATGCCAAAAGATAGCAATACAAGTTTAATCCCGCATTTACACGAAAGTACTCTAAGCTACAAATTTTGAAAACTTGCTAATAATCAATCCGCGCGAGTTCAAGGGCTTTTGCACGCTTTAGTATTATTTTTAAACGGGCAGCTTTATTTCGGTGGTGCTGGTAAAAAGTAAGTAATGTAAAGATATTGGTTACCAATAGAGAGATCATAAGCTCAACTTCCGAAAGGAAGCTACGTTGTGAGTCAATCTGTATACGGCGATTGCAAGTGGTTCTGGATCATCCTGAAAAGAAGTTTCTAGCCAACATTATTCTTTCTACCATCAGTTTAGCCCAAGAATAAAGTCGATTTAATTCAGAAGCAGAAACAGAAAATGTGGAAATATTTTGCACATTGCCGTTTCTGTGACTTGTGTAGGTCGACTTTTAGAATAAAATAAATGTAGTTTAGGTTATGCCCAATTATTTTTTATTAGGATGTATTTGTTCAAAAAGCATAATGTTTGTTTGGAGGAAAACGAGCCCACAAAGTAAAAGGCTTAGCATTTTATCTGTGTAAATAACGGCAAACTGGCTGGTGAGAAATGCAAAACAGAATCGCTTAGTATAAACTTGAATGAGCGGAAGAGGAAGGATTCTTTATAACGTCAATATTTTTTATAATTAAATCGTGAATAGAGGAGTAATTGTTCCTGATGTCCATGATCATAAGCCGTATGCTAACAAACTGCTTCTCATCCTCTTCTGCGATGTATCGGTAATAGTCGATAATGTACGGGTGTTGGACGACTTTCGCCGCGGTCTGTAATACATCATCGGTTAGAACAGTGAAGCTACTTACCCATGTCTTCAGAGACGACTGACACATGTATTACCTATGTCACTGCTTACCCATATCTCTAACTGCCGTCAGAGACTGGTACAAAATGCTGCCACTTTTTCCTAACCTGGTTTTGATTAGGTTCGCGTACTGAATGTGGACAGCCGTTTTATGTAGTGCCTCTATGTCAAAGGAAAAGGGTAAACACACATTCAGATCGATAATAATATATGAATCAACTGAAATTCTAGCGCCTAGCGTATTGCCATCAGCCGTCGTCAATAATCTGCCCTTCACTTTTGTTGTAATTACCTCACCCTTTCTTTGTTATGGGGTAAGTTTGGAGGGATATAGAGCTATGTCTGAAAACTTTATGCGGCCTGAACCAGAATCCGTATAAATTGAGAAAGGTTTTTGTGTCATCATAAAACCATCAGTGAAAGCAGATACTCAAGCATATCGTATTTTCTTCCTACCCTATCTTCTTATAGCTCCTAACCATAAAGCCGAACAGCTCCCCAAGGGCCATAAATAACAAATTTTGTAGCAATTCCTACAGCCTGATCTACATTAAGGCCAAGCATGGCTTGACTCTATGTTTCAATTTCGCCTGTCGCAAATCATGCGCTAATTGCGAGTGACCCACAATAAAACGAATAAAATGCCCCGTTTGGCCTCAGTGTAGACCAGGATAACACAAAAGAATATCGAGCGAGTTAACATAGCATAACAGAACGTAAAAAAACAAGACTATTATAATGCAACAACGCCTCTTCTCTAGAAGACGCAATATAGTCTGGTTAGTGACTTGATCCAAAACGATTAAGGCAAGCCCCAAAGAGCAGGTATTTTAAACAGCAAATGAAAAGCTGGAAGCAAATCACATAAACCCACCTTTGCCCTACTTGAAAAGTAAGACGACATCTGATTCAAGTATCCAGTAGCTTGGCATTCTGCTTCCTGTATTTCATTAACTGCTTCTTCCAGCACCGACCTACCAAAATTACTTCCATCTTCAATTTTAGGCAGCAGCAGAGTTACCTAGTAAATTGAAAGTAATTCTCTTTGCTGCTATAAAACCTGAAATTTACACCAGAAAATCATGCTCGACTGGAAACACAGCAAGGACTTAGAGCAAGATAAATTCAAAGGAATTTATTGTAGTAGCCGTTTTTTTTTAGAAAGTTCTTTACATTTACCTTGTAATCAAACAAAAATGAATTTTAACATTTCTCGTATTATGGATCTTTCCGTGTAAGGCGTTGAGCTGCCTCAAACGGAAATGATTTTCTAAATCATAGAGAGGTTTTTACCGAGTTAAATTACTGAGTTAACCCGTTTTTCCTGGCGGTACCACGTGGTACCACCTTATTTGCCAATAAACAATAAATTCTCAGCACGAATTAGCTGTACCAAGCTTGTTCAAAACATATTCATTAAACGTATACTGTAGAACTCTTAGCTCATGTGTTAGCAAGTTTCAAGGTCATTGTTGCACACACACCTGAGCAGTGTCGTTGGTCGTCCATGGTGAACTAAAGCATTCTTGCTTAAAGATTGCGGCGCATAAAAAGGAAGTTACAATTAGGTTCTTGGTTATTTTTTCTGTTGTTCTCGTTGATATCTTGATTGAATAGATATTTAATTGTATATACAGTGGCGCCGCTTATTATGACCACGGACAATATGACCAGCCGCTTATTATGACCAATTTGGCACGGTCCGGAATTTCTCCATTTAAAATTCTCTGTTTAATATGACCAAATTTCGGATAATATGACCAACATTTTCTCCATCTTTCTTGTTACAGTACAGTATTTTTTTCCCACCACGCACTTTTAACTTCGCCTTTTCAACATATTGTTGCACACTGTACTAAATTTTACCGTCACTTGTAGTGTTAAAGTACTGTACTTTGTTTTACTGCCAACGTCACACTGTTACTTCGGGTAAACGATGAATTTGACGGTATTTGGACTTCTTGTGGCTTACGGCCTCGATTTAGGAGCTGTTATGGCGGCTTCGGTTTTTATAACCATTCGGATATTATGACCAAAATGGTCTGGTCCCAAGGTGGTCATATTAAGCGGCGTCTACTGTATAGGCATACATATAGAATTAATTTTCAAGACTCTGAGTTTTATAGATGAATTTCGTTGTGTGATACCATATGGTACCGCTAGGAAAATACGAGTACGAACTGCTTAGTAGCTCAACTTTTGCGGATCTGTCTCCGCGAATAAAATTTTGGACATCCTCGTGGAAAGTGACGATGAACATGACATATTTACAGAACCTCCCGAAATTCGTGATCTCACTGATAAAGATTCCGGTGATGAAAACCTAGATGGTGAATACAATGTTGACAAACTTTCACGTAGACAGCTCTTAGCTTCTGCAGAACAGCGTTCGCGAAAGAAACATTCAGAAGACGATCCAACAGATGAGACATCCCTTGAGATTAGCCAAAATAAAAAGGGAAAGCGGAAAGGAACAACTAAAATTACTTCGACAACAAATCAAAAAATATAAAAACAAATACATTAAATTGGATAAAGGAAACAACTCCAACACTTTGCGGAATTTTTCCTGAAGAAAATTACTCCCGTTATAGAGACTTTTATCTTATAGAGACTGGGCAGAAATCACGTCGCGTCAGCACCGTTCGCCGGCCTTCGCGCTCCTCTGTTTTAATTAAATAGTCGGATTCCTCTTGTCCGTTTTAAGTTCACGATTCAATGCATTTTGTCCGCACTACCGCCGAGCGTCCCCCGGCGAGTGGGGGCTTCTCTCCGCGCGCGAGCGAAGCGGGCGCGGCTCTTCGTGCGAAGCCGATCTCGAGAACCAATTCTTATTCCGAAGGTATGGATCTGCTTTGCCGACTTGCTTTGTCTGGAGAACGAGGAGAAATGTGTCTTTCATGGGCGCGTTTACACTGCTCCAAATGTGACGTAGGTTTATGCATTTCATGCTTTCAAAAATATCATATTCGATAATTTCTAAATTGTATTAGGTTAACCCATTAAATCCCAAGTATTGAAGCCGTAAGATTTTAAGGTAAAAGTTTTGTGTGATTAGTTTATTTTCTTCAAAATAACAATTTTAGGGAAAAGTTTTTGGAATTTCTTTGTTTATTTATTAAAAAAATTGTGTTCCCATTTGGGAGGTCGGGATTAAGCTTTTTGTTAAATTTTTGTATAATGGAAAGGTATTGTTTACTCGCGAAAAGCAAGCAAAATTATTCCCCTTTATTGTGATCTAATACGAAAATATCACTTGTGGAACTAAAACTGCTTGAAAAGCAAGCACAGTGTAACACAATATAATGAAAGAAATAAAAAAGAAACAAGAATGAAAGAAAAATGTACGTAGAATAACAGCAGAGTTTACCCTAACCTTGCAAAACTGTTCATAAAGCTGACATGAAGAAGTTTTCAGTTAGTGTCTGAATGAAAGGCTTCAGCGCAGCCATGGTGAAGCAACACATCGCAGAGCTGACACTTGCTTCTGGTATTGCTTCTGCACTGCTTGCATCTGCCTTGTTTACCAGCTGGAATGCAAACATGCAGCGTCCCTGAAAGGTGGATGGAATCCACCGGCATTCGACTTGGCCCTGGTCTCGCTGGAATTTTTCCCAGTACGGTTCGCACGATCTGTCTTCTGAAGTCGAAATGTTTGAGAGTACCATCCAGAACTTTATGTATTCACCAACCATCCACCACAGACACGTTCAGGAAATTTGCAAACCGACCCCACCACCACTTCTTGCTGCGCAGCTGAGGTCTATAGTCACTGATAAAGCGATCCAAGAGATCCACCCCGCCCATGTGTTTGTTGTAGGCTTTGACAACACGTGGCTGTGAAATATACACATGACTTCTCTTGGCAGCAGTAAATCTTCGAGCCACACTTGTTGGTTCTGCTTCCTGGAAGTTGCTTGCTAAGCATACAGGTCGGTTATCGGATATTGCCTAGCCTCAACCTCCCAACGTTCCCAAATGAGAACATCAACATAAATTACTAAAAAAAACTAATTAAAGATTATTTTTTCAATTTGAAATTTGGCATGGCTATACAATGAAAGGTAATAAAAAGAATCCAACACGAAATTGTTAGTGTGATTGAATGATTCATGACAAGAACACGAAATCTAAAGAGACCCCAAAAAGTCAATTTTGGCTTGAACTTTGACCCCTCCACAAAGTCACATGCAAAATATAGAAAAAAATAAAAAGGTCGATTATGCTGCCCAAACCCTTTTCTCTCACTTTATTGTATATAAAAATGAATATGCTAAATTGTAGGTATCAAAAAACGCAAACGAAAATATGTTCTGATTTGGGAACATGGGGAGGTAATGGCTTAATGATGGGATTTAATTTGTGTTTGAACGAATTTCAGTTTAAAATTCGGAGTATTATCTTGAATAAAAATATTTAGTTTTATTATAAAGAGAAACTGTAGTTTTCATTGCATTTCATAATTTTTGTACTCATGTTGTCAAAGTGGTACTATATGGTACCACCCAATTTCTCGAGAAAAAACGGAATAAAAATAGTTTTTCTTCATAAGTGGTTTGATTACATCGTAATGATCATACAATATTAGTTTCATGATATTTGAGAAATTTTTCTTTTCTCAGAAAAAGCGGGTTAAATTACTGTCTCTCTACTAAGCAAAAATACTCGATACGTTAATGCTCATCACATACACATTACTTTTTTTAGAGACGAGTCTGGTGGAATGTCATACAAGGTGTGGACGGCCTCTTTCTATTTAGAAAAGTTATTGCTTTTATTACCGCCGGCCCATTTTCCCCACTGGAAGAAGCACTGCCGTATATGATCCAAGAATTTATCTGAGATTAGCCCTGCTTAGATAGACCTACAGTCTCGTACTCACCCACATTCTCAAGGTGTTACAATATTCTAAGATTTCAATAATTTCGCTACAAAGTTTGTTCGCTGCTTCTACAATTGCCCGATTGCTTTTCACTCTTTTGATTTTTCCTGTTTGCGATTTATCAATAATTGATTTTTCTGCAACTTGTTCCTCGATGTTACCGCTGCTGTCAATTCCCATACTTGACCAGCTGCATGTCCATACGTCTTTAATACGCCTCAATCCGAAAATTGAATGTTCCAGCAGTTTATCAAGATCAGCAACCTTTTTCGGCAAAGTTTCATTAACTATAGTATCCGATGTTGCAGTAACATTCTTGTTGAACGTTTTCACGTACTCCATGACAAGCTCTATGCAAAAATGTCTGCACTAAACCTCGATTTTTTTTCAATTTGTGATCAAAGCAGTAACAGACTTGTGATAAGATTATTTAGCAACGGCACAAATTAAACAAGTGACACTCAAAGACGTCACAAAGTAGATTTATGAAATCACATGGAATAGCGGTTGTCACTCACAAATGATTTATTTCGAGAAACGATTTACTTTGGAAATGCATTGCAGTACTACCTTGATGACGTGGTTTTCCTACATCATATGCGTCACAATTTGTATTTTATGGGGGCTGACGGAAGAAAGAGTTTTTCTTCTCTTTTGAACATCAATTTGTCGACAGCAACTGCTTTGCGCATTTTGGTCAGAAAACCAAGGTAAAGACCTATTTTTTGATGATCAACTTTTTGGAAGTGATTATTTTCGCTTTGGAGATAAGTTTTTTGAAATTCATGGGTGGCAAGTGAGCTGAGAATATTCTGGGGGGGACAACTGCAGCCCCAAATCTGCCCCTTGTTTTATGCCTCAGGCGTTGCAAAAATCCATCTCAGTGGGCCACTGCGTAAAATGGTAATGGCGGTGAAAGCCAGGAAATGCTATTTTTGTGTTTTTTTTCTGTCGAGATAAACTTCCAAAAATTGATATTTTTGTCCTCTTTCAAGTTGAAGATCTTTTTATTGGATATCATCTTAGTAAATTCAAATTTTTTAAGTATCCCCTTTCAATGCTGCTGGTAAAACCATACGAAGTCAAAGATGCCGATAGTGACTTTCGAAAAGTTAAAAATTATTAAAAATGATGTTGGTGCTCTAGGGGCGTAATACAAATGGGTACCCGGAGCCGTGTGTTAAATTCTTCTACTATTGATAGTACGTCCGCTTCGAATGTAGTAGATTGATAATTTACACCTCAACTAAGCCATAGCAAAGTCTTGCAGAGATAACATTCTCACTCTCCCGCTTGGCGATGAGGTTGAAAGAGGTAGTTTGGAGAAAAAACAGATAAATTTGCTTGTTGTGGTTTTGGAAAAAAATGCTTAACGGCATTCGATCGCCATTCCCTGGAAAACGGATGGTGGTTCTTAGCAGTCTACCCGTTGTGGTAGCCCAGTTTACCAAAATACTAGCAAACAGAGCATGAGCTCATACGCGGGAATAAATGAATGTAGCTCACTAATCGATTTACAAGATATATCAGTATCACCGATCCGTATCGCTTCGTAATCGGTTGCAAGCTCGACTCTTACAACGAGCAATCAAACATTGCTTTGAATGTGCATAATCAAGCAATACCGATGTTTGGCTCTCAAAACGAGTTTTTTATAGACAGGATTTTGACTTTTGAAACCTTCGATTAATTCCAAAGGATATTTTTAGGGGCCTTAGACCAACATGGCAATGACAATTTACTTTATGGTATAAAAGCTTTCTTATTCTACCAACCCACATGTATATCCAGTTTGCGTTAGACCACTTCATGTAATTATTTTTAGCCTATTCTTATGTGGCAACACAATGTTTTACTACATCTTGATCCGAAATGAACGCTATACTTTTGTTTATTCTTTTTGATGGAATCATCGTTGGTTTTTTCTATCTCTGAGCTATGATCACGTCAATGCCAAATCGTCGCGCATCACCTCATCATGACAGAAACCAGAGTTGAGCGAAACAAAGAAAATTCAGCTCCTATTCCAGACCGAAACTAAAGCCTTATTTCTATTCCGTTTCGCAAATATAAAAGTGAATGACAAACAGCCCAAATTATTCTAAAAATTGCACAAATTCGCGCTTGCCTGTGTGTGGTAAATTTTTGTTGGTATCTCTACCGCAAATGTCCTAGGATCACTAACCTGGGTTGCGTTTAGCAAGATTGTTGATGTACGCTAGCCTCCAAACAACTTCAATATAGTAATGGCCCCTAGCGTATTTGAGGCATAGACCTAAGTGTATTTGAGCTATGCATCTTCCCTTGGCCCTAACAACAAAACAAAACTATGAACTAAATTTGCTTTCAAGTCCCCCTACCCTACCCCTTTCAAAATTGTCGGTGCATTTGTGGTATTTTTCACATAAAATATTTTTGCATTTGTATTCTTGGAGAACTGAACAAATTTTACCGTAAAACACAAACTTGCAATGTCCACAGACTGACTCGCTTTGGCATGCTGACAGACAGCCGACAACATCGCCGCTTAAAAGACTTTCCCTGAGCGAATCAGGTCTCGCTGTGAAGTTTTGATGCGTTTCATTACAGTTCAGAGAAAGTAAAACCACAATAAATAACTAAATTGTGAGAGGTATCAAGTAGCTGTGGTTGATGTAGCTGATAAGGTATCAACCACAGCATTTAAAGGAGTTCTGTTATGACAGCTTACATCCGACTGCGTGCTATTAGCGGAAGACTGTCCACGTTTAAAGGAGTTGTCTTGAATTTCTTTTTCCCGAGAGATAGAAGACTTGACAAGTTTGGTTTCTTTGATCGGTGGAGTTGGTTGTCGGTTGACAAAAATCTTATTTCGACCAGTTGTTGATTGTTTCAAGCCTAAGCTAGACAATACAGATGATACCTGACTATTGCTCAAAAGGGGATCACACTTTTGACAAAAGATTTGGGTGCAAGATGCCCTACAGTCGCACGTTTCTTTCTGAATGTTTTGGCTCTTTATTTTATTAGAAGCTTTTTGATCGACAATCGATCGCTGGTGACTTAGAGAGCAAGTGCCGGATGTTTTCGGAGTAGTGGAGCGACTACTCCGAGATGATCCAATTTGCCGGTTGACCTCAGAACCGGTGACAGTCCGTTCCGTAAAGTAAGCTTTTCTGTTCCGTTTTTGGGTTCCGCTCAAACTTGATCCAGCGCGGGAAGACTGTGCACAAGGGATCTGATTTTTTGAGATGCAACTTTTGTCAGAACCAGGACATGACTCGTGATTAAATAAGCCTTTTCCATTGGAGGTTATTTTAGGCGAGCTTAAAGATGTCGAACGTGCACTTACTCCTTCACCGTGATTGGTTGCAAGATTGGAAAGAAGAACGTTTCCTATCAAAAACACTAAATTAATGCTAGACAAAGCTTAAAAATGGCAAAAATATTGGCAACACCAACCATTGTTTTTGTTTTCTTTCATTTCTATCTGGCAGAACTGATTTTCGTCATACTGGCATCCGGTAGCAATCTGCACGTAATTTTTTTCCTTGTGTCTCTTAGCATCCAAACATAACATCAACCACAACTTCAGAGTAAGAATCATGGCCACCACCTATAATATTAAAGTTTGATTATACTTAACGGCTGTAGCAAATTGATGGAACAACAGAAATTCTGGTTGTCTTTCTTTTTTCCCGTTAAGATTCAAATTTGTTTATGTATCATCTTTTAAGAACAAACGCAACTTGCACGTTTTGAAATTTCTGTTTCGAGCCCATAACATTGTTTTCAGACGAGCTAAGGCAGTGATAGCTTGCGTACAAGAATCAAGGAAAGCGATTGTGTAACCTCCTATCTTACGAAATTGTGGTAAAATTGCTTCCTTTTTTTTTAATTTCTTTATTTAGCAGGAAAACGTCTTTTGACATCTGCTCCTGGCTTTCCCTGTTGTTAGAATCATCTCTGGCAGCAGAATTCTTTCAGTTCCCAATATATCTTAGGAGCATTTCTAACAAACTCCAAATGTAAACTAAGGCCTTCCACTTCATCGCTCCTTGACAACATGTTGTACTAGGGATGCACAGTTTTTTTCAGGGCCAGCCGATTTCACTCAACCGTATGATACAGTGGGCCAAGACTTTTGTTTTTTGCTGATTAACTTTATGACATCGCAATTTTTGAAAGTGAAAGCTTTTTTCGGAGATTAATCTCAAGAGGGCGAAAGTTTTTGAATTGAAAATCTTGTTATTAGATATGAACCTCAAGAAATCAAAGTTTCTAAAGTGAGAATCCTTTCTTTTCATAAACAATGCCAAAAAAGCAAAGTTTTAAAATTGAAGACACTTTTTGTGGACGTGTAATCCAGACGGGCAAGTTTTTAACCTGAAGCCTATTCTATTTTTAGGGTGATCAACTTGTGAACGCGGGCCACAGTTTTCTCACCCCTATAGTATAATATAAACAATTTTTGAGGTTTGAAAATGCTTTATTAGATCATTGCATTATAGTGCTTATACAGGCTGTCGCACCGGCTTTTGGAATATATGAGATCATCAAAGAGGTCGTTAACTTCTTAGCCATATTTAACGAGTAATACGTTTGCGTAAATCTTGTCTCTAAGACGTGCTTTATGTGTTTCAAAAACAATCCGGTCTTGGAAATTCTACGTAAAATCTAAGAAAAAAGCTTCAACGGTCTGCAACGACGCCCGGTTCGTAAATTATGAATTGTAAAAAAACGAAGCGACGTTCATCAAAGAATGATGTTGCTTGCCAAAGCACTAACCCATAAATATAAGCTAGTCATAAGCTATGATTGCCTTTGACATTTACGAGCAAAATACGAGTGCAGATAAGTACACACAAAGACATTAAAACGGCTCAGTGACGGTAAACCCTCCGCAATAATGGGGCGAATGCTTAGCATAATGATATGCTTTAACATTTTGATATATTAATGACATGCTTACAATTTTATTGCACGTACACTACATATAGCCGATCTACACGTCCGAAAAAACCTTGGGCTTTTAGAGAGGACTGGGCTAAAAAGCTGCAGGCTTTTGCCATTGGCGTCCACATGTCTACAGTAACATTAAATATCTAAGCTTTTATATTTTTAAACTGATATGAGAAAACACAATTTTTTTAATATATAGATTTTCAAAAAAGATGTGTTTTTATTGCTGGTTAGATTAATTATATTATAGCAAAATAATGTCAGATATAAATTGGTTTTAGGTAATTTTAGATGTTTGAGATGACTTTAAGATACAGATATTATCTTCCTACATTACCCTACTAGTTTTGCAATAGCGTAATATTTTACTAATTTCGATTACAAAAAATCCTGCAATTTGAAACACCATAATAAATGTGATTGTTTGAAATGAAGTTCAAAATAATTGTCAATAACTTGTCACGGTTGCTGCACCGGTGCCGCTAAAACAGCGCATAGGCTAGGACCCTGGGACATTGTAGACCAACAACTAGTTGTTTTGTTGTTGTTGTTGTTGTTGTTGTTACCCGACCACTTCCAAAAGATGGGGCATAACAAAAGACCATGGAGCCCCAGAATCCGGGCAATTTCCCAGCGCCTGGACCAGAGGTCGTAGAGAGACAGAGAATCTCCAAAGAGCGAGTGGCGCAAAGAGTCTGTAGCTGGTCAATGCAGAATAAGATGAGAGGTATTCTGGAACGGGAGGCTGCAGGCGCTGCATGAAGATAGGGAAGGACGAGAGGCAACCGGAGATGGCGCGACTAGCCGCTCGGTGAAGGCGTTCCAGTTTGGTGATATTGGTAACGCTTAGGAAAAGGAAACCATCCGGGTGAAGCATAAGTGAGAAGGAGCCGAAGAAAAGCTTCAGACAGAAGAGAGAGAAAACTCCTAGAGGGGCCCCATGAGGAAGCAGAGATACAGCGTAATGACTTGAGACGAGGGAAGAACTTGGCTTTCAGTGAAGATACATGTTTAGAAAAGGAAAGAGTGCGGTCGACGGTGAGCCCGAGAAAAGTTGGAATAGGATTGAAGCGAGGAAGTAGTTGACTGAGATGGATGGAAGTTAGCTTGATAGGAATTCACTGAGAAGAAAGAGGCCTCACATTTGCTCGGATTAAGAGGAAAACACCACTACTCAGATTAGCTTTCCAGTCGAATCAGAGCTCCTTATGTAGCCTCCACCGCAGCAGGAACCGAAAGGAGGGGAACCAAATGGCCAGATCGTCAGCATAAAGAGAGCAGCTGACGGAAGAAGGGGGAGAAGCAGGAAGATCATCAACAAAAAGAGAGAAAAGTAAAGGGCCAATAACGGATCCTTGCGGAACACCTCGACGATGATGAAAGGAGCGACTTTTGTGAATTCGAAAAACCATGCGAGCGCGCCAATCAGAAAGGAAAGATTAAGTCCAACGAGTAAAGCAAGAAAGGAGGTCAGGCGAAATAAATTTATGGAAAAGAGTGGGGTGCCAGACAGAATTAAAAGCTTTGGAAAAGTCGATCGTAGCAGGAATTGTCCAAGAGCCAGGCTTGGGTTTGTTAAACTTATCCGAAATGGACTGAGAGAGAAACTGAATTTGATCTAGTGTGGACCGTCCAGAGCAAAAACCCGCTTGGCGGGGAGAGAATGGAAACTCCAGAAAGAAGAGTAGACGTGATAGAATGATGCGTTAGAAAAGCATGGAGACGCAGAAAGTGAGAGAGAAATAGGACGGAAGGAAGCAGGAGAGTCGAGAGGCTTTCCCATCTTGTGGATGGGAATAATAGAAGATGTCTTCCAGATGGAAGGAAAGGCATGCAAAGACCAGGAAAAATAGAAAATGTGTAGGAGAAAATCCATGCCAGAGCGAGGAAGATGCTTTAGAATGGAATAGGCTTTTTTGTCTGAGCCGGTGGTATTGGACGGGGAGAGGTTTGTGGCAGCCGCGAGAAATTCATCGGGGAGAAGGGGGAGCGGAAGGACGAATGAGACTCCTCAGGGCACGTGGCTCGGCGGAGCTCGGAAAGGTAGCTTCTGGCTCTGCTACGCAAGGCCTTTGGCTGGGAAACAGAAAAGTGGGATCTCAGATAGTTGGCGAAAACCGAAGCCGTCTCACTGGGAGAGGATCAGTTGGGGAAGTTAGTGGAGGAGGAAGGTGGGAAAGAAGAGCCAGCGGCAGAACAAAAGAGAAACTACACAGTCCATAATCAGATTTAGGAGAGAGAGATGAGCATGTCGCCTGCCATGCCACGGCTTTGGCAATGACAGACAAGGTATGACGGAAAGAGGAGATATAAGTCTGTCAATTTTCATCACTTCTATGAGCGGCAACAAAAGCCTTACGTCTTTCGCTTACGGCTTCTTCCACTTCAGAAGACCACCAGGCTTGAAGTTGGCGTTTGATGCGGCCAAAGGAATGAATGATTTGGCCGCATTTAGTGCCAGAGAACTGAAGAGAGCAGCAGCAGAAGAAAGAGAATGGGACGAGTGTTTCTCTGCAGAAGATCAGTGAGAGTCGAAATAAAAGGCAAAGTCATCCCAACGAGCTTTCTAAAAATTGAAAGAAGAGAGAGGTTCGTTGGAGCGGAAGAGCGGAGAAAGAGGGACGGTTAGTAGAATTGGTACGTAATCAGAGCCTAAGTTCTGAAGCACCTCCCAGGAGAAAGAGAAGGCAAGAGAGGAGGGAGCAAAGGAGATATCAGGAGATGGGCAACTGCCACAGGAGCGATGGGGAATAGTATGTCAGGGTCATTGAGAGGAAGAAAGTCAGATTTGATGACCCAATCGAATACTTTTCCCATGGGGGGTAAGAAGTACCTTTTGAGATCAAGAGGGATTGATTGCAGTTGAAGTCTCCCAAAATGAAGAGATTTTTGGAGAAGGGAAGAGTAGAGGGAGAAAAGGAGTCGGTTCTGCCATCCATTTAAGAAGAGCAAATAGGGGGAGCATAAATATTAATCAAAGGGAGCGAGGTGGAGTTGTTTAGCGAGATGTTGACTCCTACACAATCAGAGTGGGGGTCAAGCGAAGAGATAGGAGAGGTGGAAATTGAAAAGAAGGATAGGTCCTGCCTGACAAAAATGATGACGCCGCCGCTAGCGTACGGGTCATCAAGAGAAAGAATGCCAGACCGGGAGTGAGAGCAATCAAATAGCAGAGGAGAAAATCCAGGGATCCGGAAAGATGAAGATGAGTTAAGATTGGATTCCTAAATATAGATAATATCTACAGGATGAAACGAGATAAAGTGTAGTAGTGCAGCGCTCCTGGCACGAAGACCTCGGGCAATCCATTGAAAAACTCTGAGAGAATCAGGAGAGGAAGCTGAAGTTTAGGAAAGCAGCCGAAACATGGGGGGAGAGATAGTGGAAATGGAGGATATAAAAAGTGGGCGGAAAAGATGGTTAAAGGTTTGAAAATGAGGGTGGGGCTGGAGCGCTACAGTGGCAATTCTGCAGCTGCAGCTGCAGCCCTACCAATAAACAAGCAGGATCATAGCGGAAAAAATTCGTTAGGCGTTAGGTCGGCCTAAGGTGGCGAGATTTCAATCAAATGTTGCAAGGATTTCAATCAAATATTACAAGGAATCAAATGTCATCAACCAAAGCAAATAAATCTCTTTAGACATTTATTTATTTAGGGTTTGTCGAAGCGTAGGTGTAACTCAGTACGATTTTATAGCTATTCAACATAGAGAAGAAAATCTACCACAGTGCGTAGTCCACAGGAATACTCTCTGCAATGAGGTCATGAGAGCAAGTCTGATCAAAGGTCATCTTGAGTTGAATCACGCAAAAAAAAGGATCGAGTTAGAAGTTATTTTCAGCAACTTGGTGAGAATGTGAAACGACAGCGTTTGGTCCAGGCAAGCCAGACTACCAAAAGATGGCACATAGTATCAAAGCATCTCATCAAGTTTTACTTTTAGTGGCTCAAAACATAAAGTCTCATCTTACTGCGGAGTCGCTTATCTTGTCAGCAGCAAATATACTTGTTGGGCGCCTGATCGAAAAACAGGAGGCGGAAAAATTGGATCGAGGCTCTTTCAAATGACATGGTAAAGCGCCGAATCAAAGTAATGTCTACTGACATGGCTGGTCAAGTGACTGTGAGAGTTAGATCCTCAAAAGTTTGGGTTCGCAATGCAAGTTGACAAATTGATTGACGTCACAAGCTACTCTCAACTATTAGTTTATGCCCAATTTACATAGAATAATGCTGTAAAAACCGAACTACTAATGAGTAAAGAGTTATCTGGTAGAAGAAAAGGAGAAGATATGTCCAACGTTTTGGATAAATTCTTTACTCAAAATAATTTGGATTGGGGAAAGTTAGTTGCCTGCACATTCTGATGGTGCTCCATGTGTGCTTGGTCGAAAATTAGGATTTCAAGCCCAGGTAAAATCTTTGTCGTCAATGGTGACTTTTGTCCATTGTTTCATACACAGATTCGGTCTTTGTGCTAATTAGGTGCTGCCACGGGAATTATCATGGTGCTTGAACCAAATTATTAACATAGTAAGTTTTATCAAAAAGTCAGCGATGAGTACACAGCTGTTTGCAAGACTGTGTGCAGAGCTCGGTTGCGACCACAAATGACTCCTTTATGACACTTGGGTTTGTTTGCTCTACCGAGGAAATATGGCTAGGCGAGTTTTTTGAAATGAGGCCAGAGTTACTCGTATTTTGCGAAGAGAAGGACAACGATTTTAAAAAGGATTTTGAAAGTGAGAAATTTATTTGAAGGTTGGATTACCAATCGGATATTTTTGAAGTTCTCAATAGCACGAACTTGTTTTTCCATTGAACTAACAGCGTTATCACAGATTTCATTCCAAAATTGGAAGCACTTGCCTGGAAGTTGGACAGCTGCATGAAGAACTCAGAGATCAAACAATATGGAATGTTCAAGCATCTTACTACGTCTCAAAGGCAACACAGTGATGAATTATCTCAAAAAATTTGCCTTCACCTGAAACTGCTCAGAAGTGAGGTGACGCACTACTTTCCGGATATAGCCTAGAATGTTGTCTTACATTGCCAATCCGTTTTCCGTTAATCCATCTCTTCAACCTGTGGGAACGGGGGAACAAAAGGAAATCATCGATATCCAATCTGATGAGACAGAAAAAGTAAAGCACAGGGCATGCTCTCACGCTAATTTCCGGTCAAGCATGGCCTCCAACTACCTAACCCTGGCTTAGAAAGCTATTCCGTAGCTGCTGATTTTTTCCAGTGCGTGAGAGTGTGAGTAGGGTTTCTGATGGACATCAAACCAAGATCAAGAATTGCCTTGATGCACCTGGACATAATTTCCGATGTAAGCGGAGTTGCAACTCGTATAAACCAACTTGTGGAACACAAAACGTTGCAGCTCTCGCATTGAATTCCGCCAAATTGTTGAAATCATAAATACATTTTCGTAAATTAAATTTTTCTGAAACTTCTTGATACGCACCGACAGCAAAAAACTACTTGGTGATACCTGATAAGAAAAAGGTTGAGAATCACTGGCTTAGAAGGAGCCCACACTTTTTGGTTCTTTAACTAATTACACTGTGCAACACGAAAAAAAACTCAAAAACAAAACGAGTTGATTTTGGTAAATTTGGGGCTGCTGAACACGAATATGAAATTTATTTTTTCTATCACGTCAGGTTTTTCAGCATTTTACATTTTAATTTGAAAAAACAGACCTGAATTTTCTCTGCTTGATTTATGAGCCATCATTGGCACTATTGCTGACAGTGTTAAATGTATACCAAAAATAGCGATTCTTATCAATCACAATTCAGTCAGTTAAATAGAAACAGTCTCTTACAGTTGCTTACAGATTGTTAGAAATCAACAGTCCTTGTGATTTAGCTACAGCAGACATTCTTTTAATCATAATTTTTGCATTTAGGTATGTTGTAAGCAAGCTATAAGACAAGTATACTCATAGTACAGGGTCCGTCAAAATGATCTGACACATTTGTAGGTTAAATAAAAGACAGAAAATGTAAATAAACAATAAATTGTTTTTATTTTTGAAAAGTACATATAATGCCATTTTGTTTTTTTCTTTTTCAGTTGATACCATAAGTTGTACTTGTAACTTTATTAAAATTTTTAGTGGTTTAGTTGATACCATGAATTGGACTGGTGAGCATCGCGCTTTCACTGTGGAAACATTTATCAAAACAAACGAATCTGTAACTGCAACACAAAGAGCGTTCCACGTGCACTTTAAGCTTGGTAGACATGATCCCGTACCAGCCCGAAACACGATCTTGGTATGGGTTAACAACTTCAGAGCTACTGGATCTGCATTAAAACGAAAATCAACCGGCAGGCCTCGCACCGCCAGAACTCCAGAAAATGTGGCAGTGGTAAGAGCTTCAGTTCAACAGTCTCCACGCCGTTCGATATTAAAACGCGCCCAGGCTCTTAGGCTTTCCGAAAGAAGTTTGCGAAGAATTCTGCATAATGATCTTCAAATGCATCCATACAAAATGATGTTTGCACAAGAACTCAGCGAAAGAGACACTGAAACTCGCAGAACATGTTGTTTAGAAATTCAACAACATGTCCCCCATGCAGCAATTGTGTTGTTCAGTGACGAGGCGCATTTTCATCTGTGTGGTTCGGTGAATAAGCAAAACTTCAGATACTGGGCAGAGAACAACCCTCGTGAGTTGCATGAACGCCCTTTGCAATGTCCTCGTGTGACTGTATGGTGTGCCGTGGCAGAATTCGGTATATGGGGTCCGTACTTCTTCGAAGAAAACAATGTTACAGTGACTGTAAACTCTAATCGATATTGTGATATGTTAGAGACTTTTCTCAGACCAAAATTAAATATGCTCCATGATATGGACAATGTTTGGTTTCAACAGGATGGGGCAACGGCCCACACTTCTCGACGTGCGATGGGGATTTTGAGGGAGATGTTCCCCGGTCATTTGATCTCATTGCGTGGTGACATTGGTTGGCCCGCCCGTTCACCTGATTTAAATCCTTGCGATTTTTTTCTCTGGGGATATCTCAAGTCAAAGGTTAACAGTAATCGTCCTCAATCTATTGAAGAACTTAAAGATGCGATTCGTCAAGAAATTGCCTCCATTCCACATGAAATGATCCGCCGAGTTATAGACAACTTTCGTGAACGTCTTCGACAGTGTGTGGATAATAACGGTTCCCATTTGACCGATTTAATATTTTAAACTAAATGAAACAAAATGGCATTATATGTACTTTTTAAAAATAAAAACACTTTATTGTTTATTTACATTTTCTGTCTTTTATTTAACCTACAAATGTGTCAGATCATTTTGACGGACCCTGTATTACACATATATACAGTTAGACATAAGAAAGTTGATATAAGTTATACAGTTGATTTTGCCCATAAGGAGCTAAAATGCCAAAACAGAGGCGATCTTGTATAAATGATCCTGATAAATTCTGCTACATTTGTGGAGAATTGACTCTGCTAAAATATCGAAGAAGCTTGACTGACAAGATCAAGCGTTTATATTGTGCTTATTTTGGATGTGCGGTTGGAGACCAAGACAAAGTTTGGTCTCCACACTATTGTTGCTTAGATTGTAGTGGTAAACTAAACAAATGGTTTTCGGGAAAAAAAGTAGATATGGGATTCGCTGTGCCTATGATCTGGCGAGAGCAGAAAGACCACATCACCGATTGCTATTTCTGTTTAACCAAAACAAAAGGCTATAACCAAAGAAACAGGAAGAAAATTTTGTATCCAAACCTGCCATCTGCTATCCGTCCTGTCCCACATTCGGCTGATCTACCCGTTCCCATTGCTCCACCGTGTTTACCTGAACTAAAGGACGAGTCTTCAGAGAACTCTAAAAACTCGAGTTGTGATTCTGATGATACCATTCAACTCAGTCAAGAAGCTACCAAACCACATTTGATTAGTCAAGAAGATTTAAACGATCTTGTGCGAGATTTAAATCTGACAAGTCTAATAGCGAACTCTTGGCTTCACGCTTACCTCAATGGAATTTGCTTGCTCCAGACACAAAGGTAACTTTCTATCGTCAAAGAAGTCGAGACCTAATTTCCCATTTCTCTACTGATGGCGAACTGTGCTATTGCAACGATGTTTCTGCATTATTTCAAAGTATTGGCATGATCCACGATCAAACAAACTGGAGACTTTTCATAGACAGCTCTAAGGAAAGTATCAAAGCTGAGCTTCTGCATAACGGGAACCGCTATCCATCTGTGCCAGTAGCATATTCAACCACCCTCAAAGAAACATACTACAACTTGCAACTTATTTTGGATAAATTAAATTACCATTCTCATTTGTGGTATGTGTGCGCAGACTTAAAAGTCGTGGCTTTATTACGAGACCTTCAACTTGGTTACACTAAATACTCCTGCTTTTTATGCCTCTGGGATTCCAGAGCTCGAAATAAGCATTACATTGAGAAAACCTGGCCACAAAGAATAGAAGAAGAGGAAGGTCAACATAACGTGGTAGCTTTACCTTTGGTCCCCCAAAATAAAATCATTTTGCCACCTATGCACATTAAGCTTGGGCTATTCAAACAATTCGTTAAAGGCTTACGAAAAGATTCTCCTGCCTTTGAATTTTTGCATGAATGTTTCCCCAAATTGTCTGATGCCAAAATAAAAGAAGGTGTGTTTGTTGGGCCTCAGATACGAAAACTTATCCTGAATGACATGTTTGACAAAACGCTTCATGAAACCGAGTTGGCTGCATGGAAAAGTTTTAAACAAGTATGCCTAAATTTTCTTGGTTTACATAAGTCTGATGACTTCGAAGATGTGGTGGCCAACTTGCTGCGCAACTACCACATAATGGGATGCAAGATGTCACTCAAAGTTCACTTTCTACATTCACATTTACCATTTTTTCATGAAAACTTGGGAGCAGTTTCAGATGAGCACGGTGAGAGATTTCACCAGGACATTGCTGTTATTGAAAAGAGGTTCAAAGGAAAGTGGTCAACTGGAATGCTAGCTGAATACTGCTAGTCACTGAAACGGGATAAGCCGGAACAAGAACACAAAAGACGACGACGTTGAACTTCTGTTCAGTTTTTGCACATAGTGTGATTTTCTTGTTGAGGTTTTGTGTTGCTCCATTTTAAAGCTTCATTTACATATTAGATAATGTTGAAACTTGTAATAGGTGGGCGAGCAAAAAAACTATACTAAAGACTAACAATGTTGCTGTAAAACCATAATTAAATTGCTTTGATAAAATACAACTAAGTGGTTAATACATTTTGGTCGAAATTTGAATATTTTATCATCAACTATGCCAGGTTTTCCTAAACTTGCTGGGGAACTGCGTTCTTTACAAATATAATAGACTTGTTGCAATTCATAAAAAGACCTATTAGAAGTAATATTAGATAAATTTTTTATGAGCAATAGTGCTTCACAATGTAAAAAAATCTTTTATCTTAACCAAAATTCAGATGCTTTTTCAGAAAATCCTGACGTCTACGTAAAAAAACAAGTTCAAATTCGGACTCAGCGCCCGCAAATTACCCTAAAACACATCTGTTTGTTCTTGAGTTTTTTTCAAAGTAAAAATTTGTTGCACAGTGTTATTTGCCTGGGCGGAAAAAAACGCAATATTGCGGGTTTTTGGTCTAAACTTTTGGTGACACAGAAAAATGCGGCCCAAAAACCATGTCAACGGTGTTGCAAGAACGGATACAGTAACTACATACATTACTAAGTAAGCTTGTTGACAACATTTACTGGGCTATTAGTGGTCTGAGTTTTCGAGAATTTGACTCAACTTTGAAGCGGGTTTTCATCTATGAACATTACGACGTTCTCTGCATAACCGCAAAAGTTCTACCGCGACAGGAAGATAAAAATATGTGCCAATAACAATGGTTTCAGAACTTTTTTGGTCCATAAATAATGCAAAAATTACTGCCTTTACACTGAGCGTAAAAAGGCGCAATTAACTTTAGATTAAATAATAAAAGTTACTTTTGCTTTGCCAGTTTGTCGAAAGTCAAAGGCCTAATTAAACACAAAAATCAAACCTGTATTATTCCCATCACCCCTGTAATGTAGGGCATGATTTTGATATATTTTGATGTGCTGAGATAACCGAGAAGTTCTTCTCCGCACCCTTTCGTTCCTAATAGCAGCACAGTACATCGGTCAGCATGACAGCAACTCATCAACATTTCTATATCAAAAGCCACCAAGTCTTTGTATGATTCAACACCACAGCAATCAAACTAAACATAAAGATCATTATTAAAAATATTTACTTTTTTGATCATTATTAAAGACTCGGAGAAAGAGTTTGTCAGAAATGAGGGGGGGGTCATCCCGAAAATTTGTTCCTGGCTACGCCTTTGGCTATAATTAATTAGCTTACTTTTTGATGAATTTCTGTCCACGCGTCTTTAAACCATATTGGGGTATTTTCTCGACTAGTATAAAGCTTGATGTTATTTTGTAACTGCGAGATATCGCTTGTGTTGTAATTCAAATCATATTCAATAATTCTCCAAACGCCAGCACTTAATTCAACGCAAAATGTAACAAGTAAAGTGAAGAAAAACTGCAAAAAATATCAGATTATATTTACTTAAGATAAATAACTAAAATCAATATTAGCATGTAGGTCCCATTCAATAACTGCTTCCTTTCTTCCCTCTTCTTCTCCAGTAGCATGCATTCTGACTGACGGCAACAGTAGCTCGGTGCAATAAAATACTTGGCTGACAATCGAATGGTTGCGACTACAGGGTAGAGGGCTGTCCTATTTTAAGGAAAGGCAAGTGAATCATAAGAATAATTTTCAAACAAAAAGGTCTTCATCTTGAGAAAGGGCAAAAATACCGTCTTTTACATGTAGAAGCTTGTCAAGTTGATCTCCGACAAAAAAGGTCTTCACCTTCAGAAAAGGCGCAAACATAGTTTTTAAGAAGCGGGTAGCCATTGTTTATTTTTTGGACTAGGCAGATGGAAACCCTGTCTGCCGTTATACCGCTTGCGTAGGTGGCCCAGCATAAAATAACAAAGCCAAAACCGGCCAAGCACTTACCCATCCCAGTAATGTTTGACTGCTTGTGAAAACTCCGCAGTAACCAATGCAACCAATGATAAATATGAAGCAAGCCACAGTGATGAGAATAGGAAAGATAACAGGAAAAAATACTTTCAAATAGAAGTCACCAACAGTTGTGTTTTCTGTTACCAGAGACATCACGTTCAGGTCATCTCGAATTACAGTGGCAAGAATGAGGACTATGATGCTGAGGATCTGTAAATAATAACTCTATTTATCCAAGCAATTGCGCTGGGTAGCTAAGGTCTGTCTCTGTAGAATTGAGAATTATTCCTACAACGCCTGTTATCATCAGACTAAGGACACTTATCCTCATATCCCCTTCTGTTTAGCAATATACTCTTTCGTCATGTTCTCTTTGTATGGCCTCTGGTCCAGGGCAGCCCGTGGATAGTTGTATGTGTCCTCCATCTCCATGGTCTCTTGCCATGTACCCATCAGGAGAAAGGGGTTGGGTAACAACAGAGCGCCAAAGGGGTTTAAGCTACCCTACAAATTGTTTTAGTCGCCACGAAAAATTTTCAGTCTTTGGAAAACCCGCCACTCTTGTATACACACAACAGATCTCCACATTTTATGTGCATCGCAGATAATCTTCAAAACCCCTCGTTTCCACCCAAGTAAAACAGTTCCCGAAATTTCCGATAATGTTTTAAAGCACCATGGCATCTCTACATCCCTCAAAAGACCTTAATGCAATTCTGCTTAGACAGCAAAACTTTGGGAAATTAAAAAGCTGTCTTTTCATTCAACTATTTTAACCTATTTTCCCGAAATTATATTCTGAAGGCCTTAATGTAGGCGCGATTTTAATCAACCAGAGTAGCCTACATTTTTTATATTTAGTCTCAAGGGACAAGAAAACTTGTAGGTGGTAGGGCTTGTACTCTTCATTGCATTTTTATGTCTGGTGCGAAGTAAACTTGCGAGTTTGTCCTCAACCAATGTAGATTAGATTTGAAGTAATCTGGATAACTATTTCATGACGTGACTTTATCCCAAGAAAGAAGAAGAGTGCACTCAATAACACGTTTTTCATCGCAAAATAGCTATTTAAATTATTGTCACCGGCCCGATTATAATACACCAGGGGTATCTCAACCTTTTTATATTTGTTGCCCACTTCTTACATTTGTGGGTACATGTTTGTAGCTTCAATCCCACCCGACTTATGGTGATGTGGCCAACCGGTTGAGAGCCATGGCTATAGGCAAACATATTTCACATACACTGGGCATAACTCAACTGTGGCGGCTGTGTAGTTAATCAAAGCTGGGCTTAGGTTTTTGTTCTAGATGAAACCGAACATTAGCCGGGCCCTGGGCATAGTTTGCTGTAAAACAAACATCATCAACTCTTACATTACAAGATACAGCAACTCTTACACCACTAAATACATCAAAACAGCAATGTCAATTTAGCCTGAACCAAAAAGGAAAAGGCTTTCAGATTTCAGGAAAGTACTCAACTGCCATTCCCAAATAGGTGAAAAGCCTATGTTTAGATCTTTGAACGGAGTCGAAACTCTTCACCTTGTTTCTATGCCAGAGCCTTAGGTTTAGTTTACTTTTTAAAAAGCTGTTCAATCGCGTAAAACTCACCCACAATAGCAAAATAGAAGCCACATACAAGCATTTCATCCATCTCATTTCGTTATTCGATTGTTAATTTGTGGAGCGTTTTTAAGCAATACCTGAACTAGAGTAGATCACTTAGAAAACCAACCTATTTTTCTCTATTTTGAAAATCGTTATCTTTAATGTAATTGCCTAAAACAGTGATGTCCTACCACCGGTCGAAGGCCGTTGCGGCATTCGTAACTGGGAAGACAAAGCAAACGGCTCCGGGTTTCAAGTTACAGTTTCTGGTACAAATGCTCTGGCTTTCCAGATAATGACTTAGCCAGTGAAAAGGAAGGGCTAAAGTTGTACAAAAATTTTTTCTATTCTTATTGTCCCCCTTTTTAATACCAGGTAATATCATAAACGAGTACAAAAAATTCAAGGTTTCCATGACCTCTGTCTCTCCCACCTCTGGTTACATGTATGTGCCAAGGCGGTATAAGATTTGATTTGAGCGTAAACAAAACTTTACAATCCGGGGTACGAATCCTGGAATGCTACCAATTTACATAGTTGCAGCTGTATGTACTCGCTGAAAAGCAACTCGGTGCTACAAGTCTACTTAGGCAGCCAATACGTATTATTCTGACCCGCTAGAGAAGATGCTTAAAGCGCCGTGTTTTTGCTGTAGCCTATGTATCTACTGCTTCTTGAAGGGTGGTTTGTGAAAACATTGCCTACCTCAAACCGGTGTGTAGCGCAAAAAGAGCAATAATCAAAGGCCAAACCGCAATCATTGCTTAGCACTGCAAAACACATTGCTTCTGTAGGGCGAAGGGCTGTGAGGAAAGAGCACTTTGCAGCAATTTCCTCTGCCGAGGTAGAAAAGCACTGTGCCAGCAGCACCTACTACTCTGCAGGGTGAAAAATTTGTTTTCTTTTGTGAGGTTTATCGGTGGTCTTTGGGTGAAGATCAACTTGCTAATACGCGATTTACTTTCTTTTCGCCTTTTCACGAAAAATCTACTCTAGGCATTGATTTGAAATACTGTTTCGATTAGCATCAAAATCGGCTATATTAATTTATTGTCACCAATATGCTCTGATCTGTCGCTGACATGATAGTATTTTCATCCGTCACAGGGTGAACACTAGACTGCTAAATGAAATAAGCACTGATGTACAGTGAATTATCCGCGTATGTGTCATTGATGTTCATATATTATCAAAAGCAATATTTTGTTTACTGAGCTCTTATCGGTGGGTAAGTAAACGCTCTTTCTGTTACTTATAAACTACGGCGTATCGTTTAGAGAACATAAACGAGTCACCACTGGCATGGCTGCGTTAACTTCGCAACAAAATTTAATCTGCTGTCACTGTTTGCCTTCTTCATTAAGTTGCGCTTATCAGAAAAACAAAGCCCGAACGCATCTACCGCGACTCAATTAACTTTCTCTCTACAATTTACAACGGCACTGCAATTCTATCGAGACATTAATAACCGAAAGTGCTAAACAACTGCAGGTGTTCGAGACTCAAATCAAACATTCCCAACGCGCTATTGCTTCCGGAATCTCTCAAACCCCTTGCTTGTAGTTTTTAATTAAAAATTACAGCATTTAAAAAAAATTGATGTTAATTAGAAGTACTGCACCTGCCCTGTGCACGACAAAACGCGCGTTTCTTTCAGCGTTACCACACTAGTGGAGCTTTCTAGCTTTATCAAAATCAGATCATGCTGTTTTTAAACATCAAAATATGTCGTAAACAAACTATGGCTTTTATTAACATAATTTTCCGTAAATGGTATAGGTAAATGGTTTCTGATGGTATAGATAGAAAGCCTAGAATGTAGCTAACAATTGAAATCTAGTTGCTCTTGTTAAGTTTATATAATTATTCGCCAATAGGTCAGACTCGCACGACAAGAACATTGGTGTTAATTGTACTCGTAGAGTGATTGCCCAAGGTAGGAGTGCCCGAAGTGCTGTCCGCACAAGAACTTTTTTGCGACCTGTTTTGTAAAAGTCATCTGCAACAACATACCAGTTTCGAACGTTGATCCTCAATCAAAAAGGGTCTTCTTCTTAACCAGCGATCACACTTGCTTTTGACACAATGGCCTTCCCCAAAAAAGGAAGAAAGAAAAGTCCATCACCCTGGCAGCGGTTCACAACCATGGACTGGGAGCAGTTGAACTCCATAAAAATTTTCTTTACGGAGCCTTTCAAGACTTCAGATTTGTGAGATGTGGCCTGAAGTGCTAAAATTTTGAACACCCTAATCTAAAATCTAACTAAACTTTAGTTTTTATAGTTGTAGCACAAATTATGGTCCAAGTAAAACAAAAACAACAGTCTGTGACAGTGGTCGGCAACCTATGGCCCGTGGGCCGGACCCGGCTTGCCAAGCAAAATTATATAGCCCGCGGCTCCTTATTTAATTGGTACTAGCCGGCTTTGCCGGGGTCGCCCGGCAGGGGCCCTCCATTAGTAATGTCCGGGTTTAGTTAGTATTTTGGTTCAAACGGCTGCGCCGACTTCACCCATCGGGCTCTTGTGTGAGCAATAGCGAAAAGTTAATGAATTTTATGCACTTTCACAATTCTTCTTCACGAAATTGTGATCATCATATTCTCGACTGGCATTGACTGGCAATGCTCACAAAGAATCTTGCCACAAATTATTGTTAATACTTGTTAGGGAGCAGTGATTGAAACATAATCAAAACTGATTTTAGCGGCGAAATGATGGTTGCTTTCATAGTTATAGAAATAAGCTATTTAATGGTAAGCCTATTTTCCGATGTGGTGTTGCCCCTTTCCTATTTATATTAGTGTCATTAAGTTCGTAATTTGGCTGCACTATTGGTCTTGTTTCCGGCATAGCGACAAAAGCGGCTATTTTTCTCTCTTTATTCAGTTTTACAAATTGTTATGGTTATGATTTTATGTTGATTTTTTCTTAAACTTGGGATTTTATTACAATGCTGTAGGGCAGTGGTTCCCAACCTTTTTTCTGTGGCGGCGCATTTTAGAAAAAAACGAAAATTATTTGGCACACCTCGAATATTTTAAATACAAAATTTATTCAAATTGACCGTTTTTTACATATCACAACGCAAAATTAAGGCAATAATCGTCATTTAGCTTGTTTCCTGGAAATTCACTGTACTTGCGTCTTTATGACAGGATTGCAACAATTCTGTCAGTGAGAAACTTGTGCTTGATGTTTCTTAGCAACCATTTCAATGTCAGGACGTATTTCAGAGAGATAAACCCTCATTTCTTCTTCAATGCAACAAAGCCGCTCTCGTTTTTTGGATTTCATATTGTGGAGTTTTGAAAATCCGAGCTCACATTGATATAATGTCGAAAACTGCATCAGAATGGTCAGAGCCTTTTTAGCTAATGAAAGGTATCTTTTTTTGACAGCAATCCAAAATGTATCTATTGGTACTCCAGCATGTTTAATTTTAAGTCCACGATCACTGGAAACACATGCAAACTCCTCCTCTTCACATAATAAAAGACCAGTGCTAGATGAATTCTCTATAAAAGGATTTCGAACCCAGTCATACTCATCGGTCTTCAGTAATGGGAAATAAAAGTGATTTTTTCTTCCAGAGTTGTTAAGTGTTGAAATACAATGGAGCTAATTTTCTTTATGCAGCTTTGTCGTACTAAAGGGAACATCTCAAGGTTACCATCTTCAGCTCTGTTTTTCCAAATTGCAACTTTCTTTTTAAGTGCAATCAGCTTATCTGATGAAGTCAGAATGTTTTCTTCTCTACCTTGCATGCTTGTGTTGAGGCCATTGAGATGTGCAAATATTTCTGCCAAATATTCTAGCCTTGAAAGCCGGAATTCACATTCAATATATTCACAGAAGTGTTCATGTTCTTCTGTTTTGAAAAATGCACGAAGTTCCTTGTGCAGTTCATATACACGCCATAGCACCTTTCCTCTTGAGAGCCACCTCGCTTCAGTGTGCAGAATCAAACGTTTGTGCCGAGAGTCCATATCAACACCAATTTTCTCAAAAAAACGAGACTTCTTCGGCCTCATTTTGATGAAATTAACCATTTGAACAACTTGTATTAAAACTTGACTTAAGTTATCTGGTATTGTTTTTGAAACAAGTACTTCCCTATGAAGGAAGCAGTGGGTTTGTACAACATTAGGATTTTCTTTTTGTACGAGTGATACAAAACTTTTAATACTGCCAACCATACATTGCGCCCCATCAGTACATATTCCAATGCACGAGTTCCATAATAAATTCCATTTTTCAAGGTAAGCAGATAATACGTCAAAGACGTCTTGGCCTCTTGTAGTGAGTGACATTTCCTTGCAGCACAAAATTTGATTTATTATTTGATTTCCATCAACGAAACGAATAAACGCAAGTAACTGTGGTTTGCCGCTGATGTCGGTTGATTCGTCAACTTGTAAAGCGAATTCAACGGCGCTTTGAAGTTTAGTCTGTACAGTTTCCTCGATATTAGCAGGCAAATCCACAATACGTCTTTGGATTGTATTATTTGACAGGGGAGTCTTGCGTATTTCTTGTTCGGCTTTGTCACCCAGAATTCTTTTTACTATCTTTCTGCAAGCAGACAAGATGATCGACTCAGCCAAAGTATGTGATCTTGTTTGCTGCGCGATCATTTCGGCGACATCATAGGAAGCAGCTTGTGCCTTTTCAGAAACAGTTAACAATTTTTGAAAAGCGGTTTTTTGTTTGGATTGTTGCTCTAGTAGTCTCCGAAAATAGTTCAGATTTTTATCTTGAAGCTGCGAGTGTTTGGTTACAAAATGTCTACTTAACTTGCTGGGCACCATACCTTCGTTTGACATTTTTTCGCCAAAAATGACACACAGTGGGAAAGGTTGATCCTCACTACCAGTTCAGTGAAATCCATATTTCAAATAATTATCGCAGTATTGACGTTTTGGTCGTTTTTGGTGCTTTATCACAGGGCTTTGCTGCCTTGGAACGTTTACTTTCTGATTCATTATCATCACTTTGTTTCCTCTTGATAAATTTATCCATTTTATTGGGTAACTTAAAGCGCGACAAGTATAATATCTTGACCGAGTGCAAACAATTTAGTTTAGTATCGTACGGTAGTATTTAGCAGGCTTGTCCATGGGAATGGAATTCCCATAGGAATCCCATGGGAAATGTCCCATGGGATGGGATGGGACTGCACGCATTGCATTTCCCATGGGACCTATGGGACAGTAGCCATGTGATAGCCTTTTGATAACGTCACACCTAAATAGATAGGCAAGCATTGGTAAGGGATACTAAACCCTAAAATTTATGATGATCTGGCCACTTTCGCCTAAGGGCCACTCCCAACGGTGCAATCCAACAAACGAAAGAGAAGGGGCAAGGCAGAAAATTTCAGTTTTGAATAAATTCGCTTTTAAATGAGGTTAGCCTTGGTCCTGGTTTAGTTTTAGCGTTAGATTTGAAGTTTGGTGGGCTTGATGAGTGAGTTAAATTGCATCTTATTGAGAGAGCTAGATTTCTGCCTTACCCCTTGTCTTTCAATTGCTAAATAGATAGGCAAATAGTTTTTAAAGATAACTTGAAACTTTAGTCATATTCAGTGAGTGGTTTATCGGTGTTTCTTTGATTTTAGATGGTTTTTGAGAAAAATCTTAGATGGTGTAATTTTGTCCTCTCTGTGGTATAGGAGCTTCGTTTCAATCTGGCAACACTGCTTTGCGCATCATGCTCGTTGATGAGCAGGAAATTGAAAATTTGCTGAATGAGCACAGTGACTCGGAATATGAGTGGCAGAATGATAATGAATTGTGAACTCTTCTGAACTTTAAAGTTAGCAAAGTCAATAAATTTTGTCGTTTTGTATCTCTCTTTGTACGTGTAGTCCTATCTAGTACACATTATACTTGAATTTTCATAAATTTAATAACTTTTATAGAATTGTATTTTGATGGGAATCCCATGGGATGGGATGGGATGGGATGGGACAGCCATGAACTGCTATGGAATGGGATGGGATGGGACAGAAAAATATGTCCCATGGACAAGCCTGGTATTTAGGGCACAGTCGACTGGCTTAGATGTGTGTGAGTGTTTGTATATGTCACAATCGCTATTTATTTCATGCATCATTTTGCACAATGCAGCCACACAACGAACCTCATTCAAGCGTAAATAAACTTGAATGATACATTCACCAACCAAAAACAACTCAAATACTACCAACAATATCGTTAGTGTGCCGTACTGACTAACGTCGGTGGCGTGGAATTTTTTAAAGCGTACTTGATTGAATTTAACTTCAATATTTTTTGCGGCGCACCTGATGACATCTCGCGGCGCACTGGTGTGCCGCGGCGCAAAGGTTGGGAACCGCTGCTGTAGGGTATAGACATAAATACCATAACATGCAGCATATCAGCGTAAGAAAAAATCCTTGCTTTATAGTATATATGACGGCGTCACCCGAAGAGCCACCGTCAGTAACGTCGGGATGCAGAGTGTCGGTTCAGCCGTCCGAGTGGGCTTCACCTATCAGGCTCTTGTGTGAACAGTTACCAAACGTTTATGTGTTTTCTGCACATAAGATTTTCACGACTTTTGTGCTCCTTTTTCTAATAGAATACCTCATTTCAAAATCTTGACTGTGCCTTAGGTTTGTGTGCTCTGTTCATCGCTGACACGAACCCAAGGGAGCCTTGCGTTTCCCGTAGTTTGGAAATAGGAAACACATTTCTGATATTTAAACTGTTTTGAAGCAAAATAGCAAAACTGTCTTTCGTGTGGTGCGATTTCACACAGTGACGCTGTTTTCTCTCGATTTCCCTTCAAACTTTCTCAAGTCCTCGCTAGCTAAGCATTATGTGGCATGTTCTTTTCTCTCTGCTTGACGTGCCCTGGGAAGTTAAAAGAGTCCTTAATTTTCTCCAAATGTTTGGTTTGATCCCGGTACCTCTATAAAGCTATTATAAAGCAAAATATCAATTACATCTTCCATGTGGTGCGATTTGACACAGTGACGTTGTTAATTTTGATTTCCCCTCAAACTTTTACAAGTCATTGCTGGATACGCATTATGATTCCTATTTGTTTTTCCTTGCTTATGTATGCTTATAGAAGTTAAATAAGTCCTTGCTTTACCCAAATTTTCAGATTTGATCCCGGTAGCTCTATAAAGCTATTATCAAGCAAAATAGAGCTCATGTTTCTCTGAAGTATGGTGCGATTTTACCCAGGCAGGTATAATATCACGTGTGCCAATTCCAAACGTCTCAATTAATGTAGCGGCGCCAGCTTTACCGCACAAACATTTGAGAGAACCACAACGAAATGTTTTAGTAAATATAAGCCAGGGGTGTCTAAACTTTTTTCATAGAGAGCCACATTGATGATACTTTAAAGAACCGTGTGCCAAAGTTAACTCAAATTAACTTGAAAGTAACGGTAAATAACCTTGGAGATCTTGTTATGATGCCCGAAAAATAGGTGATCTCCGAAAAAAAAGGTCATCATCTCTATCGCTGTCACCAATCATGCTGTTCGGCTTCAAATTGATTGGATCGAAGTGGTTCAGTCAAGGAAACGCTGCGCTATACATTTTTTTTTTGCAATTAATAAAAAAGGGGTCCGCGGGCCGGATAAAAAGCTTTCGCGGACCGGATTTGGCCCGCGGGCCGTAGTTTGGCAACTTTTGATATAGGCCATAGTTCCTGCACATGTAATCGTGATCATGCTGGTCTATTAATCGAGACTGGAAGCATTCAAAAACAAAGAATGATGACACAAACTACCATTCGTAATTTTTAAACGTGTAAAGGGAGTGAAATGGTGGTCGTTTTGACTCATAAAGAAATGAGCTATTTAGTGGCAGGCCTACTTGACGATTTACTGGGCCCGCTTTTGTATTAATATTGTGACATTAAAATTTTCGCGTGCGCTGTTTGCTTTAATTTGGCCATAGCGTGAAAAGGGACTATGTCTTTGCCCTAAGTCATATAATCTATTGCAATAGGCGATTATTAAGTTCTTTTCAAACAAAAACATCCCCTCTTAATCCAGTGTTACAGATTGATGCTATTATTGTTTAATTTTGATCATTTCTTAAATTATGGGATTTTATTACATTTAACTTTGCCCCTAATCCAGACCTGCCCTACTGTTAAATGAAGATTAGTGTGTTGTACCGATATCCTTGTAATTGCAAATATCAGTAATGGGCTTTACTATTTATGTTCGCTCTCACATTGATAGTGGATAATTTTGCTGCCTGCTGCTGTTTTCACTACACAGTGGTAAACATTGAATTGTCATTTAAGATTATGATCTCACAATCCGTTTTAAGCCATTAAAAATATGGATCGCTACTTATCATTTTGTCGTTACTGCAGGCAAATTAACATGGACTAACGTCTCTGACTGCATACATGTTTCTTGGCCCTGGCATAAACCCCGCCATGCAATGAGCAAACTAACCCGAAATGAAGCGCTCACAATTAAGTTATAGCAATAGCGGGACTCCCACTAATAATGTCAAAATGAGAGGAGATCAAATCAGAGCGCTAGCCTCGCCCAATTGCAAAAGAAACCACTTTCGCATTAAATCATTTGTAGCTCGACTCCTACATTTCGTTGCAAATGATAAGAAAGCACCACTTTTACCCTATCGTCTTTTTCTTGGGTGATTACCAAGTGTTTTGCTTGGAGTTAGCTGCATATTAAAATTTGTAAACTTAATTTTTCGATGAACCTTTTTGAATAATTTGATGGATAATGCGAAAGATCCATGCTATCGAGAAAGAATGGACAAACGGTACCAAAGGACTTAGTTTTTCTAGAAATTGCAGTTTTGTGAAATGCAGGCACAAAATTTATTTTGTGAAATGCTGGCTTTGCTTCTTCCTTGTCTTCTTCTCCCAACTTTCCCATCTGCTCTTTTACCAGGAGTCGGCATCGATCAACGCCAACTACCTGTAGCCTCACTTTTCTGTGTCTCATCCAAAGACCACGTGTTTAAACTGCGCCGGGCCTCCTGCTTTGAGGAGTTACATTCCTTTTTCTGTTTTCCTTTTATTTCCAGTGAATTTCTTGCAGCCCCAGCCTCAGATTTATTTCTCGCACTGCCACCTGTCTGGACAGAAACGCTTGCTCCATGCAGAAGCGATTTTCTCGTTCCAGCATGGATCTTATTCTTTACATTTTCAATCTTTCCTGGTCTTTGCATTTCTTTCCTTCGATCTGGAAGTCGTCCTGTTTTATTTCCATCCATAAGATAGGAAACTTCTCGGCTCATCTGCTTCCTTACGGCCCATTTCTTTACCTTCCTCAGCCCACGTCAGATGGGTTTAACTAAACAAGTCGGGCTCTCGAATGATTCTTGCCACCATCGACATTTCTTAGGCTTTTGATTCTGTATGGCATCCCGCTCTCTTACGCAAGCTTATTTCTGATGGCCTTCCTCCTTGCTTTGTTCAATAAACCCAATCTTTCATTTCCGACAGGTGCCCTTTTGTGGGTTTTCAAAATCACAAAAGTAATTTTTTGAATCCCTCAAGGTGTTTAGTAAAAATCCGTTTTTGGCCCTGTTGTATTCTCTCTGTTCCTCAGCAATCTCTGCCTTCTTCCGTCAGCTGCTCTCATTATGCTGATGACCCTGCCATTTGGTCCTCTTTCCCCTCGGTACCTGCTGCTGCAGAGGCCACACGAGAAAACCTTGATTGGACTGGAGCACTAGTGTCTCCTCCTCAATCCGGGAAAATGCAAGGCCTCCTTCTTTTTGTTGAATCCCCATCACGTTGATATTCATCCCAGTCTCTCCGTATTTAACTGTGCGTCTGTACCGCTTCAATCGTATTATCTCTTTTCTTGGAATTACTTTTGACTGCACCTTTTTTTTCTAAACATGTCCTTTCGCTTTCGGTAGAGGTTTTGAACTTTTTTTGAACGCGGACTACTAAAATGGCTTTTTGGTTTTTCCGGGCCCTTTGCGGCCTAGTCTTAAGAAGTCATAAGAAGGCCTAGTCTTCTATCAACCCCAGTTTAAGAACCCCCGGCTTAAGGCGAAGTTCTTCCCTCGTCTCAAGGTTACGCTGTATTTCTGCTTCCTAAGAGGATCCCTCAATCGAGTGCTGACGCTTTTGTAGTAAAGATGTGTTCTTTTTTTTGGATGTAAGTAGCTAAAATTTTCAAATCCGCAAATTACTCATAACACAATGTACAGAAGTAAATCAAGAAACAATGGCGCTAGTACCAATGCAAACCTTATTGAAGAGGATAAACAGCTGCTTGGTAAAGTAAATTCTGCAGTCAAATTCTGCAGTTAATAAAACTCAAGTATTAAAAAAAGTATGGGTCAGCGAAGAAAAATATAGCTAAGTCGCCAAATAGAACACTATCAACTAAAATGGTTGGTAAAACTAAACCTCTTCAAAATAGACAGCTGAGAAAAATAACAAGATAGGCGAGAAACTTTCGCGTTTACAATACACTAGAATCAAAAAAGAAGATGGTCTAGAGCAAGGTGAACGACCCGCGGCTATCTGGGTCCTTGAATGCGGCTCTTTTGACACATGTTGTTTTTGTGTACAGTGGTGGAACGTAGAGGTGTGTAAACTGCTGTGCGGCACGTTTAAATTTGTGGCCAGGGGAAGACCACACATGCGTAATTTCGTATTTAAAAGTGATAATTTCCAGTGGTGTAATGCTGCCGGAGCGTGCCGGAGCTCCGCTATGCCACCTCTATAAATAAATGATGGGTCGCTGAGATCGAGAAAAGGGAAAGAGAATGAGGAATGATGGCGATTCTGCTGAAGCCTGCGCCATTCCATAAACTCTCCGCTGGGTCTCGGCAGCACCAACAATTTTGCACTTTTTTCCCATTTCCTCTCAGGCTCTCGCTCAGTCTTGCTGAACTTTCCTCTCATCTGTTGTTGTTTCTATCTCACGTTCTCTGGCACATTCAGCAGGAACTACTCATTTTTCCTCCTTTTCTATTTGATTACAACAGGTCCCCAGTCACTTAATTCTTCTCCGTAGTGACACGGCCGATGAGTTGGCTAGACCAGGTGCGCTACTTCACCCATCTAAATTCCCATGTAGGCCTAGCCTCTTTCCACTTGTCTCTCGTATTTACTCGTTTCTTTTTTCGGACTGGAAGTGTACAGTACTCTCTCATCAAAGTTTTTCAATCAATCAATAATTTCATTTTTTTCCAAATCAGCATACATAGAAAATAAATTTGACAGCAGTGGACAAAGAAAGGATTGGTGGCAAAACGATATTCGTTAATACATGCACATGAAAAGAATTTAATTTAAATTTCAAGATAGTGGCATGGCTATCGCACCTGTAAGAGAGCAGATAAATAAAAGCACACACGAAGAAAAGCACATACAGTATGAACAAGGTGCCGCAAAATACATTAAAAATAAAAAACTGTCATGTTGTAAACCTAACAGGGGAGGCTATCAGGTGTTACACTTTTCCCAAAGGTGATCGGGTGCAATGACAGCTAAAAGACAGCTCCTTTACTTCTCAAGACATATAAGCCCTGTCGCCGGCTGTAGTTTTAAGTCATACACCTGGGACTAAAATAAACATTTTGGATTTTAGCTATTATAAAAAGAAGTTTTTTTGGGTTAGTAGTACCGGTGTGATATCGCCAGCTACATTGTTCGTATAAAATTTAATCAACTCAATCAATAATTAATTTGATGCAGAACGACCTTAAATGATGAAAATAACTTGTTTTCCTAAATTGAAATCCAGTGATGAAGTTTCAGTAGTTCCATGCTCTTTATGAATTGATCCTTCATGGTTGACTGTTCTCATTTCACTGTCACAGCCTTCAGCGGTTCCATCTGAAAACAGAAAAAAAACACAAACCAAAGCACTGCAAAAACCTATATCATAAGAAGTTACATCTGCTAAATGTAAATTTCAATTGGATTAAATGCTCATGAGATAATAAAGAACTGCCTTGACTGGTACATAAATGATTGTGATGGAAGATTATTCCAACGCACAGGACTTTTGTATTTGAATGATTGCTAGGTTAGTTTAATTTTTTAATGCTGGGTTAGATTAATAATTTTGATATACAAGTCCCCTCAATATCCATTGAGGAGCTTGTACTTTGTCGTCATGCTTGCAGTGTTCTTTCTTGTCTTTGCTGCAACGGATACAGTTTTCTGTTAAACTCTTTCCTCTCTAGAATTGGTAATCTGTTGTGCAGCGCCCATAGCCATCAGACTGTGGACATTTCTCATTTGATTCTGTGCGGTCGAGTTAGAGACAATTGGTGCCGCTCTGTTTTTGGCAACTAATGTTCTCTTAGCCACCTCTGTGCGACAAATTTTCCACTCCTCCTATCCCAACAATGTCTCCTTTTTTCTGCCACATCTGGAAGAAACTATTCTTTCTCTCGTTCTAATTGATAAGGCTACTATGAGCAGTGACGGATTAAGCTTTTTATGGGCCTGGGGCTCTATGATAATTAGAAGCCTATTTTTCATTCTATTCGTTGTACTAAAAACTGACCGCAATTGAAACGAAAAACAAATACATAAACAAAGTATTTACTTAGTGTCCAAACATTCAAATGACACATTTTCTGGATTTAGACAATGCAAAGCTCTTAACATTGGTGTCCATATTTTCCAAAAGTTCGTTTTCAATGCAGAGTAGACCTAAGGAATTCAACCTTTTCTGGCCCCTAGACGAACGCAATTGATTCTTTACTACTTTTAGAACTAAAAATGAGCGCTTACGAGCAATTGGAAATCATCAGTCAAAGATACTGCCTGAAAACAACAGATACGTTAGGAAATGCATGCATGAATTTGTTTTCATCTATGAACCTAAACATCTGAATTTCTTTGTATTCGCTGTTTAAATGGTGTTGTTTTATCAATGTAGAGAAATGAATTATCTCCTCAGGCAATGAGGTCATCAATGGGTCCTCCAGATCATCTGGATAATATTGAAGTAACGTTTTCGCACTTGCTTCAATTTTGCTGTAAGACATCGCGTTAAATTCCATCAGAAACGAAAATTTTCTTTGAAGACTGTCATAAGCTGCTATTCGGCTTTTCATAAACGAAAGAATTTGGTCCATGATCGGCAAATATGAGTCGACTTCGAATCTGCTCGATGGATCAAGTTATGTGTCTTCAGATTCACCTTCGCTATCCAACCTCACTTTTCTTCTTTTCTTTCTTAAAATTTCTTCAGTGTAATGATGACAGCCACTTAATACTTGACCTCTTCCTTCGAATTTTTGAAATTGGAGTCTTAGAAGTTGAATAAAGTCATGTAGACCCTGAAGCAAATTTGTTGTCCTATTCAAAGTCATTTTGCTGTCCTGCAGAGCATGACTGGTTTTATAAAACCGTTCCATTATGCACGACCTTACCTCGAGTAAAATATCAGTTTTAAGCTTTTCCATTGATGAAACAAAACAACTGGCTTTATCTTTGGTTTGATATTTTTCATCATTGTCATCACGCATTGCCTTCAAGACTTAAAGAACCGCTTGGCAACCTTTTCTTAGCGCATGTAGAGAATCATATCGCACCTCCCAACGTGTATCAGGCAAAGGCTTAGTTGTAGGACATTGAAATGGTTTCAGTACATCAGTAAGGAGACTCCACCTGTGTGTTAAAGCTGAAAAGAACACATAGAGCTCCTGAACAAGCATGAAAAAATGAACAGGGATATATAGAATATCTACATATCCCTGAAAAATGAACCGCGGATTGGCAACACTCAGCAGCACACTTTTCCACAAGATTCAAGGAATGTGCTACACAAGGAATATATTCCGCTTGGTGGTTGCGTTCTTTTATCATAGCTTGCATACTTTTATATTTTCCACTCATGTTAGAAGCGTTGTTATAAGACTGCCCTCTGAGATCTTTCAAACGGATTCCATTGTCTTCTGTACACTCAAAAAGTAAGTCAGTCAATTGGTGACCAGTGTGTCCACGAGTGGGTATAAACTTGACAATTCGTTCCACGGGACCATCAGGTATAACATACCGAAAAATTATTGTTAACCGGTCATTATTTGTGATGTCAGGTGTTGAGTATACGGACACTGAATAATACTTTGCTTGTTTTATTTCAAAAATAATAATATCGAACACTTTTGTTGCAATTACATCAATGAATTCCTCGCATACAGTTAATGAGAAACAAGAAACATGTCCTTTGCCCTTGTTCCCTCACTTTTGAATATGCTCAGCAAGGAAAGTATCGTATTCTGCCAACGACTCCAAAATTCCGAGGAAGTTACCGTTTTGTGGAGAACCAACCAACTCACTACTTCCGCGGAAGGCCAGCCCTCTCGATGATAGGAATTTTATCACACTTAAAACTCGAGCCAATACTTTGCACCAATATTTTCTGTCTGATTCTTTTTGCTCTTCCAAATCTTTGCATATGCTTACTTTTTTGCTCTTCGAAAGATATATGTTGAAAGATAACCTATGTGTTTGCTAGAAGATTCGTGCCTGACCAGGTCACATGGTGCATGCTTCCAGTCGCCATAACCAACTGATGCCAGCATGATTTTTTCAGAATCAAACGCAAAAAGTTTGCAAACAGAGCAGTAAAATTTTTTTGATGAAGGTGAATAGCACAACCATTCGCGTTTTACTTTTACGTTGTTCAATTGTTCTCGCCAAAATAGCGATTTAGAACAACGTCGTTTGAACTTATCGCCAGTAAAACTTGTCTCTGAAGTAGAAAAATCGGCATCAAGATGTTGAACTCTAAACATTTTGCTTAACAGCAGTAATCTCTCAGATGGTCAGAAATTACTGCCCAGCATCCAACATCCATGTCGTGTTGAATAGTTTCTTTTACCCTATGCGCTTCATCCTCAGCAACATTAGATGACTTGGATTGTAAGCTAAATTTGGCTTTGAAAAAAATTTTTATATTTGGCTCGGGCTCTGCAATACAGTCACTCGAAGATGAACACAAAGCAGTTGCATTACTGGATGTTGTTTCTACAATGTTGTTTTTTGGTTTGCTTATATGGAAAAAATCAGTTACTTTTTTTGATTTTGCTACAACTTTTTCAGTTTATTTTCTGCTTCTCTTCTAAATTTCTCCTTTTCCCAACCGCTTTTATGCTTCTTCATTTTTATTTTTAAATTAGCTAAAGTTGTAAAATTGAAAACGTTTAGATTAGTTGATATTGGTAAAAGTGTAGTTGGCTACCCCATAAAGTGGCTATTTCCTATCGATTTCAAAACAGCCATTTCAGACCATTTTGATTTCAATATATGGTAATCCTTTGATAAATTTCTATTGTAAAATTTAGACCTTCGTGTACTCAAGAATGACCTGAATTTATACACTTGAAATTTAATTTTGAGTGAAATTTCAATTCAAAAGAATTGGCTCCTTGAATATACTTTTCAAATATATTTTTTTTCTTAAGCAGTAGTTTCCAAAAACTAATTATTAAAGGCGCCCTTGAAAAGTTTGAAATACTTACGGTTCACTATTTAAGCAAAAAATATCGTGAAATTGTATCTCATCCATTTTCATTATTTAAAATACAAAAGTATTGAAATATGTAAATTGAAAAAGTTAAAATTTGCAAAAAATCATTTCTAAATGTGCCTCCATTTTACACCTGAGGTGGAAAGCCTTCTTTCTCGACACAAATGTGCCTCCATTTTATATCAATATCGATATATTTTTTAATAACAAAAGAGAAAAAATAATTTTTTGCTTTTATGTTTTTAATATTGAAAGAAAATGTCTTGTGGAATTAATATAAATTTCATTTAGCTATTGTAAATTAATTTCGAAGTAATTTTTTGATTAATATTTCAGGGAACAAATTTCCTTGAATTGGGATTTCACTCAGTTTTTCCATCTGCTTTCTTCTGGTCTAAACTATTTGGTAAAATTTCATCTGCTTCCTTCTTCAAATACCGGACTGTAGAAAATAAACTTGCTTTTATTTAAGCTTTTTCTAGCCTCACTTTTCTTACCCAGCATAAACCTGTCTGGATTTTTTTCAAAACTTTGAAATAACTGGCAACAATTAAATATGTCAGAGTAATAGAAAAAGCCATTGTTACGGAACAATGTTAGATTTTGTATTATGACTTCAAAATGTGTTTACCTTTTGGTTACAATGTTTTATCCTACGAAAACACAATTAAAATAGTATTTCCTACTATGACACAGTTTCGCTTGTGCTTTGTACGATGACGAGGCCTCTAATGGAGAAACCCTTGCCCATGATACTTCTAAATTACACCTTCACTATTTTTTGAAGTGATTGCATCAGTAACTTTTATGACTTCATAGACTTGGTATAGTGATAGGCCTATTTTTGCTTGGGCCTGGGGCTGCAGCCCCATCAGCCCCCGCCTTAATCCGGCCCTGACTATGAGTCCCTGATCACTTATTTTTTCTGGACAATGACACAACCAATGGTTGGCTAGACGAGGTACGCTGCTTCAGCCACTTACAGTTCCATGTAGTCTCTTTCTACTCGTCTCTAGTGCGGTCTCATTTAAAATGTTGTACTTAAGTATGACGAGATCGTTAATAATTGTTGTCACTTCATCAAAAAATCACTTTCCTTGTTTTAATGCAAAAACGGTTAAATAATCGAGTACTTCGTTGTTTTATTGCGAAAACAATTAAATGGTTGTTAAATCGTTCGGTGTTGTTGTTACGCGGTCCCTTCCGAGAGATGGGGGCATGGCGGAAGACCTCAGATTTCTAGAAGGTGGGCAACTCCCCCAGAGCCTGGCTAGAGGTTATAGAGAGAGAAGAAATTGTCAAAAAGCGAGCGCCGCGAAGAGTTCGTTGCAGAACGAAATGAGAGGTGTGCTGGTTGAATGAGCTCGGGGGCTACACAAGCAATTCTTCCAATTCTACTGAGATAAGAGTTTAATAAAAGGCCGAGTCCGCTACAGCAAGACGTGAGAGGACAAAACGAGCGTCATAAAGAAGCCTAAGTTCCTCAGTAGATACTGAGGGAACTAGTGAGTAGAAAAATTTAAATGACCCAGTACGTTTTTAATCCGAGAAAAGATAATAGTTGATATTGAGGTAAGAGGAAAAAGATTACATGAGAAAGTGGATCGCTGGAGCAGCGAGCGCATCTGCTAGGCCAACTCATCGGCCTTGTCATTTCCTGGTACAAACGAGTGACCCCGGGACCCATTGTAGCCTAAGAGTAAGGTGGAAGGAAAGATAAGATAATTCCTGATAGATACGCCAGAGAGTATGAGATAAAATCACTAACAGAAGAGAGGAAAATGTAGCAACGCTGAGCGAGAGTCTGAGAGGAAAAGGAGAGAAGTGGCAGTACTCCAAGTGCTGCCGCGACCAGCACAGGGCTTGCAGAGTGGCGCAGGCTTTACGAAAAAAATGTATACACACTGGGCATGCCGGATAGGAAAGAGTGGCTTTAGCACCTCATAACGAGCAGTTGGCAAGGACGCCAGAGCCGCCCTTGCCTAAACGAAAAAGAACAGGGTCATCCATCCAAATCACAAAGTCGTGAGATTGAAGAGAGTTGGTCATGGCGCGACAGGCCGTTCAGTGAAGGCGCTCCAGCAAGGAAATGTTGGTAACGCTGAGAAAAGGAAACCATTCGGGTGAAGCGTGAGAACGAACCGGACAAAACCTTTGTAAAAAAGACCAAAGTAGTTCTTGGAGGGGGCCCATAAGGAAGCAGAAATACAGCATAAAGCTTTGAGACAAGGGAAGAACCTGACCTTTAGCAAAGATAAGATAAGCAAAAAAGCAAAGAGTGCAGGCTGAAAGTGACCCCATGAAATGCTGAAGTTGGATTGATATGCAAGGCAGGAGTTGAACAAAAGAAGGTTGGCTTGATGGGGATTTACTAAAAAGAAGCAGGTTTGACATTTGCTTGAATTGAGAGGAAGACATCAGTGCTCCAGTTGAATCAGAGCTGTTTTTGAGATCTCCACAGCAGAAGGGAACAAGGAGGAGGAGGAGGATCAAATGACCAGGTCATCAGCATGAAGAGAACAACTGACGAGAAAAGGTAGAGACGTAGAAAGATTATTGATTGAGAGATAATAAAACAGGGTAGAACTTGTGTGATTTTGAAAAGCCACACAAGTGCGCCTGTCCAAAAAGATATGTTAAGTTTACGAAACGAACCGTCAAGGGAAGCTAGCACAAATAAGATTGTGTAAGAGAGCGGAATTCCAGACACAGTCAAAAGCTCTAGAGAAGTCGATAATAATAAAGATTTTCCGAGAGTCAAGCTTGGGTTTGTTAAACCTATTCGAAAAGGACTGACAAAGATAAAGAATTTGATCCAAAGTAGATCGATCTGGACGAAGAGAGAGAATGAAGTTAGGGTCCAAAAAGAAAAGTAGGCGCGATAGAATAATGCGCTCAAACAGCTTCGAGGCGCAGGAGGTGATAGAGATAAGTGGGAAAGAAGCAGATGAGTCGTGAGCTCTTTCCATCTTCCTGACGGGAATAAAAAATGAAGACTCCCAGATGGAAGAAAGAAATTCAAAGACCACGAAAGATTAAAGATGTGGAGAAGATCCATGCCGAAGCGAGAGAGGTGCTTCAGCATGAGCTGGGCGATTTTGTCTGGGCCAGTGGCGGCGGAAGACGAGAGTTTGGCCACAGCCGCAATACATTCAGCGAAGGTGAGCAGAGAGAAATGAAACTCCTCGGGGTACAAAACCCGACGTTGTTCAGACAAGTAGCTCCTGACTCTGCTACGCAATGCATTTGGCTGAGAAATAGAAAAGTAAAACCTCAGGTAAATGGCATAAACCAATGCCGTTTTCCTGGGAGAAAAGCAGTTGGGAAAGTTAGGAAAGTGGAAGAAGCAGAACCAGCAACAGAGCGGAGGATAGAATAACTGATTTAGGAGAAAGAAAAATAAGCATATTTTATCCCTGGCGATGACGGAAGAGGCATGTCGTGAAGATGCGATGTAAGCCTGGGGCTCTTCATCACTTTTGTGAGCGGAAGCAAAAGCCTACATCTTTTTCTTAATGCCTCTTCCACTTCGGAAGACTACCAGACTTGAGGTTGGCCTTGCAAGTGGCCAAAAATATATAAGATTTAGGCGTATTCAATGCCAAAGAGGTAAAGAGCGCAGTAGCACAGAAAAAGAGGAACATTTCTCTGGCGAAAAAAGTGTAAATTAATAAGTAGCAGTCATCTCAACGAGCGTTCTGGAAATTGAAGGAAGAAGGTCGCTTATTGGGGCCGGAATGTGGAGAAAGAGGAACGGCAAAAAGAATTGGAAGATGATCATGCACAGGTCAAGTCTTGCAGCACCTTCCAGAAGCAAAAAGAGAGAAAAGGGAAGAGTTTTTCAGCGAGCTCTTGACCCCCACGTAGTCAGAGTAGGAGTCAAGCGAAGAGAGAGAAAGTTGAAAATTTAGAAAAGCATAGGCCCTGTCTGACGAAAATAGCGATACCGCCGCTAGAGTGCAAGTCATCACGTAAGAGAACCTAACTGGGAATGAGTGCGATCGGATTGCAGAGCAGAGTATCCAAGGATCCTAAAAGATGAGAAAGAGTTGAGGCTGAATTCCTGGATTCAGAAAAAATCGAAACACAGTGAAGAAGTTGAACACTTCAAGAAAACCTCCAGCGCTCCCTTAGAGAATCCTGAACGTGTTAGGAGAGAAAACAGGGGGCGTGGAAGAAGAGCCGAAAGTGGAGGGGAATTGAAAGAAACTGGAGGGGCTGGAGATTAGGCTTGCAAGAGGATGAAGGATTAAAGCTGCATTGACAGAGGGTAATTGGGTGGGTTGTTAAAAACAATGGAGGTATTCGTGCTGGAGAAAATTATATTGCTTTGGTGGAATGAAGACCCCCGATATGCAGCAAAATGGGTATATCCAAGAGTGAGAGCTGGAAGGGAAGTTGAACTTCGAAAAAGGAAGGTTCGTTTTGGATGCACTCATTTGGAGGTGTGGCATAGCACTCACCTGCCTCTTCAGGTCACATTGCCAGTGAACACAGAAAGATACGACATGAATTTGGTTAAAAGTTGCCGCTCATCAGCGGTAGAATGAGAAGGCGAAGTAGGAAGAGGCAGGAAAACGGTAAACAGACTAACGACCGATTTTAGAGAGCGCGTGCTGCCCGTTTGCTTAGAGGGAAGCACGGCGAAAAAATGTTTGATTTGGAGGCCCGGAGTATCTGAAACCCTCGATGAGTCAAACAGCCGATTCGACTAAACTTGAACGCACCACCACACTGAGGCGGCTGTTGATTGGTGCAGTGAAGTACAAACGGTTTTGGCATCAATCTTCGAGTCAAATGCGTTGTTTTGATCTTGGAAAAAGCACTCTACAGCGATTCTCTCCGTTGGCTCATTCTAACTAAAAATAAATTTATCGGAAGCAACGCCACAAAATTAAAGCAGAATGCTGACACTTAGAAATGGCGAAGCTAGTTCGGACAACTCGTTCTACGTTTAGCGTCACTGTCGTTTTTCTGCGACTCTGGACAATAAAAACGAAATATCAATAGTTTGTGCGAAAACTACATGATCCTCGACTATGACCAGCAATGCAAGTGTCGGTTGGACACTGGCTCCACTAAGAATACCTAAAATAAACAGATACTAGCCTAGCAAGGGCACGAGTTTGATTCTTGCATCGTATTTGAGCTATTGGACTGTTGTTGTTGTTGTTGTGCTTATCACTCTACTTCCATTGGATGAATGCACGGCGTGAAACGGCTATATTCCTGTCCATACCGCAATCTTCATTAAGATCAGGCTAGGAGAAAGCGGCAGTCTATTGCGAACCAGTTACGAATAGAACTAACGGACTGCTGCCCCACCATCAAGGCAGACGAACACTAGTGGGTACCCAAAAGTTGCCCCTACGTGATCAACTTCATTTGTGAAACTACAGAAACATGGAAATGCAAGTTCCTCAAATTGGAATCGAAAGATGAGTGGTAAAGTTGTCACACTTTGAGGGCGTAGCACTGGATTTAGTTTTTCCTGGAGTCCAGATGAAACAAAAAAATAAAGACGCAGCTTTATTGCCTGCCATAATTACAGAATGCAATTTAGCAAAATAAAAATATTGCACTTAAAAATCAGAAATACAACATATAACATGATATTGGGTTGGTAACTAAGTTCAATAGAATAATAGCAGAGATCTCCCGTTACTGCTTTGAGTTCTGACTGATCATATTTCAATAAATGTTCTGTTATGTTTTATTGACTGTTCACTGTCTATGTTTCCAAATGACCAACAAAGCAGATTACAGTAGTAAAATTCCAAATGTTAATGATAATTTTTTTTGTGAATTCAAAAATTGGAATCTAGTTCAATTTTCGCCTTCTCCATCTCATGCATGAATTCATAAAACTGAGGAATTGACATTTCCATCAAAATATTTTCGGTTTTAGATCCTTTTGCAACGACCATCTTTAACTGAAAAACAGTAACATGGCAAATCAAAGCAGGTAATTTATGTTCGGTCAATAGTTAGTACAAACGGTTCTAACATCAATATTTGTTTGTTCTAATCAATGTCTGACACAAAAGCAGGTTGTCGTTGGCTAGCAAAAAACGATAGTTATAAATGGGCATAGTAGGCATAGTACAGGCATAGTAGGCATAGTACAAGCATAGTGATGATAAAACCTTTTAATGTGAAATCTCATTGCACCCCCTCAATGCTTTAATGTAAACTCATAAAATTAATTTTTTTTTAAAGGAAAGAGGTAAGGCTTCTTTGTATTGGTGCAACTGGTTTTTAGTCGCACACCTCCCCTGCTATCTTTGTACTGGTACTATGTCTACTATGCCTGTAATATGCTTACTATGCCTGTACTATGCCTACTATGCCTGTACTATGCCTACTATGCCTGTACTATGCCTACAATGCCTGTACTATGCCTACAATGCCTGTACCATGCCTACTATTCCTATTTATAACCACCCAGCAAAAAACAGTATAAAATACAGCTGTACTTTGCTCGAAGTTTGAAGCCAACCCACAGGCATAGTAACTTAACATCAGACCTGGCCTGTGAAAAAAAGGCATCATAGACCTAGCCCAAGAGTTCTTGACCATGGGCCATTTAGAGGTGGGTCACAGAGCTACTTAAACAATTTAGTTTCATTTGTGTCTGAAGTTTAAGCTTAACAAATTAGAAAATTTTTGGAAAGGTTGCCCAATTATTTGCTATTGAATCTAGTTCAACTTTACTAGAAAAAAGATTCTTTTATCCGTAATGCACTGATAGCAAGAGTCACGTGAACTGACAAATAAAAAACGGTAAGAAAACCTTTGAAATTATAAGCTAAGGTGAGAGTTGGTATTTTACTGCTCACTTGTGAATGTCATGGGTTTAACGCGTCATTGGCATTCGAATTTAATGCGGCTGTAATATTATGTGTTATATTCTTTAGTCCGCAGTTCTCATAAAAAAACAACTTAACAAAGTGGGGGCCTGACTCGAGACCATTTTTAGTTTATTTATAATGACCACGAGCGACTCATACTCGTTTGATATTGCGCTTGTTTAGATCGTGAACGCGCATTTTGCTAATCTAGGTGACTCATGTCGTTGAGTAACTGTTTCATGTGTAGTATAGTAAGCTGCTCATTGCTATCATCGTAATCGCCTGACGAGGAGTAAAGTTATTCAAAAATATTTGCATTTTACTTTTAATAAACTTTACTATGCATTATGTATTTTGGTTGCTTGCTATCAGCGTATTAGTCATTGCTTGTAAGATGATTGTCCTTGACAACTTATATTACAATCCCTTCCTACTGCAACAATTCTACTAAAATCGAAATGCACATATTTTACCGTTCGTTTATATCTTAAATACAATTATCCTAGCAACAATCGTTCTTGTTCAGACTTTGTTTATTTCAAGTATGCCAAAAAAAAGATTTACTTCATTCAGTGGAGAAAAAAGGGTCCATGCGTTATTTGCTACCGTGTTTGGAGCAATGAATCGCTAAGACCATCCCAATTGCAAAGCCACATCCAAAAGAATCATTCTGGACCTTGAGGACTAGACATCAAATATTCTAAGATCAGTAACAAGTTTCAAACAACAGCGTCTTGACAATACCGGATATTTTCAACGCACTGATAAGAAACTGACAGAAACGCCTTTTAAATCAGACGGTCTTAAAAACGCCTTTGATATGGTCATCAAAATCGTGATTAATATCAAAACTGGTGCTTTAGATTCCCGTTCGTTCTTGCAGTGTGTCAAGGCCTATATTCCTTCAAGAAGCAGCAAAACCAAAACTCACAATTCATTTTCAAAATAAGAACTTCCTTTCTCGCCTGGCATATTCGGAGGATATTTCTGAAGCTTTACACCAGCTGAATCAAAAAATGCGAGGGAAAGGAACAAATATCATTCAGTTTAAGGACTATACAAATGCATTTGTTCAAAAACTGCGCAACTGGAAACGTAACGAGGAAAAATAACCTTGCAATGTTTCACAGTCTCACATGTTTGTCTGGGCTAGAAGATGAGGTAAAGGATGAAGTGGCGCTTCAACTTAGTAGTATACAAATAGAATTCCAATTTTACTTTCTGAAACTTGGCCAAGATGATTTGTCGACTGTAAGGAATCCATTTTGAGTTTATACTGAGCAAGTGGATGATGAATTGCAAGATGAATTAATCGACCTCACAAATAATTTAAGCTGTCGTGACTTATTTGAAGCCTTTTTACTCACTGAATTATGGACAAGAGTATCCTCATCGTGTACTCAGATCAGCAAAAACTATGGTAAAACGCCATAGCCGTTTTCCACTTTATGGTTGTGTGGTTCGGACTTTTCATCCCTTTTGAATATAAAATCCCAGCAGCGCAACCGACTTGACGTTGTAGACGACAAGCACTTTCATTGACTGTGCCCCAGATTCAAAGTATAGTGGACTGATGCAGCAACAATCTTCTCATTAAAGTTGTGCAAGCAACCTGCTGATTAATTTTTTGCGTTGTAGTAACTTGATATTTTTCATTGCTTATCTTAGTGAGCGGGTAATTTTCCAATTAGGTTTAAAAAAAATAGATAACTTCATTTTCTTTGTGTTTACGAGGATGTTTGATTTTATCACCATTTCCGAAATTAAATACAATCGGGTTGATGTGTGATGGGATTTTAGATATTAATTAGAAATTTGTAACTTTTGTCTCATTACAACGTCCCTTTGAGGTGGCACCACGCGTTCAAAACTCTCAAAGTTAAGAGTTAAATCGGGGATTTCCATATCTCAAAAAACGAACAAGATAAAGATAAAAGTGGAGTCAAAATGCGCAGAATAGTCATATTCCTACACCTTTTCAAAAAACTATAATAGCTCATTTTCAACTGAAATCGAATAAAATTGAAAAAAACTGTATTTTAGTTATTTTCTCTATCATGATGTGGAAACTGAATGCTGTATGTAAATATTTAGAAATGCAATTCAATTTTGTTTTACTTTCCACTACCTAATTTACACGCTAAGTTACTTCGGTTGACATGATACTGTATAACGGATAAATAGCTTATATACAACACAAATATAGAGTGCAGAATTTGAACCACACAAACTCACCTGTAAGTAGCAATTTCCAACTCTTGCTAGTGCATCACTGGATGCAGTTACTCCAAATTTCCACTCTATGTCCAGCAATCGTTTCGATGTGATTATCTCCGAGGCTTCTTTTGGAACCAAGAAATTTTGCTTCCACGCTTGGCAGAAAGACGAAGCGCAAACAGATTCCATTTTTAACTTCAACAAATCGCTGTAGAGCTGCCCAGTAGTGAGCTTGCTTCTGCGTGCCTCTGTCAGAAAAAAAGAGATTAATTTTTTTAAAGGAACACTTCAATACACCAAAAAAAGTTGTGTTCGATATGCTACAAACTACCAGTAGCTTAAGGTCAAACAAACTGTGCTTTCAGTTCACAGTAAAAAATATTTATGCTTCTGCTTTGGTCATGAGTAAATAAATTTACAGAATTTAGTAATGTAGGTAATAGATTTTTATCATCCAGTGATGGGAAAACCGTTCGTCTCCACCCCTTCCAAAGAATGGGGGCATAATGGAAGACCATGGAGCGCTAGAAGCCAGGCAACTCCCAAAGGCCTGCATTATAGGTGGCTAAGAGAAGATGAGTTGAGAGTCTGTAACTCGACCGTACAGAATCAAATGAGAAATGTCCACAGTCTGATGACCATAGATGCTGCATGACGGATTCCCAATTCTAGAGAGGTAAAAGTTAAAAAAACTGTATTTGTGGAAGTAAAGACGAGAGAGAACACTGCAAGCATGACGACAAAGTGCAAGTTCCTCAGTGGATATTAAGGGGACCTATAAGTCTAAAACTTTGATGGGAGAGTACTGTACACTTCCAGTCCGAAAAAAGAAACGAGTAAATACGAGAGACAAGTGGAAAAAGACTACATGGGACAGTAGATGGCTGAAGCAGCACACCTCTTCTTGCCAAATCATCAGCCGTGTCAATATAGAGAAGAATTACGTGACTGGTGATCCACTGTAACCTAATAGAAAAAATGAGCAGTTCCTGCTGAATGTGCCAGAGAACGTGAGATAGAAACATCAACAGAAGAGAGGAAAGTGCAGCAAGACTGAGCGAGAGCCTGAGAGGAAATGGGAAAAGAAGTGCAAAATTGTTGGTGCTGCTGAAACCAATGAGAGCTTGCGAATTGGTGCAGGTTTTAGCAGAAAAACTTGAACACACTGGGCATGATGAATAGAAAAGAGTGGCTTTAATATCACAAAGTGAGCACTTTGCAAGGACACCCGAGCTTCCTCAGCCAAAACAAAAAGGGAGGGAACCATCACTTTAAATCTGAAACTGGGAGAGTCAAGGTACACAAGAGCCACAATATGTCAAGAGGGTCAGAGAAAGAGCATGAAATAAAAAGAGTGAGCTTTACACAGCAGGAAGGCGAGTTTCAAGGAGAAGAGGCAGGGATAGAAAAAGAACCTTCCAGGAAAAAGAGAAAACATGATGAGTGAGTGGACACAAAGTCTCTCCAGGAAAACCTGTCGAGACTTGGTTTTGCTCCTAATCTGGCCAAACCATTAAATGGGTAAAAAAAGTTGGAAGACGAAGAGCTCACTTATGAGATCGAAAAGTGAAATAGGGGTGGCTCGTGTGGTACGTAGGGATGCCTCAGAGAAGAGCAGAGGTATATAGGAGAATGAAAAGCAACTGGTGATAGCGCAACTGATCTCCTAAAGGCGTTCCAATTTGGAAAAGTTGGTAATGCTCACAAAAACAAACCATTAGGGTGAAGTGGAAGTAAGAGTGAATCAAAGAAAAGCTTTGTACAGAAAAGAGAGTGGCTTATTGAAGGGGGCTCCATGAAAAAGTAGAGTTGTAGTGTAAGGCCTTGACACAAAGGAAAAACTTGGTCTTTAGCGAAGATATATGAACAGAAAAGAAAAGAGCACAGTCAAAGGTAACCCCAAGAAAAGAGAAAATACCATTGAAGCAGCGAGACACAGATTGAGAGGAAGATACCAGTATTCAGACCAGCGTTCCAGTCCTACCACAATCTTCTTGTGTGGCCTCTGCAGCAGCAGGTACCGTGGGGGAAAGAAGACCAGATGGCCGGGTTGTCAGCACAATGAGAGCAGCTGACAAAAACGGTAGATTGCTGATGAACAGAAAGAATACAACTGGGCCAAGAACGGATCCTTGCTAAACACTTCAACAGACCTGAAAAGAGCAACTTTAGCGATTTTGAAAAATTATGCAAGTGCCCCTGTCGGAAAGAAAAGATTGAATTTATTGAGCAAACCAAGGAGGAAGGATAGCAAAAATTAGCTTGTGTGAAACAACGAGATATCAGAGTAAAAAGCCTTGGAAATGTCAATAGTGGCAAGGATTGTCTGAGGGCCCGACTTGTTTTATTAAACCCATATGACACTGACTAGGAAAGGTATAAAATTTGATCAAAAATAGATAGACCACGGTTAAAACCAGCCTGGCAGGGAAAAAAAATGAAGTTAGGGTCCAGAAAAAAGAATAGATGAGATTGAATGATGCACTCAAACAGCTTCGAGACGAAGAAGGTTAGAGAGATAGGCCAAAAAGGAAGCAAGTGAGTCTTAACGTTTTCCCGTCTTGTGGATGAAAATAACAGAGGATCACTTCTAGATGGAAGGAAAAGAATGCAAAGACCATGAAAGATTGAATACATAAAGAATAAGATCCATGCCGGAATAAGGGATATGCTTCAGTATGAGGTATGCAATTCTGTCTGCGCTAGTGGCAATGGAGAAAAAGAGGTTGGTTGCAGCTGCAAGACAATCACTGGAGGTGAGAGGAGAGCACAAAGAGGAATGTGACTCCTCACGGCAGAAGGCCCAGCAGACCTCAAAGAAGTAGCCTATGGCTCAGCTGTGCAAACCATTTTGCTGAAACACAGAAAAGTGGGATTTCAGGTAATTGGCAAAGACTGATTCCAACTCCCTGGGAAAAGAGCAGCTGGAAATGTTAGGGAGGAGGAAAAAGCAGAACCAGTGACATATCAAAGGATAGAATTGACTGATTTACGAAAGAAAGATGAAAGTGTCTCAAGACATGCTTTAGCCTTGGCTTTGGGAATAATGATGCATGACAAGAGGCTGAAATGTAAACCTGTCACTCTCCATCACTTCTGTGAGTGGAAGCAAACGTTTTGCCTCTTTTTCTTCTCTTCTTCCACCTGAGAAGATCCCCAAAATGTCCAAATCTATTCCTTTCAATGTTTGATGCAGCCAAAAAGTATAGATTTGGCCATATTTAGAGCCAAAAAGATAAAATGTGCAGCAGCAGAGGAAAGAGCATAAGAGGAACATTCCTCTGCAAAAGGATAAAGTAAACTAATGTAGAAAGCAAAGGCATCCTAACGTGCTTCATGGAAATCGAAGGAGAAAGCTCATTAGAGCAGGAGAGTGTAGAAAGAGGGACAGTTAAAAAATATTGGATGTGATCAGAACCCAAGTCCTGTCCCAGGACCAAGAGAGGTCAAGAGAAAGGGAAGCAAAGATGTCAGGAGAGGTGCAACTGCTGTAGGAGCAATGAAGAAGAGTGGGTGTCAGCATAAATGAGAGGAAGGAGGTCGGAGGAGATGACCTAATGAAACACTTCCTCCCCACAAAAACGTAAAGTACCTCTCAAATCTTAAAGGGGTGATGACAGTTGTAGTCCCATAGAAGAGATTTCTAGAGAAACAGAGCAAAAAGTAGAGGTCGGTTCTACCACCCCCCAAAAAGAGCAAATAGGAGGAGCATACATGAACAAGAGAGAGAAGTTCTTCAGCAAAATGTTGACCCCCACTCGTTTAGAGTAGGGGTTAAGCCAGCAGAAGAGAAAGAGAGTTGAGAAAAAGATAAGATCTTTTTGACAAAAATTGACAACACCACTGTCATCACATGAAACCAAGCCAGATTGGGGGTGAGTGCCATCAAATTGCAAAGCAGAGTATCCAGGAATCCTGAAAGAAGAAGAGTTGAGGCTGTAGTCCTGGATACAGATAAGATTGACAGAAAAGATCACACCAAAGTGAAGAAGTTCAGCTCTTCCGACCTAAGACCTAATGCATTCCATTGGAGAATCCTGAACAAGCCAAGTGAGGAAGAGAATGCAAGGGGCATCAAAAAAGAGCTGGAAGTGGAAGAGGATGAGAAACATAAGGAGAGATTGAAAACATGGCAAAAGGGGAATATGGAGGGTCGCAGTGCACAGTGGAGATATATGTACTAGAGGGCCCTGAAAAAATGGCACAGTGTTGGTGGACTGAGACCCCTAGGGAAACCTGAGAGCAGCAAAGAGGACAGCTCACGGAGAGCTGAAAAAGGTATTGGGAAGGAAAGCAAAGTGCACCATAAACGCCCTCATTTAGAGCAGGTACAGCAGTACAATAACTTGCTCCTCTCGAACACACTGCCAGCACACACACAAAACGAAAAGATACAGCCAGGATTTACATGAACACTGCCACTCTTCAAAAGAAGTAGAATGACAAGATGAAAAAGAGAGACAAGATGCAAAAGAGCAAAAGAAGAACAGACGACCAATTCTTTTTGCAGTTGTTCAGAGGGCAGCACTGCAAAAAAATGTAGTGTGGCTACAGCCCAGGGTATCAAAAACCCTAAGGAGGCCAACAGCTATTTCAGCCCGACCCAGTGAAGTCAAGGACTAGACCACCACGTTGAGGCAGTTATCGATTCATGCAGGTCCAACCCAATTGACCACATTGTCAACTGAATTTAAACCCTTTCTGACTATAAAGGAGCGAGAAAGTTCTATATTTTTATCTGTCAACAAAAAATCGCATGGCTATTTATGCGAGTCACCAGCTGTGCTAGAATAGTTTTGTGTTCAGACCAGCTTCGAAGTTACCGATATTGCTGTTATGGCACATTTCTATCACAAGCACTGCAACAAAGTAAGAAAATGTAATTAAGTGGCTTTTCCGAGAATGCAGGGCAATTTTACCTTTTTTAATAAATTTAAAAAATGGTTCCCCATGTTTGAGTTTTGTTTTCAGTTTTGAAATGCTGAAAGTTGATGAAAAAGATCAATAGTTTAAAAAATGCTCTAGCATTCATGCTTTTCAATATTGACCATTTAAGTTTTGGCACTTGGTGACGTTTTTGGTTTATATTTAGCTTTTCCCTTAACCTAGAGACATAGCTAAAACATCAAACAATATTTCAAGATCTTCTAAATATAGCTTAAAAGAGTACGCCATCAGTAGTTTGTAGTCATTGATTGTTGTTGTGAGCACTTTGTTGGAATGGAAATACCATGCCACTGAGTAAAAAAATTTACTGACTAATATAAAGAGTTTGAAAAGAATAAAGTTTCTGCAAAAAATGGATTACATTTTGGCTATTGCATATGCTTAAACAAAAACATGAAAATCCAATCCACCCTTTTTGAAAGTTGATGGTTTGCAAAAGTACTTCACATTAGTGAAAAAAATTTTGATTTCACATCTGCACGATGTTTGCATTCCAACACAACATTATTCTTTTTTTGGTGCATTGCAACACAACATCAAAAAAGTGAACAACCAATAGCCACTGATTGCACACTCTTTTAAGTCATATTTTTGCTTCCAGCATCATCAAAAATGCATATTAGATTTTTTTAATATGTTTAACCTAAGAAGAGGGCTAAATAAGTCAAAAACCATCCACGTATAACTAAAAATGCCAATGAGTGGCCAATACTTTACCGATCAATATACTGAGAAGTACAGGCGCTATAACGTTTAAATTATCCTTAACATGGAACCAATTTTCATCAACTTAGCATTGAAGACCAAATCAATCATAAGTGAACAAGTTATACATTACGGATGGTACACTATAAATTACACCCCTGCATTAAAATAGCCAGAGTAAAATTGAACCAAATAACCATCGCTTCTACATGGCAGTCCAAACTACTTGATCAATGTGGCAAAAGCAGCATGTATTACTTGCACTGAGCAAAAGGTACAACATTTGGCAGAAAGATGCAAATCATTTGCTAGGTAAAAAAAACATGTTGCGTTAATTTTCCTATTTAGTACACAATACAATAAATGGACCAACAGTTAATGTGACATCATAATATCAAGTTCACCTTTACAGATAATCAGAAGCACTCTTAAAATTTCCTTTAAAGTTGAAAGATCGAGATTTGTTTTATCTGAGCATGACATTAAAATTAAATCAACATCTCCAGCCAAATCAGAATTGCTAACCAATACCAAAACAGTTTCAAAAATATCAGAACATTGCTGCAAAAAAGACACAAAGTAAGCACAGAAAAAAGTTATGACACAGAATAGGCTTTGAGGGTACGTGTGAACACATATACATACATATACAAGTATTCATACAAACTTCAAAGCCACCAGTAGACTTTCTGTTGACCAGTTTGCCACTGTAGCAACCTCATAAGCTAAACACAGTTATTAGCATCCGTTGCACAATTATTAATATTCACGTGCGGATTCGTGGCATGATGTAAACAAGTCAAACGGCGCCACACTAATAGAGCCTGCAACAGCATGCTTCATTTGCCAAGCTTGTTAATTATGTTAAATCGTACTTGGACGTCGCTTTTATATTACTCCTAAATTGACCATGGCTTTATACAAACGTTTGGAGTTTTTTATTTGTTTAGGACAAACATGTCTATATCGCTATGCCACTAGCACTGCAACTGAGCAGAAAAAAATTGCTTTAAAATGCATTGCAAGTGCAACACTAAAATACAAATTTATGGAAAAGTGGAAATTCATAACATAAAGTACAGAAATCATAGAAATATGAAAATTTACAGGAGTCAATAAAAAACAAAAAACATAGGACCCAGTTGGATACAATTGGAAGATTGAATTGAGTTAAACTATGCATTTTGATAAATATTTCCTAATTAAGCTAAGCTGATTTAAAGATAAGTTATTCATTTCTGCAAATTTTCATAGTTTTGTGATTTCCATTGTTTGATAAATGTTTTTTTTGTATTTTCATAAATTTGCAGTTCTGTATTCTAGCGTTGTCCCATTTCACACTTCATACTTAATGTGAACATTAAATCTTTCTACCTATGCAAACAAGCATACTATTATGCCACGACATAACACGAGACGACACAGTATCAACTGGCAATTAAGTATTTGTAGCATACCCAACCATCATTTGATAATGCAGAGTATGTAGGTTAGACATGCCCTAAATTGCAAAAATTTGAAAAGTTAAGCGCTTTTCACATTTTCCTTTTTTATAAAGTCTAAAATCAATACATATCACATTTGAGTTTGACTGAGTAGTGGTTTAGGGTGTCATAAAGTGATTGTTTCATTTGACATCGAAGCAGCTCTTTTCATGATTACTAGATGGCACAAGGTGTGACAATTACATTTTTTCAGGTGTTAGATGCGTTTGAACCCAGCACTTCAATGTAGCTGTCCGGCAAAGTCAATCAGGCACTGTATCTTGTCAATTGACAAGAATAACAATGCTGGAGGCGAACTAGCACACAGGGTGTTACCACTAAGTCAAACCTTTAAAAAATTAAAGCACTCACAAGAAAAGTGGTTATATTTCGAGGGATTGCTTAAAAAAATAAAGTAATATTTTGGATCACAATATTTTTTCTATTCAAAGTTACAGCTGTATATCTTGCATGCAGTGTAAACTAGCATATGCCCAGTAATCCTTCTACTACAAATAGTTCAAGAACAAATACTGTATGTCAACAAAAAATAAGATAAACTTTTACTTCATTGCATATCCAAGTAGATTCATAAGAAGCAGCTTATTGCTTACTAGCAGATAGCTATTTAGCCCAGAAAGTGCCCTTTCAAATGAAAGCCAGAGACGAATAAATCAATTGAAAGGTATTGCTAGGCATTCAAGCAATAGCTCATTCCCGAATTTCACTGTTTGGTAAGTACTGTTTTGAAGTTTTCAAATGTCAATTTTACTATGTGATAAGCAGAACGACAATCAGAAAATTTTATAAACTTCACTATTACATAAAATAAATTGTTTTAGCATTTTTTGTGAACCCTAGCTCCATCACCAGCCAGAGCAGAAATGACAACACGACCACAGCTTGGATTTTGGCCAAAATTCTTGTTCTGGTCAATGCCTAACAACCACTCAAGTAAATGAACAAGTGCATTCAACACCAGATGGATGAGGCATTTCCTTTACATTCCAAAACGTTTATCATGTGAGATCAGCTACCATTTGCTGACAGTAATATGGCTTCAATTCATTAAAATGATCCTATATCTTGACCTATTTTTTGCAATAAAATTTGTCTTAACAGTTTGCCTGTGGAATTAATGCTTTGCTTGATTTCACCAGAATTCTTATTTTTTTCATGCATTGATGTCTGCCTATAATAGCATCACCTATGTTACCAATTTGCACACCACACCACTATATATTTGACCTCCAGATATATTTTGTGTGTTTAAAATTGCTATCTAGGCCATCGTGTCTGCCATGATTGATAATATCATTTGATCCAGTTAAGATCCCTGCATGCAAATTATCTTTTGTTTATTTTGCTACTGCACTGTATGTTTATTACAGTATCAACTCAGGTTAATTAATTGAGTTACTGTATTTATTTGAGTATAAGTCACAATTTTTGTACCAAATGTTCCCCCAAAAAGTCAGGGTGCAACTTATACACAAACAGAAATAAAATCTGTTAAAATAAATTTTGTACCATTTTAACAAGCCTGAATTAGAAGTGCGACTTATATACGCTTGCAACTTATGCTTATATAAATATGGAAATTAATGATGACTAGAGTTAGTTATTTGCATGTCAAAGCAATATATGAAAAAGCTAAAAACAAATTGAAAAATTTCCAAACGGTATCAACTAGAAGGGACAATGGTTACAAAGTGCAGTAACATAGTTCAAAAAAATCTCTAAAGGAATAAACCAAAGATATCCTTTCTATGGGAAAAATAAAAATTGCTAGCTGATTCAACAGCAGTAAGACTTCAAATATATCAAAGCTTGCAAAAGAAATACAAAAAAGATAGAGCAATTATTCTGTCTCAAAACCAAACAGCTCAAGATCTACGACTTTTTTGCAAACAAATAATAAAATTCTGTGCTACATACAGCCTACTACACAAATTACATTTCTATTGTAAAAAAATGTTTTGTATGTAGTATTTTTTATGCAAGTAAACTTAATTTGGTGATTTTTCAGTACTCAGGTACCTGATTAGACAATACATCTCTTTGTTGAATCAACAGACAATTTTTGAAGTGTTTATGGCAATTAGTCTACAACGTCAATTCACCTAAAAACTGGCTTTCATTGTCATGCTGAGAATGGAAAAACTTCGGGAACTTTTGCTGTCCAAGTAGCTTTGGAAAGAAACTAAAGTGCATAATTCACTAAAGTCTTCCATAGACTTACACTCAGGTGAAACAAGGAAATCCATAGTGACGATCAGCATTTAGGGTGGAGGTTATGGTTAGGGATGACTAGGGCTAGGTTTAGTGTTAGAATTAGTCTGTGGAATTCTGCAAAATTTTCATGAGTAAGTAGTATCCAAAGATTTGTACGAACAGTAAAAAGTGGAAAATGATGCTGCAGAGGCGTGAAACTAAGCACTAAATGTGCAACAAAATATTACTGTAAACACTAAGCATAAGCACAATCTATTACAAAAAATATTTTAAGTCATTCACAACAATTCCCAGGTTTCATAAAAACAAGCCTCAAAAAAAGTGAATCATTTGAAACGCTTTAAACTCTTGAATAATTTTGAAAATAGTAATGGACATATACTGTAGATTGATATTTCAATGGTCAAATTTAAACAATAAGCTTTGCACTTCAGTTATTCATACTTTTTTTAGCATCTTACAGTAAATGCACAATCCACTTTCTAATGTGTTATTTTAGTTATGTGATTCCCATGTACTATCAAAGGTTAATACTGTTTACATCGCATGCAAGATATAGTAAACCTAAGCTTTTAAATCAAAAGGTTATGTAAACTGTTATTTCTAAAAAAATATTTCAAAAATATTCTAAATTTTATTGGAAGTTTAACATTTACTATAGGCAGTGGCTATTTTGCTGTCGACGGCAATTTACCCTCAGAGACTATTTTGCCGTGAGTTATTTGTGATTGGTCAATCTAAATGACGTACTAAACATGTGACTTTTGGTCGTTTCTGATTGGTCAATTCTAATAACCAATTTAAAAAATTTTGCACCCCCAGGTCTCTATCCCCCACCCTGTACACTCCCTTCCAGTGTACACTGCCCCACACATTTACATACCGGGCCTGCCCCTTTGGTGTACACTGCCTTTCTTTTAATGCTCTGCCAGCTGAGATTTGAACCCACAACCATGGTACCTCAAGACCAGCGCACCATCCACTACACCACAGTGTCACTGGCGTAATAATAGCAAATACGGCTATATAAACACACGTGGATGATTATGACAAAATAGATTCCAAGGGCAAATTGCCGTCGATGGCAAAATAGCCACTGCCTTTACTATAACACCTACATCTTCATGGGTGATCGCAATTAAAAACACTTTCCTCTTTGCTAAAGCTTTGATTTTCTAACTATTGATTTGATGGAACCAACCTGTCTGCTGTTTTATTTGTAGCTTTGCTATGTCTACCAAAACAACCATTATTATTGACCAAATCCTTGTCAATTGACAAGACGCAGTGCCTGAATGACATAACCTGCACATCAATGTCCTAAAGCAAACATACACAAAACCTGAAAAAAGTTAATGTTACTCTATTCACAATCCAGCAGTCATGAAAAGAGATGCTTCAATGTCCAATCACAAAATCACTTTGCAATACTCTTTTCATTGTTGTTTAATCAGACTCATATTTACTATGAATTGATTTTACACTAAATGGAAGAAAAATGCAAAATACCATACTTTTTAATCATCTTATTTTTAAGACATAGCTAATGCATTGGATTTTCTAGTTTCAATAAAATAAGGCAGTGGCTACTTTTCCATGGCATTTTACCCTTGGAATCTATTTTGCCATTTAACAATGTTGATTGGCTGCCAGTAATGTCTATGATGTGTTAAACACATGACTGGGCAAAAATTTTATGCTCAGAGTAAATTCTTCATTGTGTTTATATATCTGGCCCTCTCCTAGTGTACACTGCCTCTGTTAAAGTACCTGCAAGCAAAGAGTCAAACCCATAACCATTGCATTCAAAGGCAACAGTACTATCCACTACACCATGGCATCATTCCATGCATTAAAACAAAAGTGATTATTTAAAGATATGTGCAAGCAGTAAAAATACAATTATAAAATTTAATCCTGCACCTGTGTGGTTAGTTGATTGACAGACTGAACAGCTTTGAAGAATTCATCTGGTGGAGTTCCACAGTAAAAGTTAAACAAATCTTTTGACGTTGTCATTTATATAACTAAACTGAGCTAATTGCGGGTCTAGATGATGTACATTGATTTGATAAGTCCAACATAGTGGCATAACAATAAGCTAAGGAGAATTTCTTTCAAAAATAATAGGCCTAGGCTGCAGTTGATTACAAAACGACTTCACATGACTAGCCTATGACAGACCTCAAAAGAATCTGCTTTGTGTTTCTTTTTTCAACTTTAACAAAATTAAACTGGTCTTTCCATCATTATCATTTGGAGTAATAAACAAAACTTACTAATACAGCATGACTAGAAAGTCACTGTGCATTCTACATAACTTGTAAACATTTATTCATATTACATATAATTTGGTCAAGTTCATTTCTGTAATTGCAAACATACCCACCGTCATATTAAGTGTGTTTCAATCCCTACCCCCATACTTTTCACAAGTATTAATAATTGTTTGTGGCAAGATCCTTTGTTTGTAAGCATTGCCAGTTTTGATTAAGAATATCACCATCACGTGTACAAGAATTATGAATGTGCATAAAAAAAATACAATTTTATGGCTTCTGTTCACACTGGTGCACAATGGGTGAAGGCAGCTTAGCTAATATTTCCAACCCCGACATTACTGATGGGAGCCCTGCCAGCAAATATTCTTATAATTCAGCCTAGTTTTCTCCGATCAACTAACCCTTAAACACTAATAACATTTATAACACAAAACCTAATTGGGGTCAACTTTGACCCAACTCTGTTTTTCACTTTAATGGTAAGGTATAGATGAATTTTATGATTTATTCATCACTAATGTCAGTAGTGTCGATATTACTAATGTCAAAATGCAAAAATGGGAGAAGCAAGAATTTGTGACCATTCACATATTACGTCAGCACGAAGGGGGGACAAAAATTGAAAAAATTACTTATGCAAAAAAGGAACAATGCATTGAAAAAATGTACGGATGGGGGATGTTCAAAATGCTGAAAATTTTGCTTATGTAAACACTGCCCAAAGGAAACATACTTCTCACCTGCATCAGAAAAGTGAAAGAAATCTATTCCAAAACATCGGGAAAATCACTACATATTTTTACTGTGAACAAAATGCAGCCTCTGATGTAACAATTTGGCACCTGCTACAGCGGGTCAACGTTTTTATTTCCGTCTTGCGTTTAACAACACAAAAAGTGAAAATCAAAAAATCTTATTGAAGATCAAGTCACTGGCAATTTTTACGTAGTGTAGTTTTGATACTGTCTGAATGTACCGCACAAACGTTTTGGTGGCACTGGCTGCACAAATCCAAAGTCTTTTTGTCAATATTTCTTTGGTAAATGTGACATCTTTTTACAGGAGCGCGAAGAGTCTGCCTACTTCCTGTGTCAAGGAATAAACAATCATTGGAATGCACCTTGATAAAGTCTTGTAATTCACCTTTCTATTTCATCCTTAACAAGCTGACCTGTAAGCATTTGAAGGAAGTCTGCACTTGTGTGACTTGTGAAGTAACAAAGAGTGGCGGTTGTCGCAGGTGCACTAAGCACTTAGTGCACCTATGACAACCGCCACTCATTCACGAGTGATACGGCTTCGCAGAGTACTGACTGACCAGCTACCATGGTGGACCTAGTATAGGTCCCACAAGTGTGGCGGTCTAAGCTATGCTTTATTAAAAGCCTCTAGCTTCTTGTCGGTCACCAACTGTACTGAAGAGACCTGATAAGTCGAAAACGTGTCACTGTCTGCAGTTTGCTAAGTGTATAATTGGTTTTGTTTCAAATGGCCAGCAGCCATAACCCGTCCAACGTAAGCCAGTTTTTTTGTTTTGTCTGTAAGTTTCCAGGTTGTTTGTGATTTCTTTTCTCGGTTATCCTTGTGGCTTCGGCATTAATTTGTAGCACAATGTTTTGCAAAATGTGGTTAGACAAACATAAACAAAAAGCTTGTAGAACTTCTGTTACAACGCAGAGTAGATTTTTTGGTCCAGCTCGACAGCATACGATGTTGTGTTGCTGTGTCCTATGTCTATGTGGAACAGCTGTCTCCCATATTGTTCCATCTCTCACAGTATATTTATCCTGATGAATAGCATGTAGGCATTCCTATTTATTTAGCAGTACTTCATCTTCTAGTTTAAATTCTTCTCTATAATGAAGGTCCTCCTCAATATATTCATCTTCTGAATCTGTTCATCAGAAGGTACATACTCGTCTTTAGAAAATGCGGTACTTTCGTCATCATCATCGCTATCACCAGGGTTAAGCTCACTATAAAGTTTTGAAAATATATTTTTGTCTCTAGCAGCCATTTGGTTTTGAAAGCAAACAATAAATATTACAACTACAAAAGAGAATTTTGTTTTGAATATTCAAATGAGAAGTCTGAACACAAGAAAAATACAGTATTTTGAATCTAGTCTACTCTTCTCTGCTTTCATAAATACAGCTTTCTGTTCCACACTCCATAGTAGTCTGTTTGTTATAAGCTTGTCTCCTGTGATTTGCGATTTGCCTTATCCACATACAGCCACATGCTAACCAGTCAAAGAGTTTGTATCGATATATTTAACGGCATCAGACGATGATTTTGACGAAAAGTGCTAACTTTTTGCAGTGGAGAGTTACCCGGCTAACAAAATTCCCCCAAATACGTCATTTCTACGTTGATTTAGTGTTACTAGCTATTGAACTAACATAAAAATGGTTGATTTTACTGGCTGGGTAAGCCTTACAAAACAAAATGTTTTGGCGGGTGTCACCTGCAGTGAGCTAATAAATGCAACCCAGCAAGTTAATGACAGAAAATCCATACCGTACTATAGCTACATCGAATTGATGTGAAATTACCGATTTATATGCTAGACAGTCATTTCTCCTTACAAAGGCCCAAATAATGGTAATATGGTGGGAGTTTTGAAAGGCTACAAGCTAGCAACAGCAGCTTATACTGTAAGGTCAAATTTGACCCCAATTAGATTATAGGGTATGTCTCAACAAAACTCTTGACAAAACATACAGCAACGTGCTATAAGAGCATATTCAGTTTTATTTTTGTAAAACATCTTGTTTGAAGAATTCCTGGCGTCTCTGTGCAAAACTTTAAGATTGACAAAAATTACAGTAATTTTTGTTTGCTTGGGGTCAAATTTGACCCCAATTTGGATTTGAGAGTTAACGCACATCTTTTCATATGCCACTTTTTGTCGTATTCCTTCCTTCTCCACCGCGTATCATTGTGATTTCTTCTCTCTTTCTACCTACTTCATCAGTGGCCTTAAAGTTGTTTTTAAAAAGCATTCCATACATTGGTCGCATCAATATTACTCTTTCTTTTATATGTTTTTCCTTCAACTACCAAACCCTTTTTCCAGTAGTTTTTTTGTTCTTAACTACCAACTTTTGTCTCTTGTCGGCTATCACATTCAAATATTGCAGTTCCCAAGGGATTGCTTTCACGTCTTAATAAGTTGTTTTCACCAACCAACACTCAAGTCAAATTACAGTTTATTTCCATTCATACTGTACATCGTTTTCCTCTAGATTTCTTTTGAAACCATGTGCTTTCAACAAAGCTACTTTTAATCACGACACTCGAGCACTCTTTTCTCAACCATTCTTTTGCCAACTGCATTTATCATAAACACACTCAAAATTACAGAACATGTCGGTTGAAGTCTCTCAAACCAAGAATCATTTCACCAGAGTTTTCCAGATGTTGCTCAGTTTCCATGTCATTTTAAATGAATCTTCCCAAAGTCTGATCTTCCCGCCTGGGGCCGATACGCACACGACTCTCATAATTTCCTTCTCAAAACTGGACTGGCCAGCTAATTTAAAAGAAACTTAACAACTGCGCTGCATATGTATTTGTGGTATAGTAAAACACACAATACTCATACATACAGCTTTAAACTACTAACTTGTAGCTTAAACGTCTGGAATATACGCGCACTGTACAAAAGGTTCAATTAAATACAAAGCTTCAAAAATATAAGATGCTACAAAATACAGAAAACAATAAGTTGATATTTGACATTTACTATGTCAATAACCTAAAAAAGAAAACACTAATTCAAGTTCTTTAAAATGTAAAAACGTCTTTCAAAGCACACAGTATTGCAGGAAGGGTGCGATAAAATTGCGCCTCTGTGAATCCAGCCTCTTGCTTCCTGAAGCCAAGTGTGGAAACTCGATAATGGAGTCATTAAGCAGACCCTTCATCTTTTTTTTGTTTTAGCAACGTCCTTCATCGTTGACGAGCACGCCGATGGTACAGAAGTGAGCTGATCTGTTTGCTGAGCAGCCCTATCATCAAATACGAGAATAGATTACGTAGAACTAGTAAGTGACTTATACTGTAACCGTGTTGGTCTTGGCCATTAGTATAACACATTGATTTTTCAATCCGCCTGTAAGAACATCAAACACAAAGCATTTTTTCCAAAATGGACCCCCAACGAAATTGCGGAAGCAAGAATGTATGCTGTGCAAAACTGCAAATGCACCACAAGCAGTCGAGTTAAACTCATCGTTGAACACCAGGCCCAAGATATTTATGTTAAAGAGGTAAATTCATGTACGATAACAAACGAAAATTTTCAACAATGGCATATCGCAATTACGAAAAATTAAGTCATTTATTACATGTAAAGTTTAAATTTTTCACACAGGCATTAATCATGCATCATTTGGTTCATGGTAGTGTAACAAAAATAAGGTTACAATTCTACAAAAAAACCTAATAGGCAGTAAAGATCCATTTTTTAAAATTCGGTTTTATTCTTGTTCACGAGGTGGTCGGATCAACCTTATGTTTCTTGCAGATTCCAAAACCGAAAACAATGTTTTCACATAAAAACCTGCATCAATCGTTCTCATTCTATGCCTGTTCTCGAAAAACATATTCTGTGTATCTAATTTTGCCCTTGATAGCTGGTAACTTACACAGCTAATGTATAACTACAAAGATAACAAAACTTTCATGCATGAAAATGAAAATAAAAGCTGCATAAAAGATACCACAAATATGAAAAAAATACTGCTGATTTTAACTTGGATGACCTCAAGAATAAGTTTTCAAAGTGCACATGCCGCATCTACGAAACCAAACTTAACGGGATATTTTATTGTTTATACACTCTAAAATTAATCATGTTTAGAAGACTATAGGCAAAAATAAGAGTAAAGCAGCAGCTTTTGAAGCAGTCGTGGATACATCGAACACAGGTATAACCACAAACCCCAAATCGCTCCTGCATATAACAGGCCATCGCTTCTACGTATAAAATTAAATCAATTGAAAGCAGGAAGACTTATATCAAGACATAATTTCTTTATTACGAAAATATCCATAAGTAACCGCAAAACAAAAATATTTCGAAAACGTTTTGTCAAAGCAAAACGACTCGAGGAGATACTCAAGATAACTTTTCACTTTTATTTTCAAAAAAAGTTTAAATCAAAATGCATTAGTTTTTAAACAAACAAATATATTAGGTTTTTCACCAATAGCGATCATAAACTTATATCAAGTTTAAATTTATGATTTAAATAATGTAAAAATAGTCATCAGCATTTACAATAAAAAGGCATCAGCACAAAAAAATAACGCAAGGTTAATTTGTATGTCCGTAAAATCAAGGCTAAGAGCAGTATGCAGGAACTTAAAAATACCAGTCCAGTTTAGAAGCCAATTTGGTTTGTAGTAACGGTGTCCTGACAATTCAAAGTCGAATTTAGTAAAGTGCGACTGCTACCTACACGTTACACTTGATTTTTTTGAATTAATGACTTTGAATTTGCGATTTTGAATTGTCGCAGAGCCTGCACTAATAGATAATTACGCTCAACAAAAAGCCAGACTTAAATAAATGCTAAACACTAAACAAGTTTAACTTAAAAAACTGCCGTCGTAGCAATGTTGATTTACGCGTAATCATGTTTTAATAAACTCAACTGAAATTGCGGGCTGACTTATGTGTAAGTTCCTGCACAGCAATGCGTGCAAAGAGCCAATCAAAAACAAAACACATATTATACTGATTTGTAAAGATCAAAATTAAAGTTGTAATCATTGATGGGTCATGCACTGCAGCGAAACAGAATGCTTTGGAAAATAAACGCTTTGTCAGTGAACTGCAGTAACATAAGCAGCAGTGCCATCGGTGGAATGTGGTAACGCATTTCTGATTGCAACAAAACCATGCCGAGTCAAACTAGCACTCAGGAGAGACTCTCAGCCCAGCTGAATGCGGGTTTGCTCCTTGATCGAACCTTTTAATAATTGTTTCAAGTTTCTTTCTCGCTTTTGTTTCATCGTCCAACTCTTGCTGCATCTTCCTCTGTTCCTGCACATTATAAGCATTTGAATGTCGTTGCCCTTAAATGCAGGCAGGAACAGCTCAGTTGGCACTAGACTAGAACAGTGAATCGCGGCTTGTCTTAAGAGACGACTTTTGTTGTTGTTGTTGTTACCCAACCCCTGCCGAGGGATGGAGGCATGGCGGAAGACCATGGAGCCCCAGAAGCCAGGCCACTCCCCAGCGCTTGGACCAGAGGTCGTAGAAAGACACAGAGTCGCCAGAAAATGAGCGGCGCAAAGAGTCCGTAGCTGGACAGTGCAAAATGAGATGGCAGATGTCCTGGGACAAATGTCCGCAGGCGCTGCAGGAAGGATTCTCGATTCTGCCAATCCTAGAGACATAAGTACTTAACAGAAGGTTGTGTCCGTTGCAGCGTAGACGAGAGAAAACACAGCAAGCGTGACGAGGGAGCACAAGTTCCTCGGTGAAAATCGAGGGATCCTGTGTGTTGAAGAATTTAGATGAGACAGTACGCCTCCAGTCCGAAAAAAGAAAAGAGTGGATACGAGAGATAAGAGGAGAGAGACTACAAGGGATTGCAGAGAGCGCAAGTAGCGCTCCCCGTCTGGCCAGCTCATCAGCCGCGTCGTTCCCCGGGAGAAACGAGTGTCCGGGCACCCATTGCGGCCTGATAGAACAAGAGAGAGAAGAGTAGACGGGATAGAACGATGCCTTCAAAAAGCTTTGATACGGAGGAGGTGAGAGAGATAGGCCGGAAGGAAGCAGAAGAGTCGAGAGGCTTTCCCATCTTGTGGATGGGAATAACAGATGTTTTCCAGATGGAAGGAATGGAATGCGAAGACCAGGAAAAATTGAAAATGTGAAGAAGGAAATCCATGCCAAAGCGAGGAAGGTGCTTTAGAATGGGATAAGCAACTTTTTCTGGGCCAGTGGCATTGGGGAAGAGAGGTTGGAGGCAGCCGCAAGGAATTAAGGGGGGGGAGAAGATTGAGCAGAAGAAGTAAGATTCCTCAGGGCACGTGGCTCGGCGGAGCTCGGAGAGGTAGCCTCTGGCTCTGCTACGCAGGACCTTTGACTACGAGACAGAAAAGTGGGATGTCAGGTAATCGGCGAAGACCAAAGCCGACTCCCTGGGAGAAGAACAGTTGGGGAAGTTAGGAGAGGAGCCATCAGCAAAGCGAAGAAGAGAGTATACAGATTTAGGGTTTGATTTGAGCGAAAGAGAAGAGCAGGTCGCCTGCCATGCCTCAGCCTCAGCCTTAGCCTTTGCGATGACTGACGAGGCGCGTCGAAAAGCGGAGATGTAAGTCTGGCGATCTTCATCACTTCTGTGAGCGGCAGCAAAAGCCTTGCGTCTTTCACTAACCGCACCTTCCACTTCAGCGAACCACCAGGCTTTAGGATCACGTTTGATGCGGCCGAAAAGAATGGAAGATTTGGCCGCATTCAGTGGCAGAGAACTGAAGAGAGTAGCAGCAGAGGAAAGAAAAAGAGATGAGTATTCCTCTGCAGAATGACAGTGAGAGTCAAAGTAAGAAGCAAAGTCATCCCAGCAAGCTTTCCGAAGGTTGAAGAAAGGGGGACGCCCGTTGGGGCAAAAGACGGAGAGAGAAGGACAGATAGAAGAATTGGTAGGTGGTTAGAACCCAGGTCCTGAAGCACCCCTCATGAGCAAGAAAGGGCGAGAGGGAGCAAAGGAAATGTAAGGGCAGGAGCGACTGCCAAAAGAGCGATGGAGAAGGGTAGGTATGTCAGGGTCATTGAGAGGGAGGAGGTCAGAAGAGATGACCCAATCAAACACTTCCTCCCCACGAGGGTCGGAAATACCTTTTGAGTGCCAAAGGGGGCGATGGCAATTGAAGTCCCCCAGAATGAAGAGATCTCTGGAGGAGGGGAGAATCGAGGGAGAAAAGGACTCAGTTCTGCCACCGTCGGAGAAGAGCGAATAGGGGGAGACTAAACCGTAAGAAAAAAGAGAGAGGAGTGGTTTAGAGAGATGTTGCCCCCTACATAATCAGAGTAGGGGTCAAACGAAGAAAGAGAGGAGATAGAAAGTTCAGAGAACGCCCTGCCTGACGAAAATGATGACGCCGCCGCTAGCGTGCGTGGCATCACGAGAAAAATGCCAGACTGGGAGTGGGTGCGATTATATCGCAGAGTAGAGAATCCAGGGATCCAGAAAGAATAGGTTGAATTCAGATTACATTGCTGGACACAGATGAAGTCAACAGCATGGGACAAAAAAAATGTTCAATTTAGTGCTGCTGGCTCGGACACGACCAGCATTCTATTGAACCCTGAGAGAGTCAGGGGGGGAGGAAGCAGGAGGCGTAAAAGGACAGCCAGGAGCAAGAGGCGGTGGTGAGGGAGCAGAGGAAGACGATACAGAATTGGCAGATGGGGGACAAGAGGTTCGAAGGCGAGGGTGAGGAGGGAGTGCAGCATTAGTAAAAGAAGGGCCAGGTAAAACAGTGGAGGTATACAGGCAGGAAAAGTCCGAGGTGGAAGTCACAGTGTTACAATGAGGTGTAATAGTGGAAGTCAGTGGAGGAAATCATGATGTTACGAGCAGGTACGCAGCAGGATGGGGGCAGCTCCAGGAGTGAGAGTTGCCAAGAATTCTGAATATGGAGAGTACTAAGTAGATAGCACCTTAGATGTACCTATTTGAAGCAAGAACAGCATTGCACTGACTTATCCCGCCAGGTCACATTTTCAGAGCACACTGAGCAAGGAAAGATGGGTCCACGGCTGGGATAAATGTTACTGCTCATTAAGAGAAAAAGATGAGGAGACGAAGACGGGCATGAAAAAGGCAGGAGAAAGGAGAAGGCAGTCGACCGATTTTAGAAAAGCTGTGTGCTGCCCTTCTGCGGTCGTTCAGGGGGCAGCACGGAGAAAAAAATGGTTCGAGAGAAGTGCTTGGGGTACCTGGGACCCTCGGGATGGCCAACAGCCATTTCGACCCAATCCAAACGGGGTCGAGGACCGCATCACCGAGTTAAGGCGGCTGTTGATTGGTGCAGAGACGACTTTTAGCACCCATCAATATCAGTGTGCCTCGTTGGTAGTGAGACTACCTGTCCGCAATTGAGTTCATGACTGATTTGCAGAGAACTGACGCTTTCCCTTGACTATTACAAAAAATAATCTTGACTGGGTGGGCAGTGTAAAGCTTGGACGTTCCCCTCCTTACTGTGACTCCACCTCAAGGAAGCGGAAAGGTTAAAAATAAACATGCTTAGTTGTTGCTACGAGGCGCTAGTCTCGAAATGAAAATGTAGCGAATTCGATGTCAGCATAGATTATTTATTGTTTTTCTTTAACCCTGCTCTGGTACCATCGGGTCAATATGACCCCAGGCTAATCTGACAGACTAAATATTCCAAACTTTGAGATTATAAGCTTTCATCTCGCTTTGTATTTTCTTTGCAGGTTCTTGTTAACTGTTTCTATTCATTTAATCTTAATTTCAATGTTGCCTTTTTCGTAAATTTCACATTATATTTGTTTGAGGTCATACTGACCCCATGAAAAACTATTCGTATCGTTGATTGTTCCTCAAGCTAAGCGCAGATTGGTGACCCCTCAAACACCTCAGGTTGTGAAACAAATCATTTGCAGCTGTGGGATTTTACCAGCAGCACCTCTTGCTGTTCAAAACATCACCCAGCATCGTCCATCAGGGCGCAAGAAATGCTTCCTTGGTCCGAGATCGAAGGACAAAAAGTACAGACTCACCTGCAGTAGATGACATAACACCACTTGGGAAGAATACAGCAAGATGGTCTGTACCCAATGTCAGAAGTAAAATATTCGTGTATTGTGGACTCCACTACTTTTTTCAAGCAATAAACACGGATTGATAACAAATTGAGTTTTCTACTGGTATCAAAATGTATTTTCAGTAATGAGGTTATATTGACCCCAAGGTACTGCTAACGTGATTTTTTTCATGGTACCAGAGCAGGGTTAAAAAATCATTATACAGTAACTTCTTCTAATATAGCTTTGAAAAAAGCTGTTTGAGCCATAAGCTTTTCGTGACGCTCTCATCAGTGGCGGCATCGCGTCAAAGGGGAAGATGAGAGCGTCACGATGAGAGCCTCACGAAAAGCTTATGGCTCAAACAGCTTTTTTTCAAAGCTATATTAAAATTCTGTACCACCAACAAGATTTTTGAGTAACTTCTTCACTTGGTTGAGAAATGGAAGAAACTACTCTTTGAGCTTGCGCTACTGGAAGCTCCGAAACAGTCCGGGCAGTCCTCAACCAAAATCAAATTGTAGACACTAGGCTCTATTTTCAAATTAACAAGCCGGTCAAGGGCAAAATTACATTGAAAAATGAAATAATCACTGGCTAGCATACTAAGCATGTTCGCAAAAAGTTTTTGGTTCAGTATGATGTCGAGCAGCAAATGCTTGCGCTGTAACTCAAATCAACTATTCCATAACTTTTAACATTATGTGATAGAGCTATGCAACACCAAACAGGTTTATTCGGTCAACCAAAGCTCAGACTATCCGCCATCCATCGTGTTCGAGTCGCAATGACTCCTAAAAATATTTTTGCCCAAGCTAGATGCAACAGCTAATTTTTTTCCGATGGTACAGTTACAATAGTTTTTTGAAAAAGTCAAAAAATGGGTGAGATATAGACAGTCTGGTTGTTTTAATAACAGCACCTGTTTTAATGCTATCACTTGGTCCCGCAATTCGTACACTGTATCCACCAAACTCCTGCAAATGAAAAAATGATATAAAATACAGCAATATCATAATTAATGCAACCAGAGAAATATTACTGGATCTATCTTCAAATCTTCTACTTTCAATCTGCTAAAAACAAGTTTCAGTAGAGCTCGAACCCACATCCATGCCAACCAGTAGAACAGAGATCATTGCTTAAAGGTATAGAGTAACCTACCCAATGTCATTATAAACTTCATACAAAACAGCAGAGAAGATATAAGCTACAAAAGCAAGAAAATTAGTAAAAGTAATAACTTTTAGATTTAGTGAAGAACCAAACCTAAAAGTTATCACTTTCCCTCTTTCCATCTGTAACCACCTTAAAAATAGGCTGTTTTCAACGATCCATTATATTCACTACTGAAAGCCGGTACTTGTTGTTGTTGCCCGACCCCTTCGGAGGGACAAGAGCACCACTAAGACCATGAAGCCCAAGAACCAGGGCAACTCTCCAGGGCCTGGACCAGAAGTCGTGGAGAAAAGAGGCACCAAAAACCGAGCGATGCAGAGTCAGTAGCTGGACACTGCAGAATGCGATGAGAGATGTCCTGAGTCGGATGACCGCAGGCGCTGCTTGAAAGATTCTAAACTTTGCCAATTCCAGAGGGATAAAAGTTTGCCAGAAAGCTGTGTCCGTTGCACCAAAACAAGAGAGGACACAGCGAGCGTGACGAAGTACAAGCTCTTTAGTGGACACCGAGGGGACCTGTGTGTCGAAAAATTTATATGAGACAGTATACCTCCAGCTCGAAAAAGGAAGAGTTGATAAGAGAGGTATGAGAAGAGACTACAAGGGACTACTAAAGGCGGGAAATCGCACCCCGCCAGGCCAGCTTATCAGCTGAGTCATTTCCCGTAACCAATGAATGTCAGGGGACCCATCGCAGTCTGATAGTAAAGGAGAAAACAGTTCCAGTCAGATATGCCAGAAAGTTTGAGGAAAAAGACCAAGAAGACAGTGTGTCAAGGACAGAGAGAAAATCCGAAAGAGAAGTCGCAGATTTGCTGGTATTGCCGAGACCAGAGCGGAAGCTTGCAGAATGGCGCAGGCTTCAACGGAAAAACTTGAACTGGGCCTGCCGCAAAGGGTGGCCACAGCGCCACAAAGTGAGCAGTTAGCAAGGACGCCAGAGCCGCCTTTGACAAAAGGAAAAAACAGAGCCATCCTATCAAATGACAAGATCGTAAGATGGGCGGGCACCTTGGCGAGAAAGAAGGATCAGAGTGGGAACACGGAGAGAAGTGACAGTTTTACAGTGAAGGAAGATGAGTTCCAAGGATGGGGCAAGCAAAGAACGCTTTCCTAGGAGAGGTAAGAGAAAGCATGAGAGGGTGAGTGGACCCAAACGTTCTCTAGGAGGATCTGGAAAGTCTTGGTTTGACTCTAAATCCGGCCAAACCTGAAATAAAAAAGGAGGTTGGGAGACGAAGGATTCGCTTATAAGACATGGTCAAACAAGTCAGAGTGACTCGTAGGGGAAGTAGAAACGCCTCGGAGAGAAATGGGACAGAGTAAGACGAGAGGCAGCCGGAGATGGTGCGATTAGCCGCTCGGTGAAGGCGTTCCAACGTGGTAACGTTGATTACGCTAAGGACAAGAAACTATCTGGGTGAAGCACAAGTGAGAAGAGGGCGAAGAAAAGCTTTGTACAAAAGAGAGGACTCCCAGAGAGGCCCTGTGAGGAAGCAGAGATACAGCGTAAAAATAGGCACTTTGTTTCGTATACTACTAAAAAAGTATACCTCGCGCTTTAACACACATCAAACTCACTTTTCCTTCAATAAGTCGGCCTCAGGATCGTCAACAATTATCTTTTCATCTAGTATAGACGTGTGACGGCTCTCCTTGTATTTTCCTGGTATGATAGCTGTAAAATATTTATTATAACTATCAACAAAACAACTTTTTATAGCTATCAATAACAAAGTTGAGTTATTTCAACAAGTTCACAATAAACTCAGCCAAGGCTTACCGACATAAATCTATATAAACAAGGTATCCTCTCGGAAAGTCTCCTACCACCCCAAATAAAACACGTGAAACCTTTTTTAAATATTTATAATTTTTCTTTCCAGAAACCCGAGGAGCTTTTTCGTTGGTCACAGTAGCGAACATTTATTGCTATGCTGGTTTTTTGATGATTTCGTTAGCTTGAACGCGCGCCAAAGTAATTCATGTGGTTACAACTCTGCGCTACAAGAGAGGCAAGAATTACTTTTCACATTATTGCCCCGTGAACAGTCTCGTTGAAGTAATTTTCGACAATTAGTTGCAAAGCAGTCAAGATCAAAACGGATATGTTCAACTGCGAAGCGAAAGCACGACGCAAAAATAAGAATCGCAACAGTAGAAAATCATGCATCATTTCATGGGTTTATCACCGTAATTCAAAATAAACGGTATCTTGAAAACAATATTACTGGGATCATCTCAGCTGCCTGAGATAACCTGCAATTCGATTTATTCAGCTCAATAAAAGCACTTAACTAGTTCAAGCGACGAAATCAAACTGACTAGTATAGTTGATTAACTTGATAAAACTGCTTTTAAAAGCAGAAGTCGTTTTTATCTTTACCTTTTTTTGACTTCTTCTCTGACATTCTCGGCATAGTGCGCTTTAATTGAACAAAACTAACGGTGATTCTACTTCCGACTTTTGTTTCTGCTGCAGAGAACTGACTTTCGCACGTAAACTAGACAGCTGAGACTGCGTATTTATAACGTTTCGATTTGCTTCAAGGAAATGATTACGCTGCAGTCAAGTGATTCGACATTTACAAGCGAACCTGACTGTTTTTAAAATACGTTAAATGTCGATTTATGCCCTGCATAACGAGTGCAAATCACTGGAGATGCTCCCGAGCATATCACCGGGGATCGTTTCCAGTGCAATTACAAGGTGCAAGCGTTCCAGGAACGGTTGGAAAAGAAAGCACGATAACAATCCGTTCATTCCGCATATCCGCGTTAACCTTTGGAATTGAACCAAAAATGCACCATGTGATATAGGCTACAAAACCGGCTAGATGTACGTCAAACTACCGCATTAAACAACCAGGGTAACTGATCTTTTACATGGAATGTACAGTCAACTTCGGATATAAGAGATTCAGACATAAGGGATTTTCGCTTATAAGGGACTACGCAAAAGATCCTTAGGGTATCGGATCGAACTTTGCGGCAGTCGGTTGTACAAGAATTCGGTTATAAGAGAATTCGGTTATAAGAGACTGATTAAGCTGGTCCCGGCGTATCTCTTATATCCGAAGTTGATTGCAGTTTTAAAACTTTGTTAGAAGCTGCATCTTACGCAACAGCACTCTCTGTAACATATCGTTTTACCGCTAGTTTGATTCATTTCTAGCTGCCGAAAAATATCTTCTTTCATACTTGGATGAACCAAGAGCAACGCAGTTGCTGAACTATGGAAAATTTTCGTCGCTCAAGAATCCTTTATTTTACGTAGACAACTTTGCGTAATTTAAAGTATTTCTTACAAAAGTCCACTTAGTTGCTTTACACTGACCTCGCTTCTTGGTAGGCAAATTTAGAATTGAATTAACATAAAAATGCACATAAGCAACTGAATTGCTAACTGCTTACTGAGAGCTGTAATCCCATTTTGTTAAATACCTGCTGTACGTGCGACCGTTGACACACACACAGACTTTGAATCAAGAGCGTTTGCTGTCTTATTGGCTTGCTTTTCTTCGACAAATGATTGATGAGCAGTTATTCTGAAGGGCAGGGAATATCTTTCAATCGACTATGTGTTTTTGTATAACTACGAGTTTTTGGGGTCCTTTGTAATCAAAATAACAGATTGCTTAACCATTTATATCAACAAAGCGCCAAACCCATAAAACGTAATCGCAATTAATTTGCTCTAGCATAAGACCGCGTTAGAATCAAAATAAGGCCTATATTTACAAATCATTCGAACATACACCTTGACAGCGCTTTAACAGAAGCAAAATGCCAAAGCGTTAAAGGTCTTGGCAAGACTAATAAATGCTAATTAGAGCAATTTGAATTAACATTTTGTTAATCAATCAATGATATTTAACAGCAATTTTTGCACAACTGGATGGACTCGGCGAAGTTTAAACATCGTCGCTACCCAGCGTACCAACAATTGAACCCTTGCAAAAGTAAGCTAATTTCGATCAAGGATGCTCTTTACTGATCAATAATTTTTCCTACTGTAATGTTATAGTTTAAAGTTTAAACTGTGTTGTCTGCAGTCACAGCCCTTTCACTCTGCCGCGCTGGCTGTACATATATTCCTTGAAAGTACACCAGAATGGTTTAATTCTTTTTTAACGTGACTACAACTTCTGCAGCAGTAAATAAGTTTAAAATTGCCCCACTCACAGGGCTGATAGGCATTTCTTTACCAAGCGTAAATGATGTCATTGAAGTCACATTTCGATAGGAAATCATTGAATTATAATAGTGCCTTGCTAAATGCAGTTGCGCTGTCTAGAACTAATAACGACAGAGGCAAACGTATTCCAATATATAAGCGGTCTGGTCAGTTTGTATTTTTCCACCATTTCCATTGAGTTTTTGTTTGACTTTCGTCATAAATTAGCTGTGGCTAATTGTTTATCCTTAAACCAGCGTCAATGGTAAAGGGATCATCGCTTAACTAGTCGGGGTGCCGAGTAGTAAGAGATCTTGATTTTCCGATTCGAAAATGCTCTGCGTATCTGACTAATACATAAAATATTGCACGTGCTTTAATAAAAACTATAGTACACGATTCTCACATTTTTCCTAGACTGTACCAGGAAATAAGGCATGCAGCATAGAGTATGCATTAAAATCAAATAAAATAACGCGGTGTTTCCTTGTAGCCAGTCATAACGCAGCAATTTGCCAATCATTTCATGCATAGGTGTGAGTACTTGATAGTAACGAAAGCATTGAGTAAAGCTACTCCTTCAAGCGATACAATAGGCTGTGTAGATCCAGTAAAGAATTATTGCGAGCCGTTCATTCCACAATAACCAAACATATTACCATTAATAATTAGTTTATGAACGCTTTGATTCACTTTAGTAAGCAATAATCTGTTAAAAGCTTGAATGAGTTGCCAGCTAAAATAACTGTTAAATGTTATCAACGAATTCAATTCCATCAGTCGCAATCTTTAAAATCACAAGTTTCAATTTGAAAATAACACTAGCAGCAAACATGAAACTGTGCAATTGAACTTAGTGGCATATTTTCGAAGCTTTTTGTTTGAACCTCTTTCGAAGAAATCGTCAGATCCGAAATTACATCAAAACTGTAATTCCCTTCTACCCTTTTTTTTTATATCAGCCAGCCAACCTTCGCGAATATGCCATTAAATGCAATATTCAAACTCTGTATCAAACATCATGCTCAATTCCACAAGATTAAATATAAGTCCATTTAACAATGTTGTAACACGGCATGCTTCAAGCAATTAATACAACGCAAAATTCACAATTACAACAGGGAAATCCCTATTGAATCAAACCTTATTTATTCAAAAAAACTATTCCTTCACGGTGACACCTTTACCTATCATTCGTTTAGTTCCTTTCTCAAAATCAATCAAATACGGTTTTGCCAAGCGCGCACATGGAAACGTTCAATTCGAGTGCAATTCGGTGCAGAATGGCGGAACAATTGAAAATCAAAGCAACTTACACTGCTGTGGGGTTCGCATTGGCGTTGTCGAGCAATATAGATCTAAAATATGAAGGATTTCCCTCTCCTCTTCAATACGACCTGCAGTAAAATGGAACAATAATCTTGTTTATCATTACGCAAAAACTATGAAAAAAAATGGTCAAATAACTTAAGAATGGGTCTTTTTGTGACGTACTTTACAAGCGGGAGCATTGGGTCGAATGAAGAGCTCACGTGATCGCGATTTTGTCTCTGTCATTTCTGCAACGCCTCGCTCTTCTCGAATCTACTAATGAGCAACACAGCTACTAATGAGCAACACAGCTACTAATGAGCAAGTCATAGCCACCTTGAAGTACTACGCAGCTGATAAATCGAAGTGGGCTGTGAAAAACGCACGCATAGGTTTCACAACACAACAAACGGATTAGCAGTATCAACTTCAGACATTTAAGCGAAAAAACCTAGATTTTTAGGCATTTTTGAGAGTCGCATGCGCTCAAGCAATTTTAGAAATATCAGCCATCGACTTCCGTAGTCTGCACAAATCATAACAAACATTAAAGTGGCAATTTTGTAAGGAATAAAGGTAGTTACGGATGAATACATCTAAATTATTATTAAACAGAGGGTGACTGAGATAGAGTAAAGCCAAATGAGTACGAAGTCGGAAACTTCTTTACCTTATTTTTGGTATTTACATATGCTGATGTATAATTAAAATTACCTTTATCTGACGTTAATTTTCCGTTCGGGATGGTAGAAGATTCATCAGCATCGCTTAACTTACGATCGATTTTATTGTTTTTCTTCTTCTTTCGAGATTTCGGACTTCGACTACGTTCCTATTTGCAAGCAAACTTCCATTATTTCCAATACCAGTTCAATTATTTGCCGTCTAACAACTCTAAATTGCATTGATGGCAATCTGATGATGATTGTCTCTCGTCTTATCCCGGAATGAAGGTACGGTGTGGAACAAAATATCGAAACATTCACACAATCAAGGAAGAAGGAAAATGTTGATCGGGTTGAGGAAAAGTGGCAGCCATTTTGTACCAGCTGTATACAGTCATTGGTGCCCCCACTACCTACAAGGCGGACTGCCCCAGGTGAGCAACCAAAACATGCTCTTCTACGACATGCTGGGTGAGCTGCTTCACTGTTCTAACTCGAGCACTGTGTGGTTGGTAAAGAAAATACTACCGGTTTCATATACATGATTATTAGGGTGGTCCTTATTTGGAAAGTTTGGAAACCTGTACGGAAACCGGGTTAAATTTGTTCATTTTCGGTGAAAACTGTTTATGCAAAATATCTGAGAAAAATCGATGTTTATAGATTGCGCATGCACAGTGAAATTTCAGCCTTTTTATATTACGCCTTCTTCCTTAGTGGGAGTTTGTTTGCCTATAGTCTATTAACAATCAGTTGCTGACCAGTGTTAAGTTCTTGATAACTTTCAAACTATACATATACAATGAACATGACAATTAAATCAAACATTTGTGTTTCTCAGATTCCTGGTTAGTTAATGAATTTGTAAAAATACTTGGCAATGTCAAAGAAAACTTGTGATATTTTAATGCTGGGATTCTAGAATGATATTAAAGGATCAAAACTACCATAAGAGAGAGATGCGTTTGGCTACTTTGTCTGTTTTTACAAAGAGAGAAGTATGACCATTAGAGAGTAATGGTCATACTTCTGCAGTAACACAAAAAATTTATGAATTTTGGAAACGAGCATGCATTACATTAACTCTTAAAACATGATTGAAAAACTTGAAGTTCTGTAACAAAATAATCAGCTTCTCAAGAAAGGTCGTAGTCGAAGATCTGTACCACAAAGTAACAAAGAAAGAGCTTTCAAAGATGACCTGAAAAATCTCTTTGATGTGGCCAGTTCAAATGCCCTAAACCTCATCACAAACAAAGAAGACAGGGATTTTTTTCTGGTTCAAAGATAGCCTGAGAGAAGAGGATCAATGGGAGCAATGGATATGGTACTGACATGCCAAAAAGAACGAACAGAGCATAGAAGAATGTTACAGGAAAGGCGCAGACCACGTGCAAAGAAAGAGGCCTTCACATCTAGTGCCACTGTTGAAGTGGAGCCATCCACCAGCAGTAGTGGTTGTGAGGAGTCATCTGAAGATGATGCTGATGCTTCTTTAAGAATTAGACCTCCCAAACAGAAGGCAAAAAAGGCAACCAAAAATATAGTCACTTCTTCAATCACAGGACCCCTTGATCGACCAAAAGCTTCTGACAGAAAGGCGGTATTTATGCTTACAGAAACTTCAAACACTTGGAAAGAATGTTGACGAACCAAACATAAAACGATCCTCCATTCGTTAAAAACCCTATGAAGCACTGTGCCCAAATTGCAAAAAAATTGAAAGATGAGTTCAAAACAGATGTTCCCTTGTTTACTGGGATGACAAATCAATACAAGATTTAACAAGAAAAACACATGTCGATCATCTTCCTATAATAGTCTCTGGCTTGGGCATAAAATAACTGCTAAAAATTGCCAAAATTCCTAATGGGAGTGGGACAGTCTTAAGCAAATGCCGTGGTATTAACGTTAGAAAAATGGGAATTGGCAGAGAAAGTTGTTGGTATGTCTTTTGAATGACTGCTTCAAATGCTGAAAGAAAGAATGGTGCTTGCATCCACACTGAAGCAAAACTTGAAAAACATCTTTTATGCTTTGCATGCCGTCATGATATAAAGAGTTGTTTCTTGAGCTGTCTTTTAACTTTTATGGGACCCAGTCAGGAATCAGGCATACTCCTTTTCAAGAGATTTCAGTGTAAATGGTAATCATAACCAGTTTCAGACTGGAGATGAGAATGACGAGGTGTCGCTCTCGGTAAGAGATTGCAAATCTGAGATTTTGAAATAGGCAAAACTGACACTTGAGCAGAAGGATCTCCGTGGTGATTATTGTGAGCTACTTGAAATGCCAATTATTTTCCTTGGTGATACTCCCTTTCGGGGAATCGTTTTCAGGCCGCTGAACCAATGCACAGAGCTAGATGGATGGAAAAAATTATTCACTCCCATGAAGATCTGGATGTTTCGCAGCCAGTCCAAACTGACAACTAATGAAGAGCACAGTCACGGCGATATGTGCATCTTTACAATCAAAGTTTACCTGAAAGCTTGATTGGAAGCATCTTTTCCAATTACTGCACCAAGAAATGATCTCGGACTTGCCGAAACGTTGCAAGATTACCATGACAAGAAAATTGGGGCAATTGCACCGAACAAATTCTTTGGTCAGCTCTGGTATCTCTCTTGAGGAACTAGCGGCTTTGACTTTTTTGACCAAGAGGTGCCAGATGACATGAAGCGACGAACGGTTGCAGCACTTGACAAAGATGGAAATGAGAATTCTCCCAAACGTGCCCTGAGGAAAGACTTTCAAACAACTGCTTAGCTAATTTGGTAATCAAAAATACACGTCACTTCTTCTCAAAAATGAAAATCGATCAAAAATTTCTAACAAGAGAACCCTGGCTCATAGAATGATCAACCAGGCTATCTGATGGCCAAAAAGTTGATACAAGAAATCCAAGTCACGAATGACACTGCAGAGCGTGGGGTGGCACTTATTCAGAATATAGCCGGCTCGTAACGCATGATGAAGTTCAGCTGCAGTTCCCCATGCAGAGGACAGGCATGCTTTTTCTGACAGTAAAAAGAGTGCACTACTCACTAGACAAAATGAGTGGGGTGACACCCATGATACTCCTGCCTTTGAGTAGCTGTTACTTTGTAGAGAGGGGGACCCAGATGTCAACAAAGTGGCTATTTATAAGAAACTTTATTGCTCATGAGCAACCTTTAAATGTTCTTCTATCTTGGGAGTTTTTTACGCAAAATAATTTTAGCCTAAAAGGAACACAACCACCTTGGTTCCCATGGTACTTTTTACTGTTTCATTTTTGCTATGCAATTAAGGACTACCCTAATGATTATGTATCAATGAGGGCAAAAATTTGATGATCTAATTACCAAGTTACAGCGGTAAGCATCATCCAACAACGATTTGATCAAAACACACAGTTACAAGGTAAAAACCTACAATCAGTACTACTGGTATTCGCAGGAAAGGTGGTAAAAATATAACAATTTTGCTGGCAGTGCACGCTGTTTCAACCAATCGGGTCTCACCAGCGCAGTTGGCGACCGACATTTGGCCAAAAGCAATAAAGTGAAGCATAGCCTATAACTTCAAATCTATTAAACTTAAACTAGGTCCAAGGCAGTGTTTTGTAAGTACAATCTGATGCAAAAGACAATGGTAGTGGAAACATGCATAACACGTGGAAAATACAAGCAATTCATACGGCCGAACTGTGAGAGAAAAACGCCATTTTGTGTGTTAGTACCAAATGTTTGTAAATAGTACTGGTACTACAACTGTTATCACCAACACAATCAAAATTTAACAAACTCTGGATTACTTCAGCTGTTAGGAGAACAATTAAAGACGGCCCAGCATACCGACAATTTGGTTTTTAAAGTTAAGGAACGTTACATTTTGCTTTGTTCTTCAGCTATCACTATAATGGAACAAAATAGCTCTCTCTTTCTCTCTCCCTTACCCTGTTTCTAAGTGACGAATAATCGCGACCATTTCCAATGTTAATATTGCGGCAAGGAGCAGCAGGTCGCAAACACATCTGGCACCATGTCTTTTCATTGCTGCTGACAGCACCTGATGAGTCTGCAACTTAAGAAGTTTTAATCCTTTCACAAATAAAGCAATGGTAAGTTACAGGGTGTTTCACAGTTCTTTCAGGTTTTGAAAAGGCTCCAATTTTTTTACAAACACTTTGTCATTTGATATTTTACCAATAACATTATCTTAAATTAACTATGGTGTATTTCAAAGAACAAAAAATCAAAATCGTTGAATGGTGGTTTGAGACAAAATGCTATACAACAGTTCGCCGTCGTTATGCTCGAGAATTTAATGTGCGTTATGTTAGAGCTCCACAGCAAAAATTTATCCAATACACGGTCCAAAAGTTCATGACTAAAGGAACAGTACTTGACTGCAGAAAGGAGAAAGCTGGTGCGCCAATCACAGCAAGATCTCCGGAAAATGTGGATAGAGTCCGTGCTTCTGTACAGCAGAGTCCAAAAAAGTCCCTCAGGCACAGGAGCCAAGAGCTTGGGATATCAGTTACAAGTCTTCAGCGAATGCTTAAGAAGGACCTGAACAACTTCCCATACAAAATATCCACATACCACAAGCTCACGGACACAGACAAGCAGAGACGTACTGAAATGTGCAACAGAGTAGCAGAACAAATGGACCGTTTTCAGAATTGGATAGACAGAGTTGGTTTACTGATGAGGCCCATTTTCCCCTGAATGGTGCTGTAAATCACCATAACAATGTGCACTGGGGAGATGAGAGACCTGAAGAGATCGATAAAAGATACTTGAAAGGCCCAAAGGTGACTGCTCTTTGTGCATTAAATGCAAAGAAAGGGATGCTTGGGCCATACTGGTTTGAGGACAGCAGAGGAAGAACAGTCACAGTGAATGGAGAGCGATACAGAGAGGTATTGAATCGAATTAATGAGGACCTCAACCAACTATACACACCAGACCAAAAGAGATTACTGTGGTTCCAGCAGGATGGTGCAACTCCCCATACAGCACACGCGACTATAGCCCATTTGCGCACATTGTTTGGAAACAGAATTTGGAGCAGAGCTCGAATGGTCTCCGCATAGTCCTGACCTTGCACCTCTTGACTTCTTCTTTTGGGGTGCTGCTAAAGCAGAAGTGTACAAAGAGAAGCCTTGCTCTCTTAGACAGCTAAAACAAGCCGTTGAATCATTCACCCAGAGCGTTACAACAGATACATGTCGTCGCGTGATTGAGAATTTTGCTGTTCGCATCAATGCCTGTGCAAACCGAAATGGGGCCCATATTGAAAACGCAAACTACAAAAAATTTGCATAGGTTAGCGGCATGCTGATGCATATGCAAAAATAACATGATGTTTCCTACCGAGCTGCTTTGAAATTTTGATTTTATCTCGTTTACTTTTTGTTTAATAAAATTTTTAAAATCTGAAAGAATTGTGAAACACCCTGTATAAAAAAATTGATTTTATGAACGGGCTATCGTGGGAAACATGAAGCTTCATGAGCGGCGAAGTTTCACGTGATCTGGACAGAGAAAAGCTGAAATAGTTAAATTGCAACGTATTCAATTAAATGCAAGATGACAGTCGATAACGACATTTAACGAAGTTGTGCTCTCGAGAATAGACACTCTTGCCACAATTTTTTCGGCTCGGCGGATTTTAACCAGTTCTGAGTAAATTTATTGAATGCAATACAAAGCAATTTAAGCAGAATCGAGAAACTCGGAAGCAGGTCTTAACAACTCGTGCCAGGCGTAGCGCCACAGCTGCTGCCTGCGAGTCTAGAAGGTGAAATGCAGTAAAAAAATAAAACCTGTTTAACAGGTTAAATAGATAAATTAACCCAGTAAGCACAATCCCATAACTAGTTTTAAAATGCTTTCTAAAACTGGAAGTGCGAGGAAAAGTACCACAGCTCTGGTCCGAGAGTTTTAAGTCATTTGAAAACTGCAAGCGTCTCATTATTTGCGAAATATCTCACACAAAAACAGTGAAATACTATGAGTTACATTTCCCATGATCACATACCTACAGCAACGTTAGCACTACCACAGACTGTAAATTGTTACGTCATGCATGATATATAGTAATTATACCAGCAGATTTTGTTGAAATGGAAAAAGATAAATTACAACAAGGGTGAGCAATCTTTTGTGCGGGCAAGCTAATTTCACAGCAGTAGAAGATTTTGTAGGCCAGTCAAAGTTTTTAAAGTGAATATTGGAGTAAGACAGCTTATCGTATCTGCAAGAGCCGCGATACCAAAGATCTAGGGGGATAAGATACCCTCAACATTTCCAAGTTCCCTTTTCATGAATTAGTCTACATGATTGCTTTATCATTTGCAAAGGTGTAGTATGATTTTCATTTATCTGGCCTAGTAAACCATGACAAAATTTCATATGTACATTCAGTCCCAAAACGCCAGGCCAGGTCCACTGAAAGCATAATTGAGTGGCTTTGCCCCCACATGGTAGCAGTGCCCGGAAGAAAACGTATTCAACACCGGTAGTTTGTGAAAAAATTAAACAATTTGAGATATGGAAACGATTGCGCCCCAATCAATTTTGGTACCGATTGTATTACCTGCTCTTATATCGTAAATAGGTGCAGGTACAATGCCAACTGGGGTAACCCGGGTTACTACCCCCAAGTAAGTTGCTGCGCCACCTCAAACGAAAGCAGTGCCCTGAAAGAAAATGTTCCCTTCAGCCTTAGTTTAAAGACGAAGTTAAGGATTGTATAACTTTGGAGCGATTTGCTACCCAATTAAATTTGTATAGTAAACTTCAAAGTGTAGCAAGTTAGTTCGCATCCCAAAATAAAAAAAAAGACTACATGTTTTTGGAAAAGTTTGCAATAAAAAACTAGGGCGGAAGCAGGGATATACGCTCCTAGACTGCCACAAATAATTGGAAACTGATATTGAAGCAGTCAGCTACTGTTCCTATTTTAGCAATATTTCATCAAAATCCCTATCTTTAGTTTAAGATCTCAATTTAATTCCAATGCCAGAGATGCGCACGCGAATGCGATCGTATTTAGTTTTTATACCAAAAGAATAACACTGCTAGCAGGGGAAAATCAGTTAAGAGTAAAAATAATATACTTTATAATTACTGAATTTTGATACGTGTTGCTATTTAGAGGTAGTCAAAACGTGGCTATGCATTTTTAAGTCTATATATTGTTGCAGCAAAATTTTCTTACGTTGATACATATTATGACTTGATTAAATTATATCACAACTGCATGCACAACGCACTTCTTCAAAAGGGTTGCAACCAAACACTAAATATTGCTACAGAGTGCTTATCTCAAAGACATAGCAACACACAACACATGGCCTTAAACCCTAGCGGCAATTTAGTTAAATAATACTGAGACATTACTGCCAACTTACCAGAAACGCTTGATAAAAAAGGAGGCGGTGATACACCGGGGGATGTTTGATTTCCTAACCGCCCTGGCATTTGATAGGAAGCAGGCGAAGTACCACGGGTGCTTGGAGAAGCATGCTGAAAAGAGGTGGCGTTAGACCGCTGAGACGCGATACACAATCAACATTCTACAACAATGCTATGCATCAAGAAGGCTATCCAGCTGGACGCTGAATGAACAAGCATTTGCCAGAGCGTAACTGCACTTGTTTTGCTCAAAATAGCAGGTTGTAGACGTATCTTAAACAAATGACAAAACAAGCATGTCAGCTCTTATATTGTGGACAAATAAAAATTGCTCTTTATAAATAAATAACAAGACATTTAACTGTTAAAATTAAACCTTTATAGTTATCTGAATTTTGCAATTAGAGGCGCAGAGTACGCCTACGCAAAGCTTTGAAATATAGCTGTTAGTAGTATTACCGGTGAGGCAGTGATTGCTATATAAAGTGACTAACTGCCTTTGGCAACACCATGTCAACGCAAAACTCGCTTAAGTTCTAAATTGACATTGAATGTATTAGTTTTAACAAAAATTATGTTGTGGATATAAAACTGAAAAATATGAGCGTGAAAGTATAGAAAGCAAAGGAAATTAAAACAAGCATCGTTATGGAACGTCAAGTCTAGCCAGTGAGCTACCTGCAACGATATTAAAGAGAGAAATAGACATGCATAATCTATGTGGACGTGAAACTGATTAAACAAACCAGATATAGGCAGCCGTATATAAATGTTATGTAAGCAAGCAAACATGATACGTACTTTTGGAGGAGGTGGTATTTGAGTGACTGGTACCTGCTTAACGATAGGAGAAGGAGTTTCTGATGTTCCTACAGGGGCTACTGAAGATTTTCGATATTTTTCGCACTGACTGTCCAATATTTTCAGCCAACTACGTTGTTCTTCGGCTGACTTTGTTATCACCACAATTTTCTCAATAAAGCTGCCTGAAAATAGAAGTGGGAAAGTAAAAAAAAACTGGTTCGCGTGATCACGCGACAGGACTGGCGTAAGATGAGGACCTCCTTTACAACACTTTGCACATGCGTAAACGTCCAAAACAAGTGACCCAACTTACGCATTCAAAGCATTAGCACACACAAAAGCATGAAACTAACAACTTTGAAGCAAATCCATCAGGTAGGTAATTGTTTACAAATTAATTACGGCAACGTCACTGACGTCACTTACAATAATGGACGTTTCTATGGTTTAAATCGACAGGCCAGTTCGGCTTTATTGCTCTAACACCAGCAGCTACACAGGAAACCGCAGTCAATCAATCAAAAGCTTGCGTATAAAGTAACGCCAAGCAAAACAGTAAAAGTGAATGACAACAGTTTATGTAAAACGGTGCGAAAAAAAGAAAACACTTTCAATGCAATACCTGTTATCTCAAATGCATGTTGAAACGCAGGGCAATCATCGAGCTTTTTGGTCGCCAATGCAGTCAGAGGTAGTTTTCCTTCGTAAACAAATCCACTTAAACGTGGTGACGCGGATAAAATGAGCAATGCACTTGGAAAGAGCAAGAGATGTCTTTCTTTTTTCTCCTACAAACAACAGTAGTTATCCACAAACCAATTCATTTGCTTCAAACGCATCACGTAGCAATTTATTCGTCACAAGGTGTGACATTGATAACACACGGCAATAAACAAACGTTGAATACAGAACTGATTGCTGTTGATTCGCGGGCCTGCTATCAGTCCAGAGTTACCGAAAATTCTTTTAGCAAAATTCTTTGCTTTCATAGCATATAGCTAACTCAATACAACGCATATAATGTAAATTGGCATGGGCAAGTAAAATACTAGATGGCCTTAGATTAGTCTTAAGGTAGTTAATTCACAGTAAAAACTTTAAAAAGAATGCTCTTCAATGTACAGCGAAGCTCACCACCACTACAACCCTAACTTAACAGCAATGTGGCATAACATCTTACAGCAATAAATGAATGAATCTATACAAAAGTTCACTAACATCGTTTCCTTTCAGGCACAAAGCCGATGACAGATAAAGAACCTTTCCCAGAGAAGCGAGAGGCTCGCCTTCCCAGTTTTGAATATTACTGGATAAAATATAGAGCTCTGTCTCTTTGCGTTTGCGGGCGTCTTGGCAGATGAGCTGCAAGTGAAAAACAAAAGCTTGTACCTGCAAGGACACACTGCTGATATTCTAGCACGCCAGAAAACTGAAAAAATTATTAGCAAGCTATTCTTTACATATCTGCAAACAAACTAATTTAGTGATACAATTAAAAAGGTCATCAAAACTTTATGGGACTGATGAATAAAAAAACAATTGCCTGAAGTATCTGGTACGTAACGTAGAAAGGTTCTGATACTACACTGGAGCATGCAGCAACAATTTAAATTTATATCGCAATCCTGTTGCATGTACAAAAAACGACATTTATAGGAAGCATATAGTTTATGGTTGATTATAATAAGTAATGCTTACCAATATCTTTTCAAACGTCACAATAGCTTTAGTCAAGTACGTTCGATCGCTGTGACTTTCCTGAGAATAAAAACTCCTGCATTAACTTCACACCACGTTTGTTGCAGAACTGTTACAGAGCGTAATACTTGCTTCAAGCTTTTCCGCGAAACTGTTACTCACCATTCCACGCATTTAACTAATGGTTAAGTATTCAAAATATATTGTACGAGTAATTGTAAGATGAAACTTAATGCAGTAAAGCTAATCTGCACTGCGCTTTACTGCTAAGTGATGGAAAGAAATAAAACTGAAATTATCAGAATCAACTTGAAGCTTGCTTGACTTTTTGGATTTGATAAAATTTGCAAATTGGTTCGGCCTTATCCAAAAACTGAAAATCAATAGCGTGGTGAGCACCACAGCCAAGCCTAGAAGATTTGGAACCACGTGTAGATGGTTTCAATTTGCTACACACACCAACCCAAGCCAGAAAACACATTTTAAATAGTTCTCAATAGCCTTTACTCACCATAATGTGTCGTTCCAACTCCCTCAAAATGTTTGGATATTGTTCAAACCTTTTAAAAGGTTTGCTGAGGCCACTTGTTAAAGTTACACTTCCAGGAGGTGGGGCACCTTTCTCCTCCATAAGCCTGTGAAAATATTCGCACCCTACATCTCCCATACGTAAAATGGAGTCGCTAGAGTCAGTAAAACTCGAAATGGCCTTCAAAAAGTCGGCGCAAAATTTCAAAAATGTGAAATTAAAGAAGTGAAGCTGACTTGACGACACCGACGGCCCGTAGTTTACTTGAATTAGAGACACCGATGGACACAGCAAAATGCAATGTTATCTGCTGCATAAAGGCTTTGTATGAATACTGAAATCAGTTCTAGCATTTAACTAGGTCCCACATGCAAGTTGGTTTGATCAAAACTTTAATTTAACTATCTGAGCCGGAAAATGTAATTGGAAATGTCAAGGTTAAAAGAAAATTTCCGACGCAGTTGCCGTCGCGATTCTCCTGAGAAAAAATGGGTCTCAAACATGTTTTACAAATTCATATTCAATGCACCGCAGCATTCCACAAGCGAGGTATTATATTACTAGTTCACACAAAGCAAGCGGCTGAGAACTTCATGCTCAGAAAAACTGACCTGGTAAGAGCTTCTTTATTGCCGAGAATAACTTTTACAGCACACGGATGATTTGCATAATAATCTTTGAACAACGACTCGTAAGTATCGCTGTGCTTCATGAAAATTTGACCAACTTGTTGCTGGGCGTATGGTAATCTGGAAAGGTCAGCATGTCGTTGCGAATACTAACGGCTGTGCTTATCGTGTTTGACAATAATATGACGGCATAGAAACCTTTAAAATCTAGTTTCACCGAAACACTGCAAGCAAGACGCGCTCAAAGCGATTCTGACATTGTTAGAAAGGGACGTTTGTCAGATTTTACGAACTTGTAGCATGAACAAGTAAAACTAATTAAATTGAAAAATCATATAACGTACTTTGTAGACTCTTCTATTTCTTTAACAATTTTCGTTTGAAAATCAAAGACTGCCTCTAAGTTTCCGCAGAATGTCTTGAAGTCGGGTTTTAAAAGAATGTCGGCTTGTGCTCCAGTAGACATAGGCTGAATGTACTTTACGAGCAAATTTTTGACATCTTTAACATAAGCTTTTTCTGTTTCTAAGAAGTTGTCTAAAACCTAAATTGGTAAATTGTATTGCAGCAAACTGAAAAACTAAATATAAATAGACTAGTTCTAATGGGTAGTAACAAAACAAAGCACATCAAACACCTATTGAAGTCATGAAAAATAATTTAGTTGTTCAAGGTTTGACCGACTAATACAGGTTCAAGCGACAAAAGTCTTTACTCTTTATAAAGCTTTGTTTTTCGTGTATAAAAGAGAAATAAGCTGATGCAAAGAACAAAAAAATGCACAATGGCATGTCGGAATTGGGCTGAATGTAAGCCCCATTTTAGTTCAAATTTACTAATTCAGATTTATCCAAGCAGCCCCAGTCTTAACTTACTTAAGTTTGCCACTTAAGAGTTGATATGTGGCTGGCTTGTTGCTAAGGCTTTGCTTTCTATATACACTCAATAATAAAAATTACACCAGACATTTTCTGAGTCCAGGCCCAGCATATACGTCACTCTAAACAACTCAGACTCTATGCAGCATAGCATCCAACTAATGCTTATAACAATAAGCAGGGAAACTAGATTTTAGGTAGGTAAAGCTAGAGAATGCAAGATCATTTCAATATGCCAACACCACAAACTACAATGCTTGCAATAAAATTCTGAATGCACAAATGCTTTACAATTGCACTTACTTGCTTGAAAAATGCTTGCTTCGTTTCTTGGCTTTGTACATTTTGAGCACTTACAGGATTAGAAGGTTCTGCATGACAATAACAAGGAAAACATATTATTCACAAATGGAGCAACCAAAACTATATCAAAATTGAAGGGTCATATAATTGATAGCGCAAAGAAGAAATAATACAACAGAATACTATTCAGTGAAACCGATATTGCAAGCAAAGCCCGACGCAACGTCGCCTAAAGTATGATACGAGCAAGCCATCGCAAAGGTACAAAGCTCAATGGCACTGCTACATCAGTTCTTGATTGAATGCTCTCGTAAAAGGCACTTTTTAGCAATTGATCCTGCTTAGTTGCAAATCTCACCGTGCAAACGTACAGCGCCTGAAGTAGGAACTTCAAAAAACGTAGACACTACAAGTAAGTACAAGGCTTTTTCGTGTACACAAAAAATTGCACATCTCTATTACTCAGCAGCAGTTTTTTTGTGCTGCGTTGGTTCAATGGTTGAGTAAGAGCGCTGTTTCCCTGCAAACATAACTGATTGACTACGAGTTTAAACCTTACAATGGCTGCAGTGTTGCGCCGTGAGAAGATATTTTATGATGATTTTTTTCTGTTGGGAAGACTTTTAACTAGCAGTAAATTTTCATGGAAACTAATGCCAATCATTTCAAGTGTTGTGTTGAAACTTGGAAATTTCAAAGTGAGTTTGTGCTCTTGTCCTATACTTAGCGCCACAGCCACCGTCTGGTAAAACTGAAAGACAAAAAAAAACATTGAAACGCCCTATCTCAAGTTTTTTCTTTGCTGGAAAAAATGATATTAATAATATGAGCTTTAAGTGCTTTTTGTTAAGATAGTATTAAGCAACAAAGCTTACGCTGATGGGCAGTAATCTTTCTCTTATGTCATTTTTAGTTAATTTTAACTCACCAGGATCAGTTTTCTTGGCCTTTATTTCTCGTACATAATCACTAGGAAACCAACCAATTTTCCCATTGTATTTTCCTTCATACCATCCTCCTTCAACTTTAGTGATCAACTTTAAAAATAAAAACTTGTTTGTGTGTTGGATGGCTTGATACTTTAAATAGCAGAGAAACAATTGTTTCTTAGGCCTCAATTTTTCATGTTAAAATCTCAAATGAATTAGCTTAAATAGAGTCACTTTAAATAGAACTTTCAACACAACGCCAGGTAATCAGAAAATGTTTAAAAAATGTGGGGAAACTTTTGTATAATTACATAAATGTGCTGGCAATCGTCAGTGACAAAGCTTTCAAAAGAAACACTGAAATATCGCATTATATTTACTTGATATTAGGTAAAATCATGACACACCAGATCAGCTGAGCTTACTTTATTTTAAGAAAAATCGATTTCGCCCTATACAGGCATTTTAATTTTCTTACTCAAATAGATGAATAAGAAATTGAAAATGCCTGAATATGGCGAAATCGATTTTTCTTAAAATAAAGTAAGCTCAGTTGATGTGGTGTATCATGATTTTACCTATTATATGATTATCAACTTGGATCGCTTCGAGCAAGTTACTTCACGGGTAGATTCCTGGTAGTATATTTACTACTGCTGTCATATATTTACTTGAATAACGGCTCCTTTTTCAAAAGTTAATTCATCTTCATTTTGACGACGATAAGCATACTTTGCCTTCACTTTAGGCAAGACATAATCTCCCATGACAAATTCAATGCAACTCTAGCTATTTCTAACAAATGCTGTGCTACTAGTCGCCTAAACAACAAAACTAAAAGGTTGAGGCATAACCAAATAGTATCAGTTAGTCTTGCAAGAAATGAAGACTACGGACTTGCCTAATTCAACCCTTTAGAAGGTATGGAACAGAACAATGATGAAATGGCAGATATCAATACTTTGACGTAACAAACAAACATATTTTGCATCTGTCATTTCTGTGTTCAACATGATCAGTATTTGGCTAATGGCTACTGATAGTTCCACTTAAAATCTGCAAGCAATGTTATGATCATGGTCTTTCTACTATGACAGCAACTTTAAATGAACTCTGTTAAGTCACACTGCTAGTGCAGAGGCGAAACTAGCAAACCATGAATTAACTACACAAGAATTTCCATATTAAACATTTTATCTACAACTATATTATATTAGTTTATAATAGATTCACACTTTTTTGTTTCAAAATGTGGTCAGTTATGGTAGTACGGTAGACTTGAAGCAGCAACATGACTATTTCATTGCTTGGGCCGATAAAACAAAACCATTTCAGAGGTCAAAAGATATGACATCGGTGCAGTAGACAATCACCATTCCTGCAGCCCATGGACGTCAAAAGTTTTTATTTAAACATCAGGGTTTTAAATCACTCAATGCTAGGGCAATCAATTGTAAGTCAGCCTCCTAATGTGGCTGCACCCCCATGGTATCATACGAGCAGGTTCATACTTAGTGCTCTCTCATTAGTTTGGGTTCGTGCCTAAAATTTTTTGGCTGTGAGCTGGAGAAAAAGCATCCAACTTTAAAAACCTAGCATTCTTGCAAAATGTCATCACGTTGTAGACATGTAAATTTCAAGGTCTTTAAACCCAGATTCATGAGAAAACAGCAAAATGCACCTGCTTTTGCATGAAAGCATGTGCCCTGATGTAATTTTGGGATGAGCTCAAATAAAATATCAACCTGCCAAAAAAAATTAATCTAAAGGGAGCTATGTTTACACGAGTCTACTAAACAATTTGCCACATTGCTCAACATGCAGAGTTGAATACTACTGACATTGAATTTGATAAGTTTCACGAAATTGCAGATCAGCATTAGGGTAGGAGTTGAGATTAGAGTCAGGGTGAGTTAGCATTGAAATTAGGGTTAGTTTGAGTGACACAGGCTGGCTACAGCCAATTCTTGAAGAATTGTTTATACTGTGGACACATGTAAATCGCCAGCAGTGGTTTTAGTCCTTAATAAACCTGTCTTGTAGATAAGTTAAGCTTAAAGTTTGTGTAAAGTTTGTGTTTCAACATTTTTAATATCTTCCACAGGTAGAATTTTTCTGAAGCAGAAAATGGTCTTTTTGAAATTAAAATCAGTACAACTACGATTTGCTTTGACTGTGTGAAATACAGTACCTTGAGTGTGGGGGAAAAGGTTCAGGTTGTTGACAAAAGAAATGGAAAAAAATTGAAGTTTCTATTTTCCAGGACAAAATGTGACTTGAAAACTCATTTAGCTCTTTATGTTAACGTCAATAGTCGAAATTGGAGGTCTTTGTTAATTTCATCTGGTTTAACAGTATTTAAAATATTTTAATGCAAATGTCATTAACAATAAATATTGTGAAAAATCTTTTAAAATGGTTGAACAGTAATATGCGTTTCGTCCTTTTGGACTCAGTCCAGGGATGGTCTTGTCTAAATTGGTTGGGTGGTATACTCATTATTGTTTCCTGGCATATTCATTATAATAAATTGTTAATGCCCCTTATGCCCGTATGCTGCTTTGCCAATTAGTTGCAAGGTTTACAATTTCCTTCTTCGCTAAATAATTTTCAAATAATTAAACATAGGCAATCATTCAGCTTTATCTTTTATTCACGGAAAATATATTTTGACTATCAAATAGATACTATTTGAATAAGGAACTGATGATGACTAATAGACAGTCAAAATATATTTTCCGTAAATAAAAGATAAAGCTGAATGATTGCCTATGTTTAATTGTCTTAAATATATTCTGCATAACTAGTACTTTTGAACATGCATATGACATTGTATGCACAAGTGCAGGGGTACCCAAAGTTTTTGTTTGGGACACATTTCACATATGTGAATTCTTGATGAGCTGCAAAAGAGCTATTTTGGGGGGGTTTTAATTGGCCTAAGTAGGGGTTACCACAACTGAATAAAAAGAAATCAGCAATCTGAACTCGAAATTTGTTGCAGGCAATTGTCACAAAGACTAGTCCCTGGCTGCAAAAACTTCTTGCACGGGACACACTTTCTGCACCCTTTTACTAGTTTATATACAAAAATCCAAGCACAAAATATGATGCCAAGAGATGCATACTGGTATTGCCCATCATTTATAAGCAATATTTGCCCGTTTGTAAGTTTTTCCATCAGTAAGTTACAAGCATGTTAAAAACAGTTAGAGGTAACTATAAAATTGGTGCTTACCCCTGCCTTTGCATAGGTATCAAAAAAATAAACGCTATAAAAAAATTAATACAGCACAATTATATTCTTTACACAATTACAGCAATTATGATCATGAGGTGTAAAAAAGTGTAAGAAATAATGAAAAGTTGTTTGTCAAAGACAATGGACTTGAAGGCTTGGATTTGTTGGTTTTTATTGCAAACTTGGACTAACAGCTTTACAGGCCAGTCCAAGTCCAACTTTCAGTTAGATAAATGTAGTATGACACGTAGTTCTGTACATAGCTGTGATGTCCACAATGTCTCATCATACCAGATTAGTGATAGGATTAGGTTTTCAGCAAGAGTATGAAACTGCAAGATATGGTAATGGACATTGCTGACATGTACTATTTAGGAGCAAAAGGAAGTTTTCATACTTAAGACATAATACGCTAAAAGCTAACAATATCATTTAGGTAGTGGCTATTTTGCGATCAAAGGTATTTTGCCCTGGAAAATATTTTGCTGTGAGACTTTTGCGATTGGTCAATTTTAATGATGTATTAAATAGGTGACTTTTGGTCGTTTCTGATTGGTCAATTTCATTGATGAATTAAAAAAAATTTGCACCCCTACTCCACACTCCCCCACACTGTATACTCCCTCCCAGTGTTCACTATCCTGTACATTTACATACCAACCCCCCTTTAATGTACACTGCTTTTTTCTAAGTGTCCTGCTATCCAAGATCCCTGTAACTGTCGAATTTCTAGGCCGCTGCACTATCCACATGCTACAGACACACTGCCAGAATTCTAGCTAATATGGCTATTTAAACACAAATGAATGATGACAGCAAAATAGCTTCCAAGGGTAAAAGTGTCGTGAATGGCAAAATAGCCCCTTCCTGTTATTTACACTTGGCTAATTCACTATTTCAGTGGTTGTCAACCTGGGTGTCTTTTCAATTTTCCAGAGGTATTGCACAATAATTTATTTTTAAGCCAATAATTCTTGCCTTCAGTAAAATCTTGTGTTGTACATGGACTTGCGCTATGAAGTGAAACTTGAAACTGACTAAAAATATCTGCAAGTCCATGCCTTAGGTCTAACGTGTCAACACTAAAAACTTATCAAAATAACAAATTACATAAAACTGTAATTAAAATTATCTTTTTCTCACTAAACAGTCAAATGCTTATTTACAAATTTAAATTGATATTCTGCTTTAAACAATGCATAATTGTTTTAACTATATAAAATTACTAGTAGGCTGTTTTCATGAGTTTGAAAAGCAACCAGTGATTTACAATTAGCATAGCAAGGATAAAGTCAAGGGGGCCATAGCCCTCCTCATTTCTTGGATCTAATACTGTAAATTTTGACAAAAATTTGTTTGTAATAAATTAAACATAAATTGCAACCAAAACCATTTCTTGCAATTTGTCTAGCTGAAGATTGCAAAATATATAAGAAACTTCACAAAGACATGCAAACTTCTTTTTTGGCCACACGTTTTCTTTTTATACACAAAAAGCTCCTGGTAAAAGTTGGCCTCCTTGAAATGTTTTAGCAATGCTCTTGATATTAGAATTTCTGACTAATTGGATTAAGTACAATTATAGTCTATATTTAATTACTGCTATTTTTAGTTACTTTAGTTGGCTGCATGTATCAATTTTTGATGAAACAAAAAGGGTGCAAAACTTCAAACTATTTTGCTAAAGATTGAAAAATGTTGATGTAATCTGGTAAACATTACAAAAGAAAATGCAGTGGCTATTTTGCCACCAACAGCATTTTACCCTTAGAGGCTACTAAGCAGTGAGTTATTTGTGACTGTTCAATCTTAATGATGCATTAAACATTTTGGTTGTTTCTGATGGGTCAATTTTAGTAACCAATTAAAAAACTTTGCACTCCCAGTGGCCATCCCCCCACCCTGTACACTCCCTTCCAGTGTACACTACCCCGTACATTCACATACTAGACATGCTCCTCTAGTGTACACAGCCTTTTTTATTAGTGCTCTGTCAGCTGAGATTAGAACCTGTAACCATAGCATTTCAAGATCAGTGCACTATTCACTAAACCACAGCATCACTGGCAGAATAATATCAATTATGGCAATATAAACACACGTAAATGATTATGGCAAAATAGTCTCCTAGGGTAAAATGCTGTCAATGGCAAAATAGCCTCCTCCAAAAAAAAACTACACTAAATTCTTGTCTCTTTAATATTTCCGATTCTTTAGTCTACTCCTTGGATATTATCTGCTACTGTGCAGTGTCCAGCTTTCATGATTTAGCATCAAAGCTCACATTTCATATTTGAATTACAACTAAATCCACTGATAGCAAGCTTAATTGCCACAGTAAATCATTAAATTGCCAATATTTTATTACATTACAGGCACCAACTGCAATATTGTGTATGGGTGACTGCAGACTCAAAAACTGTAGAAAGTGACTATTTTGCCATTGATAGTATTTTACCCTATGAGGCTATTTTGCCGTCAATATTAATGTGTTTTAAAATAGCCATACTTGCTAGAATTCTGGCAGTGATGATGTGATGTAGTGAATAAAACACCTGCCCTGAAATGCAATGTTTATGAGTTTGAATCTTCACTGGCAGGGTACTTAACAAAGTCAGTGTACACTGGAGAGGGAGGCCTTGCATCTCAGTCTACAGGAGAGTGTACAGTGTGGGGAAGTGTGCACTGGGGGTGCAATTTTTTTAATATCTGATTGAAACTGACCAATCAAAAACAACCAATTGACACGTGTTTAATACGTCATTACAATTGGCCCATCATGAATGTCTGATGGCAATATAGCCTCCGAAGATAAAATATCGAAGACAGCAAAATAGCCACTGCCAAAACTGTGTCATATTCTCTTTTAACTCTTTCTCTTTCAAACCTCATTGCATTAGATAAGTTACCATTCCTTGTTTAAAGATGCCAAAAAAGGAAAACACAAAACCTAAAACACATGGCGGACAAGACAGTGCCACCTTTAAGCACTTACCTGTACCGGTACCAGCTTACCTAGGCTTACTGTTTTCACTAATCATAGACTACGAATCAGATTCAAATTATCATCTGTCGCGCTAATAATTCGTACAAAACGTCTTCCTAAGTATCTTCGTCTATACTTGCGGATTGTACTTTTAGAAACATTTATCTACTATCCACTAACTCAAACGAAAATACAAAACAACGGAGTACCGTACAGGGTTGCCAGGTTTTTTTTGTGGCTGGATACCAAATTTTCAGCAGTTGGATGCCAAAATAAAGAGTGAGATACCAAATTTTTTGTGGTTTCTTTTGGCGACACGAAACAAATTGAGCATTAGCGGTAATTTATTATACCCTTAAAAACCTGAAAAAGAAAGCACGGGGTCACCTATTATTGGTCATAAAAACATAAACAACAACGATAACAACACACCTCACACTAGCAATTGCTTAAAACGAGAAATCAATAAATCATAAGGTAACTTACAAGAGAGAAAAAACAAAGCAAAGTCACACTGCCTGAAATAAAACAAATCAAGCGCGACTCTGTATAAACAAATCACAGCCTACTTAGAGTCATTTTGATGATGGAAAATAAGTATCATGTACATTACACATAATTAACACAAGTAAATAGGCAATATTGCTAAACATATTTACGCTAATGATGAGCCTGCTTCTCCTGCTAAGCCTGTTTCAGTAATGCTATACATACCAACATTAAATTTTTGCAGCATTTGTAGTGTTGTCTTAAAGTGTGTACAACATTTGTCATCCATGAGTAATACAGTTTTTATTCTAATGATTGCATCAAGCATGCCTACTTTCAATCGATTTCTAGTTTTTTTTTGTTATTTGAAACACAAGAAAACATTCTCTCCGCAACGGTATTGCTTGCTGGTGTGGTCAGACATGTCAATGCATATTGTGCAAGTTCTCTATATACATAATTGCCAACAGTCTCTTTAAATTTTCATACTTGAACGCAAAATTGTACTATGTCTTGGGTAATAATGCAATCTGCAAAGATACTTATTTCCTCAGCCCAAGGATAAAACAAAATTTTGTGATACTGTTCTTCGTTTTTTGAATCAGCATTAGTAGCTTGAAATGATGCATTAATTCTTTTAAACTCACTGACTACACGAATGGCAAACTGAAAATATAAGTATATAATGTTATCATGTAGCATGTCAGATATTATACAAGCTTTGTATTGAACATCTTGACTTCCACTTTGACTGGCACAAGCAAAATATGCCTTCAACTCTTTCCAGTTCAGCATTAATTTGCTACTTACCAACTCTCTAGTTTAGGACAGCTTTGGAAACAAAACATTTCCTGCAGATTCATCCTCATCATTTGTAAGTTGAAACAAACTTTTGAATTGCATCCTTCGCACTGTGCTTTTTTTAAACCAAAAAGGAATTTCAGTCAACAAAAACCCAAAATTTGATGAAGGTTTTTCAATACTCTTTTGAACACACAATGCAAGCCTGTGACAAATGCATTTTAGTTTGACACATTTAGGTGAAAGATTACGAATACAACACCAAACTGAATTGTGTTCACCAATCATATTACTGGCACTGGCACTGGGAAAGCCAATGCAATCACTTAAAACCATACCAAAATCACCAGCTAGTGTACTAATAGCATTAAACAATGATTCACCAGTGTCATCCATAATGGGAATCAATCCCAAGAAGCAAGATCCTATTTGATCAGTTGTATCATCAAAAAATCTAACACAAATACAGATGTGCTTTTCACAGCTGATATCAGTTGATTCATTTGCTAAATGCAAAACTTCTTTCCTTTAATCCGGCTTACAGTGCCATTTTTCAAAGAAGATGCAACAAAAGATTTTATTAGCAGTGAGCACTTTGTGCGATGCAACCTGATATTTTCCAACTGCTTCCCTTTTCAAGTTTTTTTGTTATTTCTCCGAAGTGGTCTATGGATGCTATTGAATTATGACAACATGTTGCCACAGCCAACTGCACAGCCTGTTTAGTTTGATTTGACAATTCTGCATTCTGTGGAACAAAAACAATTTTATTGTTTGATCTGAAAGGCTTTGATTTACATAGATGGTCCTTACTAGTACTATGCTTTTGAATGGTGGCTTTTCTTGGCTGTAGTTCCTTTTTACAGATATTGAAAAAAGTCTTATCATTGTCCGATTTGCATTTTTCAATCTATGGATACATCTTTTCCCATTCAGGGCGGTACTTCCTCCCTGCTGTGAATGACTCTTTCCACTTGGGCATGACCTATATCTTATGAGGTTACGGAATAAATATACACTAGTACAACTACCAGCATACGCCTACCGACCTAGGTTGCACAAATTATATATTTCAATAGACAGATACAGGTACACATCTGCAATACAGATTAGACATTAGCCTGCATCAGTATACTACCGCTTCTGTAGCTCTGTGCTGCTGGCAACAAGCCACTAGCGCTTATGATTAGGCCTATCCTGATATTCCTGCATTTCCTACCATAAATCGTAGAGATCTGGACTGGTCACGTGGTATGCACGGTAGGTACAGTTATCATGTAATTAGAAAAGCAAAGTAGTTAGTGCCCAATCATAATAAACACAAAAACGGACACCCATGAGGATCCTTGTTTAACAACAATTTTAAAACATTAAAAATTTCAAAACATCAATTTTTTCGATAAAAAGTTGCTATTTACCGAGGATACCAAATTTGTAGTTGGATACCAAATCTATTCGCAGAGGATACCAAATTTTTGCTGGATACCAAATAAAAAAAGTGGATACCAAACAAGCAGCTTGGATACCAAATTGGGGTCTATTTGGTATCCTAGGATGCCACCTGGCAACCCTGGTACCGTACCTTTAGTTAAAGAAAGAACCCCAGGAGCACATAAAAATTTGAATTTTGGAAGTTTGGAAAATGGAAACTATTTTGTATAAAGCTATTACATAAAACACCGCAAATTTCTAACAGCAAACTTGTGCCAAAAAAGACGTTTTGAAAGAAAGTTTCCAGTAAAAGTCCCAACACTATAAAGATCATTTACAAAAACAAATTGAGCAATTTGTTGCTTTGTTGTTAAAGCCAAAAATTACAGTGGTGGAGTCATAACGGGGAAGGGAAACCGGAGTTATTGAAGGGCTTATAACCTAAAAAGTCTCCACTCAAAAATTTGAACATTTCAGAAAACAACACATCAAAAGCAATTCGAAATAAATGTTCAACCAATTTTGTCCCTAGCCACATTGTAATTGATTTATTGCTTGAAATATGAGTTCATCACATTGTCTTTTGTCTTGCAACAGCAGTACATTGACTCGCTGACTGGAAGAAGCCTGTCATCAGACTACCGCAATAAGCTCCCCGTAGCGACTAGCGCGCAGAGGAGTTTTGAAGTAGAAACATATTAACAGACAAATTATGCCAATTGTTAGCTCTGTTGTTTAAAGCCTTGTCGGTTCGTCTTTGTTTTTCAAGTAGTTGTCATTTTATAATCGATAAGTAGGCTATGTAAATTTTAGTGATTTGTTGGCTAAAAATATAAAAATTTGCTTCAGCTGAATATATATATAGTTTTCCCTCCCCAACATTACTTGCTGGATCCGCACCTGAAAGAAGGGGCATCACATAATACCTCGTTCCCTTGTATTTTTAACGTTGCAAAAATTTTTGAAAATGAGGACCAGCTTCGATTTTATGCTACAATGATTTTTAAAGTGAATTTGTGGAGGGTGGATTTTTAGCCCTTTCTCAGAGTGAATGACTCATTTTGTTCTTGGTCATCGACTTGCCGCAAATGGTTTTCTAAGCCTTTCAGAATTAATGCAGAGATGCATACTACCAGAGATGTAGCAGCCGCCCCCCAAACCCCCAATTGGGGGGGCCCAGGCCAACTTTGGGGGCCCAAGTTAGTCTGAAATTGCTTTTTGGCTACGTGACTATTTTCAGTTCAGCAGACTTGTTTACAACCGATTTAAACTGTAGGAAGAAATTGGCTTGTGACATCATAAGTGAATGCAACGTCATTTTATCTCGCAGAATCTAGAATATTTCGATTGATTTTCTGGTAGAATCTTGAATATTCGATTGACCTAACAATGCCGTTGTTACGCAACAATCATAGAATGGTCTGGAATTCTGTTTGGCTATAAATACCGGGACAATATATATACACTGCAGAGTGCAGATAAAGTATTTTATTGACATTGTATAGAATGAAACGTTCAAAAAGTGGTGCTCAAAAGAGAAAAGAAGCAGCCACTGCTCGAGATGCTGTAGCGAAATTGCCCAAGATGACAGATTTTTTCAAGATTACTGAGCAGAGTAGACCTGGCACTAGTACCGAGAGGGATGAAGAAAACTATAGTGTACAAGAAAAAGAAGACTATGACGATCAGCATCAAAGTGATTGTGAATTTCCAGAAAATGTAAGTTGTGATTTACCTGCCAATACGCAACCTTCAATATCAAAAATAACTGAATCTCAATTTACCCCTATCCCTGATGACCCATGTAAATGGCCTGAAAGTATTTCTGATGCTCAACGATGTGATATAGTAAAGCGTGGACCACATCAACTAATAATGAATTTTCCATATAATAACACAACTCCAAAGCGACGTTTTTCCTCCAACCATTATAAACGTGTGTTACCTAATGGTGAAAGTGTTTCACGGTCGTGGCTAGTTTATTCTGGGGAATCAGATCAAGTTTTTTGCTTTTGTTGTAAGCTATTTGGAAAAACACTAAGCCCCTTTTGTAGTGGTATAAATACATGGGAGGGTTTTTCGAAAAAACTGAAAGACCATGAAAACGGCATTTTCCCACCAACAATGCTGCAGTCAATGGATGTTGCTAGCTGAAGGGATAAGAAATTCATCCACTATCGACAAACGCGAGATGAATATTTTTTTCAATGAAAGACGTTTTTGGAGAAATGTTTTAGAGAGACTTATCGACATTGCCTTGTTTCTATCGGAAAGGAATCTTGCTTTTAGAGGATCTGAAGAAGTCTTAGGATCTCCTCACAATGGAAATTTTCTGGGTATATTTGAGCTTTTGGCAAGAAGAGATCCGATCCTAAAAGAGCTTCAAGACAGAATCAAGAATAAAAACGCTAAAGATCACTATTTGAGTCCTACCATACAAAATGAACTAATTGAATTGCTAGCGACAGAAGTTGAAAAAGAAAATTTACAGCAATTAAAATTGGCAAAATATTTTTCTATAATTTTGGACTGCACTCCAGATATGTCACATCATGAACAAATGTCTGTCATTCTCCGTTATGTACTATGTAATGAAGAAGCTGCTGTTGTTAAAGAAACATTTTTTGGCTACTTGAGAATAAATGACAGTACTGGGAAAGGCTTGTTGGACGCTTTCTTAGAAAAAGCGACCGAACTGCAACTCGAATTGTCTGATTGTCGAGGTCAGTCATATGATAATGGTGCTAACATGAAAGGAAAACATTCTGGGGTCCAAGCAAGAATGCTAGACATCAATCCCAAAGCTGTTTACGTGCCCTGTGCAAACCATACCCTTAACTTAGTTGTTGTTGACAGTGCTAATTGATCGACGGAAGCATTGACATTTTTTGGAGTACTTACAAGGTTGTATGTGCTGTTTTCTTCCTCTGCTCAGCGTTGGGAAATTTTGAAGAAACATGTGGAGCTGTCCATAAAGTCACAATCTGATACTCGTTGGGAAAGCAGAATTAAATGCATCAAACCTCTTCGATACAATTTAAAAGAGGTGTTGCTGGCACTGAAAGACTTGGAAGCCATTTCCATAGAAAGAAAAGATGGAAGAGCTGCCTCAGAAACAAAATCGTTGATAGCTCATTTATCAAAATGGAGTTTTCTTTTGTCGGTGTTTATTTGGTATGATATCCTATTCCAAGTCAATAAAGCAAGCAAGATTCTTCAATCTTATGGAGTCTCCCTTTATACAATGGAAACAGAAATCCAGGCAACTGAAAAGTTTTTGCAAAACTATCGCACAACGGGTTATGACAGTGCCGCAACATCTGCTGTTGAAATAGCACAGGAATTGGATATTGATCCTTCTTTTCCTCCGTCAAGAAGTGGAAAGAAAAGAAGATTGTTTGATTACCAAGGTGAAGAGGAACAACGAGCTACTCCTGAACTGAAATTTAAAAGCAACTTTTTCTATCCATTAGTAGACCAGGTTATTATGTCAATAAAGGAGCGCTTTAATTTGTTACGTGAGGTTTCTTCCGCCTTTTCGTTTTTGTACACACGAGACAAACTTTTGCTTGTGCAACAAGAAAATGCTCTTCTTACTTGCTGTAAAGAGTTCCAAAAAAGGTTTGGTGACATTGATTCTGATGAAATGAGCGCTGAGCTACAGCGGTTTGTTTTAATTTTACAAAAAAAACGCAATCTCAATACGGCTCAAGACTTTCTGAACTATCTTCTAAAGACTCATTTATTTGAATTATATCCGAATGTGTACATCGCACTTCGAATCTTACTAACTTGCCCCGTGACTGTTGCCAGCGCTGAAAGAAGCTTCAGCAAATTGAAACTGATCAAAAGTTTTAATAGAACGTCTATGACAGACAGTAGACTATCTTCATTAGCCATGTTGTCAATCGAAAATGACTGCGCCCGATCTCTTGATTATGACAATGTCATAACAGCATTTGCGAACAAAAAGGTTCGCTCCAGACTATTTAAATGATAGTGTGTTTTTATAACTTTTTCATGTTTTTCAGTGTCATTGCTTTCGTTTCGCAGTGTCTGCATAAATGTCCTACTGAACTCTGGCATCGGTGCCGAATTTTTTATGACTTACACCTTCGGTATCGGCATGCTTTATTCTGACATTAGCCTATTTACTTATGTACAAATTGTGGTGTATTTTCTTAATGCAGCTTTTCAATTTTACACCTCTAAAGTGATATGACCTGTGCGCAGGGGCTCTTGCGCTTACTTTGGGGGGGGGGGCCCGAAGTTGGAGTGCTACGGGACTGCATACTACTATGCCTGAATCCCACTGAAAATATGTTTGTGATGATACGGTGCTAAGTTATAATTGTTGCCACCTCATACAGCCAGATGTGGATGGTCTCGAGTCGTGCCTTGGTGTCCAGACATGTCTCGGGACGTCTTTTTTGATGTCTCGGTCTCGCTACCCAAAAAACTCATGTCGATCTCAGAGCTCTGCGTTTTTTCTCCATGTCGAGACATTGAAGTAATGGAGGTAAATCTCTCAGAAAGTAATGGAGGCGAATTATGATCATTTCGAGGGTAAAACTAGATTGCTTGGACTTTATTTTTGGGAATAGTAGAGGCATGGCGTCATCAAATACGCCATTGATTACTGTAGATTAAACTATGGCAATCTCTACAAGAGTCCTGAATACAGAGCAACGTTCTTGCGAGTTTTCATCATTGTCCAAACGTATCGTATTTCACACTTGTAAATAAAATCTGACATCAGACTAGTGTCAAACAGAATGTCTAGTTTATTTTTGTTTTTTTTATTTTTATCAAGATGTTTTTAACGGTAGCAACACCACTTTATGACGTTATAGTACAGGTCTTTGCATAATACTTGGAAACAAATGATGGTTCACTTACAGATCAAAGTCAAGTAATCATAAGGTAAACTACCCAGCTCTGACTGCGTCGCCCGCAGAACCCCCATTAGTAACGTCGGGGTTAAAAATATTAGTTCAGCCGGCCAAGCGGCAAAGGCCCATCGTACCCATGCGTGAACAATAACGAAACGTTAGTGTTCTTTATGCACTTCTCTAATTCTTCTACAGGTAGCAGTGATCATCCTGATGACTTAATCAGGACTGGTAATGCTCACAAAGAAAGAATCTTAGGACAAACTACCATTACAACATTTAAAAGACATAAAGGAGAAAGGAATAAAACACACTCAGAAATGATGGTGGCAGCCAAACAATGGTTTTTTTCTCAATCGCAGAAATAAACTATTTAACTCTTTCGCCCCCGCGATCATCAATTGATGATGTTGTGTTTTCAGTGTTTCCCTCAAACTTTTTCCGCCGGATTACAAAATCGGTTAACTAAAAAATGGATTTGTGATTAGGACGAAGAACCCAGTTGCAGACCACAAAAATTGCCAAGTTTTCAGCTGACACCTGCAAAAGACAACTACCTTGAAATCAAATTGAGATATCATGTTTTCCAGAAAATCAAACTTTTTGTCATTAACACAGTGTGAAAACTACTCTTTGGGGCATCATTTGACAAAGTTTCAAGAAATAATAAAAAAATTTACTTATTGAAATTTTCAAATGTTTTAAGGGAATTCAAAACCCCCCAAAAAAACGGTATGCTAAGAAAAATAAGTAAATTTTTTTCTTAGGATTTCCCATATCAACTTATGAGGTCTACACCCTGCGCCATCTGAATTTACGCCCTGTATAGCCATCAAGAAGATTAGAGTTAATTTGAAGAACAAATCTGATCGATTTTTAGTTTTTATCAAAATTCTGCGCAATAGGCTATCACCAAAACTTCTCAAACCCGCTGGCTGTTCGAAACGGAGGATGGGAGAAGAAAGAAGTAGTCATTGTTGCCTACAATGGTGTTTTTGGTCTCAATATTTCCAGATCATTCGTTGATGTCTGGAAGATTTCAATAATTTAGAATGATAGTAACGATTTAGTCCCCAACTGAATTTCATACAACAATTTAGCGCGGGCCTGTATCGTATAACTTGCTCTTGTTTCCCATATAGTCTGAGGCAGGACACGAGCGAGAGGCAACTTGGGTCGTTGCGTACCTAATATGTCGTTGTGCCCACCTAAACCGAAGCAGTGCTCCCAAAAAAAGCGTACTCAACAGCCTTGATTTGAGAAAGTTTTAAGGATTACAAAAATTGGGTACAATTGTACAACCCAATTCAATTCAGTTTTACATTTAAAAAACAAACAATAGAATTTGCACGACAAAATGAGAAAACATGGACTAATTTCGGAAGTTTACTAACTAATAGCAGGAGAAGACACAAGGGTGTTCGTCTCCTATGCTGATAAATTAGTTTAATAACTGGTATTGTACAAGTCAATTCCAATTCCTATTTTAGAAAAAATCCGTCAAAACACTTGTTTTTAGTTTGAAGCACTCGAGTTTTGTGCTATTTGCAATGAGAGAAGGGTGCATGCAAATGTGATGGAAGACCTAACGGTATGCCATTAAGTATGGTGTAAGTGAAACATTTGAGATAATACCCTAAAAGTCTTCTGTTCTCCAGTTATAAACTAAGAGCTGTCATAAAGCCTGTTTTGGGCAGTGCCGGCTCTGGGTGGTTTCCTCAAGCTTGAAATTAGGCCCCCAAACCATCTGTTAATTAACGAACTACACAACAAAGTAATTACTTTTAATTAATTGATATTAAGGCATATAGGCCAACTGCAATCAGTTGAATAAAATACCACTTCCACGACCGGTTTCGTTCCTATTAGAACTCGTCAGGTGGACTCAGGTATTGAACCGACGATCACATGAATTGCTTCATGCGGTTTATGCCTAACCGGCTAACACCAGCTCATATAATTCGTATTATAACGTAATAAAGGCACTGGCTTGGCTGGAAATTGAAAGCATATGTCGCATCAAGCTCACTATAGTGAGCGTGCACCGTATATAAGCTTAAAATTAACAGCATCAGCCGAAAGGACCGATGGCGGAGTGGCATAAACCGCATGAAGCAATTCATGTGATCGTCGGTCAATACCTGAGTCCACCTGACGAGTTCTAATAGGAACGAAACCGGTCGTGGAAGTGGTATTTTATTCAACTGATTGCAGTTAGCCTATATGCCTTAATATCAATTAATTAAAAGTAATATCTTAAACAGGCTAACACCAGCTCCTATAATTCGTATTACAACAAAGTAAGTGATTTGTTAAACAACGCCTCCAGCAGCGGGTCTTAAAATTAGGCCCCCAAACCATTTGTCAATTAACGAATCATACAACAAAGTAAGTGATTTGTGGAACAACGCCTCCAGCAGCGAGTATCAATTTAGGATAGGCTTAGTATGGGAAAAACAATGCAAAAATAGGCGACACAAACGATAGCAATAGCTATCGCCAAATCATAAACTTTATTTCGTTACACTATTAGACACAAATAAATGGGAAATCATCAAATAATTCCATTCCACTAAACTTGTAGATTTATAAAAATAACTTGGACTCACTGGCGACTGTTGGTAAAAAAAGTCTGTACTGCAGCTGGCAATAGCGAAAAATTGTAAACCCCTGCACTATACTGATCTACATCAAGCAAAATAGTGACGTTGAGCTACCTGCAATTTACTTGCCAAAGCTCAATGCTTAGCGGAGCGGTGAGTTGTAAAAACATCAATTTTTTTGAGACAGGCGGCAATAATGAATTGAGAATTAATATATAAACTAATCAATAAATAAATTTTATTGGTTTGATAACAATTAAAAGCGAAGTACGAAACACGGAAACCTTTAACGGTAAAATACGCAATAAACATAAACAGTGATAAGTGAACAAAGAATGAGATGCTTACAGCTACGTTTTATTCTCTAATACGTCTAAAGCACGTTGAACTCTATTAATTGCCGCTTTTCTTTCACTTCGGATTTGATTTTCTTTTTGGGTACCGGCGACACCGACTTTGTCAAGACTGAGAAGTTTATTAGTCAACTCGTGTTCGAGCCTCAGGTAGTTTTTCTCTTTTCTTGTACCGACAAATCCTTCTACTTCTGTTTCCAGCTTCTCGAAAGTTTCCATTATAGTAGCAATAGTCTTGAGAGCGTCAGCAGCAAGCTTTTGTGCAGTAGCTGCCGAGTCGTCTTCGGATTTCTCTTGTTCTATTTCAGGATCAGCAGAAGTGGCCTTAGGCTCTGCCTCACTGGTATCCATGTCATCTAAAGACGGATTTGCTTCATCGGCTTCTACTTTAGCTGCAGCATCAGATGCTGCGTCTTCATCATCAGCTGCATCCTCTACTTCAATATTGTGTTCATTTTCAACATCTGATATATTTGGTAGTTCATCGGTTGAAGTATTAATATCCTCTACATTTTGTAGAAGTTCTGTTTCATCACTGGGTGTTACCCGGCCACTTGCATCGCCATTGTCAGACATCACAACACTGCTTTGCTCAGCAGCACAGTTGCTTTCCAGTGCTTCTTTTGATTTGGTATTTGGTGTTTTGATTGACACTTTTTTTTCTGGAGTGCTAGTTTTTCCCTCTTCCAAATCTGCTGCATCTTTTTCATGAAATATTTGAATAGGAATACTTCTGTTCATGTTTCGTTTCTGTAACACAACGCATTTATCAATAAATCAATGATACCGTTTTTTCTAATAAGAAATATATTTGTCCATAACTTCTTGTTGCAGGAGTTTAGGTAAATAAATCGATATGTCATAGTAGACAATCTATTGAATATGAAAGATCAAGCACCCCGGATGGGACACGAACCCATAATGCCTGGCTTAGGATGCCAATGTCTTATCCATTGGGCCACTGAGGCGACACTCTACTTACGATAAATTATATCGAATTAACTACTCTCTGTTACAATCAGTGGCGTAGCGAGGGGCAACCGGCACCCCTTTTGTTTGAAGTAGAAAGCAACAAGTTGACCAAAGTTTGTGTTACCGGTATTGATTTATTGCTTGCCCCCTAGATTTTCCGCTGGCTACGCTTCTGGTTACAATCAATTACTGTTACAAGCGGTTGCTTTTTGACTACAAACTAGCAAAACCACATACTTTAAATCTTCGCTGCGGCATGTCTTCCGTATTCCTGGATCGGTTTTTGTTGAAGCGAGTACGGTAGCACGGCTCATACATGCTGGGCTGGGAATAAGCAGGAAAACGCTGCCGATCAGACCACCACTGATCACCATTACTTGTTGGGTATCCTCTAGGTTTACTGTATAAAATGTCGGCTTCTTCGTTTGGCTCATTCTGAATAAATCAAAACATAGATGATGTTAAAATTGATGTGATTACAGATATTTTTGATCCAATCCCAAGTTTGTAGTCGCTTAATAACAGCTTACCAAATCGTATCAGAAGCAGCCTCGAGGTAGTACATGAAATCAATCGAATTATTTTCAATTCGCTTTCCATCTATAGCCTATCACTACGTTATTATAAAATAAGCTGCCATAAACGTCGATCCTTAGCTAGGTCTATTCAGCCCCGTTACCTATTTTCACAAGCAAAAACATTTAAGAAGCCGACAGCCTACTTACCACAAAGAAATCTCCAAACCAACCTCGGTTACCAAATTGTGTCGGACGGTCCATACAAAACAAACTCATAGCTTGCGACTAATCTGCAACAACGACAAGAAGATACTTGAACAACTTGTATTCTGATGACTAGCTTACAGCTGCGACTGACGCGTTTATATAGTATCGCGAGGTCACGTGCTGCGACGTCTGGCAATTTCTGGATGTTACGTAATCACAATGATTGTTCACGCTTCTTCGAGAATGGGCTCGGTTGATTTCATGCTCGACTGCCTGTTTCAACTGATTGAATACTCATGCGTAGTGAACGTGTTGCCAATAAAATATTAGAAGAGATTTTAAACTTTTGCGATTGTAGTTAGATCAGCCAGTTTCTATTTAGCTCGTACGCCTATACGCATAACAGTGTTTGCTAGTCTTTCTGCGCACCAAACCTCTCTTGCGTGTTGAAAAGTATTATCTTCTATTTGAATAAGATGTTTTACAGTGCCAAATAAACTGTTATTTAGTTGAAAAAAGTCGAATAAATAATAAAAGTTAAGATGTTCAGCTGCCTCAATAAATTAAGCATTTACATTTAAATTCTAAATGCTTTTGGCACATTATATGGCCTCCTCAGAGAATATATATACACAGCTTTTTTTGAAATTACACTCGCAAGATAAGCTGTGTATTTATTTTCTTTGAAGTGGGTCATATGATGTTCCGAGAATGTTTTGAACAGAAAGAAAAATGTTTAATATTTTGAAACAGCTGTGCATCTTAACAATTTGGAAGAAAAAGTGTCTCTTTATCGAAAATAATAAGAGAGTTGAAAGAAATAAGATATTTTATGAACGTAATGAATAAAAATTTTGAACAAGTAAGAATAGAATACTGGTATTTGAAAACAGAAGATAATAAGCTAAAAAGAAAAATATCAATTTAGTACGACATGCACGCTCTGTAACTGATACAATTGATTAGATGGATAATAAATTGAATAGATTATATTAGTGAATTGCAACCTCCTCTAAAAGGACCATAATTTTCTAAAAATCAATTTTTGTAAAATCTCCCGGCTTTTGAAAATGCGTACTGAGAGACAAGTCGCAAAAATTTTTTATGGCCACAATAAATGGACGTTGTCAAGTTCTCACGTAGCAATATTGCTCATTTGTACGATCATTATTACCCCACAGCACGAGCGTAACCGCAACGAAACTGAGAGGGGGGCGAGTTTCATACTTCAAAGCAGCGATTCTCGAACGGCCAGTCGCGACACATCAGTGTGCCGCACGATCCTTGTAGATATATTGCGAAACATTGCAAATGTTTGTATTGTAATTTTTGCGACTGATTTACAGCGATAATTGACTAAATTCATTTCTTGTTTCTTTTTTTAAGCGTGCGCTTCAAAGATATGAATGAGAAAAAGAAGGGAAAAGTCTGATCATCATTATGGCTGTATACTTGCTTGCACTCAGAAACATTCGTTTGTTGACAATTAAATTCAGTCCTATTGAAAAGGTTACCGTGTGTCTTTGTTGTATTCCTTTCTGTTGGTTTTAACAATTTGGTTAACAATGAAAAGGCTACTTGGATACTTGCATTTGTCAAGGTAAAATAGAAAAATTGTTCAAAAACAATCACCATCATCTACCGTGCCATGCAACAATTTATTATCATCTGTCAATAATCCGCGACCGGTTTTGACCTTGTTGGGTCTCATCAGGCAGGTGTAAAAGACACACAATAACAAAAATGTGTAATGCATTTGCCAAGATATTTGCTATTGTATAAAAAATAATGATGCAAAGAAAAATAATACAATACAGCAATATCTATATCAAGGAAGCCAATGTAACCAGGGCCGGATTAAGCAATGGACAAACTGGGCAGTTGCTCCGCGCTTTTTAGCGCTATTAACTATTGAATTGAATTGAATTGAAATAAATTTATAGCCTTACAACCTACATTACCAGCAAACTTGAACAGAAGAATCAAAATATCTACATACCGGTGCAGTTATTATTTGTACGAAAAAAATTAAAACTGGCTTTCAATTACAAAGTAACTGTGACGTCACAGTAGTGAGCGGTATAATGAGTGGTGTATTGCTAAATAATAAAGTATTTGAATAAGAAATATTTGAATAAGAAATAGAAATATCTGAATAGAAATATTTGAATAGAAATATCTATTTGAATAAGAAATACCTGAGGAGCCTTAACGGCGAAACAGGCTGTAGTATTTTTGCTAATAAAGATATATATTAAATAATAAAGTAGGTGGACGGTTGGAACTGATTTCAAAGCTTATGGTCTGAGAGACATGTGCAACGGCAAACATCGCTGCAGCGCAAGGTGGGAAACATAGACATGTAATTGAACTGTTCGCAATAAAGGATATACTAATTAAAACAAATTTATTTAAACAAAAGTATATTTGAAAACATATTTCAGAAACAATAAAATAAAAAATTTTGAATATTAATAAAATGTGCCTTCAGTCAAGCGTTTTCTAAAAAAAGTAAGTGGACGGCGATCCCCCTGATCCCCTTCCAATACATCTTTGGGTATAATAGCATTCAAATTAATGGCTGCGAACGACTGTCAAATGTTAAAGCAGTTATAAGAAATCTTAGACGCCGCTGCAGCCCTCAAGGAAAATTTTGTTAAGTTGTGACAACTGCTACGAGATTGTTTATGTTGAACGACAATGAAACAAATCAAACCAAATCAGATTCATCGTATTTGAAAAAGAGTATAGATGCCTTAGAAACGGCCATATTATGTGTTTTATGGCACAAAATCCTTCAAAAGTTTCACAGTACAAGTAAAAGTCTACATCGTGCTGACATGACTTTAGGAAGTTGCGCAGCACTTCACAATGGAATCAAGAGTTTTTGCCAGCATTTACGTGATGAATTTGTTACAACAGAAAAGGATGGTTTGAAACTCACAACCGGTACGCAGAAAACCTATGTGTCTCCAAACAAACGCAACCGAAAAACGAAGACTTTTGATTATGAAGGAGAGGATACTGGATACACTAGAGCTTTGGAAAATGCTCGACAATCCTTTCGTATTGGAACTTACTTTCCAATCATTGATTTATTAATTGCAGATGTAAGAAGACGAAAATTTGTGTACTGCATATGGCAACAGTATTTTAATTTTTTGCTGAATCTGAACACTACACTTAGGCTATCACTGATATAGAAAACGCTTCAAGTAAGTCGTTAAAAGTATATGCAAGCAATTTGGATAGCGACTTTCCTTCAGAAGTGGTGCACTTCGCTTTTCATTTACGCTCATCTCCTGATCTTGGTTTGAAGACAAATACTGCGCAAGCACAGCTGTCATATTTGAAAAAGAACTGCTTAATTGAAACTTTTCCAAATGTGGCTATTATTCTTCGTATATATCTGACTTTGCCTGTAGCAAATACGGAAGGTGAACGTTCTTTTTCGGCATTGAAAAGAGTGAAAAACCACCTGCGCTCATCTCTGACGCCGGATTACGTCTGTGATTTCTGTATTATAGCCATCGAAAAGAGATTCACAAAAAGAGCTTTGAGGATATTATTGATAAATTTGCAGCAGCGAAATGCCGAAAACACCAGTTGTAATACATTATTTGCCTTAGTTTTTTTTGTGTTGCACTCTCTGTGTTGTTTCTTATGTTTTCTGTGTTGTTTATATATACCCCGTTAATGAAACAGTGCGAAAATTTTATTCTATATTTAACCTTTTAAAATAAATTTCAAAGTAAATTGTAAACAACATTATTAAAATTTACTTTTTTTTGCAAAAAAATCAATTTTTAGTTTAAAATAAATAGTGTACAGTTGAATTAACCCGTTTATACTTCACCCATTTTAAATACCGAGGATTACCTCTGGGACACTTCATTCCCGGAAGGTAAGAGCTTATTATGTCTTTTATCATTAAGATCTACTAAATCAGTGGCTCCCAAACATTTTCGAGCGCGACCCAAATCTAAGTTGTTTTCGCGTTCCATAATTTAGGGGCCCCGCACTCTTATCTGCCCCGGGCCCCGCGATCTCTTAATCCGGCCCTGCATGTAACTACACACACACGCGCGCGCTCGATATAGGCAAAAAGTCACAATGGTGAGCTCTAATGAAGGTATGGAATCATTATTAAAACTTTGTCACTTTACAACTTATAGAGGGTACTAGTTGCTAGTTAGCAAATTTCAGGCAATCTCCTACTTAAAAGGAACTGCCTTCAGCATTATACTAAATAAAATAAAAAATTGCTCAAAAATCATCACCAACATCACACCGTACTATACAACAATCCATTACAAGTAGTTTTCTGTATTGCTCTTCTAGTGTAGCAATGGTTAAAATGCTCTTCTGGTGAAGCAACGGTTAAAATGATCTACATGTAAATTAATTCAATAAAATCGACTCATATAAAAATCATAAAAACTTAAAGTTTCGAATAACTAAAATCAGTTTTTCGTCGTCGGAAGTAAATAAGGTCAAGCACAAACAACAGTTACGTGATTAATAAAAAAAGAAGAACGTTGATACTAAACAAAATGCAACAGCGACAGCTGGTGGTCAAACACTTACAGGTGTTTTTGATTCAGGATAAAAGCAGTTAATTTTATTATTAAATAAAACTTACTTTGTTGTGTCATTCGTTAATTGACAGATGGTTTGGGGGCCTAATTTCAAGCTTGAGGAAACCACCCAGAGCCGGCACTGCCCAAAACAGGCTTTATGACAGCTTTTAGTTTATAACTGGAGAACAGAAGACTTTTAGGGTATCATCTCAAATGTTTCACTTACACCATACTTAATGGCATACCGTTAGGTCTTCCATCACATTTGCATGCACCCTTCTCTCATTGCAAATAGCACAAAACTCGAGTGCTTCAAACTAAAAACAAGTGTTTTGACGGATTTTTTCTAAAATAGGAATTGGAATTGACTTGTACAATACCAGTTATTAAACTAATTTATCAGCATAGGAGACGAACACCCTTGTGTCTTCTCCTGCTATTAGTTAGTAAACTTCCGAAATTAGTCCATGTTTTCTCATTTTGTCGTGCAAATTCTATTGTTTGTTTTTTAAATGTAAAACTGAATTGAATTGGGTTGTATAATTGTACCCAATTTTTGTAATCCTTAAAACTTTCTCAAATCAAGGCTGTTGAGTACGCTTTTTTTGGGAGCACTGCTTCGGTTTAGGTGGGCACAACGACATATTAGGTACGCAACGACCCAAGTTGCCTCTCGCTCGTGTCCTGCCTCAGACTATATAGGAAACAAGAGCAAGTTATACGATACAGGCCCGCGCTAAATTGTTGTATGAAATTCAGTTGGGGACTAAATCGTTACTATCATTCTAAATTATTGAAATCTTCCAGACATCAACGAATGATCTGGAAATATTGAGACCAAAAACACCATTGTAGGCAACAATGACTACTTCTTTCTTCTCCCATCCTCCGTTTCGAACAGCCAGCGGGTTTGAGAAGTTTTGGTGATAGCCTATTGCGCAGAATTTTGATAAAAACTAAAAATCGATCAGATTTGTTCTTCAAATTAACTCTAATCTTCTTCATGGCTATACAGGGCGTAAATTCAGATGGCGCAGGGTGTAGACCTCATAAATTGATATGGGAAATCCTAAGAAAAAAAATTCCTTCCAGCCCACCCCATCTTTGAATTTTCAAGATTGATTAAAAAATAAAATCGTGTAGTCACTGGTACAGCACGGATAGCTTTGTTTAACACAGGCTTGTAGGACTAGTGATCAAGGATTTTGTGGGAAATTTTTGCATTGATCATGATAGGATTAGGCGTATGTTTTTAAGGCAGACATGTAGCCGTGGGTGCCTGGAAGGCAGTTGCCCCACCCAAATTTTTGTTTTGCCTCCCCAAACAAACGTCATTTTGTTGAGCGTTTGATACGACTTTCTACTCGGCGGCAAAAAAACGCAATAGAGCCTAATTTAATTGTCTTTGCCATATTTTTCATCTACATTCCATTGTTTTTCAATTCTCATTTAGAATAGTCAGGTATACATTAAACAGACACAAAAACCAAATTAACAGAAAAAACAAACAACTGGAGGTTTGGGTATGCAAGGAAACCAGATTTATGAGGTCAACATGATTGCCGCATCACAAATAAATTTCCCCTTTTCGTGGTCACGTGCCTGAAACGCGTGCGTCGGGTGCGCCGTCATTATCTTAACAGCAGATGTCAAGCAGTGCACTAATTTGGATTGACGGCAGAAAATCGCATCACTGCTAGAGCTACTTGTTGTTGGCAGGAAGGAAATAGATTTGCAGTTCTTTGGTCTACGAGTACAATATCACGGTGGTTGTATGGTATCTTGTTCAGTTGAATGTTGCAAACTTGCAACTGAAAGTGATACTCTGATCCAGGTTGCAGGCTTGCAGGATTTTTGCATTCTAGTTTTTGTAAGTGGCGCCTTATGAAATCCCACAAGTTAGCAGTGACCGTTGTAATTGGTCTGGAAAAGGACTACACGATGTGTATGTAGAAACGAATCGCAGTAGTTTTTTTTGCACCACTGCCTTCCTTTTCTTCTCCTTTCTGGCTTTATTCTCATTTATATATGGGGTCGCTGGTGGCTTAACTCCCGATTTGGGATCGCCACAGCAGTAATTTGCATTTCCATGACATGGAAATTGCACCACTGCCTGCAGTATAATCAATCATGATTAAGTTACATTTCAACTTTCAATTGTGTCATCAGGAGTCATTTCTGGCTCGGCCGAAATAGCAATTTTTAATGTCAGTCGGGGGAGGAGTGCTTTTATAAACATTACAGGTATTATAGTTTGTTTATGCTGTTCTAGGGCCGCGTGCCTGAAACGTTGATTTTTGAAAATAGTGTAGCGATATTAATTTATATTTATGTGTGTTTAGAAATGCTAAAGAGGTCTTATGAGGTAATGAGACTGGCAGAAGCTTGCATTCCTTTAAACAACAATTTTGTGGATGCAGAACTGTTCAAGCCCATGTCTTTAAAAACTTTATAAAACGTCACGAGCAGGCGACCAATTGACATCTGTGATCTTACAAAAAATGATACATTTCCAAATATACTCAAACTTTTACAGAACCTGCTCCCTATTTTACAAATCTCAGTTACAGTTGAGCGGATGTTTTCATCAGTAAAGCGAATTAGGCTAAGATCTCGCATGTAAACGATTCGATTACCAGCATTGTCCCTGCATTCAATTGAAAGAGAACTTACCAAAATCTTGGATAGAGAAGTTATTTTATAACACTTAAAAAATTCTAAAAGACGACTTTAAATGTAGCCTGTACCGCGGCCATTAGTTGAAACAAGGTTATTTGCTGTTGAACTTAAATCGGTGTAATTTGGCTTCATATGTTTTTTTAATTTTCAATGCAAGCTATAGTTGTGACAGCAAAACAACGTGTCGGCGTGCAATTCCAAAGGTTGTTTCCTTATTGGCACTGACATGTTTTATGCAAAGTGTAGGCTATTTACGACCTATTATTGAAGGTTTTCACAGTGGTAAATAGCAAACACACACGAGTCCTTTTCACAAAGTAGCAGCAAAAACAAACAAAACACTACTATCGGTGTTACAAACCATATAATCACCAAAGTAAACGAAAAAATATTTGCCCCCACCAAAAATATCCGGCTGGCTACGTGCCTGTTTCAAGGTGGTGAAAAGCCAAAATGTAGCGTCAAATTTTAGGTCGTAACTTATCTTAAAAATCGAAGTAATTGTATTTGGCTACTTCGAAACTTCCAACAAGGCACACAACATTAATTTGAGAACTGAAAGCGAAATTGATGATCTTTTTTTCATTAATTGCATGTTACATAAAAGTGTACTGTATGCTGCCTATATTCAATTTAAAATTTGTCGACTTTTACGATTATTTTTTTCGATCAAATTGCCCTCACACATTTTAAACGAATCTACTTCTCTGCGGCTGGTTTCCAAAAGTACTTTACTCAGTCTTAAAGAGAGCTTTCTAAAAAGCAGGCCAAATCATCACTAGATTTTGGCCGTTATTGGGGCGTAGGCCGACCACTTTTTTCTTTACATTTGTGGGGCATGGTGTGTAAAAAGATTACCAAACACTGTTATGCGTATAGGCGTACGAGCTAAATAGAAACTGATTAATGTAACTCAACAATCGCAAAAGTTTAAATTCTTTTCTAATATTTTTATTGGCAACACGATTACTACGCATGAGTAATCAATCAGTTGAAACAGGCAGTCGAGCATGAAATCAACCGAGCGAGCGCATTCTCGAAAAAGCGTGAACAATCATTGTGATTACGTAACATCCAGAAATTGCCAGACGTCGCAGCACGTGACCTCGCGATACTATATAAACGCGTCAGTCGCAGCTGTAAGCTAGTCATCAGAATACAAGTTGTTCAAGTATCTTCTTGTCGTTGTTGCAGATTAGTCGCAGGCTATGAGTTTGTTTTGTATGGACCGTCCGACACCATTTGGTAACAGAAATTGGTTTGGAGATTTCTTTGTGGTAAGTAGGCTGTGGCTTCTTAAATGTTTTTGCTTGTGAAAATAGGTAACGGGGCTGAATAGACCTAGCTAAGGATCGACGTTCATGACAGCTTATTTTATAATAACGTAGTGATAGGCTATAGATGGAAAGCGAATTGATAATAATTCGATAGATTTTATTTTTGCTTTGATTTATTCAGAATGAGCCAAACGAAGAAGCCGACATTTTATACAGTAGACCTAGAGGATACCCAACAAGTAATGGCGATCAGTGGTGGTCTGATCGGCAGCGTTTTCCTGCTTATTCCCAGCCCAGCATGTATGAGCCGTGCTACCGTACTCGCTTCAACAAAAATCGATCCAGGAATACGGAAGGCATGCCGCAGCGACTATTTGAAGTAAGTAGTTTTAAATTACTAAGCAACCGCTTGTAACAGAAATTGATTGTAACAGAGAGTAGTTAATTCGATATAATTTATCGTAAGTAGAGTGTCGCCTCAGTGGCCCAATGGATAAGACATTGGCATCCTAAGCCAGGGATTATAGTTCGATTATGGGTTTATGGGTTCGGGTTCGATTATTCCATTCAGGGTGCTTGATCTTTCATATTCAATAGATTGTCTACTATGTCATATTAATGTATCTTCCTAAACTCCTGCAATAAGAAGTTATGGACAAATATATTTCTTATTAGAAAAAACGGTATCATTGATTTATTAATAAATGCGTTGTGTTACAGAAACGAAACATGAACAGAAGTATTCCTATTCAAATATTTCATGAAAAAGATGCAGCAGATTTGGAAGAGGGAAAAACTAGCACTCCAGAAAAAAAAGTGTCAATCAAAACACCAAATACCAAATCAAAAGAAGCACTGGAAAGCAACTGTGCTGCTGAGCAAAGCAGTGTTGTGATGTCTGACAATGGCGATGCAAGTGGCCGGGTAACACCCAGTAATAAAACAGAACTTCTACAAAATGTAGAGGATATTAATACTTCAACCGATGAACTAACAAATATGTCAGATGTTGAAAATGAACACAATATTGAAGTAGAGGATGCAGCTGATGATGACGACGCAGCATCTGATGCTGCAGCTAAAGTAGAAGCCGATGAAGCAAATCCGTCTTTAGATGACATGGATACCAGTGAGGCAGAGCCTAAGGCCACTTCTGCTGATCCTGAAATAGAACAAGAGAAATCCGAAGACGACTCGGCAGCTACTGCACAAAAGCTTGCTGCTGACGCTCTCAAGACTATTGCTACTATAATGGAAACTTTCGAGAAGCTGGAAACAGAAGTAGAAGGATTTGTCGGTACAAGAAAAGAGAAAAACTACCTGAGGCTCGAACACGAGTTGACTAATAAACTTCTCAGTCTTGACAAAGTCGGTGTCGCCGGTACCCAAAAAGAAAATCAAATCCGAAGTGAAAGAAAAGCGGCAATTAATAGAGTCCAACGTGCTTTAGACGTATTAGAGAATAAAACGTAGCTGTAAGCATCTCATTCTTTGTTTACTTATCACTGTTTATGTTTATTGCGTATTTTACCTTTTAAATGTTTCAATGTTTCGTACTTCGCTTTTAATTGTTACAAAACCAATAAAATTTATTTATTGATTAGTGCGTAGTTATGATGAATCGGAATAGCCTATGGTGAGTTTCTTTCTTCGTTTTGTAGGTTTATTAATGTGGCAGAGTCAAGGAATTAAGAAAAAAGGTAGGGGACGTTCATTGCCTTCAAAATGTGCGTTGGGCCAACATTACCATCAGATGTTCCAAAATACCCTTGTCTTTATAATATGTTTTGCCATTACGTCAACTTCCTTTTTTCCGTAATCAAGTTTAGATTACGGCCCTAAGAGCAGCGTTAATAACACGTTTGTATTTCTGATCTCTGGAAAACTCTTTGTCAGTAAAATTAGGCCTGATTTAAACCAAATTCGCGTTCAATCCCGCTTCGGAATTACCAACACTGCTGACGCAATGCGATTTTACCTCAAGTTGAGAACGTTGCCGTAAACTTCTTAAGACCCGAGAACAACTAGCGTATTTAGAAAGTGCGCATTGTGCCGTGGTTTTCGCTGATCATTGCTTCCTTTGATACCTGACAATTAAACAAAAATAAAGCTATCCCTCAAAAAGAAGTTCATTAACAGTAAAATGGAAACAAAAAGGCTACCACTGGGGCTTGATCTCCAAAAAGTAATCTTCACTTAGGTTGGAAAAGCTCATTTATAGCCACAACATCACATTTCCCACTGTTGAGATGTGACTTAGGACCACCTTTTTCACAGAGCTAGCTGTTTGAGAGTTAAAAGCCATACAGCCCACGAAAAATTGCCCAATATAGTCACAGTATTTAAAGAAAGGAATATTTTGCGAGCCCTACATGCTAACGTTACTCGCAACCAATAGAGAGAGTAAGGGAATCGGGGCGCTATTGCATTTAGCCGTGATATCTCGCCACACAAAAAGGGTTCTATACCTTGTTTTTATGTGTTGTTCAACACTTTCTACAGCTTCACCACAAAAGAACGTTATGGGATACATTGGCTTAGGCTACCCTCTCTCACCCTCGTTACAACATTTTGGCCTTGCATACCGTACAACGCACAAGCAGCTTTTTTGGGTGCATGTTATTGCTAGCTCCGCTTACTAGCAATTTATTTTTTCCTAGCTTGTTGTGAATCAGCAGAAGAGATCAAGATTTTTTGAAAATAATTGAGCAAAACCTTTATCGACTTCGTGGAGCGGAATCTATTAGTTCATTATATATGGTACGCAAGCTAGTTGCCTGTTTCTTAGCTTGAAGCTACGTTCGTAACAAGCATTATTTAGGTATAGTTAGTTATTTTAGCGGAAAGGCTCCGAGTGTTTCTTTACATGATACAACGGGTAAAAAAGCTGCAATAAGCCATGTTGCCTCATGCGATCTTTTGCAGAAAGCCCCCGCCACTAATGCAAAATTGTGAGATTTGAGAAAAACATCCCCGCCACGTTTTGAGTACTGCAGATTTTAGGGTTAAGGTTAGGACAAAATATTAGGTGACATCGTTGAATTCAGTGCTGAATTTCATCAATGAATAAAAATTCTAACTGAATAAGAGCGATGGCGGGGGTGTTTTTTTTTGGCGGGGGCTTTCTACAAAAAAGCCGCCTCATGAACTCAGCAAATGAAAAACCACAGAGCACTCTAAATTAGTTCATTTATTTTGATTTTACACCTAAAGTGTAAGAAAGTTTAGAATTAGCTTCAGAAATGAAAGCAATGGTCCTGCTGCTGTCAGTTAAATTAAGTAGAGCTAGCAATAAAATTCAGTGCAAGAGATGATGGCAGGTCAAATTCATACGAAGGCCTACCCATGCCTGAAAATACTGAAGGAACGGTGGTACTCTAGAAGCAGGATAGAAATGTAAACAAGGCACGCGGCCAGAATACATCTGAGAGACGTAAGAAATTTTACTTTTTGCTTGCTATGGTAACGCCATTGATATGTAGTACAAAATTTAGGGGCGAATGCAAAATTTGGGTTGTGACATGGCGGTTAGCCAACACTGTCACTCTGTTTACATTTTAATCTAGCACCGAGAAGAAGTCACTGCCGATATATTTTTGTTCTTGACTGTCATTTGAATAGCTAAATTTTTCAAAACGTGCCATATTAACAACTTCCATCGGAGAAGTGCAAGCAAATTTACATGAAAAATAAGTATATTAATACTTGATAGTCAGAGAGTATGTACAGCTTGATATAGCAATCAAGAAACATCCAAAACTAATTCCACAAATAGCCGTTCAATACTCATCACGTTAATAAAATCCACAATAAATTGCCACAGAACAACAGGTCTTTTTTCTTCTCCGTCAATCTCTCTCTCTCTCTCTCTTTGTCAACTACAACACTTCTACTACAATCTACATCATAGAAATCTCGCCGCATTTAATATACAAAGCGCGATTCTGTCTGTCTGTTTTAACTCCTCTGAAATGCTACAGGTACAAGCATCAAACTTGGCACGATTGATCACCACCCCGTGCTGAGTGTCATAAGAGTGTTGGTGACGTCATAATCAAAAATGATTTTTAAAAAATTTGCATGGCTTGTCAGAGGGCAATCGCTTTTACTCAAACGAAAACCAGCTTCCGACTTACCACATTACAAAAACTTTCATTTGTTTGGGGTCTAAAATGACGTCACAATCAACGCTTTATTGCACAATCTGTTTTTTGCTTTTTCTCAAAAGTACTCATCGCAGAAACGCGATTAAACGTTTTTTCAGAAGATATTAATAAGGTTCTTTGGATAAAAAAATTCTACAAAAATTACTGCTTATTTGACAATGCAATGAGCAATTCTTTATTTAAGAATTTTAAGCCATATAAGCATTTTTATTCTCTGTTTCGCTTCCACCTTTAAAACTGGCTCTACGATGTCATAACATGTCCTGTACGATTAACACAAATTTTTGGCTACCGCAGATCACAATATGAAAATGTTTTCAGAAATAGCACCCTTTTTGCAAAATCAGTTTACTAAAAAATTGATTTGTGATCTCATTTCTCAACCAATTTTCAAACTTTATTCAACAAATTAAAGGTTTTTTCAATGCGATTCCGATAGTGGATAATATGTACCATAAATATTAGTTTTTATAGTCAAAAAATGAACTTTAAGACCTGTGGTGTAACTTTTTACCCCTCCTAAGAAATAGCAAGCTCAGTAAAAACAGGTAACTTTAATACAAGGTTATAGTAAGGTACTAACAATTACTATCCTTTGAGTGCTTAGGAAATTTCCTTTCCAGCAATATGTGACTCCAATTACTTAGGGTTAAGGATTAGTTTATAATGGCTGATCAAAACTTGGCTGCCATACACCATGTTTCATTTTTAGTTGAACAATTATCCTACTTGACCTAATAAACTTGCAATTGTTAAACCCAAAGTTAGCTCTTTGGTGCAATTTGACTACTTTTCCTCACAAGCATGGTTCTTTTGCATTATCTGTCGACGTTTTCAAAAATATTCATCAAAAACTGAAGTCTCCAAATGTTTATGAAATGTAGGCCACCGGTTAAAAAAACGCAAAATTTTGTTGCCTACATTTCACAAAATTGCAATTTCTAGAAAGACTAAGTCCTTTGGTACATTTTGGCTATTCTTTCTTGATAGTATGAATCTTTGGCATTATCAATCAAAATATTCAAAAAGATTCATCGAAAAATAAACTCTACAAATTTTAATTTGCAAAGCAAAAGACTTAGTGATCACCCAAGGAAAAGAGAAGGAGGTAAAAATGGTCCTTTCTTATTTTTTGCAGCAAAATGTAAGTGTCGAGCTACATATGATCTAAATGTTAAAGCGATTTCCTTTACAACTGGGCGAGGCTGCCACAGTAGCCACCTGATTTGATATTCTTAACCTCGACATTATTGATGGGGGCCCCCGCTAATGCTATAACTCAACTGTGAGTGTTGTTTCGGGTTAGTTTGCTCTTTGCATGGCGACGTTTGTGCCAGGGCCAAGGAACATGCACGCAGTCAGAGACGTTGGTCCGTATCACTTTGCCTACAATAACGAAAGAGTGGTAAGAAGCGATCCTAATAGTAATGGCTCAAAACGCATTGTGAGGTCATAATGCTAAATGCCATCGCAACGCTTGCCACTAATTAGTGAGAACAGCAGTAGGCATCAAAATTAATCATATCATTTTGATAGCAAACATAAATAGTAAAGCCCATTACTGATATTTGCAATTGCAAGTGTAGCATTAGGTCAAAGACCATGCTACTTATCGTGCCATCGTAAGTATTGTGACGTCACAGTAGACTGGATCACGCGATGTTCCAGCCAACATGTAACGGCAGAGAGGGAAAGCAAGAGGTAGTAGAAGAAGGTGTCAGTATATTGTAACTGTTTTTAGACATTAAGTCATTTTGAATAGCAATAACTCTATTTGGATATTTCTCAAGACACTTCGCTGTGAAGAGAGAATCTATTCGGCCACAACTGGACGGGGAGGTGAAAGAACTTTTATATACGTACAGCGCGAATGCTTCTCTGGAACAGTAATCTCTGACCAGAAGCAATCAAAGACCAACCATTCCGCTACATTTTGGTGACCCCCGACAACGAACTTGTTCTGGAACGGACTTTTAGCAATTGCTTTCTGTTTACAATTGTCAAAAATTTTAAAGACTTTTAGTATTAAAATATTGCTTTTAAGTTTCTATAAGCCTGCTGCTACCAGTAAAAGCGGCCATCTTGAAAATCCTCAACGATCACGCGAGACTACGTCACAATCGAAACGATCAAAGACGCAATCTAGCAATTTATATTTGGCTAGCGCAAAAGTAGTATGAACATTAAAACCGTTATTCCAAATTTTGGCGACTCATTTTAGAAGTGATTATCTTGAGTATAGCAATTTTATTATGTCGGAGAGTGGAAACGTAACGCCTATTTGGGTTATCAACTTATTGTTTGAATATTCATGGTATGTGTTTATGCTTTTACTTACTATGGCAGTTGTTGTAGTTTTAGCGTATGTTTTGAAAATTACGGCACATTTGGGGACAACACGAACGGTACCCACACCACTAGATAGTTTGTCACACACTTCTGATAGCTGCGACTTAATTCAAAACACAACAACACCTAACTTGTCTTTTGCTTGCTTACACAGTGCAGGTGTTTCATCCCCAGACACAGCACCAATAGGCTCACCATGTGGTTTACCGTATCATTCTACAGACGCCAATCAAATGCAACACACTAGTTTTATTAGAAAACACGAACCACCACAACTACCCAAATTTTGGTTGAACAATCCTCAAGGATACTTTCACATTATCAAACTGTTATTCACATATTACTTCTGAACACACAAAATTTGCCTTGCTTGCCACAGCTTTAAGTCATGACAATAAAGTTATGCAGATGATTTCGGATGCATGGCCTGAAATGAACTTTTTACAACATTAAAGAATGTGCTGCTGAAGCGATTTTCACCAAAGAATCAGGACTGTCTTGAGACATTCTTTTCAGAAACTCAAAGACAAGGGGACACAGTCACAGAATATTTGATTCGTTTACAAGCTTTAATCCGGCCGGAAACTGTTAGAATCTGTTGATGCTCAGACTCGTCTCACGCTATATCCTTTTGAAAAGGAACCATTGAAGATTTTAGCCCAACACGCCGATAGTATCTTGGCACGTAAACAATCGTTTGTTGCAGGTGAAAATGTTGACCATAATGCTCAAAACCCAACAAACCAGGCTATTATAAACCAAATGTTAGAATCTCGACTTGATAAGTTGGATCGAACTCTTTCTAGTTTGCACCAAACCTCATCACCATCACCACAGAAATATACTCACACACCATCACAAACGTGTACCTCAACACACTACTAATTCCAGTTCTTTCTCACCAAAGTTCAACTCGACCCGTAAACAACGTTTGTAGTTACCATCGTCGATTTGGTGACCGCGCCTTAAAATGCTGGGGCCCATCTTGTCCAATGTACCAACAGAAACAGGCAACAAAACGCCAGGTTGACCTTCATGAACTAGGGGCTCGTAGGTCATATTTCTCAGAGTCAAGTCCTCTTTTCTTCGTACGCGACACTTGCTACAGTATTGAATTCTTGATAGACACGGGGGCTGTTTATTCATTTTTGCCACTGTGGGCAGTCGACGTATCGCTCCTTCAACCAGTCAGTGAACACACTATTTCGACCATTGGTGGTGGCTCTGTGCTAATCAAAGGTCACCTTAAAACCCAAATTAATCTTGGATTTTCCCAACTTTTTGAGTTTGATTTTTATGCAGCTAAATTGCCATACGGAATTCTAGGAGCAAATTTCTCGTTTCAACTTGTGCGTTGATCTTACCGCTCGTAGACTTTTCCAACCACCAGAGATAGAAAAAAATTTTTTGCCGATTGAAGAAGGTATTGAAACCGACTTTACTGTACAATCTTCACAGCAGTCAAGCTCGAGTCTCTTACAATATTTAAAATCGCACTACCCTCAAGTTTTTAATGCCTCCACGCGATCACGAGAGATAGAACATTCTATTACTGCTCGTGTTGAAACTACCACGGAAGTATCTGTTTGGTCTCGTGCACGACGACTAGCACCAGATGAATTCGTAGCCTTGAAACAGGAGGTGAAGCATTTAGTAAATCGAGGCATTTTAGCCAAAAGCCAGAGTGCTTGGGCTAGTCCAATTGTTATGGTAAAGAAGCCTTCAGGTAAATATCGACTGTGCGCCGACTTTGTGTCTTTGAACAAAATCTTGGTTTCCCGCTACGCCCTTCTTAACATTAATGATTTTTCGTCCATGGCTCACGGATGTTCTTGGTTCAGTTCAGTGGATATTAAAGACGCGTATTACCACATTCCTGTCGACCCTGCAGATTCCCACAAGCTGACCATAACCACTCATCTTGGAAATTACAAGTATCTCTCTCTCCCCATGGGCCTGGCCACCTCTAGCGGATGCTTTCAAAAACTGATAAATGAAGTCCTCTCAGGTCTTCTCAGAGTATTTGTTTATTTGGATGACACTATCATCATGTCGCCAGATTTGGATGATCATCGCAAACTGCTAAGCTTGGTTTTCGAAAGGTTACAGCAACATGGCTTGGTGGTAAATGATGCCAAATGTGTCTTTGCCGTAAAAGAGCTCTCGTTTTTGGGTCATTTGGTATCTGCGGAAGGAGTTAAGCCTACAACAAAAGCCGTCAAAGCAATAACGGATTATGTGCGCCCGCGAACCAAGAGACAGTTAAGACGATTTCTTGGCATGATTCAATTTTATTGTAGATTCATTCCCGACTGTGCGGAAATTCTCTCGCCGCTATATTCGTTACTTAGCACAGGGGCAAGAATGACCCACCTCTTATGGTCGCCGGAAACCGAAAACTGCTTTTTAAAAGCAAAGCAAGCAATGGAAAAAGCGACAGTTTTAGCTCATCTTAATTATGAAGCCAATTTAGAGCTGATTTCGGACGCGAGCGACAGTGCGGTAGGTGCAGTACTGCAACAAATTTCAAATGGATTGCGGCAGCCCCTCGCCTTTTGGTCCAAGGCACTTACACACTCACAGCGTTCATGGTCTTGCTTCGAGCGAGAGCTATTTGCCTGTTATGCAGCAATCAAACATTTTTAGTACTTTCTGGAAGGATGTGATTTCCTTCTAAAAACCGATCACAAGCCAATTGTCAGAAAGTTCCAACATAACTCTCCAGCTGCGTCCCCACGCCAAGCTCGTTTCATCGACTATATATTGCAATTCACATCTCGAGTGGAACACGTATCAGGACGAGAGAATGTGGCCAATGCTTTATCCAAGCCACTTGAGCCACCGTTGCTGAACCTCATCACTCCACCTTCTGCTCCACTGGATTACTTATAATTGGCTGTCGCGCTACGAACAGGCCCAGAAATCACAGATTTACGCCGCAACAACAGCACGGCCCTGGTGCTGAAAGATATACTATTAGCTGAACATGGCATTAACATATTATGCGATGTATCGACTGGTAGGCTGCGACCAGTAATTCCTGTCTCTTTGCGTGCATCTGTCTTCAAACACTTCCATTCACTAGCACACCCTGGCATAAGGGGAAGCATAGCCTTATTGACAGAAAAAGTAGTTTGGATAGGGATCAAGAAACATGTCGCCCAATGGACAAGAGAATGTTTGCAATGCAACCGCTCCAAAATACAGCGTTACAACAGAGCTCCTCTAGAAGAGGTGACTCCTCCTCCTAGCGAAAGGTTTACTCATGTCTATGTGGACATTACCGGGCCACTTCCGTTTAGCAAAGGCTACTCGTACTTATTGGTAATTATAGACAGGTACTCACGTTTCTTCCAGGCTGTTCCTCTCCAGGGAATCTCAGCTGAGGAGTGCTCCTCAGCATTTGTTCAGTCATGGGTGTCTTTATTTGGTACCCCATCTCACATATATTGTGATCGCGGAGCCCAGTTTACAAGTGCTTTGTGGAGAAAACTAGCTCTATTTCTCGGCGCACAGTTACATCATAGCACCGCGTACCATCCTCAAGGGCAGAGCTTGGTGGAACGGGTTAACAGGACTCTCAAAACTGCCTTGAAGTGTGCAGAATCTCTGACTGATTGGTACGATAACTCGCCATGGGCACTGTTGAGCTTAAGAAATCAGCCTAAGGAAGATCTAGACAACCATTCACCTAATGATTTCGTGTTTGGGGGAAAACTACGTTTTCCCGGAGAATTCTTTGTTGCTCAGGAAAGGGAAGATGAAACTTTGCCTACTAGAAAATTTGTGAAGTCATTGGCACAGCGAGTGGCATCTTTTCGCTATTATCCTCCTAGAAAAACAAATAGATCATCACCTCTCGATTCGGCTTTATTCAATCCCGAGGTCACTCATGTGTTTGTGAAAGATGATGTGCGACGCCTTTGATTGCAACCAGCATATCGAGATCCATACCTCATTCTAGAACGATGTCGCAAGTTTTTCGTGCTAGATTATGGAACTCATCATCATAGGGTATCCATCGACAGAGTCAAGCCCGCTATTTTTAGCATGACGTCACTCAATCAAGAGTGTGAGAATGTGTGCCCACACACGGCAAATCTTGACTAAGAAAATATTCGTTCGCTCTCACTCCGGTCTGAAATGTTTGATAATCTTGGTGACACTTGTTTGCGAACACCATCTGAAAGACACGCAGAACAACATACACCACACGACAACCTACATAGCAATAGCACAAGAAACAAACGTACTTCCAAAGGGAGACCTATTTATGCCCCAAAGCGCTTTAGAGATTACAAGATGTTGTAATGCCGAACCTTAAACCTGTTGAAACTTGACCTTGTTTTGAATGCCATTGTTTTGTAGAAAAGAAAATCTGTAGTGTATTTCGAATACCGATGACTTATTATGTATAATTTCTATTGTGCATCCGTCTCAGTGATTTAATTTGGCTTGGTCGTTTTGTCTGGTTGCATACCAAGCCGATCAAGTGACTCATTTCAGTGATAATTGCCTGTTGAAGCAAGGGTGCAACTTATTAATAGCTTGTGAATTTGTCATTGACATGTGTTCAGTTATTTCAGCTTTAGCTTCCTATTTTAGACTTGGTTACTGTGTTAAGTTGTTGCTTCAGTTCTAGTTTTGTGTGGGGTTGATCGACGTACGAGTTGCTTTATGTTTAGTTCGGCAGTGTCTGCTCTTTACATGACATTCTTTCCTTTTGTATCCTTCTTTCCCTTCTCTTTCTTTTCCTTCTTTCATCTTGCGCTGCTTGAACTTTTCACATTGCTGACTGTTATCGTTCGTATTTTCACATGGCATAACATGTTTTGCATTGTAGTTTTGTACATACGTTTGTTTTTGTTTTTGCATAACGAGGGAACATATGTAGCATTAGGTCAAAGACCATGCTACTTATCGTGCCATCGTAAGTATTGCGACGTCACAGTAGACTGGATCACGCGATGTTCCAGCCAACATGTAACGGCAGAGAGGGAAAGCAAGAGGTAGTAGAAGAAGGTGTCAGTATATTGTAACTGTTTTTAGACATTAAGTCATTTTGAATAGCAATAATTCTATTTGGATATTTCTCAAGACACTTCACTGTGAAGAGAGAATCTATTCGGCCACAACTGGACGGGGAGGTGAAAGAACTTTTATATACGTACAGCGCGAATGCTTCTCTGGAACAGTAATCTCTGACCAGAAGCAACCAAAGACCAACTAATCCGCTACCCAAGGATATCGGTACAACACACTAATCTTCATTTAACAGTAGGTTAGGTCTGGATTAGGGGCGAAGTTAAATGCAATAAAGTCCCAAATTTAAGAACAGATCAAAATTAAACAATAATAGCATCAATCTGTAACACTGGATCAAGAGGAAATGTTTTTGTTAGAAAAGAGCGTAATTGGCACTTATTACAATAGGTTATATGACTTAAAGGAAAGGCAGGACCCCTTTCATGCTAAGGCCGAATTAAAGCAAATAGCACAGGAAAAAATCTTAGTACCACAAATATTAGTACAAAAAGGGACTGTTACCAAATCATTTCGTTGTTGCTCTCATAAATGTTTGTACGGTGAAGCTGGCGCAGCTGCATTAATTGATACCTTTGAAATCGGCAGTGGTGATAATGTCCCCTGCCGGGGTAAAATCGCACTATACTTAGGAGAAAAATGTTTTCTATTTTGCTTTGTAATAGCTTTATAAAGCTACCAGAATCAAACCTGAAAATTTGGGTAAAGCAAGGACTTATTTAACTTCTATGGGCATAACTAAGCAAGGAAAAACGAATATGAATCATAATGCGCAGCTAGCAGGGACAAGAGAAAGTTTGAGGCGAAATCAAAATTAACAACGTCGCTGTGTTAAATCGCACCACATGGAAGATATTATTGGTATTTTGTTTTATGATAGCTTTATAGAGCTACCGGGATCAAACCAAACATTTGGGGAAAAGCAAGGACTCTTTTAACTCCCCAGGGCACGTCAAGCAGGGAGAAAAGAACATGCTACAAAATGCGTAGCCAGTGCGACTGTGTCAAATCGCACCACACGAAAGAAATTTTTGCCTTAGTATAGCTTAAAATCGGAAATGTGATCCCTACTTCCAAACTACGGAAAACGCAAGGTTTCCTTGGGTTCGTGTCAGCGATGAACAGAGCTCATAGACCTAAGGCCTAGCCAGGATCTTGAAATGAGATAATCTATTAGGAAAAGGAGCACAAAAAATCGTGAAAATCTAATGTGTAGAAAACGCATAAACTTTAGATAACTCTTCACACAAGAGCCTGATAAAAGGAGCCGGCTGAACCGACACTCTCGATCCCGATGTTACTGATGGGGGCTCTTCGGGCGACGCCGCTGTATATCTAATATATCAAGCGCAATTCTGTCTGTCTGTTTTAACTCCTCTGAAACTGCTATAGGTACAAGCATCAAACTTGGCACAATTAATCACCACCCCGTGCTGCGTGTCATAAGGGTATTCACAGTTACATTGCATTTGCATTGTCTGTAAACTCAACAAATTTTAATACACAAGATCTTTTTATTACTTGCACGAAAGTGGTTGAAGGCACACAGCTGTCTTCATACTCCTTTTGAACAAAAAGAGACCTACTTCAAATATTTCCGAGCGTTTTGTTTGAAAATAACTCGGCCTGATGTACGCCTACTAAAGTATGATAAATGGTTTTAAAGAAGCCATAGCCACTTTTGTCGCTATGCCGGAAACAAGACAAATAGCGCAGCCAAAACAACTTAATACCACAAATATAAACAGCTGGCAAATATACATAGGAAAGGGGCACCATCATATTGCAAAATAGACTTACCACTAAATAGTTTATTCGTGTAATTGTGAAAGCAACCACCATTTCGCCGCTATTCAATTCCTTCTCTTTTAAGTATTAACCAAAATTTATAGCAAGATTGTTTGTGAGCATTGCCAGTCACGATTAAGAGAATATGATTATCTCAATTTCGTGTGCAAAAATTTTGAAAATGCGTAAAAATCATTTTACTTTTCACTACTGCTCACACAAAAGCCCCATGCGTGAAGCGAGCGCAGCCGGTTTAACCAAAATGCTAAACCCCGTCATCACTGATGGAGGGCCCCTGCCGGCTAGTTTGCTATAAGAAAAAAAAAGAAAGTCGATTTTACCTCATCTTTTTAGCGTTTTGCAGGCTCAGACGTGCTGATTTAGTGTATGTCTACCACTACACACTGGCTTTTTCTTAGTGTTTTTGAAGTAGTCGAAGGTTTTCGAGTTAATATCATGATAGAAAACTTGTAGTTTTGCTTCAAATGCTTTGATTAAATCATACGTGATAATAATGGCTTCGTTGTGATCTAGCAAGTCGAAGTTTAGTTCATTTAAATGTATGCACAAATAAAAAAACATTAATTTCGAAATCCCGGGACCATCTGCCAACTCATTAAACTTGTTAAGAATTTTTTCAGATGTTAGAAAGTCTGATTTCATCTAAGAAATCGTTGCAGAACTTTTCCATGACTTAACAACCATTGCACGTTATTGTACATAGCAAACCGCTATGCATTGAATCCACTTCACTTAGCAATTGCTTTGTCGTTGGTGTAACGTCCAAATAACTCAAACGGCGATTCTACCGAATAAGGGAGACGGCTTAGCCTCAACAGTAGACTACGCTGATCTCAGGATCAATACAGCACAGCAGCAGATAAGACTTAAATGAAAATTCTATTGACACTAAATTTTATATATACAGTAACAGGCCGACAAGATCAGCACAAGCTAAACGGCGCAAGGCGAAACCTGCAATACTGGGAGACGAAGTAAGTCCGAAGGTATGGACCGTAAGCTGATAGACTTTGACTGGCATGTTAGGGTCGCCATCTGCCCACCACAAAAACCTGAGAGCCGTTTGATCAATAGGGTCCACTCTAACTTGATGGAACATGTTGCGGATATCCCCGACCACGGCAACGGAATGAGGCCTGAATCGAAAGAGAACCCCGATCATTGAGTTGGTGTTATCGGGTCCTTGTAGCAGCTGCTTATTTAGGGAAGTGCCTTGGAAACTAGCAGCACAGTCAAACACTACTCTGAATTTACCGCCTGTGCAGTGATGCGGAATGTACCACGTGCTGTGGGCCGCCTTGTCAGCATGGGGATCAGTGACCTCAAACGCATGCCCCAAACGAATCATTTCATCTATCTTAGCTTTGTACTTGGCGTGAGTCTCTGGCTCTCTCAGCAATCGACGGCCAATACTCTTCAAACGAGACTGAGCAACACTGTAGTTGTTTGGAAGGTCCGGATACCCCTCTTTCCAAGGAAGTCGCATGCGGTAGTGACCATCCTTCCATACACACGAGCTCTTCATTGATTTGGTTGCCTGTTCGTCATCTAAAGATGGAAGGCGAACGTCATCGTCTCTTGATAAATCTACGAAGTCAAGTTGACATAGGCAAACTGCATTGAAGTTTCTATCCAATTCCTGATTGAGAATTAAATTAACATGATTAGTTCCTAAAGCTTTCCCGGCGGTATTCCCCTTCTCAGGCTCACAACCAAACAGGACCCAACCCAATGGAGTCCTTCCAGCCCACAACGCGGAATGACTGCCCTGACGAACTTCGGAAAAGATGTGCTGCTCCGGAGAACCCATACCAATCAAAAGGTCTATGCGGTCGGCATCAATAATAGGAATGTCCACATTGAACAGATGCTCGTTATCGGTCAGATCATTAGATGCAGGCGTACTGCCGCGCATATCGGGTAAGCGGTCAACAATGCGAACTTCCTCTAATGTAAAGTGGGCACTTTCTTTTACTCCACGCACCAAGCACTTTGTTTCAAATGTGTCTAGCATCTTGACACTTCCGTCTGCCAACTGCAAGTTTGACTTTATCGGATTACCATGCAACCCCAACTGAGTATACAGACGTTGAGATAAAAGGTGAGTATCAGCACCAGAATCCAGCAGAGCTAAGACATCTATACTTGATCCATTCTCCTCATTTGTTACACGAACCGGCAACACTTGAAGTCGTTTTTTGGACTTTGTAGAACATGAAGCGTTTACATTACTTGTTTCTGTTTTCCTGGTACACTCGACGTTTCCAGCTGGCATCGACTGGGAGCTTCCGCCAGAAGCACGAGTCGACTTAAAGACTGATGCAGCTTTACCTTGTTCCTCCGGTGGATGCAATAAAGAGTGATGGGCTTCGGAACATGTTCGGCATTTGCGTTGACTTGGACAATTTTTCGCTATGTGCCCTACGCCTAAGCAGTTGAAACAAAGATTTTTCTGTCTAACCAAAGCCTTGCGATCGCTTAGAGACCGCTTGATGAAGTTCTCACAATGCCAAACGACATGACTAACGGAGTCACAGGCCATGCAACGCTTGATCCTCTGTGTCTCTGAGGATTTGATCCGCTCGGGGGAGAATGCAGGCTTAGCGTTGGAGTCAATTTGCGCAAAGTGGGACCGGGCCGACTTTACCTTTGAGTGAGTACCAACATTTGGTAGTGTCTTGGCCTTGTTGGCAGCCATTGATCTTCCTAAACGTGAGCTAGCGAGGCGCTGGCTCCTTTCGATGAATTCCAAGAAAAGATCAAAGGGCACAATCTCCATGTCGTACCCCTTCTTAAAGGCAAGTTCCGTGAACCGCTCTTGAAACTGCCTGGGCAACCGATTAAAGATGCCATCAATAGTTGAAGCAGAATTAAGAAGTTGCAAAGCTCCAGCAGATTCGACCACCATTTTACAGTTGACAAGATCGGAGTACAAATCCTGCAAGCTACGCTCATCTGTGCGAATCTGTGGTCCATCCGACACCAATTGAATGTGGGCCTTGATAGCCACGTCAGGGGAACCAAACGCCTTGTGCAAAAGTCGCAGTGCACTGTTCAAGCCCTCACTGGGCTGCAATATGACGCAGTTGCTAATCAGCTTTCTCGCTCGACCAGTCGTAGCTTCAAGAAGCAGCTGCAATGCATGTCCTGGGTCAGGGTTTTCATAAATATTGGGGATTCGATCTTGTACCTGTCTCATGAAAAGATGGTAATGCAACGGATTGCCATTAAACTTTTCCTCATTCGTGAGGGTACGAGTACCTTGGCATCGAGCAAACATTCTTGCCACATCGTTCACTGAACAGGAAGAGTCAGGGAGTGTACGGGAGTTTCCGGCCGGCCCTTGAACTACTGTCGGTTGGTAGGCACCAAGATCATGGACGTGGAACTGCGATACTTGAGGTACCCTAGGACTGTTCGTTGAAGCTACGTTGGCTCCAGAAATTGGAAACGGTTGGCCAGGTGCAGAACTGGATACCATTCCAGGGATAGCTGAATGTTGGGTATGAGCCGAACTAAGAACTGTTAACGGTGGTTTAAAGCCCCCCGCCAACACCGACGGCCAATGAACAGATCGCCCATGCTCAGTAATGGCCGGCCCATGAGCACCTGAGACGTCATGTCTTAGTGCAGAAGTTGCAGTTTCCAGCCATGGCGTAGCTTCAGGATCCAACACTCGGCTAACAGGCATGGCACTTGTACCTGATGCCCCCACAGGGACTGGAACTGAACACACAACGGCAACGGGATTGGTGTCAACTAAGCTTCCTGTAGTGGTTACAGGAAGCAGATTCTGAGCTGGCGAACTCACTTCCGCAGGGAACTGATTTAGACTACTCAGATAGCCATCCACCTTATCATGCGGAGATAGAACAGACTCGATTCCATCTGATCCGGACAGAGCTTGATCGCTTTCTGCTCTGATTCGCGCCTTCACTAATGCCACTTCAGCATCTAGTATAGCTTGCTCCGATTCAAAACGGGTTTCTGCCCTTCTTTCTTCTAGCGCTCGCTCACGACGCACTTGCTCTAACCGCACCTCGGCTAGTTTGGCTTCCATGCGTGCCTTGCACGCCGAAGACATTGCAGTAGCTTCTGAATGGCTGGATATGAGATCCCGGCCAGATCCTTTACTCTTTGAATGTCGAGATCGGGCCCCATCTGACACTGTAACGGAAACGGTCTCAATTCCGTCAAGCATGAAATCAGCAACTCGCAACAACAGTTCTTGCACTTCCTTGTCCCTTGTTTCAACGTCTTTCATGTATTCTTTGGATCGACTGCTGTCGCTAGCAAGAGCGCAACAAAAGTCCTTAACGGTGGCAACAAATTGATCGTGTGCAATGACCAACTGTGATTTGAGTTTTGCAATTTCTTTAGCGCGGGAAAAATCACGTGACTCAAGCATGGACGCAAGCTGCTGCATGATCTTAGAAACATGACCTCTTAGCCCTCCAATAGCTCTACTAGCGGTCAATGCTGAGTTCGAAGCTGAATCACATAATTCAAATTTAATGTCTAATTGCTCATCTTCCTTGGTACAGGAAGCCATTTCAGGCGTGCTGCGCGGCATGATCCCAACGGCTTACACAGCAGCAATGTAGTTGATTGCCTTCAAGAGATGTAACGTCCAAATAACTCAAACGGCGATTCTACCGAATAAGGGAGACGGCTTAGCCTCAACAGTAGACTACGCTGATCTCAGGATCAATACAGCACAGCAGCAGATAAGACTTAAATGAAAATTCTATTGACACTAAATTTTATATATACAGTAACAGGCCGACAAGATCAGCACAAGCTAAACGGCGTTGAAGGCAATGTGTGCGTAACCTATAAAACATTGCATTAACATACACAAGCTGGACCGGTTAAGCCAATCCAGCAAGATAGATCAGGTCTAAACATGCACTAATACTAATATAAACTGCGGGGCGCTAACTGTCCTTGCGGTGGGGGCAGCAATAATACACCAACTCGTAGCGCACTCAAGGACTAACTAGCGAACAATTGAAACCACTAACATAAAACTTAACTCCAGCCACCCCAACCAGGGTTGCCAGGTTTTTTTTGTAGCCGGATACCAAATTTTCAGCAGTTGGATGCCAAAATAAAATGTGAGATACCAAATTTTTTGTGGTTTCTTTTAGCCATACGAAACAAATTGAGCATTAGCGTTAATTTATTATACCCTTAAAAACCTGAAAAAGAAAGCACAGGGTCACCTATTATTGGTTCATAAAAACATAAACAACAACAATAACAACACACCTCACACTAGCAATTGCTTAAAACGAGAAATCAATAAATCATACGGTAACTTACAAGAGAGAAAAAAACAAAGCACAGTCAAAAGCAGTCACACTGCCAGAAATAAACAAATCAAGCGTGACTCAGTACAAACAAATCACAGCCTACTTAGAGTCATTTTGATGATGGAAAACAAGTATCATGTACATTACACATAATAAACACAAGTAAATAGGCAATATTGCTGAACATATTTACGCTAATGCTGAGCCTGCTTCTCCTGCTAAGCCTGTTTCAGTAATGCTATACATACCAACGTTAAATTTTTGCAGCATTTGTGGTGTCGTCCTAAGTGTGTACAACATTTGTCATCCATGAGTAATACAGTTTTTATTCTAATGATTGCATCAAGCATACCTACTTTCAATCAATTTCCAGTTTTTTTTTGTTATTCGAAACACGAGAAAACATTCTCTCCACAACGGCATTGCTTGCTGGTGTGGTCAGACATGTCAATGCATGTTGTGCAAGTTCTATATATACATAATTGCCAACAGCCTCTTTAAATTTTCATACTTGAAACCAAAATTGTACTATGTCTTGGGTAATAATGCAACCTGCGAAGATACTTATTTCCTCAGCCCAAGGATGAAACAAAATTTTGCGATACTGTTCTTCGGCTTTTGAATCAGCATTAGTAGCTTGAAATGACGCATTAATTCTTTTAAACTCACTGACTACACGAATGGCAAACTGAAAATATAAGTATGTAATGTTATCATGTAGCATGTCAGATATTATGCAAGCTTTGTATCGAACATCTTGACTTCCACTTTGACTGGCACAAGCAAAATATGCCTTCAACTCTTTCCAGTTCAGCATTAATTTGCTACTTACTAGTTTGGGACAGCTTTGGAAACAAAACATTTCCTGCAGATTCATCCTCATCATTTGTAAGTTGAAACAAACTTTTGAATTGCATCCTTCGCACTGTGCTTTTCAGTCAACAAAAAACCAAGAAGGAATTTCAGTCAACAAAAACCCAAGATTTGATAAAAGTTTTTCAATACCTTTTTGAGCACACAATGCAAGCCTGTGACAAATGCATTTTAGTTTGACACATTTAGGTGAAAGATTACGAATATGACACCAAACTGAATTGTGTTCACCAATCATATTACTGGCACTGGGAAAGCCAATGCAATCACTTAAAACCATACCAAAATCACCAGCTAGCGTACTAATAGCATTAAACAATGATTCACCAGTGGCATCCATAACGGGAATCAATCCCAAGAAGCAAGATCCTATTTGATCAGTTGTATCATCAAAAAATCTAGCACAAATACAGATGTGCTTTTCACAGCTGATATCAGTTGATTCATCAGCTAAATGCAAAACTTCTTTCCTTTAATCCGGCTTACAGTGCCATTTTTCAAAGAAGATGCAACAAAAGATTTTATTAGCAGTGAGCACTTTGTGCGATGCAACCTGATATTTTCCAACTGCTTCCCTTTTCAAGTTTTTTTGTTATTTCTCCGAAGTGGTCTATGGATGCTATTGAATTATGACAACATGTTGCCACAGCCAACTGCACAGCCTGTTTAGTTTGATTTGACAATTCTGCAGTCTGTGGAACAAAAACAATTTTATTGTTTGATCCGAAAGGCTTTGATTTATATAGATGGTCCTTACTAATACTATGCTTTTGAATGGTGGCTCTTCTTGGCTGTAGTTCCTTTTTACAGATATTGCAAAAAGTCTTATCATTGTCTGATTTGCATTTTTCAATCCATGGACACATCTTTTCCCATTCAGGGCGGTACTTCCTCCCTGCTGTGAATGACTCTTTCCACTCGGGCATGACCTATATCTTATGAGGTTACGGAATGAATGTACACTGGTACAACTACAAGCATACGCCTACCGATCTAGGTTACACAAATTATATATTTCAAAAGACAGATACAGGTACACATCTGCAATACAGATTAGACATTAGCCTGCATCAGTATACTACCGCTTCTGTAGCTCTGTGCTGCTGGCAACAAGCCACTAGTGCTCATGATTAGGCCTATGCTGATATTCCTGCATTTCCTACCATGAATCGTAGAGATCTGAACTGGTCACGTGTTAAGCACTGTAGATACAGTTATCATGTAATTAGAAAAGCAAAGTAGTCAGTGCCCAATCATGCGAAAAACACAAAAACGGACACTCACGAGGATCCTTGTTTAACAACAATTTTAAAACATTAAGAATTTCAAAACATTGATTTTTTTCGATAAAAAGTTGCTGTTTGCCGAGGATACCAAATTTGTAGTTGGATACCAAATCTATTCGCAGCGGATACCAAATTTTTGCTGGATACCAAATTAAAAAAGTGGATACCAAACAAGCAGCTTGGATACCAAATTGGGGTCTATTTGGTATCCTAGGATGCCACCTGGCAACCCTGACCCCAACAAGTAAACTGAGACTAATATTAACATGCAATCGTAAGGTGGCCCGCCAGACACTGTACGCAATTAAAAGAGAAAACCAATGCCGCTACGATTGATTGTTACAGCGAAAACTAAATAGAAAACGTCTGGAAGGATTATCGTCAAAGAGAAAAACACACAATGGCGGCAAGACTAATTGGCTACAAACAAAACGTGGTTAATTATCACAAAGGCCGAGAAATAATAGATCTCTCACCGTAACAGTTGGTCTGTTGCAATAATTATGAAGTATATGGCCTGGTTGTAAAGACTGACGTGCCAATAAAAATGTCGCAGATTTACGGCGAAGCTCAGCAGGGGGAACGCCAGAGAGGACTGGAAGATACTCAGTGGATGTTGGTTTCGGGCAGTGGTGTTATTGCTAAATAATAAAGTAGATGGACGGTTGGTCTCAACACTTGTCATTTGATTACCAGATTGCAAGACAACATATAATTGAACTGTTCGCAACAAAGAGTATACTAATTAAAACAAATTTATTTTTAAAAAAGTATATTTGAAAACATATTTTAAAAACAATAAAATAAAAAATTTTGAATATTAATAAAATGTGCCTTCAGTCAAGCGTTTTCTATAAAAAGTAAGTGGACGGCGATCATCCCGATCTACCCCTGGTTTCAGGCACCCTGTCACCATGCGCAAGGCATCATTAATAGGTCTGTCAAGCAGGTGTGTATGTGCACTGCGACTCCATACTGGTGCGCAGTACTCGGCGGTGGAGTAGACAAGGGCGAGGATGGTGATGTCTAAACTTGTTGCACGTGGTCCCCAGCAAATACCCGCCAATCGACGGATCAGGACCACGCATGATGTAAGCTTCTTGTACAGGGTCTCCAAGTGGTGTCGATACGTGAGGGTCCTGTCCAGGTGATCCCGAGACAAGTAGGTATAGGGTTGTAGGGCAGGCCATTTTCATCAACTATGACGCTAAATTCACGCTTGGCTTTCCTGTTGTTCAAATAGAAAGCTGTCGACACGGTTTTGTTTTGCTGAGTTTTAATCTCCAATTTTGGAGGAGTGATGATAGTGTTGCCATGTCCTGGTTATGAGTCTTTTTCAATGAGCACCATTCAGCAGCCGAATGCACTATGGCCAAATCATCGGCATAGGCATACAACTTAGAAATTGTTGGTGGGAAGTCATTGATGTAAATGTTGAAAAGGAGTGGAACCAGAACAGAACCCTGAGAAACGCCATTTATAAGTCGTCGCAGCCTGCTTTTCTCTCCACGACCGTTGGTAAGGGTAAAACTGCGATTGTAGACAAGCTCCATCATCATTTTGACCATGTGCCTATCGGGCAGGAGTCGAAGGAACTTGCAGGCAAGGCCCCGATGCCAATACGGTGTCTTATGCTGCTTTGAGGTCGATAAACACAGCACTGGCTTTCTTTTTATCTTCAGAGCAATCCTCAATATCTTGACTTATGCGAGTGACCTGTTCTAGAGTTGATCGGCCTCGTCGAAAACCCACTTGTTCAGGTGGTAAGAGAAGGTCAATTATTGGCTCGACACGAGAACGGATAAGCCGTTCAAGGATTTTATATGGAGTACATAGGAGTGAAATAAGACGATAACTCCTAGCATCATCCAGGGGCTTGTTGGGTTCCGGTATGGCAACCACGTCAGTTCGTCTCCAGATCTTGAGGTGGTACAGGCAAGAAGATGGAAATGGACAAGTCCCATTATTCACGAGTTGTGATACAGTGGCATTGGCAATAATGGGGCGTTCTCCAAGAGGTGGTCTGGACCTGGCAGTTAGTTTATTTATTGTTCTCCACGCCTTACGGCTCGAATGCGTAGTCTATGTTTTGGACAGTCTCTTCCCATCGTGTACGCCTGTTATTATCAAGCCTTGTGATCAGGGAGCTAGCAGCAAGATCTGATGCATTGCCAGTAGAGGCTTGGATAATTTGAAAGAGAGTTTCGCATTCTTTATCCCAGCATGGTATATATAGCTTCCTATTGCCACGAGGGACACTGTTTTGCAGCATTGATGGTCATACTGCAGAAAGCTTGGTACGCTGTGTTCGCATTACGTGGATCTGGTAGTGGAAGCTTCTTGGTAATAGTGCCATAGCGTTTCCAATTAGCCTTGCGAAAATTCCAGCGCTTCACCGGTTTGCTTGTAGTTGTGAGAGGCTGCTGTAAGGGAGGGTCGATGTTGTGACGGTGGAAACTTCCCAAGTATTCGTCTAGGTCTAGATTAGTCTCGGTTTTCCAGCGTCCCGAATAAAAAGTGAAGTTACCCTTGGGGTCTTGAAGAAGGTTCAGGTCGTTGTTTGCAGCCCATACTGCTAAACACTCTCCATCAGGGCTGATGTTGTTGTATCCCCAGTCAGTATGTTGACAATTGAAATCACCAGCATAGGTGCAGGGAGTATCGAATACCGGGAGTGATGTCAAGGTCATTTGTGAAGGAGGGGATTTGTCGGTATTAATGATGTTATAGCCCTCTACATTAATGCATGGACACTTTATATCTGAATCTTCTCAAGAAGAATCCGATAGCTTCCACGATAGATTGTTTCTGACGAAGGCGGCAAGGCCATGTCTCCTGCCAGCTCGTAGTTATTAACAACAAGCTTTCCCACAGTTTGGCAGTGGCTTTCCGGTAAAAGGATGATAGTTACGTTATGCTGAATGGCCAGTCGCTCAACAATGTCAAGTTTACTGGCTGTGAGCTCCTCGACGTTAAGCTGGAGTATTCGTAAGGGCAAATCTTGCCAAAATCTCTTTCTTTTGGCCATTTTTTCAGCTGGGGTGGCCTCAGGCCCTAAAAAGGGTCGTTTATGCTTTCGTACGTCAAGAACAGGATGATGTCCCCTGCTTCGTTTTGCTTCTTCATTGATCAGCCCGAATTGCTGCTTTGATGATTTCGGTACTTACAGGAGGGACCACGTGAAGATGCTCATCTTCCCCCCTTAAATCAAGAAAACCATTTGTCATCAAAGCAAAAGACTTGCTGGCTCAAAACACCAATGCTCCAACATGGATCCACAATACCTGGAAAGAGAACTGGACAAAAAACATCTCACGTCTCCACTCTTTCCTTACCGATGTAGGACCATTACCAACACATCATAAACTCAGTCGGTCATCCTGGGTTCGGCTAAATCTTCTTCGCACTGGCATTGGACGATTTGAATCTCTGATGTATAGATGGGTACTGACAACAACTGCAGTGTGTGATTGTGGTGTAGAGCAACAAACTCCTGAATATTTACTGTATCAATGCCCTATTTACAATCTAGCCAGAAAAGACGGGCTATTGGTATTGGATGATAACACCATCGATTGGCTGCTTAATGTATGCCCGGATATTCGATCCCCTGCATATGATCAAACAACAATACCTCAAACGAAAGAAGAACCAATTGTTGAAATTTTCTTTTAAGGCGCGAGCAGATATAAAGTTGATCAATTTTGTTACATTTATTACTTCTTGCATGGATTTGAAAGCAGTTTTTGCGCATAACACTTGCTGGTGTATAATGCAGTGAAAGCTTAAAATCGAATGTACAGGGTGTATCACAAAGATATTCACCCCCCCTAGAGCTCAATCCAAAAGGACTAGGAAAAAAACAAAAATATTGTTATAAATTATATTAAAATAGAAATTTATTCCGTACATTAAATCAATCCTAACTAGTAATCAGTATGACCACCATGGTTTTTTCTAACAGCATCTAATCTTGCAGGATACGATTTAAGAAGATTAGCAAAGATTTCAGGTTCCTCTTTTATTTTAATTAGTTCTTCTGAAATAATAGTCTTTAAGGTTTCCACTGAATTTCTTTCCATGCTAGGAATCTTTAAAATTCTATCTTCAACACGTTTTTTCAGAATAGCTCCCAAGTTTTCAGTTGCATTTAAATCTGGTGATGAACCTGGCCACTGACTGCTGTCGAAGAAATCAATGTTGTTGCTTTTCAAAAGTGGCCAGGTTCATCACCAGATTTAAATGCAACTGAAAACTTGGGAGCTATTCTGAAAAAACGTGTTGAAGATAGAATTTTAAAGATTCCTAGCATGGAAAGAAATTCAGTGGAAACCTTAAAGACTATTATTTCAGAAGAACTAATTAAAATAAAAGAGGAACCTGAAATCTTTGCTAATCTTCTTAAATCGTATCCTGCAAGATTAGATGCTGTTAGAAAAAACCATGGTGGTCATACTGATTACTAGTTAGGATTGATTTAATGTACGGAATAAATTTCTATTTTAATATAATTTATAACAATATTTTTGTTTTTTTCCTAGTCCTTTTGGATTGAGCTCTAGGGGGGGTGAATATCTTTGTGATACACCCTGTACATTGTACAACCTGCTTAATAAATAAATTGATCAAGCCATTCTCTTTTCTGGTCATATTGCAAGCGCCATCTGTTGCTGCAGATACTGCTTTGGACCGATAAACCTTTCTTTCATCCAGTTCCTTCACTACAGCATTGCATATATAGATTCCTCTCGTTGTTGTTTCTGTGATCTTAAACTGATCAACTCTTCTTTGACAGTACTGCCAACCAAATAACAAACAAAAATTGCTAAACGAGACGAACCTGTTACGTCGGTGCTTTTATCAAGACAGATCGGTGAATAAATTACAAGAATTTATATCTGTGCTTTGCTGCTGAATAATATTGCCAGCCATATCCAAGATTTTGACTTTTACCGTATTTCGGGACAACGGAATTTCTTTTCTTTGAATAGCTTTTTCTTTAAAACTTTTCAATAGAACTGGTGGACATACAAGCCAAGCTTGTTTAATAAGTTGTCCATCACTGAATGGTTTTCCATGTTTGGCAATCTCGTTTAATACAATATAGCTAGCTGTAGTAACATTTGAGCCACTGCTTATAAATTCCACAAAACTCGTTGATTGCATTTTTCTTCCCTTAATGGCCTTACAAGTGACCTCTTTCTGTTTTTGAGTTGAGTTTATGGGTTGGCATTTTACTGATGTCCTACAGACAACTATATTAGAACACAACACACACACCGCTTTATCGTTACTGCTGACAATGCCATACTCTTCATCACACCAGCTTTGGAAATCTCGGCTGTTAGATGATGTTGGTTTTTCCTTCTTTTCACTCGACATATCTAAATTGATCAAAAACTTAAAACGTTTTAGCAAAGATTAGTATCTAATCGCATTTCTGTAAAGCAGAAATAGGCTGCCAAATTGCAAGCTTAGATGCTAAAGTGATTTGAAAGTTCTTAGATGCATTTTGCTATGATTTTTCGCTTTGTAGGCCAATACCGTAGTAAACTATTAACCATTAACCCTATATATAAAAACATCCTTGATTTTTGGCATTTGCAAAATTATGGTCTTGGTTCGAAATGAATTTTGGTCCTCATTGGTTTTGTCCTTGACTTTGCTGTCTTGGTCTTTAAAAAAATGAGGCTTTGGTCTTGCCGCTTGCGGTCTTGACTACATTACTGGTTGTATTTCATACAGTAACTTGGCAATATTAGATACCTGTGTTACATTTTTGTTAATACATTCACTACTTGTGCGATACCTGTACCGAGGATTCGTCGCTTTAACACACTGTACTGGTACGTAATGTTGTCTCCACTAGGATTACCATACGTGCATGAACTGAATTTTGGTGCTAAAATCTGCGTCGCAAAAAAACATTAAAAACTGACACAAGTTCCGAATTTATCTGTAGTGTAGAGTGTGCCTGAAGTTGTCAGTCAAAAACGATCTACAGTTTGGTGTTAAAATGTCTGTCCCAAAATAATACCGCAATAAAAAAGCTCAAAGGTCCGTAATTTTAGTGTCTACTCACAAAAAGTCAGGGAATTTCTCGTAGAAGCGAGGTTGATGTCCATTTAGGGCTTGAAAAGCAGCTGATGAAAAATAGTGATCTTCAAAAAGGGCGACCGAATATGATGTCAAGACAGGTGGAAAGAGATTAAAACGGTTGGGTTAGAGTAGATGCAATCGAGAGAGTGAAGTGGCGTAATGCTGTTTACGAAATAGCGAAGGACATGAAATATATCCAATCTCCTCCGTTGAAAGGTAAAACCGGATGTTAAAACTGCACTTCTCACCGAAGATCACTTTCAAAAGGGGAAGGTTTTAATCTGAAGACCTTTTCTATTTCGGGTGATTAATCTGTGCATGTGGGCCACAGGTGACGTCTTTACGTGAGCCGGAGTTTGCACTCCTCTGGTTTAAAGTAATAGCTTAATTAACTTACGTGGAACAATTTCACACATATATCGGCTTTTGAAGCTCCCTGGCCAAGAAATGTAATGTGTTGAATATGTCCTATTATCTTTATTTATTGTGTTCACTGTTTCCAAATGTAAAAATAAATTTATGCTCTCTCAATACAATAACAATTTTTAAACCGAAGTAGGTCTCCAAAACCACGAATAATGAAATAAATTATTCCGTCGACGCAATAAAAAATAAAACAAGCCAAACCACATCACTGAAGCTACACTGTAAACATAAAAAAGTCGCAAAAAAATTTTCTTGTCAAAGGCATAAGATATGGTTTCGCTATAAAGCAATTCGAGTGATAGCTCAAAATTTCCATAAGCAACATTGGTACTGCAAATATGCTATGCTAGTAAAAAACTGAACGTTCTAAAGAGGGAACTAACCAATACCTAATGCATCAGCTTAACGTTTGACACAGTGACAAAAGGCTCTGAAGAAAAGTATCCGGCTAATGTCGTACCGCACGAACAACCAACTATTGTATAACTATTCCGTTTTAGATTTTTCTTTGCTCTTCAGTCTTTTTATAGTCTTTAAAATTGATAATAGCAGAGGAAGTGAAACGGGTAAAAACAAGGGGACATAAATTGCAAATTTTTGATCTTCAGGAAAATAAAGCAGCTCCAGTAACGTCGGATCAAAAAATGCTGTTTCAGATGCGACAAAAGCTAGCTTAGAAAACGATATGGCGTCTGTCAAATTTCCAGCTCCAGCACTCTTTTTTGCGGTCGTAATAGCATCAACAGCAGCATAAACTTCCTTCGCAACATCATCATTGATTACAATGTTGCTTATTTGACTTAATAATTTTGAAAGGGAATTTAAAGTATGAACAGAGCTGGCCACATTTTCCACTGTTCTTAAACGCATCAAATAATCTAATTCCCAATCTGAAACTCCATCATTATCAGGAGATTCAAATTCAACATCTTTATGCAAGTGGCTTGTAAAAGAAGAAACACCGATTAATGTACGAAAGTGTCCCACAAAAGGCGCCATTACTTTGTTCATGTTGATACTATGCTGCACAGTTCCAGATATCTCACTTGCCCGAGTCATATTTTCGATGTTATATAAAGTCATGGCTCCCCATCTTGGAACTAAAAACGAGTTTGTCTGCGAAAACGACTTGTCTTTTTTCCTGATATATAAAGGTATATGTTTCTTTTCAACTACATAAACGGCAAAGTTTAGAGTTGGATTAGATGACAACTGTGATCCCAGTTTTGTTTCAATCGGGTTAACGACATGCGACAGCTGATTTTGTGTAAAGTAAAAGCCAGTTGTTGATGTTCCATCTCTGAATTGTCTTGGATGATAAGGTATTTTTGTATAATACAGAATCTGCGAACCAGAATGAAAACTAAACACAGGTTTCAATTTATTGATCATTGGTTGAAAAAAGAAAGACAGCCCATCATCAATGTCCCATTCTGCTAAAATTTCTTCTGGGTTTGGACACAATAGTGTAAAAAGCAGTTCAAATTTAGTGCCAGTTTTAATTGCTTTTCTCAGCAAATCATTTTGTTTTTGCTCAATTATTTTTTCATATGAACTTGCAACAGCATCAATCACAGTTTTTTCATTGACAATAATATCTTTTACTAATCTTCCAATGCGCGTGGTGAGCTGTTGTAATGAGGACAACTCACTTATGACATTAATCCCTATGCTACATACAACAATTCGCTTATTGGTAACTTTTATTTGGGTTTTGTCAGCATCGTTAACTACTAGTACAAGTTTGATAGTATTAACTGAATTAATATCAGTTTTCAAATCATATTCAAAATTGTCTTCAGCAGCAACTTCATACAGAAATTTAACTGGTGAATTAGACTCTTGCTTATTTAATTGCAAATTCAAATCTGATGACATAGCAGTGACTTTGAAATTAGAAATTGTATTTATCACCTCCACAAACATTTTCAGCGTGATTGTTTTTTCATATTCAAGGTCACTAATGGCATCATACGGCAAAACAGCTCGATACACTTCCGTAGTTTTCCACCACACTGGTACACCAATGCCCACAAACAACAAGCATACAGTAACTGTGACCCACAGTTGAGTTTTGCTACTGTTTAAATCATCGGATGCAAACGAGCTTAATTTTTTCATTTCAGAAAGTAAACACAACATAAACAGTACAAACTTAGGTAAACTCTAAATCACAAGAGAAAATAATCATTATCGGTTTTTAAATTTTACTGATCACAATATGACGAGCTTATGCACCAACAAAAATAAAGGTTGCATATAAATATCAATACAGTTAATTGGACTTGAGGCCTATGAAAACCAAATATATTCCACAGTAAAAATTAAAAATATCTTGCTTTTCCCGCCTACACTGATAACTGAGACAACACACTTCATAAACTCATGGTCTGGAAAGTAAATGTTATTCATCAAACATCTTAAAAAGTTTTTAAATATTTTCTGATTTTCCAATACCTTGCCCACTCACTCAACGACTATGTCAAATGTATATCAGTACACAGCAAGTCACAGAGCATCTTGACATGATAACCTAATATTTCTCCTATGCTCCCAAGGTTTTGTATTTAAGTAAAAAATTAATTATATTATATCACAAATGTTTTTGAAATTTCTCTTGGCTTAAAGCCTATGCAAAATGATTTCTGGGTGTGTAGAGACTAATGTAATTTACCTCAAAGCTAATTATGAGTAATTTAATTTCCATCACAGCCCACTAAAAAGTCACATTGTTCTTCCTTCTTTTGATAGCCTTCAACTTCTACAAAACCCACTATGCAACCACTGTTGCTGCTATCTGCCGCAGTCAAACTCATTTTGTTAATATGTTGTACATTGGTATTTTTTTACAGTACCTAGAAGGGGGAAAAAGATTTGTAGTTTATCACAATAGTGGAAATCATATTTTTTCAGAGTGTCGTAGTGCTCTTTGTTGGTATTACCCCAAAAGATTTACACAGCCAAGTACTTTTCTTCTTTTGTCTTTCTAGAGTGAATATTTTCAGCTAAACAAAAGAACATCATTCATAAACACAAACCTACTCTTCTGCTCACAGGATTGCAAATTGCACTTTTTGTGAAAAGAAAAATCACAATCTACATATCAAAAATCAGATCATGGCAAACCAAAGCAATGGTGTAATGGTCCCTGAACTGTGAGTTTAATCCTCAAGTGGGATTTTCATAAAGTTTTATTTGGGTCACTTGCTGCTTTATATACAAGAAAAACAGGATGCTGCTTCTTGTAAAATTGGTTTGAGTAACAGTTTGTGGTGAGAGCCAATCTAAGTTACTGTATGTCAAGTTCATTCTTTTGGAATTAAAAATTAAAACTTGGAACAGACTATAGCAGTGCATGATTTTACAGTTCCTCAAAATCTTTTTTTCTCTCTTTTGATTTTGCTAGTAATGACAAACTGAAAATCAGTAAGTACAAAATGTTTGAAAGCCTATTTTATATGTTGCTGATGCTAGTTTGAGAGCTGCATTGGTGTAGCCACACGGCCATCTCCTAAATCCTTTTCCCCTGACTTCCACATTAACAGATTAAAATATTTGTGATAAAATTGAAAAAATTCTTAACAGTAGTAGTAGTAAGGGTAATATATTTTTTTTCTCCAGTCACAGGAAAACCTTTGCAGATATGCATAAAGTACAACTTGTGTCCAGACATGCTTTGGAGTTACAAGTACTGCTAGCACAGCACATTTTCACAAGCCTGCTACCAATGGTTACCAGTAATTTCATCACATGGAAAATTTGTCAAAGTAATTTCATCATATATCCTCAGCTCAGATCAATGTTTAGGTTTAGGTCATAGTTTGGGTTAGTCAAGGTTGATTAGAGTTAGGCATAGTTTTAAGGCAGTGGCTATTTCGCCGTCGATGGCAATTTGCCCTTGGAATCTATTTTGCCATGATCATTCACGTGTGTTTATATAGCCAAATTTGCTATTATCGCACCAGTGACTCTGTGGTGTAGTGGATAGAGCGCTGGTCTTGAGATACCAGGGTATCGGGTTCGAATCTCAGCTGGCCAGGGCTTTAAAAGAAAGGCAGTGTACACTGAAGGGGCAGGCCCGGTATGTAAATGTACGGGGCAGTGTACACTGCACGGGAGTGTGCAGGGTGGGGGATAGAGACCTGGGGGTGCAAAATTTTTTTTTTTGGTTTTTAAAATTGACCAATCAGAGACGACCAAAAGTCACATGTTTAGTACGTCATTAAGATTGACCAATCACAAACAACTCACGGCAAAATAGTCTCTGAGGGTAAATTGCCGTCGACGGCAAAATAGCCACTGCCTAGTTTTAATGTTGAAATTACAGTTAGAAACCTCAGCACTAACCTAGTACAGTAGTATTAGTGTGAGAATGCCCAGCATGGATCAGCACTTAGAGTTGGCGTTAGGGTGAGTCAGGGTTGGTCAGAGTTGAGTTAGGGTTAGTTTTAGAGTTAGAATTACAATTACCATGTGATAAAATTACTGTGACAAATTTACCACGTGAAAAATTAGTGGCAACTGCAACCTGCAGCTGTATTTCTTTCTTACAATTTTTTTCACTTTTGACATGCATTACCTTTATCTAATATGCTAGTACAAATTAATTTAAGCATCCTGTCATTTCATAAAATTTCACAGAAGAATTCAAAGACCACAAATTATAATAATGATGCAACAGAAAATTCCTCAAAATCTTTTCTTGCCGTCTTTGGTGAGTTACAACAAAAACAAATTCTTCTTCATCAAATGAGCTACTTGTTGTGAGCATTATGCAGGAAGATGTATATATAGGTTACACTGCATTAGCACTCATGCTCGGTTTGCAAGTCTTCAGTTAGACTGGGGCCCCACCACCTGTCTGCCACATCAAGATGGAGGCATCTCGTTAAGTGTCTTGCCCCAGGACACAACGAGCAAGCTTGCCGGCTTGTTCTCCACACAATCCCTATTTTGCTCAGTGCAAAGCAGGGAAGCTGTGAATACCATTTTATAAAAACTTTTGATATCACTCGACTTGAGAAATGAACCCCAGGTCTACCAACTGCTAAGCAGATGCTCAAAACAAAAAGCTCTAAACAAAAACAACTGTTCACACCATTGATTAACCCTTTTGATCAATACAAATCAATGTGGTTGGCAAGATTTTCGGTCGACTAGCTAATGTTATAAAATCACTTGCCTCAGTTTTTTTTCTGTGGTTTGAAATTACACATTATTCCAAAGACAGCATGCTTAATGGTTTTTCATCTGGATTTGCCAGTTTCTTGCATGAAAAATTTTCTGCAGGTTAAGAAGTTCATAACGTAACTACAGCAGTTCATTTTTTACTCTGAACAATATACGAACGACGTGGATAAAGGCTACCGGTACACTCGGGAAACCTTAAATCGAGCTATCAATAACGAATTACACTGACTTAATGAAGTCGGAAATCGGACTCGGAGTAGACAAAAAAATAAGGAACTCTCTAAACAATGGGAATGACGCTTTTTCTAAAAGGAGGAGCTTTTAAAACTTTGAAATTGGTTGAGAATTTAGAATTAGATAGTATACCTTAGCAAAATAGTAGAATGAAAAGGTTTTCCAATTTACTATGTATTCCCCCTTCCGAAAAGGAGGAGCACTAGCCAAACAGCGCTAAACATGCCTGAGACAGGTGTAAGTAGTAAACACAGCCTTTCCTTCCCTGCCTACCAAAGATTAGAGCGTTGCTAGCTATAAACAATACAGAAACATAATTTTCATGATAGCGACATAAGCCACAATTTAAAACGTAAAAGGTGGATTAATTACAACTCCAATAAAACCAATGAGGCACTACTAGAGAAAAATTGAACATACTTTTTGAGAAATAACAAAATACAAACTCGCACAAAAATTGATTTAGTGCTGTTTCCCCAGCAAATGTGAGTATATTGTATCAATGTACTTTAAAGCTGTTTCGAGTTTAGGGTATGGATGTCATGCAACTACTATTAAAACTTAATTATATTACTTTGGTTCAATTTTAATAATTAAAATTTAATGTACACCTCATAAAATTTAGGCCACTTCCTGAAAAATCAATGACAATTTTTGTTTAAAACCATGCTTATTTTAAAACTTCGCAAAATGAGTTTTATCTAAATTATAAAAAGCAATTCTGTCTGTCTGTCCTAACTCCTCCAAAACTGCCTGGCGTACAAACATCAAACTTGGCACGATTGATCACCTCCTTGGGGTAAGGGTCATAAGATGGTTTGTAACATCACGAGGACATCATAATCAAAGATATTTTTAATTCGCATTTTTGAACCGAGGAACGCAATTTTCGGCTCAAACGAAAGCCAGTACCCGACTTGCCAACTTCAACAAATTTCACTTCTTTAGAATCTCACATGACGTTATAATCATTAATTCATTGTAAAATATTTTTTCTTAATTTACTCAAGAAATACTCATTGTAGAACGTAATAAAACAGCTTTTTCGGAAGATATTCGTTTTGTCACCTGCATTCCTTTTTCGCTCGTTGTTTTTATCCTATCGTTGAGTTTTTTTGTGTTGAGAAAACAGAAGCGAAATAAATTGCCAACTACTACTACTACTACTACTACTACTACTACTACTACTACTACTACTCATCAAAATGCGCTTTTCAAAAAAGAGACTACTACTATATTAACAAGGTTCTCTTGATAAAAACACTTACAACATTTAAGCTCAATTGACAGTGCAACAACAATTTTTTTTATTTAACCATTTCAAGCCTTCTGAGCATACTTTCTCGCTTTTTTCTGCTTGCTTCAAACTCGCTCTATAATGTTATAATACGCCTGGTACAATCAACACAGTCTTTCGCTAACAGCAATTACAATATGATTATTTTTGCAATAGATGCAACATTTTTACAAAATCAGTTTATTTAAAAACTGAATTTTGATCTCATTTCTTAACCGAATTTTGAAATTTTTTAAAAAATATTAAAGGAGATTGTAAAGCAACTTCGATTATAATATGTCATTTCCAGTTTTACTATTTGTGTTTATGCTGAAAGAACTGAACTTCAACATCTGTAGTGCAAATTTTTACTCCTTTCCCAAAAGCGGTAATCTGAATAAAAACAGGTAAATTAAATACATGAAAGTTGTGGTAAGGTACTAATAATTAGTCTCATTTGAAAGCTTAAGAAATTTGCTTTCCATCAATAGGTACCGTAACTCTAATTTGTGAAAGCTAAGAATTAACGCATAATTGCTGATCAAAAATTAGTTGGCAAACATAATTTTCATTTTTAGTTAAAGCATTTTCATACTAGACCTAAATAACTAATATTTTTTAAAAACTTAATTCGTTGAAACGTTTTGACTGTTTTCATCGAAAGTATGTTTCTTCATCATTATTTATCTAAATTTTCAGGAAGATTTATCACAAAATAAAATCTCCAAAAACTTTAACAAATAGTTTACCGGTTAAAAACACTCAAAATTTTGGAGTTTTGGCTTCACAAAATTGCAATTTCTACGAAAACTAAATCCTTTGGTACATTTTCAATAATCTTCCCCAAAAGCATGGTTCGCTGGCAATATCTATCAAAAAAGTTTTCAAAAAGAGTTATGTAAATTGCCCACCTACTCCCCAACTTTTAAATTATGCTTCCTTGGATTTTGTAAAATAAACCGACAAAATTTTTTGAATCGTTGGCTTTGTTTCAAGTGAGCTAATCCACTTTCTGAGTACGGTACAAAATGGAGTTGGCAAGACTTAGCAAAGAACTCCAGAACTCGGGGAAAAATATAACGGCCATGCGCAAGCCCTTTTAATGGTTTTTTAAACTGAATCGATTTCCTTTAAATAATGGTATTTTTCATTTTGGAACGAGAATTAGATATGTCAAAAAACATTAACTTTTTATTACTGTTCTAACAATTACCAACATTCTTATTGTCGACATTGCTGATGGGAGCGCTGGAACCGTAATTGCATCTCTTCGGGTTAGTTTGTTTTTTTCCTCTCTGCGTTTGTGCCAGGACCAAGCAACATGCTCGCAGCCAGAGGTTTTCTCATCTCATCTATCCCATGGCGGTTGCCATTGGGGCGCTGCAGATGACCTATGAACCAGTTCTCTCCGTTTCTCTCTGTCTTCCGCAAGTCTGATTGCCTCGCTCAGCTTCAGTCTAGTCCATTTTGCAATGTTGCCTTCCCATCTCTTTTTTTGTCTTCCTCCTCTCACTGTTCCCTGCAGAACTGTCTTTGCAAGACCCCCTTCTCTTATCACGGGGCCGTACCATATCAGTTTGCGCCGTGTGACTGTGGAGAGAGGATTGTCGTAGGGACCACTAGCTTTCTGTATTCGGTTTTTGACTTCCTCATTGGTGATGTGGTTTTTGTATGAGATGCCGAGCAATCTCCTGAAGCATCTCATTTCTAAAGCCGAGACTCTTTTCTCTAACTTTGCTGTTGGGGTCCAGGTTTCACACGGATAAAGGAAAACCGAGTTTACCAGAGAATGCATTAGTCTTATCTTTGATGAGAGTTTTATGACCTTGTCGTTCCAAATGATGTCCAACTTAATCAGTGTTGCCGCGGTCATTGCAATTCTGACTGTAACTTCAGGCTTAGACTTCTCATCTGAAATCATTGCTCCGAGGTATTTGAATTTCTTCACAGTTTCAAGCTTTTCTCCGCTGGCAGTGATGTTGCGTTGTATTCCATTATTACTATTCGTCATCAATTTTATTTCGTTTGCACTGTTTTCCGTGCCGTAAGGGTGTAGGGGACCATTGTAGAGGTAGTACCCTTGTTGCTCGTCAGCTGCTCCTACGAAGATAGGAGGACGAACATCACTGGTCCTCACCCAACTCTTGAATCTCTCACGTGCTGACTCCAAGCGTCACACCCCGGCGCACCGCTTGAGCTGGCAGGCTAAACCACGTGAGGGGGTGGTGATGACACTACACCACTGGGCAAGGGATCTCCCAGAAGCAGATTACTGGCCAGGGCGGTGAGGGGTTCATGAAAATCTCAACGGATAAGTGTCAGTGGCCAGGGCGAACTTCCAAATGGGAGAAATCGATCGTGGACAGGCCTGGAGAGGAATAGGCTTCACCAGGCGTCATAGCCTAAGATTCGCTACATGATGACCATAGCCAGAACCAATTTTATGCCAGCTCGGTTGTCACCCGGATTACCAAGGACCGCCATAACGTTGAGACATCAGGACAGAAATGGAAATATGCTACTGGTGTCACCAAGGATAACAAAGATAAGATCAATGCTAGGCGCAACAACATAGTCGTTGGTCAATGGAATGCCAGGACACTAAATACTCCTGGTAAGCTTGAAGAATTAGCCCATACCTTGAATAGATACAAATGGAATGTCCTAAGCTTATGTGAGATGAGATGGAAAGAAATGGGAGAAACAACAACCCACGAAGGCCACAAGATTTACTTCAGTGGAAGAGATGACAGACACAAAGAAGGCGTGGGATTTCTTGTGAATAAAAATACAATTAGCGCAGTGATGAGATGCAGACCAGTTTCTAGCAGGCTCATCACCATACGCCTACGGGTTTCACTTTTCAACTTCACAATGGTGCAAGTGTATGCGCCAACTACAACACACTCTGTTGAAGAAATCGAAGATTTTTACCAACAAATACAGGACGTTATTGTTGAAGCACCAAAGGAAGTCATCCTAGTTGTCCAAGGGGATGAAATGCAAAGATCGGTGAAGATGCACAAAAAGATTGGAAAGGCACATGCGGCCCCTACTGTAACACAGAGACAAATGAAAGAGGCTTGAGATTGCTTGAATTTGCGAAGATTAACAACCTCAGTGTGACCAACACATTCCACCCCCACAAAAGATCCAAAAGGTGGACCTGGCACGGCCCAAATGGATTCCATCACCAGATAGACTATATATTAGTGAAACGGCGCTTCCGCACATCGGTCAACATTGCCAGGACACGCAGCTTTCCCGGAGCGGACATCAACAGCGACCATGAGCTCGTCATGATGACCTTTCGCTTAAATCTAAAGAAGTTGAAGAAGAAACAGGGCCACACTAGAATCAAGTTTGATCTGAAGAAACTGAAAGATCCAGGCGTGGACCAAGTCTTCGAGGCCAAGATTGGAGGGAAATTTGCTCCACTCATGCTACTAAACACTGACAACACGGGTACAGACACCCAAAGGCTTTAGGTTGTACAAATAGACATACTGTACATACAACAAGAAAAAAGGCTTAAAGCAGCGGTTCTAATATTGAAAAGATTATTCCTGAAAATACATATCAATTACCTTGGCACTCTCCCACAACTTTTATATGCTTCCAAGCACTTGCTTGATTTAACACATAAAAGCGTGTTAACGTGAATGACATCCATGGCAAAACAGGGCAAATAGGATGTTGCCAAGAACTCGAGAATCTGGGTAGATATGTAGTGGCTCTGCGCAATCCCCTGCAATGCTTTTTAAATCGACTGCGTTTCAAAAAGAAATCGTTTAGTTTTGGAAAGAAATTTTGCTATGAAAAAAAACATAAATCTTTATAATTCTTTTCGCTATTATCAATTGGGTGAGGCCGGTTTAGCCGGATGAATCAGTATTCTTAGTTTCCAAGTACAAATGGGGGTTTTGCTATTGTAATGACTTAACTGTAATTGCTTCATTTTGAGTTAGTTTGCTCTTTGCATGCAAGTCACGATCAAGAAACATGCGCCAAGCTAGAAGCTTTAGGTAGTACAAATAGGCATACAATTACGAAAAGTAGTAAGCAGTGGTTGTAATATCTAACACCGGAAATTCTCTCTGAGGCGTGCCGCATAAGAAGCAACAGGAAGATCAGGACCAGGGACATTATTTATGCTCATGATCTCCTTGTTTCTTTACTGTTTATCATTTTCACGAGGGGGTTTCACTAAGTCATAAAATATGCATATCACCAAAGAACTGATTTGTGTTATCCCAAAACAAAAGCTATTACGGCGCAAAATTTCCACTTTTGTGTTTGTTCTTTACTTACGGTGGTTGAAGGAACGGACAGAATTTGTGAAATGATAGGGAGTTTCTAAGAAATCTCTTTATTCAAAGCAATCTTACTGCGATCGTGGTTTAGAGCATACGGGCAATGTCCCCATTAGTACCAATTTATTATTTATGTTCTTCAAAACAATTTTATTGAAGCTGGCAAAGCCGACTGAACCGATGACATAACTGACTGGTAGTTTTGCCGGCGTCGCCTGCTGGTCTGATATATAATGCACAATCTGTGTGCACATGTGTACGTGCGTGCGCTTTACCTCCTCCGAAATTACTAGACGCGCAAGCATCAAACTTGGCACGATTAATCCCCACCACGTGGTAAGTGTCCTAAGGGGGTTCGCGACGTCATCATGACGACAAAATCAAAGATAAATTTTGTAAAACTTACATTTCTTTACAGAGGACAACCGCGAAAGCCAGCTCTCGACTTACCAAATTACAAAAAACTTCATTTTTTTTGAGTCTAAGATTACGTTGCAATCAACGTTTTGTTGTCCGTGTTTCTTCAAAAACTATTTATTCTAGAAAAGAGATAAACAGCTTTTTCGCGAGATATTAATAAAGTGCTTTCGATAAAAACCTCCCTACAACAATTAATCTCAATGTGACGATGCAACGAGCAATTCTTCAAAGTATGCTTCTCTTTTTCTCTTGCGCACTTATAACTCGCTCTATAATGACATGATGCTGACTGATAAAATCAACAGAGTCTTTCGCTACCAGAGATCATAACATGATAATTTTTTCCAAAAATTGCAACATTTTTACGAAATCAGTTTATTAAAAAACTAATTTGTGACCCTATTTCTCAATCGATTTTCAAAGTTTTTTCAACAAATTAAAGGGTATTTCAATGCATTTCGATGATATATGACATGGGCCTTTAGTATTTGCTTTTATCCGAAAGAAATTGAACTTTAACACCTATAGTGTAACTTTTTGCTTCTCCCAAAAAATGGTAAGCTGAGTAAAAACAGGTAACTTTAACACAAAAATGTTATAACAAGGTACTAATAGTTCGTGTTTAAATTTTGAAAACTTAGAAAATTTAGATTCGTCCAAATTCCTAATATTCACTTAAGAAATACCGTAAAGATTATAAATGAAGCTGTTTTATATTTTCGGAAAAGACACGGATGAGTTAAAGGACATACGTTTTGCTACGCTTGTCGATTCAGATTTTCTTTTGCTTAGCCCATCAGCATATCTGCGAAATCCACGTGGGTAGTCTCTACCAGCCGTTTGACTATTTCTCCACCAGTCAGGAAAATGTTCGTGTTTAGCCACAGCACATTCATGTACCAAACGCTTTACTTCTAATTTTTCAAGTCCTTAGAAAAAATTTTGGCCGAATCAATAACACATTTTTTCAGAGCTATTTTTTTTCTCATTGGCAAAAAATTTGTTAAAGAAAAGTAAAAGTTACGTCACAGCCTAATAGATAAAACGACTTAACTCATCATTAAACAATTAAGCTTTAAAAGGGTGTTTGTTTAGAATAGCGTAGCTGCAAAAAACTTATGCAACATTTACAAATGAATTAAATATTTGTGGGAAAATGAATACAGCATGCCTATCTTCCTTCTTTCTTGAGTAAAGAACAGACGATTCTGAAACTTTCAATTCATTTTTAGGTAGCGATATTTTCAATAACGATGAAGGGTTGACTTTGGAATTTCATTGCGATCTGCAGCATCCACTGAAACTAAAGTGTTTTTTCAAACTGGACGAAACGCGTCGTTCAATAATACCTAGCAGCTATAAAGACTATTATTTTAATATTACGTGACCAATTATTCAGCCAGACTTGTTTACATTTTAATTGTAAGGCTGTGATCGTGAGGTGACCTGGGTCCGGTAAGGAATCGCGCAAATTTATACATATGACGTCATAGCAATTCCCCTTGATGTTTTTTCTTAAATCTTTTAGCACTGTGGTTGCCAACAAGCGTTGCCACTCCTAGGGAAATTTTTTTATATCGACTGATCTCTGGAAATTATAGCATTAGCTTGTTTTGAGGCTGAAGTTACAAAATTTAAACGGTTTTCAACAAATTGGCTCAAGGATGTTTTCGATTAAAACAATGGTTTCCAAACTTTTTCAAGTCACAACCCACTTTGCAAAGAATAAATCTTCGAGACCCACATAATTTTACGTTTACTTTGAAGTACTCGGAAAAAAGTGCAGTGATAACAGGACAGATATTCAAAATGTTAATTTCATTCCCCTCATTTGTTGGGAAAGAATAAGGGAGCAACGATTTCTGATTTGAACAAGCCAAATTTGCCTAAATTTTAAAACTTATGTTTTAGCTTCTATCTCCTTGGAAACTTATTACAAGACAATGGCTTTAGTATGGAAATGTTTGAAATTTATTATACATTTTAAAAGGATGTAGTTTTTCAAAAGGTTTCAATTTACTGAGCGGTATGAGCGTGAGGAGATTTTCAGAGCTGACTGCATTACATTTGTCGACGCACGCCTATCTTGTCACTCAAGCGAACAGCGAATCATTAGAGACAAAGCGTGCATTAATTTAAATTTTGAATGACTTTTGCCACTCACTGAAATTTCGTCCACGACCCATCAGCTGGCCGCGAAAAGTAAAGCAAACGCTTTTAGCAACTTTGTTTTCATAGCAGTACATTTTGGTTTCGACTATTCCGAACAAAATATATACGAGTATTTCAGATTCCAATTGAGTGAAGAATCGGATTCAGAAAATTTGAAACTTTGAAATACCCATCCCTAGCACTAGTAGTATCGATTGTATCATATTTAACTTTTACAAAATAGTCTGTCTCGTGTAAAATATCGGTAGTGAAAGGTGGCCCACAGCACTTAGTAAGTTTGACAACCTGGTTTAAAGTGTTAAAAAAGTAACTGTACAACAATGTTACAGGACAGTGAGGACACATTACAAATTGAAGTTTGGCGTATGCTTAGGCCTATTGTTTTTGACAATTGTGCTTATAATTGTTTCGCACAATTAAGGCAAAATAAATTTCTCTCTCCATATACCACTGCCGGAAGAACAGTTTGCGTTAGCTAGTATATATAACTCAAATTATACAGTATGTAAAACATCGCATGAATTTATACACAGCTGTATGGGTAGCTCTGCCTTTTAACTCCTTGTGATTGACACGTTTCAGATCCTTATGATTTAGATCAATTATGATATCTGCTTAGTGTTGGTCTGCAAAAAACAACACACTTCTTTTCACGTGAGCTCTCTTTCTTTACATAACAAGCCACGCATGGAAGAGACTTGAGTGCAAATCAGAGCGGCACACTGATTGTGCATTTCTATTGATTGGCGACGAATATAAAATTCAAGGCAGATCTTGCAAAGTGCCATGGTGAGTTCACGTTTGAACTTTTTGGAAAACTCAAGCCCAAATCCGAAACCGATTCAACTTGCAATTCCGCTTTGCTCTATTTTAACCAGGGATGTGGAAGCGGTTATTTTTCAACCGCTTCCGCGTCCGCTTCCACACCTATCGCTTCCGCTTCCACAAACAAAAAACGAAAAAACGACCGTTGACAATTTTTTGACTTTGGTGGGTCTGTAGCCTGCTTTCTCCTTGACTTCATCATTTTTGGAAGACAAAAACCTTCATTTATTGCTATTACTTAACCTACTTCGCTTGAGCTTATTGTTCCGAACTACTCTGTGTTTCTCTTTCTTAGATATTGGAACTCGTATTGAATGTAGAACAGTGCTTTTCGATCTTTTTGTCATCGCGGAACCCCTAACGTGCTTTCGCGTTTGTCACGGAACCCCCACTAACAAAAATTTAGAAATCACGAATTGCTTGCAAGAAAATCAAATATTTCGTTACTATAATTCAAAAAATAATTAAACACTTCAACAAATAAACAGTTATTACAAGTTCCTTTTCTACTTACAACTACTGTACTTTATAATAGCCTAATGCTTCTCAGATCTAAACCGTATGACCACATATTACAGTTCTCGACAATAACCTGTCGCCGCAACAACAAATTACACCGTATAGCGCTGATTTTCCCTCTCTATCCTCAACTAACTCTGACTTTGAGTTAACTTTAACTCTTATCATCATTACGGACCTTCTGTTTGACCCCAAAACACGTATTGACTTCAATCTTTTTGGATAGTAAAGTGCGAAATTTCTGTCGTATATATAGTATAAACATGCAAAGCGAGCAAAATTGAACTGCACCAATCAACAGCCGCCTCAACGTGGTGGTGCGGTTCGGTTGGGTTAAAATGGCTGTAGGCCTTCCCGAGGGTCCCAGTTAAACCCGGGCACTCCCCTCACACAAACCATTTTTCGCCGTGAAGCCCCCTGAACGACCGCAGAAGGGTAGCACGCAGCGTTTAAAATCGGCTTGCCTTCTCTCTTCTCCTACCTTTCTTTTGCCCGTCTTCTCATTTTTCTCCTTTTCCTGATGAGCGGCAACGTTCATCCTAACCCTTGTCCTGTCTTTCCCTGTTTAGTGTGCGCTGGAAATGTGACTTGACGGGGTAGGTCAGTGCAATGCTGCACATGCTCTAATTGGGTTCATTTAAAGTGCTCACTACTCTCCTCTTCTAGATTCAGAACTCTTGGCAGCTCTCACTCCTGGAGCTGCCCTCCCTGCTGCACCCCCCTTTTTTTGAAGATGCTACACCTACCTGCACTGTGACTTCCTCCTCGGACTTCTACAGCTGGTATACCTCCACTGCTTAATCTGGCCCCCTTCTGCTAATGCAGCTCTCGCACCCCACCCTCGCCTTCAAACTTCTTATCCTTTTTCCGCCCACTTTGTATCTTCTTCCTCTGCACCCTCACCACCGCCTCATGTTCCTGGCTGTTTCTCTTTACCTCCTGCTTCCTCCTCCCCTCCCTAACTCCCTCAGGGTTCTTTAATGAAATGCTGGGGGTCTCCAATCCAGGAGCAATGAACTGCTACACTTTATTTCGTCTTATCCCGTTGATCTTATTGGTATCCAGGAACCTAACCTTAATTTATCTTCCTCTTTCCGGATTTCTGGATTCTCTGCTCTGCGATCCGATGACACCCACTCCCGATCCGGTGTTTTTTCTACTGATGTCACAGACGCTAGCGGCGCCGTCATCATTTTCGCCAGGCAGGGCTTATCCTTCTCTGAGCTTTCTACCTCCTCTCTTTCTTCGCTTGGCCCCTGCTCTGATTATGTAGAGGTCAACATCTCTCTAAACGACTCCTCCTCGTTATCATTTCTTAATGTTTAGTCTCCCTCTATTCGCTCTTTTCCGAAGAATATCAGAACCAATTCCTTTTCTCCCTCCGTTCTTCCCTCCTATGTGGAAGCGGTGGAATTTTTGCGCTTCCGCTTCCGCAGAAAAAGGACTGCTTTCACATCCCTGATTTTAACCTAACCAAATTAGCTCAATGAGTTACCACAAAATATTTTCGGTCAACAACAAATAAAAGTTTTGTAATAAAACTTTGACGATGAAGTTACTTGTTATGTGATTTGATGCGGGCTGCCTAGCTCTTTATTAAAAACAAACATCTGTTTAACATTTAGGTAGGAAAGCTCTCAAAAAAAACAAAAAACCTTTTTTGCATTACTAGTCGCGACGCATAGTTTGGGAGCCGCTGGATTAGGCGAAGTTATGATTATCAACAGGACTAAAGCTCTTTTTATGTTTTTTCTCATCTGTCCCTTAACTCTTTCGATCCCGCGCCGGTATCATTACCGGCAAGCGATCTTTATGCGTTCGCTCCCGCGACGGTATATATACCGGCAATAGTAGAAACTACGTATTTGCAGAGCTAGATTCTAGGCCTATTACTGGCAAACATGTGACGTGATGAATGAACAAAAATTCACCACAGAAATGGAAAGAAATACCCCAATAGACGATATCCCATCACTGTTTGTTTGGTCCCTGGGTCCCATCGGTTCCGCACTTCCCGAACATAGGTGCGCTTTAACTCCTCCAAAACCAATGGGCGTAAGCTACAAACATAAAAGTCGGCGTAATTAATTGCCACCCCAGAGTGAGTGTCATGCCAAAAGAAAAGGTGGCAGGAGGGCCCACAGGGGACCACAGATTATAGAAGTTTGCGTTTCAATAGCAACAGGTTTCCTTCAGTTTACTGTGGATATATAAGGTAACTTTATTCACTTCAAAAGCAAGTTTTTAGTTAGCTTTGCACATATGTCGCCGTCGCTCGGTAGACCTGCGTTACGCCATTATTTAGTGTATACAAAGTTTGAATCCATCGTGAAATTAATAGAATTTTGTGTCGTTGCATCATCTATTTTTTAGATTGCATAATAAACGTCGCTTTGATTTTGAACACTCATTTGGCGTACGTATTGTTTCACAGTTGTTGACACCCAAGTGGATTTTTAATTTGACTTTCGAAATTTTGATAGTGAAAATGGAGCGCAGAAAGTCCCCAAGTGAGGTACAAAGAGCCTAAATAGTCGCCCTACATGGTGAGTATTAGCGCTGAAAAACTGCTTAGTATTCTATCCTCGGGCCACCGTAAAACCTGCAGTTATTCGTAAAATAACTATTGCTCAGACTCGCTTCAAAGCTACCAGTGCTTCCGGCAGACTATTTCTACCATAAGTCTACAACGAAGCAGCATAAATTGCCATTTCCGAGAGCCAACGCCAGGTTCATGCAGGCATTAAACACGCATTTTCAGTCACAAGATGGCGCTTTATCGCCCAGAGCTTCGCCGCCAACGCACGAAAATAATTTTTACTCAAAAGCAGGAGTAAACTTCCACTGAAAGATTAGGTATTCAATGATGCAGAAACAAAAAATAATTTTATTTGGGAAAAGTATATACAACGCAAAAGCTGTTGCGAAGAGAAAAATTTACCAGTTCCAATGTATCTCTACCCAATGTCGCGTTTTTTTGTGCTGTTTTTTTTTTGCAGGCTGAGACGCACTGATTCATTGATGCCTAACACTACACGTACTCACAAACCAAATTTTTCTCTGCAGCAACGCAGCACTTTTGAATTCTGGATGTCTTTCTATTGTGCTTACAAAAATTGATTTTTTCATTGTTTTTTTCAAAGACTTGAACAATTCTGGATCGCTTTTCATGCAGCAAATGTTGCCACAATATCAATTTCGAAAGACACTTCACATAAACTCAACTACTGGGGCAGCATGAAATTAAAAGATTCAATTGAACTTGACAACTTTCTGCGCAGTACCGATGTGGCACTTGTTCACTTTTGTAGCGAAGCGCAGAGTGTTTATCGTTTCAGACGTGGCACGCTTGGTTGGATTTACGTTGACCAACATCAGTGTTTTGCTGTTTCCTCCCAAGCTGTCCTTCAGCATAAAAGTAAGTTTCGAGTTCCTGTACGGCACATGACTCTCCTGTAGAAATTAAAAGCGTGAATAAAAATTTCAGTCTATGAGATGAAAGAAAAGTTGCAAAAATGATTGTGGCATTGTCTGTAAGTGTACAGTCACTGGAAAGACGTGTCGATTTTATGCAAAATTCATCTTCAAACTGCATCTCTTTAAACAGAAGTGAAAATGGTTTAATATACATGTAAAATCGAAACGACTTGATGTGTTTGGCATATGTACATATCACATTTCCTCTCGTTTCAAAACAGTTACAAAAATAACCACGAAGCTTTTAATTCCGAAGGTCTTCCTTAACAAATATGAAAGACTTGCCTTGCTTCATAGGGTAAGAAGGCAAAGCATCTGTTTGCTTCGACATTTCATAGTCAGCAATTTAAAGACAATTGGGTTGAGGATGTAACCAGCCCTAGCCCCAGCAATTGCGGACTTTAAACTGCCGACGTTTAAATGTCCTGACGCCGTTGTCTACCTTTCTTCCTCAAGATGGAGGCACGGCATGAACCGATTACATATCGATTCAAACCGCAAAGCTAAACGAGGCCACGCTAAAGTAAGCGAGTTTATGTCGAATCACGAATGCAAATTTCGGACTGATAGCCCCACCACCATAAGGCGGAGTTCTGTAGGTTAGTATCCAAAAGTCGCCCATCACGACATAAGCACGACTTGCCTTGCTTATCAACATTTGAGAAAACAAAGCAGTTCCATCAACAGGCCGCAACAAGCAAGTTTTAGGCACACATTAAATGTAAATTGCATTGTTGGTAGTTTTACTACCAATCCGCATTTTTATTTAAATTCATCCGACAAGGTCAATTGCTTTTCCATAACCTGACGTAGATTGAGTTTGCCGTGTAAAACCGAACTGCACGTTCTATGCCGTGTAGTGCTGTAGCGATCCCCAGAGTAATACAGTAAACTCAACAACATCGTGAAATGCTCCTTACACTGCCGAAAGCGACGGAATAGTTTGGCGGCACCGGACACTGGCTTGCACGACTGTGAAGTCACGGTAGCTTTATTTCCGAATCCTTGATAAAGGAAACGACAACTTCTCCGGCGTGGTTACGGAACTTGAGATCAAGGCACACTGTGCCAGCAGTATCGGCAACTCCCTGGTAGATTGCTCTACTTTTAATCGCTAGGTTGCGTAATGAAGTTCAGAAGTGCAATTACATTAACAGCATAAAAGTGATTTGAAGTGAGCGGTAATTATGCACGTCATCTTCGAGATTCGTTGTGTTGTGGTAATTGTTTCGGGCTTCGGATAAAAGATCTGAACTCTGGAGCTCAAAATTCTACAAAAAGCACCATTGCTGCTCGTCAGCAAGAGCATCAGGAATTTAAAGTGCCACGTTGCTCACCGAAGAGTCTAATTCGAAAGCAAATGTGTCGTGGTAGACACGCACTGTATCAGCACGTCAGAGCCTATGAAACGCGGAAAAAATGACGTAATAACTTGACCATTCACATTCTTTAGTAAAGGCGAAAAACCATTAGTCTCAGCAACACGACAATGAAAATGAACTCGCCTTGTTAGCTAACGCCATAATGACATTAGTTAATTCGGTCAAAGAGGAGTTGATCTTCTGAGCCTCCTTCAGCCGTACTCCACTAGATCCGGTTTCAGCAACTCGTTCGGAGCCGGCAAGATCGATTAAATTCATGCATGCTGTAAACACACGCAATTGCAGTGTATCTCATGACAAGAGCAAAACTATGATAGCTACTTCAATTGGTCAGTAGCAAGTCATTTTGGGTCACATTCTCTTCAGCAACTCTTTATTTCTATACGGTACCTCTGCCCAGGCGTAGGAGATCTATCCGGTTCCCGGGGCTCTATGACATCCATCCACGCCCGATTTCGCGGAAGAAATAGAGCAAAACTTCAACAGGCAACCTGATTTAGACGTGCTATATGTAACCACTCCTTAAAGCCAACCTACATTCCACTAAGTCACCATTGTTTTCGTTGCGGCCATTAACCTTTAAAATGAAAACGGAATGCGATCGCGAGGAACGTTCGTTAGCGCTTGTAGAAGCGGTTTTTCTCTTTTTCTTGGAAATTTGAAAGAGATTTTGGACCTAAAATCAGATTAACATTAATTCGCGCATCACACAAAACAATAAATACAAACATAAAAAACAGGACGTATACCTACTGGAGTACAGCCGCAGCCAGAGCAAAATTTTTGCAGGGGTTCAATTTTGGTCTTTGGGTCCCTGATTTCGGTTGAAAACCTTTTTATCGAAAATCGACGTGTTTTTAGAGAACTCTTGTGCGGCATATACCGCAACCTGTTCAAAACTCGATATTTTGTTGCCAATTGATTTGAAAATAACATCCTTGAGTCAAAACATTTTCGGAGCACCCCCAGCCACTCTGGTAAAACAGACATAGCTCGTGTTGTATATACAGTAGCTCCTGGTGTTTGATTTTATGTCCAATGCCCGCTACCTGTTTGATATTGTCCACTTTGTGCTCGGAGAGATTTTTCACCCAAATTTTCTGTTTTCCACCTTGTGTCACAGTCTTGATTTCAAGTTTGATATTGACATCATTATCGGTTTGAAGCAAATCCTGCAGCGTCTCTTGATAAATCTCAACGTATTGGACCGCAAAAGAATACTAAAGAGAAACATGATGCTCAGTTTGATAAAAAATTTTTTTTCTGAGCAGTGTAAATGTTAAACTAGAACAGGGATCAACAACCTCTTGCAATTGCGAGCTACTTCCATTTTACCGATCAAGACTAAGGGCGACCAGATTGATATCATTACGGACACAAAACCAAATCAAAAATGAAAACCTTTTTGGAAGATCCACTATCGACTGATCGTTGCGATAAATGATTGGGCCTTACATCACACGTTTCTATCCGAGGCAAACTTCGTCAGAGTCAAAACTCACGCACCACCGAGGTAAAATGAAGATAGACTTTTCTTTGGAGATCAATATCCACTAATCTTTTTGAAGAAAATTCGGCCCTACAACAGGTGTGACCATGTTCCTGTGGGTTCGACTAAATTCGAACTGCCCAGTTTGGGAGCCACTGCGATATTTTCAGAACAGACCGGCGGGTGACTCGTATGGTCTTCAGCGGCGATCTGCCGCCCGTGGGTACCGGGTTGGCGACGCATGAACCAGAGCTACATGGCACCACAGTTCCTGCTTCTAATAACCCGGAAAAACTAGGGAACGGGAATTTGACCATGCGAGCGTTTCCATCAAAGCCAGCATTCAGCTTTTTTGACGTCATATTTAGAGCTGGCATTGGGCAAGCGATGTGACCTTTAAGTACAGTGGTTTCTAAAAAATCTTACCTCCCATCCAAACTTCTTCTTTTCTTCGGACTTTTCAAACATGAGTTTCATGACTCTCGGTATTATGCCATCTTCATCGGTGTTGATGTGACTCGGTCCTTCCATTGTGTATGTTTTACCTTAAAGCAATGCATTGAGGCCGATTGGGCTTTGCCACCTTTCCAAGGCTACCAAGACTCAACTCGTGTTCAAATTGCGAAACGGCAAAGTCGCTGTCCTAAAAGGGCTAACGAATGCATTCAAACAGCATACTGATTAAAATCAGAATCAATCAATTAATAGTAAAGACATTGGAGCCGCACCACCACGAAACGGTAGACTTTCATTTTTTGAACAGGTTTAAATGCAATCTTTTAGTCTTCCGAACGAAAATCAAAACCAGTTTCATTGAACATAATCAAACTAAATGTATCCAACAAAAAAGGAAGTTTTTCGTACCCTCAAGGGGACTTCACCAAGGCAAAATGATTTAAACACAATAATCTTAAAACAATTTTTTTTGTTGTGAATTGTACAGCACGATTGATAAATTGTATCGTTTTAACAATGCTGCACCTCTCGATAAAACAAGGGCAGAAGCGACTTCGCTCCAAGCGAGTAACAGAGTTTTACATTTAAAGAAGGCTCAAGACATTTGATCAGCAACGCTTTCATTAGCTTGGCTTCGGAGTTAACACGACACTTTTAATTATATTAAAATTTGCGCTGCTGGTATTGTTTCTCTGCAGGCTTCGCACCGATCACCAGGGGTCTTCACGGCCGACTCGGAGAAAGCTCTACTTGTCATACGGATGAGTGACGTATTCTTGTCACAGGTACATACACGTTGGTAGACAACATACGAACACAAAAAAGGTAAAGGACATTTAAGATTGAAATATGGGATATTTTAAAAGTTGGGTAAGAGATTTGTATATTGGTGTTAAATTTGTCTCGAAACAATGCAGCAAGTGTCTACCTCATTTAGTGGAGGGGGTAGAAATGTATGAGAGGGTTAGGCAAAGATATAAGTTCGCGGTATTGTTCGGGAAGTCGTCGGGAGAAGATTGGTTATTATTATTGAATTTGTTCAAGAACCGGTCAATCGCGTTTAACTTCAAGGATATTGGGTATCATTTTCAAGGATGTCAAGATAATAAAATAGATTATAGCTTTCAACGACGAATTATTTGAAGAGTAAAAATTAACACGATGCAATAAACAAGTAACAAGACCCCGTTATCAGGAAAAAGGTGCTACGCCATCGAAGTGCAGAAGAACGCCAGTGAAGATTGGTTTGCGGTAAGCACTGGCATTAAACTCTTTTGACACGAATCGTCATCTCGACATCGACAAATGCTAAAAAAGGTCCAAAGGCCTCCGCACACGTGAATTGCACGTCGAAATGCTGCTTATTTAGCAGGGTTAAAAACGATTAACCAACTGGACACCAGTTAGATATAGCTAAAACATTATCAACTCAACATACACAGAATGGATACGATGATCAATTTTGAGCAAAAATTTTTTTCAATCATTTCCAGAAACTAATAAGCTAACGTAGAACCGAAAGGATTTCCCGTGGCTACACCGTCTATTTGCAAGAAGAGTTTCCGTTATGTATAACCATTCTTTTAGTTCTGAGTTTTAATGGTTTTTTTAAAAATGTTTTTGGTGATTGATTTCTCCTAACGTAGAAAAGGTACCTCAGAGACGACATTATCACAGAATAATTTATTAGTGATATTATCAATAAATTAGGCCACTGGAACATTGGTAAAGAGGCTAGTCGTATCAAAACTTACTAACTTCGCGTCATCCGTAATCGTAAATTCTCTATTTTCATCAAAGAAGCTAGAGTTTGAAAATAGGAAACTGCGCCAAATATAAGGCTTAATAAAAACAAGTCGCTTCCGTCCATATAGGGTCTTGGAGAGGTGCAGTGTTAAAGCTGTTTATTGATGTTGCTATACAATTAAAAACAAAACATTTTTTTATATTGGAGTATTTGAGTTATACCGCCCTGATAAAGTTCACTTGAGAGGGTTTCTTCCCAGCTATTTTCATTTTAGCCATGTTCAATAAACTGTTTTTGATCTACGTTTGGGGACTGAAAGTTGGAAGTCTATCCCTTTCTGAAATCTACTATTTTTTGATGCAGAATTTCTGAAACAGGTAGTCTTCTTGTGTGATTTGTTTTGTAGAAATTTTTAACATGGTTTCCGATTTTTATGGGTGAAGCGTTAATTTATCATGCCCAACAACACCATAAAAACATTGGAAGTTTTTGTTACAATTACAAAATGTGAAACTACACTCAATTAAACACAAAAACTTCATCTTCTATCATGAGAACATGCAAGATCAAAAAGAGCATCTTTGCAATATCAAATAAACCATGCAGTGAAAAATATAGTCTAAGCAGAATAAAGACAGAATTCCATTTGCTGAACCCAGAGTAATATTGTTTTCTTCATTGCTTAAAACGTTTGTGAGCTAATTTTAAATAAAATTGCAGCAAGTGCAAAAACAATTAAAGTAAGCTTGCATATTTTCACAAAGCACATCACGGAAGTGCTAATAGAATTAGTTTTATTAGGAAGGTGAATTACCGGCTCCGGTTTGTCCATAAGCAAACACACAAACGTTGTAACCATCCAACACGCTTTCCGTAAGCTGATATACTTCATTGAAAACATCCAGTTGTGTGGCTTGAGGACAGAAGACTTTATCAAAAGTATAAGTGGCAGGTGTGTTTGAATCCTAAAAAGATAAAAGGAATTGCTTGTTGGTATCAAAAACTTTGAAAAAAACTGTTTTGGTGAAGTTTTTCGAGACGCATTCATCAGCGGTCGTATCGTCTTCAATGAAAAATCAAGATTTAAGTCAGTACTTCTCAAACTTCTTTCGATGCGACGCATTTGAAAAATTAGCTGAACTTGCGACGCACCAGACAACATCACACGACGAGGTTTTCACTTGCCGTTCTGCAACATGCCCATCTATTCGTTCAGTCGAAGACCATTTTTAAGTTAACTCTTTGTACATGCATTTTTGCGTAATTTCGCGGCGCACGCTTCAGCTAAAGAAAACTGGCAGTAAACACTTGTGAAATCGGAGTTCTTAAACTTTTATAAAAGAAAAAGACCTTTTCTTTTTATCAGAAAAGCTTTTTCTGTGCGTTTGAAATGATCATGTTCGCAGTCCAGACGTTTTTGAGCAAAAGTGATGGTAATTGCTAGCTAAAATTGATGGTTTTATCAACAAATGGTGAAGACCTTTGCATTAATGATCAACCTTACAAGATTGAGTTTGCACCATTTTTTGAAAAAAGAGCAAGGGCGCATCAGCACAAAAACAATACGACTGGGCGCCAGGCTAGTCGTATCGTTCAGGCTCCTATGCGACGTTCACGAAAACTAAAACGACACTACTGCGCGCCTCGACGCACAGTTAGAGCATCACTGATTTATCCAATGCAGGAGGCAACGAAGTTAGGGCTACACACTACCGTATGTAAACCACGGCTGCTTACAAGCCAATAACTTTTTTACATTACAAAATATATAGTTGCTCACATTAATAATGACTATAGACTTGTCGTCATTGCCAACAAACTGAATGTGTTTCATTTCACCAAATTCTTCTTTCTCTTTTTCAAGCATTGGTCGCACACGACAGAAAACACGAATGTTTCCCTAAAGATTACAAAGATAATTTTAGACTGGCAGTATCCATTTTTACGCTCAATATTTTTTGTGTGTTTGCCCACTACACCTTGCGCTTTTCGTTAACTAATGGAATTCTAGCCATATGTATGTAGCAGGTACGAGAAAACCAGCTAAGAAGACCCATTGCTTTAGCCTTTAAGGGCCCAGGTGCAATCGCTTCTAACTTCAGGCTATCAAAACACGATCGGTACTCGTCAGCATGAGAATTAGAACCGGAACCTACAGCGATGAGTTGCTGCAGTAAAAAACCCGGTTCGAAAACAAGTGGATAAATTGGCGGACACATCCAGTAGCAGCACGTCTAAAATCTGCAGAGCGGGAATGAAAGAATGTGCTTTCTTGTTTGAGCACCACAAGTCTTAAGACTGCATAAAAAAAAACGGATCATCACATTAGGCTTACGATGCGTAAAACGAAGTAACTTGAGAACGTGATGTAGTGAATAACTACAATAAACACCGTCTTCTCATGAACACCCATCTCTCCAGAATTGAGAATCTTTCCGTAGCGCCTGTGGCCACCTGATCTAGAAGTCTCTCATCTCATTCTACCTGTCTTGCTACGAACTCTTTACACCTAAGTCTCTTCGGAAACTTTTTTCATTGTATGCGATCTTTTATCCACGCCGTGCTAAGTAATTTAGCCCATCGCGCTTCCGTCGTGTCCATATCACGAGAATTCGAGGAAGAGGATAGGCAACAAAAAAACACATTTAAAAACTAAAACGACACTACTGCGCGTCTCGACGCACAGTTAGAGCATCACTGATTTATCCAATGCACAAAAACAGGTTTACAGTTATTAAAATATATTTTTTTAATCTTCAAGTTCGTTTCTAAAAATATGGTTAAGCATTCCTCTGAGTGTAAATCCTGCATGGATTTATACTTTTTTCATTTTCTGGCTGCTCGCAATTCAGGTTATTTTATGTTTTAAAGCTAATTTTCAGTCTGTAATTGGTTTGTGTAAGAGATAACGTTAAACAGATTAAATCAAAAGCAAAGAAATTAGATAATAAAGCAGTAGAGATTAAACATTGAGCACTTTGGAGAAAACCACTGTCTGTTTTAAGATATGACCACTATTTCTATATTTGTGATCTTGAAGGCTATCAACAAAGGTTGTGTCACTACAAACTCATTAACGCCATAAGTGAATATATAATTTCTGGCTTTGAAGTTGAACAATCTACATTGGCAATGCACGCATGGGCACACGCCCATTGCCTACTTAATAAACGTAAATCCACTTCTGGGCTACCCTTTACATGAGTTTATCGTGCTCTTTCTTATGCTCGGCGACAACATTTATAACGGATTTTCAATGAGCTGGCCAGTACTCGACAACTCGGGAGCGGTGCTGCACACAGCATAGCTGTCAAGGTGAACAACTACAGCTCAAAATCTTGAGGCTTCACATTAGGGCGTTTCAAAATTTCACCAACTTCGATTTTTAAAATATCTGGGGTTTGATGTTTTCGGGTAAAAATTCGGCACCTAAAATTTTTTGCATTATGACGACATACAGATGCGGCTCACGGCCGTTGAAGTTGCGATTTTGGCCTATCTCGAAAACTACTTATCGTGGAGTGACGAAACTAGTGCCAAAAGACGAAGACACGATTTCCTACAACCGTTCCAGAGGGTTAGAAGGCGCATCTGCAGTAGAAAAAAAGTTACATTTTCAAAAAAACTACTTTTTTACTGTAAAACTTGGAAATTTCTAACAATATTGTTGCATATAAAATTTTCCAGCGTTTTGCCATTGCATAATCTTAATTACGTACTACATTTTACAGTTTGTGACGTAATAAAGACAGAGCTAAAATTTAAACAAAATTATCCTCTCATTCTCATTTGAAATGCCGAGTTTAAAGATGTTGAGTACAATTTAGTTCTTTAGAATTTTTGCAATGGTTTCCAGGAGCGATGCGAAAAATTCATTGAAGGAAATTAAAAAACCTAAAACAATGTGCTGGCTTTAAATTGCTGATATAGGTCACAAATATAATTTGAAAAAAGAATCGATTGACTCAGATAGTGAAGTTTTCCGAAAAGAATCCAGGACTTCGAGATGCAAATGATAAATTGGGCGTGACATTGCATCACTACGAAATAAAGCAAGTCTTCCAATAATAAGAGAGCAGAAAATTGAGTCTAAGCTAAAGAACTTGATTGATAAATATGATTGAGCTAGAAAGAATGAAATGCACAGTGGGAAAAAATAGATCGAGACTGGATTGAAGTTATTCGTTGTAAGTGCTTTATCTTTGAGAAACCTCTGATCAATAAAAAAAAAAGCTACACTGCACTTGTGATTTTGACAACCGGATTCTAGAAAAAGAAATTATGTTCATAAAAGATAGACGAGAGAGAAGGCCGAAAAATGTATATGACAAGCTTAGATGTAAGTCACAATAGAGATGCAGCAAAAAAAGCTATGCATGGTCGCAAACTTGATGATGGCCAACCTAATTCCGGTGTAAAATCAAGCGGACCAAAAGCTGCAGATATTGTTCTTATACTCACTAAATTAAGGATACGGGATACAGCTTTAATGGACCTTCTAGCGATGAAACAAATGAGATAGATGAGGCTGGAGAAGATTGCAATTACAAACCCACGAAAAAAAAAATTGGATGAAAGAGCTATAAAAAAGTTCGTCAGTACTCAGTAACTGATGAAAGCTGTATCCTTGCTGATCGCTGCAAGCATCAATTCGTCAACAATCGGATAGACTGGTGTCAGTTTTTGGTCGAAGATGTATAGCTGCATCAGCTGCAACAGTTTATCGCCGACGAGAAGACGTGCGGATGAAAGCTTTAAAGAAAAGTGAAGAGTCTTTGGCTGCTACTTCTGCACTGCAGTTGTGCTACGATGGTAGAACAATTGAAAATGTTGATCGCTATGTATTTGCATTTCAATTCATAAATGCTCAGCTGAGTCCATGTGATGCTGTTATGCTCGTGAGATCTATTCCAAAAACCGTTTCTGTTACAGCAGAAGTAATTGTTAACACCATTACTGAACAAATTAATAACGAGACTCTTCAAAACGTATATTCTGTTATGGAAAATAACACAGATCTCAAGACTGGAAAAAATACTCGTTTGAAGAGTATTTCAATAGAAAAATAGGCCACGACATTCACACTTTTGAGTGCATGCTCCACGTAAACGAGATAAATCTGACTCACGGTATCTCAATGATTAAAGTAAAAATGATCCGGAAGCGATGGAAGGCGGAGCATTGTTGAATAACAGTTCAACTATCAAAATTAATGATAGGCGACCTAGTGCCAGCTAATGAATTAAGTATACTGCACCAGTAACAAACATAGCTGCTGTGGATTAACAAGCCAAATTAAAATTGTTTTACCTACAAAAACGTGATGGGATAAAAAATCACAGTTGTAGAAAGAACTTTATGTGCTTTTTAGTATTGTCGTATTAATTCATCACCGATGTACCAGACAATTTGAAGAATCTACTTGTTTACAGACAAGAAAGAATATACCATTCTCGCTGGGTGACCACAGCCATTGGTCATCTTTGAACTCTCCTTTTTAAAACTATAAATATATCGGAAACTGACGGCATAAAACTTCGGAGGATTGTGTCGTACATTATCTGTGTGCTGGTTACGTCATTCATAAAGATTCATTTGAATCCAGGAGCTCCAGAAGGGCCTTTTCTCACTTTATTTCAACGTGATCTACTTGCTGCGTTCTGTGAGATTGAACCAGATACAGTTGAAATAACAACGAAGTATTATCTTGGATATGCTTCCCAATGGCTTTCGTGGAAAAAATGTAGCTTTAAACGTTCACGCAGAAGTAGCTCCACATTCTGCTGAAGCAGTCAAAACGTGTTTCCTGCTTCAATCCGTAGATGTTTGTTCTCTTTTAAGTGACGCGACATCACATTCAAAGCAATTTTTCACGATAAAAAGTAAAGAAGCGCCTTGTATTTTCATTTTACATGTCCATCCTGCATTTTGGAAACCTATACATTACAACAATTGGGTCATTGAAAAAAGAATCGGAAAATTAAAAGGAATAATTAAAGAAAAAATAGGCATAAAACTCTGTTCAACTGAACCGCTCTGACATTCGTTTACGTGCATTTTTATGCAATATGCAAACTGACTTTTGCGTTGAATTAAAAATGTAACGTTAGTGTGCTGTTGATTGATTGTTGACATTGTTACAAGTAAAATGCGTACTAAAAATGATCAAAAGTCAATTTCGTAAAAAAAGTAGTTTTTGCGAAATATTTTTTTTTCCACTGCAGGTATGCTTTTTAACCCCCTGGAACGGTTATAGAAAATCGTGTCTTCTGCATCTTTTGGCACAGTTTCATCATTTTACGATGAGGCCAAAAGTTCCAAAACCGCAACTTCAACGGCCGTGAGCCGCATCTGCGTGATGTCATAATGCAAAAAAATTTTGGGTGTCGAGTTTTTACCCAAAACCCAACCACATCAGCCCCCAGGAATTTTGAAAATCGAAAGTGGTGAAATTTTGAAGCACCTTAGATGTTTAAAATTAGGACTTGCGCTTACATGCAACTGCACACGCTTTACTCTCTATGAGTTCACCAACTCTTGCGGTTTAGCAAAAAGCGTTATTACGGATGATGCTAACCAGCGCGTCCTATGGATGCACTTAAACCTGAAATCATAACATCAGCCAAGTTGTCCTAAAACTTAGTAACGCAGTCCATTAGCAATAATTGATATTTACTTTCAATTCTTGGACTACATTCAGTAATCTTTTTCTATCCTCTTCTTGCTGCTTATTTTCAGCCGTTAGGTTTTCCAACGAAGAATGCAAATGAGAGATTTCTTTCTAAACATTAAGATATGTCAGTTACTGAATATTTGTTGCATTTTGGCCAATTTAATAAGGGATATTCATAAACAGGAATAACTAAATATTTTACTTAGCGTGGAGCAGTACAAAGAATGCAACGATTCCGGTGAGATTCGAGCCCACAGCCCATTAATTACAGATCTGATTTGGCCTAACTTTTCAAATTTTATGTTTGCTCACGTAAGTATGTGCAGTACCAAAATGTGGCTTCACAATGGTAACGCTAAATTACTCACATTTCTCTCATCCAGGGTTGCCTTCAAGGCAGCCGATTCTACCGAACTTTCTTCAAACTGCTCGCGTGATTCCGCAAGATCGCGAGTGACGTGTTCAAGCTCAACTTTCAAAGACACGTATTTTTTTTCCCAAGTTCGATTTTGCTCAAACAAGGTTTGCTTTTCTCTACAAAGCAATAAATGTTCACACCAAACTGCGCGCAGTACAAAGATAGAACAAAAAAAGTTCACATGATCTTGAGCGGCTGATGATCCTTGCTGGTTGAAATGTGGCTGGAAAATGAAGCAGGAAAGCTTAGATCATCACCACAAACGTTTGGAATCCAGATATTTCAAATGGAGAAGAAATAAAAAATTACTTGTTTAAACAATAGGTATTTGAGGTAAATTTTCACCAAAGAGGTCCCGAAAAATTTTGATTATAAGGGCCCTGATATTTTTCACAAAAAATCAAGACAGAAAAAAAGTAAAAAATGGAATATAGCAATAACTCTTTCTTAAAAAGGCTATCAGAAACATCGGGCCATGAGGCAAAACGACTCCATTGCTCCGACTTCTACTACGGCACTGCTAGCATTCTTTTCCCAATTAAAACAAAGCATAAACATCACTTTTCTGACAACCAGTACTGCACGATAGTATTCAACACTCACAACGCAAAAGCTCTTTCATTTTCTTCTAATTTTAAAATTTTGCTTTCAGATTCCTTCAGCTTAGCTTGAAGATCGGCCATTCCAGTTGATAGACGTCTTTTTTCCACATGGTACGTCTGTTTCTCACTTTCCAATAGCTGAAAGCAAAACAAGAACTGTGATATTGAGCGCTGAAAAAAGCACTATCGCTACCATCAAAGAGAGGACTCTGCAGCACACGCATAATCGCAATTGCAGCCTGAACAACGAATTACTCTTGAACAGGTACACAGATGTCTGACGAAAACTAAATTAATTCATCAAGCGTACACGAGATGAAAGTAGAGCTTGGAAACTGCAAAGAAACCGATTGCTCTTAGAGTCAGCGTCTCCATATATCAGTATTTGGCACGTGCAAGCTCTCGTTGGAATCTGTGAAACAGGAGTTTGAAAGTAAACGGCAGTTACGCTTGGCCATAAAGCAAACTGCAGTTTCCCTTGGCCATGCAACAAGCATAGGAACGACTTTAGTGTTGAACTAAGTCAAGTCATCCCATGACTGGTGAGTCTTCGACGGTTTCTGAGAGCAGAGGCAGCTCTTTTTCTTTCTTATATCTTTGCAGTGGGTTTATGAGAGCTCAGCGGCACCCATCTTCACTCCTAGCTCGTTGTCACCTGTCTGCCACATTAAGAAGGAGGCATCCCGTTAAGTGTCTTGCCCAAGTACATAACAAGCAAGCTTGCAGGCTTGTTCTCCACATTATCCCCTTTTCTTGCAGACCGCCAAGCAGGAAATCTGTGAATACCATTTTGAGTCTTTTGATATGACTCGACTTGGGAAATAAACCCCAGGTCTACCGACTGCGAAGTGGACGCTCTAACCACCACGCCATCGCGCTGGTGGTTAAAGTGCTGAATTAAGCAGACTTTCAATTAAAAGTTACGGGTCTTAACATAAAAGCTGACTCGAGTTGGGATTTGTACCAGTTACCTTGATAAGGTTTTCCAGCTGAAACGTCCTGCTGCCAGAACAATGCAAATTGTTACTATTGTTCAGACGCACACTGCAGTCAAGAAGAAAAAATTGTCAATTCGGAAAACATCAATGGAGTGCCATGTAAGTAACGAATTCAAGAACTCACAATTGCAAGAGCAGTTGCAAAGTATGATTGAGCTGTAATTTCCGCAATTAAACACCGCTAGCAACAATGCTTACATCAAGTCTTTGCAAAATGCTATCAATCATTGCTTCTTTTTCAATGGCTGAAGCTTGCTTAGACGCATTCTTTTTTTTCTCCTTAGCTAAAGCCTCTTTCAGGTCCTGCACCTGGCCTTTTAAATCCCAGGGCTTCCTTTTAGTTTTAATTTCACCATTACCTACAACAAAAAATAGGATAGCAAATTGTCTGCTGCACCATCCAAAAACGCGAGAGCTATAGTGTTATCCTTTTTGTTATTTAACATCTATTTACAAATAAATGTTAAATAACACATCTACGATAAAGTGATGTCATTTACTAGTTAGATATCAGAGCTAATGTGCTATTACCTCAAAAAGATTTCATAACAAAATGCTCGATATCTAAAACTGCACCACGTAACTAACTTGATCCGCTGGAATTGCGACTGCTATTTGCACTTGAAGCACCACTTTTAATGGCAGGAACAGCTTTCGTGGGTGGCATGCTGGAAACAGTTTTGGATTTTGTAGTTTGCTTATAAGACGATGTAACTGCTAAGACAAGAGTAATTAAAAAAGTCATTAAATAAACATTTTGAAACACGGTTAGCATTCTTCAATAACAAGCTAGAGAACCGGAAGACTGGTCATCAAGACAGCCTGAGCATTGAAAAATTCGTTCCAATGAGATCTCGGATGTCCAGTAGAGTGATTTTTCAATCCATAGAGAAAATTATGCGGGTCTATGATAACAATCGGAGGTTTCTACTTAGCTCACAATCGGTCGTGAGCGATATGCTCCTGACTCGCTTACATCATCTCAATAATGTCGGACCGAACTGGACCACCCGCCAGGTAACTTTTACAAACAGCTTAATCATGAAAACACTGGAACAAAACGTGTAAAGCACGTCCTTTTCAACATAACTTTGGAAAAATCTCCTCTGCCGTCTGAATTCTCCATACATAAAAGCCTTTTTATCATAGCTCTTCCCTTTTGGGAGCAATACTGCGGTTAATGAAGGCGGCGCGGAAACCTTTTGACAAAACAGCTTTTTTCACAGCTACATTAAAGTTCTGTATCACCAACTTATCTAAAATATACTTACAATAGCAACAAGAAAGATAAGATAGCAGCAAGAAAATTGCAACAAGTAAAATCCATCAACTTACCAGCAGGACGCGATGAGAACTTGGTTGTTGAGGAAGCTGGCCTTGTAGTTGAGGTTTTGGAAGCGGCTGCCGAATTACGGCTAAACTTCAGTGCATTGTTGATGGATCTGCGTGCCATTTTTCGCTGGTTGGTTTTCAAATAATCAATGCGTGGATTCAGATCAGGCTTTGCTTTTTTGGTCGGTTGTAAATTGGCTGAAGAAGCTCCAGGCGTTTTCCTCTTCTTCAAAGAACTACCCGAAATAACGCGTTCCTAATAAAAGGTAAAAGGAATTTATATTAAATACGACGTACAACAGTCGACAGACAAGCCTCTACTATATAGTGCTCGAAAACTCACCTAATCAAATCTGTCCTGATTTTGCAGAGCACAAAAAAATAAGATGTAGCTAGTCAATCACCGACATAGGACGTATTACTGTTTTCCAAACTGCATCATTAATTTGCTACATAATTCAAATAATTATAAAATTAAAAATTTAAACAGAGATGACGATGCAGAATGGTTTAGAATAGTTTGCCATTTCACTATATTATATTTCAAAAAAGAGGTATCACCTTTGATGTGAACATAGGAATTTAATATTTCGTTAAAACTCCTGTTACATTTACACAAACAAATAGCTCTGCTTTATTAAAAGCCTCTAGCTTCTTGTCGGTCACCAAATAGCAATAAGTTTCATGCAACTTAAAAAGAAATTAAATCATTACCGTTGACGATGTAGAAGGATTTTGATTTTCTTCCTCCACATGCTGAAAATTTTAAAACAACAAGCATTATCTATCCAGAGATTACAGGGCGTAGTAACTTTACGTCATGGACCCCAAAGTATTAAAGAAAGCAGTATATTTTTTTCAATCTTTGAATGTAGAAGATCAAATTTTATTTATTGTACAGCAAATGAATAATTACCGAGAACTGTATAAAGTCTAATTACATAAAAATAAATAGAATTACTGTCTTTACATTATTAATACAGAGCGCCAATCTCTGGAGCAAAAAAGCTTTAGCGAAAATATTAAGGCAAATAATAAATAAAGCGAGGGAAAATTGGAAAGCAATACAATAGAGCGAATTGAAGATGTTTTTTTTTAAATGAAATCACAGATAATTCAGATCATAGATAATTTACAAATTCAAAAAAGAAAAAAAAAAACAAAGAAGATTCAAATTCTTCGGGTGTCACGAAACCATTTCGTGAGTTAGGTACAATTGGCACACAACGTACCTGTTTACGTTTGCTGTTAATCATGCCTGCAAGGTTTCTATTGCTACGCAATTGCGATGCTGCTTCTTGACTTAATGGCTGGATTTCGTCCGCAATTATCCGGCAAGGTGGTTCCTGAGTGTTGACAGCCTTCTCGGTAAGACGTGAATGTACCTTCTTCACCTCAATGCGTGCTCGATCTGGAGCGTGTGTTTTCCACTGACTCGTGTTGGCACATCAACGTTCTCTGCGTTTATTGCTGTTGTCAGGCGTCCTTTGCAGGCCTTTTGACTGCGCAGTGCCAGTTGATTGTTGTTTTGTTAGTATCTTTGCGGCACAAGTATCCCTCATACGACACAGTTGTCCTTCTTTGATAAGACTTTCAACAAACTCCATTGGATTAAAAAAACCTTGCGTTTATTTCGCTGCAGTGATCAAAGAAAAATGATCTCTGAATACTCGATATACATGGTGATTGAGAAATACAACCGAAAAAACGGGCTAAAAACTAAAATGCAAAATCAATTTCGTTTAAAAACGAAAACAAACAAAAAAAAAAGTCAGGCTCTAGGAAAATAAAAACCAAAGACAAGATAAAAACCGATTAGATTCTAAAAATATCTATACGTGAATGAACAAGTGAAAAACTCCAACTCAACTCCCAAAACAAACAAAAACTATGTTAAAAAAGATATCTAATGACTGCTACACTGCCACCTCAACAAAGAAATGCACTGTGACAGCTAGAGAAAAACAGGCGTAGAGACAGAAATAAAGCGGGAAGAGAAAAATTGTGTTCGCTCTATCATTTTTCGCAAACTTCGTGCTTAAGTGCTTTGCTCAGTTGTGTTTTCACAATTATTACGTTCGCTCTATTGTTTGCAGCTCCAATATTGTTCGCTCTAGAATATGTTATATCATTAATATAGAAACCATGTACATTCACATACCCGTGAAGTTGCTTCTGTTTGCTGCAATAAAAGCAAACCATTATGTTGCAGGAACATGCAATAAAATACTTTTCAGCGTGATTAACTGAATCCACCCTTAAACTCCGCTGTGGTACCATGAGCTCAACATGGCCCCTGCCTTTACTGACTAAGACAACGATAACACAACCACCGAACGGCCACAAGTTAATTTTGAGCTGCAAAGACGATATCTGCATCATTTGAATATACACTATCATTCTATGTGATTTATTGCTTCTCTTGTTAGGACATTTTAAATAGCAAAATTTAGGTTTGATTTCAGCAAAATAATTTATCATAGCTACGACTTACCAATAAATTCGTAAAAAAAAAGCCTACAGCTTGACTTTTCAAGCCTTGCTGGTCTTTTGTTGGGTCGCTAAGCCAATTAAATAATCCAAAGCGTTGCTTGACTTTTACAACACAGTGGGGCAACGGTCAGATTAATTGCTGTTCAAATGGAGAGATCATTGTTAATATTTATGAAGTTATCTTATTCTCTTCATAACTTTTGTTACGTTTTATCCTATGTAACGTTTGCTTCCATTGTAACTAGAAATGCTATAGCTATTTATATTTCATTGGTTCAATAGAACAGATCCCATGATGAGTTGCTGTTTACAACACAAACATCTTGGTATGCAAAGCTTATAACGATTCAAACTGTGGGGGTATTTCTAAAGGCACCACCAACGTTTTGGTATCATTCAACAAGTCACAAAGTTGCTCCATTAATTGAAAGCTCAATAATTAAGTATCTAATCATCATCAGTAGATAATAATCTGTACAAAACCACAACCAGCGACAACATAGCAAGGTGATTACATATAAATCAACCTTGGATATTGAGGGCTTCATTATATTATTACGGCATTAAACATGGCTTGTTTATTTTGATGCCTAAGCATACTTTCAGTGATAAAATCGGTGCACAGCTACAAAGTGATTCTTCATGGGCACTACAGCAGATAGGCAATTTACTTTTCACCTTTACATCTTTAGCACAATGCAAAAACAACAAAACATATAGACAAGGTAAGTTGTAAGCCACTTTTACAAGCAATGTATTTTTCATCTAATGATTTTATCATGCCTACCCCTAGTCTAACGGTCATGTAAAGGTTCATAATGACAACTCAAACAAATGAAATTGATTTGGAACTGCATTTAGTATCCAACAGTAACAATAAACTTACTGAAATGTTGGTATGTGAAATTCTGGCAGGTGTATTACTGGAATCTGAAAGCTAATACAATACAGTAAATGATGAGAATTTAATTATGCAGTTGACAACATGACACAAATGAAAACTGCAAAATGATTTTCTTCACCAATACATGCTGTTGAGGTTGATGCAAACCGAAGTCTAGGTTTGAAAGCAAATACAAGACTAACTGTCTATGACTTTTGCTAAATTCTAAATGTTAAATTTGTAGCTTTTTGACCACAAGTTTGACAATCAGTTCATTGCACCATCCAACTAAAAGACAACAATATAAAACGACACTTGCTGCATTCAAATATGTTATGTTTGAACATTAAGTTGCTGTCTGCCAAAGATATTGTTAATTTTCCAAAAAATTATCTCAAAGTGAATTATGAAAGATATCGTCAAATTTCCAAAAAGTTATCTCAAAGTGAATTATGATTGCAAGTCCCTAATGGAAAATTAATTATTTGCTTAGTTTTGAAATTGTTAAAAAATTTTTGAGATGTTTTCTCTAATATTTAAAAACCAAAGTTAAAATGAGCTCAACTTAGTTGACCTCAAGCTGTGTGTACTTTTTTTCTGCAATTGCCAAAGCCAGGATGTATCTTCAATAAATAACCTAATGGTATTTCAATGCTCTCTACCTCTTGAGACACTTTGAAGTATTTGGTGTGCAGTGATATATTTTTAGAAAAGTTTAAAGCATGCAAAAGCCAGTAGATAATTTGTATGATAAATTAGCATACATCCAACTTTAAAAGTTCAGGTAATTTTAAAAACAAAACGGTCTTAACTTTTGCAAATGTATCAACATAAGTACCTTTTGCTCGTATTATACCAGAAAAGTAGAACCATAAACTTGGTAAAAAACATGCACCTGCTGTTGCATATAAGCATCTGCCCAGGCATGGAGTTGGCAAGAAATCAAATAAATCATTAAAATGTCAAAAAATAATTTGCTTAACCCTTGAAGTCTTTTTTCTCTTCCTTTTTGTCTTTTTTTTCTTTTAACCCACAGCTCATAAGTTTTTTTTCTTTATTTTTGTGGCTCACAAAATTTGCATCTTTGTCACCAACATTTCTTCTAATGCTGCCTTGCATCTCACACACATTAATTCGAAAATGCTTTAAGATTAGCTGAAAAAATTGTTGTCACATGCCCTGAATGAGTAACTACATTACAATGACTTATAATCCAAAACATTTCTGTATTTTCAACTAACGTCATGAGAAGATATTTTTAGATCAACATCTAAAAAATATTTTTGAGAGGCCAAGCAAATCACTTTTTCAAGAGGCAGAAGCAGATTTTAAATACAAGTTGAGGCAGTGACTTCTTTTATTTAAATTTAGGAATGGGCAATTCAGAATAATATACTATTCTAGAATAGTTAAACCGAATCCAGAATCTGAATTTGAATCCTTTTTTATTGCAATTAGGCATTTATTACAAGTTTACAACAAAAGCACAATCAGAGAACGGGTTTATTGCAGTGTAATACATTTAAGCTTTCTACATGTTTGCCTGTGTGGACAAGTAAGTTTTTGAATCATTGCAAGCAATTGATGCTTTTATAAAAAGAAAATCCGTGACCAAGCAACGTAATAAAGCTTGTAAGCAGGATACAAACCAAATCCTATTACCCAGTTTGAATTGGCATTTTGGATTCAGATAGTTTGGGATTGGAATCCTTTGAATTCGGCATTTTGAATTGCCCATCCTCATTTACATTTTGAAGATTTCTCAACATTTTAGCCAATGCACGATAGACACCAGCCCAGCATTGCCTCGGTTTATAAAATAATCAGCTGTATACTTTAATGCTAATTCTAAATCCAATTACGATAACCTTAACTTTCATGTTAATACCAAATAGCCTTAATTTCAATTAATCCTAACTGTAATCCTAATGTTGGCCCTAAAACATTAATCTACAATTCCACCTTTCAGTACTATCCAACCCCACATATCCAGGAATATGACTGATTCTTTAGTCAAACCCGTTTCTTACCTTGAAATAAATTTACCCCTTGTCAACAAAAGACACTTGTAGTTTCGAAAACCATTTTTAGAGCAGGTCCTATTAAGAAATGTTGCATAAATTGTTGCATGACTGAGTGAAGCCAGAGTTATGTTGCTAATCCTGCACTTGCAAGGAACCCTAATCTGTGTTACAAGAATAGTTGTCTTGGTTAGGTGATGTTTGCATAGAACACAAAAATGTTGATTAAAACCAGAACACCACCAAGACAACTTCTTTAATGGTACCCCAGAGCACAAATATAAATACAACCAAAAAACATTGCAGACACAACAAAATTTTGTTGTGAAACTATAGTAGAAATCACACTTAATAATAAGGCACAATTATTGCAAAGATCCAGATTTCCCAAAAAATATGCCTAGTGGCCTCTTTTGACATTGCTAATCCCTATATCGCTAGATAACAAGAAGCTCTTTGATACACTCCAATAGTAACTGCTACTGGTAAGTGATAAGCCTTTTTTATAACTACTAATTCAAAATCAAGTATAGTAAATCTACGAAAAGGCATTTCAACTTACATAACTGCTGGTGGATCTTATAGTAGGCAAGCGAGACCTCATTGGCAAGTTTGAAGCAAACATAGGCTTTACACTGGCACTTGGTAATCTAGATCGTTGATTGCATTCTTTTTCAGGCAGATTTATTGATGGCCCAGATGAACCTTTTTTATCCATGTTGACGGTCAACAGCAGCACGAATAGGTAAAAACCAGATGAACTTACAAAAAAGAATGTGATATATAAAGTCTAACAAATAGCATATTCCCAAACTTTGAAAATAACTATTTTAAAAATAAATATGTTTAAGCCTGCTTTGTATTTCTGCAAATTACCAAGTAATAAAAGAAAATTAACTGCCACAGTAATCAGATAACCAGGTAACAAGCTAGAAGATACACATTTAACAATTCATGACATGTAACATTGACTTGGCTAATTCAAATATGTTGCGATACTTTATATTTATAAGACTGAAGCATTGACATGTGTGAAAATCGATATCAACTAATTAACACTGCAAAGGTAAAGTGGCAAGCTTATGCTCACAGCCTTAGGGCCACTCATTTATAATTCACTTGAACAATTATTGTAATTTAAAGGCAGTGGCTATTTTGACATCAACAGCATTTTACCCTTGGAGATTATTTTGCCATGAGTTATTAGTGATTGGTCAATTCCAATGACAAATTGAACATTTGGCTTTATAGTCGTTTCTAATTGGTCAAATTTAATAATCAAATAAAAAAATTTGCCCCCCATTGTGCACTTTCCCACACAGTACACTACTTTGTACATTTACATACTGGGTCTACTGCTCCAGTGTACATTGTATTTATCTAAGTGACCTGCCATCCGAGATTTGAACCCGCAACCATTGCCTTTTAAGGCAGGTACACTGTCCATACGCCACTGCATCACTTGAAGAGTTGTAGCAATTGTGGCAATGTAAACACACATAAATAATTGTGGCAAAATAGTCTCCAAGGGCAAAATGCCTTTGACATCAAAATAGCAACTTCCTAATATAAATGGTAGGCCTACAACAGGGTGGACAAACTACGACCTGCAAGCCGCATCTGGCCTGCCGACCAGTTTAATTGGGCTAGCAAATACCTTCCAGATGTGGTGTGCTTTTATTACTCTACTAGAATACATATTAACAAACTATTTTTGCATAGATTACGTAAATCACACTGCATTAGGTCTTCCAGTGGCGAATTCGGCCCTCGAATTATAACAGTGTCACTTAATGGGTTTCGCTCATATCTTAATCTACTGAGATCAGGGAGTATCTCGACTAGATAACTGAAAGGTTCTTTGATGCTCCCTGGCTTTTGCTACAAGTCCTTTTTTTGTATTTTTAATGTGATTGTTGTGCCGGTGCGCAAAAGAAATAACAAATAAACTCTCTCTCTCGGGTTAAAAACTTTGGCCACCCCTCCATAGAAAATGAGTTTCCACGCATAAACACCTTGGAAGCTTTTCAGTCCAATCGCTACCTGCTTCAGCTGTGCGCGGGAGAACTTTGAAAACGCAGATACTCATTTTTAGTGAGAGTATTCAACCATGACTGAATTTACAAATAATAGGATATGGGGTCCATCAATTTAACAAACCCGACCAAAATCAACTTAGAGCCACCAAAACCAACCAAATGCGATCGAAACTGAGCGAAAACAACAATAATAGAAATAATTGCTTCATTTAATCAATATTCATGAAAAAATGCGAACTGAATGGTTTAAATCTTGCAAATGTTCTTTTTTTTTGTAATTTTAAAAGGGTTTGCCTAAATCGTCTAATCCCAAAAAGAAGATTTACCGAAACCTTCCCATTGCTCCGTCAGCGTTTGAATTTTTTAAAACCAATTGTACATCAATTAGTTTATATGGTTGCTGACAGTGATTAGATCAGGGATTCTTAAACTGGGGGGTGCGCCCCCCTTGGGAGGCGTGAAAGCTTCACAAGGGGGGCGCGAGCATGACAGTGACATATTGATGAAAAGCAGCTCCGAACTACAGTCATATCTTGTTACCACCTCGTTACTAATCCATTACATTAGAGTCTGTGACCTAGTTTTGAAAAACAATTTTGTCTGGACTTTAATTCGTTACTGTTTTAATTTCCGCTGTCTTATTTACATCGACACATCGTTATATGCTTCGCCTTCTTTTCTCCGCAGGAGATGTCACTTAGCACGTCGATTTTGTACTTTTTCATTTATTCGTTCTTTTCTCTCCCACGCCGTTAAACCGTATTTTCCAAACTTTTTGAAGGTTCACGAGGGAGATTCATTGTTAACGTTGTCCTGGAGTGGACAGTACCTGGTTGTTTTCAGCTAAAATTCTTTGCTAGGATTTATTAGTAGTTTTCTTAGTGTTGTGACTTTTGTTTGCTTTTTTTTAAGAACTGATGATGCTTTCTTAAAGCGAAATATATTTTCTATTTGTTTTTTATTTTGAGGTTGATTAATTTTAACTTTTTCAAACTTGTTAATCCTCCATAATTTACAAATTTTAGACCTTTGAAAAATAAGTGGTATTTAATTTAGCTGCGGTGATAAAAATGAATGCAAAAAAGAGGAAGTACAATGAAGAATATCTGCAGTATGGTTTTACTGATGCAGCAGTGAATGGTCAAGTTGTACCACAGTGCGTTATATGTTTCGAAAAGTTGAGCAATGATGCTTTGAGGCCAAATCGCTTGAAGCGTCATCTTCAAACAAAACATCCTCTTCATCAAACGAAAGCCTTGGCTTTCTTTCAAAGCAAGAAGGATTCTTTTAAAAAAATGAAAATCGCCTGTGCGGAGAATTTTAGCCAATTATCATCTGCGGAGCTGGTAGAAGCATCTTTTGAAATTGCTCAAATGATAGCTCAAGCGAAAAAACCTCAGAATATTGGCAAAACTTTGATTAAACCATGCATGTTGGAAACAAGTAGCCTTGTTTTGGGGGAAAGCAACAGCAAAAAGTTAGCAAAGATTTCTCTTTCAGATTCCACTATTAAGACACGAATCGATGAGCTTGCAAATGATATTGAATGTCAAGTTCTTCAAAAGATACATGCATCACCTTATTTTGCCATTCAGTGCGACGAAACGACTGACGTAGCTCAATTGTCACAGTTGATGGTCTATGTTCGTTTTGTTGGATCTGCTACAATTGAGGAAGAAATGCTATTCTGCAAATTGGAAAATCCGGACGCAGTTGGAACTCACTGCGTAGTCCATCGAGAGGCTTTGGCCTCCAAGACTTTACCTGCTGCAATGACGAAAAAGCTTGCCATAATTATACGAATTGTTAACTTTATCAAATCAAGTGCTGTCAATTCCCAGTTATTTTCCCAGCTATGTAAACACAAGGATTCCAATCATGAAAATCTGTTGTTTCCTACAAATGTTCAATGGCTATCAAAAGGTAATATGTAAGCTCGCGTTTACGGTTTGAAAGATGAAGTAAGTGCATTTCTTGAATCTCAGAAAAAACAAGATTTCCTGTTACCATTCCAATCACAAGAGTTTCAACTGGCAATGGCATACCTTGTTGACATTTTCGAAGCTCTCAATTGCCTCAATCTACTGTTGCAAGGAAAGAACACGAACCGTATGAAAGATTACGATGAGATACGGACATTCATAGCAAAGCTGGGGTTGTGGCATCGCCGAGTTCAACGGGGAAATGCAGCCTCATTTCCTATCTTGGACATAGCACTTGAGAACAGCAAAGCCAAACTGGAAGGTGAACTTACTGTAAGGTAGAAACGGAATCCCACCTCCAAATTTTGAAAGAAGAATATGACTGCTATTTTCCCGACTTGGGTAATGTTGAACTAACAGAGTGGAAGATGACGAGAAATCCCTTTCGAATCAAAGTGGTTAGAGCGTCCGCTTCGCAGTCGGTAGACCTGGGGTTCATTCCCCTTGTCGAGTCATACCAGAAGACTTTAAAAAAATGGCATCCGCAGCTTCCCTGCTTGGTGCTCGGCATTTAGGGGAGGTTGTGGAGAACAAGCCGGCAAGTTCGCTTGTTGTGTCCTTGGGCAAGGCACTTAACGGGACGCCCCACCTTTATGTGGAAGACAGGTGGCCCATAAACCTCGAAAAAGGCAACTCCCAAGCGAGTGCGGACTTCCCGTCCAAAGTATAGCGATACAATTCGCTTTCTCGTGAATGGAGGATAAATATGGCAAATAAAACAAAAAAAAACAAAACAAAAAACAAAGAAGATATTCTTTCGGAAGAACTGCAGGAAGAGTTTTTGGAGATGAAGTGCAACTCCAATGCTAAAGATGATTTTGAAGCAATGCCTCTTAACAATTTCTGGGCTAAATATTTGCATATATATAAGAATGTGGGCAGTGTGGCGATACGTACCCTTCTTCCATTTTCATCGACATATATATGTGAAAGTGGATTTTCAGCACTTGTGAGTATGAAGACAAAATATCGTAACAAACTGGAATGCGAAGCCGATCTTCAATGCGCGTTGTCTTCAACAAAGCCTCGAATTAAACGACTAGTTTCCCAAAAACAGTTGCATCCTTCACACTAAGCAGGATAGTGGCAAATAAATTATTGTTCTATTTTTCGTGAATTTGATTTTTGAGGCTAGGTGAGGCGTGAGCATGAATGACAAATCTCAAGGGGGGCGCGACTGAAAAAGTTTAAGAACCACTGGATTAGATTATATTTTTTTACCAAATATTAAAACGTTCAAAAATGTAGAGGAGATTTCGACATTTCGTTCTGGCCTGTAAATTCCAGGTTAACTTATTGTGTTTTTTTTCAAAGTATCAAATGTTTGTGTTCACAAATAGTACTTTCAAAATGTTTGGCGTCATTTTTATCCAAAAAGTTGTATTTTAGAGATTATTAAGATTTACGCAAATTCGGATTTTAGATTTTGACACTAAAAAATTTATATAGATTTGTTGTGCATGCTAATGAAGGTTGAATGTGAAAGGCTGTCAGAAGACAAATCACTTTTGATGATGATAGCGGAATGCTACTATTTTATATCCCTCTTTTCGCTATTGATGTTTTGAAGTTTTGTTTCGTTCTCTCATTATACTATTGTTTAAGCACGTGTTGGTCAGAGGTGGAAAAATTTCAACAAATATAGCAACATATCATTAATGTCTGATGTTTTGCCTTTTGTGTGTCAGGTTGTTTATTGAAATTAGGTATTGAAAGAATTCTATGACTTCATAACAAATGCAAACTTGGTTTTGTCTTCGAATAGTACAACGCAAACCGAATCTACTGTTTGCACCATCTAAGTCTAAGCAAGATTAGACTTACAGATGTAATTACCTAAATAACAAATTTTGCTCAGGCAGCATGCGCACAGCTCCGACCCTTCATCAAACTTTTTAAGACGTCAAAGCTGATTTGCACTGTTTAGAAATGTTTGAAACCATTGGCCTAAAAACTTTTTTTTCTCCCAAGCAATGGTATCAACTATAATGCTAAGTCAGTGGTAAGGATCGGATAAATTTTGACGAATGGGCTCACTTTGATATATTTTTCACCAAAACCTTAGTAGAAGAAAGGGTGGTGACAAAACCTTCAAACGTGGGGCTTTAAGCTTTTTGAAACGTGCCCCAAGTGACAATGTTAAGGAATGATTTTGTTTTTAGCTGTTGTCGTTTTTTCAATTTTTTTTCAAAACAACATAAAGGCCATTCTCTAGATCAGTTTTTTTTAAATGCTGACTTGATTAATTTTTTCAAACTCTTATAGTTTTAACGCCATGAACCCGTGCTCATCTGCAAACCTTCCACGCTCCTCATACCCTTGGTTTAAAGCCCTTGCTCTAAATGTTTTGACAGTGAAATTCAAATAATCATGCAGTCCATGAGCAATGCAGGTCGCTCCACAGCTGTTACAATTCAGAATCCACTTTGACGCGTTATGTATTAGAACCACAATCAATGCAATCAAGCAAAGAAAATTTCCGTGAAGTTCCTTTCCCAAGAGCACCTAACAACAAAATCTAAGTGTGTAGTGAACAAGTAATGTCTAGATTATGGGTCAGCGCTTTACCGCTGTGAGCTAGTTAGCTGCCAACTCAAAGCCCATATGAGTTCCGGAATTTAATTTTTCCTAAAAGTAAATCTTTCCAGTCCAATCGCTTTTTCTTAAAGCTATTTTTCAGTTAACCCGTTATTTTATAGTAGGATGCTACTAATTTATGCCCTTGATGCTTTTAACATCAAAATTGCTTCTAAGCTTAATAGATTGCATTTTAGGTAGTTGACACAGTTCCTTTGTAATTTAAAATTGACATCAATGAAAGTGAATTGGAAATGTTGTCAATTCCACTGAACATCTCTTGTCTCCTATTTGGATGCGCATCATCAAGCTAATGTTTTTTTTTCGAAAAAGATTCCGCAATCTTTGCTGTATGTTGTAGTCGAATTCTTGAATTCTCAGTTTTCAAATTTCCATGGACAAAAAATTGGTCTGTAGAATGTATACTTCTTTTAATCGGGCGGCGTGTTTCAATGAAATATATGTTTATGATTACTGTTGTTTAGGTTTTAACTTGTACATTTCAATTCTGAACGTAGTTTTTTAACATCTTCCGATGCGTGAGAAATTGAGCGTGATCTTTTAAAAACTTTGTGAAAATCGGATGAGAAATAAAGTCACAAATCCATTTTTTAGTAAACTGATTTTGTAACTCGGCGAAAAAAATTGAAGAAAACACTGAAAACACAAGATCTTCACATGATGATCATGGCAGCATAAGAGTTAATTGAGTTTTTTTTATATTTCGGTAAGAATTTTCGTAAACTTCCGTATTTTTGTGTTGTCCAAACACTATGCGTTTGTGCATAAGCAAAACTGTGGAATTTTAGATCAATACGAAGCAACAACCAAAAGTCTATCTATCCATCTACCTATCTATTACAGATCTATCGCGCTCAAGACATGCTACTATTTAATTATATACTAGGCAAGAACCGAACTCGAAATTTCAAAATAATCCACGAGCTCACATATCGTGCTAGCCATTGGGAAAGTGAACACAGGGTTTGGCAACTTTTCAGTGTTCGTAGACCAAAATTCACTTCGCAAGATCTCTGTGGGCCATATAACCATCACATTACGATACACACGTTGCACGGACTATCTTTTCCCAGTCCACTGATAGGTGACATTATCTACAATGCGAGGCAAAATTTTTTTTGGAAATATCTGTCGATTTACAGTTCAAATTCATGCCGATGCGATATCGTAAAATTTTTCCAAATGCAAATGCATACGGCAGCTAAGAAAAAAACTTTTTTTGATTTTGTCGCCTTCACTCCTAAATATGCACGTTTATTGTAAATAGGCACATTGTGCGAATTATGTACAGTTCTGTATCACATCAACAAAGACCAAAGGTGGTGCGCGACGAAGTATTTTACTTTAAGTAGTGTTTTTTTAGTGACGGCTTTGAATTGAAGTTTTAAGTTTTTGCAAATAATTCATTAAAATGAATCATTTTTTGGTTCAAATATTGAAAAAGCTACTACTACTATTTAAATTTAACAAGGCAAATTGCGGTAAGTTTATAGCCTATCAAAGGGCCGGATGGTCATAACGCTTTTTGATTTTAAAATCTTTAGCGTAGAGATTTATGAAGTGTTGTTTTTGGATGAATTCTTTAGTGCTCTATAAAACAGTTTACCAAAAAACTTCAACTCAGCAAATATCTTTGAAATTTGCTTAATACTGTCATGATTTTTTGTTAATTCGGTGGGATCTTTAAAAGAAACAAAAAAAGTCATCACAAAAACGTGATCCAAAATATATAGCGTAAATTCTGGCAAATATGTCGAAAATTTGACATCAAATTTTAAGTTTAAAAATCTATCCTCAACTTTTACAGCCGTGACGTTTTTCATGACATAAATTCTAGTAAATTCAGATTCGAGAAAACCATCCAAAATCAAAATTATATGATATGCCATGTGGGTAGGCTATTTATTTATAAAAAAGTAAAATGCTAGTAATTCTACTCAATCTGACATCGATCAAACACAAAGTTCCATTCCTCACCATTCAAATGGTTATCGAAAAGATTCTCTTCTGGAATAATTTTATCCAGAGAAGGAGGTCGATTTATACGACAGGTACATGTCAAAATCAGGATTTTAAGGCCAAACTTATAGATCTCGGCTTATACACTACGTCGACTTATACGCCGGAATTTACGGTAAATATTTTCCCCTATTTCCTTCAAAAATTATTGCTCATTCGAGAATTGGTTCTTGTTAAGGCTGGTTAGATTGTAAATATCACAGAGATTTAGATTTTTATTCAGAGAACATTGGTATCATTGGGCTCTACAGATTGAACAACATTTCACCGTTAACAAAAGTTTTATCGAAAATAGAAAGACATCAACAAAAATAAATAGTCCAATTGACCAACAAGATAAAGTAATTATTTGAATACTTAGACCAAAGTGTCTGTAGACTACTATACGCTGTTCTATTTAAGTCTAGAACAGCGAACAAAACGATTAATCGTGGACAAAAAGCTTCGAAAATTACGGTAGTTGCTTCAAGAAATCTATACAATCTTTAATAGCAGTGCTCGGAGAGTTGTGGCACAAAAGTGAACGGAATTGTTTAGTTGACATGTGTGCAACTTGGATTCAGGCGAATACAACGATTGGTTTTTCACACATTGTTGGAAATCGAGCTTGTATTGGGTGGGTGTTAATTCAAAAGAGAGTAGTCTACAATCATTTGAAGCAGGCAGTCTAACCAACTTTAGCGTAAAATAAGTGCTCATCATTTCTATTTTTTGGGGTTTTTAATCGCAAATTTCTCCTTGTACCACATGGTTAGCGGTTAGAGCGTGATAGCGTATTGGTTTGAGCGTCCACTTCGCAGTCGGTAGACCTGGGGTTCATTCCCTTTGTCAAGTCATACCAAAAGATTTTTAAAATAGTATCCACAGCTTCCCTGCTTGGTACTTGGCATTTAAGGAATGTTGTGGAGAACAAGCCGGCAAGTTCGCTTGTTGTATCGTTGGGCAAGGCAGTTAATGGGACCCCCTCACGTTTATATGGAAGACAGGTAGTCCAGACACCTCGAAAATTGCAACTCCCAAGCGAGTGCGGACATCTCGTCTAGAAGACAGCGATACAATTGGCTTTCTCGTGAATGGAGGATAAACATCGATGGATGATGGCTGTATGCATGATATTAGTATTTTTTTCTCTTCTGTTTGATTAAGTCAAATTTTCAATCCTTAATATCCTCTTTTTTTCGAGTCTATGTTCCGCTTGTTCATTTAAGGGTAACGCTAAAATATCCCTGTAAAATACAAAAATGCGGATTTCCGGAAATTGCAGAATTTATGGAATTCGAATGACAAATATTTAGATCCACTTGGTAATTTATTTCTGTTTTTCTGCAATATCCGTTCGTCAGTTGGTAGTTTCTTCCTAACTCAGTAGCTCCACAATTTATGATGAGTTCCCTAATTCAGTACTTTTGTATTTTCATAAATTTTCGTAATTCAGTAATTTTGTATTTTTGTAAGTTCTTTAAGCCACTAATTCCACTTTGCACGAATTTTCGTAAATCTGCGTTTGTTTTTTTTAGTGTGGCCCGTTAATTTTCTTCCGCCTTTTGCATTCACCATCTTACCGCCTGTGGCAACAGTATGACGTGATTAGTGGATGGATATAAGTACTGGTGGTTTGCGTTTGTTGCTGTGAAGTTGATCAGTGGATTCCAAGCTTAATTGGAAGGTGGATTCGTGGTAATATTTGTTAGATTTACTCGGTGTGTGTAAGGCCTTTAAGGTAGTGTGAGTTTGTACTGCCAAAGCGAATAGGCTAAATTTTGTACAAGAACTTAGTAACCCACAATGTATTGTGCAGTAATCAACATGATTTGAACTATAGGCTTGTTGTTACATATCGGAATGAAAAGAAGCTAATTTATGTCAATACTCAACTGGTAGGTTTAATTTCTTAAGAGAAAATTGGCTTTGAACTTAAATTTTTTCTCATTAACACATTGAGTGCTGTGTGTATATTGCACACATATAACTGTATACTTGCTGGTGCCAGGCATTTCTTTGGTTTTCACTGTCATGTATATTTCATACGTGTAACACACTATTTTCTTTCTGACATTCACAAGCACTAGTTTGTTGTGGCAAACCACCCAAAATCTATATAGATTTATTTATTGCTTTTTGCAAAAAACATTTACACACATAAAACGTGCAATAGCTTTTATCTGTTTATTTAAATTTTTGACCTTTCAAAATGATTTTCTCAAATGGTAAATGGAGAAGCATGTTATTGGGCAAAGTGGGATTTTGCACTTCTTGCAAAATAGTGGTACTCTCATGTCCTTTCTAATGCCACATGCAGACATGTTCAGACAATCGTAGAAAAACTGTCAGCAATCATAAGTGACATAAATATATGTCATATCCAGCAATTTGGCAGTCAATTAATGGATTTTAACAATTGACTTAATATTACGCTGTAAGCACTCAAAGTGTTAAGTAAACCTGAAATATTCTAATATTCATTAGCCCACTGGTATTAATCACCTTGCACTGTTGCAATAATTTGGAATGTTTTGTTTGAATGTAGAATATTTATGGTTCTCATATTTTTTTAAGGACACCTTCTATCAGCAAATATGATTGTAAATAGGCAAAACATGCCTTATGTTTGTGGAGTGTGCTTTGCTGCTGGAATTTTATGGACTATGAAGTAAGTATACTGGTGAATTTTGCAAGCTCTCATTGTGAAAACCTAAGAAATGTGTGGGTATGTGGTAAATGCCAAAAATAGCAGTGCTCCATAAGTTGAAACAGTGCATGGTTGCATGTGTACACATTTATACTAAAGAGAATACCTACAAGAAACATGCAGTGAGTTTTAAGACAAACCCGCAACCATGGTATCTCAAGACCAGCCCACTATCCACTACACCACAGTGTCACAGGCTGAAATGTAGCAAATATGGCAATGTAAACACATGTGAATGATTATGGCAAAATAGTCTCCAAGGGTAAAATGCCATCAACGGCAAAGTAGCCACTGCCCTTATACTAAAGAGAATACCTACAAGAACCATACAGAGTTTTGAGACAGAAATTTTCACCTGTCCCAGCCAAAACAAGTTTGCTGATGAAGATTAGATCTGAAGTTCGGCAATTTATAAAAATATTACGGTTTGTTGATTTCAAACAAACTTTCAATCTGACATTTGCAATTGTTTGTTGTTTATTCAACCTGAAACTACTATTGATTTACTTTTTCCACTGATTTGAAATGTGTAAATGACTACCTGTGATCTTTTTATGAGTTGTTTTCAATGACTTAGTACTAACCAGCTTTGCCTGTTAGTTATGTGTGGTTGAAAATACATGTTCATCCAGCAGTACCAACTTTATTCAAAAAACATTTCTGAGAGCAACAACAAAAAGTTGGTAGAAGTGAGAACTCTGCCCCAATGCTTCCAATCCCCATCATTGTGCTTTAATTTAGACTGGTCTTACTCACAAACTCTGTCATGTCACTATTTCTATCTGTTTCTTCCTATCAGTACAGCAGCACAAAGGGAAAGCTGGAGATTGGGGTTGTAATTGTTTTTGTTTTATAGTTAGAGAAATTAGTTGTGGGTGGTAGGTTTATTTCTCAACTGGTGCAATCCTTCATAATGATATTTGTGACACCAATTTCCTTGGTTGCCCTTATGTGCCTTGGTCCAGGAATAAAGCAAAGGGGGCTCTACCTTCCCCCAAATTAGTTGCATTTAATCACTCACTTGACCTAATAACACACTTTCAAAAAATTATTTTCTTGATAGTTACAATTGTATATGTGATGCCTATGACTTCACACAATAATGTTGACCCACTGGCCTTGTCTTTTTCTATTGATTTACCCTTTGTAATACAGACCTTTCTACTAATAAATTAAGATCATACTTACTTACAAAAGACAAATAATTACACAAACTTTTGTGTGTTCATTCGATGAAGTGTATAATAGGGACATAAATTTAAAGTTGCAGAGGATGCTGAAGTGATTGATGTGTCTACTGGAGTTAAGTTTTAAAGTTGTAGGGCTGCTACTAACAACTTTTTTTGTATTTGGAGACCTGGTTATAAATCTTTAATCACTTGCTGCTTGTGTGTTTCCTACTATCAACATAAATGTAGGCCCAGGTGGTCAAAGTCACTCAGAGTGTTTAATTGAATTGTTTCGTGAATGCAAAAAAGTACTATTTAAGCTACAGTATTTGCAGAAATTTTATTTAATTGTGCAAAAACTACTAGATTTTGCAAAAAACTTATACTGGCAAAGGTGCTTAGACTGAAAAATACAGAAAACTGCCATGTGTAAGTATGTAAACTGCAGAAATACGAAAATTTACAGTGTTTTATAAAAGAGTGAAATCAAAAATAAAACCACCCGATTGAATAATTGAAGTAAACTATGAATTTTGCTAGGCAACGGATTAGTTAAATTTAGTTAATTGCGACTATTTGATACAGTAGGTGCCCTAATAACAAAGTGGGCAGTACAAGAATCTTTGTTGCCTTCATCATACTTGGATTTTGATTATTATTCTAGATCATGAATGTTGAATACTTTATGTCGACTCAAAGTATCATGCCACTTAGATGCTTCTGCTCATACTAATGTGTAATTTTTCATGTGCCATTTTAAGTTGTGTGTATATTTTAAAATTCATAAATTTTGCAGCACATTTAGTTTCATGCTTTTGTTTTGGGCATTTTTTGCTGGAGTGTCAGCTGCAGTATTTGCATTAAAGTGAGTAGCCTTTACTTGTAACTGGCATAGAGTATAATCTAGGAAACTTTTTTTTTATATAGCCTGTGTTATGGAATACCACCATGGCAAGCTTAAGCAGATAGTTTTGCATTTTTGCCATTTGTAATGTCTGAATTTTCTTGCTCTTGAAAAAGGTGATTTTGGTGATTTTTTCTGCTTGGCAGACTTCGACAGACAGTAATTTTTTAACAGTGATATCAAGTAATTAATGCAGAAAATGAAAACTTTGAAACCTTGAAGTCGACCTGAAGTGTTCTCCTTGCCCTATGCCACTGTTTTTGTTGTAGAGGATAAAAATGCATGCTTTACGTTTTAGACAAAATAGACCGCTTCTAGGTAATTGGCATGGCAAGTGTCACTAAAATTAGTTGTTTTTTGGTTAATATCTCCTAGTGCTGCCTTTAGTAAAGTGACCAGCTTCTGTTTTCGTGCATCATGTCTTGCGCAGTTATTAGTGTTTTCAGTGCGTTATTAAAGCTATCAGCATGCTGCTAAGTTGCAACTTGTTTGTGTATTGTTACCCTGCTTGTTTTTACAGGCCAGGATATGAGCTTCCTAATCTTTTGCCTTCAAAGTTGAGATCTATGCATCTTGTAAGTTGATATTTCTTATGCCTGTCAGCATGAAATTGTTTTCTGATGTACAATAATGGGTTGGTAAAGCAGTTGCAATTTCATAAAGAATGTCTTTAATAAAATCATAAATTCATTTTGTATTATTTGTTCATTAGAAAAAATTCCACATTCATTATCAAACGTCGATTTTTTGAAAATATGTTATGGTCTTCCTACATAATGGCATCATTCTATTGGCTGCACAGTGAGCAGAACGTCTACTTTGCAGTTAATAGACCAGGATTACCTTCTGCTGTTGAGTCATGCTAAAGACTTAAAAAGAATTGTATTCACAGCTCTTCTGCTTGATTCTCAGCACGAGAAGAATACCAGTAGTGCAAATATAGAGCCAGCAAGCTCGCTAATTTGTCCTTGGGAAAGATTGCTGAATAAGATTTTCCCATATTCATATTACAAACAGGTGGTGGTGCCGAGCAGTCTACTCGTTGCGTTGCGGTACATCAGTCTGACTGAAGTTTAGCTGACAGAGCTTGAGCTCATACGCATTCGTAGTTGATTAAACGTTCTACATTATGTTGGTTTGCTTATAAAACAGTTTTTTTTAATGTTGTGTATTGGAATTGCTTTTGCTTTGAATGATTTTAAATTGTTTTTTCACAGGATTCAACTCAGAAGAAATTAAGAAGTTCGTGCAGCGTTTGCGGCTTAGAAGATTGCAGAAGAGAAAAGTAAATGGCCTGTTAACTGCTTTAATAGAATTTCAATTCACTTGACATTTAACATTGCTCAATTATTTTGCCCGAAGGCTCATCTGGTACATTTAGTGATATTCAAATAAAATTGAAGTCTCGGTTAAATTGTGATCGTTCATAACATTACTTTTCAGCTCCCCGCCTCTGTCTTTGCACACGTGTTTATATTTTTGTTGTTTAAAGTTAAGTGTTTTAAGTACCAGGTACAATATCACAGTAAGTACGGCATAAGTTATACCGATTTGAGTTTTTAACACTAAAAACAATATTTCCTAAATTCAAACGTTCAGTGCATCTGTATAAAGGCATTCATCAACCAGGAATCAAACCTGAAGAATGTTTTTTACCATTTTTTGCCAAATATGAGCATTTACAGATGCATATTGAGTTAAAAGCTCTGTTTTTCTATGATTTCAAAATTGCAATTCATCCAAAACGTCAGTGCAGCGGCTGCGGTCGGCTGGACAAATTTTAGTCATCAATCGAATTTAATATCGAATGAGTACATTGATGTATTGCGTAATGCTAAAAGTAAGACCAAGTAAGGGTGTTTCTTAGAAGCAAAAACATTTTCCGCTGCGTAATCCTTCAAAATATCGACAAATTAAGGACGATGTGCAAGCCTTGTCTATATGCCTACACCTGTGTCGGAGAGCATTCTGGCTGTTCGCAATTTTAAACTGAAATCGTCTGTAATCTGCAACATAGACTTTTGTTGTTATTAGCTCGGTTTTATTTATTACGGTAACTCAGGTCCCAATGCGCCTGCACAAGCTACGTTCAAGCCGTTTTTAATTGTTTCTGAAAGGAAATCCGAGTGAAAGTGGTTTTAATTTTAGCGGCCGAAGCTGGCTTTAGGAAAGTAAATAAAATTAAATAACAAGAGCAAAGCTAAGATATTGAGAAAGTGAACCACAGTGCAGACATGGTCTTTAAAAGTGTTTAGTAGTATAGTAGTAGCTTGCAAGTGAAGTTTGATCGACAGTGACGTAAATCACCTTTGTGTCAGCATGTTATCCCGCCTTTTATTTGTTTGTCCTTCCTCTCTGTGGCTGTGCCACTCATTGTCACAAGTAAATTTATTAATCTCACGAACTATTAGCGTTTCTTTGTTTGCTCATCGGCACTTCTATACTGGAATGTCGCTCAACTATCAGGTGACACCCAATCCATGAATTTGACAACTGCCTTGCAAATCAATTTTCAGATCATTGATTTCAATTTCATTTAATGCTCATATTTGCTTTGCCTTCTAAGCCCATACTGGTGCCAGTAGGTGTAAAGGTAGGTTGCACAACCTGCGGCGTCCGTGAGGTAAAGGTTGTGCGATCATGCAGATATTTCTTAGATTTGGGTTAAAGTTGATATCAAGAAAAGGTCATTATAAGAAGTACTTTTTGCAACTTTTTTTACAGTTTTGGGCAAATTATTATTAAGTATTGGATACCTATGTATTAAAATGTGTTAAGCTCTTTGCAGAAACTTTATGCTGCAATTTTTTAAAAATTCAACTTGTATCAAGTTTTGTGCAGCGATCCAGCAAAAATGCTATATTGTAAGTGGACATCCGAACTTTATCTTTTTTTTAGGTCAACTATTTACAAGCGAGAATTTTCTCTATTTTTCTCCCCAAACAAGCATGAAAACCCTTTTTCTGGAGATCGATTATTAAAAAGCGATTGTTTTGTTCGTTTTGTTCAATCAGTATCTTTCTATTCGTTCATTTTCCAGTCAAACACTAAAATAAATTTGAAATGATATAAGAATCGTTTGGGTTATTTTTACCGAAAGCAAATTCTGAACCACAAAAAGTAGTGGAAGATGGCATTAATTTTTGGTATAAAATACTGAATAACTGTTTAACCTCTAATAGCTAGCTCTCTCTGATAACTGTTGCTGTCAAACGTCGAACAGATTGGCCAAATTGCTCCGAAAATGATACGGTGGAGCGTGGTTTTTGATCTTCTTTCTCGCTTACAAGCACCGTCAAGAAACCGCTTGTTGCCAGCAACTTCAGATAGACTTGCCCGATTATGTTTTTACTCCACTTCATAATCGATACAATTACGATAAAGCTAATGTACCATTACCATGACTACGAAGTGTCTGTCGCAAGCGACATAGTGTCGTAGCATCTGGACCAATAGTTGACTGCGCAGAACAGTTTTGAGATCGAATTGTCTTCCGGGATTTCGGTATTTCACTGTACCAAAATTTTGCCAATAAAAAAGCATGGCTCTATTACTGTGTTTTGACATCCATGTGACTAAATGCTAATTTCTCACGTTTTTACTGCAACAAAATGTTGCTCAAATCATCTTTTACCGGAGAGTAAAGTCTTAATTTTTACATGATATGAGAAATATTGCATTCAGGAAGTAATCTCGAAAAAAGTCTTTACCTTTGCCCAAAGGGGTAAACCTAAATTCGAACGCGAGTTTTACTGAAAAGCAGAAAGTTTTGCATTTACAAAATTAATCTCCATAATAAGGTCTTCATGTGCGCACAAAAAGAAAAAAGACTCAATTTGTCTCACTCTGACGTAAATGAAATAAAAGTTAGTAACGCGGTCTCCGATAGCAGAAAGATAGTGCACTTCTGGTATAGAGTTGTGTTCAAAAAGTTATCATAAAATACATGTAGATGTCGGTTTGATGGTCGCATTGTCCTGAAATTCTGAGCGCACCGATATGAGACAAATTAATGTAGCTAATTTAAGAGAGCAAGTAGACTGAGGGACATGACTTTAATAATGGGCATTTTTTTGAATATGCGAAATCAAACAAAAATTCGTTATCGCACCTTTATTTTTATCTTGACCATGTTTTCATTTATTAGTCAAAAAACGGGCAGCCGATTCCGAAGTCGGGTTAGACCGAACCAATGAAAAGAAAGGTTCTGTAAAGTTTCGAAAAGAAAGGTTCTGTAAAGTTCGCGTGGCGCGAAAAATTCTTTGTTTCTCTGTTTAGTTTTATGCGCGGAGCGAGCCTAATGGAAACCAGTCTTAAGTGCGTGGAAAGAGATGATTTTAAAGAAATAATTTTTTTCAATCTTTTTTAATAACCTTGACTTCAACATCTATACATTACTCCATAATTGTTTTACGTTGTATTTTTTAACATTAGGCTGGACAATGCCTTTGAAGCGTTACAGCCTTGGTTTGGAATTAAAGTGAATGAAAAAGTTGATAAAGCCATCAGTGAGGTTAGTGTTTTGCGCTCTTTCACCAGCTAATGAGGTACATGTAGAACTGAGATGGATCACTTCGATGTAGATGGAATTCATGCAACTTTGGTTTGGCTGAAACGGCTTTGCGGTAGCTGATGTCTGTTATTGCTTACGTTATCAGGATTTGCCTCTACACCGAGATTGATCTTGGTTCTAAATGTAGCCTCGTTTCCTGATGTTTTGTTTGAAGGTCGAGATATGATGTTACCAGTTACATAGCGGTCTGACTGCTAATTAAGCAATATTTCATTAAATGCTGCAGTTTGCTTTTGCATTGGTGATTCGTTAGATGGAGAGTGGAACGTGGTCATAGTACATTACCAAAGTGGTTTCAGCGAATCTGGATCTAGTCGAAGGTTTTGACCTACCCAATACTAAACAATAACAGCTGAAGGACACCAGCTGCGTGTATACATCCTTAACATAATTAGATGCAGGCGACCATTCAGCTTTAAATTTTATTTCGAAAAATACTTTTCGGCTATCTTGAATATCCATCTTCAGTTTCTCATTGGAATAGAAGGAACTGAAGATGGCTACTTGAGATAGCCGAAACATATTTTCTGTAAAAAAAAAAAAATTAAACGTGATGGATTGCCTTTATTTAATCATGCAAAGAATGCAGAGTGGAATTAACGTTTAGTTTTTCTAAATTACAAGTTTCACCCTCAAAAACAGGTATTAGGTAAACGCTAGGGTTTTTGTCTATTATTTCTGTGTTGTTGCAAAGCCACTATTCGATTGTTTAAATATTGATTGAAGATCTGTTGTTTTTTTCAGTTTTTCGAACTACTGCTGCAGAAATACGTGTGGAACTGGTACGAGTAAGTAGTGCTGTTTAGTTAAAATTGATCAAGTTCGCCAATTCGCACTCATCAGCAATTTGAAGAACCGAGATGAAGATTTTTAATTTGCTTAAACTTGGATGCTAAGCGTTTTACTGTCAGTAATAAAAAAAATTGTAACAGTAGGTGCTTTATTTCGGCAGTTGTGACTTTTGATGTCTTTTAAAAATTTTTCTTACTAGATTTTATCATTCCTCTCTAAATTATTACGAACTGCCTAACTCACCAACTTGACTAACCTTACTTCTGCCTACCTATTCCTCGCGCTCATGCAGTAGTATTGAAAACATTGCTTTAACAATTGTTGTGTCATTTTGTACAGAAATCTAAGCAGCAATGAAGACTTCGTGATTGAGTTGAAAATCGCTCTTCGTCACTTCATTGCGGTTTTTTATCGACGTATCAACAGAGTTAGTTCACGTGTTTTGTAGTACTCTACCAATCATGGTTTGTAAGAATTTCTTTGATAAATGGCCCCTAGTTCACTACCAACGTTAGTGTAGTGTGCTTATTTTCCATGGAAAGGGTTCTTTACAACAATTTTTTTGCATTCATGTTTTGTTTCTGGAAGAGGTGCAATGTGCCGCTGTTCTCTGCAACTCCGTATTTGGTGTGAACACAAATTTGTTTTGTAATATGATAGACGTCTTTCCATGACCCGAGGCCAAAATATTTGCTATTCTTCATTAGATCATGCAGTCAAATGTCGTTGAGCATATATCGTTAAACAGACATTAAAATATTCCAGTGTGATAAACATGCAAACAAAATAGCTTTGCGTTTAATATGTAACGGCTCTTACAATACAATGTTTTTTTTATAGATTGATTTAGCGGAGGTGATAATCGACAAGTTACTGCATGTAGCAGTGATTCATCTTCATGTTTGCCTATCAGCGATGAAAGCAGGTCAGCTGTATGCTATGTGCGTAAAGTTGTAAGTTTGTAGGTTGGTCAGTTTCCACTGAAAACCTCTACAAAAGTGCGTTTACCATTTCGCCACCGTGGGAAATGCACCGAACGTAATTCGAGCAGTAAAACTAACAGGATATACGCCATCGCATGTGCTTTACCTGACAAAAATAGTGGAGCAGTTTACCCAACATTTGTCAACAGGCGGCTATTGAACTGTGGCTTACCAATGACGGTCCGTCTTGTTAGTAGTTGGCTACCAACCTGCAATTTGTATTCAGAACTGCAGTGATCCTGGAAAACTGTTTGCTTATGCATATAGCGCTAGTAGGAACCAGCTTTTACTCTAAAAGAAGCAATAATGTACACTGCGTATGCACCTATTTTCTTAATTTTTTAGGTTGCAATAGTGAAGATGAAATTCTAATGTGGTATGGACCGAAGTTGCACAAAGCATTGAAAAGTCGAAGATCTGAACTGAATTACATTCGTGCTTTGTGTGAATGTTTGTTTCCATACGTTTGTCCACCATCTCTGATAGAAAGCAGGTAGTTAATGAATAATGATATACTGGAGCTACCGCTTTAAAGATCTATGTACGGGGTAGTGTACCCTGGGAAGGAGTGTACAGTGTGGGGGAGTGCAACTTTTTTTAATTCATTAAATTTGACATGTTTTGTTTTATTCTTACTGCTGTATTCGTTACAAAACTTTTACTTGGACCAACGCTCTCGTCTTGTATTTGACATTTCAAAGTTGTTATCCACAAAGCACCTATAAAGAACTATTTTGCGATTGCTATCGATCATCATTAATCTTTGATCTCATTTGCTTCACATGTGGAAAAGTTCGTTGTGAAATAATGTCCATCAAAGCTTAAGATGGGTTTGACGGATGCACAGTTATTACTGATGCTACTTTAGGGTCGTTGGTCAGATGATATTTATTTCTAGACTTCATCCATATTAGCATTTACTCAGAAAGTGGTCATCCTGCGTGTGTCTTCGTGCTTTCTGCTATGAGTGGACCAGGGGTGTGCAGCTCATTTTCAAGGTGGCCAGTTTCACAACTGTGGAGATTACGCCGGCCAGTTGATAGTTTTGAAGTGAACATTGGCCTGAGACTAAATTGCATGTGGGGCTGACAGACAGAAGACTTTTATGGAGATCATCGTTTTCACGGCTACCCTTGCCAATTGCTGTCACGAAACAAACTGAACTCCAGCCGGAACTGTCTACTCTCTCCTGTTCTATCAGGCTACAATGGGTCCCCGGACACTCGTTTCTACCGGGGAACGACACAGCTGATGAGCTTGCCAGACGGGGAGCGCTGCTTGCGCCTTCCGCAATCCCTTGTAGCCTCTCTCCCCTTACCTCTCGTATCCACTCTCGTCTTTTTTCGGACTGGAGGCGTACTGTCTCATCGAAGTATCTTGACACACAGGTTCCCTCAATTTCCACTGAGGAACTTGTGCTCCCTCGTCATGCTCGCTGTGTCCTCTCTCGTCTACGCTGCAATGGACACAGCCTTCTTTTAGGTTCCTATCTCTCTACGATTGGCAGAATCGAGAATTCTTCTTGCAGCGCCTGCGGACACTCGTCCCAGGACATCTTTCATCTCATTCTGCACTGTCCAGCTACGGACTCTTTGCGCCGCTCACTCTTTGGCGACTCTCTGTCTCTTTACGACCTCTGGTCCAGACCCTGGGGAGTTGCCCGGCTTCTGGGGCTCCATGATCTTCCGCCATGCCCCCATCCCTCGGAAGGGGTCGGGTAATCAACAACAACAACAATCAAACTGAAAAAAGAGCCTTCTGCTTGGTTTGGGTGATAAAGAAGTTCACTCTCTACAGGTAGGCCTTCATCCCATCCTTCCGCGTGCCGCGAAATTTCACATCGCTCGCTGCAGGTTGCACACCTCTGAAGTAACTCGTATTCAAATAATTTAGTAGGGTCAGCGTCACTTGACCGACAAAATTCGTGGAATTCCCTCAAACCGGCAGTTGGCCGACAGCAAGGGAAATTTTCCAAAACAGTCGGTTGTTCGACAACACCGGTCAGCTGTCATAAATTATATCAAATCATAAAATCAACACAATGATCTGTTTTTGTACCAGTTCTTTTTGAACTTCCTAACAAGCAACACCTTGTAGCAAATTTATTTAATATAACTATTATCATAGCTTCATACCTATGCTATACCAGCCCAAAACTCTGAAGTTCTCTATGGCTTCATGCACTACAGAGGGAAAACTTACAAAAGAAGCAGGAAGCAAGGGAGGACATTTTTGACAGCTGGTCAGCAGCAACTTTTGCAAATAGAGTTCAAAAATAACCTTGTTTATTTTATGGATGTGACAGCTGCAGCTTTTGTGTCGGTCAAGTGGTGTTTTTGGATAATTCATTTTATCGATCAAGTGACGTTTTTGCGTAATTCACTTTTGTCGGTCAAATGGCGCTTCCCCTTTAGTAGTGGCACATGACATTGTGAAACAGGCTGTTTTGCTGAAGGCAATATCTTGCCCACGATCTCATTAAGAACTAAGATATATCGCAAAAAACTTTGTGTTTGTGTCTTATATCACGGTAGACAAAATTTAAGCAGAACGCCATTGCATATTTCATGTCTTTTGTTGCAGCGTGGGAAAGGTATTTTTGAGAGAGCTGCTATCATCGAACGTCATCTTGTATGGCATTGATACAATCGACGATCCTGTAAGTGTTACATAAGTGAAAATAATTAATACAGCAGCGTAACGTGAGTTCAAAATCGTTCTGTTTCCGCTTTTCTGTTGGCAATTCACGTCTCTAAAATCTAAATGAAACGCTCTAACAAGATGACACCTAAACTCACAATGCACTAGTTTTATATCTTATGCTATTGAAACAATTTTTTTCAAAAGCGGAGAGTTTTTCTTTTTTAAGATTTTACTAACTATAATTTTATTATGCCTAACCTCAAAAAAAAGCGCTTGAACGTTGAAATACACTTTCAGATGTTAATTTAATTTTGAGTAATGTTAATTTTCTTGCGGGATCGAGGTGCATTTGGGTTTCTTTTTTCGGTCTCATTGTCTAGATTACGGACGTCCAACCTTTTTCCTAATGAGCCAAATTCGAATTTTAGTATTTTGTTGGCCAAAAATCGCTTAAACGTAAACTTTTGTTAAAAAGAAATTTTCGTGTCAGCGTTTAGAACCAAGGGCATCACCAAAAAAAAAGGTCCTGTAGGTGAAAATCAGTTAAAATGTTGCTTCGACAAAATCAAGGGCCCAAAAAAGGTCTTCATCTTTTCGGTTTAACAATTAAACCTTCCAGTATTTTCAAGCTAACTTGTGGGTACAATTTAACAATGCAATGGGCCGCTGGTTGAATACTCCTAGTCTGTACCATCAAGTGTAATTCTCGCAGTGTGTGCTTGCATGCTTTAATTTCTCTTAAATTAGTGGACGTACAAACATGAAACTCGGAGCGATCGATCTCCAGGGTAAGTGTCTTAAGGAAATTGATTACCTCATGTTGACGTCATAATTTACGATAAAATTTTTAAAAGGCGCCTTTCGTGACGGAGGAAAACGGTTTTTTGCTTTAACCAAACCCACCCTCCGACTTACCATCTCCCACAAATTTTACTATCTGGGAAATTAGGATGACGTTGTAATCAACGATTGATGGTAAAATTTGTATTGTTGATTTTCTCAAAATATATTGACCGCGCAAACGCGGTTGAAAGTTTTTCAGAGATGTTAAAAAGATGCTTCAAAAAAGTGATTTTCTTACAATTAAAGCTTTATCGACGATGGAGGGAGCGATCGAGCGTTTTTTAAGCATGCTTTTTTTTTCTCGAACGTTTCAGAAAACCTTTTTTTCAGGGCGCTCCAAAAAAAGGTGTAACTATCGTACATACTCGTCGATTGGTTGCGCCTTTTTTATCAATATTTTCTTCAAACAAATAGCGGTGCGAACTAACCACTCGACGTACCTGTAAAATTGGCATTAGCTTTTCAGTAACTGTCATTGCGGTAACCCGTAGATCCAAGTACCAGAATGCGTACGTCAAGCATCGGAAAGCTATCCTGTGCACAAGTCATGTATGAAACGATCCTACTGATTGACAGCTTTGTACTGATCTGATGCTGTTAGAAATATATACATTTATTAAAATAAAATTGCTTAATATTTCCATTTCCGATCCTCGTACATTTAACACTGTTTATATCGAGAATTACAGCCTTGCCCTATATCATGTATGAAGCATACCTATTTGGATGTACTTTTTATATATTTATATTTGATTTTATCAATGGCAATTTGATTCCCCAGATTTATGTGCGACCTATCTGCGAGACAAACTCAAGTACCCTTTTCATTTGCCTCAAACTAAGGGTGCGACCAATCTACGAGTATGTACGGTACTTTGGTTAATCGTTGGTAATAGAAGTCTTAACACGCGAGATGCACAAAGTTGAAAAGATTGGGTTAAAGTAGAACAAGCTTCTTGTAGCTCACATGTTCGATATGAGCCCCGTTTCAGTTGAGGCATGCTTTCACACGAGTGCAGAAATTCTGGCCGACTTTTCCATGTCTCAGTGGTAAATTCATCGGCATAATCTGCCACATTGTGCTTTAGATCAGCCAGTGTTTGAGATTTGTTGGAGTAGACCTCCTTTGCTGCTTACCAGAACCAGTAATCAAGTGCATTTAAGTCAGGGCTGTGGGAAACCCACGCTTCACCTTTGCTGAGTCTGATGAAACGATTCCGGAAGAGTCCTCTGACACGATCCAATGATGCGTGGGCTGTATGAGTTCTTGCGCCATCTTGCATGAACCAAGCAAGCCCCAACTGTCCTTGGGTTAGCTTCTGAGTCAGGTCACCGTGAAACTGGTCAAGAATGGCGATATAGCGCTCATTGTTGATGACAATAGTGCGCTCATTTTCCTCGAAGCTGTAAGGTTCCAACAGATCGTGCTTTGTATTGAACGCCACGAATGCAGTGACCTTCAGACCTTTGAGGCGCTTCTCACTGATTTCTTCTGGCTTTTCTTCTTCCTAAAACACATTGTTGTGGTTATTAACAGCCCTATCAAGATGATAGTGCGCTTCAGCAATAAACCAAATGTAATTGAGCCAGCCGGGAGTTTGCTCGAGTAGCACATCTCGATTGCCTTTTCGTTTGTCCTGTTGCTGCAGCACACGGTTAGTTGAAATTCTGGAAACAACTTCAGGTCCTTCCTGATGACTCTCAAAAGTGTAGTTGGGGACAGAGCCACCTCTTGAGCTCGGAGCTGGTAAAATTTCTTCGAACTGTTTACGACTGACTCACGGACTTGCTCCCGCTTCTCTAGAGTGATGATCGATCGCCGGCCACTTCTTTCCTTGTGGACGTGATGCAGGGTTTTCTCCTTTTCAAATGCTGCACAATCTGTATTTTGATATTTGCAAGTGCTAGAGTTATATTTGTAGTCCTGGTGTGTGTTAAACTTAAGGCGTACTTCTGCGGGTGACTTTGTTTCATATCAGTGTTGGACGATTTTACACTTTTGCTCTAGCGTGTACATTTTGCACATAGTGCTAAAACGTAGTACTGTAATACTTGTATACAATCTGAAAAACCAGAAAAACAAAGAGATGTAAAAAAGTTCTACCTAGTTGACTATGTAACCTGAAAAGTAAAAGCCCCCCCCCCCCCCCAACAAGACTCATTACAGCCGATCAAAGTAGTTGCATCGTTTTTGGAGCACTCTAATCAAAGCCGATCAAAGTAGTTGGATCTTTATTAGAGCACTCTAATTACAGTCGATCAAAGCAGTTGCATCTCTATTGGAGTAGTCTAGTTACAGTCGATCAACGTAGTTGCATCTTTTGTTGGAGCACTCTAATTACAGTCGATCAAAGTAGTTGCATCTTATTTTGAAGCACTCTAATCAAAGCCGATCAAAGTAGTTGGATCTTTTGTTGGAGCACTCTAATTACAATCGATCAAAGTAGTTGGATCTTTTGTTGGAGCACTAATTACAATCGATCAAAGTAGTTGCATCTTATTTTGGGGCACTCTAATTACAGTCGATCAAAGTAGTTGGATCTTTTGTTGGAGCACTGCAATTACAGTCGATCAAAGTAGTTGGATCTTTTGTTGGAGCACTCTAATTACAATCGATCAAAGTGGTTGCATCTTATTTTGGAGCACTCTAATTACAGTCGATCAAAGTAGTTGGATCTTTTGTTGGAGCACTCTAATTACAACCGATCAAAGTAGTTGCATCTTTTATTGGAGCACTCTAATTACAGTCGATCAAAGCAGTTGCATCTTATTTTGGAGCACTTTAATTACAGCCGATCAAAGTAGTTGCATCTTTATTGGAGCACTCTAATTACAGCCGATCAAAGTAGTTGCATCTTTATTGGAGCACTGCAATTACAGCCGATCAAAGTAGTTGCATCTTTATTGGAGCACTGCAATTACAGTCGATCAAAGTAGTTGGATCTTTTGTTGGAGCACTCTAATTACAATCGATCAAAGTAGTTGGATCTTTTGTTGGAGCACTGCAATTACAGTCGATCAAAGTAGTTGGATCTTTTGTTGGAGCACTCTAATTACAGTCGATCAAAGTAGTTGGATCTTTTGTTGGAGCACTCTAATTACAGTCGATCAAAGTAGTTGGATCTTTTGTTGGAGCACTCTAATTACAGTAGATCAAAGTGGTTGGATCTTATTTTGGAGCACTCTAATTACAGTCGATCAAAGTAGTTGGATCTTTATTGGAGCACTCTAATTACAGTCGATCAAAGTAGTTGCATCTTTTATTGGAGCACTCTAATTACAGTCGATCAAAGCAGTTGCATCTTATTTTGGAGCACTCTAATTACAATCGATCAAAGTAGTTGGATCTTTATTGGAGCACTCTAATTACAGCCGATCAAAGTAGTTGGATCTTTTGTTGGAGCACTCTAATTACAACCGATCAAAGTAGTTGCATCTTTATTGGAGCACTGCAATTACAGTCGATCAAAGTAGTTGGATCTTTTGTTGGAGCACTCTAATTACAATCGATCAAAGTAGTTGGATCTTTTGTTGGAGCACTCTAATTACAGTCGATCAAAGTAGTTGGATCTTTTGTTGGAGCACTCTAATTACAGTCGATCAAAGTAGTTGGATCTTTTGTTGGAGCACTCTAATTACAATCGATCAAAGTGGTTGCATCTTATTTTGGAGCACTCTAATTACAGTCGATCAAAGTAGTTGGATCTTTTATTGGAGCACTCTAATTACAGCCGATCAAAGTAGTTGCATCTTTTGTTGGAGCACTCTAATTACAATCGATCAAAGTAGTTGCATCTTTATTGGAGCACTCTAATTACAGCCGATCAAAGTAGTTGCATCTTTATTGGAGCACTGCAATTACAGCCGATCAAAGTAGTTGCATCTTTATTGGAGCACTGCAATTACAGTCGATCAAAGTAGTTGGATCTTTTGTTGGAGCACTCTAATTACAATCGATCAAAGTAGTTGGATCTTTTGTTGGAGCATTGCAATTACAGTCGATCAAAGTAGTTGGATCTTTTGTTGGAGCACTCTAATTACAGTCGATCAAAGTAGTTGGATCTTTTGTTGGAGCACTCTAATTACAATCGATCAAAGTAGTTGGATCTTTTGTTGGAGCACTCTAATTACAGTCGATCAAAGTAGTTGGATCTTTTGTTGGAGCACTCTAATTACAGTCGATCAAAGTAGTTGGATCTTTTGTTGGAGCACTCTAATTACAGTCGATCAAAGCAGTTGCATCTTATTTTGGAGCACTCTAATTACAGTCGATCAAAGTAGTTGCATCTTTATTGGAGCACTGCAATTACAGTCGATCAAAGTAGTTGGATCTTTTGTTGGAGCACTCTAATTACAATCGATCAAAGTAGTTGGATCTTTTGTTGGAGCACTGCAATTACAGTCGATCAAAGTAGTTGGATCTTTTGTTGGAGCACTCTAATTACAGTCGATCAAAGTAGTTGGATCTTTTGTTGGAGCACTCTAATTACAATCGATCAAAGTGGTTGCATCTTATTTTGGAGCACTCTAATTACAGTCGATCAAAGTAGTTGGATCTTTTGTTGGAGCACTCTAATTACAGCCGATCAAAGTAGTTGCATCTTTTATTGGAGCACTCTAATTACAGTCGATCAAAGCAGTTGCATCTTATTTTGGAGCACTCTAATTACAATCGATCAAAGTAGTTGCATCTTTATTGGAGCACTCTAATTACAGCCGATCAAAGTAGTTGCATCTTTATTGGAGCACTGCAATTACAGCCGATCAAAGTAGTTGCATCTTTATTGGAGCACTGCAATTACAGTCGATCAAAGTAGTTGGATCTTTTGTTGGAGCACTCTAATTACAATCGATCAAAGTAGTTGGATCTTTTGTTGGAGCATTGCAATTACAGTCGATCAAAGTAGTTGGATCTTTTGTTGGAGCACTCTAATTACAGTCGATCAAAGTAGTTGGATCTTTTGTTGGAGCACTCTAATTACAATCGATCAAAGTGGTTGGATCTTATTTTGGAGCACTCTAATTACAGTCGATCAAAGTAGTTGGATCTTTTGTTGGAGCACTCTAATTACAGTCGATCAAAGTAGTTGGATCTTTTGTTGGAGCACTCTAATTACAGTCGATCAAAGCAGTTGCATCTTATTTTGGAGCACTCTAATTACAGTCGATCAAAGTAGTTGCATCTTTATTGGAGCACTGCAATTACAGTCGATCAAAGTAGTTGGATCTTTTGTTGGAGCACTCTAATTACAATCGATCAAAGTAGTTGGATCTTTTGTTGGAGCACTGCAATTACAGTCGATCAAAGTAGTTGGATCTTTATTGGAGCACTGCAATTACAGCCGATCAAAGTAGTTGCATCTTTATTGGAGCACTCTAATTACAATCGATCAAAGTAGTTGCATCTTTATTGGAGCACTCTAATTACAGCCGATCAAAGTAGTTGGATCTTTATTGGAGCACTGCAATTACAGCCGATCAAAGTAGTTGCATCTTTATTGGAGCACTGCAATTACAGTCGATCAAAGTAGTTGGATCTTTTGTTGGAGCACTTTAATTACAATCGATCAAAGTAGTTGGATCTTTTGTTGGAGCATTGCAATTACAGTCGATCAAAGTAGTTGGATCTTTTGTTGGAGCACTCTAATTACAGTCGATCAAAGTAGTTGGATCTTTTGTTGGAGCACTCTAATTACAATCGATCAAAGTGGTTGGATCTTATTTTGGAGCACTCTAATTACAGTCGATCAAAGTAGTTGGATCTTTTGTTGGAGCACTGCAATTACAGTCGATCAAAGTAGTTGGATCTTTTGTTGGAGCACTCTAATTACAGTCGATCAAAGCAGTTGCATCTTATTTTGGAGCACTCTAATTACAGTCGATCAAAGTAGTTGCATCTTTATTGGAGCACTGCAATTACAGTCGATCAAAGTAGTTGGATCTTTTGTTGGAGCACTCTAATTACAATCGATCAAAGTAGTTTGATCTTTTGTTGGAGCACTGCAATTACAGTCGATCAAAGTAGTTGGATCTTTTGTTGGAGCACTCTAATTACAGTCGATCAAAGTAGTTGGATCTTTTGTTGGAGCACTGCAATTACAATCGATCAAAGTGGTTGCATCTTTTTTGGAGCACTCTAATTACAGTCGATCAAAGTAGTTGGATCTTTTGTTGGAGCACTCTAATTACAGCCGATCAAAGTAGTTGCATCTTTTATTGGAGCACTCTAATTACAGTCGATCAAAGCAGTTGCATCTTATTTTGGAGCACTCTAATTACAATCGATCAAAGTAGTTGCATCTTTATTGGAGCACTCTAATTACAGTCGATCAAAGTAGTTGCATCTTTATTGGAGCACTGCAATTACAGCCGATCAAAGTAGTTGCATCTTTATTGGAGCACTGCAATTACAGTCGATCAAAGTAGTTGGATCTTTTGTTGGAGCACTCTAATTACAATCGATCAAAGTAGTTGGATCTTTTGTTGGAGCATTGCAATTACAGTCGATCAAAGTAGTTGGATCTTTTGTTGGAGCACTCTAATTACAGTCGATCAAAGTAGTTGGATCTTTTGTTGGAGCACTCTAATTACAATCGATCAAAGCAGTTGGATCTTATTTTGGAGCACTCTAATTACAGTCGATCAAAGTAGTTGGATCTTTTGTTGGAGCACTCTAATTACAGTCGATCAAAGTAGTTGGATCTTTTGTTGGAGCACTCTAATTACAGTCGATCAAAGCAGTTGCATCTTATTTTGGAGCACTCTAATTACAATCGATCAAAGTAGTTGCATCTTTATTGGAGCACTGCAATTACAGTCGATCAAAGTAGTTGGATCTTTTGTTGGAGCACTCTAATTACAATCGATCAAAGTAGTTGGATCTTTTGTTGGAGCACTGCAATTACAGTCGATCAAAGTAGTTGGATCTTTTGTTGGAGCACTCTAATTACAGTCGATCAAAGTAGTTGGATCTTTTGTTGGAGCACTCTAATTACAATCGATCAAAGTGGTTGGATCTTTTGTTGGAGCACTCTAATTACAGTCGATCAAAGTAGTTGGATCTTTTGTTGGAGCACTCTAATTACAGTCGATCAAAGTAGTTGGATCTTTTGTTGGAGCACTCTAATTACAGTAGATCAAAGTGGTTGCATCTTATTTTGGAGCACTCTAATTACAGTCGATCAAAGTAGTTGCATCTTTATTCGAGCACTCTAATTACAGCCGATCAAAGTAGTTGCATCTTTTATTGGAGCACTGCAATTACAGCCGATCAAAGTAGTTGCATCTTATTTTGGAGCACTGCAATTACAGTCGATCAAAGTAGTTGGATCTTTTGTTGGAGCACTCTAATTACAATCGATCAAAGTAGTTGGATCTTTTGTTGGAGCACTCGAATAATGCAGTGGCAAGTATGATAACTAAACGGTAGGTGGATTCCACGTTCCATTACTTTCGTTGTATAATCATGTTACACGTCCAGTAATCTCAATCCCTAACACGTTTTTATCACGCGTAGCAAAGTGGAACAAAAGGCAGAGTTTTCCTGCGATATCTCGTTGGATTTAGAACAACTCATCCTCTATGGCAGGGGTGTCAAACTCGCGGCCCTCGGAGCCTTTCAATGCGGCCCGCGAGACGATTCTAAAATTGCTAATGAATTTCGGCAGTATTGCAACGGATCCAATAAACGTTTGAACCCCTGATCACAGGGCGAACTTGAGAGGTACAGATTTTTTTCTATCGGAGATAATTTTACTTGGTGCAACAACAGAACGCTATTTGTTGCCCTAATGAGGGCAATAGTGCGGAGATGCTTTAAAGGTGATGACCTTATTTTTTTTCTTTTTTGAGATCGATCTTACTTTGGGCTACATTACAGAGATTGTTGCTCAGAACGGTGGTGATCTCCAAATCGAAAACTTTATGCGGCCCTTGGTATGATTGCTCATATGTACAATGTGGCCCCCAGAAGCCCACGAGTTTGATACCCCTGCTCTATGGCAAGGATGTGCGACGTTTTTGCTGGCGAGCCAATTTTGAACATCTTGAAGATATCGCAGGTCTGTCAGAGGTCGTAGTCCATGTTGTTTTTACCCACAAATCAGATTCAAAGCAGTGGCTGGTCACAGTTTCCACCCAAAAGCATGAAGACTTTTTAAGATCAATAATTTCAAAGCAACAAATACGCCAATTTTTACGTTTAGGGATATTTTCTTTTGGAGATCGTTTTTTGCAAGATCAAATTGATTGGTTCGTCATTCAAGGCCACAAAATTTCACATACGGGCCTCAGGTTGTATACCCCTGCTTTATAGCTTAAAAACCCGGTTGATAAGTTATCCACTTAAGCCACAACCAAGCCTATTTTAACTACTGAAATGTGGATGTTGGACTCTGAGCTCCGGGTCACTTCAATCTCCCCTGGATGCGTTTATGCTGGGAGCAAGTTACCTACGCGCAGCCAGAGACTAAGCATCATTACTAGGCCTGCAGCTACGAAAATGTTGTAACAGATGGCCTGCTACTTCATGGCGTGATTCCTGTAAATACCTCACTCACTTCAGGATCCTTCCACGAATTTTCAACCCTTTTGCATTTAGTCAAATGAATGCAAGGAAGTTCGTAAACTTATATGCTGTTAGTAACTAAGCACTGTCTTAATTTTTCAGTTGGGACGTCGGTGTTGTATCCTTAATTTATCAGTAAAGACGTCGATATTTTGGGCATACACGGTCATTATTTATCGGTAGAAACGTCGGTAAAATGGGTATAGTTTGATCCAAAGATTCGAAATTGAAGCAAATTAGTCGAAAAAAGTAATTCAGTATGTCTACACCGCTGTGTGAAATTGAAGTTACCACCTATACAATCGTACCTATAGAGGGAAATTTTTCTTGAAAATATGTTATTATCCATCGGTTGTTCTGATGCAAAAGGTATAACAGGAACGGAACGAGAAACTTTGACGCATGATAATCAGGAAGTGAACGTCTTTTTTGGAGATTTTTTTAAACAAAATTCGTTTTCGAGACGTACAAACAAATAAGTTGTGAAAGCCAAGACTGAAAAAGGCTGGTGGGATGGATGCATCCCCCTGTATCTGCCAGTTAGTCTGCTCTTTTTTCTCTAGTGCGGGACCAAAGGTGGGTTGCACCAAGCCGTGAAATAACCCTACTACCGAAAAACTTATTTCTAAATCAAATAACCCCTATCTTTATTTGAAGTAACGGATAGAATATGTAAAATGATAGAGGAATTATGTATAAGTTCAGTGTTAATTGAAAGTACCAGTACAACGATCGAAATTTTGGGACATAGGGACAATGGCCCTGCTTGTACCAATTTATCTTTGCTACTCTTAAAATATTGCTTGGGTGAAGCCGGCTAAACCGATATTTTTATCTCGACATAACTGATTAGTAGCCCTGCCCGGCGACCTCAGCAGAGCAGGCTAGGGCTCAATATAATCATATTTGCAGCCTTTTGGTTAGTAAATAAAAAAAATTATATTTATACTTTCATGTATTACTTAAGAAATGTTTTTAGGACAAAGTCAACTTGCTCTTGCTCCTGTTTTTTGACAAGACTCCGGTTAGTATTATGTTGATTTAAGACACTGTGATTAGAAAATTATAGGCGAAGATATGGAAATTGTAAACCTTGCACCTAATTGGCAAAGCAACATACGGGCGTAAGGGGCATTAACAATTTATTAAATTTTTTGGCATACTCATTTTAATAAATTGTTAATGCCCCTTACGCCCGTATGCTGCTTTGCCAATTGGGTGCAAGGTTTACACTGTGATTACTTTGCAAGTGGTAGGAAAAGTTTATTGGCGGTGCGTTCCAGTTTATTCTTAACACTTGAAGGATCCACGACGACGGAGGTAGCTAGCCTGACTGGCGGTTAGTTTCCTTACCTTTGATCTTTCATTATCTAAAGCTAGTTGCAACCAATCAGCTTATTTATCCGCAATATACTAATATATTGTTAGATTTTAAGTCACAATCCCTTCATCAGTTCCACAAATAAAACAAATAACGTTATTGGTGGTGAAGAATTTTACTTGGCTTTAAGAAACGCTTTTTGTGACTCATTTAGCAGTAGCAATACGCTGATGATTTATCTTGGTCAGGCGATGAAGACAGAAGATCTTATTATATGGAGAACAGCCAGACTATACATTGCAAACTGAATTAAGCAAGTAAAAACATGCTGGTCTGGTTTGAAGAAAGCGACCGACTCTTTAAACTAGTCATAAATAAAGAATGGCAGCTCCATTACTAACAATTGGGACTGGCTTTAGTGGTCAGCCAATACTTTTTACGACATGCAGGATTGGAGGTTTGATTATTCTGATCTGATAAAGATGGACCGCAATAGAAGTGTCGCATTAAATGATGAACGTGCGCTACGATGCATTTCTGCCATTCGACCCGAATAGCCTACTCAGCATTGAGTAGTGCGTCATGAAAAGCTTTTAGGCAAACTGATTTTTCAAATCTATTGTAATAGTAATTTCATATTTCAGCCTAGAGAAGCAGTCGACCCCCCATCTCCTATGGTTCCCCTCTTAGAGAAATTCGCAACTAAAAACATCAAGTCATCAAAATCAGTAAGTTCAATAGTGATTCGATATCATTTTATACTTGAAATGCATCCTTTCATTGCAAGATAAAATAAATGACAAAGTTTGCCTTTGATACACTTTTTTTTGAAGTCATTTCTTCAAATTCGATTTCGGCGTTGGCGATTAAATTTGTATTTTGGCCAAACATGGAACAAACTAGATCAAATCCGACTTCGGAGTTCACGTACTACTGATCCAGTACATTTCTACCGCAAGCAGTGCAATTAAGCGCAAGAATACTAAACCAAGCGAGCATCGAACTCATAGCGATTTCGAGCTATAGCTTTTTGACCCTGCACTTCATTTATGTATCAATACTTGTACATGCAAGACATTGTAGCAAACGATAACGAAAGGCAATTAACGTCTTGTATAAAAGTCAAAACCAGTGTTAAGCAACATTAGTTCACGGGGCGAACTAAGCTGCAATGCTATAGACAGTGCAGGATTAAGTACCCCAATTTGGACGTGACGCCGATTTGTGTAGATAATTTTTAAGTATGGCCTAGTGCCTATGGGCTTGGTAAATATCGTTGTGCCATTTTTTGTGTGGTAAGCAAATCGCACGAGAAGGTACTTTGTTGTAATGCTGTAACTTATGGTTCATCTTGTTTTTTCATAGCGAAAGTAGGCGTAGAATAGTCACGAACGAAGATACAGTAGTGCGCGAGAAATATTGAGGTTATTTTGATTAAGATTTCTATATTGATCCCCATTACCTCATATGCTCATTCCCTCACATCGCCATTGCTCCGCACGCCCATTGCTTAATAAAATAGGCCCATTACCCCATACGCCCATGCTTGCTGCTCCGTATGTCCACTTTCCACGTACCCATTTTTCCATATGTCCATTGCCCCATACATGCATCTTGGACAAATTACCACATTAGTCATGTCTCATGCAAATGTTGTCGACATCTCGTTCAAAGTGTTGGAAACCTGGTTTATTAAACCTGATTTGAAAGCAAAAATTATTTGAAAGTATTAAAAATAATAAATGCAATGTATTCTATGTAGGATAAATATATTTCAATTGAACATTTTTTATGCTTTTACTGGCTCCCCTTATTAAAACCAACCGTTCCTCATTCGGCCCCATAAGTACAATGAAAAATTAGCCTACAGTAAAACGTTTACAAGCCACTGCTTAATTATTTAAGGCATTGAACAAAATTAATGCATGTTTTGCACTTTCAAGACCACAACTTTCCCTTTGCCTTAAACATTTTTCCGCTACAAGATAAAATGTATCTAAACCTACCCTAATTATAGTACGGTACTTTACCCTAAAGTTATCAAAAACCTACAAGTGGCAAAACATTTTTATAAAAGGTTACAGCTTTGATTTCGATAAAGGTAGTTGTTGTTTGCTGCGTCATAAATGATTTTGATATGATATTGGTTCTTGGCATAACTGCTGTATACCAACCAATGCGGATTTCGAAAACGATAAATCAAACACAGGATCATTTTCAACTAGTGGTATTTAGTCGCATCTTGGCGTTATTCTAACTTTGCAGCCTTGAACATGCTGTATGTGTAACACTTAGCGTTAGTCTACGACACAACCGATCAATAAAACTTCATTAAGAAGTTGCATCTTTTGCTTTTCAGCTTCTTTATATCGATTTGCCCAAGATAATGGGGAAACAAGACATGCTCTACCCATTCATGTCTTTCCTTAAGACAGTTAACGCAGTTCATCACTTGCAGTTCTGCCTTACCGTTGGTAAGCATTGAAACAAGTTTAATCTATTACTGTGCGTACAGACTTTAATTGAGAGCTACAGTGTCAATTAAATCGACTTTGCAAACTATTCGACGTAGTTTTTGGAGTAAGAACTATTGGAATTAGGTAAATGCGATTCCGCTGAACCTTGTTTTTATATTTTCCAACTTAGTTTCTTGTTTGTTTTATGTACTTTTTGTGAAGCTGACTTAGGCAGGCAAAATTGAAACAAAGATGCCTCGAGGATTTCGTTCTAAAGCGATTTTTTGGTTTGTTATGAGGCCAAGCTGATCAAAAATGTAGCCTAGCCGAGATGATTTCAACAATGATAAGTGAAATAAAAAGAATAAAGTTTTTCAATCCTTGTTGTTGTTGTTGCCCGACCCCTTCCGAGTGATGGGGGCATGGCGGAAGACCATGCAGCCCCAGAAGGTAGGCAACTCCCCAGGACCTGGACCAGAGGTCGTAGAGAGACACAGAGTCGCCAAAGAGCGAGCGGTGCAAAGAGTCCGTAGCTGGACAGTGCAAAATGAGATGACAGATATCCTGGGACGAGTGTCTGCAGGCGCTGCAGGAAGGATTCTCGATTCTGCCAATCGTAGAGAGATAGCTTAACAGAAGGCTGTGTCCGTTGCAGCGAAGGCGAGAGAGAACACAGCGAGCGTGACGAGGGAGCACAAGTTTCTCGGTGGAAATCGAGGGAACCTATATGTCGAAGAATTTAGGTGAGACAGTACGCCTCCAATCCGAGAAAGGAGAAGAGTGAATGCGTGAGGTAAGACGAGAGAGACTACAAGGGATTGCAGAGGGCGCTAGTAGCGCTCCCCGTCTGGCCAGCTCATCACCCGGATTGTTTCCCGGTAGAAACGAGTGTCCGGGACCCATTGTAGCCTGATAGAACAGGAGGAGAGAGTTGAGGTAAAAGTTGCTGCCAGATCTGCCACAGAGTTTGAGGTAAAAGGAAAGATGGAGGCGAGGACAGAGCGAGAGTCAGATAGGAGGAGAAGAGAAGTGGCAGACTTGGTGGTGCTGCCGAGACCAACAAAGAGCTTGCAAAATGGCGCAGGCTTCAGCGGAAAAACTTGAGCATACTGGGCCTGCTGAAAAGGAAAGAGTGGCCTCAGTGCCGCAGAAAGAGCAGCTGGCAAGTACGCCGGAGCCGCTCTTGCCAAAAGGAAAAGGAACAGAGCCGTCTGTCCAAAGTACCAGATCGTAAGGTAGGAGAGAGTCAAGGTGAGCGAGAGCCGCACCTTGGCGAGAGAGGGGAATCAGAGCGGGAGCATGAGGAGGAAAGGGTGGACTCCACAGTGAAGGAAGGCAGATTCCAAGGAGGTGAGGGAGGGCAAGCAAGGAGAGCCTCCCTAGGAGAAGTAGAAGGAAGCATGAGCGGATGTGTAGACGCCAAAGCTCTCCATGAAGATCTGCAGAGTCTTAGTTTCACATTAAATCTGGCCAAACCTAAAATAGGAAAGGGGGTTGGGAGACGAAGAGCTCGCTCATAAGATAACACAGCGAAATGAGTCACGGTGACTCGTGGGGGGGGGGTTAGAGAATCCTCAGAGGGAGAAGCGGGATAGAGGAGGACGAGAGGCAGCCGGAGATGGCGCGATTAGCCGCCCGGTGAAGGTGTTTCAGTTTGGTGATATTGGTAACGCTTAAGAAAGAAAACCATCCAGGTGAAGTTATGGCTTTTATTGCTGTAAACGGTCAAGTGAACGGATTTCGGCTTCAACCTTGTATAGTCGTTGATACAATGACTAAAGACAGGAAGGATCGTGGTAAGTAGGGTAGTAGCTAGCGTTGCTTGGTAGGGACCTCATTTTTAATACTTCACTGATACAAAAGCGTTGTACAGTTAATCGAATTCTGGTTGTCTATGTGACCCCTGCATTTACTACTGTGCGTTTTGTCATGCTGCTAAGTAGTTTTTGTTCTGCAAACAGCTAACAATTGTATTCGGCAGACGACTTCAACCGTCGTTGCCTGTCGCAGGATCAAGACGATGAACAGCAAATAAAACTGCACAGTGAAGCACGGGATATTTACAACACGTATTGCTGTCCTGAATCGCCTACTTTTATTCACTTCAGCGAAGATATTATTACTGAGCTGAGAGCCGGTGAGTGCGATGTCAATTTCATTAACTTTTCCATTTAAGCATGCTAGAATATCCACACTAACTCTATACGCTACCGTCAAAATCTTCAGAAACTGTACAATATCACATATCTCGGTAATCGTATCAAGTACCTACTGACGCATAACGGTTTGTTTCATAAATTCATGGGAATTGGCTGCGCAATATGCCTTCTATGTATTTGTTCAGGGAAACCGGGTTTTGTTAATGTCGTTGCATAGATCGGTATTGTGCTCTGTTTTTGTTTTTCGTTTGTTTTGTTTGCTGAGCTGTTTGGTTTTTTTCCGGACTTTGAAGCTGTATTAGATAAAAAAAAAGCAGAAGAAGCGATGTTGAAATGGGGACCGTTCCTTGCTCGAATCGTCAAAACAATACAAGTTGTCCTTGAAAACCTTGTACGAAATACTTCTTAGATATATGAAGAGTTGTGTTTGCTTTGATCTGTGTCGTTATCCCCGTAAACACGCCGCTGATGATGATTTTTTTTTACTGGGCGAATTCCATTAAACAGTAAATTTATTGAAAGTCTCTATAATTAATCAAATGAACGAATGCGCTTTCTTGCGGCTAAAAGTAGACGTATATAGTATGCGTTATTGTTCGCTTTTCGTACCCTTTTTTCTCTTTATTTTTATACGAAAATTATCATCCGCCTGGTAATTTGTATAATGTTAGACGGTATACGTTGTCCTAACTTCCGGCTGTATCCACAAAGTACTTGCTAGGGCTTGAAAATCGGAATCCCGGTTTACGGAGTTTCTGCAAATAGTTGTCTTTTTGTATTTCCCGCTTCCCGGTTTTACCAACAAAATTCCCGGTATTCTGGGAAAATAAGCAGTCATAAGTAACGTAATTGCTACGTCACGAAATAAACAAAAAATATTGCTTAAAATTTCATTTTAGCTTTTGCGCTAAAACGATCAAGAATCTTTACACAGCTTTACTGAGCATTCCAGCAACCTCGATGGAAGTAGAACGTGCTTTTTCTGCTGCGGGCTCGCGCCCCACCAAATTTCTTTCACTGCTAAGTGACGAATCTGTCAACGCTCAGATTGTTCTTCGCAGTTATTGTTATAAAAGTGAACGAATAAAGTTATGGTGCATTTCTGGCCAGTTGATTTTTATATTTTCCTGGTATTTATAAAAAACCGGAAAGTCAAAAACTCTAGTATTTTAACATAGACTCACACCAAAAGCGGATATGTTTGTGAGGAAAAAACGTGCAAAACGTTTTTGTGTACAAAAGTGAATATTGTGTTCATTCACCTTAAGACATAATACAATATCCTGATGATGCTTATACTTATGAATCGAAACTAAGCTTTTCATTTGACATTGCCTGGCTTACACTTTGTAGCCGTATATTTGTTATGAGCAATATTGCCATTGCCTGATTGTTATTTTGGTTGCAGTGGCTGAAGGGCAACCTTGTGCTGTGAATCAACTCCACACCAGCGCCCCATTATTCCGGGCTTACGATCAAGTGTATACTCTACTTGAGAATATATATTGCCCTTTGTTTTACCAAAGTGACACGGTATGTAGTGAATGTTATTTGTCTTCGTATTATTTATTTGAATGATATTCTTTTTTTCTTGGGAGATGTTTGTTTGTGAAATCAAATATTCAGCACACGATCTTTCCATGGCACACAGTAAGTGCTATGGAACGGAAAGCTCGACTATGAGTGTCTAGGATGTAAATAGGATGGAAACAATGAAAGTGAGAATGCTTCAAAGGATGTTTGGAAAAACTTTAAGGGATAAACTAAGAATGAGGGTATCCTAAAGATAACTGGAGTTAAAAGTATCAAAAAGTTATGAAAAACTTTTTGAGATTTACTGAATTTTCCACAAAGCAGGACCTTCATGAAACTCCTACGTGACTTCATGACTATCGCCCCACCAAAATGTCTTCTTGCACAGTGGTCGCCTGGTTGGTCTTTCAGACCATTTCTATTCGTATAGAAGCTATTCTCTTAATCCTTTGCGAATCCCACTGTGCAGGTGTCTTACAAACCCGCATTTTAGCTGATATTCCGTTTTTGTCCTTCATCGCAAACTTGCGGAAGGCGGAATACTTTTTTTTAAACGTTTATCATAATTTCTATCGCACTTCGTAACGTAGTACTGCATTTTCTGTACTACCAGTATTTTGGTACAGCTTGTGAAGGCCTAGCAATTAAGTAAAATGCCCTTGCACATTTCCTGCTGAAAATTCAAACGAAAACATTTTCAAAACTATAAAAAAATGAAAACACATTTGGTTTAAGCTGATCTAAATTGAACTCGAAACGTACTCGTTCCAGTAGTTTCTTAGTCACTAACTCTAACTACAAACTATCAAAATAGCGTTACCTGAGCGAACACTACTCTTATTTGACATCAAATTTTGTTTTAGAGAAAAACGTTGCAGGTAACTACGGTAACTTACTGATCGCTTAAAAATGTTTTCATGTTGGCTTAGAGCAAGTTCTTCATAAAACTGTATGCTGGCTCATTTTTGCATTGCTGGTCGCAACCTAACGACGCCGATGTCTAGTTTCAAGCAGTTTAAATCCTGCTTTAGATCTACCAAGACTTTATATAACCCAGGCATGGGCTTGCCATAACTAGTAACTCCGGTCAAAAATTAGTTTTGCATGTTAATACCTGCACTGTAATACTGTAGTGTACTTAAGATTTTGATGTATAATCTAATCGAGACCTGTCTGACGCATATTGCATACCTGTGCTAGTGTACCGGTAATCAGTAACTCTACTCAAAAACTCTACAGCTTTTACCAGCAAGTACCACAATTTTTATAAACTTGTAACCGAGGACTACATAACCAATCGAGATTGTTTGTCTTTTACTTCTAGGCTTCGTGCAGTCGACTAATTTCATGAACCTACTAGTGATAACTCTCTTTCATTATTAGCAGTTTGCTTTTGAGTAGGCTTAATATTGATATGACCGAACCTAACTTTTGAAATTTCTTTAAACAAATTATGAAAAGTGATGATTAGTTGTTATCCTACAGCTCATTGACAATATCATTGTTACGTCCTTCACAGACAATTGAAAAACCTACATTTTCTGTTTTTGTTGAAACGTTCATGATGAAATGGCATGTATTAATAATTAAAGTACGTCATATATCCAAGTCCCCCAATATAATTGCAGGAACATTACAGTTGCATCACAGATGAATTGCTGATGTTGCCTATCTCTGATAATTTTATATTTGCAGTACTACAAAATGATAAGTGGTGACCGACGACTGACGATGAAGAAAAAAATGCCCAGGTATGTATTTTTTTGTTGATCCAGATGTTGCTGTCTTATACTGTACGTAGGTCAGGTGTCCGTAAACGATTTTCAGGTGTCGCCCTTTAGTAGTCCATTAAAAGCATGTCTCATTGTAAACCATAGTTTTTAAAACTTTGTGAAGAAATTGGGAGAGAAATGAAAAAAAATTGCGTTAAAGATATCTCCAATCGCCTCAAAAAGCCAATTTTTTTGAAAATTTGTATGTCACCCATTTTAGAGATGCCCACAAATGTACCTTAAATAAATAGGCTATTACTATGCGAAAGCACTGTGTGAACCCAGGTGATGGATATCCGCTTTTTGCCTTACCTCCGTTCCAGCGAAGTAGAGACAGAGCTCCGTTCACTATCAAAAGTGGTATTACGTTGAAAATGAAGTTGTATTACACTTAAGAAAAGCGTTGACGTGTCATTCAATACCAAAGTTATCAGATTGGTTGTGAACATGGTTTATTTTTGTCATGCGACTCATCTTGCATTTGCTGGTGATGTGTAGAAAACGCTTTTACTCGGAAAAACAGCATTATCTAGAAGATTGCAAACACTGCATTCGCTATAATTGCATTCATCTTGTTTGATTTCGTCTTTTAGGCAAAACTCGTCAGCAAATTTGGACCGAAACGAAGCCGGCCGATCATCTTTGAAAAAGAGAAAAGAATTGCCCAAAAGTGAGCCATCTGTGCGATTTTTTTGCCGAAGACTTGCTGTGCTTGCGCTTTGTAGGTTGGCTAGTCTATTTACTACATCACGTGCTCATTTTATTTAATATTTATGATCTTAATCTTTGATCTTTTACAGTGGCGAGCACTTCATCGTTGACACTTGACGTTGATCAAGATGCTAATTTAGTAAGTTCTGTTTTAGTTGGTTCGGTTGCGGATCTGATTGATGGTTATGCCGTATCTAGCTCATTGGTTTGTCGAAACGTTCAGAATTGGTAATTTCGAATCACCATTATGAGAATCAAATGGTGATTCTTGCATGTTTTCAGATTGATGCTGATGAAAAGTCGGCTCAACTCCTGATGGAAGATGAGGTGCGCCAGGACTACATGATCAACAGGGATTTGTCCACGTGGAGGATCGAGATCCCAAGGATCGAGCTGATGAAGAAAGAGGACCTTGGTCCTCGCTCCTCCTCATCTTTTGAAAGAATCTACGCTTTCTGCATCGAAGTTAAAAGAGTTGACGTGCAAGAAGGCGAGTTGTAGTACATGACGTCATCATTTGTAGTGGTACGATCATCATGAAATGACGTTTTCTTGACGTAGTCAATGTGTAGTGACGTAGCTTAGGACTTTTGGTGAAGTTGACGCTTGACACTGCATAGAAATGGTTCACTAGCTCATGGATGGTCTTTTATTACATTTGTTTACACGGACACCGGAAAATCACAGTTGAACTCGTGTTGTGACGTGGATTCAGCTCAGTTCTTACACGTTGCTGATGCTGTGTACGTCTACTTGTCTACCACAATTGTTTGCTTTCGCACTAAGCTCTATCAAAAAACTACGCGTTTGTACATCAGTTATTCGACGTGAGTTTTTGTAGCAGTTCACTGGCAACGCTGTTCAGACATAATAATCCTGTTTAAAACCTTTTATCGATTTATTTGTTCGGATGTAGATTTAGATTAAGCTTGACATTGCGTTAAGCTTTATGATGAAAAATTAATGGGCTACATACAATGGAGCTTGCCGTAATTTTTTGCCAATGTTGTAGTTGATATTCTCTAGATCGCTGCCGTTTCACAGCATTTAGTAACAACTGTCACTTCCTATGTCTTGGTTAAGTAAATCAAAATCGAAAGCAAAAATTGGTGGCTTGTAATAGAAATATATCACATCAGTAGCGTTTCACCTCACTCAGGGTAATTGAAAGTGGACCACTGTATTTGTTTCCTTATGACGTCACTTGCGACCATGTTGTGCGTTACCCCACGTCGAGGAACAAACTAAGTGATCCGTGTCGAACCACTGCGGTCTCAACGCGTCACTGCCAGTCGATAGCAAATTTACTTCTTAAGGAGAAACGAAAGTCCTGTTGGTTTTTTGAAATCTCTCAAGACGACTAGACTTTCTTCAGGGCTTTTTTGCGCATGCTGGTAAGTTAGGTGTAAGGTGTAGCCACTTGGGCGCATACGCAGCAAGTTAGCTCAAAAGTCAAGCCACCTATAGCGTAGAAAGTTAGATAAAAGGTCAAGTTACCAACAAGTGGAAAGAACGCCGAAATTGAAATTTTATTGGCCACTAGAGCTCAGAGACTAGAGATAGTTGCCGAAGTGCACAATGAAATCGACGCTTGGCGATGATGCATCGTGATATGCCGATATTTTGAGATTTAACTTTGAACGCGCTACTGCTTCGTGTGAAAGAGTGAATTTCAACTTCGCTTGCAGATGACGACGAGCCGGAGCAATGGAGCGTGTTACGTCGCTACAACGAGTTTTACGTACTGGAAAGCAAGTTGATGGAATTTCACGGCAACCTCGGCATCGTTAGCTTGCCGACGAAGAAGCTTCTAGGAAGGAGTTTCGACTTCATCGAATCGAAACGAACTGATTTTGAAAAATTCTTGCGAGTATGCAAGCTTTTGTACAGTCTGCGGTCCGATATATTTCGTAAACTAGAGAGCGTGTTTTGAAGTGCGGTGGGTGTTCGGAACTAAGCTCTGATTAAAAAAAACGTGGAAGGTTTATATAGCTTTGAAAAAAGCTATTGTGCCAAATGCTTGTCCTGGCACTCTCATCAGTGGCAGGTTTCTAGTCAATTAGGAGGTGCTGGATGGATCATCTTCTTGAAATCGAGAATAGAGAACTAGTGGCTGGTATCTTTCTCGTTTAATTGTTTAATGCCATTGTAGCTACCTTGGTGTAGTGGTTTAGTTGCTGGCTTTGAAGCGAAAGGTCTGGAGGTCAAAACTCTATAGAAACACCATCGGTTTTCGTGAGAAAGGGTATCCGGAATTTAAAGTGCTATGCTGCTCCCGCACAAAGTGAATCAGCATGTCTAAGCCTGCAAAATGCGTAAAATTGACACTGATGAGTGCGTTACGACAAGTTTTTGGCAAAACAGGTTTTTTTGAAAGATATATTAAAATTCTGTACCGCCAGAAAATGTTCGATTTGAGGCACCATAACGCCGTTTTTAGAAATCGGTTACTGAATGTGTATTTGATTGATCTGATAACCCACTGTTTGTGTCTCATTTCAAGCTTTTCAACTGAATAGAATCTTATTTTTTTCACAGGCTCTGATATCTCAACCTCGGTTACGTCATAGCGAATTGCTGTTCGATTTCTTGTGCTTGGAGCGGGGAGGAGCCGGTTCGAAGTTCGATACGAAATTTCTTCCTGACGTAAAGCTGGGCCGTCTCTTTCGACGAGTACCAAACAAGCTAGTGAAAGAGAAAGGCCAACACCTTTCCATGTTCCTTCAGTCTTTTATTCAATCCTGTGAGCCTAGCAAACCGAAGCCAGGGTGAGATAATATCGCATATTTTTGCAGCGTTACAAGCACGGTTGTTGCACCATTTTCTGAGGTTTTGAAAAGTCTCTGAAATCTTTAATCTGATGCTGTTTCTCTTATCTGTTTCATATCGCACCGTGTTTTAATATTGTAGCAGTTGCCGTGCATAAATACGCATGGACTATTTTAAGTGGCAAAGAATCATAAGGTCATTGGTACATCGTTGCCATAGGAAGTGCAGCAAAGTACTGGTTGACGGCTGGTTAACTTTTCTCCGCTATTCCTCAATCTACTTAAATGCATCGCCGGCCGCTTGCATGACTTTGAAAGTAGATTAAATTTATGCGTGCGACATCTACCACTTATTCACGGGGCATATTGCTTTTGTTTAAATAGGAAGACCACGTGGCACCAGTGCCGTGGAAGGTTTCACATTACGCTCTAACTGTTTAAGTTTTTTCTGATTGTTTTAGAAAGTACGAACCCACCACAGACAACCCCGATATACAAATGGACCACAAGGTATGTGTAAAGCAGTTGTACTTTTGCGAAAAGTAGTGATATCTTGCTCGAACGTTGTTGAACAATTGCGTAGCGGCAGCCATGCAACAAGCGTGGATGGACACGATGGCACTGCATACTCAAAAATTCTTACAATTTTTTATCACAGCTTTTAATAGTAGTCGAAAGTCAAAAGAGAGCTCTGAGCCTGCAGACTTCTTATCGATAACTTTTTACAGCTTCACCACGAGCTTTACCCTGAAAGTGATTGGTTGTTCGATTCTTTTCAAACTGCTGCTGCAAGTAAAGAAGAGAAAGCTGATCGTTTCTTCACCAGCGTTTGCGACTACCTTATCTTTGTCGGTAGGATATTTTTGTATTTCAGTCTTGATTCATGCCGCTGTGTAGTAGTAATAACACTTCCTGACTTTGGAGCAAAACGCCCGAAGTTTGGATTTCCATTAAAGCTCAATTGGAATTCGTCAGAAAGACTATCGAATTAAAAGCGCTATGTTTCACCTAGCTGGAATGCGGATGATTAGTGGCAGCCACACACTGAACCAGCACGTATAAGGCCTGCACAAATGGGAAAAGGCATTCAAATTAAGCTTTTTTCATGATAAAAACTGAGTACCTTAGAACGCGTTTCTCAGCTAACATGCGAGCTTTTTCCCATTTTTTAATGATAAGGTTGTGATAAAATAACCCAAGTTCATGAAACTATTGGTTTTGCATACTACTGAACAATGGTGCAGGGAACACAGCTATAGAGAAACCCTTGATATCTTTGGCATTTACGTGATATTTAAATAGGTATGGTTATGATTTAGTTTTACGTGAGGGTGAAGGCATGATGTAAAACGGATCGTGCTGATCGGGTTGTGGGAGAGCGGCAGTCAGTTGGATTCAGTCGTAAATATTAACTGATAACCCCACAACTAGTGCGGACGGTTTCTGGTAGGCACTAAATAGTCGCCGCTTGGTGGCATGCTAGTCGATCAGCTTCACTACGTTTGTAGCTTCGTAAAGCACAAATAAATCCGAATGTGTGCAACTCGCTTTTAATTTCGTTTTGCTATTAAAGAGTGTGTCACAAAAAGTTTTTTGAGGCCCGCAAGAAAAGTAACTTCAACGCACTTTTTTATGGCTCTTTATTTAATAACAGGCGTTGAAGTTTTTCAAGCCAGCTCTTGGCTCCATCATGTGATGGTCGGCATCAAAAAATTGTTTCGTCCAACAGTCGATCCATTTGTTTACAAGTAGGTTTTGTCGTCAACAAATCACGATATCTCGTGTGATGATCAATCAATGAAATCTTTAATTAACTGGTAGTGTGCATCAATACGAACCAATGCAGCTTTCTAATAGTCTTAGTATTTTATAATTCATCTTTGAACAGTCTTAGTATTTTATAATTCATCTTTTTTTAATATTATAAAAGTGCCGCAGAGTTCATGCAGTGAAATTACTCGCCTTTCGATTGCGATTCCAACTGTTTTTTCTCTCTGATCTGTCTGCGCCGCGATTTCGTGACGTTTTCTCGCTCAATATGAAAACCTGAAAAATCGTACTGGTTGAGCGTGCACAACTGCAATGTTTTTCGTTTTGGAGTGTTTTTACCAACGTCCCGAGTCCTAATCCGCAAAACCTGCCCTGTATTTTTCTCGGCTATTTGAAGTCAGCCTGGCACTGCTCCGCTTTCTCAGCATTCATAAAATTGCTTTAATTAAGGCAATCATGCGATCGTGTAATGGTTAGAGCGTCTGCTTCGCAGTCCGTAGACCTGGGCTTCATTCCCCTTGTCGAGTCATACCAAAAGACTCTTTAAAAAATGGTATCTACAGCTTCCTTGCTTGGCGCTCGGCATTTAGAGGAGGTTGTGGAGAACAAGTTGGCAAGTTCGCTTGTTGTGTTTTTGGGCAAGGCACTTAACGGGACGCCTTCGCTTTCATGTGGAAGACCGGTGACCTAGATGCCTCAAATGGCCCGCAGAAGGCAATGGCAAACCACTGCGGTAATCTTGCCAAGAAAACTTAATGAACCTAGTTTTTGTTGATCATGAAGTCACCAGAAGTCGACATCGACTTGACGGACAAAACAAAAAATGCAATCATATTTTTAGCTACTTGAAAGCGAAGATAAATACGTATAGACAAGAACATCACGTGGTGGACATTGTACACACTTTCCGTGATCTTTTATTTCACCCAGACAATCAACCAAGGTTGGTGGTTGAATGTGATAAGATAAAGATTTTTTTTATGTCTCCCTCAGAATCTTGACGGTTATACAATGCAGTAAACGTCAGTACTTTCAACAGCGTGCGATGCAATCAAGCAGGAAAGAGCTGTCAAGTGTCTCGACCGAAAACACAACAGTGCCTTCAAAAATCTTTGTTGTTGTTTTTGACCGACGAAAAGATAGTTTGCTGGCCCAATTGTTAATGTTAAGATGCATTTAAATTTTGGTAACTATTTATCTAGAACTCCCGAGCAAAAAGAAGAGCGACGTCGAATGACATACAAGGCTTGGGAGGATTTCATACCTGGTGAGAACAAATATTTTTTGGTATTATAATGCGATTGGAATGGCCTGCTTGATTTTGATTCGATTTTGGGTTTGATTGCTCCACTATTTTATAGACAGTGTAGGCAGAAAGGTGTCGCCAAATCATTATGTTAAAAACTTTGTGGTCTTTAAAACTTAATTAAATGCCGTTAATCTACTATTCGTTTCGATAGTCGTATGCTAGGACATTTTTTAAGTTTCCTGCTCAAACTTGCGCTTATCATACGGTAGTGTATGTCGTTTGGCATTGCATTGTATCGTAACCTGTGTAAAAACAGTTACTTTTTAGAACTTTTTACATATGTAATTGGAAGGAAACGTCATAAAGAAGGCTGCCAAAAAATGTTCGAAATTTTACAAAAACCGAAGCTTAACAAGCAAGTAAGATCATAAAGTATATTTCACAACCAGCGGCCTTCAGAGCCGAGGCTAAGGTGACCTATCCAGAGCCGGAGCAAGCAGGGTGGCGAGGCAAAAAGTTAAAAGCGGAAGGGGAGCAACGCTATAATGGCCTTTTTCTGAAAAAGATTTTTATCCATCTTTCGCTTGAGTACAGTAGACGCCGCTTATTAAGCCCGCCTGGGGACCGGACGATTTTGGGCTTGTTAAGCGGGTTGGCTTGTTAACCGACGGACGACTTTTTCTAAATATTTTGGCAGTGGGTCTTCCCTTTGATCTCTGCCGCTTTAATGATTGACCGTAGTTTGTGTATTGTGACGTTTCATTATTTCATTGAGTTCCCTTTTTCTCGCATTATCGTGCAGGTGCAGCCTGCTCCACGTAAAACATAATCAGTTTTTAGACATGAAGAGTTTGCGACAAAACAAGAATTTTAGACATTAACCAAAATGCTTGATGTTTATCCATACGCCGAAAAAAAATCAAGAATTACGTAATGAAATTTGTTAGTTATGAAGCTTTTCAAACAAATTTAAAAGAATGGCGTAGAAAATTTGGGCATATTAGACGGGTTTTTGGGCGTATAAAGCGAGTTTTGTTAATACACAGTCAAATAGAAAAATTCCGAGCCGGACGAATTTGGATTTAATATGCGGGTGGGCTCATAAACCGTGGGCTCAATAAGCGGCGTCGACTGTATTTCTGTGCGGTAAATATTATTAAATTAGTTCTTTATGTTTTTAGTTGAAGTTTGAAATAGGGTTCCTCGTAGCAACGGCGCTGGGTCGGCCATTATGGCATTTTAGATTGTTCATTTCTGTTATTGGTATCTCTGTAATGGTTTGCATGTTGCTGAATACGATGGAATGCAGTTGAGAGGTTGATTGCTCAACCCCTGCCTCGCTCATTGATAGTTTAGATGTCAATGCGGTTTGCACTGTTTCGAAAGCAGTTGGAACTGAACAAAAAAGTTCAATGATCTAAGGTTTTCTGGTGACCGGTGAATATACTCGCATATATATAAATTGCTTAAGTAATTGCGTAGGACATAGTATTTACTAGCCGTATCCTTGTACTAGCTAAGTTCTCATACAAAACAATAGAAAAATGGGGCACAACTTTGCACCGTACTCTCTTAGTTTTCTCCGCCTTAGCTAAGTCCGATTTTGGACGGAAATGACAATAATATTAAGTTTCGGTTCACGATTATGCATTCCGGTTCAATTCCTATTATTTCATAGTTTGAGCGACCTATTTCAAATTGTTCTTGTTACAGTTGGGATATCTGCTTTTGGATAGTTTGTTGGTTGAATTATTTCCCGAGCTTTTAGACACCGAAGAGCAATCTTAAATTTTCAGTATCTGTAATCTTTGTATTAACGCGTGCAAGTATTGCTGTTGATCAAGGTTATGTTTCAAGTGTTTTGAGGATCGAGGTTTGACCAATAAACGAAAATGGTCTTCAGAGGAAGGTGTAGGCTGAAAAGAAGGTTTACACTTCTGAGGGGCTGACAGCTCTTCTGCCCCTCCTACTAAATTCAGTTTGTTTTATGCTGAATAGTAGAGGTGCACCAACAGTACACAAAATCTTTGTCATTATTCGTGCAATATTATAATCGCTCATTATTTTCGTCGCGTAACTGTGCTCATTCGCCATTTTCTTGTATTGCATCATGCTTTAAAATCAAAATCGAACGATTGATATGCTATTTTTTTTACCTAAGCAAGGTAAATACCGGTAGCCATGTATTATTGGTATTTGCCGAGTACAATTTCTGATCTAGCCTTAACAGCAACGTATAATGATTGCTGGCTTTACCATTAACTTTGTGGTGCTTAAACCTAATAGGGCTATCTCTGGCAAAGTCTGCTGGCATTACTACCAGCCTTGTACTAAAATAGAACTTTTCACGTAACGTAGTGTACTTCATTCGATTCCTATTAAATTCAATATGCACTGTAAAAGTTGTTTGATATCTTCGATCAGTGGTTGACAGTTTTAATAGATTTGCAATAATACCTAACAAGGTAGCCAAAGAAATTTCAAATTGCATGTGGTCGTCACTGCATTCATGATAAGAATTGTGAATGTGTATGCTATTTCACTGTTCGTATATTACGTGCATCTGCCATTCCGAATCTTACAGTATATTGGTTTATTGACATAAGGCAATAAAGTCATTTCTTTTACGTGTTTGAAGTGAAATAGAAGCTTTACTTGAGGCAGTGATTGACGACAGTGTTAGGACAAGTCGGCTCGTTTGTGCCGATGACAAATACTTTTAACTTCACGTTGTATCCAACCCCAACTGGATGGGGGTGTAATGGTAGCTTATGTATTATTTAGCTTGCATTGTACGTATCGCCTGATTATTTGCCTTGCTTTAATTTAATATCAGTATTTCCCATATCAAATGTCAATATCAATATTGCCTTAATGTCGATATTAATGTTTCGCAGAACCGTAGTTGTGTACGTGTCACGTGATTCGTGTTCGTAATATATACGTTGGCATTGCCCACTTTTATGATTATTGCTAATTATTTATCCGCTTTGCTTATATTGTTGCTGCTTTGGCTGTTTTACCTTTTTATATTATTTACCATCGTTGTCACCATGACAGAAGCAATTTCTATATCAAGTAAAGATCAGTATTGTGGAACAGAAATCAACGAGCTCACGACATTGGTGCCTCGAGTAAAATAGGAGATCATTCGCCCATCACAACATTGGTGCCCCGAGTGAAACAGAAGATCATCCGCCCATCACAACATTGGTGCCCAGAGTAAAACAGAAGATCATCCGCCAATCACAACATTGGTGCCCCGAGTAAAACAGAAGATCATCCGCCAATCACAACATTGGTGCCCCGAGTAAAACAGAAGATCATCCGCCCATCACAACATTGGTGCCCCGAGTGAAACAGAAGATCATCCGCCCATCACAACATTGGTGCCCCGAGTAAAACAGAAGATCATCCGCCAATCACAGCATTGGTGCCCCGAGTAAAACAGAAGATCATCCGCCCATCACAACATTGGTGCCCCGAGTGAAACAGAAGATCATCCGCCCATCACAACATTGGTGCCCCGAGTGAAACAGAAGATCATCCGCCCATCACAACATTGGTGCCCCGAGTGAAGCAAGATCATCCGCCATTACGACATTGGTGCCCCGGGTGAGGCACGATCTTAAATATAATCTCAAGGTCGTGAGTTCGATCCTCACTTGGGATACCATTGTCGTGATGGGCGGATCTTGTTTCACTCGGGGCACCAATGTCGTGAGTTCGTTGATTTCTGTTCCACAATACTGATCTTCCATTGTTATAAAAATTGCTTCTGTCTTGGTGACAACGATGGTAAATAATATAAGCGGGTAAAACAGGCAAAGCGGCAGGAATATGAGCGAAGCGGATGAATAACCAGCAATAATCATATAAGCGGACAATGCCAACATATACAGTATATTATGAGCACAAATCACGTGACACGATACTTACACAAGTACGGTTCTGCGAAACATTAATATCGACATTAAGGCAACATTGGTATTGACATTTGAAATGGGAAATACTGATATTGACACTAAATTAAAGTGTAAAAGACACTAAATCGATTTTTCTAATAATAAGCTCAGGTGATCTGGCGTAGCATGATTTTATCCGATATAACCACCTGATTAAATTATCTGGGACATGGCAATATGCAAGATATATATTTAAAAAACTTTAGCAACAGTATAAAATGCACACACGATTGCAATGATAGTGTCTGGAGCATAAAGTGCAGTCGAGTTCATCTGCTCCGAACCCATATCAAACATTGAGTGATAATCGTTTTGACATCAGGAGCAAACGTATCCTCACTTTACTTTGTATAATCTTATGAATTAGTGAAGGCCCCAACAGCTAGTAGTAAGTTCCTTCTTGTAAAATGCAAGTGAATAATCGGCGTTGACTTAGTAGGAAAATCGGAAAGCAAATAATTTCGATCAGTTATTGTTGCGTGTCCTCGTTGCATTCCAACATCGTCCGCATCGATGTCCCATACAACTTGCTGGAAGTCCCAAATTTTAACTGAATTGTCCAGTCCACCTGCCCATAAAATACACAATGTGGTTAGGTAAAATGCATTGCCTAAACTTGCTATACCTCTTTGAAGAGCCGCGGGAGTAACAGCACAAATATTTGTAACGTCCCGCTATATTTAGCTTTATTTGCGAACTTGACTGTTTCAGTGCCAAAGCTAAGCCGAATAGTTCTTGAAATTTTACTGATCTAATTTGTATTGCTAAATCTTTTTGAACTTTAATAAACAAAAGCACAATGACCTTCAACAATTTGACAACAGTTAAACGAGCTAATGATATGGCGAAGTTGTCTTCTAACCTGACGCAAGTACTTCTCCATCGCGACTAAACGCTAGAGTGTGGACAGTGCCGGTGTGGCCTTTAAGCTGTCCCACCATGACTTTCGTGGCTATGTCCCACACCAGTATGTCGGAATCAACACCGCTCGACGCTAAATATCTTCCATCAGGAGACCAAGCAATACACATGACAGGTTTCTGTAAAAGTAAAATGTCATTTACTTGTAAGATTTTACAGTTACCAGCATTTACCATCAACCAGGCACGTAAACAACCGGATATTTTTTGGAGGGCAAGAGCAAATTTTGAGGGGGCAAATATTTTTCGCTTACTCTAGTGATTGCATAGTTAGTAACACCGATGATATTGTCTGTTTTTTGCTACTGCAGTGTGAAGACTCGTGTCGGCCTGCTATTTATCACTGTGAAAACCTTCAACGATAAGTCATAAATACACTCTACATAAAACAAACTTTGGAACAGCACGCTTACACGTTTCTTGCTTATTATAGCTATAGCTTGCAAGGTAAATTGAAAAACACATGAAGCTAAATAACACCGTTTTAAAATTTCGCAACAGATAACCCCGCTTTGAAGTATAGCAACTAAACTGGCTACTATAAACGTCGTTTTATACATTTAAATGACACAATTTTAAAATTAAAAAAGTTAGTGAAACTAAAACATGATTATAATTATAGGCAGGGGTTTAAAAGAAACTGCTACAGTTTGTTTCTACCTCAACATTGTGTGAACCTTTTGCATATCCATTGCAACCGTAACTCCTAAGTTAAGGGTCTTCATGATCCGCAATTTACTAAAACAGGAATGGAAAAATTCTGCAACCTGGATCAGACTATTGGTTTCAGTAGAAGGAGGATTGAAATGCTCAACTGAACAAGACATGATACGACTCGTAGACTAAAATTCTACTAATTTGTTTCCTTCTTGCCAATAACTAGTAACTACAGTGGTTTTGCGGCAAAATTAAATCTTTTTGCACATGCGTATAGATCGTATAATCCATAGAACTGTAGATCACTTCTGAGTTTTTACCTCCTTATCAGCGCTCTAGCTCTATGCAATGCCATCTTCCACGGTTATTCCAAATTACTGCACAGCGTGACATCTCTTGTGAAGCTAGATCGCTTCGCCCGGCTGACAGACGCCCTTGAAGTGCGCGATTACGAGGAAGCAAAGTTAATTGTCATGTCACAATCATTTCAAGCTCATAAATCTGGTTTTCCCGCATGTCCAAACCTCCAGTTGTATGTTTTCTGTAAATTTAGTTTTCATGTGCTTGCAAAGGGTATACCCTATTCAGTGGTAGATTTAGGGTGAGACAAGTAAGGCAGCTGCCTTAGGTCCTCCTTTCTAAGGAACCCTCCATCCCCTTTTCCAGAAATGTCCAAAAATCCGGTGTAAATTTGTTTCATATAAAAAAAAATTGATCGCCGATAAATTGACCACCAAAAAGAAAGATCAATTCATCCGATTGAGATGACGAAAGTCCGATTTCAGGCATCGGCAAATGCGACCTTTAAAATAAAAGGTCTTCACACCTTTGTTTTCAGGGAAAAAACGCCCTCCGACCAGTCGAGGAATCTTTGTCTATAATTTAAACAATGAATTCTTGCCTCCGGCCCCTAAAATCTTCAATCCACTGTTGCACCTGCCTAATCTAAATTAGGGGTCCCCAAAGTGGTCGATGTGATTATCCAAGGGGTCGATAAACACCTGGGGGTCAAAAAGGGGTCGACCAGGAATTTTAAGTATATGAGGTCGATCTTAAAAGTTCAGCTATCTGCCTGTCTGCCATCGTTGTTTATCATGAAACTCCTTTGACATCATGTGGCCAATTGCTGCCAAAAGTGGAACATACTGTACATTGAATATTATGTAAAATGAGAGCAAACACATTCTTTTCTCTGTTTATTTCCCACTACTGCATGTGACATATTCATTTATCATAATGTCTTTCCACATATTTCAAAAAGTTTGAACATTTTTATGTTGAATTCCAGTGTTATATTCAACAATTTGTACATTGCTAATGTCATGATTTTCACAATAAAAATAAAAAAGTTTTCTCTTTATGTTTCCCTATTATTTCATAAAAGATATTCAAAAGAGGGAAGAGATACAGAACAATAGTTTCACAGGGCTTGGTATGCAGTTTCCCTTACTAATGTACATGGAAACGGCCTATCTATTTAGTTATCATTAATAATTTATTTTTTTGTACATGCCTGGGGGTTGATGAGAAATCAAGAATTCCATAAAGGGGTCGATGGTCTAAAAAGTTTGGGGACCCCTGATCTAAATGAACATTGAAAAATAACGGAATGCAAATGAAAATATGGCAAATACAAATAAATTGTCTTTGCCATATTTTTTGTTTTGCCATATTGCGTCGTTTTGCTGCCAAACAGAAAGTAGCATCAAACGCACTAGTAGGTGAGATTGGACTATGGGAGCAAAACAATTGGGACTACAACTGCCTTCCTAGACCCCCGCCGTGGCTACGTGCCTGTCATCAACCTGTCACAGATAAAGCTTTACGGTCACTTGCATCACACTTAGAAGCTCTAACATTCAAATTCAGAAATTTTTGAAGATGCAATCACTGCAACCAAACAGGGAAAGCACCACTGCCAAAAACAAAACCGACGGGATCAGTTTACTTGTGGTTTATTAATTGCAAGACGAGCATCTATAATTTTAAAACCTATCGAACTAATTGGATTATATATGTATTAAAAGGCGGCGAGTGGTGTTATGACCGCAAAAAGGATTGCACATTGCCTAGACCTTTTGGAGATTTGCAGCGCCGCTGCATCCCTGAGAAGTCACCATGAAAGTTGAGACAACCAGACACGAGCAACACAAAACCTTCTCTCTTTCTTAGTCGAGTGCTAAACCAGAAAGTAGTGAATGCCACATTCATCCATACTTGTCCAGGGTTCAGGCAAGCTCACTGACAACGAAGCAGACGGTCTGACGTCAGCAAAAACACTGCAGTAGTCCATGACTGTTACTCACTTTATGACCAGTATAAATTCGAACGCAATTTCCATTCAGTACGTCCCACACTCTAACACTATTGTCGCTTGATCCAGTTGCAATGTAGTTTGAATTAGGATGAAAACAAACGACATCAACGTCAGATAAGTGACCTTGAAAACGAACGTATATTTCAATGACATGCAAGAGTCAAGTCTACAGCTGCCAAAACCATCAGACCCCAACGTGGAGCAAAAGACATTACCAATTTTACTCAAATTTCATCATTGTGAAAAGCAGCCCAACTACAGCTTCTGATTAAAAAACTGAATCTTAGAACCAGGTCTTCCCAGGATTTTGTAGGCTGAAGTGTGCACGTACAAAATGCGTCTATCATAATCCAGTATTTACTTGCTTTTGAATCACGGTATTCACAACCAATTAAACTTACATTGTGCATTATTCACTCGGTATTTGTATTTCTACTCACTTTTTGTTTTTTGAACTATTATGAGGTACTTTGGACGTTTTAAAAATATATCAAATTTAGTAATTGGACAAAAATTTGACTGTCAAACATCGCATTAGGTATTATATGCTATTTTTGTCACTCATAATGTATTTGTTGGGTGGCCGCAAAGCTATTCTGTTTTGCTGCATCACAAACATCTATGATGTGAATACCGCTTATTACATTAAAATTTTAATTTAAATAGTTTTGATTGCGGTAAGGAAATCAAGGAAGTACATTCTGCAACCTCAACCTGTTTTGCATATTACACGGTGCCCTGGGTAACACTATTTAATGCCCTCCAAGCGTCACAAACCCTAGTTCGCTACCAGTAGAAAAGCATGTCAATGAGTTGAAGCCATCAAGAAATGCCTGAGAACTTACAAAATTTTGACAAAAAATTTAAAATCTACTTTCCTATTTCGCCTATGAAAAATTTTGTTCCCATGACAACTTTAACAATATTTACTTCACTGCAAACAAAAACATTAATTTGCTGCAGTACTACAGGGCCAGTAATAATTGGAATATCGACCGCTATTTATCTCGACAGGCATTTATACAACGCGAAATTGATTTTAATCGAAATCAAAGGCTTCTACGAACTCGTTGATTCTTTACCAGTATACCAGCTACTGCTTATTTACATAAAACTTTTGTTATTGTACTTTTTTATTCCCAATGCTCAAACTACATCAAAAACGCTTGAATAATTTGGGCTAATGAATTGAGTCTTTAAGAATAGAAGACTGTTAAAAACCTAGAAATGCTGGTTAAGGTTACTAGGAGGCTTAAGCAATTTGACAAATTTTTAAAGTAATCGAAAGCCAAATGGTTAAAGTATAGTGATGCACTCAGCCTTTCAACTACAAAAATAGGCCTTTATATTACAACCGACACGAACTTGTTCTAAGATTTTAAAACTGAATGGTCATTGTATTTCAAAAATATAGAGGTATACTACCCACACAAAAGTTGTTCTTACCTGCAAAAAGTCGAATGGGCTGATAGTGATCTGTCACCCAGACTCTGGCCACCCTGTCCTGTCCGCATGAGACAAAATAATGGCCATGGGGGCAAAACTGTACGCCCCACACGGCCCACATATGGCCTTTGTATATCATCAAGTTAGTCCAGGTTAAAAGGCTCCATAACCTGAAATAAGATGAGTGAATAAAAACAGTTGGCTGCAGCACATACAGAAAAACGATAGTGAATTTGCGCAACTAAAATAGTGTTAAGTTCCTAAAAAGTATTTAGCCTTATTGGTTGAATTGTTTGTGGAAGACCCTAACAACATCCAACGCTGGTGAATGTACAGCACGCGTGTGTCAAATGGGTAAAAAACGCACTGGAAATCCGTTTTCGTCGAAGTTTTCCGATTACTTGGAGAACAATGGCAAGGAATTGTGTAAGATTAAGCCAAGAAAATATAGTACATGTACTAAGTTATTCTCTCCATCATTCTCACCTCACTGTTCCATCTTCAGATGCAGAAACCAATAGTGTGCGACATGGACTAATATTAACAGCGTACACAGCTCCGCTATGGCCATAGAGTGTTCTAAGAAAGTTTCAAATTAATCTCCCGTATACTACACAGTAGTGACGACACCTTTGAAGCGCAAATCCCTTGCATTTGCAGTCAGATTTTATTTTGAGCTGCAAAACCTTTTAACTGCTGGTGCGTTTCTGACGAATGCCGACGGCGTCGTCAGTTGTGAAGGCAAAAAATTACTTCATTGCGCAACAGCAGCTTCCCAGATAATTAGCTATTCAATTCTCATGACGGTATTCATTAGCAGAACTAGAATTCGCCCACCCCCTTTGCGTCAGGTTTCACTCAGCAGAGGGTTGTGAAAATTATACCACACCAAAAAGGTTAGTTAGTGTATCCGCATCCGAAACTCGCGCCAAAATCGAGTCCTAAACTAGCCATAAGTTGGTAGTTCGCCAAAAACACTACACGGAAGTAACTTACCTTGATTCGGAGCCAGTACAATCTTCCATCATTCTTTCAAATACGTCATCACTTTCTTTATCTATTAAATTCAACTCCTTCGCTGACTTCACCGAACGAAGACTGCGAGGCGTTAAACTCCATAAGCGAATGTGGGAATCCTGAAAACCTAAACGGGTCGAATCAAAAGTCAAAAAAACAGCTGCTTTCGAAAAGCACAACACGATTTACTGTTGTAAAGGCGTAAAATGATGAAATTACCTCCAAGAACGGAAAACACGATGTAAAAAGAAAATCTAGGACCAATTTTGCACTCCAAAACCAGTTACACAAAATGATTAGGTACGGTAACAGCAGCAGTCTTTATTGAACTAATCATAAATGCAGATACTTTTACACTGCTTAAATAATATCAAAGCAATTTCAGTTGTTTGTGAGATCCTTGATATTTATGCTTCCGGATCAAGCTCCTCTCCCTCCTTCAATAGAGGCGCGTAACCTCGTCAAACGTCATCACCTCGGTTACTCTTCCAACTGTGCTCGTGTAATCGATTTAACAACTCACCTGCCGCTAGCACGGACGAATCATCGCATATATCCACTGCACTCACAGTGCCAAACGAGTTGGTGAAAGTGTAACAACAAACAGTAGGGGCGATGTGGTCCAAACCTCCAAGCCTTATGCGCTTCAAACTCTCTTTGGCGATGTTGATTTTTTCAAGTTTATCAGCATCCTAGGCAACAGCACGGCAATACAAATTGCTCTCAATCCGAGCTACCTTGGCGTAGTGGTAATCGTTCCTGACTTTGAAAGGAAATGCCTGGAGTTCGATACCTCATAAAAATACCGTAGGTGTTCGTCGGAAGGGCTCCGAAATTGAAATTGTGCGTTGCTCCAACAAGAAGCCTGGGTTCAAAGCGAGAGCGCAGGGGTGGGCATGCACTGAATCAGCGCCCCCCGGCCGGCAAAAATGCGGGAAAAAGGGCGTAAAATTGAGCATACCAAGTAATTATCTAGCCAATAACGCTTTTTGTTGAAAATGTAGTCGATCGAATAGGAGCGCCGCTATAAGGCAGCAATGATCGGGTGGTCGTGCGTTCAAAACTTGCAATGACCGCGTTGCTGTGTCCTTGGGAAAGTGTACTTAACGGTAATTTCTATTGCTTGCTATAAAAATAAGTTGCGCTTGCAGTGCTGGCAACTCCGACAAAGGTCTCCACTCTAAGAAATTCTAGTATGACGGATAGCAGATATTTCTGTTACCAGAGAATAAAAAAAAATTAAACTTTAATCTTGTACTAAAATAATATTGCTACATCAAGTAACTACCAGCACTGAGAGCAGCTTTTAAATTCCAGAAGAGCACTGAAGGTTGAGATCGATTTCAAAATTTCAAACCTTGTGGTCAGAACACCTCACCTTCACGACTCTCAAGACAACAGTGCATGCTTAAAAATTTCTAACTTTGTTTAGGGAAAATGCGGGGAGCTTTAAAAGAGTTTACCTTAAATTCTGGCAAAGGTATTCTTGTGAGAGACGGAGCATTTGGATCAGCTTTATTTTTTTTTGATAAAAATTCTTTCTTTTTTTTCTTCTTCTTGCTTCCTCCACCTTCGCTCTGTTGGCTGTCATCAACTTCATCATCATCGTCAAGTGGAATGTCAATGTCGGGTTCTTTCAACAAGCCATAGTAAACCTACAAAAATATAACAGGTAGTAATACCAATAGCCAGTGTGGTGTAGTAATATTCGCTCCAGATTTCGAAATGAAAAGATCTAAAGTTCGACATTTTATTGAAGAAGCATAGGTATTTGACAGGATGAGCAACGAAATTTTGTTGCTCCAGCAAAAAGTCTGGTTTGAAAGCGAATGTGTAGTGGTAGACATACACTGTATCAGCTCGTCTAAGACTGCGAAAACGCGGGAAAAGAACCGTAAAGTCGACAACGGGTAGTTATGCTGTTTAGCTTCTATTTTCTGTCACGGTAAATTTACGATGAATATGCAACGAACAACCTGAATCAAAAACTGTTCAGGAATTTTCAAAAAAATGCACTGCATCAGCTAAATTGGCTACCCAGAAGTATCTCTAAACAGAAGTTCTGTTGATAACTATGAAGATCTTCCACCTTCGAAGGTAGATAAAAAAAACTGTTGCCTTTACATCATTTAGCACTAAACTGCCATCAATGCATAGCACGTTGCACGACCTACTTTTGTTTTATTTTCTTCATGTCGAGCCTCGCCACACATCCCACCAGCACTTGCTTTGATTTGATTTTTAGTCCTCGGAAGACCTTCGTATATATCAACTACTAAGTGAGACTGAATTACGTTTTCGACAAGAGGAATATTCTTGTCCTGCACAAAATCAGATAGATTAGAAAAACCGCTAACATTCTTTAAGAGCAATTAAATTGGTCAAGCATCTAATCTTTCAGCACCAATAGAGCCTAACTTCTTAACCCTAAAACTGCACTATCAGTGAAAATAAGTGCTTCATTCTTGAGTCGATATTGGTCCTTTTCATCTTGACTAATGAAGTGCACAATTATAGAGCGAAAAAGCATTATATAAATAGCAGATCAAACGCAGGACAATTTTCAACAATTTCTAACCTCCAAACAGCGTTTTAGCATATCATAGGAATCTCGCGACATTCGAACCACGTATTTATTGCTTCGCAAGCTATATACTAAGTTGTTTCCCTCCATTTGACTCTTCATTGACACCGCTGATAAGATTTTTAAATGGCTCTCGTGAAACTCTTCAAGTGATCCCCTTTGTAAAGCAAAAAGAATGTAGTGATCGAATTGCATTAGCAATACGCGACTACTTTTTTATTACACGTTTGAGAACCGGTGGGAAAATCGAATATTCTTAAGTATTTATCAATTCTTGAAGTTTTGCTCTAGAACAGGGGTGTGCGACCTTTTTTGCAGACGAATCAAATTCACTTAATATTACTCAACCAAAAGATAGTGCCGGTCAGGTGCGAAGCCTTTCTTCAGAGATCAAACACAAACGAAAAAAGTTATTAATCTGAAGACCTCAAACGGGCGTAGCTTTCACATTGAAGACTTTTTCTCGTGAGAGATCAATCTGTGGCCGAGACCACAAGCCATTGTTTCGCAGGCCGCACATCGCCTACCTCTACTTTAATTTAAAGAGTATTTCCACTGTAAGCTTCTTACGGGCGCGGTCGTGTAGAGGTTGGAGCGTCCGCTTTGTAGTCCGTAGACTTGCGTTCGATTTCCTTGTCGAGTCATCCCAAAAGACTTTAAAATGTAGTTTTTTCAGTTTCCCTGCTTGAGGCTCAGCAAAAAAGCGATAATAGTGTGTAGAAAAAGCCGGCAAGTTTGCTTGTGGTGTCTTTACTCTTTAGTAAAGGCACTTAACGGGATACCTCCATCGTTATCCGGCAGACAGATGGCGTCGAGGATTGCAACTGACAACTGTAACTGAAGCGGTCTACTTCAGATATGTCTTACTCCGAAAAAAGACTGATTGCAATCTCAAGATGTCTAGGCTATTGAGATTGCAAAAATAGTTCATCATCATGGTCATCAAGCTTCTTAATGCGAGTCTCGACGTCTTTCTCGTTCATTTTGTTACAAGCGCCATATGGCATGCTTACACAAATTCTAGAACTGGTTCTGATTTTAAGTCGCATTGTATGCGATATATAAGTTGAGCCTTCAGTCCCAACGCAATAAGAATACAGTATCTTACCACTACACCACCCTACCTTAAATTAAAGTCTTAAAATAAAGAATCAGTCAATTATACAGGTGGAATGAGTACCCTATTCTCAAGCCCTTACTTTACTAAAGCGCCATTATTAATTGTCCGCTATTGTTACTTTTGTGGTGAATCTCTAAAAATAATCATAAGTAACTTAGTAAAACTATTTGTCTTCCTGTAACCAAAAAACAGTTATGATTATGCATAGAGCAGTTTGAGTTCAGAATTGCTTTGGAATTACCTCTACTGCCTACACTGCATCTTCTTTATCACAAGCACAGCTTCATATTTAACTTACTTGAACCGATCGAAGAATGCCTTTGCTTTGTTTTCGTGATTATTATAGATCAGCTCCAAATACATGTGAACAAAAACTGGATATAAAAACTGAGCAAACTCCCACTTATGCGCGTCCAAACTGGTTTCAATAAAGTTTTGTAATATTCTAAAATAATTTACATTGATAAGCTCATTCACCGTCTCAAGTTTTCGTTGTTCTGCCAACTTCTAAATGAGAATTAATCACGCGTAGAAAAAAAAATACAGTTCCAACCGTAGATTTCTGGCATCTTCTACAGCGCCTAAAGACAAATAAACCATTTGAACGGGGTTGGATGATAAACGCAATATGTTACAAATGAAGTTACGCAAAAGGGTCAACTGAGGCCAAAGTTGCTCACTTTGACTACCTGTAATTATCATCGTAACTTGATGGGTCTGCTTCATTTGAATATGCAGAAAGAAGTGATGAAACTTCTGACGATGACGATGGACGACTATTCTTTATTTCAACTAAAACAAAACACTTTTAAAACATTATAGGCAATATGTATGCAAGCATCTTTTCTAAATTAAAAAGCGCTATTTCTTTTGAGGAAGTTTTTTAGTTTGCACGAAACGTCTATTTATGAAAAACTTGTACACTGTACGAAGATGATAAATTGCTTATACAGCCAAATTAAGTATTTTTAGATGATTAACCTATCTGTAGGTTGTCAGTAAAAGAACCATTGATAACAACTATTTTTGTTTGTCAAGTTCTTAGTTACTCGGGTCATGTCAATTGTAATAGCATGATTTGCCTATGGTCTCGTACAAAAACTAGCTAACATCACTGAAAATGGACAGGTAATAGCCATAGCAGTATTTGTCCAAAATAATTCGATAATATGATCAAAAAATCGGTAAGACAAACTTTGGACACTCGAGAATTCAATTGAAAACATAAATTTATTCATACCTCCAGCTTGTTCTGTTTCTTTTTCTAGAGCATCGACAGTTTTGGCTAAATTATTTTTCTTTAAAAATTGTAGCACAGCATAAAGCATTTTTTGATCGTCTTCTGAAACAATTTTTACTGGTTCCAAATTATCAGAAGCTTTAACTTCTGTATCAGTTTTCGTTGCTTCAGTGGTGGAAAAATTGTTTTGCTGTACAGTACTATGCTGAGTGTCAACAGCCATAGCTACTACTTTCATGTTACTAGATTCAGCCAAATTAGGAAGCTCAGCCATAATTCTAATCCTAGAGCATTATACAGCAACGATCTAAGCAGCTCTAAAAATCAAAGTAAGCAACGGCAGTTGTACAAATACCTTTCATAGCACGGTAGTAACAGAAAATCCAAGACACAATGCGGTATTACTTTGTAAATAACAAGAGCATAAAGTCACTCTAAATAGTGAGATGTGCAACTAAATTATCAAATTTATGTCGGTTGCTTTATGATGACAAAATACAAAAGTTATAAATGAAAACAAATTAATTGTAAATTTATTACATTTTGAGTAAGTATTACGAGCTAAGCGCAACCAAAGTACTTACCGAAGCAGACATGCCTACTTACATACAACTGTTTTATAAAAAATGGGTTTAATGGTGTAAAAATATTTTTTGTTCACTAATGTTGTCAGATCAATTTACATCTTCAGATTCTAGGCTAAAGCATATTTCTTCACATTGAAAGTCTTTAAGGTTGACAAGAACAGCTGACGAAGTTTTGTTAAATTCAGGTACACACAATAGAAGAACTTTTGAACCGCTGGTACTTTGTACAAGCTTATAATCAAATTTTGATTGATTTGCACAGAAATAGATATCTGGGCATTTATCAATAATATAGGGATCTACCTCATAAAACGGAAATGAGCCAAGAGTGTCTGGAGCAGTAGGAGCCATATGCTGCAGCTCCAAGGTATCTTGCAGCAACCGAATGCTATCAGTAACGGTGCTGTACAGCCGCAAGTTATTAATATTTTGGCCAGACGTTCCAAGAAAGTTAACACCATCTATAGAGCATTCGTAAGGATTGGTAACAGTGTGAAATGTTGAACCATGAAACTTCTGACAAAGAGGAAGCATGCACGGATGCAGTGGCTTTTGGGGAAGAAGATGATTTGACAAGTCATTTTCACCACACATGAGATCAACACTGATATTAGGCACTAGTTGAGAAATGATTTGATCTAAATCACTCATTGCTTTTACAGTAGATGCTTCTGACTTGTAAGTAAGATATCTTGCCTTAGTTTGCGACGCTCGATCTAATGTTTCTTTGGCAAGAGAGTTCCCTCCAATAATAACATGAATAACTTTTGAACACATTTCATGATCATTGGTACTTCCAAGCATGCCAAGAATGTAGTCAATCAACAATTGAATTTCAAAACTTTTTTCTTGCTTGCCTCCTACGCCAAGGCCAGATACAAAGAGCACATATCGATCTTCAGTAATGTTAATATTTCTTGGAAAACAAGATGGTATACCAGCGTAAGTAATGTCTTCGACTTCAAACTGTCCGTTTTCGTTTTCAAAACCATAGCAAGCCACAATGCTTCCAGTGTAGGATTCTCCAGGATTTATTTTTCCAACAAGCGATATACGTTGCTGAGAATCTTCAAGAATTAATTTGTCATTGTCAGTTGTAAAATGAGAGACTAATGGCTGCACTTGCACATTGTGTTCATCACTCACTTCTTTTAAAATGCTTGGCTGCAGTTCCATTGATTTAAATAAAGTCCCAATTATGCAGCATTTATCATTTACTGTCACTTTAGATAACATTTTTATGTTAACACTGTCACCCCATTTGACTTTTGCCGCCTTTTCCAGTCTTTTGTGCATTAATTGACTTCTTATAAAATAAATATGAGCATACTGTTTCTTGTATTGAAGTTCAAATTTTGAAAATTTATCAGATGAATCAATGCGTTTGCAGATTGGGCGAGTCAGCAATGGACAGTTTTCCACATTTTTCTCGTTTGTCATGGTAAAAAAAACTTTCAGATAGTCTAGACCTATATCAGCATAAATATATATCGTAACAAATTAACTAATAACCAGATAACTCACAACGATTATAGATTTCAACCGATCAACCTGTAAGCAAAAAATCAGTACCCTAGATAGCATAAGATAGCCAATTTAGCAAAGATCATTTAAACAACACTTGATTTTGGTAGCACACTACACATTACTTTATACTAGTATACAACAAGGTTAAATATCTTAGTTTTTTAAAATAGAAACCCCTTAGCTGTCCACAAATTTTTTGTAGAGTTGGCAGTGTGAAGTATGCCTCAGGTCAGATTTTTGTGGCTCCAAACACCAATTCTTGTACAAAGTGTTGCACAATGTATGCCATTTAATTTAACTAATTTAAACCAGATGGTTTAAACCAAATCGTGATTTATTTCAATCCAACCATACCAGTACTTCGGCAATTGGACAACACCTCCTCAACAATGAAAAATGCACCTCTCACTATGATGAAAACCAATTTTCTATTTTGGCTAAAGGAAGAACACTTTTTCATTTATCTACCTTGAAAGCAACTTTCATCAAAATACTTCAACCCAAGCTTTGTCGCCAGAAAGAATTCGTCTACACACTAAAATTATGTCATTGATTCAGACTCAATAAAACGTCTGGTTGTCTACCAATCAGAACGTTCCGACATTCTCACCAGCTGCTTTTGCTATAAATAGAGAGAGAGAGAGAGAGAATTTATTTGATTTGCTTTGCGCACCGACACAATAATCAGATTGATAATACACACAAAAAAAAATCATTAGTACCTTGCCATCAACACCAGGCTTCATTCTAGCGATAACTCCTGAAGAGAGCTACACGAAAACGTCAGAGTTTTCACCTATTCTTTGTAAAAGAGTACAATGAAATGGTCGATGACTAAAGCTTTATTGAAATTTTGTACCACTTCTCATCTGTACTAATAGTTTTTCCATATTTCCAGGAATCAGTAAGTTCTGTTTTAAAATAAATTTCTATATTCTATCTTTAACAAGAATTTCCATATTTCCATGACTCAGTCATTCCATAATTCAATATGAATTTCTGTATTTCCAAATGTTAGGTTAGTCCAGGGCAATCTTTTCTAGCAGATAAGCGACATTACCAGTAACAATGGGGAAATAATACATGGCTTTTTAAATCTATAAACAGTACATGTTTGCATGTTCTTGATATAGACTGACTCTCATCTCAATTTTAAGAAAGTGGCTATTTTGCCGTCAATGGCATTTTACCCTTAAAGGCAATTTTGCTGTCACCATTTATGTGTGTTTAAATAGTGGCATTTGCAGCAATTTTGGCAGTAATGCTGTGGTGTAGTGGATAGTGCAACTGCCTTGAAATGCAATGGTTATCAGTTTGAATCATTGCTGGCAATGTACTCAGACAAAGAGAGTGTACCCTGACGGGAGGGGCCTGGTATGCAAATGAATGGGGTAGGGTACATTGGTGGTGCAAATTTTTTTAAATGCATCATTACAATTGACCAATCAGAAACAACCAAAAGTCACATTTGCCTTGAAATGCAGTGGTTATGTATTTATATCTTTGCTGGCAAAGTGCTAAGACAAAGGCAGTGTACACTGGAGGGAGGGGCCTGGTATTTGAATGTATGGGGTAGTGTACACTGGGAGTGCAAATTTCTTTAAATTCGTCATTGCAATCAAATAATCAAAAACAACCAAGTCACATTTAATACATCATTAAAATTGACCAATCACAAATGTCTGACGCCAAAATAGCCAATGCCAAATTTTAAAGCTAACCTTTCATCATGCACATAGCTGACACGTACTTTTACGAATTAAATAATGATGCATATTTTTGTTGCATTTAACTATTCAAGATATCTACTAATAAAAAGATGTATAAACAAAACCAAATTAACCTACTAGCAGTAGAACATAAAACAAGCAAATAATACAGCCCAGCATACCTGTAACCATTACCTCTACATTAAGAGCATGCCTGTTACTGTGTAATCTAAACTGTAATCATGTTTTATACTGAGCCAAATATTTGCTGTTTGTAATCTACACTGTTGAACCATACAAGTATCTATCGTACCAATCAATGCAATAATAGCCCTTCCATTTTCAAACACTTACCACACAGTGTAATAAGCTGAGCTACATTAAAATCAAGGCCACAATGACTATTTTGCAGGCATACAGCAATTTACCCTTGGAGGCTATTCAGTACCATAGTTTAGCTCTAAGACATTTGTGATTGGTCAATTTTAATGGCGAATTAAACATGGCACTTCTGGCTGTTCCTGATTAGTCAATTTTAATGACAAATAAAAAAAAATTGTACCCCCAGTGTACACTCCCCTGTATATTCACACTCTGGACCACCTCTTCCAGTGTACCAGTACACAACCCTTGTTCAAGTACCCAGCCAATGAAGACTCAAATTCATAATTACCACATTTAAGGCAGCTTCACTATTTACTACACCACAGCATCACTGCCCAAATTCTAGCAAATTTGGCTACTTAAACACACTAGTGGTGATGGTAAAACAGCCACTTCCTATTTTTTATCCACCTGTTCACATTATTATTTAATAAACATTATGTCCTCCATTAAACAAGATTAAATCAAACTAATGATAAATGAATGGTCCTTGACCCCATTGGATTGACCGAAATGGCTACTGGCCTTCACAAGGTTCCTAGATTCCCCGGGCTTCCTCCACACCAAACATTTTTTCTGTGCTGCCTTCTGAACAACTGCAAAACGGCAGCACTCACACTCTCTAAATTCGGTCTTTGTTCTTTTCTTCTTTTGCTTTGTTGGTTTTCTCTACCTTGCCCTCTCATTCTTCTTCTACTTCTGATGAGCGGCAACGTTCATCCAAATTGAGGTCAGTGTTACCAACTGATAGTGGTCAGCCACCAACACTGATAGTGGTGAGCCACCATTTCAAAAGTGCATTTTGATGACATTTGATCAAGTCAATGAAATCTTTTTATAGATATTTGTTAAACAATAAATTTGATTTAGAGTGAAAGTTACAATAAATGATAAACAAGCATAAAACGTTGAAGATATATTGAACTATCTATTGTGCATTTGAACTCAAAAGGTGCAGTAATAAGGTTTAACGCTATATGCTTTTACATGCAATATTTCTGTTTATCACTTATTTAGTTTGTTCTCTAGAAAAGACCTAAAGTAGTAAGCTCTTCCACATTTGTAATTATAATGCTAAACTTTTGGCATATTGGACAACAGTTCATTCATGGAAAATATGAACAAAATATCAGCAATTGTTTGTAAAGAACTAACTAGCCTACGCTGCACATTAGCACGGTAACAGCTGAAGCTCAATTGGCGGTGGCGGGAAACGTCTCAAACGCGCTTAAGATCTCCAACCGCTCTGTTCCAAAACAGTACAAGAAACACTGATCACATTCGTCTCGAAATGAATCAAAAGTAGTAAGCTACGTGTATAGTAATGCAAGAGGCTAGCGATGCACATAGTAAAACTGCAGACAGTGACACTGTTTTGACCTATCAGGTCTCTTCAGTGCAGTTGGTGACCGACAAGAAGCCAGAGGCTTTTAATAAAGCATAGCTTAGACCGCCACACTTGCGGGATCTATACTAGATCCACCTGGCGGATGGTCTGTCAGTACTCTGCGAAGCCGTATCACTCGTGAATGAGTGGCGGTTGTCGCAGGTGCACTAAGTCTAGCAACTGCTAGTACGCTTTTTGTCTTACAATTGTTGTGGCTAGAAAATGTTAAAATAACATTTAAATTAGCTGACCAAGAGTCAAAAGGAAGGCCATGAATATCTTATAACAAAAAGCTAAAAATCCGCTTGATCGACTTTGAAAAACGCCAAATATACCGTTATCCACTAAACACCAGTCGCATGCCAATAAAGGTGTTGCAAACCTTTCTGCTGGGAAACCACTAAATTGGCAACAATGATCGTGGCCCCATCTTTACCTGTTTTCTGTGCATGGCCAATATGAGCTGGAGGGGCATGTCTGCACAATACTGTACCTGCTCTAAAAGGGTACATCTACCTTTTGTGTGCATTTACCTAAATGGATACAGCTACCTTTTGTGCTCAAATGTAAATCCCTGTATAGATCTCACTTCTACAGCTTCCCTGCCGGCTGTATCTAAGTTTCCCCAGGGGTTCCACAGTCCACTAACACTGTGACATTTTTTAGAGAGCCCTCCAGCATTGAAAACCTGTGTTGCTAAGGTAGAAATAACATTGCGTCGATAGTGTGTGGTATGGGAAAACTGTACTGTTTTTATACTGAATGGCGACCTTACGGGATATAAACTGTGGATCATTGATGTTTTGCTGAAATCATGTGGGTGACTCATAAACGTTCTCGTTCTGTTCGTGCGCTCGTTGTTGTACTGTGATCGTTATTGTAATCATCCGTTGGCCAACAAACGGGTCATAAAAAAACATACATAGCTATCGATGATGATGTAACAATACTGGGTGACCAAGCCGTATGGCCAGGCGTGGTTCCGTCTGACGTGCGGCGGAGTGACCTAGTAAACAAGCATATAAAAAGAAGCATTGCTATTTTCGTTAGGTCGTTTCGATTAAAATTAAAATTCAAATTCATTGGCTTCAATTCAATTCGATTCGCATAAATTCAAATCAAGATTCGTGCATTCAGCGATGTGTTGTGATTACAATATATTCGTTCTTGCAGTCAGACGTGCTGTTGAAATACAATCCCCACAATTTTGGAGTCCGACGTGATCGAAGTTTCATTTCCCCATAACTGTAGCGTAATTTATGTGCATCCCGTAGGCTATGCTTTTTCTCACCAACGCTGGTATATCAATGCCAATATCAATTAATCAATGTGCGATAGCAGTAAGCCAACATTTGTACATCTATCAGAGTAGCATATGAAATGGGCAACAAAACAACCACTGGCTTGACTCATAATGATAAGACGGTTTTCTTTAACTATTGTATGTGAAAGCAGATCAGCTTAGGGCACGTACGTCTCAAGGTTTTTTTTTACAGATATATAGTACACTATAATTTGACAAGTAACCAACAATATTTTGAAAACACGTAGTTAAATTAATCACAACAGCACAAATTTTGGTGTAATGGGGATTTTTGTGCGTAAACATATTTAATGAATAGTAAATAATTGTTGGAATATTTGGTTCGATTATGTTCAAGAAAAAAAACGTTAAGTAAGCTTAATTAGGTTTGCTTTAGCACAAAGTCATTTAGTACTTCAGTAAGTTAAGTTAAATTCAAACAACCAGTATCAGAATATTCGTGAGAGACTCGTCCAAATTTGGTATAAAAACATAAAAGCTAGTTTGTTGCGTAAACAATCGAGTCATTTGTTTATTTTGTTTTTGGAGCTTTTAGCTTGCTTTGCCAAAGTTCGCTATCGGATACTAATGGTAACTTTACTGAAATAGTGATTGCCTGCTGTTCATTCATCAATAATTTTGTCGAGACCGGGTAATTTTATAGTTCCATCCAACAGAGTCATCGTAGCTCTTTTTTCACCGACATTTTGCCACATCTCAAGACTCTGGTGAGCCTGGAGTGCAGGGTCATCTGAATTGTCTTCTGTTTTTTTGATGTTTTTCACTTTTAGGCTTAACATACAGTGCAAATTGCTTTCAATCACAACTGATCTTAGACGCATGGTTGGTGACGTCATCAGTGAGTAATTGGTTTGAAATGGTAGTGTTGCTTCTTCGTTCTGTAAATCATCTAAGACGTAATAATTGTCGTTTTCTCTTTGGCTTTGGAAGATCAGGTGCGTTCGCGTCGGAAATCTCATATCAGTAGAGTGGGTAGAAAAGAATAGGAATAAGGAAAAAGAAAGGTTGCTCATTTTTGTGTAAGGGACGAAAGATGGTTCGGTTTGTTTGTTTAGATGAAATGAAAAAAGTGTAGAGGGAGAGAGGAGATAGGGAAAAATGGGTTTTATGTTAGATTTTGGTCCATGGTCGATTTCATTTTTACTTTAATTTTTCCTCTGATTGTTTCAGTGATCTGTGCAATTAAAACTGCTGTCGGTGGGGCTTCGGTGCTGTTAGTTAGGTTGCTTAATTTTGCCCGCTTTTCAATTATTGTTTGTTTGTGTATGGCAATTATTTTTGTCACTTGTGGATGTTTGGTAGATTCGTAGTTGGTAGTGTTATATAACACCATTGTTTTGGATAACACTGTTTTTGTTTGTGTGATGTCTTGAATGTCTTTTTGGAGGTTGCAGATGGCATGTCTTGCAACAATGCAGTCATATATTACGTGGGCAAGAATATCTAGCAATCGGTTGCAGAATTTGCAGGTGGATTTTGTTTTGGGTTTTCCGAGTTTTGTGTTGAAGCTGCCCCAGAGAAAAGCATGGTGCGCAATTCTGAAGGCAGTTTCTTTTTCCATAATTGAAAAGAGATTTGGTAGGGGTTTTCGTAGAAGAATATTCATCCAGGATGTTGATTGGGTGTGGGTATTTACTTTCGGAAATGGATTTGGGGTGGGGTTGGCTAGTATCCAATATATGTCTCTGAATTTCACGTTTTCCCAATTCTGGACTGATTTATTGTTGTGCTCTGTAATCTGCAATGTTTGGCTCCATGTTTGGTTGAGAATAGGGCGATTGAGAAAATTTTGTGTATATAAGGCAGGGTTTAGGTTTTTTAATTTTCTATGCAGGTTATATTTTGCATAAGCAGCAAAAAATTGGTGATTTTTTTCCTGTAACAGAGCGGTTAATTTCAAAACGAATGCTGTCTTGATTTTTGCCTCCACAACTGGCATTCTGATACCGTCATCTTTACGATCCGGGGTTAGCTTTTCTCTTTTGATGGGCTCGATGTATGCTGGGGACCATAAGAATTTGTAAATAATGTATTGGAGAGTCTTGATTTGTGATTTTAAGGGGAGAAATACTTTTGCAGGGAAAATGATGTGCGGGATTATTAATGCGTTTATTAGCGATATTTTGCCATAAATTGAGATTGTGTCGAATTTGTATTCGAATGCTATGGCTCTGATTTTATTGATGGTGGATTGCCAATTTTCTTTGTTTGTTTCAGTTTCAATTGCGAATTTAATTCCTAAGATTTTCTTCTTGGTTACTGCTGAAGGTTTGGGAAGTATGTTTTGATCATATTCATGATTTTGGATAGATAGGATTTTAGATTTCTGAATGTTCAGTGAGAGCCCTGAAGGAAGTGAAAATTCTTCTAAGATTTGGCGTAGCTAGGAAATGTTATCTTGATCTGATATTATGATTGTTGTATCGTCTGCGTATTGTTGTATTTTAATATTTGTTTTGAGTAGTTTGCATCCATGTAGCTTGTTTGAGTTGTTTATTTTTTGGGTCAGGACATTGGTTGCCAAAATAAAGAGTAGCATCCTAAGCGGGTAGCCTTGACGTACTCCTTTTTTGATTGGGATCCATTTGTTTCTATGGTTGAGTTCACGTCTGTCAGCAAGATCTTGATCCATGTTGAGAGGGATGTGGGAATTTTTATGTAATCTAAAATTTCGAAAAGGAAGTCATGAAAGACAATGTCGAATGCTTTTGAATAGTCCAGTTGGAGTATAGTTGTGGGCGACTGAGTGTCTTGGGCATATTGGATGGTGGCTAAGATGTTTTGGTGGATGTTGTCAATTTTACGATTTGGCATGCCACGTTGCTGGGTTGGTGAGATGTAGTTTGTGAGAAAGGTGCAGAGCCTTTGGGCAATTATTTTGGCTAGGATTTTGTAGTCACAGTTAAGAAGGGATATTGGTCTGTATTGCGAAAGGTGTTTGGGTTGTGAGATTTTTGGTATCAGTTTGACAATTGCCCTTTTTTAGGATGAAGTTAGTTGCTTTCTCAAGTATACGTTGTTGTAAATTTCCGGAAGTATTTTGAATATTTTGGGGGCTAGAGCTTTGTAGAATTCAATTGGGATTCCATCTAAGCCTGGTGATGTTTTGTTTTGAAAAAGCTTTAATTGTGTTTTGCACTTCTGACTGTGTTATGTAAGGGGATACGTCATTGTACACCTCTGTGTCATTTAAGCGTTTTATATTTAGTAAAAAGGCTTGTGTGTGTGTTGTAGGTGAAAGTGTGGTCCAAATTTTTGTGAAATATTTGATAATATGTGTGTTCATTGCAGTATCAAATTGTTTAATTTGCCTATTTTGTTTTTGTTTTTCGTCATGTATAAAAGATTCTGGTGGGGTTTCGTCTTCCGGCCAGTATTTAAATCTTGATCTCATCATCGCTCCTCTAATTTGAATGTTTTGGATGCGTTTTTGTTCTTGTTGTAACGCATGGATTTCTGAGGTATTATTGTTTGGATTTAGTGTCTGTAGTTGGTGTTGTAAATGCTTTTGCTCGTCAGTCATATTTTTCTTTATTATGTTTCCAAGAAGGATTGGTTCTGCTTTAATTTTAAGCTTAGTTTTTTCCACCACTGGAGGGGGTCGATAGCGTATAATTGGTTTTCTTTCCACAATGTCAAATAGATTCTGAAGTTTTCTACGTAGGCGTGTTTTTGGAGTAATGAGCTGTTGAGTTTTCAAAGTTTCGTTTGGGTGTATTTTTGTAGTGTTAAGGTGAGAGAGATTGTCGGACATGCTGTGTGGTCTGAGAATTGTAAAGGTGTGTGTGTGTGTGTAGCTGGTGATGTATTTGGTTAGGAATTTAGAGGTGTAAATTGTGTCAAGTCTGGAAGCAGTGTTCAATCTTTTACACGTATATGAAACTGTGGTAGGGTGTTTGTATCTAAAGGCATCCAACAGATGGAAATATTTCGCTATGGTCTCAAAACTTCGATGATCTAGTCTTTTGGTTATTTTGTGGGTTTGTCTATTGGATTGAGTACCATATTGAAATCGCCTGCAATGATTATATGATCGTAGTCCGTGTTTTTTAGAAATTCAGATAGTTTGGTGAGGGATTCTGTTCTTTGTCTGGAGCTAGTGGCAGCATTTCCTGATTTTAAGTATTCATTCATTATGAGCGTTATTGTGTCGTTATGTTTCAAAGTAATGGATTGCATTCTGATTTTTTCTATGATGTTGGTGTCACAGATGTTTGACACAATGGATGAAATGTGTATTATTGCTGTTCCTATTTTTTGGTTTGTTTGTCCATGGGAAGGAACATTAGGGATGATCTCTAGTGAGTGCGAGGTGAGCCAGCTTCGAGTATACTGCAGGTTTTGGATTCGATGCGTTTCTTGCACGCATAGTACGTCTAGTTTGTTGTTAGCGAAAAATATTGGTAAAGAAGGGAGAGAGGATTGTATTCCGTTTGTATTGATGGTGGCCATTGTTGAAGGAGGGTGTTGTGTTTGTAACCCAGATCCAATTACATTAGCCATCAGAAAACCAGGTATAATAATAATGAGGAAGGTGTTTGGGTGGCAGTACTGTGAAGTGCAAGGTTTTAGTATCATACTTGGTGGTGTTGCAGCGACCACCAGTTTGATCAATTGGCGATCGTACGTAAAACTGTAGATCTTTGCTGCAGCTTCTCTTTAACTAAATTGTTAAACAAAAGAATGGATCCATTAATTAACAAATTGAAAAGAACATCCGGACTGAATGAAACTAAACAAAACGGAACCAACCGAACTGAACTGAATTGTATTGCATTGAATAGAATTGAATAACGTAAAAGCAAAGTCAAACTGATTTTAAAAATTCCAAAACATGCTTAACGTAAAATCAGAAACTGAAATGTGCCTTAATTAACTAAACTGTGCAAACAAAGAAATCAACCAAAAGCGCTAAAGAGATAAGGTGATACAAGACAACTTAGGTCAAAACCACTGTTAACATAAAAACGGGGTTCGAAATCGCTACATAGCAGCCCCCAGAGGTTAAGGTGCGGTAGTATCCAACCTCTTAAAACTGATGTAGCGATACGAAATCAAACAGTCAAAACATAGGCTACAAAACATTTAATACATGCGAGATAAAGACAAAGCATTATGTAACGCAGTGTAAAAATGTTGCAGTGACCGGTTGCTGTATCTACATGACATAGGCCTATATATATGGTCATTACAAGAAACAGGCGGAGTCGGTAAATAGCAATGCTATTGTATGCTGTGGTAGGCAAAATAAAATATCCGAAAGGTTATCCTAACACAAAGGCATAGGATGTGCCATAGGATACTATAGAGGGTAACTGGTAGTAACAGTAGCGAAGTTAAATCAGAAATCGTTAACTCCACAATACTGTGCGACTTGGCCAGTGTCGCATTTAGCTACGGACCAGTGCAGGAAAAGTTTTCCCAAAGCCCAAAGAGAATAAAATGTAGCCTATAGAGATTAAAAGGTAAGAACGTGACAAATTACAGAAAACCTGGCTGGTCTCCTGAAATACTAGTTTAAATAAGCAAAATATCAAACCGCAAACCAAAAATTCGGAAAAAGAAATGAGTGGGTTGCACAAAACATCGTCCCGAAAAATGCTATCAACTCCGTTGTCTTCTGAGAGGTGGGGTTTATCTGCAGAGGTTGAGAGAAGACGAGAAAACGCCGGCAGACGAAAATCCAATGATTGTGCGCACCATAAAAAATAGCAAAAACTTGCCCAATGCTGAAGATGCAACAACACCGAATACGTAGTTCTTCTTTGGCTACGTCTGGCTGACGTAGCCTCTTCTCGGAGTCACCGGTTGTAGCGATCACCAGTTTGGTCAACTGGCGATCGTACGTAAAACTGTAGATCTTTGCTGCAGCTTCTCTTTAACTAAATTGTTAAACAAAAGAATGGATCCATTAATTAACAAATTGAAAAGAACATCCGGACTGAATGAAGCTAAACAAAACGGAACCAACCGAACTGAACTGAATTGTATTGCATTGAATAGAATTGAATAACGTAAAAGCAAAGTCAAACTGATTTTAAAAATTCCAAAACATGCTTAAAGTAAAATCAGAAACTGAAATGTGCCTTAATTAACTAAACTGCTCAAAGAAAGAAATCAACCGAAAGCGCTAAAAAGATAAGATGATACAAGACAACTTAGGTCAAAACCACTGTTAACATAAAAACGGGGTTCGAAATCGCTACAGTGTTTCTTCTTCTTAGGGGTTTTAGGAGGCTTCTTTTTCAAAGGTTTCGAGTCTTTGTCTTTTTGTTTATTTTCAACTGTTCGTGGTTCAAATACTTGTGTGATGCCTTGGACATGGGGATCGTTTTGGGGGGTTAGAGCAGATGTTTGTATAGTCTCAGGGACACTTAGCTCATCATTTGAGTCGTGGGTTGTTAGCTCATCATTTGAATTGGGGTTCTGGTGTGACAAGATAGGGGAGTTTGTTTTCTTTTTAATTGAAGAGAAGATTATGCTTTTTTCGTTTGTGGCTTCCTGCTGTAAATCAGAAAACATTTCATTCGAGCAAAGTGGTGTAGTGTGGTGTTGGCTTTTTTGGAGTAGTGTTAGCGAGTGGTGAAGCTGCTGCTTTTCTTGTTCAGTAAATTTGGGGGAATCGGGCTCAAAAGCGGCAGCAACTTCTTCTTTCGTAGGGTTGAGAGAAGAATTGAATGATGATTTATTTCCTGGTATTTGAGATGCGTGTACAAACAACCGGCGTGCTGGGGGATTAGTTGTAGTTGGCCTCACACCAACCCGATCTTGTACTGTTTTCCAAGCGTTTGTTTTTGAGGAGTGTATAGGGGGGGATAGTGGAGGTTACAGTTTTGGTAGGACAATCTGGGGCCTTGTGTCCCTTTGATTTGCAAAGCCCACATCTCACAATTCCTTGCTCTCCTGGGGTCATGACAGCCACCTATCTACCATTAACTGTAATTTCTTAGGGTATGTTGTTCAGTTTTAGTTGCCTCAATTTGATGTGGGGAAGGTTTTTATAGCGGCCATAGTCGGCACTTACAAAGGTTCCCCAAGTGGCCGTCAGTTGTTCGATTTGTGATTGTTTTACGCCCTGAGGAAGTAGGTAGAGGGTAATTGTTTTAGTAGGGGGGAGTGGCTTGGTTGCAGAGATTTTAATGGCTAGCCGTTTTGTATTTGGACGTACTTTCCTTTGCCATACAGTGAAAACATGACAGGGAGAGTGGCGTTAGCAACTTTAAAACGTACACTAAAAGTTTTGTGAATGCAGTTCAGGGAAGCAATTCCATCAACCTTCTGACTATATTCAGAGAGTGCATTTCCTTCCATGAACAGTTCCAAGAAACTGTTCGAATCAAAGTGTTGGAGGTGTTCTCCTTCTATTTTAAAAATTGCTACGTCTTCCTGGCTTATGTTCATGGTTTGTGACAATCAACGATGTAAACGTTTGAAGGTAACAAATAGCTTTGTTTTGTTATAGTTGTTTTTACAGATCCTTTGCCAATATTAAGAACTAGTGTCTATTTCCAAGTTGAAAATTAATCAACACAAATCTTGGTGGTACTAACACTATGCCAGCGACCAGAGAATTATGTATTTACTGTGATAACTGAAATGTTATTGGCAACACTTTGTGTTGACAGGGTGTTTCTCCTAAAGCGATGAAATCGACTATGTTTTTGGCGCGAAAAAAGAAAAAAATGGCGATTCGCCTTTTCGGAGTAAAATTTAGACCAGTGTTTCCCAACCTTTTTTATTATAGCGCCCCCTTGTTCTTAAAAAAAATTCATACCGCCCCCCAACTTTCAAATGTTATGCACAAATTACTACGCACGTTTTGAAAATAAAATTACTTACTAATCGTCACTAATATCTTATGAATGTATATTTAGTAAGCTAGCAGCTAGCAATATGTTGATTGCACGAATTAAGGAGAAACAAAAGAATGTCAATAAAATATACGTATTGTATTTCCATCAAAAATAAAAAAATGCCCATTCAAAACGCTTAACACTAAAAGCAACAAACGAATCAAAAACACAACCTCAATCAGTAATAACTAAAAAGCGGAAGTTCCAACTAATTTAAAACAACGAACGAATAAATAAAATAACATAAAATTACGCCTTGAAAAAAAAAATTTACTAAAAACTAAGTTTCACTGAAAAAAATTGATTCTTTAACTTTATCCTATCTAATCTCAGTTGCTATATTTAATGTGACGGCTGAATTTGGTGTTTGCATGCTAATTCTCTTATTCTCGGTTCAATATTACTCAAAATCAACCTTAAGTCTCCTCTTTCAGCGATTTGCAATCGATTTCTTTGTTTCGTCAGTAGCTGAGTGACAACACTAAATCCTTGTTCAGCCAAGTATGTAGTTGGAAATGCTATGAAATAAATTTTAACTTCTTCCCACAACTTAGGATATCTTTCAGGGATTTCTTTTTGTAACCAAAATTGTTGATATGATTGCTTGAAGAGAGGTTTCAATTCGAAGTCATTTTTTAAAGCAATCAACTCTTCTTGTATTTCAATATCTGTTTCATTCATACAGCTATCTGTAAATGGTTGTAGAAACCAGTCCCGGTACCTTCATGTTTATAATATCTTGGTATCTACAGCTCATATCCTTGTGCAGCGTTTCTAAATGATCGCAATAGATCAAGAGGTGATCATCCGACAGATTTGAGCCATCACAATTATCATTTTCTATCGATTCTAGTTCATTAAGTGTCTGAAATTGAGTTAGATTCCGGCGGCCACAATTATTCTTGAATAAGATTAGCTTATTTATAAATGTACAAATCTTAGAACTTGCTTGAATAAGATTTAAATTACTACCTTGCAATTGCAAATTAAGGTCGTTGAATATGGTGAATAAATCTACCAAATAGGCAATGTCTCTTTTGTGTGCTAAGAGATAATCGCTCAATTCATCACAATTATTTTCATTGAGAAACTGCACCACGCTCTTGAAAAGAGAGTAGAATCGTTTTAAACAATTTCCTTTTGACAGCCACCTCACTTCAGTGTGCAATAAAAGACGATCAAATTCTTCATCGTTGCTGTTACAAAGTTGTCCAAACATCCGGGAATTTAGGGGTTGAGACTTTATTCTATTTACTGATTTAATAACAGCATTAAGAGATTTATGAAGCTGTTCATTCAAGTTTCGGGCAACGAGATGTTGCCGATGAATTACGCAATGTACTGTAAAAACGCATGGTACAGCTTTCTTTAAGCATGCAAGGAAACCTTTATATTTACCTGTTAACGCAGGAGCACCGTCTGTTGCACAAGCAACAATATTGTTCATGGGGATATTTTTGTCTTTAAAGAACTGATTAACTACATTAAAAATAGATACACCTCTAGTATCCGTTTCGAGTTCTTTCGCAAACAGCAGTTCCTGTGCAACATTCTCATCTTTAATAAAACGAGCATATGCCAAAAGAAGTGCCTCATTACCTGGTAGTGTAGACTCATCAAGCTGTAAACCAAATTTTTGAGTTTTAAGTATGCCACACAATGTTTCTTCTATATTCGACGCCATTTCGTCAATCCTTCTCTGTACAGTATTATTACTAAGTGGAATTGCTTTCGTTATTGTACTGGGTGAAGCATGATGCACTACTGTACGCAAAACTTCCTCTATCGCTGGCAAAATAAGTTGCTCTCCAATTATGTGAGGTTTTCCTGACTTAGCAATCATTTTGGAGATATTGTAGGAACAAATAAGTCCATCGTCATTTTTTTGTGACTGCTTCGTCGCAAAAAAAGATATGGTATTTCTGTTCTCAAATTTATTTCGCAATGTTTGAAAGTATGACAAAGGTTTTTTCTCATTGCCAGGATGGATCTTTTTAAAGTGCTCAGAAAGTCTGGATGGCTTCATTGCCTCATTGGTGAACACTTTTTGACATAGAAGACACATTGGCAGTTGTTTATTATTAGGAGAACTGATAAATCCATACTTAAGATATTCCACGTTATATTGTCTGCACTTTTTTTTGAGCGTGTTATCTGTCATTATTATGGTTAAATATATTTACTGAAAATAAGTTTAACAGTTATACAAAACATTGATAAAATACGTGACCGTAGTGATAGCGACATAATTAGATACATAACCAATAGTAACATTATTACTAATAATGTTATTTAAATTGTCTATAAATAATAGCTGTTTGATTTTTAAAACATGAAAAAGATCTTTTTTGAACAAGTTAATAGTATTCAATATATTGAAAATATATTATTTCTGTGTGAATATCACAAGATCAATTTAAAATTTAAATTTACGTCTGTGAATAGTATTTTAAAAATGGAAAAGTCCTCGAAATAAATAAATTGAAAAATTATTTATTATTTTTGAACAATTATTCTTGTAGTATATATTAATAATATTTATGCATTAATTTTAAAAAGATACACAAAATTTGGTTAAATAGCACCAAAATTTGTAAATTTACTAATGCCGTAGCTCAGTTAAAATTTGCTTATTCATGTATATTCCTTGGTTAAAATTCTCATTAACTAAATGTAAAAATGATATATTGAAAATGTTCACAAATGTTCGATAGGTTCTATAATGTTTGTAAATATTATTTAAGTCCAAAACTAATTTACTAATTCTATGTGAATAAAAGCGCGAGCAACATATTTGTCACAAACCTTAACAGGGGGTGGTTAGGGCGTGTGTGACGTCTTATTTATTTTGGCTAAAAATATATTACTCTTAGATTGTGTCTGAAATACGCTTCACGTAGGCTTCAAGGTAAGTCGAAATTCTATGCGTAGCTTTACTTAAAACTCTCAATTTATTAAGGACAAACTCTTTTGCCCTATTGCTTCTTTTAATTTAAGTAATTCTTTAACAATCTAACGTCTCTTCCAGTTAGATTAATTACGCTTCTTTTTAAATTCAACAATGTTATATTACAGCTTTAACAGTTTTTGACTTCACTTCAGTATCGATTTCAATGTACAAGCACTATTGCTTAAAATAACCGCTTCAAATTCTTCAACAACGATAAGCTATTAACAAATGCGATAATACTTTTCCATTTTTCACCTCTTTTCACTTCCCATCCCTCTCTATGTGTTTTTTTTCATGCGCAGCTACGGTATTTATAGAAAATTATCACATGACCCAAGAAACTTCCAGATTTCCAAATAAAACTAAAGCAAAAATGCTAGAACAAAAGAAAGCTCTAGTAAATTAGTTATAGCGAATGACTATAAATAGCGTCAAAATTTAGAGGTTACTCGAACAAGCGAACAAGCTGGATTGTTACGTCATAAAAGCGTACATGTTTTTGCAAAGAAAAAAGGCAGCTGTAGTAGGCTAAGACTAATCTTGCTAGCAATGCATTTAACAATACGAAATATACAAAAACAAAAGCATCAGCAGAAAAGCGAGCAATGACAAGAAATCTAACGAATTAATATGATATTTTGTGACAATATTACACACATATGCCACCGTCACGAACACACGGGGTCTAACTAAGAGTGTAAGCAACTGAACTGTAATGAACTGATTGGTGCCTATTGCCTACATACAGCAGACGCAGCAAAACGAGGTAGAAATTGGAAAAATACAGTAGATTATGTAATATTCTTAGACGGAATATCTGCTTTTGGATTGCCCAGAAGCTAAAGTCGGAAATTGCTCTTAGATCGCCTAGCCTCGAACTTCCTTGCTATCTCCCGCTAACAAAACAACTAAACCATACAATGTCAAACCAAAATATTAATATAATAATTCAACAGACCAAAATTTACCTGACCAAACCAAACAGTTACATCAAACGAAAGAACATAACGTCATTACACTTACCAATTCAAAAGAGTTCTAGCTAAGCAATTTTAGAAGAATTTTATCTCCTACCTTCGCGCCACGCAATCCAAAAAAGGGAGTGAACAAACAAGGCGCACGCTATAGGTCACTCGCGAATGACCTCTAGTGATAACAAAAGAAAAGAAAAGGAAAATAAAATTAATTTATATAAAGGGATCGCATGGACAAAGTAAGTTCCTGTTCCTAACATACCCCACCCCAATAAGGCGACGCCCAGTCAAGCCTTATTCAAGCTAAGAAACAGGAACTTAAACACTTAAAGCACACATCCAATTGTAACAAGCACAACTAAAAACACTACAAGAATAAACAAACATCAAGAAAAAACAATGGGGAAATTTTATCTTCGAAAGTCCATTAATAGCTGATCACACTAGTCCAATCTTCCTTCAAGAAGGCACAACTTGCAAATGTCTCTGGTAAAAACAGATCCGTCCCCTGTTCGCACGCGTACTCTCCTAACAAGCCCAGATTTGTCCGGCATCACATCTACAACAACAGCCTTCGGCCACTGTCATCTTGGCAAAGATTGATCCATCATCAACACTAAATCTCCTGGCTTGTAGTTACTCACAGCCCCGAACCACTTCTGTTTGGGCTGCAGCAAAGGAAGGTACTGCTTGGTCCACTGAGACCAGAACTTGTCAGCCAGGTACTGCGTTTTTTTCCACGAGTGCCGATATCCATCAGCCTTCAAAAAGACTCCAAGCGGTACGTCATCAGCCAGTGACCCCGTCAAAATGGCATTAGGTGTCAACGCCGCCCAGTCGTCCGGGTCCGACGGAAGGCTCGTAATTGGGCGGTTATTAATAATTCTCTCGATTTCGGCCACGTAGGTGAGCAAATCATACTCCCCCAACGTTGCCTCCGAAACCACTGCCCGAAAAATTTTCCGAAAGATCTTGAAGAATACTTCGTAAAATCCTCCTTGATGCGAAGCACGAGGCGGATTAAAGTGCCAAGCAACTGATCGTAGCTCCTTCTCCGCCGCGACAAAGGCACCTCCGTTATCACTGTACAGGTTCGTTGGCGTCACGTTTCTGCGATTACAAAATCTCCTGTACGCTTGTATAAAGCTGTCACAGTCCACGGCCGAAACAACCTCCAAGTGCACTGCCCGGGTCGCCAAACAGTTAAAAATGCAAATATAACGCTTGACCCGACTTCGCCCAATGCTAACAAGCACTGGGCCCATAAAATCCGTCCCAATGACTCTAAACGGGGGAGTCTCTTTCACTCTGTGGGCAGGCAGGTCACCCATCTGCTGCTTGCCGCAACTTGCTTTCCAAAAACGGCAAGACAAACAAGCATCCAACACTCTCTTAACTGCAGCTCTTCCTTTCTCGATCCACACAGTTTGATTAATGGCCGCCAACACATGGTTTACCCCCATGTGCCCTTCCTTATGATGATGATGGCGAATTACCAGGTCTGTCACCGGATGATTGCAAGGAAGAAGAACGGGATGCCTGGCTTCATAAGGCAGAGCAGCGTTGTGGAGGCGTCCACCCACTCGTATTATTCCTCTGGCCACAAATGGGCTGAGGGCTTGCAATTTCCGCAGATCCTCACACCCTTTCAGATCTTCTTCGGACACCATCTCCCTCGAACCCGTAGGGTCTTCATGATTCGGCAACACGGAAAATATTTTGGGAAAAGTCTGCTGCTGTACACTCCGATAAATTGACAGGAGGGCGTAATCAAGCTCACACACGTTCAAAGGGCCTTTGGCAACTTGTTTTGATTCGCTTCCAGTCTTCATCTTCAGGTAGGTTTTAAAACGTAATATCCATGCCACAGCACGCTGCAGCTTGTTTAAAGAAGAGTATCGCGCGAACAGCTTAGACAGGCCAGTCTTTACCCCAACCTGCTGGCTACAACATCTCTTCGGATTTTTCTTCACCTCCGGGTCGTCTTCAGTGATCTCGGCTACGAACACTGGCTGTGCTGGCCACTCCGCGGTGTTGTGCAAAAAGGATGGTCCATCGAACCACACATTAGCACATTTAATACTATACGGAGATATGCCACGCGATGCAATGTCGGCTGGATTTAATTCTCCAGGCACATACCTCCACTGCTCAATCGCGGTAAGGGTGTGCAATAATTCCACACGACTAGCGACAAATGGGAGAAAGCGTTTAGCAGCATTACGAAGATATCGTAAAACAACCGAAGCATCGGTCCAAAAATACACTTTGCTAAATGCGATGTCCACTTCACGGGAAATCATGGTACTCATTTTTACTGCGAGTACGGCAGCAACTAACTCGAGACGAGGAATAGAAACACGTTTCAGAGGGGCTACCCTTGATTTACCCATGAGTAGACAGCACTTTGCAACGCCATCAGCAAACACAACACGAACATAAGCACAAGCGCCATAACCAACCGTGCTTGCATCAGAAAAGTTGTGTAGTTCAATTGCCACTGGTTTCGGATCTGTAGGAACAACGCACCTAGGTACTCGTATTTGTTCCAGTTCCGCTAATGACTTAATCCACTTATCCCATTCCAACTGCAAACCCGGAATTTCAGAAAGTCCCTGATCCCACCCTAACTGAGCCTCGCAAGCCTGCTGTAAGAGTTGTCTGGCCGGAAGGAGAAAGGGCTGGACAACCCCTAACGGATCATATGTTTGGCTGACCACTGAAAGAAGGCCACGACGAGTACAGGGTCTCCTTTCAGTGCCCACCCGTACCCGAAGTTCGTCCGACGAAGCATCCCAGTACACGCCCAAAGCCTTATGCACTGGAAGCCCTGAATTCAACTTCACCTCAGGAGCCAAATCTTCAGGCGGAACACTGTCCAAGACGGTTTTGCTGTTGGACAGAAACTTTGTCAGGTGGAAGCCCCCACCCTCAAGAAGCGAGCACAACTGCTTAATCAAGTGGATAGCATCTCCTTCTGAAACACAAGACTTGCACAAGTCATCGACATAAATATCACTTACCACAGTCTGGATCGTTTCTTCATCTGCACCGGTATGATTGTCTTCTGCCACTCTCTGCAAGGCAAAGGCTGCACAGCACGGAGACGACTTTGCCCCGAATACATGAGACCGCATTCGATACTCCTCGACTGGCTTCTCAAGATCGCTTTCTGCAAACCACAAGAAGCGTAGTGCATCCCGGTCCTCCTCCTCCACCAGAACCTGAGAGAACATTCCCTTTATGTCAGCTACCACTGCAATAGGATGTTGTCGAAAGCGGAGCAACACTCCAACCACGGTGTTCGTCAAATTAGGACCCTGCAACAAAACGTCATTTAGAGATACACCACCACAGCGGGCACTGCAATCGAAAACAACTCTAAACTTTGTGCTTTCCGCTGTGCAATGATGTGGCAAGTAATTTATTCTGTTTGATGATGAACCATCTTGCTTAATTCTTTCGGCGTAATTGGAAATATATTCCTCCATCTTTTTTGAATACTTCATGAATAGTTCTGGGTCGTTAAGAAATCGACGTTTCAGGCTGCCCAGTCGCTTCTCGGCTACAGAGCGATTGTTTGGGAGTCTTTGGTTACCATCTCGCCACAGTAGTCCAACAGAAATATGCCCATCCACTCTTTTGCAAGTATGATTGAGAATGCCGAGGGCCCGCCTTTCGTCTTGAGAAAGCACGGGAGCTGCAGCCACATCATCACACCCTTCAAAATCTCGGGCAAGGAATTTCAATAGATTGTCACAGGAATCATCACTATTGTCTTGAGCACCCATAAAACTCACCATCAGTTCTGGTGATTCAATTCCCTCTTGCTCTCCCTCATCTACACCATAGATAGTCCAGCCGAGTGCAGTATGGAGCCCACACGGGGATCCTGGATTTCCCACCAGCGCATCCTTAATCAAAAAGGCTCTATGCAGATCACATCCAAGAAGTAGATCAATCTGCCCTTCATCTAATGATGGAAAATTTAAACCACTTAGATGCGGGAAACGTTGTACGAGATCATTTGTAGGAATGCTTGACCGTACGTCAACAACTTCATCCACCACAAAGGCCTCCTTTACCTTGAACCTCTCCAACTCATCGATTCCCTGCACCATCAAACTATCAATCTTCCGATCTAAAACCGACTCAGCATTGCTAGTCAACAATTTCACATTGGTTGCTGAGATGGGTATCCCCAGTCGATCAGCCAATCGACTAGAACACATATTGATATTGGATCCCTCATCAATGAACGCATACGTGCTGACACAATTACTTGAATTTGCCGACCATACCTTGACCGGCACAACTTTAAAGATCGCACCCATTGACTTTGCAGAAGCCCGATCATTCTCATAAGTAGCAGCACAGACTCTTGAACTCGCATCTGGATTTTCCCTTTTGTCAGCTCGCAGGGAAGTTGAAGACTGTTCATTTGAAATCTCATGAGACCTTGACTCCCAGTGTAACAAGGAGTTATGTCGCCTCCCACACTTCCTACATGTCATTTTTAGTCTGCATTGCACAACTCTATGTCCTGGAAGCAGGCAGTTAAAGCACAAGCCCTTTTCCTTTACCAGTGTCCTCCGATCCTCCACCGACTTCGACTCAAAGGTGGAGCATTTCCACAGCTTATGCAAACCTTCACAACACTCACAATTTTGCAGTGGGGGAGCAGGGTCAACGCCACTCTGAGCCACACAAATCCTGCGATTTCGACCAACACTCACTGCAGTCCTTGAGCCTGATGGCTGTGGCTTTGGTTTGTACAGTAATCTCCCATATTCACTCTCTGCTTCCGCTGCTGCCTGCTCTACCAAAGTCCTCAAATCTTTAAAAGAACCAAGATTCTCTCCAGTGCTCACCGATACAAACTGGATCTTTATTCTGTGGGGAAGTCGCTCAAATAAATCATGCATCAGGTCCTGCGAATCCAGCATCCACATCTTACCTAACCCCTGAAAGGTCACCTCGCACTGATACATTTTATCTGACAGCTTCATCAGCCCTTCGGCGTCACCCTCTTTAATGGCAGAACCCATGAGCAGTTCTCCTCGCAAATGTGCCATGAGCTTCTTGACATCTCCAAATCTTTTGTCAAGTCGTTCCCAGGCCTTGACATAAGCCGTACGACTATCGAGAAGACAGCCTATTCCTGCAATAACCTCCCTAGCCTTGCCTACGCATGAACTCTCTAGAAAGGCCATCCTGTCTTCAAAACTAGGGTAGACTTCCTCGACATGTCTCTTAAATCGCCGTTTAAAGTCCCAGTACTTAATCACCTCTCCATTAAAACTTTCAAGAGTCAACCTAGGGGCAGGTGGAAATGCTGGCCTTAAAGCATTCAACCCAGTGTGCTGACTTCCAAACTGTTCAGGGACAAAGGGGGCCACGTTAGGATTTAAAGAACCACGCGATCCAACCGTATTCCTATCTAGCCCCATGCCTAGCTTTAATTCCTGGGGAACAAACCCAGGTCTCGGATTAAAAGATTCAATTTCTAGAAGTGGAGGGGGACCGTCTTCTTCATGTCGCACCATACCATCATTATCTTTAGGACTAAGCCTATCTGGGTCGTCTACTGGTATGCGCAACTCATCACCACATTCTTTTCGGTCAGAAGAGGTCCTCTCGTTCGGCATACAAATATCCTTTTTTAAATCAAAAAGGATACCCTCCACCCTACAAGCCAGCTTCTCCAGTTCATCAGTGTCGGCACAACTTACCAAAACATCAGCATGTAGCAGTGATATCAACTCATAGCATTCTCCCCACTCGTTGTTCAAACTTTCAAAATCGGGAGAAATTTTTTCAACAGACTTCCATTCTAGGGCCTTCTTCAGCTGCCGACTTAAGACCGCTGCTCTTACTTGTACAGCCACTAATTTCCTCTTTAACTCTGATCTGCGATTGGGTGGCAATACAACGTCTTGTTCTTTCAGACCACCCACATCGCCATCAAAACTGCTAGCACAAGACATGCTCCTACAGTCAACAACAACAACTACCAGTACTAGCAACACCAATATTCAAAAGGCCAACCAAAACCGAACTCTAATCTACTTAAACAGTAACTCAACTTGAGAACAATCACTCACACAAAATTCTTCTAAAATGAATGTAATATTCTTAGACGGAATATCTGCTTTTGGATTGCCCAGAAGCTAAAGTCGGAAATTGCTCTTAGATCGCCTAGCCTCGAACTTCCTTGCTATCTCCCGCTAACAAAACAACTAAACCATACAATGTCAAACCAAAATATTAATATAATAATTCAACAGACCAAAATTTACCTGACCAAACCAAACAGTTACATCAAACGAAAGAACATAACGTCATTACACTTACCAATTCAAAAGAGTTCTAGCTAAGCAATTTTAGAAGAATTTTATCTCCTACCTTCGCGCCACGCAATCCAAAAAAGGGAGTGAACAAACAAGGCGCACGCTATAGGTCACTCGCGAATGACCTCTAGTGATAACAAAAGAAAAGGAAAATAAAATTAATTTATATAAAGGGATCGCATGGACAAAGTAAGTTCCTGTTCCTAACAGATTATATATTCTTCTGTACAATTGTTTCTTGTGATAACACGTAGAATTGTAGTATGTAATGTATTTTATATATTATTATTTTATTTTTTATAAGCATTTTTATAACGCCCCCCTTATGTGTGTTCAGCGCCCCCTCAAATAAGAAATTGCTCACAGCGCCCCCTTGCAAGTCTCCAACGCCCCCAAGGGGGCGATACCGCCCACGTTGGGAAACACTGATTTAGACCTTGTAAAACTTGCTAATGACGTCGAAAAAATGAAAACGCTATATGTTAATCAAAAGATCCAAACCTAGAGATTAATTTGAGACTAAAGTTAAAGGTTAAAATCAAAGCTAACACGAGCTATTTGCAAATAAGATGTAGCGCAACGGTCTTTCCTTTAGCTGGCAATACAGCACACAGTAGGTGTTTCTTGAACAGCACGTGTTGTCGGAAAAGAGAGCGAATAATACTGTACAGCGCTTATATAGTTAGTCGGCGTTATGACGTCACAATACAAATATGGGGAGCGAAGGCATGGCGTTCGCTACAAAGAGCTGGCCTAGGAGAACCTAGTTAGATTTTGCAACTAGCTAAAAGAGCCAGATAAAAGTTTGAGAATATCTCAAATCAGAGCAAAATAAAGTTAAGAGGAACTCAAACCACTCTTAATCAATTTAATTTCGACTTACCACACCAGTGAATCCCCAAAACACCTTGCTTTTCACGATCTTCAGATAGGTTCTCGCAGCTCGTCCTTTGTTCTTCATAAACAGCACTACATTGCGCTTAACTGATTTTAGTAACCAAATCGTAATCTGAACCATAGTAATACCGGTATGCCAGGATAAGTAGTCTTGAAATCGTTTTCTATTCATAAGGCGTAGCCAGGGGGGGCAAAGGGGCCATGGCCCCTCCCTGAATTTTAAGTCAAATTACAAAACAGTATCAAAAAAATAAAAACATAAATTTTTTTGCGCCTCTGCAGGTACATTAGAGTTTATTGTTGACTTTTAGCAAGCGGGTGGGTCGGGCGTGACTTTTTAAGTTTTTTAACTTTCAAATTTTATCAAACAAGATGTATACGTTTTACACACTAAATATCGCCGAAGTTTCTCTTCTAGGTCGCAGTCGGGCAATGAATTGATATTCCAAGTTATGGTAATTGCAAGAAACAAGGTCTCGCTGAGCGCTTTCTTGTTTTATTGCGATGCGGACTACTACAAAGACGTCGCTTCTTTTATCAGAACGTTCAACCTACCAGTGGGAGTGGTTTCCTTGAAATTCCTTAAATAGTGCGTTATACGTCGCAATTGAAATTGAAGTATTAAAGCCGTTCTTAATAAAACTACGTTAGATCAGTGAAATCGCATTCGCACTTTCTCAGTTTTGTACAGCAATTTTAATAGTAGCAACGAGCGTAGTTCACGAAAGGCAAAATGTCGAACCGACCAACTAAAATATTTTTTTTTTGCAAAGAAACAGATTGATAGTGCTAGAGTTGAAGACGATGCTGAAGTTTTACAACTTCTAGTACGGCTGGAGTTGTTCCCGAAAGCCATAAAGAATACATGTTGGGGAAAACCATCGATTTAGGATATGTTCTAGAAATTCACTCTCAGATGCCGAAGATATAGGCTTTTAACTTCAGAAGGTCCACGAAATGTTTTACTTCTTGATACCATTCGGCAAAATCGTCGCAAGTTTCTGAAGTCGTGGCTTCAAGATGATAGGTTTTCTAATTGGCTTGTTTATACGCAACTCTCTAGTAGTGGTGGTTTTTGCAAAATATGCATCTTGATGGAAGCGCATCTGACACATGGCAGTCTTGCGAACGCTGCTTTCGTCAAAAGACCTTGTATAGATTTCAAGAAATTTATCGAAAAGGCTCTTTCTCACAGGGATGCCGCTTACCACAGAGAAGCAACATTGGCAACGAAGGATTTTATTAGCTCCATGGAAAGTGGCAAAGATGTATATACGCTTGTATAGATGCAGGAAGAGCCAAGCGAACAGCAGAAAATAAAAAAATTTTGACTTCTATTGTCAAAATTGTTTTTTTCTGTGCTTCTAACAATATCCTTTTGCGTGGGCATTCCGCAGACAAGGGAAATTTTATGAAGCTTCTTCAATTCCGCATGGATGCTGGGGACGAAGCCTTGAAGAAACACTTTGCTCAGATGGCTGAAAATGCTAAGTATACCAGTCCAACCATTCAAAACGAGATTCTTGGGATTGCGAGCACCGTGGTGGTTAAAGAGCTCTTTGCAGAGGCCAATGAAAGTTTTATATCTGTTGCTGCCGATGAATCCTGCGATATTTCGGGAAAAGAACAACTTAGCATTGTGTCAAGATATACCAAAGGTGATAAAGTGAACAAGAGTTTTACAGGATTTGTTGAAATGTCTTCAGTTTCCGCGGAATCTATTTCTGCAGCTATTCTGGCTCACCTCTCCAGAATAGGCGTTGATCTTCGAAAGCTTGTTGGACAAGGCTAGGATGGTGCATCAACTATGGCAGGTCATGTGAGTGGAGTTCAAAAACGCATTCGCAAAAAGTACCCCCGAGCAGTATTTGTGCATTGTGCTGCACATTGTTTAAACTTGGTCATTAATGACCAGAGTAGAGTTTCTATTGTTAGAAGCACCTGCGACATCATCAGGGAAACTATTCGTTTCTTTCGGGAAAGCCCTAAAAGGCGCTCAAGTTTAGGAGTCAATATTCCTTTATTCTCTCTTACCAGGTGGTCACAAAAATACAAGAGCATCCGGATATTTAAAGCTAACTTCAAGCTTATACTTGACGCTCTTGCTTCATTGATGGAGAATGCGAGCGGTGAGATACGAGCGAAAGCTCTTTCCTTGAAAGCCGCTCTCGAAAAGCCTGGTGTAACATACGCCATATGTTTGATTGGGCGGTACTCAGCACTTATGGAATCACTAGCGCGAAAACTTCAGTCTGTTGAAGTCAGTGTACTTTCTGTGAAAAGTCTTATTGCTTCTCTTCAGAGCGTCCTCGATCAAGACCGGGTGGACTTCAACACAGTTGCATCTAGTATTTATGATGAGGCTTGTGCAGCAGTTGGCATGAAAGAGCTTTCAGTGTCTCGGGTTGTTGGAATCCAAGTTCATCAGTAGTATAGGATGGGTCATTTGGCAACGTTTTAGGCGGTGCTATGACGTCACAAGTTGGGGAATTTTCAACTCTTTTGCTCCCGCGAAAATAACGAAAAAAAATGTTCGTAAGATGGCAGCGCGAAAAACTGTCATAATCAATCATAATTATGTACCTCAAGTTTGTTTGTAAATCATTACTCAGCTGTCTACTTCTACATTAAGTGTGATATATCGTTGAAATCTACATTTCTTGAGGATTTCAAATAGAAAAAAAATTTTTTTGAATATGCAAATTTTATGCAAATTAGCCCCCCAACTGGGGGGTAGTTGTCTTCAAAATTAAAGAGATACCCTCACCTCAAAGATCACTACAGATTTTATTTTCTACCAATTTTTTTAGAAATGGTCGCAAAATGATGCTAAGGAAATAAGCTTTCAAGGTACATCAATCAAAACTTACCTAAAAGCCTAGGTTTTCTACAATTTGCAACTTTCTGAGGCACATGACCTTTTTTTTGACCGGTACCAAATTTTGGTAGTTAAATTTAGTACCTAAAATATGATAAGTTATTATCTGCTAGAGGTTAGCCTAAACCATGTAACATTATGTATTTTTGAACAGGGAATTTCTTCAAGATTCAGAAAATATCAAGTTTAAATAGAATATGCAGTCACTGATAATGAAACAGCCGCTTGTTTACACCCTTCTCATTTCTTGAGAAACAAGGGGGATACAGCAAACTTTGATTTAGAGAAGTCAAGCTTCTGCTAGCTTTTAAACTTGTATTTCGTTTCTTGTCTCCTTGGAAACTTGATACAAAATGACGACTTTAGTGGTGAAATATTTGCAATTTATTTTATCATTTTATAGGGTGTAGTTTTTCTAAAAATTATAATTTAGTGAAGGTAAGTCAAAAAATTTTGGGGGTTTTGAACTGACATGATGCACAGTGCTCATTTTTGATCAGTAAATATCATATACCACTTAGTCTAGACTATTTAAAGTTCTATATTGCCGGAAAGCAAATTTCCTAAGCTTTCAAATGAGATCGGTATTTAGCAACATATTATATTTTTTATGCACTAAATTTACTTTTATATTCTTATCACTCAAATTTGTTTGGAGGGGTTTTGAGACCCCTAAAACATTTGGAAATTCAAAAACGTAAAATTTATTATTATCGCTTGAAATTTTGTCAAATGATGCCCCAAAAGAGTAGTTTTCAGACTGTGTTAATGATAAAGGGTTTGGTTATGTGGTAAAGATGTAATCTGAATTTGATTTTAGTGTAGTTGGCACGTGCTGAGAATTTGGCCGATTTTGTCGTCTGCAACTGGGTTCTTGGTGTTTTTAACCCTTTTTGGGTATAAAAAACCAAGAATTAGGGCACAAATTATACATCATCCGATGCATGAGAAAATAAGCGTGATGTTTTGAAAATTTTATGAAAATCGGATAAAAAATAAAGTCACAAATCGTTTTTTTATTAAACTAATTTTGTAACTCAATTTAACAAAATTTGAGGGAAACACTGAAAACACGAGATCATCAATCGATGATCGCGGGAGCGAAAGAGTTAAAGTGGGGGAATTTTTGAACCCTAACCCTAGTCCTAACCGTAACCCTAACCCTAGCCCTAACCCTAATCCTAACCCTAACCCTAACACTAGCCCTAGCCTTAACCCTAACCCTAATCCTATGTAAGGGAGCTAGTCTTAAGTCTATTACTTTTTGTGAGGAAGATAATCCTAAATATGAGGGTGTTAACTCTAAGTCTATTTTATGTGAGAGAGCTAACTGTAGTTTTAAGGGAGCTAACCCTAGATTTTTTGTGGGGGAGGTCTGAGGGAGCTAAACCTAGACGCTAATTTTATGTTGGGGAGGTCTGAGGGTGCTAACTCTAGATCTATTTTTGTGAGAGAGCTAATCACAGGACACTAATTTTATGTGAGGGAGGTCTGAGGGTGCTAACTCTAGGTTTATTTTTTGTAAGAGAGCAAACTTTAGGTCTGAGAGCGTCAACTCTAGGTCTAAGAGAGCCAACCCTAGGTCTGAGGGCGCTAACTCTAGATCTATGTGAGCTAACCATAGTTCTAAGGAAGATAACCCTAGATTTTATTTGAAGGAGTTTGAAGATAGCTAACTCTAGGTTTATTAATTTTATGTAGGGAGGTCTGAGGGACCAATATGAGGAGACTAGTTCTAACACGGTATCATTTCACAAAGTTTGATGCAAAACTTATGGCTTGTTATTACATTTCGGTTTTTTGATTCTGTATTTCAATGACGAATCTGTTTTTAGACCGTGGGAATGTAGTTACATCTCTTTTGCGCAATCCGTGACATAAGTTTTAACTAGACCGTGGGAATGTAATTGCATGCCTATTGCACAACCTATGATGTGATTTTTGTTTTTTGTGTAGACAGGTCCAGACTTGTCCGTCGAAAGGTTTAGGATATACTGTGCAAAGATTACGTTTTATTCAGCTGTTTGTTGGATATATATTGTCTCAGTCTTATCCAAACTTGCCCAAGCTCGAATCTTTTTCTCTATACTGTGCTTACACGATGAAAATTTCTAAGGAAGCAAATTTTATTTGAAAGAGGTCGGAGGGAGCTAACCCTAGATTTTTTGTGGGGGAGGTCTGAGGGAGCTAAACCCAGACACTAATTTTATGTTGGGGAGGTCTGAGGGTGCTAACTCTAGATCTATTTTTGTGAGAGAGCTAATCACAGGACACTAATTTTATGTGAGGGAGGTCTGAGGGTGCTAACTCTAGGTCTATTTTTGTAAGAGAGCAAACCATAGGTCTAAGAGCGTCAACTCTAGGTCTAAGAGAGCCAACCCTAGGTCTGAGGGTACTAACGCTAGGTCTATGTGAGCTAACCATAGTTCTAAGGAAACTAACCCTAGATTTTATTTGAAGGAGGTTGGAGAGGGCTAACCCTAGATTTTATTAGAAGGAGGTAGGAGATAGCTAACCGTAGGTTTATTAATTTTAGGTGAGGGAGATCTGAGGGACCAAGCTGAGGGAGTTAGTTATAACATGGTGTCATTTCAAAAATTTTGATGTCATTCTTATGACTTGTTATTACAGAAAGGTTTTTGATTCCTTATTTCAATGACGTGTTTAACTAGACCGTGGGAATGCAGTTGCATCCCTATTGCGCAATCCATCATGACGTAATCGATTTTATTTCAAGTGAGAACGTTCCACAAAATAGAAGTGCATAGTTATGACATACGTGACAAAAGTTTTAATAAAAAAAAGACGTTTATTAAGACACAAGAAAAATACGTATAGTCAAAAATAAATACATTTGTGATTTATGCAAAAAACTTTTTCCAGCAAACCGAGGATATGTGTAGACATAAGACAAATACACACTTCAGGTCCACTGAGGAGTAATGTTAAAAAATGTAGGAAAACGTTTACAAGAGCAGACAATCTGAAAAGAAATAAAGGTGAACTTGTTTTGGATCAAGAAACTGTTTGTTTATCCGATTCAAAGGAAGCACCTTCAAATGACGCGGGCAAATGAACAACCAACCGACAAGACTCTTTTTAATGTGTTTATTGGTAAAACTATTCAACTTGATGAACTACCTATAAAAAAAGGCGTTTGAAAGAAAATTTGTACAAACTGCGCGAAGAATTCCAAACACATAGAGTCTAAAAATTACACACACTAATAAATCAAACCGTATGGAAACATCGAAAAAGAACAAACAGCGGAAGACGATTCTAAAATAAGAGCATTTACGCAAAAGTATGAACAAGTATTTGCACGTTTACTAATATATTCAATTTTTCTATGATAGACATTTTACAGTTATAATGAAAAAGATTACCACCAAACCATGAAATATCAAATCAACTGTTTTAAAATCAAATACGGTCTTGCATATACACTTCAAAACATAAAAACAAAGGAGTTGCGATATTCTCATTCAAGTTTAAATATTGGAAACATCTTTGTTAGCAAGCAATTGAAAAGAAATATCAAACACGTTGAACTCACTGATGGAGACATTTTTACAACGACTTGCCCCCTGATACCAAACAGAAGATGGCACAAATTACAAAGTTTATGTCTTATGTGAACAATCTGGAATAGGATCCTCTTGAGGTAGGACCGTCAAAACGTTTCAGGTAATGATAAATAATGCTTTTTTTTGTGTCTGATTGTTTATTAAGGAGCTGATAGAGGTCGGTTTGGGTGTGAAGCGAAAAACTGTTTAACGATTATTGTGTTTATTTTAATATTGGTCCTAACGCTTTGTTGGTGTGATTTTGTTGCGTGAAAAGCTTTTTCAAAATTAATCATATTACTTACGAATTATAAGGGTGTAGTCAAATTGGTTCAAAGAAGACGGGAGTTATATATCGAAACAATAAGATTAAGTGTTTGGAAGAACTGTTTAGATACAATTACCAACCTTGAGTGTTATCATAATGTGTAGAAATACAGTCGTTGTAGCTAAGTTATGGGACAGCAATTGTCAATATAATAGACCTATCAAAACTCGTAAAACTACAATTTCGTGATCTTTTCCCAGGGTTATTGATAAAAACCTACCCACAATATTTGAAAATCTTGAAGAAATTGTATAATTTGAAGTCTGCTGCCGAGAAATAATTGTTATCGGGTTTAATTCTTCCTCCTATTACTTAAATTTAGTGAAAACAACACTGATACAGCAGCTATTGGGTAAGATTGATTTTGTAATTAAAATAGTCAAGAACTACTTATGTATCAAAACTATAAAATTAAGATTTTTGACATTTATCGTTTTCCGGCACCCGGTTCCTTTTTGACCAGTATTTAAATGTTTTACAGAGCAACACCCTTAGAGATCACAAACTGCAGCTTTAGAACTCGAAATTACCGTATTTTTCATACAAATAGCATAAAAAAGATCGAATTCTTTTTAACCAAAAACTATCGGTTGATGAAATCCCAGCCATTTCACTTGATCTGTTATAGAAAATATTGAAAAGTGGTTGTTGTGTTTATTATAGAATCACGCTACGTCACCGTTTTAAGATGTATAAGCTATAATATATTTTAACAGTTTTCTAGTTGTACTGCAAGACAGTTTACAGGTTTTGTGATCATATCTAAAAATTGTTTCAAAACATGAATCTCCAAGTTCAGATTGTGTTTATGAAGCTGAAAAAGATGACATCATTCAAAGTCTAGCAAACGATTTACAACCGCTGTTGGAAAGCGTCAGCTAATGTTTTGCAAGCTATGCCTGTTCATTATCATCTTTATACAGAATTCACTTTTTACACATGTTGCTACCAAGATTTTTTAGCCGTTTAATTAAAATAGCTTTTAACAAATTATTATGTGGAAAATACTTCAAGAGGTTACATGACAATATTCTCAGGCCCAAAAACAAACCAATAAATGATTCAAATCTTTTAGTAAAAAGCCGAGAATTTCCATCAACAAGAGCCTTTTTGCAGCAAACTAATATCTCTGCAAAAGTTTTTCCTGAAACGCTAAGAATTCCCACCGACAATAGCAAGCAAACGAATATTCTCTATCAAATTTTTTCCATCAACAATATCGTTTTTGCAGCAAACTAATGTTGCCTATCAAAAGTACTAACAATAGCGTTTTTGCAGCAAACGAATATTCTCTGTCAAAATTTCCCTTTCACAATAACATTTTCAGAACAAACGAATATTCGCTTTCACAACTTTGCCTGAAAAACCAAGAATTCCCACCAATGTTATCAACAAAACAATATTTTCTGCACTTTACCCCGAAAAAACGCCAACTTCTAGCAAAGTTTTTAAAGTAGAATTTTTGTTTTCCCGCGTGAAGAGTATAAATTACGAGGTTGTGGATCCCATAATCATATCAAAAAAAAAATGATGGAGACAAATAGTGTACAGTTTCTAGAAGGATTGGTTGAAAGAAACAACACGTTATCATTCCATAGCGAAACCGATCGAGTAAGCATCGCGTTTGCAGGATTTCACCAGATCGAAGGTACACCATTTGAAGGAGCGGTTCTTTGCAACGTTTGTGGTCTAGCGTTGGAAGCGTTCGATGTCGCGGCGGCTATAAACACACACGCTTGGTGAGTTTAAACAGCGATAAAGAATACATTGTGTTTGAAACTGTCGTAAAGATATTTAGTAAACGTTTTATACCTTTCAAAAATTACTCAAAACGTGTAAAAAGTGATTATCTTTTATAAATTTAACAGTATGTGTTTTTAAATGTTAGCAAGTATGTCTTTTCCAAGTTCGATCATGGTTCAGTTAAAACCTTACCCTAACAAACACGATTTTTTTTAACAATTATCATTATCAACATGATGATTTAGTGCTAGCGTTACAACGATTCCCAAAACATATGGTTGTAAAATACTATAGTCTAACAAGTTTTTTTTTCTTTTTTAGGTACAGACCACAATGTCCATTCTTATTACAACATCTGGGAGAACAAAGGATCGAACACGAGCGGCGATATGCTGTGTTCTATCCTAATAAAATAGAACTCGGCGCAGATGGGGTGTGGCGTCAATTAACATCAAATTCTCCACCTTCAAGATCTTCATCTGATGAAACCGATGAAGACAATGATTGGATTTTATCACAAACAACATCCTCAGCGGAAATATCCGTGTCAGAAGACGATTCTGACTCAGAACAGAACACATGTTGTCAGCGATGCAGGTGCTGCATATGTTTGGTGGCCTCAAAAAACTGTGTATTTTTTCAATGCGGTCACATGGCAACTTGTTTCGAATGCAACAAAAAATTGGAAAAATGCTGCATATGCCGAGTCTCTATTTCAGCTTGCTTTGTATTTTTCCACAGCTAAATGCTTTTTTTTTTACATATTTCTTGGGAGTTGTTACACCAAAACTTTTTGATCACAATGTTTGATAACAAAACTGTTAATATGAATAACAACTCCCATGAAAAATGTTGGTTTTTTTTCGCTGTGTTTATTTTTAGCAAGTCTACAAACGCAATCATTTGTAGCTATATAGTGATATTCATAAAGTAACATTTTCAAATCTAGAACCATTGCAACGCAACTGAATTCGTTTGTAGATCTCATCAAAACGTATTGTAAATACATGTTAATGTAATACAACGAGTCTTTAACAGGGTTAAGAACAAAAGAATAGCGATATAGCACCAGAGAAACATGTCCAACGAATTATGAAGGCATAGGGTCTAAATTTGCGCGAAATACGGTTTTATAAGAGTAACTAAACGTTGCTATATACATTTACCTTTCAAAGTGTTGGTCTTTATCGTGAAGCAACAGACTCTAGATTGAACGATGTTTTGAGGACTCCATTATTCCAACCGTCTTTTTAAATCAAATAATTTTAACCAAGGTCAGATACACTAGCAAACTTAACAATATCTCCAAACCTGTGTAATTTCAAAAACTTTGAAATTCTGATTTTTAATATTTTGATTTCAAACGTGTTGTTTCAAAGAAGTTAAGAAAAGTCTCCCGCCTAAACCTCGTTTTAGTGTACTGCCACTTCAACTAAGTTGCTACTGACAGGAAACCGTGCAGCAATTAATGAATGATAACGCTACGACTCTAGTAAAACACAGGAAGAAAAACGCTCCAATGCAGGGTAATATCCATTCAAAAGCGTTTTGACGTCATCACACTGAACGAAAGAATAGACGCACGTGGTTACATTAGTTGGGCTCATTGAAAACCGTCTCTTACTATTATGCTGTTCTTTAAAACAAAATACTAGCAACAACTTGAATTTGTAGCTACTTTGAACAAATTTATTCCAAAGTTGTTTTCTTACAAGTTTTTGGTTTTTAAAATACATAATGTCAGCACCAAATATAATTGTAAAAGTAGACCGAAAATACCGAACTAGTGATCTTTAACATTTTAAATTGTTTTTAGGTACTGTACATTGAAGACAAACTTATGATTGAGCCGTGCATTAAAATTTTCGTCTTCACCAAAAATCAAATTCACACAGCCTTGAAGCAAACATACAAACTTAAAATCATGAAAAATTCTAATACATTCATACCTATGCTTGCATCAAACACTAGATTTGAAAACTATTAACGTGTAATGTATTACCGTAAAACAAAATTTCAAGTTGTTTTCAATTCTAAGGTGTCAGTTATCGCACCGTAGTCTTGACAATGCTATTTTTGAGTGCAAAACAAAACGAGTAACCTAATACTTCTCAACTAATAAGCATTTTTACATTATTTTAAGTTGTAAATCTACCATTTTTGTTGCATTCAATCGTCACGAAAGATCACTAGTTTTTGCTTTTACATAAATGTCTTTACTTGAAAAGCGTCAAATGTGTGAAAACCAACTGGAATAAAGCAAATTATCAATATTCTACAAGTGTAACCGTGAGAATATTCAAAATTGTATTAACTACGACGTTGATAAGTTTTTGTGGGTTTTATTTATAGCGCCTAGATAGCGAGTCATAAAATTGGTTTTGCAAAAATTTATCATTGGTGGCAGCTCTGTACGCTAGATCAGGGCTCTTCAACCTTTTTTTGTCTGGTGCACCCTTGGAAGATATGCTATCAATTCTATGTACCCTTGTGATAAAATTGAATTACCTTGATACACCCATCAAACCTTACGTTCTTTTTCTCTGTCATAAAAGTTGAAGAACAAATTTTATCAGTAACTGATGATAATCAGCTCTTCGCTACCAGTACTCAAGTCTCAATAAAAGGACATTCACTTGGCAAATATGGACACAAGTTCAAATCAAGATAACTTACAGTCTTACCCATACAGATGCACATAATACTAAATAGATAATAATCAGGAAAGGCAAACCATCATCAAGCAACAACAGTAACACAGTAGGTGTGTAAAATAAAAGCAAAATTTACAGAAAATAAAAAACGCTTCCAAATGTAATCAAATTTGGTTCAGTAACAATCCCCTTAATTGAAAGAAAATAAAGAAGAATATTTGTCACAAGTCAATGACTTTTCTGGTTTTACAATTTTCCCATTAGTCGGTCATAGCGAGGAACAAGTTCAGTTTCAAGTGCTCCCCGTATCAAATGGTCGATCTTCTCAATTGAATTCCTTTGCTTGGTCTTTCTTTATTTGACTTAAAGTGGAAAACCCACTTTCACACAAATATGTTGATGGGCTTTGAATGAGCAGGGAGATGGCTTTTTCAGCTAGTTTTTTATATTCAGGAACATGCCAAAGTTGCACCCAAAAGTCGGCATATGGGGTGCCATCAAACTGTTAGGGTTGGGGAAGTATGTTGATGACGTAGACATGGGTACCCTTTTTTCACACTCCTTATGTTTGTAAAATATTGATAATTTGCTTTATTCCAGTTGGTTTTCACACATTTGACGCTTTGCTGTATCGTTGTCACGTGCTGAGAATCCGACATACGCAGTGTTCATTTGATGTTTCAACCGAAGTTTGTTACGTCACCTCAAAAATCTAGCGTACAGAGCTGCCACCAATGATAAATTTTTGCAAAACCAATTTTATGACTCGCTATCTAGGCGCTATAAATAAAACCCACAAAAACTTATCAACGTCGTAGTTAATACAATTTTGAATATTCTCACGGTTACACTTGTAGAATATTGATAATTTGCTTTATTCCAGTTGGTTTTCACGCATTTGACGCTTTGCTGTATCGTTGTCACGTGCTGAGAATCCGACATACGCAGTGTTCATTTGATGTTTCAACCGAATTTTGTTACGTCACCTCAAAATCTAGCGTAGACACAAAAACTAAGACAACTACATCTTTTCAAGTAAAGACATTTATGTAAAAGCAAAAACTAGTGATCTTTCGTGACGATTGAATGCAACAAAAATGGTAGATTTACAACTTAAAATATTGTAAAAATGCTTATTAGTTGAGAAGTATTAGGTTACTCGTTTTGTTTTGCACTCAAAAATAGCTTGTCAAGACTTTTTTAAAGCTTTGAAATCTGTTTGGCATCCCGCTCTCTTTCACAAGCTCATTTTTGCTGGTCTCCCGTTTTGCTTTTTTCGGCGGACTCAATATTTTTTTTTGACTGGAGCGCTTGCGTGGTTTGCAAAATTACAAAAGTCGCTTCTTTTGTAACCATTGTGGTGTACTGCGAAGATCCATTTTTGGCCCAGCTCTTTTCTCTCTTATCATGAAAAATCTCCGTGTGCGCCTTTACCTTTTACTGTGTGCTGCTCTCTTTATGCTGATAACCAAACTATCTGTTATCAAAATAAGAGTTATCAGCAAATTCTGTCTCCTTCTCAGCTCCTACACAAGAAGATTTGATCAGATTGGCGCACTGGTCTACGCATTTGTTTCTTCTTCTCAATCCGATCAACGTTAGACCTTCTTCCTGTCGGTAAATTCTCACCAAGCTAATTTCCATCTCTGTCTCTTAGTTATATCCCTTTCTCTTTCAATTTTACTCTAAATTTTCATGAGGTCATCTTGGCAGCATTCTTTTTTTTTCGGCAAATAAATCTTTGCTTAAGGCCAAGTTCTTCTTTTATCTATAAGCTATATGCTGCATTTCCGCTTTCTCATGGGGCCCCTCCAATGAATCCTTTGCTCTTCTGGTCAAAGTTTTCTTCGACCAGTTTTCACTAATGCTTCAGTCGGATGGCTTCTTGTCTTTACTCAGCGTCAAGAAGTTTAAATACTTTCCCAAGTGGCCAGTCGCGCCACCATCAGCTGCTTCTCGTCTTCTCCTATCTCTTCTCATTATGATATTTCCGGTACCTTGCCTCACCTCAGAGGCATTTAAGCACTTGTTATGTACATACTTTCGATAATGACAAAGAATTAGAGAACTACGGATGCTACACATTGCTGTTCTCCCATAAATAAATATACAAACTAAGAGATATTACACTCATCTTTCCTCTGACGCGTCCCTACCTCCCCTTTAAATCATCCTGACCCATTTCGCTTTCTTATCTTACGAGCAGGCTCTTTGTTCTCCAAGTACTTTTTTCATTTTAGGTTTGGCCAGATTTAAAGGGAAATTTAGACTTTCTATATCCTCCCGGTGAGTCTTTGTGTCGACTCACCAATTCATGCTTTCTTCTTCCTCTCCCAGGGAGACTCTCGTTGCTTGCAATCCCATTCCTCCTAAAAACCCACTTTCTTTTAGCATGGAGTTCACTATTTTTTCACCATGCTCTCGCCTTGACGCTCGATCCTCTTTCTCACCAAAGTGTGACTCCTTCCTATCTTGACTCTGCCCCATCTCACGATCTTATGATTTGAACTGATGGCTCTGAGGTCACTTTTTCTTATTTAGCATGCCCAGTGTGTTCAAGTTTTTCAACTGAAGCCTGCACCATTTTGCAACTCTTTGCTGTTCTAGCAAGCTCCAACAAAGCTGCCATTTCTCTTCCCTCTTCTTCTCCCAGACTCTCTCTCTCTCTCTCTCTGTGTGTCCTTGCTGCGCTTTCCTCTCCTCCGTCCTTCCTTCTATCTCATACTCTCGAGTATGTTTGGCAGGAACTATCTTTTCTTTCCTCCTCTTCCGCTATCTCTACAATAGGTCCCTGGCCACTCATTTCTTCCGGGGAATGACACGGCAGATATGCGTTGGGCAGGTGGGGTGCGCTGCTCTAGCCATCCATTGTTCTGTGTAGTCTCTCTCCCCTTACCACTCGTATCCGCTTTTCTTTCTTATCGGACTGGAAGCGTACTGTCTGAACAAAATTCTTCTACACACAAGCTTTTTCATAATCCATTGAGTAAAATGTACTTCCTGTTCAAGATTGTTGCGTTGATCCTTTCTCGTCTTCGCTGCAACAGACACTGCTTTCTGTTGAACACTTATCTCTCCAGAGTTGGCAAAATTGAGAATTCTTCTTGCAGCATCTACAGTCATCCAACCCAGTACACCTCTCATTTCATTCGGCACTGTCCAGGTACGGAAGCTTTGCACTGCTCATTTTTTGGTGACTTCTATCTTTTGTACGATCTCTGGTCCAGATTATAATTACTTTCCCGTCTTCTGGGACTCCATGGTCTCCCACCATGCATCCACTTTACGCAAGGGGTGGGGCAGCAACAACAACAAATAGGCTACATCGGCGAAAGTAGCAGTCTAAGCTCAAAACGTAAGCTTTTCTTGAATTTTGATTTTACTGGGCCCTATCGCATGCAAGATAACGCTCTGAGCGTACAACTCACAATGTTTGGATGACCAAAATCAGAGCTATTCAACCGTAACAATTGAACTTTGAGCTTCAACAGTAACAATTGAATGACTTTATCGAAGATCACTATGACAATGAAGCCGAAGTCCGGTTGTCAGATGAAAGAAACGGCTTCTGTGAGCAGGGTTCGACCAAAGCCTAAGTTTACTCTTACCACAATTGCTGTCCGAAATAACAGAAACACAATTTTGACGCCAGGTATATTTGTCTATAATCAAATTGTTTCACTATTTAACATTCAAAGCAGAAAAATTGTCACTGTGGGATTTAGATGTGGGTAGCAGAATAGTTCTCAATTCTTTGATGAGCATGTCTCTGGCAAAAAAGTAAAAGTGGCCAATAGCCTATATCAGTGGTTCTCAAACTTTTTTCGATGCGACGCATTTAAAAAAGCTTGCGAGACTTTGCGACGCACCAGACAGCATCCTTCAGTTTAGTTTGCCGTACTGCGAGATTATTGTGACCAATAATTTACATAAATAACTGCCCTTATGCTCCCGAGATTTTGGATTGGTCTGTCATCTTCAATCGTAAAATTACGCTCTTCTAAGTTTGTAACTCATATTTCCTGTTTTCGTCCAACATACAACTGAATGCTTTATTCTTTATATATTTTTCGCCAATTAAGTTAAACTTCTGCAATTTGATTCTTGAATAACAAGTCAACCGTTACAACAGTGTAGTAAAAACACCACTGTGAAAATGTCAGAAGAAAGTAAGAAAGGAATCTACGATCAGAGTTCTTTTGACGCAATAAAACTTAGACTTTATGGCACAATACCAAAATATGCCGCGACGCCCTTGGAAAATTGAAACGACGCACCGGGGCGTCGCGACGCACAGTTTGAGAACCTCTGGCCTACATGGTGACTGGCGAATGGATGACGTAGAATTAGAATATTCTGGATTCCACGAGCACATGTTGAAGTAAAAGAATTCCCAAATAAGCATAACAGTTTACAGGTGTTAAAATAAATAATGCTACACAAATAAATTGAACAGGCCGAATTATTAAGAGAATAAATTTGCAAAAACTTATTTCAATGTAACATATCTGACATTATAACGAGGGGCAAAACACTCGTTAATCGCGAGTTAGAATGAAAAATCTTTAGTAAAAAACATGTTACAATATTAACTCCGCTGCAAAAATATAATGATGGTCAGAATTAAACTACAAGTGATGTGAAACACCTCAACTTGTGCAACATCTGGTCCATAGCTTCAGTCTAACTCCACTTTATTTGTTTAAAAGGATTTTCAACACATCCGCTAGATGACAGTATTAAAACTTTGTTTCCGCGGTTACAAATGAAAATTATAAGATGTTAGATTTCATACACCGGTGCAAGCTCACAAACGTTATAACCTATTTAATAGGTAATAGACTACTGTTATATCAAGAAGGCACAAAATATAGTAGTACAAAATAGATACAGAATGGAGTTGCACTACAGTGCTGTGGTGAGCTTCTTTTAGATTTATTGTGCAATGCCAAAACCTGTCACAGCTAACCATTCCAATATCTAAAATAGAGCAACCTAGTACCGTACTTTTACCTGGTGAGATTGGATTTCAACTTTTAAAAGAATTTTTTTATGGGTATCGTTATGCTATTGAAAGAACTATATCTGAGTAAAACATCTAAGTTTTTAGTCTTTTTACATAGCCTGCAGTTGAATGTGCCACATTTTTAGGAAAAACTCATGGATATATGGACAAAAGTTTTAGTATCAATAGACACCATTTACAGATGTGTTGCGTTTGTGTTCGTATTTCTTAATTTCTGTTTGATGTGTCAGCACTTTATCCAGGGTAGTCATAAAGCTTATCTCAAAGCCTACTAAATTGGCCTGGACATTTTTATGAATACTTGTGCATTAAAAATTTTTCTTTCTAACAACCATGAATATTGACATTGTTGGACGTATACGTCGCCCTGTGCCTGGTGAAACACAAACAAATTTGATTGTCACTGAAGGCAAAAGGGTTCATTCTGAACAAGGTGGAAATTCACACAGGTTAGCAATAATTGCATGTTACCAATAGGCCTATCCTATTTAACGAGACTATTATTTTGGTGGCTACCAACCAAAGATGTTCCACTTTGTCAAATAAAATAGTAAAGAACAGCAATGACGTATAAGTACAATGTGGCATAAACAAACTTTTCAAGTTTTAAGGCAGGTAAAGAAAATGTAGCTGTATGTAATTGTGTAAAATGTTTACCAAACTCTAACAATTGTTTAACAGCTATTTCTTTTGTTAAGTCAGATTGTTGAGGTTCCTATCTTTCCTGTTCTGCAGCACTTTAATTATATTATTTCTTTATTTTTCAAACATCATATTTTTATTTGCCTTGTTTTTACTGGGCACCACTTAATGTTCTTAAGGCCAAATTTTCATCTTATCATCATTCTTGATTGTGTAACATTGCTGTTTTGATAAAGGTGCAATTTGTAAAGTTGAAAATTGAGCTACTGTATTTTGTTGATGAGATTTGCCACATCAAGACAAATTGCCTGTAAAAAAAATTAATGCTTATGCTAAGACTTATCATCTTGCAATCACAAAAAATGCTATCTTCAAGATTAATGGTCTTAAAATGAAAAGCATTCCTTGTGCCAAGGCAAATCGTATTGCAACAAAAAATGCTTGCATCAAGGCAAGTAATCCTGAAGCAAAAAACAACCTGTACAGCAAGACAAATATTGCTCACAGGAAAAACAATCATTATACCACAACATTATGTGCAAAAGCAAAGCAACCGCTGTGTTAACTGTTTGTAGTCTGTAAAATTGAGGGCTACACCAATTGGTTTGTGGTATATAGCTGTCTATGTTACAGTCCACAAACAATTGGCTTAGTGGTTGCTTTACTTTGTGGACAATTTTTTTTTTTTGGTACAGTGTTTGCATTTCAGTGCAAGACAATTAGTCTCGGTGAAGAATTTTTTTCATTGCAAGGTGATTTGTCTTGGCATAGCTAAATTTTTGTCTTTGCAAATGATGCCCCATATTTTGAAGTGCTTGCACTGTTTTATATTTTGAATATATGTTTGCTTGCAGTTTTCAAATTTTATACCAGTCAGATGCTACAAATCAGGAGCTGTTTGGAAAAACAGTTCAACCTTTGCTTGATTTATTTATTGCTGGATTTAACACATGTATTCTGGTGTATGGGCAAAGTGGTATGTTTTACTCTCTTTGTAATCAATACATATTGCATAGGTTACTTTTTAATTACAGAATTTTTTTTAATCTCTTTGAACCAAGAAACTGTAATGCTTGGGGAGTTTTAAACAGAAGTAACAAATCTATTTGCACTTGTTTCTGAACATGTGCATTGGGTAGGAAGTAAGGCAAAAAAGTGATGTTGCTATTGTTAAAAAAAATATTGAAACCTATGTAAAAATGAGTTGATTGTATAAAGTATTCTGAGCAATATAAGATAAAATTTGCAGATATGCCTGTTCAATATCAAAATTTTACACACCAGTGCCATATGATGCTGTTCTTTTGAACCTGTACTTTGGTTTTATAATTAATTTTAAGACGTGTTTGCAATATTTTACTCTCTTACTTATCATTTACTTTTGTTCGTTTTTGCAGGGAGTGGAAAAACGTTTACAACTGTTGGTGAACAGGGCGGACAACCTGGCATTGCTCCACAAGCAATCAGCTATGTTGCAAACAACGTTCAACAACAGAATGCTCAGCGCCCTGGTTAGCTTAACAATAATTTTTAGCATAATGCGAGATATCCAATTCTTTTTTATTGTCAACTTGGTGGAATTGCAAGTCAACATTTTTGTTGAGATATTAGCTTTAAAAATTGCATCAGTAAAGGGTTAAAACATAATGCCACATTATGTTTTTAGCTAGTTGTTTGGCTTTATATTCGGAAAAATGCTGTGATGTATCCTTGATTTTTTCTAAATACATTTGCAAGGTAAAATATTTCTTTCAGATACAAAATACTTTAGCTAAATTTAATTTCAACCACATTTTTGAAAGGAAATGATAAATGCTTTTTACCAAAAAATTATTAGGTGAACAATGTATTATGATATTACTTTTAATTAATGGATGTTAAGGCATATAGGCTAACTGCAATCAGTTGAATAAAATACCACTTCCACGACCGGTTTTGTTCCTATTAGAACTCGTCAGGTGGACTCAGGTATTGAACTGACGGTCACATGAATTGCTTCATGCGGTTTATGCCACTCCGCCATTGGTCCTTTCAACTGATGCTGTTAATTTTAAGCTTATACATGATGCACGCTCACTACAATGAGCTAGATGCGTTATATGCTTTTAATTTCCAGCCAAGCCAGTGCCTTTATTACTTGGCTGGAAATTAAAAGCATATATCGCATCTAGCTCATTGTAGTGAGCATGCATCATGTATAAGCTTAAAATTAACAGCATCAGTTGAAAGGACCAATGGCGGAGTGGCATAAACCGCATGAAGCAATTCATGTGACCGTCGGTTCAATACCTGAGTCCACCTGACGAGTTCTAATAGGAACGAAACTGGTCGTGGAAGTGGTATTTTATGCAACTGATTGCAGTTAGCCTATATGCCTTAACATCCATTAATTAAAAGTAATATCTTAAACAGGCTAACACCAGCTCCTATAATTCATATTATAATGTATTATGAGTTACTCCATTGTAATTTTTTTGTCTTCATAGCTGAAATGATGATTTTTATGCTAAAAAAAGAATTTGTTTTTGCAGAAGCCTCATTTGCTACAGGTGAAACATCATCTCGTTCTGGTGAGGAAAGAGGAAGACTTTTGATGTATTCATTTGAAATTTATAATGAACTTGTTAAAGACTTGATTGCTTCAAGAGGTGCATTATCAGGTGAAGAATTGCTTTTATTATTGTGCTTATCATGATCCAGAGGACACAAATCCAATTCTCAGAGGGGTTGTGCATTGTTTTGTCTTGTGGAAAACTCTTTGTCAATTTGCAGTGTCTGTAGTAGAAATGGGAAACGCCAGCCATCCTGGCAACTTCAAAGCGTGTGTGAGCATAAATTATTTTATTGATTATGGCAATGGTTTTTCTTGGCAAGTTAAAGACAACTACCTTACCAACTATTAAACCACAAGCACCATTCGGTTTTTACTTTGAAGATGTGTCAGCGATCATTTCTGACAGTATTTTAAGCTTTGTTTTCACTGTTTGATTCTTGCTTTTTTGCAATCTTTTGTATTAATCGCTTGTATGAGCCTAAACGGAAATAAAGTAAATACATGCTAATACTTGAGGCTAACCATTCACTTTAGAATGCTACTGCTGACAGTGTGCACTGTCTGCAGTTATGTGTTCTGGTATCAGGGCAGTTACCCCCTGAACATTTACCCCTGCTCTCTCAGGTTAGGGTTAGGGTTGGAGTGCCTGGGGAGGGGGCATATGACCGGGGAAAGTGTCCCGGGTGTAAGTGTTCTAGAACCATGTGTTCTTTAGAGATAAATTTACATATTTCATTAGTGTACATGATTTGTTTTTACTTTTGCTTGTACTTGCGCATTTGGTTATTTTATCATGTTGCGTACTTTTGTGACTTTCAGGTAGAAATTTAGCTGGACCAATGGAGTTAGAATATACTCCTGAAAGAGGAATGTTTGTCAAAAATCTTCAATATGAAATCTGTCGCAATCCAGGGGATGCTGTTACTGGTGAATATATTTAAATCGTTACACTGCAGATGTTTGATGCATTTAGTTGGCACTGATGCAATAAACATTTTGGTGCATGTGTGGTTAGTGATTGCAATATTTGTTGCTCTTTTATTAGCAATGCTGTAGTTTGGTTAATAAATTTCACGAAGAGGAACCATGCTTCGAGGAACTATCAGTAATGAAAAAATAGTTTGAGCATTGCATTGTACACTGCAATAACTTCAAACCTACCGTATAAATTCTTTTTCAGATTTGATTTTGCTGGTTTGAGTTCACTTCGAAAAATTTTGCCATGACAAAGCCTCTGCAAAGAGGACAAAAAGCTGTGGCATTTTGATTTAGTTTCTAACTACGCTTAAAAAATTTTTTTCATTTCTGTATTTTTCTTTGAAAACTGGTTTAGTTAATATTTTGTGTTTATTGCCTCAGAGTCATTTGTTAACTGCAGTAGGTATTCGTTGTGTATTCAAATAACTAGTTTATTGTATTTATTAAGTACTTACTTGGATGGAGAAATTGATACTAAATCTTTTTTGACACTTGATCAAACGATAGTCAAAAGTTAAGTTTTAAAAGGCCTGAAAAAGTCGACAACAGCCTGGACTCTTATACGCCATAATGGCAGAACATACTTAATTGCTTTGTGTACAACAAAAGTTACATCGCATAAGCCGCTCATGTTAACATCAATTATGGCAATATAACCTTGTTACCTGACTTTTTGCGCATGTGCAGTCTGCAGAAGCGAGTGCAAAACAAAATTAATTCGGATATTGTTGTTGTGTGCATTTTCTTTTCAAAACTTTTTTCACCGTTTGTCTTTTATTTTATTCAGCTTTTTTTCAATCATGGATGTCAAGAAACACTTCCACTTCCGATTTTGGAGCTGCAAAGAACTTTACTACTTATGTGCTTCAACTTGAACTTTTTATGGTGAGGATATTTGTTTGGCGTTCACTGCGTTCCGATTGTCCAGTTTACGGCTTGGGTTACCCTTAAAACAATGGGAATGCCCTCGTTATGAATCTCTTTCAGAGTTACACGAAATAGTATGTAAGATAGGTCTTCGCGCCGATCTACAAAAAAAGAAGTCTGCAATAAATGCTGCCTGTTGTTTTTTGATGGCAAAATCTGTTTGTAGTTTTATGTTATACATTTGTATTTAATTCGTATGACTCGAAAAGCTTTTTGTGAAAATGCATCAATACTAAAAATTCAATGTACCTGCAGTTGGTGGCAAACTGAAAAAGATGTGTTTACAATAAAAAAATGTAGTAAAATACTAGGGGTTTTGTGTTGTTTTTTGTAAACACTTGCTAACACACTTGAGTTTTCAAATATTGACCGAAAAATTTGTACTATATTGCTTTTCATTTCACTGCCAAATAATACAATTGCTTTCATTGATGGTAGGTTTATTATTATTGACTTTTTTGTCCATTGTTAAGCGATGCCATGATTCAATTGACCAGTTACTATGAATAGCTTAAATGATAGCACTCGGTAATAGTTGCCTGGTAGTTTTACAATTATTTGTTAAATTTGTCAAGAAAGGTACTTGTAGTACTTCTTTAACAGGATGAATATATGCCTGGCACTCAAATAGTTCTATGTCGTTTATTAAACCCTTGATTCGTCTTTGCGTTTACGTAGTAAAAGCTAAAGGTAAAATTCTACTTCTACTTTTTGTTTTAAATCTGGTCTTATATCTCAAATGCAGCTAGTGGCAAGAAACTGTTGCAAGTGCACCTGAAGTACTTTTCATTATTAAGTTGGATGTACGTCTGTTTTTTTAGCGGATACTTAGTGATTATGCGATGAGCTTAATCATGCTTGTTTTTCCGCTGTCTTACATGAATCCGTTACCGAGTCTAGTTACAGCTACAAAATTTTATTCAGATGACTGATGAAAATCCTCTTCCTAATCGGTCCACGTTTACCATCATTAGACTACCAGGTGCGGAAAAGCTTTCGGAAGACCTCTCTCGCAGTCGCGTAAGAGAAGGACCCACGCTTTCAAAGTCCATTGTAGCTTTCAACAAGTTGACGTCCGATCTCGCACGACAACAAGAACCGAGAAGAGTAATTAATTACAGGTAGATGTGCGGTTGTCAGTACCGTGGTGCAATGGACTTAAAATCAGTCATACAATTGTAGAACTGCTGATTTAGTGCTCGGAGCCTTACCTTGCATGCAGCTCGTCTTGTTCGCTTTCAAGCTCATCCTTCGGGTAGAAGCTATAGTTTGTACCGACCCTGATGTCATATGCTGGAGGCCTATGACACGAAGAACATAAGTTCAATTTACTGTCTCCCTTATTGTGCACTGGTCTTGTGTTCAGTAAGTCGATTGGGTTTTCACTTTTTGAAATGCTGCATAATTTAGAGGATTATCTCGTACATCAGGCATAGTACGGTCTGCTAAATTGTAAAGTGATGTTCATCATATGCTACTTTTCTGAGCTGGACGCGGTGCACCTGAACGTCAACAACAAAACAGCTTATTGTATTGCTTGATCTGTGTTACCCCAATAGAACACCGGTTTACTTTCCTATTTTTTGATGAGTTACCAGCTCTATAGTGTAAGAATGACTTCAAGCGAGTTAACCTTGTTACTTTGCCAGATAATAGATTTGCTTTTATTTTGACAATCAAAAGTTTATCACAGCGAGTAGCTGTTAAGCATTGATCTTAATTGGTGTAAGTTTTCGGTTACATCTAAACCCTTGTTTTTCTTTAGCGATTCAAAGCTGACCAGCTTGCTCGAGAACATTCTTGGTGGAAATTGTAAAACTCGTGTTATTTGTTGCTTGCCAGCATCCAATAGTAGACCTGACGTCATGTCTGCTGTACTAACTGGCTGTGGTATGCTTGCTCAAGTCAAAAATTATCCGATAATAAATGACTGTTTAGCTCAGGTTAGGCTCGAATTATTTTATTGTGTGTTGCATTTTAAATTGCTCAGGCTTTACTGTTTTATTTCGGTGAAGTTGCTCACACAGCATGTAGTAAGAAGCGGTTATTTGCTAACGAGAAAGCACCTACCTATCTTTGAGAGCCGACTTTTTTGCTTGTAGGGTTAGTCTGCGTCATGCCTGATTCAACATGCTGACGTTTTCCTTTGCATTAGCGAGCGTGATTTGGTTTTTAGTGATGCCCGGATGTTCCATTTGACACCATACCTTTATGCCGAGGAGGGCGAGGAGTGTTGTTCATCCATGGCGGTTTATACGGTCATTGCAGTAATTTCTGCGTCTAGACTCTCACTATCTGCTGTTCACACTTCACCAGAATCCTTTTCACCAGCTGGTTCTTTACTCAGCAGCAAGTTTACACAGTTGGTTCTGTCAATTATGGCACCGTCGTGCTCATGTAAGGCGGAGCAACAAACATGGAACACATCATCCGCCTTCTCCTCTGTTCCCTTGACGGAATTAAAAGTTTAGCACAATTGCACGATGAAACTGTGGTTCGGTTGAAAGTAGTCCCTTTTTCATAGCTGCCACGAAATAGGTAGCACGCGAGAAGAATATTTATTTCTAAACCAGAGCATTGTGTCAATTGTATTGAAGAGGCTTGAAGTAGCATGTTCCCGAAACTTTTCGTCTACTACAAGCTATCTTAAAATTTTATACGACTGCCAACTTTTTAATTGCTTTGAACTATTTTATCTTTAGGACTTGGTGACACAATTTCGTACAAGACTGGACAATCATCTGCAATTTGGCGGCAGTGATTTAGGTGCTGGTTCGGGTTTGATGTCACGTCCTGAATTGCATGATCAGTTAATGAAAACAACGAGCGATAATGTGAGTTATTTTAACTAGAGCTAGGGTGCAGTTGAAAGAAAGAGTTGTGCATCCCTTAGCCAATCTGGTATAGTTTGGATTGCTGTAATCGCATTTACGAAGAATTTATCTTTTATTATTACGTTGCATTTTCTTGTGGATTAAAAACAGTTAAAATCAATCTGCTTAAAAACTTTTGTTTTGCTATTCTACTTAAAAAGCAAAAAGATAACCAATTGGGCACGCTCGCGATATAGCCCCCTACATTGAGGTATAGCTACGGATTTACTGCGGTCTGCGGCCTATCGAATGTTCAGATTAAGGAAATTTAAATTAAACCGTAAAACATCAGCTACTACTTTACCACAATCTTTTTAAACGTTGAAAGCTTATTTGTGGACCAAGTTGCCGCAAATTGGAACCCAATGCCTTGATGTCCTTGTGTTTGCTTGACTTAAAAAGCCTTGCTTTGGTCTACGATATCCATCAAAAGCTCACAACTGCCAAGCATGTGCGTCAGAACTTCAAGCTTCTCATGCCAATGCTGTGAGCCAACACCACGTGCGCATATGTTTGAACGGGACATGCTTAGTTGCGCCCGAACAGCTTGCTAATTGGCCAAAATTACTTTTGTGGCTCATCAGAATCCTATTAGCGTATCAACGAAAGTGATAATTGGATCTGCGTCAAGAACTAAAAACTTCTGGTCTGTTAAAACAAGGCTGGTACTGGGATTAAATGCCGCGTCTACATCAATTAGCCACGTTTATGTAGCAAGGCATATCCCCAGGTAGATGATTTAATATGTGCCTCGAACGAAATAGACTATAGCAAGCTAGCTGTATCATCACAGTTCTAATATTGCAATATGCAGACGCAACTGCGTGAGAGGAACGACCGTCTCTTTCAACGGCTTGAACAACTCCAAGAAAAAATGACCGAAATGGCAAAATCGAAATCTCAACTGTCAACTAAGCTTGTATCGAGCGAAGAAGAAAAACTAAAGGTACTGACTGACTGCAGTGTTGATGTAGATCTTGTATGTGCCACAAAGATACTTGTTTTCAAGCTTTGATTTTAAACTTGCTCTTTTGCCCCAAACACTGGTTTTACATCTGAAGTAAACTACTACGTAGCCCATCGGGTGCCATAGACGTGGCGAGATTCTGACCATTTTTTACCTAAAGTGTATCTTTCCCCACTCTCTTGTAGCTATGTGCAGCCAGCGAGCTGAGAATTGCATTTAAGAGTGAATCTGCAATATGTAGCGAGTGTCACTTCAATTTGGACGAATTACCGTTTTCGACATGAGATACATGAATTGACCCCAACAAGTGTGTGTTGAATGATTTTGAATTATAGACCTTCAAGGTTATCTCTCGTTGGATCTCTGTTTTAAATGTATTTGTCACAAGGTTTTGTTACAAACCAGGTTTCGAAAGGTCTGGTTGAATTACAATTGGAAAATAATCGCATCACTGAAGAATATGAATCGGAAAACTTTGAGCTTAAAAACAAGGTGAACACAGAGTGATGCTTTGCATATGAGCAAGTTACACTGCGTGACGGATATCCTCCGACCATTTGCGGTTGTACGCAGAAGCTTGAAACCAATCCAGTTTTGAGTTACTAGTATCGCCGGCGCCGGCGATTCAACCATAAGTGATGCAACCAAGCTAGAGGAATTTCCTTAAATGCTGTTTGCAATGCACAGCTACGCGTAATGATCCTGGAAAAGGACTCGCGTGTTCTCGATTACAAAATTAGTTCGTCTTTGAACCTTCAACCATGTTGGTTTTATTCTGACTAGTTGCAGCTTGTTACGGAGCATACGAAATGAAATAATTAGACTACAAATTTTTATTAAAAAACTAGGGTTTTGTATTACGGAAAACAGTAATAGACGTTTTGGTTTACCACCTTTATCTTTTTCATCCTTAAAATAAGGAGAGAGAGAGAGATCCAGCATTTAAAGTCCAGTTTTGTCCTCATAATGCATCTAGCCGAATTCGCCTCATGTTTCACTCAGTTTCAAAACCAGCGTGGTGCCACTACCATCTGTTGTGGCACCTTCTCTAACGCAACATTTTAAATCTCATCTTCTACCCGTCTTCGCCACGTCATCTTGCGTCACCAACTTGAAAACTAAATGACAATTAGTTTTTGCTGTTTTTCAAATAGAAAAGTGTAAAGTAGTAAACCATAACGGCTTCCCATGTTTACAGCAATGCGGATCTAATGATTTTTTCAATTTGTTTTTCACGCAGGTTTTAAATCTCGAGAACCAGCTTGTTGAAATCGAGCTGGAGCGGAATAAATACGCCAGAACGCACGACATTTCGTCGGAGCATGTGAAACAGATTGAGGAAAACCGAAAATTGCTTGCGGATGAATTTGTTGCGCTGAAGAAAAAAGCTTTAAATCAAGAAGAGAACCTCACTGCGCAGGTTTGAAAGTTGGATTGTAATCTGCATGTGTTTTGTGTAATTAATGCTGCTTAGCTGTAGGTGAGCTTTAAACGATTACTTTCAGATGATTATTTTTTTTGTTAGCGATCGGTTTGCCTTGTGAAAGGCATTCTTAAATCAGTTTTCCTGCTTGGCAATTATTGGAAGACGTTGGAACATAGATATCTTTAAATATTTCATTCAGCTAATTGGTTTTGGCGCTAAGCATCCTTTTCTGCTAAATGGATCTTACAACCTTTCTTTGTTGCTCTTGCAGAGCGTAGACGTGCTGGTTCAGTGTGTGTGTCCGCCACTATCTCCTCGCTTTCAAACCAAACTTTTTACTGGAACAATGCAATATTATTAGACTTTGAATGCTTTTTGTGACAAATGGCAATATAGCTTTATAGAGTTTTGAATTTCGGGCCTTTAAAACCTAGGCAAATGCTCGTTATCAAAGAAATTGCTTTTATCAGCAAGTGATACGCGATAGTGTTGAGAAAACGCATTTTGCGGCAGTTTTCCCGACTTGTTTCAGTGCTTGCATTACAGTTCACACGCTTACCAGCACGCTGCAATTCGGGTCTTAGCAAAAGTATTTCCGTGGCCACGAGAAAAAGCCTTTTACTCTCTTTAAGCCAACTTCCTGCATCGCACCGTCGTCTGATGTGCGTTATCCTTAAAAAAAAGCACGCATCTCAAGCCGGTTGTTTGCAGGTGAAAAAGAACGAAGACTTGCGCCTGGAACTTGCTCGGTTGATCGAGATTGAAGGCGCCCTTCTTAACTTGCGAGACAACGTTGATCGGCAGCGACAGGTCCACGACGATGCAACCAAGGAGCTAGACAGAGCTCGAGACGTGCTTCGAGATGCGAAAGTATCTGCCACCGTCGATGACCACGACGTTGTAATCGATAAATTACGAGCTAGAAGAGCAGAACTGCACAGGGAAATGTGGGAAGCTGTAAGTATGTCATCGAACAGCGAGAATTGATTTATAGTTCGGTAACCTAGCATTGTGTCAGTGGTTCTCAACTTGTGTGCCGAGGGTTGTAGGTGTGGCCCCAAAGCTCACGTATTGAATATACAAAACATCTTATTTCATACCTATACTTTTCGGTACTTTGTATTCAAAATAAATTTTAATTTTCCTTGCGCATATCTGGGAGGAGTTGGTCAAGCTAACGTACTCTATTATTATGCCAACCAATTGATGCAGCAAATTACTTGCACGTCATTTGACGAAGTAAAGATATTGTGGAAGGGTAAAATTTCAAACAAAATTTTCGATGCTTTGCCTCTGCACCAATCAACAGCCGCCTCAACGTGGTGGTGCGGTCCCCGACCCCGTTTGGGTTGGGTCGAAATGGCTGTTGGCCTTCCCGAGGGTTTCAGTTACCCCGGGCACTCCCCTACATTTTTTCGCTATGCTGCCCCCTGAACGACCGCAGGAGGGCAGCACACAGCATCTACAAAATCGGTCGCCTGTTCTCACTTTTTCTTTTCTCTTGCCCTTCTTCGTCTCCTCATTCTTCTTCTTCTTCTGATGAGCGGTAACGTTCATCCTAACCCCGGCCCCATCTTTCCCTGCTCTGTGTGTGCTGGAAATGTGACCTGGCGGGGCAAGTCAGTGCTATGCTGCACCTGCTCCAAATGGGTCCATCTAAGGTGCTCACAACTTTTCCTGTCTAAATTCAGAGCTCTAGGCAGCTCTCACTCTTGGAGCTGCCTCCCCTGTCGTAACACTGTGACTCTCTCTTGGGACTCTTCCGACACGTATACCTCCACTGTACAATCTGGCCCCCCTCTACTGATGCTGCACTCTCGCGTCACCCCCGTCTCCAAACCTCCTATCCCCCATCTGCCCATTCTATATCTCCTTCCTCTACCCCTTCACCACCGTCCCTTGCTCCTGGCCGTCCTTCTACGCCTCCTGCCTCCTCTCCTCCCCCTGACTCTCTCAGGGTTCTTCAATGGAATGCTGGAGGTCTCCGAGCCAGGAGCACTGAACTACTTCATTTTCTATCGTCCCATCCAGTCGATCTTATCTGCATCCAGGAATCCAATCTTAACTTTTCTTCTTCTTTTCGGATTCCTGGATTTTCTGCTCTGCGTTCTGATCGCACCCACTCCCGGTCTGGCATTCTCTTTCCTGATACCACGCACGCCAGTGGTGGCGTCATCATTTTCGTCAGGCAGGGCCTATCCTTTTCCGAACTTTCTACCTCTTCTGTTTCTTCGCTTGATCCCTACTTTGATTGTGTAGGGGTCAACATCTCTCTTAACAACTCCTCCTCGGTGTCTTTTCTTAATGTGTATGCCCCCCCTATTCGCTCCTCTCCAACGGATGGCAGAACCGACTCCTTTTCTCCCTCCATTGTTTCCTCCTCCAGAAATCTTTTCATTCTGGGGGACTTCAATTGCCATGACCCCCTCTGGGACTCAAGAGGTACTTCCGACCCCCGCAGGGAGAAAGTATTCGACTCGGTCATCTCTTCTGACCTCCTCCCCCTCAATAACCCTGACACACCCACTCTTCTCCATCGCTCCTCTGGCAGTCGCTCCTCTCCTGACATCTCCTTTGCTCCTTCTACTCTTGCCTTTTCTTGCTCCTGGGAGGTCCTTCAGGACCTGGGTTCTGACCATCTACCAATTCTTCTATCTATCCCTCTCCGGTCTTTTGCCCCAACGAGCACCCCCCTTCCTTCAATTTTCAGAAAGCTCGCTGGGATGGCTTTGCCTCCTACTTTGACTCTCACTGTCCTCCAGCAGAGGAATACTCGTCTCTTTCTCTTTCCTCTGCTACTGCTCTCTTTACCTCTTTGAATTTGAATGCGGCCAAATCTTCCATTCTTTTCGGCCGCATCAAACGCCCTCCTAAAGCCTGGTGGTCTGCTGAAGTGGAAGAAGCGGTTAGTGAAAGATGCAAGGCTTTTGCTGCCGCTCACAGAAGTGATGAAGATCGACAGGCTTACATCTCTGCTTCTCGACACGCCTCGTCAGTCATTGCCAAGGCTGAGGCATGGCAGACGACTTGCTCTTCTCTTTCACCTAGGTCTAACCTTAAATCTGTGCACTCTCTTCTTCGCTCTATCGCTGGCTCTACTTCCTCGTCTTCCTCCTCTCCTAACTTTCCTGGCTGTTCTCCCAGGGAATCGGCTTCGGTTTATGCCGCTTACCTGAGATCTCACTTTTCCGTTTCTCAGCCAAAGGCCCTGCGTAGCAGAGCCAGAGGCTACCTCACTGAGCTCCGCCGAGCCACGTGCCCTGTGGAGTCTCACTCGTCCTTTTGCTCTCCTTTGTCTCCCGCGGAATTTCTTGCGGCTGCCTCCAATCTTACCTCATCCACTGCCACTGGCCCAGACAAAGTTGCCCATCCCATGCTAAAGCACCTTCCTCGCTCTGGCATGGATTTACTTCTTTACATCTTCAATTTGTCCTGGTCTTCACATTCCTTTCCTTCCATCTGGAAGACATCTTCCATTATTCCCATCCACAAGATGGGAAAGCCTCTCGACTCTCCTGCTTCCTTCCGGCCTATTTCTCTCACCTCATGCGTATCAAAGCTGTTTGAACGCATCATTCTATCCCGTCTACTCTTCTTTCTGGAATCTAATTCCATTCTCTCTCCCCGCCAGGCCGGTTTCCGCCCTGGTCGGTCTACACTCGATCAAATTCTGTTCCTTTCTCAGTCCATTTCAGATGGGTTTAACAAACCCAGGCCGGGCTCTCGGACGATTCTCTCTTCTATCGATTTCTCTAAAGCTTTTGACTCTGTCTGGCATCCCGCCCTTTTCCACAAACTCATTTCGGCTGGCCTGCCTCCTTGCTTTGCTCGTTGGACTCAATCTTTCGTTTCTGATAGGCGCGCTTCTGTGGTTCTTCAAAATCACAAAAGTCGTTTCTTTCGAGTCCGTCGAGGTGTTCCGCAAGGATCCGTTCTTGGCCCTGTACTTTTCTCTCTCTTCATTAATGATCTTCCGGCCTCTCTGCCTTCTTCCGTCAGCTGCTCTCTTTACGCTAATGATCTGGCCATTTGGTCCTCCTCCCCCTCGGTCCCCACTGCGGTGGAGGCCACACAAGGAGCTCTGTTTCCATTGGAACGCTGGTCTGAGTATTGGTGTCTTCCTCTCAATCCGAGCAAATGTGAGGCCTCGTTCTTCTCAGTGGATCCCCACCAAGCTAACCTCCAGCCCAACCTCCTCCTACTCGGCTCCCGCCTCCGTTTTAATCCCACTCCAACTTTTCTCGGGTTCACCTTCGACCGCACTCTTTCCTTTTCTAAGCATGTATCTTCGCTAAAGGCCAAGTTTTTTCCACGTCTCAAGGCCTTACGCTGTATCTCTGCTTCCTCATGGGGCCCCTCTAAGGAGTCCCTCTCTGTTCTGTACAAAGCTTTTCTTCGACCCCTTCTCACATACGCTTCACCCGGATGGTTTCCTTTTCTAAGCGCTACCAATATCACCAAATTCGAACGCCTTCATCGAGTGGCCAGTCGCGCCATCACCGGCTGCCTCTCGTCCTCCCCTATCTCTCTACTACTCACCGAGGCCTCTCTACCTCCCCTACTAGTCACTCTGACTCACTTTACTCTTTTTTCTCATGAGCGGGCTCTTCGTCTCCCAACATCCTTTCCTATTTCAGATTTGGCCAGACTAGGAGTGAAACCAAGACTCCGCAGATCGTCCTGGAGAGCTTTTGGACCCATTCACCCGCTCATGCTCCCTTCTACTTGTTCTAGGGAAGCTCATCTTGCTTGCCCTCCCTTTCCTCCTTGGAATCTTTCTTTGCTTACGGTGGAGTCCACCCTTCCCACTTCATGCTCTCGCTCTGATCCCCCTCTCTCTCGCCAAGGTGCGGCTCTCGCCCACCTTGACTCTCTCCCCCCCTCATGATCTGGTACTCTGGACAGACGGATCTGTTCTTTTTCCTTTTGGCAAGGGCGGCTCCGGCGTTCTTGCCAACTGCTCTCTCTGTGGCACTGAGGCCACTCTTTCCTTCGGCAGGCCCAGTTTGTTCCAGTTTTTCCGCTGAAGCCTGCGCCATTCTGCACGCTCTTTGCTGGTCTCGGCAGCACCAACAAGTCTGCCATTTCTCTTCTTTTCTCCTACTATCTGACTCTCGTTCTGTCCTCGCTCGCCACCCTGTCCTCTCCTCCATCTTTCCTCTTATCTCATACTCTGTGGCAGATCTGGCAGGAACTGTCTTCTCTCTCCTCCTGTTCTATCAGGCTACAATGGGTCCCCGGACACTCGTTTCTCCCGGGGAACGACACGGCTGACGAGCTTGCCAGACGGGGAGCGCTGCTTGCGCCCTCCGCAATCCCTTGTAGTCTCTCTCCTCTTATCTCTCGTATCCACTCTTGTCTTTTCTCGGACTGGAGTCGTACTGTTTTTCCAAATATTTTGACACACAGTTTTCCTAGATTTCCACTGAGGAACTTGTGCTCCCTCGTCATGCTCGCTGTGTCCTCTCTCGTCTTCGCTGCAATGGACACAGCCTTCTTTTAGGCTCTTACCTCTCTAGGATTGGCAGAATTGAGAACCCTTCCTGCAGCGCCTGTGGACACCCGTCCCAGGACATCTCTCATCTCATTCTGCACTGTCCAGCTACGGACTCTTTGCGCCGCTCACTCTTTGGCGACTCTCTGTCTCTTTACGACCTCTGGTCCAGACCCTGGGAGTTGCCCGACTTCTGGGGCTCCATGGTCTTCCGCCATGCCCCCATCCCTGGGAAGGGGTCGGGTAACAACAACAACATGCTTTGCCTTGCTGCGTTGAAAAATAGGTGAACACATTGACTCTATGGCACAGTTATCGCTTGGAAATTACTTTTCCGAATTTGGCTTAAATGACCATAAATTGATAGCTAATCTATTCGGAAAACACGATTTTACAAATCTATGTAAACAAGAACGACAGTTTATTAATTTACGAAATAATTGTAGGTCAACATTTGCCCAAAATAGCTTAAATAGTTCTTGGCTTTCCACAGAGAAATCTTATGCAATGATCAGCTCGAAAGTTGTAAAAATTATTTCACCATTTGCATCTTGCCTTTGCAGGTTTGTATTTTTAAGGTTGAAGTAAGAAGTAAAAAAGGGAGAGACTTCTTAGTATTTGCGATAAAATCCGAGTTTGCTTGGCTTCATTGTAGCCTCGCATTAGTTTGATGTGCTCCTGAAAGCAGGCACAGCGAGCGCATTGAGAATGGAATTCTCAAGCATAAGTCCTGTGGTGCATTGTCTACGTCAAATTGTGTCGCAAAAGTATTTAGATTTTCGTGCCGAAGCTTGAGGTTGAAAACCGCTGTAGAATGATAACAAGCTGAACGCCTTAGAAATCGCTAAACGGTCTCTAACAGTTTGGATGATCTCTGGAGTTCGAACGCTTCTTGGTTTTCCAAGGGGTTTCCGCTTGAGTGCTGAACCTGTAGCTCCAAAGTTTTTGGCCCAGAGCAGTATAGTTTTTTAATCAGGAACAAAGTCGTGCCTGATCAGTTGGAAATGATTTCTGAAATTTCTTAAGATTGCAGTTACAGATTCTCGGTTAGTGAAAAAACTTTCCACAGTAAATGTGCAGTATGTATCTGTCCAGGCCATGTCTAGACTTCCAAACTCTTCAAAAAAATTTAATAAATCTAGTTATTCCAATCTCTCACTCGAGAAAACAAAATGGCAGTTCATTAAATACTTAAATTCAATTTAGCTATGTGGCTAACTGCAACAGCATTGACGTGGTAAGACTTTAAAATGTGGGAGGTTTTTCTGCCCCACCCTCTACATCAAAAATAGCCTATTTTCTGTTACTGTTCAGTTATATATATTTCATTTGCAAAAAATTTCCACTTGGAAAAAATGATATTGACAAAGCGCCTTCACATACGGTAGGCTTGGGTTGTGTGATGTATTTACCTTTCTTTTTATATAGATGGAGGCATGCATCAAACGGTTGTACTGTATTCAGTTCCGCAGTTCACGTCGTAAATCTGTTCCAGTTAAACCTAGGAAAAAGCGACAGTCTGTTTTGAGCTGGTCTTGAATATAAACTGCATACAGGCGCGAACGGAAATCCGCGTTTACGCTGTCAACCTAATTAAATTAGGGTAGAGAAAAAGTGGCTACCCAGTCGTGAATGCAAATTACTGACCGGTAACCCCATCACCACCACCGCGGACTGCCATTGATGCGTACCCAAGAGCCACCTCTTACAACATGCTGGGTGAGCAGCTTCACAATTCTAACCCGGTGAAGCACGGGTAACAGGCGTTGGTTCGAATCGTTTATCGATTCGTCGACTATGGAGTTTGTAAATATTCACAAATGTAATGTAAGGATTGTTACTAGTTCGAAAATATGCCCATTTTTCTGTCGCTACGGAAATGTTTGTAATGTGAAGACGTTTATTGTTAAAGTCAATTGTATTCTATCTAAAAGCGATCTAAAATGTTTTTTGTGTTCCTTAATGCCGCAGAAAACTTGATTGATGGATTACATTAAAAATTTTTTAGTCTCCTGCCAGCACTCCCGGAGAAGGACAGTCCAAGGATAAAGTGGTTAGCAAAATGAAGAAGACTTACGACGAACAGACGAAAAAACTAGAAACCCGGCTACACGAACTGAAATCACAACTTGCTACTGCGTATGCCGGAATTCAGGCAGCTAACAATAAAGCGGCCGAACAAACAACGGTACGTTTACCATGTCTGCAAAGCAATAATTTCTGAATCATAAACCCTTACGTTTTGGAAAATTGCAGGTATAAGACGTCCATGTGAGGATTTTTTATCCCTTGTTTGTTGTTTTGTCGAAAGATTTCTAATTAGGTTACTATTTTTAAAGTTGGTTGTACGATCGTGTATAAATGACTACCACAACACTTAATAGGTTTTAGGACGTTATATTTGAGTTTTGGGTGCTATCACGCTCATTATAAATCTAGTTGTAGTTTTTGATGTGGTAAAACTTCGTGTTTGCATGTGAATCTGGAGATTGTAAGGACAGCAGAAACTGTAGCTGCCGCTTTCTCCAGAAAAAAGTAGATTTAAAAAGAAAAATTGAGGCTGCTTCAATGATCTAAGAGCGATCAGTAAAGTATTTTGTATTTTTTGTGTTGTCAAAAGGTACAGATTGCAGTATGTGTACTTTCAACTTCGTGCGTATGAGCTCATGCTCTGCTTCTAGCCTTCTATCGGACTGAGTCCCAGCGACGGGTAGGCTGCTTACCCTAACCCCAATTTGACAGATATATATGGATGTGTCCCATTGAGTGCCTTATCGAAGAACATAACAACCGAACTTGCCGGCTCTTTCTCGCTGTTTCTTTCGTGCCGAGCGCTAAGCACGGAAACTGTAAATTCTGCTTTTTAAATCTTTGCAATGATTTCATGCTGTTGATACTCCGTGGAGTTGACACGGAATCGAACCCAAATTTAGTGGCTGGGAAACGGACGCTGTAACCACTACATAACTGCGCCTGCAGTGGTCAGAACGTTGAAGAGCTAGGTCGTTAGAGAGTACTTTCAACCAACTACAGCTAGCAAAAATCCATCGATACAGCGCACACTTGTATATAAGAATGAGCGCTTGGTTGGTAGGAAGCTTTGGAAGTCGACTTGCATTATTTAGGAATGTTTGACTTCTTTGCAGCTTGCACTTTCGGGCAAAGAAGAACAGGAAAGAATAGCAGATGAGAATTCTCGCCTCCAGCAACAAGTTAAAGAATCCGGTGAAGAATATAGGAAACGTTTGTGGAAATACGTTCAAGATATTGCGGTTAGTATAATGTCTTAGTTGTAATTTCTTGTAATGTCTTTGCTAGACGTGTTTTGAGGATCTATACCGTGCAGACTCAAGATCAACCAGCTGCCCCCCGTCATACTTTGTTCTTTTAGGGCAAGTCAAAATGATAGTAGCGGGTTGCACGCACCCCTGGTCATACCTCCTGTAATTGCTTGTTCATAATTTCAACTTTGTTGCAGAGTTTTGTGGACAATGGAGCTCCGAAACATGGCAAAGCGAGCGTGGTAGCAAACACAACGATGAAGAATTACACAGAAGAAATGATGAAGGTCTGTGCGCGCGTGTTATTGAAAGCAGATATCGACGTTTTCTGACAGTAGACATGGCTCTATTTTGAAATTTCGTGACGCGGTGGTTAAGCAAATGGCACGTAAAATTTTTAAATATGAACATGGCGTTTGTGAGAGGCGTGCGTACATATATGTGTGGGAAACGTTGACCGCCTATGTAACTCCCAGACTCCATGCTGCAAAGGCTCGCCAGGCATAGTATTTATTGAAGCATCTTCAGTAAGCTCTCATCTTTTCAGGAAATCAAGTCCTCGTTCCGGTCACGTGAGGATCAGCTGATCAACGCTGCTCGAAATTACAAACGTCAATCGAAACGAGTCGCACAACGTCATGAGAAGTTGCTTATACATTACAGGTAAGCAGTTACAAAAAAACTGTATAACTGTCGTTGTTTTTTGTTTACTTGCAATGCCGCATTGAAGTTAGAGCTGGAACTGATGTTTGCAGTTGTATTTCTATCAAAATTCGCTTGAAAAATGAGCAGTTATCCGTTTGACTCAAAATATATTATTACCGGACACCTATTTTCGTTAGCATGATGTTTTAGCGAAATCAGAGGTAACCTTTGTTTCTGTATGACGAAGCAAGTGCTGTGTGCTTCTGCTGCGAACATTTATTTCTACCTCAGAAAGAAACAAAAATGACCTCTGATGGTGATGGAATATCACTGTAACGAAAAGAGATCAAGTTCAATGACTTGATGTTTTTTCATTGTTTGTACTTTGGAAAGGGCCCGGACAGCAGTCGTCTGCTTTCATTCAGTGCTTGTGGCAGCAACACCCTGTCTCAGAACTACTGGATATATCGAAATGAATGTGAACGCAAGACGATGTATATGTAATCAACAAGCCAACCATAGCAGTTTTTCTGACCAGAGGATAAAAATTGCCACTGACATTTTTGCAACTTGTATGTACTACGACGGGTAACCTTCTGTGAAAGTTTGCATCTTGCCTTATCCACAGCTACTAATTAGGGTCAATTTGCGAAAAACTACAAATGATTTCGGTGGAATTCTAACCCACCGTGTTCTTGTTCACGGTCAGATGTCTCAGAATATCTTGCCAGTGATCAGGAAGATGTAGATTCGAATCGCACTGCAATCGCTTTATTCTTACGAATTAATCCGTGTGCAGAGCGTAACCCCAATTACTAACCTTGCGTAAATCTTTCATTTCGTTGATTTTTTTGGTTAAACTTTATATAGTTTTCATAATTAAACTGCAATCAGCTGTAGCTCACGTAGTTTTTACCCATTGTAGAATATTACGCGATCAACTGTTGCTCCTTCGATCATCTGGCGTCGGTCAAAAGGGGGCTTCTGACTCCCTATCCCACCTCCCTCCTGTTGATTTGGGACCCGACCCTTCTGACTTGACAGTGACCGAGAACGAACTGGCTTCGGAAAACACTCTGGAGCTCAACAAACTGCGATCTCTCTTGTCGAAAGCCAGAGCTGAAGTTGAAGTAGCGAAAGCAGAAGTGAAGCGACTGCAAGATGAAGGCAGTGGGTACGTGGCTGTGACTAAAAACGTTATTACTACTAATAAATAAAATACTTTTTTTGTCCGCTTTTACGTTCTTTTTTTTCCCGCGTTTTCGCAGGCTTCGACGCGCTGATTCAGTGCATGTCTGCCACTACACACTCGCCTTCGACTTTTTTTCTGCGTCTTGTCATGACTTAGTTTTGATAAAATGTTTCGTTAAATTCTTCTAATCCATTTAACTGCAGTAGCATCCGCCCCAACTTGCCTCCAATCGGCCAGTCATCGACTCTCTTTGATCCACGTGACACGAAGCGATCCGATCACATGCCGCTGCAGATGCGTGACTTCCACAGTACAGCGCTTGTCGAAAAAGATCGAGCTGAGCTGTTGACAAGGGCTACGGTTGCCGAGCAACAAGTTCGAGAGCAGCAGGAATACATCGACACACATCTGACCAGGTGTGAATTGCATTTTCATTTATTTGTTTGCGCTTAACAAGCGCACATTGAAATGTTTTGTTTTTGTCGTTCATTGCTCGCATTTTCTTGAAAGCAAAACGCCCAGGGTACATTCGTGCAGGGTGGCAGCCGTTCCTTGCATAAAGTTTGGTTTCCATTGCGCGTAGATTGCAGGGGTGGCGCGGAGCGCGCTCGCTCTGCGCATAAAACTAAATAGAGAAGCATAAAACTGTTTCACGATACAGCCTGCTTTCTACGCGTAATGGAAACCAGCCTTAAGTCTCACAGTGTCACGGGCATTTTCAGGTAGCTAAGTGGTGTCAATAATAAAGCTGTTTATCGGTGTGTCGGAGATGGCGACCTTTTGGTATCCATCAAAAGATGTCTGCTTCTTTGGTGGCGGAGCTACCACTCTGCAAATTGTATTCATGACTGGTTTGAAGTAGAAAGAGGAGGTGTCATTACAACCACAACATCACGTTTTTTGCCATGCCTACTTTCAATTATGACTTTCTAAGCCATGCATTGCTGATGCGGTGAATGCCTTTATCTAGTTACTTGTCCTGTGGTATTTTGGCCACCGAAACTGTTTCTATAGCACAGTATCTGCTTACGGAACCGCTCTTACGTGACTGTGTCACCAATGTAAGAGTTGAACTTCGTACGATATTACAAAGTGCATCTTTTCGTATCCAGTTCGAAGTTGTCGGTGTGGCTGACAGCACTTTCCTATGCAACTCTATTCGGCGACGTGCTGATGTTACCCGGCCCTTTTTTCGGAACAGGATCATGGTGGAAAACCATGGAGCCAAAGAAGCCGAGCATTTTTTCACGATCAGGACAAAGGTCGCGAAATTAAAAAGGGTTGCCAGACAGCGTGCGGCATAATTGCAGAACAGGACAGAATGAGATGAAAAGTGTACATACTCGGGTAGCTACCGCTTTGCTGACCAAGGTGATGTCGGGGACGGGGAGATGGCGAAGTGGGTTGGAGCGCTGTTCATAGTCGCTGTGATCTTTTTCAAGCCTCATCATGGCAACGTTGTTGTGTTGTTGAGAAATGCACTTGAGGGCAATATTTCCTTGATAGGTTGAACTACAGCAAAGTGAGTCTCCAAGGGAGAATATCGCAGAAACCTTTTGGGCAGCTCAGTTCTTTTATATTTCTGTGCCATCAAGTCATTTCTTCTGACAAGTGAAGATAAATGTCACAGGACATCTCTCATCTCATTCTGCACTGTCCAGCTACGGACTCTTTGCGCCGCTCGCTCTTTGGCGACTCTGTCTCTCTACGACCTCTAGTTCAGGCCCTGGAGAGTTGCCCAGCTTCTGGGGCTCCATATTCTTCTGCCATGCCTCCATCCCTAAAATGGGATCGGGCAACAACAGCACCTTTGGTCCCCACCTTGGGAAGGTGCTCGGCTTCTGGAGGCAATGGTCTCCCGCTATGCCCCCATTCTTCGAAAGGAGTCGGGTATCAACAACAAATGCAATTATTTGCCAAAATAGTTGATAGAACGATATGACCTCGTCACGTTGTCATCGAAGTTATTTTGATTTCTAAAGGATGGCAAAATATAATAAATAGAAAATACTGAATGAATTCATAAAACTTACGTCTTTATGATTGAGAGCGATCTGTAGTTTTAAACTGCGTAAAAAACCGCTTATGTTATCCAGATACAAAAGCGAGATAATTCGACTGCGAAAACAACTCACAGATCGCGGAGTGAGATTCGACGACCAACCCATCAGTCCGATGGTTAGCCCGAGAAACGCATTCGGCAGGCGCAGTTATGGTTATTGAGATTTTTTCCTGGTGTACGCGCAAAAATTGATTTTTTTTCGAATTGCACCGGTAGTTTTAGATTTTTGTAGCAATTAGCGGACGAAATGACAATAAGCTTCAGTCTCCCAATATTTTATTATTTACTTGGTAGATAAGTAATTTTTCCTTGTGTAGAATCTGTTAGAATGTCTACCATTTTGAATTTTTGGTCCAAGTTGTAACAGAGTATAAAAGTGTAGATCTAGGGCAGTGTTTCCCAAACTGTGATGTGGCTAGTGTTCAGGTGTACCGCGGGTGCCGGGACTAGTTTGCAGGTGTGCCGCGGCTTTTTGTAAGATGCCTAATGTTTATACTAACTTTCAGCCAAAATTAAGTGAAATAATGGCCGATAACGTCGAAGATCGTGTAATGTTGCCCCCAAAAGTGGCGATCTTCAAAGAAAAGGTCATCATCTTTGTCACTGCCACCTGTAATGCTATTCGCGATCAATATAAATAGAATGATGTGCCGCCAGACAAAAAAGTTTGGGAAATACTGGTCTAGTGTCTCCGACAAATTGATTTTGGGTTCAATGAATCGAAACAAACATTTTATGCATTAACGATGAAACTTTTGTCTGTTTTACCTACGCTTCAATAGTGATCTTGTTTACCTGTGCTCAAAATTATTTTACCTTTTTTGCACATACCCTGTGATTTACATTATTTTCACTTTACCATTTTTCTAAACTTTTTTTTATCTTATGTTATGTACATTAACCAAGCTACGGTGTATAATATATCTTCATTTTACCTGTTTCAACCCCAATATGACGGTGATTTATTTTGTTGACAATTTACCTTTTGAATGTGCTTTTTAAGATACAGTTGTAAGAATTATTGCAATTTTAATGTACAGTAGTATGCAGTTTTTTCTGTTTTGTTACTTTCCTATTCTTTATTATTGTACCGCCTTCTGACTTAGTTATGTTTGCATTGGTTTAAGCATGCAGTAGTAGCCCTCACTGTAATTGTGCTTGTGTAAAATATATTCTTTACAAAAAATTTTGTGTTTGAACCACCTAGTTTGTTGCTCAAGGATTTTTAAAGTAATCACCAAATACAGCGAAAGCGATATGACCAATACAGCGAATCACCAAATATACAGCGAAAGCGATATTCGCTGCAACGAACACAGTCTTCTTTTAGGCTTTTATCTCTCTAAAATTGGTAGAATTGAGAACCCTTCCTGCAGCGCCTGTGGACACCCGTGCCAGGACATCTCTCATCTCATTCTGCACTGTCCAGCTACGGACTCTTTGCGCCGCTCACTCTTTGGCGACTTTCTGTCTCTTTACGACCTCTGGTCCAGACCCTGGGGAGTTGGCCGACTTCTGGGGCTCCATGGTCTTCCGCCATGCCCCCATCCCTGGGAAGGGGTTGGGTAAACAATAACAACAAAGCGATAGTGAAGGGTACCGTTTCTCTTAAAAAAAACTTGCTTCAATTAGCAGTCTCCTCAACATTACCTTATACGATTGAACTTATAATTCAAACCGTATAATCTTTGACTGGAACTAAAATATAATTGGATTTAATACGAAATAGTTATTTTATTGTAGTTGCAAACGGAAACCACTCAACCTTTACGAAATCTTAATCTTTTGACCACTAGTAGTCGCTATATGACAACAGCCTGGTTACGAATATAAATCAAATAAAGCAAATACAGTTCCACAATTTTAGTTGGCAATGCTCAATGCGTATAGGGAACGTCTTGATAAAACCTGTAAATCAAATAACATCTTAATGTTTATGTTTAAATAGTAAAAGTAAGCTAATTGTATTCCGTAATGCTTCGCTATGCATACGGTGAAAGCCTCTGTGATACAGGAAGGTCGTTTATCAAATCTGCTTCTGTAGAAGTGATTGTCAACTTAAAGCACTGAAACGGCTGAATGTAGGCTGGGTTAATAAAAAAAGATTAATAAAAATAATACGAATTGCTAGCCAAAGTAAAATATAAAAACTTTATTCTAGTTGACGGCTGAATATAGGCTGAGTTAATTAAAAAATATTGATAAATCAATATGAATAGCAGGTCTGCGTAAAATTAAAAATATTAGTTAACTCCTAAGTCATTTGGTTATGTTGGAATATTTCTTTTATTTACGATTCTTTAATTCAAACGTAGTACCCTATAGCTCATTGGCTTGTTGGCATCAGTCTCTTTAAATTCATATGTAAGAGTTAGATCCTATATTAGCAATTTATTTTATCTCAGTTCATATGCATTTGATGAGGTACATCCTGAGTTCAGTGTATAAAAAAAGTTCATATTGTTTTCATGTAAACGATCGGTCTTGCAAGCGTTAGGTTGCAATTTCAATATTTATGCGGTTGCTTCATATCTTTGGAAATGGTAGTGTACTTTATGACAAATTTCTCTGCATGGCTACAATGCCAAAGTTAATAGAAGTACACAGTAAGAACACCTAAAATTCACCAACTAATATTTTGCTTTACTGTTAATCTAAAACCTTGTGTAAATCAAAGTCATATGACTGCAAGTGGATTTTTGTACCTGATGATAAAAGTGCTTAACTCCTTGTGGTGTGTTTGAGCAGCTTGTAGGCTGAAGGTAATTTGATTTGAATTAGTAAGACTTGTTTTACTGGATTGATTCATTAGGTAGAAATGTTATTAGTTTCTTTGTAGTAGATTGCGGTTACAATTGAAACATGTCTCATATTAATGTACAAAAACTGGAACCATACAAACCACCATTCTCTGTGTGGAAACTGATCGAATCAACAGTACCAGCAAGAGAATTGCCATTAGTTAAGTCATACATTGGAGAATCATCAATAGAATACTGCATTGATTTACGAATAGAGGTAAGCACACACAGAATAGAGTTCAGCTTATAAAGAAATTTTAAGATATTTCTTTGTTCTTCATGTGAAAATCTACACCAATAAGTTTTTTTGAAGTGCTTTGCAATACAGTAGCGTTGCCCAGTGGGTTTAGAACTGTAGGTCTATGGAATTATACCTTCTTTCCTCGTGCTTATTTTATATTTTGACTGGCTGAGGAAACTGCTCTTATTCTAATCTTGTCATCAATAAAATTTGCCTTATTGAAATTACAGAAGCACTGGCACTGCTGTTTATCTGAAATATATTGGACAACTAATCAATTCAGTATTTTGCAGAAAATTTATATTTGGACAATTCACTAAAAACATCATTAATCAATTGACTAGTAGCAATTTAGTCCAACTATTTTGCTTTAAATGCATTTGTTAATATTGCTTATAGATTTTAGCAAAGCACCCATGTGAAAATGAATGCCAGCATCTTTCTTTAATAGTTCTGTTTGTCGTCAAGTAAATTCATTCATGTATTAAGCCTATGAGCTCATGCTCTCTTTTGCTCGTTTGGTTTCCAACTGGACCACTTCAATAGGTAGTGTACTTGTCTCTACCGCCGTTCTGCTGAAGAAGTCTTCAAAGTGTCCAAGTCTTGAGGGCATAACAAGCGAACTTGCCTGATTTTTCCCTTTACTCTCCTCTTTATACTGAGCACCAAGCAGCAAAACTGTGAATGCTATTTTTCAAAACGTGTAGTATGACTCAACAAGGTAATTGAACCCTGATCTACTAACTTCAAAGTAGATATTCTCATCATTCTACCGTCATGCTGGCAAATGACTCCAATTATCATACGCTTGAATTAATGTTTAAGTTAATTTGCAATTACTAAAATTGAAATATAATCCAAAACTCTTGCCTTCAGTGACGCGCTTCTGTTGTATATGATCGATCTGACAGCAAATCATTGGCCGCCAATTAACAATCACTTGATGTTTTCCAACAGCTTGAAATTCTTCTTGACATATGGAAAGAAGTAGGAGAGCGAATCGAGCCGCCTACCGTCACCAAAAATGCTGTAAACAGCATTCTACCAGATCCGCCCAAGTTAAAAGAAATGTTAATGAAAGAAATTCAAATGTTGGTTAAGGTAATTGTTGCCAACAGGTGTCATTTGATGATTAACTTTTTCACTGAGGTCAGGACAAAGCTTTGGATCAAGTTTGACAAACATATCTCAGATGATTTTTAGGCCAGGTTGACTGTGGATTTTACTATCCAGTTTATAACGGATGTTAGTGGGGCTTGGTATCTCTGGAAGACAAGTTTTACATGATGCAGATTACAGAACCTTTGTTATGTGCTCGCAAAACAGTTATTGGCTGTGGCTGACCAATTAATTGGTTCTTTTTTTAGTTGTCGTTTCAACCATAGTTCATAACTCTTACATGCTAACTTTATTCACATTAACAGATGTAAACCACTTTTGTTGCGTACATTTCAAATGCAAATGACGACTTAAACTTGTTTAACCTTTGCTTGCTATGCACCAGCAGAATGGTAACCTACTGTAAAAATGTTTATTGATTATGTAGTGACCACTAGTATCTTTCATTTTAAGGAATTACAAGAAAAAAATGGCAACACCAGTAGCAGACCGTACCAAGAAAAAGATAAAAAGGTGATTCAATATGCCATGCTTTCAAAGCCAAACGAGTTGGGTAAGTGTTGATCTTAATCTCTAGTCTCTACCAAGGATTTGATATACAAGCTATTTTCTGTTAAAGCTGTCCGTGTAACGAGTTCTGATATGTCTTTGCTCAAATTGTTATTCACTATGCTCCTTGAGTAGCTGAATTTCTTTAAAGAACAAAAACACAACCAGTCTAAATCCCACGCTGTTGTTTGTATGTGCAGAAAGGCCGTCCACGCCGCTGCGGCAATTTAAACCAGATGTTCATGTTTCTTCTCCTTTCAAATTGAAGCAAATTCAAAGAAATCTGCACGTGTCGGGAATCGAACCCCTGGTTAATATGCTGAAGGATGCAATCAGAAACGAGTGCGAGCAGCTTCAAGCAGACATTGAGTTTTTGCAAGTAAGTATTAGTGTGCGATTGTGACTACCCAGCTGGACCGGTCCAGCATGAATCAGTGTACTGCATGATTTTCAAATTTACGACGTACTACTGTAGTGACATCGATTCCATTACTCTCTCTTAGCATTGCTTCTGGACAAAACTTTTGTAAGATGAGATCAAGTCAATGAACAAGAAAAATTTTCTCTGCAAATATTTATGCTTAGCCTAAACGGCAACTTTTTATTGTAAAAAGCAAGCACTACCCATTTCTCGTTGGTTTAAAGCTACGTAAATATGCAGAACATCGTCTTGCGAAAAAGTTAATCTCAGAGTAAGGTGTAAAATTCGATTTCGAACGTGTTTAGTTTAATCTTCGTTTTAGCATGCAATACGAGCTTAGCTGCAGATTACGACACAACATTAACAGTTTGTTTTTGACAACTTGTTCATAAAATTGAAACTGCTCAGAGTATAACTGCGTTTAGCCACGCTCGAAATGAATCGCTGATCTCTGCCTTTAATTTTTTTTAATCTTTAATTCTTTCAGAGATGCGTTGAACAAGAACATGACGTTCTCAGCAGCAGACCTACCACTCCGATTGAAGAACCGTCTGTCAATCAATTGCGCCAAGTTTGCAGAACGTTGGAACGTCAAGCTTTATCTCAAGCTCCTTCGTCCTTATCCGTAACACCAAAAACCGTGGCTTGCTCTTCCGCCCGATTGAATCCCGAATCTTCCGCAAATCCCAGTTCTCCTAGGAAGCAACCGACTCCTCCCTCACCACAGCGAGTTCAGCTGAAACCACTCGAAATAAAAGCTCAGTTAAAGCCCTTGATATCTCGGCCGCTCTCTCGTGTAGCAGCGTCGACCGACGCCACCGATGTCGACGATGTTCTGAATGATACCGGCGTTCGTGAAAGCTGGATCGAACCGTCGTGGTCCAGGTGTATGTCTGACTCTCAACCGCCCTCTACTGCCGACAGCGGCGTTGCTTCGCGGCCTGGTACTTGCGAGTTGTCGGCGATGCGCGAACGAAGACGAATTTCATCAGCGCAAAACGATGAAAACTGGAAAGGAATCAGCGAAAGTGACCGGACTTTTGCTTCTGACCTCGGTTACAGCACGAGCAGTTCGAGCGAACTGAATAGTTCTACCGCCTCTTTTAGCTTGAGCCGACCGAAAAGAAGGACGTATGCGGTATCGCTTACTCCGGCGCCGCCCAAATCTCCCCACCCGCCCAAAAAAGACGGATTACAGTTGTCCAGAAAAAACGTGAGCGCGCGTAAATTTACTAGAAAATTGATTAAAACTAGTTAGCTGATTGTGCAGAATAGTCTTTAGTGATAGTAGGTTTCCTTTATGCGGTACCACCTTTTCATTTACTGAACCGTGTATGCACGAGAGGCAATTTTTTCGCTTCATTCCAAGTTTTGCCCATATTTGATTACGTCATGACTTTGCGCCTGTATCCCTAATGCGAAACTTTCACAAAAGTTCAGATTTTGTGTGATTTAAAACACCATGTGGCGCTGGCAAAAATCTAAAAACCAATCAACAAACAAAAATATGAAACATTCAATATTACTGAAACACAGGTTTGTTTTTGAAACGCTTCGCCATTTTGATTTTTATTAACGCGGTGTTTAGAGTTTGGTTGCCAGCTGCCTCCTGGTGTTATGACTTTTTATTGAGACATTTACACTGCCACAGTTCACAGTTTACGATCTCACCCGAAATACGACGTTATTGCTTTAGCTCTCCTCATTACTTTCGGTTCAAAACAAAACTTGTGAATTGACGTACACATTGATAGAGTTGCGCATCTCAAACAACTTTTCACAAAATGAATAAAACATCTGCGCGGTCGAAACATGTAACTCTGTATGATAACGATTGGCCTGGATCCTATGTTAACTTCATGGTGTTTTAACTGATTGATTCAGCAAATTTTTGTCCTTAAATCTTTTCAAAAAATACGTTAAAATTTTCCGCGATGTCAATTTAAGTCGGCGAGAGATTTCGTCGTCATATTTGTGCATTCTATCAGTTTTTAGTTATTTACGAAAATCGGCTTTCCGTAAATTCCGGCGTATAAGTCGAAAATTTGACACCAAATTTCAAGTTTAAAAACCCATTCTCTACTTATACGGCGGTGACGTTTTTCATGACATGAATTCTAGTAAATTCAGATTCGAGAAAACCATTTAAAATTAAAATTATGTGATATGCCATATGGGAATTTATTTGTAAAATAGTAAAATATTAGTAATCCTACTCAACATATGATCAATCGTTTGATCACGAAGTCCCATTTCTCACCATTCAAATGGTTATCGTAAGGATTCTCTTCTGGAATGATGTCATGCTCCACTGATTGAATACCATAACCTTAGCTACGCCTCGTCTCCGGTGCCGGCTAAAATATTCCGACCAAGCGATTCGAACCAGAGAAGGGGGTACACTTATACGGCAGGTGCATGGGAAAATCAGAATTTTTAGGCCAAACTTATAGACCTCGACTTATACAGTACGCCTGAATTTGCGGTAGCCAAAAGATGGTTGTAGAAATGCTCTGGTTAATAGGTCAGCTATTGAATCAGTCCTTCCACTGATTGTATGAATACTTCCACTGTGAATTCGTACTTTTTGCTCGATATTATGCAAGGACAATGCTCCGAAACAAGTTTTTGTCTGGCAATTATAAAAACCACAACCATCCCTTCGCGTGATCTTTTGTTTTGTAAAAGCGGTGCCATGTACGCTTAATTGGTCTTCCAATAAACAGGCCAAACCAAATGCTGCTTCTTCCAGTATTGTCATCTGAAAATGTCTTTGTGATTGTAAAGAAAATGTCGAGGACAGGCTATTTGATTGAGGTTTATCAACTTTTGCCAGGCAGTCTTTACAGTACTTAGTTGATTGGCGCAAGGCATTGTATTAAGATTTTTCCCTTTTTTGTTTGAGGTATTGTTCCTCTGCGAGTTTACATGCCTGGGCACAACACGAGCAGCCGATGATGTTTGGGTTTCATCATTAAAAATCAGTAAAAGCTGTTTCGAGTGGTGAAAACAATGACAGGAGTGCAGTTGTGGTCTGTGGTTTCTCTCCCAGGACCCAGGGTTATGCTCTCAATCGGTTTTTGTTCAAGTTTACAAAAGTTTTACAAGTCCTAGTTCTGCGTGTTAAACGTTCCGAGTTTGGCAAGACTATTTAATTGGGCCGTTCTTAAATCGGGTTAAACACCTTTTTTATGTCATTTTTAGTCTTTACCTGGAATTGTGGGCTAAGCTAGAAGGGGGTTGGGGCATTGAGATCACAACCAGCTAAGGGAGTAAATGTATTTTCGGGTATAACGGCTTCAAAACGTCGATCTTCGAAAGAAAGTTTGAACAAATTTGAGGACAGATCAATACAATCAGTTAGAAATATCGATTTCCAACAAAAGATCATTTAGCAAAATTGAGGAACACTAAGATCAAAAAAATGTATTTTTGGTTCTCTCCAAAATTTGCTTCTGGCAAGGCTAATGCCTGGGTTTTTCACTTGTCCTTAGTATTGACCTGTTTTTTTTTTTTGTCACTAAGTCAGTGGACTTTAACTTCTCGATCGTAAAGGAACCACTTAAGGAATTTTTATTTTCAAGTTCAGCAGAAAAATCCATGGAGTTTGCAGACCTGCCAGCTCCACAAGCAACACTTCATTGAAAAATCGATCAAGGCTCCCAAGATCGTTGATAGGAAACTACATTTTATATATCCCTTTGAAGTAATTTAGCAAATTTTACCGTCATCCTTTAGTCAAAGAAACTTGGGTCATTTTCGCAACCACTTGTAGCATGTTTTCAATGGTTCGGGGGTTGAACCTGCAAAAATGAGTTCTTACACTTTAGAAAAAAAAGTTGATACAGCCCACCCTTTCTATCTGCACTGCCAGGCAAAGGTAGCTTCTAGAAATGAATATATTTTTAATTGTGACTTTGTGTAGGATTGCTGCTGATAACTTGACGAAGCAACACTAAAAATGATGGGGTTATGCAGTTAGAGCAGGACAAAGGAGAAAACAGATGCAGAAAAGGTATTGTGGCGTGTATAGGCAGTTAATACTCGCAAAGTTTTATTTTTTATGCTCATAAAAATAAATTCATTTAAACTCACTGTTGTCAATTTTAAAATCCTCAAAGATATTTAGTTGCTGTGGAAAACCATGATGGACAGTTTGTAGCATTTTGTTAAGATAAAGCAACTTTGTTTTTATCAAACCATGAGGCAATATCAAGCTGGACAGTAATTTAGAACCATACGATGCATTATGAAGTTATTGGAGTTGCACCAATTCGATGTAGGAGCTGATGTAACTGTTGAAATCGAGTGGAAATGCTGCTTAAGCTATTTTCTGATTTTGAAGTTGTAGTCAACGAATATAAAACTTGTGAATAAAAACTATTTCTTCCTAATTGTGCTTTGTATGAGAAAAGGAAGCTTTACTGTCACAGGTGTTGTAAAAAAAAAACGGTTTTAATTTTTCTCAAAACGTTAATTCTGCAGGTTTCAGTAATGATTGTTTTGTACTCTTTTGTGGGAGTAATTAAACTGTGATCATATATAACCACCAATCACTGGACAACCTTTGCGGTATAACGAAACAAATGTTCAGAATCTATTGCTGCCAGCATACTCCAATTCCATCGCAATCGCTGCATCAAGTCGGAGACATTACAGCAAAATAATTGTTTTTCCGAGAGGCAGCTGAAGAAAGTGGAAACCATGCAGGCCAGAAACAAACAGGAGATCATGTGTATGCCAAATTAACAATTTTGAGCCTGCAGGGGTTTAAGAGGGAAGTAGATGACCTAGGGGACTACACTGTTTAAGGGGAGCCACCAAAAGCTCATCACGGCTTAAAGAAAAAGATTTTTTTGAAAGTAACCTAAAGTTGGGTAAGTTTGCGTGCCAACTTCAAGCTGCCCCAGTCCATTGACCACTCTCACAGCCCCTGTATCTAAGCCTCCAGTTTTGTTATATGCCTTATTGACAACCGCGCAAGATACTAAGTAACTTGTAGGAGACCGTCACTATAGGCAATTACTATAGGCGAATTCATTGCCGCAGGTGTCAAAACGGGACCTGGCAACAGGGGTCAATATACGAGTAATGTCACTATAGGCAAATCCTGCATATTGCAAGAATACAAAACTACGCAACGTACCATTTTTATTGATATGCTCAATCAATGACGAAGAGTTATAGGCGATCGGTATACTCACCTCTGTTATAAGTAATGTTATGTTGGCTCGTTAGTTCTCATTGCGGCGGCTTGTGCATTATCTAATACAGCTCTGAATGCTTCAACAGAAACTTGGTTTTCTCTGCATCGTGTCAAATTATTTGCCGACCACTGTAGGGCAAGTTGCCAAGTTTCTTCAAATGTTTTTGGCGACATCTTAACTCCAGCATTTTCAAAAACTGCTCGAATTTCATCTTTCGAACGCTGTTTGAACATATCACGTTCAAATACGCCGTAAGTTGATAATAACGACGGGCAGATCAATCCGTGAACGTCGGATTCATCTCCATAATTTACATTATCCGAAATCCGGCGGAGACGCGGCGCCGGAAGATCACTTCTTATTGTTGGGATACCAAAAGTTCGTTTCTCTTTGAATAACGAGGTTTTTTCAACTCCTTGACCAATCAAGCTTGAAGTGGTGAAGTGATTTGTCATTGCTTTGTCGATTTGCTTTTGCAGCCGTTTTACTCTCTCCGTAGGCATTATTTTCTGATGTTCAGAAACACATTCAGGAAGTAACGAATAGAACTTGTCTTCCCAGTTGAGGAAGTTGACAAACTTTACATAATCGATTTTCAAATTTTTACTTTCCCCAGGGGCATTGTTATTCTCATATGCACAATATTGCATCAAAGAAGACAGGAGTTTGTTATCTATCGGTAAGTTAAACTTCCAGCAGACATCTCGCAGTTTCTCGGCGTCTATGTAACCTTTGTTGTCATAGTCGTAATGCTGGAATGCGGATTTCAAATCATTAAAATTATGATAATTAGCCTGCTTCAGGTGATGTCGTATACATGCCACCCAACCCCTTTCAACATCTTTGGCAGCTAAAAAGTTTTTTTCTCCTCTCATGTGGATAAGATCTCCAACTCCACATTCGTCAGGAGGATTGACAAGACCGAACGTATGATCGGGGCCTACCTTAAGTGTATCCGCCATCGGATCGCAGGATTTTCCAATTACAGGTTGGAATCGTTTGCGATAGGAGTCTAAGTGTTTTGAGACGAGATAGGTTTTCCGATTTTCAGAGTTTTTGTACATCCAATTTAACGATTGAGCCATGTTTTTTCCATTGTTATAATGAGGAGTTTCTATTCCAAATCGAATGGATTTTGGGTTTTTGTCTCCCCAATTGTACTTTCTGTTGACCATTTCTCCAGAAAAATAGTCTTTATGAGTAGTGACGTAATTTTCGTGCCCAATTGAACTTTCACTATTCACCTGTTTACAGGATTTCGGAGGATTTATCAGTAATCCTGCAGGCTCATCTAACACAGTCGATATACCATAGAGAGTTTGATTACTTGGTACATCGCTCGATCCTTTGTAAGCAATCGGCTCTCGAACTTTGCCCAAAGGATAAATTCTGTTCTTATAATACTGCTCTTTTAAGTTTTTCACATGCTGCTGAAATCGACTTGCTGGTGTTGGATTTATCAGCAATCCGGCAGGATCGCTTGTGTTCGACCTTCTTCCGTGCGTTATTTTAGGAACGTAACTAGGAGTTACATATCGGTTTTCAAAGTCCTTAAGTCCTTCAAACTGAAAACATTCTTTTACAGAACCGCTTCTTGCAAAAAGCTTACCTGCAGTTGAAGGCTTGCAAACTGCATCTGTGCAAGTTAATTTTCCTTCACAAGTCGTCATGTTGAAAGAATACAGTGTAATGGGAAATTTCCTAAGAACGGAATATTTTCGCCTTCAAATTGCTAATCTAACATCTTAAATCTGAATAACTTTGAATTGATGAGCAAACCAAACTTGTCGTGCATTATGGTTATGATGTAACAATGACTCTTATGATATCCATGACATTCGAGGTCATTTGATGTCACATTTTTCAAAAATTTTGTTGCGCAAAATTAGAATAAGCTGTGAGCGGTTGATAGATCTGCGTTAAAAAAAAAAACAAAACCTACTAACCTACATCACTGGTAAATTACCGTTGATTAGTTCAAGTGATACAAAATATTCCTCAAATCAAAAGTGATAAACAGAATCCTACAAAAATCTAAATATTTTTCCAACAAACCGAGCTGCAACATTCCTTTAGGTCTAGAGATGCTTGGTGTTTTTCCCCAGACCTTACAGCCTCCGAAAATGAAGATTATTAAAACTTCTTCTGCGCACCGGCGCCTGTAAACCCCATGTGCGGATCAAGCATTTTTGTTTGAGAAGGTTCAGATTGCACAAATTTCTATAAAGTATTGTTAACATAAGAGCTAACCTAATCTATTTTGACAGCTTTTGCTTGAGTCTCAACGTGAAAACCTTTTAGTCGGAAGCGATTGTTTTGGCTAATTTGATTATGCAGACCTTTTTTTCTTAATTTCGGGACTTGAAGACCTTTGTTTCGGGGTCAATCATTCAAAAGTGATTGTTTTGCCCATTTTAGTCATCGAGCAACTACTTTTTAGGTTTAACCTAGGTGTTGCAATTTGTGATTTGTTGTGGAAAGGAGTAAATTAGGCTACTGGTGAAGCACGATTTTCGAAATGTTGGGCGGATCCAACTCTCCACTCCTCTTCTCCTTTCAAGCCTGTTTCCATTTGCACGATGTTTGTACTACATTAAATGCAAACACTTTATTATTGGTTCGTTTTAGGGTTCTAGTAGTAAAACATGAAGCGTGGAAAAGCTACTGCTGGCAATAAACTTTTTGCTGTGTTTTGAATTCGGTCCTTCCAACTAGTCCATTATGATTCTACCGATGTATAGGCGTTGACTTTCTGCCAGCAATCGTCTTGCTTCAGTTGAGTGAATAAAAACGGAACCATATTGCAGCATTCTCCGATAACTTTCACAAGCAGAAACTAAGGCTACAATGTCTATCTTTAGTTGTTTTAAATAGGTGTTATTTTTAATGGTCAGGCACGCACGGCAATATGCCTACTGCATACCTTGACCACTGCCTGTCGTGTGCTTGCGAAATATGCAGTTGCTTTGTTGAGATGTTGTGGCCTGATTACAAAACATTATTTGAAAGATTTCTCATCAAAAAACAGGAACGCGTTCGAAGGCCAAAAAAGTGTTGGAACGGCGTTTCGAACCCGCTACACCTCCGGTTCGTTCAGATGTTAAACAAGTAACGCTTGCTTCTGATTAACCCAGGTTTGACCATCGTTGCTAATAGAGACGGTTTTGAAGGGACAGGCCAAAGAAGAACATTTAATGAAAAACATTCAGATTATTTCTAAAATCCATTAACTCGATAGAGGAAAAATGTCTGCTATTTTCACAACCAACAAGATATGCCTAGCACTTTGTTTGCACATCGAGTATTTCATACTATTCACAATCATAGGCGTAAAACTAGGGGGCTGAAGCTCTCCTGACTGTTTACAGCTACCCTCCAGAATACTATCCGCCCTTTTCAGTCCCCTCACAATTTAAAAAATAAGCAAATACTCACTTTCGAAAAGATGATTTTCAAGAAAAAAGTCTTTAACATAATAAGGAGGTGCCTAATTTGCAAAAACAAGGTCTCCACCTTTGTTTGAAACAAAAATTCTTTGAGCCCCCTCCCCCATGAAAAACAGAGTGTTGCACCTATGTTCACAATGAAAATAGCGAAATATGACGCGAAAGCTTGTATAATGATTTCTACAATGTTAACAAGGTTGACATAAACGGGAGGTTGCATTTAAAAAACCATCGTCTTAATGCACTTCCATTTCATTCAGGATTCCAAAATTGCAATGAAGCCAAGTTGCCATGAAAAAACACGCAAACGTGCAAATATTGTCGTCTCAGCGTCGAAAAGTTTTGATATTGACGAAGACACGAATAAACAAAACTCATTGTGTGCGTTCATACAGGTAAAAGCAAAGGTAACTGTAAGGAAAATTGAAAAAATAAATGTTCTCTCTAAGCTGCGTCGCGTTATAATTCGTTTGTTTCTTCCTCCAAGACGTTGTAAAAAGTATGAACAGCCTTTAACATCGAGCGAGCAACTGAAAAAGTTTCACAATAATTAATTTATTGGTTAGCATCTACGTTTACCTTCTGCCCCAGGACCTTTAGATTACGATAAAACGTATTTACCGTTCGGACTACCTTTGCAGTTACTGCAGCTGTGGCACAGCCAAGGTAGGGAGTCGCGGTTTTCAAAAGTGTAAATGACGTCATTACGAAAAACAAACAGTGATATTTCAACCTCCATTTCCGCCAAAAAACTCTTTAGTCTACGCGCCTAGTTTTCAGTAAGTTACTACCGGTACAGTGCATTTATGGGCTTCTGGCACGAGTGCGTCAACCGAGTACGAAAAAAACATTTCAAGTTTTTTTTTTAGCAGCGCAACATGTAGGAATTTTCGCTGGGGTTAAATTTAGACATCTCAAGACTATATTTGAGACTAGTGCCATCACGCACTAAACTATCCAAATTCTATTCATCACAGCACCACTACGTTACCTGAATCAGCCTCATAATAGTAATACATATAGCTGTTGACGCTTTCCGGGTTGAAGATCTCAGTGTGAACCACACCATCAGGACCTGCGCAACAGAGAGATGTGTTTCGTGTGCTGTGAACAACTACAGCAAACATCGCAAAAACGTAATTGTAAGCCGAGCGTATAATAAGTCATACGGAGCCATGTGCAACACACAACAGATAAAAGCCAAAAAAGTTGTGCAACTCAACAGGCTGTTACGTTCTGTTTAATTTTGTAGATATTTTGAAAGAGAGTTTGGCTCATCCTCTAAGCCACGGGTGCGAAATGGTCATTTAGATTTTTGTGTTGCATTACTGTACTGTCATGCTCAGTTCATCCTGTGCTAATTGTTCTGCACAATCTGTGTCTAATTGCAGCATGCCTGGTGCACGGTATTCAATTCAGCCACAGATGATGCTGATCTCCAAAAAAAAGGTCAGCACATGAATTTGTTACACGTCAAAATAATTTAGGGGTGCGAGAACGTATAAAGATATTTTAGGAGTGCGAGCCATTATAAAGGTCGGGGACCACTGCTCTAAACCATGGTCTCGATTATCAAAAGCAACGTAACATGCTAAGTTTGCAGACAGCTATCACTGAGCTTATTAAACTTATCTTCTCTGCAGTTTCATATACTGTAGGCCTACTCACTGATAAACAATATTCTTGGATAATATAATCCGTCCGGGGCAAATTTAGGGTCATTAGGTTCCTCTTCATCCATCACATTAACCATTTGAAAAAACGGAGCGAGCTTTTCAATATATCTATTATTGGGAAAATATATATTTTATATGTTCATTTAATAAAGATTTAATATTCAATATATTAATCTTTATTAAATGACTTATAACATTTAATAATTTAATAAAGAGAGGAGGCGAGAGGTCCCGTCCTCCCCGCACATTGTGGACTTTAAACAACACCAACTAATTAGACCACATGATGTCGTCATCACCACCATCGAAAAATTCAACTACGAACCACCACAATTCTAAAACTTTTTTGCTACCCATGTATCTGGATCTAGTCAGCTCTTTCATGCCATTACAACTGCGCTTTGGAAAAAGCTGATTGGCTGGATCAAGTCGACAAAAGGTTCACGGTTTCGTTACTAAGCTCCACATCGGACGACAGAAAAAGGTAAAAGGTCAAGTTTGATGTTATCAGACAAAAAATGCGCTGAAAGTTTTTGAAATCAAACATTTGTTAAACCTTCTTTCTACCTGATTATCAGTGTTTGCAAGAGCCATTGCATAAAAAAGAATTTAATCGATATGAAATTAATTGCGATGTCACTTACGCGTTTTCTCTAAATTTTGGCATTAATTCCTTGCAAGCTTTGCACCATTTTTGATGCATCAACAGCATGATTGGTTTTCTGCTTAAAACGCTGTCGCGAAACGCGTCATCAAGTCTTGTCCAGTTTAAATGTTTGCCGTAACCTGAAAAACGCTTTAATAGTCCAATGCATTATCAAAACATTATTGCCAATAACAGGTATACAATGTAGTACATCTACCTCCATTTTTTACGCTCAAAATGAAAATAAAAATTTTAAGGTTCCTGTCAAAGATTGATAGTTGCTTGTTTTACCGGCCCTCTTTCCAAAAAATGCGTTATTGACCACTGATTGTCTTTTTAAGAACGTTGCTTTTGTTAGTCAAATCTATCTTTCTCAAAATCAATTGCTAAATTAGATCTTGGCCTTACGATATTTAGATCAGGAATCTTGTTTGCGAGAGAACTTTGTAGAAAATCAAGTTTGGGTGACATGCACATGATTGGCAGTTAAAATTAATTGGCAGTTACAGAAAGCAACTTTCTTGCTTTTAGGTTTCCCTTGTCCAAAGGTTTCGAAGGACCTAGTTCCCCGTTTCTCCGCAGAAATGAGATCTGTGAGTCCGATTAATTTTAGGCTGCTAACCTCTATCTAACGAAAAATCCAATTCCGGCATTGGAACTGTCGACGACACGTGACATAACCACAAAAACAACAGGAAGCAGGTTGAAATTTGAGCTAAGCTAGAAGCTGCCATGGTAGATTATTGAAATATTCTGAAATAAACCATATTTTTTAGTTACACTAAACAATACTATAAGTAGTTAAATGAATAAAGCAAACAAAAAATTATTTTGTCAGTGCTGCTAGATTTTTATTTAATTTGTGTAATGTCTATCCATCTACCTTTCTATACGTTATGACTTCAATAGATAAATCTCCAAACTAAAAGAGAGCTTATTTACCTCCGTGTGGTAGGCCTGCTGTAACTAATAGAATGACTTGCTACCGTCTTACTTCATTTATACTTTAACGATATCAGGCTAATGACATGAGCTGCGACTACTCTGCAGCAACGTAACAAACGATGACGTGGAACATTAAACGCTATGAAAAATCAATATTCAAACTCTTATGACAACACTTTCGCTGCCTTTGAAAAGTCGCTCTTTTTCAAACAAGTACTAAATCAATAAACACACTCATTATTGACTTCGCTGTTAAACTTAAAATCCACTTTAAAGAAAAAAATTCAAATTCTAGTAATAGTAATTGACCTTTATTCCGCCTCGCAGACGTTTCCGTGGATTTTAAACGTTGACACGTATTCTGACAAAAAAGGTTAATTAAATTGCCCAAAGTAGATATGTCCACCTACGGTATATATGCTTTTTCAGATGCTCATATTATTACGCCAATCACTTCTTGACTGGAGTAGTGTGTAGCTATTCTACTCCCCTGAGGAAAGCATTTCCGGTCTGTGAATAATCTTTCTATTCCTTAATACTATCTATTGTGAAAAAAGGCGCTGTGTTCGAAGCTTTCATGGTATGGTCGACATTTTGCGGCGTAAATAGAAAGGGGGCTGCAGGAGCTGAAACCCCCTGAAAACCGCAAATGACCAAACAACACTGCCTTGAAATTCGAGTAAAGAATTTTTTGACAGCAATACTCAAAAAAAACACTTATATAAAACTCCTGGTTGAAGGCCTGACCGCATACCTAATTTTTTTAGACCATCTAGGTCTTGACAAAGTTCACAAAATTTTTGTTAAAAAATTTACCATTATCAGATAAGGAAAAACCGTAAAAATCAAGAAGAAAATAAATAATTTGTTGGGTAAAGTTTAAATTGTCCAACCTGAAGATACGTTCACTGATATCACTAGCGTGCAAAGATTTTGGAAAGATGGGGCCATAAATGAATCGTGATAGGAACTTATTCAATTCATTAAACTCCTAATGAAAGGAGAGTTTGGAAGGTGGCGATAGAACCTCAAGAGTCAGCGTTCATTCATAGATTTCGTTGCGACCGATGCAAGCCACAGTTTGAATCGAACACGCGAACTCGAAAGCAAACGCGGGTTCAGCTCGGCCGTGCCGCGTGCAACGTAACGCACTGAGCGCCCAACTCGTGACCTTTCAATTACATGTCTAACACTAAAGGTGGCTGTACACGGTATACGTTTGTTTTTATCTATCAAGCTTTTTTGTACGGACGTTTTCATCCCCTCGAATATTTTTGTGTTATTGCACAGCAAGCCTTGATGTAAGCATATTCTGTTTTGTCAACAAAAATCTTTTGGTACGCCTTTTTTCCGCCAAAAGGTATGCCGTTTCGTGTGTATTTTGCTGGAAAAACCGGATATTAGGACAACAACATATACTGTAAGGCATAACATAAATAATTATCAACGGGTCAAAACCTTCGTATAAAAAGGCATGGCAGCAAACAGGTACACAGCCGGATAAAAATGTAAACTGTTACAGCGATCTTTAGTCAACTGCATCACGCGCTACGCTGCGGACCTGCGCTATAAACCTTTTTTGTTTGGAAAAAATTTTATCAGCAGAGGATGTTTTTGAAATAAATTAGGATGGAAATAATCGTGGTTTTTTTGAGATCGCTAGCAAACGCGAATTAAGCTGATTATTTGTTTTGTTGTTAAGGTCAAGAAGGGAGGGATAATGGCAAATACCCTAGTGGCTTGATATATTTTTTGTTGCTACATATGGTTTCAGATTTTTTTAAAACACCTCGCAATCTGAGTACGTAAACTGGATTTCAAGATGATAAACTGTTTAGAGCGCAGTTCTGGGAAGAAAATTGCGGAAAGCATATGCGATGAAGCCTTTCTCATTGGAGTACAGGTTTATCTCAATTTTAATTTGAAAGTATCTTTTTCTGTTTCACCCAAAAATTTTCAACAATTTCTTCCTCAAGGCATTCACTTCGATTTTATAGCTACAAAAAATTCTACTGGATGCCGAGGAGATGTTGGCGAAGTCAATTCTCAACGGAAATTGCGGTTACAAAATTAACCATTAAAAGTAGTTGGCCAAATGAAAGAAGCAGTTCACACCTCCAGTTGCAAAAAGATGTTGCCTTTCTGCCTTTAATAACGTCAACTTCCACAACAAATATTGGCTTTCATTTGAAAATTTATACCTTCCTTGAAGTAATTATGCTACAACCAACAAATCTATCACAACACTCGGTGTCAAAATTTGGAATAGCATGCCGAACGGTATCTAAAAAAAGGCCGGCAAAATTGCATAGTAAGTTGTTAAAAAGCATCTGCATACTCCCATTTTTTATGTGGGAGTATGCAGGAGTAAGCAATAAGAAATATGCCTTGCCAAACCAGCGCTAAATATTTGGCCTATCCTAGACCAACAGTGTGTGTGTGTGTGTGTGTGTGTGTGTGTGTGTGTGTGTGTGTGTGTGTGTGTGTGTGTGTGTGTGTGTGTGTGTGTGTGTGTGTGTGTACGGCCACTTCTGTATATGTGTATGTACCGTTTATGTGTGTTTATGCGCGCGTGTTTGCGTATGCATATGTATATAGGTATGGATATAATTAGATTTATGCAAGAACATGTGCTTGTTTGTTTGTGTTTATGCTCATTAATGTCTTCACTGTAACTTTTTGTGCGCATATAGTATAATCTCATTTGACGGTGATCTTGTTCTTTGCCGTTTACACATTATTGCCACAGGAGAGGAGACGCAGGCTCGTAGACCTGCCCATCTGTATGTACTGGCATATAGTCTTTCGTGCTTCCTCTCTTGACATACATTTCGTATTTTCATGTCGTTTTTTATGCGTATGTGTAAATCTTGTGCAATGTCCATGTAAAAAAAATGTTGTTGCTGTCTGTTGTTCGACTTTTCCTTACTTTGAGTGATACAGGTCTGATGTCCGACGCTTCAACACTCCTCTTCAGCTTTCAGGCTGGCGAAAAACTCTTCCTCTATTCTCTCAAAAAGATGGCAGGGAAGGCTTGTTGCAATATTGGTTCCCTCGATGGAAATCTAAGCAGCTATCACGAGACAATTCCAAGTGACGCAGTAGCACAAGTGGAGAGAAGTTACTAGAAACCACAACACCGACATTATTCATAAAATATCGTTGTTGTAAAGTTTGCACTAAGGCCTACATCTACATCGCACTTAGGCAACTGTTTGGCTGAATCGAGTAGTTTCCAACATAGAATGCGCTCTTTGAAACTGGGTCTGAGTCACGAGCACAACCGGAGCGCTACATTGATGACCGCCACAACGCTTCATTTTCTTGGCATCGCAAAAACACTCTTTCGCATCAACGTAGCATCGGACATTTATGAGATTTCTCGAGCTCCTACGATAACGGCCAGGCGGAATTTGAAAAAAACCACGACCGACTACTTACGTTGCGATGATTCTCTTGTTTGATGCTTGACCTTTCCCTTCTACGCCTTATCCAAATCTGATATTCGACGTTTTATCACTTCTCTTGTCACCCACCGAACTTTATTCTTTCAAAAAGATGGCAGAAAAGGCATGTTGCAACATCGATTTCCTCCATGCAAATCTGCGCTGCTATCATGTGATAACAAATGACGTGACCTAGCCTCCGAGTGATAAAGTACCGGTGGTACGAGAAGAAAAATCTATTAAGAAACCACAACTTCGACATTCACCAAGAAATATCTAACCAATAAAGGTTACAGCTACTGTACATCTACATGTACAACTGCATTTGTGTGTGATTGATTGATGAATTTTTGTATGGGAGTAAGCAGGAGAAACCGTAGGATGTAATAATGCAATATCGACTAAACGTGGAAGTAGCAGTATAAGTAATGCAATAAAAGACGTAGCAAAATATAAGGTAGGAAGCAACGATAAATCCTAGGGTGTCCTAGCAGGGCTGCCGCTCCTAGGGATTTATCTCTACGGCAGAGATTTTTGATCAGCTGTAGGGAGTAGGGAATCCTTACGGGCTTTTTTATTGTGCGTAGGGAGTTTTTCGATAATTCTAATAAAATGTAGGGATTTTCAAGTTTTGTCAATTTACACTTCGAATTATGCAATTTTTGTGAAGCTGAATTGCGAACATAGTGGTCAATCTTCGGAATTTATCCCAAGATTTTGGGATCTTTTTATGGAGAAACTCATTGAAAATACTTGGCATTAGTGCAGCAACCCTAAGATTTCAGCAGATTTGACGAAGTTGGGACAGTTCTGAAAATCGATGATCTGTTTTCTTGCTTTACAAATCGACGCTGATATGTCAAAATTTTTGGAAATTTAGGCCAAAGCAGAACACAGTCAAATATCGAGGCAACACTGTTTAGAGCAGTGTTTCCCAACCTGTGGTCCATGGACAACCTGGTGGTCCATGCAGGTTCTCTGAAGCTGGCAAGCGTAAGAGAAAGAAAACTGAAAATGATGTGGTAAAGAAGATAGAACCAATCACTGCTTTCTTGCATCAACCTCTGACAGAAGCAACCACGAGAGGTCCTTTTATAAAAACAATATATTCGCCATTAACAGTTTCGCATTTTTGGTAATTCTCAATAATTGATGATGTGATAATAAGCATTGTTGTGTTTCGTTTTATAGGCATGCTGGTACAGTCAAGGTTAGTTGCTAGATAGGCTCAGAGCTTGCGAATTAGGAAAGATTGTTAACGATCAATTAAATTAGAATTCTAGTAGTATTTTATAAACCTTGTATATAATTTGTTTCGGATTTTATTTAGAACAAATCTAAGCTAAATCAATGATTTTTGTACAACCCTGATATGTCGAAACGAAAGTGGAGTGAAAATTACGTTGCATTTGGCTTCGCCAAAAACATTGAAAAAGATGGGACAGAGAAGGCGCAATGCATCCTTTGCGATCAGGTTCTTACAAACTCGAGTTTGAAGCCTTCCAAACTAAAAATACATTTTGCAAAACATGGTGGATCAGCAGCTTATGGTACTGAAGCCCTGAAAACAAAGCGAACCCGCTACGATCAAAAAGGTACTCTCCCTCAATTGCACAAAACAACAACAACCATGCAAAAGCCGATCTTGATGGCGTCGTATAGAGCTGCTTACTTGATTGCGAAGAGCAAAAAAGCACACAACATTGGAGAGGACCTTATCAAACCTTGCCTCGTGGAGATAATTAAATGAGAGTGTGTCTCTTAGGCATCGTTCCTCGCTTTGAATTGTTAGTTGAAAACCATCAGATGCAGGAGAGTCATTAAACATTGTTTGGTAGTGGTGATTTGTGATGTTTAGAATAAATCGTGTTTTATATATAATAAAATCCAATGTTAATAACTCTCTTAAATATTACAACTTATGTGGGAAGATCGGAGATAGTGGTCCAAGGTAATGTAGATTATTTTTGAGTGGTCCACGGGCTCAAAAAGGTTGGGAACTACTGGTTTAGAGTCTTGGGATCTTGTTTATCATCTATATGTAAATGAAAGAAGTATTCGGACATGCAGGGATTTCTGACCTTTTGCAGCAGGGATTTTTTGGAAATTTTGAGTGGCAGCACTGTGTTGAGGTCAAATTGCTTCCTGATATTAATTCTACGGTAAATCGGTGCAGAAGTGCTTATAAACTAGACAATACAAGCTAAATCAATCAAAATACATAAATTTATGTTATGAGCAGAAAAGTATTGTCATGACAGAAGCGATTAAATGCCAACAGAAAAAACACTCTTTTGAAGCCAGGTTCAAGTTAGATTCGCGACCGAAGTGTCATGATCTCCTGCTAACCCCACATTTGAAAAAGCGTGAGTAAGACCACTCTCATTCTGCCAAAAATAAAGATCCGCTTTTACGTTTACAAAAAACGCGAAAAACAACACCGACAAAAAATAAGAAAAAAGCTCTCCCGTTTATTGAATAGAGCCAAAACAGTTCTGTGTAACGCCGCACAGATAAATTCGCTACCACATTGCCAAATCGGCCAAGCATGGCGTTGAGACAATGAATACCCTGGGGCTTTCTGAATTCATCCATCTAAACTTCCTTTCCCATTTCTATAAAATATTACTACAGCAAAATGGTTTATTCGGGTAGACCAGGGGTGGGAGGTGTGGTCTTCAGGCCGCGTGCGGCCTTTTCGAAGAGTTTGCGCGGTCTCTTAACCATTTGCTCACTTGGAAATATACTTGCCAGAGATGTACAAATCACATTCCTTTAGGTCCATTGCGATTACGCGTACGGTTACACACCATGCCTTCGAACTCGATTACGATTATTTCGTCTTGCAATCGTCTCGATTACAATTACAATTTCATTGTTTCGAAAAAGGTTACAAATACAATTTGTTTAGTATTCTTAACAGCCAAACTAATTCAAGTAGTACTTTATTTAACATAAGAAAGCTAACATAAAAAACTACCAAAAAAATAAATAGAACACCAAGCTTTTTGTTGACTTTGTTATGAACTGGTTAATCGATACAAAATTGAGTCGGTTAGTTTGCCTGTTACATTCGCTTTGTTCAGTAATGACGTCATAGTAGTTTTGTTTAGGAACCTTCTAAATTAATCGTTTTCTTTGTGTTAGTTTAGAGATATCTCAAGCGTGTACAAGTGCGGTTAGCTTATTTTTGCGTTAAGGAATATCGATAAAACGCTTTTAGTGCCCGATGTTTAATGTGTGTATAATGATGTTTAATGCCCTGAATGTTTGCTGCTCAAATACATGCAAGAAAAGGAAACCTGTATCTTGCACAGCCTTATATATATGCCATAGGGATCTCTAATCGGGCACTTGTATTTTTATTCAAATAGGATCACACTTCGTTTTAGGCTGTAACGTTATTCGTCCTCTCTCAAAGACGTCACCACGGCAATAAAAATCTGAAATTTGAAGTCAAATTGTCTCACTTTCGAAAAACATTATCTTCCTTGAATACCACCTTCCGCTGTAAATCAGCATTTGCATACATGACACAAATCAAGAACCGTTTGAGATCTTAGATAACGGACATTCACATGGAGGATTAATCAATCTTAAAATCACCGATGGTGGAACCAAATCTCATATCATTAGCTCATCGTAAACAACCTCATTGCAATCTTTAAATGTTATCAATAAACACACTTTCTAATATTGTGCTCATGGGTAGCTTTTGAGGGCTGCCTAACTGATTTCCCATAAATTTAAATGCGGCCTTCGACTAAAAAAATTTTCCCTACCCCTGGAGTAGTAAAATGAACTACTGTACCATAAACCTTTTCACTACCACGTACATGCAACACCGTACAAACTTAGACCACTGAAAACATTATCATTTCAGCAAACAATTTTCGATCGTCACCCGGCCAAACTTGGCATATTCTTTGCAAATTTATACTTCCATCAAGCAACAAAATCTGCTTGAAATTCGTTGATGGGAAAGCTGTTTAATTTTAATTGACATTGAATGACTGCTTGTTTTTTGTGAACTGACCACTACATCTTTTTGTTCATCCTGAAGCAAAGGCTAAACTCAATCAACTTCATACTAACAGGGTGTCCCAAAAGTCTTGGGCACATTTCAAGTCCTTATTTCTGCTGATCTATGAATGGTAGTTGAATGAAACTGTTGTCATTTTAATGCTAAATTCATTGAGTTTTTTGTCATGCTGATAATTTTTTCATATATTTTAATGTAGCTTAAATAACTAAAATAACCTAGATCCACCAATGGCTTTCACTCAACCAGAAAAAGCGTTTTGTGTCCTTGAACTTTCAAAAACTAATTCAGCGACCCTTGATGATCGCGTTCTCTTGCCCTGATATCCTAGGTCTCCAGATGTCACACCCTGCGACTTCTTTTTGTGGGTTTCGTGAAAGCACTGGTCTATGCGCCTCCTCCTTCCAAAAGATGTAGCTGATCTCAAGGCCGAATTACGGAAGTTGTTGCAACTTGCAACCATAGACAACACAATGCTGGAACGCATTTTAGCAGGAATTTGACTATCGGCTTTATGTCTGGCGTATGACTAACGGTGTTCACATTGAGCATCTTTGAGCATTCTATAAAAAACTTGATACTGCAAGCTTTCAGAATATATCAGATGCATTGTTATTTCTTAAATAGTTTTTGCCATATTCAACGTCAAAATGTGCCCAAAACTTTTGGAACACCCTGTATTTTGATGAGCGGTTTTTGGCTATCACCAGAACAAATTTTGCAAATTTATATTTTCATCACCTATAAAAATTTGAGAGAAATCTGCTGATTGGAAAGCTGGTAATTTGGCATTGCATGACTGCTTGTTTCTAGTAAGCTGGCTGCTGAATCGCTTTTGTTTAGCCTGGTGCAAAGACCCAACTCAATCAAGCTCATACTCATTTTGATGAGCGGGTTTGGCGATCACCCAGCCAATCTTCGCCATGTATTAGCAAATTTATCTGTGCGTCATTGTACAGAACTGTTTTGGCTGTGTATTTAATAAACAAGAGAGCTTTTTTTTGTGGGTAATGTTTTTCGTTTTTTTTTGTAAACGTAAAAGCGGATCTTTATTTTTGGCAGGATGACAATGGTTGAAAAAGTCAGGATAGTGAATCCTAAACCTGAATCCAAATCTGATTGTTGTACAATGTACATGTGCGTGAATCTTCAGTAAAGTGCTAGTGTTCAGGCTGATTGGTATCAGAGATAGCATTAAAGCGCCTATTAATCACTTAATTTCAAATTTATTCCACTCGATTTCGTCCATGTAGTCATCTTTATTTATGTAGTAAACAACCAATACTATTGATAAAATTATGCGTGGTACAGTGGTAAACAGATGAGAGTTGTAGCTTAAAGTATTGACTGCAATAAAACTAAGCTAAGCGTGACTAAATTGTTATTCCCAAATTGCAGAAATTATCAACTTTAATTGGTAGGCTGCGGTAAAAATCTGTACACGTGTAGATAGAGAAAGGGAGCAATTATTGTAGAGTATTTGCTATTCAAATCAACTTAAAAACTGCAGTTATAATAGAAAATGAAGACAGTCAGAAGATAAATGACTGAAATTGCTACACATACTGGTACACAATCATGGTTTAGAGAAAACAGCTGTGCAGACAGAGACATAATGCGCATTTATGCATTACTATGCTTGGAAGACAGAACGTGGGGTCAAATCTTTGGTAATCCTGTACTTTAGCGCGGTAAATTATTTAAGCTGAAAAACGATGGAAAAAAAGAATATCCATGTTTATTGAAAGGCAGTGTACACCGAAGGGACAGGCCTGGTATGTAAATGTATGGGGCAGTGTACACTGGAAGGGAGTGTACAGGGTGGGGGATAGAGACCTGGGAGTGCAAAATTTTTTTAATTGGTTTTTTAAATTGACCAATCAGAAACGACCAATCTCTATCCCCCACCCTGTACACTCCTTTCCAGTGTACACTGCCCCATACATTTACATACCAGGCCTGCCCCTTCGGTGTACACTTTTTTCCATCGTTTTTCAGCTTAAATAATTTACCGCAAAGTACAGGATTATCAAATCTTTTTGTCAATGTCTTTATATTTTGTCTTATTGTCTCCACAAAAAATTTTGTTATTGTCTTGATGTTGTTACTGCTTAATGGTTAGTTTTAATTTTTCACCTTATTCCAAAGTCCCCCATTTAGGCTATGGGGTAACTTGTAACAGCAGATCTGCTCAATTTAAGAATCTATAGTTTTGGATCCAAACATTACTGAAATGTGCAGTATTGTCAAGTGATAAGTAAATATGCAAATGTTCAAAGAAAGTGGTTAGATCAAAGTTGCAATTACTACAGCAATAGATAAAAGTAGAAAAGTAGTAACTTGTCTCAAATAACCTTATTTTACCCTGTATGATTATTTGTTTTTTTAGTTTATCTACTTGAATTTTTGAAAATTTTATCCAAGCTTGACCAGATAAGTCAGGAAGTATGGTGCACAGTTTGTCTTATTGCTAGCACAATACAGCTGACGAAATGTGCTTGCACTCATATTTATTAGTATGTAGCCCCTATACCAGTGATTATCAAACTTAGTTATAGTGGCCTGAACTCTTCTTTCTAAAAATCAAAAGCCCCTGCAATATAAAATGGATTTGCATCACAACATTGCAAATCATCAAAAGACGAAGTAAATAACACTTTTTTAACATCAATGCTTATTGGTGGGATGCAGTAACCTACTTACTGACATTGCCATTGGTTCAGTACTCTGGCTCCTTCCTACACACCATGTAGTGAGCTAACTAATATTATGCAGCCCACAATTGAGCTAACACCCACAGTTTTTTGGTCACTACCTGATACTGTAAATGGATTTTTTATGCATATGAATAAATTTTGATGCCATCACTATATTGTACTCATGTATGGTGTTCATTTGTTGATCGACTGCAGCAAAATAAAAAAAGAATTGATATGCTTTGATGACTACTGCCCCAAATTGTTTGTAAGATTGTGTTTGAAAGAAGTTCATGTATTGTAGTTTTTAAAACACAGGTTTTAATGAGGTATTACAGCATCTTGTTGTTTTTTCATAAATGTATGTAAGTACCTACTGTATTTATCTAATTGTAAATGTTGGATTACAAAGTCTTTGTCATTTTTTGTGACTTGCAATTTGGGAAGTTTCCTTTTTTTATCATCTGCTATTCTTTATTCCATCTCTGCTCTGTCTTGCAAATGACCATGGTTTCACGTTCTAGTGAGAAAGATAGGCAAGATGGTTACAAGATGAGAAAAAAACTGGTCTGCAAATAGTTGTAAAACTAGCCATGTTATATATCAAGAAAGCATCTGGCTGTGATAATTGTAGTTGTGATAAGCACTAAATGTGTTATCTCACCGCGCATTAGGGAAGTTATTAAAAAAACTTTGTTTTTAATTTTATGGTGCCAGGAGAAAGTTCCATGTAAGAAAAAACACCATAAGCAAAATATTTTGAAAAATCTTTACATTTAGATGTAGCTCAAGCCCCTCATATTTATGCAAGGGTCCTAATGGCTCAAAAGTCCATATTTTACAGGTTGCATTTGCTAGAAACTTTATTTATATACCAAGAGATGTGGTTTAGTATTTAACTGATACATCTAATTGCCCTAGCTAGACTAGACTTGAATTTAGGTAAAAAAACGTCCTTTTTTCAAAGATTGCTATTCGAGCTAGTCAAACATGTTCAAGCTGCTGTACAGTAGTAATATCATTGATATATAGAAAATCATTGACATTTAGAAAATGAAGGTTATAACAATTCACTGAAAAGATTGCCAGTCACGTTACCAGCAATCAATAATAGTTACCTGAAAGACTTGATGTTACATCATACATCAAAAAAGTTCTCTACTAACCATTAAAAAATTTAAACTCAAAACAATGACTTTTAGACTGTCTTGTCGACCCCAGGAAAATTAAAAATAGTTAATAGCTATGCTAAACACAGTGTTCATGAGTACTGCAAATTATTGGTCGTTCAGCAGCATAGAAATATGTTTTCTGACAATAACAAGAAGACTTTTTTGCAACAAATAACTGCCTGAATAACCACTGAACAATGTCGGTTATGATCATAAGCAAATTTAGAAATTTTGTTTAGGTAGGTAAGTGGCGTCATTCTTTATCTCCCCTAAATACGTCAGTGATTGTGTTGATGTGTTCTCAGAGATTTCTTAATGTTAATCCAGTGTTGTCACATGTGATGTATGTGCAGTGTTTAGTTATTGCTAAACCACAGATTTATGTCACTGAGATTGCTACTATGCAGCAACTTGATCACGCTTGACAAGCTCAAAAAGCAATTTTTGTAAAAAAATATGCAGTTTTTTTTACTAAATTCAAGTCTAGTTTAGCTGGACTATCAGATTTAATTTTTTACAAGTAAGTTGAATCCATCTATTACTACATGATTGATATTGTTGGCATGTGCACTTTGCAAAATATGACTTTAAAGTCCTTTGGGCCCTGTACAAAAAATTTTTTAAATGTTTTGCTTCTTGCCTTTTTTCAAAATAAGGCACTTTTAACCACTTCACGTTGTTTTTTTTTAAACTTACTATGCCACTGAGACGGTATTATTTTTTATAACCTTCACTTTTTCGCATCATATGTTTTTTTCACTATTACGCATCTTGGAGTACTTTAGGTTTGCAGTGAATGCACATTGTGGTAAGTCACACTGTTGTCATGGGCGATGACGTACATCACAATTGTGACCTCATGAATGACGTCACAAATGACGTCACTAATGTATTAAAATACTGATCAGTACAGCTACTTGCTACAATGTCAATGTCAGCTCTACGCTTCATGTTGCAGCTATATATTTTAGAAAATAAATCTGAAATAATGGTTGTAAAATATTGATAACTAAAGTAATAAAACATATCAAATAAATTCAATGATTCAGAAAATTTTTTGAAAAAAAATTGACACAAAATGCTATATAATATTCTGCAAAACCATTGCCACGGAGCCACTAACAAGCATAAGGTAGTAGCATTCTGACACAGCAAAAATAATTACGGTATCCTCAGCTTATTTTATCCCAAAGTACCCTAACCCTACTAATTTAGAAAAAATCGGATGTACTCATGCCCATTCCCAAACAAGGAGTGGTGCAGAGGAACATCGCCCCAACAATTTTTGAAGTGTATCCCCTTTCGTAGTCTTTTTCACGTTTTGTTTACTACCCTCTTCCACTCTTTATGAAACTTTTTTCCTAACCCATATTTTTTGCAACATTTGTCTTTGCCTCTCAAAATCTTTCATAGACTAATAAAACACTGCGTTCGTGCTAGCTTTTTTCGCTTGCTTTTGAGCAAAACGAAGAAGAATAATTCTCCTCACAAACTTGCAAGACTATGCTGCAATGCTGCATTCATTTCAGCTTTTTTCTCCTGTTTTTGAGCAAACCGAAGCAGGGAAATTGCCTTGTATCAACGGCACTTCATGTTACATTATCGTAGCGATTGCAACGTAAAACAACGGCCGCCGTCCTTTTGGCAAAACACGCGGACGTAAATATACGTTTCCCGTCTTCGAATGGAAAAGCATTTTTGACGTACATGCACGTCTCCCGTCGCGAAGTGGTTAAACTCCTGACGCCATAGAATTTTTGGAAAAAGTTTTTAAAGAACCACCATACTACACATGGCTTACAATTGAGCAAGACATTTAAAAAACTGGGTTTCTAGTTTTTAAAAATTGGAAGGTACGGTACCAGATTAAAGTATTCTTTTTGCTCTTAAATTTAGATTCTTTTTTTTTTTCAGTTTACAGGTCAGCAAAGATTTAGGTTTGCAGCCTAATCTTTAATAATTTTGATTACTGGTCTATTTTAAGTAGCCAGAGTATTGTTGAACTTTTGCTGCAGAAATTAAGACAGCTTATTTTCACAAAAAAACGATTCGTAGTTTTCCAGATGTTTATAGATTTGACCGAGCAGTTTTGATGATGTGAAATTTTGAATTGCTGCAAATTTCTCTGCACAAGTGGTACCATAATTTTGACACAAAAAAGGATGGCGCCCAGGGCCTATGAGAGGGGGGTCCAGCACGTACATTGTTCCAGGGCCCGAGAGCCAAGGAGGGGCCCACGACTCCTCTTAAACATTTGGCCAAGATCGTGTGTACGCATGTAGGAGTCGCGTAAATACGCAACTATCTTGGCAACAAAGTCGGCTGTCATTATGCCATTATATGTGAATATTATCGACTAAACAGTATTATAATTCCTGGTATGGATTGATTACTGCTTATTATAGACAAACAGTAGCCACTAGCCTGCCAAACAGACTGACATATTAACTGTGCTAGCTCTCATACTGAGGGTAGACAAACAGGCCTAGGCCTAAATCTTACGACCGGTTGGTAAGTGTGTTCATTTCAGGCCAAGCTAATGTACAGAATTTCATTGTATATTTGTAAGCTAGATCTATGGCTGAGATCGTCGCTTAAAAAAATGTTTTAATAATATTACAACAATGATTCATTCACCATTAAACAACTGTTACAAGTATTATAGGCCTACTTATTTATTAATCTTGAACTCTGTGATCTTGAACTTGAACTCTATCTTGAACTTGAATCTTGAACTCTGTGAACTCTTTAAATTTATTAAATTCTCCCATGGACGTGGACATGTATCTCGGAAGAGGACAAGGATGCATGATGGCACAAGTACACCTGAAGCCAATATGGCAGAAATGAATGACACAGATGATTCCCAAGAAGAGGCCTATTTTAGAAAAACTGTGTTTTATGTTTTTATTGATAATGTTGTTGCCGGATTAACTGTACGTTTTAATGCTGTTAAGAGGTTGGCTGACAGTTTTGATTTTTTGTGGAAATATCCCACAATGTGTGAAAGTGAGCTAGAAAAAAAAGCAAAAAGGTTAGCTCATCAATATCCTACAGACCTTGATGATGAAGATCTTGCAGAAGAAATGCAGCATTTACCAGTAGTACACAAGGCTAATTTTGGAAAACCACAGCTGAAACCTTTAGAATTGCTAAATTTGTTAAAAGAATACAAATTGTGTGAATTATTTCCAAATGTTTGTATCAGCTTGAGAATATTGTTGACAATACCAGCTACAGTAGCATCTGCTGAAAGATCTTTCAGCAAGCTTAAAATTATCAAAAACTATTTACGGTCTACTATGTCTCAAACTCGACTTGTTGACCTAGCAAGACTGAGCATTGAGCCTAGCATTGCTAGACAAATTGATTTTGATAGTGTAATTAGAAATTTTGCACATAAGAAAGCCAGAAAAGCACAAATTAAAGTAACCTAATTAAATGATTTTTTTGCTAATTTCTTCCTTGACAAAGATTTTTCTATGAACATTTAAAATTCTCGTTATAAATGGTAAATGTAAATGTGTAAATCGTATTTTATATTGCTACATTTCTTGAACACTGGTTTGTTTTAACACTGATGATAATCTTCTATATGATTATTAACTGAGCATTTGTTGAAGTTTAATAGACATTAATTTCCCTCAATTTTATTGCAAAATAATTTAGCAAGTGTTAGGGGCCCCACATGGGCTTTGTACCGCCTTGAAAGATTTCTCTTGGAGGCCCTGATGGCGCCCACAGGCATATGGTTAGTGACCCCTGGTGTTGAGCCACCTTTAAAATCGAAACAAATTTTTTTTTCTCAGTCTTGGTTATATATAAGTCGTGCCCGTAGTTTGATGAAGACTTTTTTGAATAAAGTTTATATATTCAATTCAGCATGGCCAAACTTCAAGGCAATGGCACCGTAAAACTTATTTTACTGTGGAATTTAGGCTAACTGATGGTTATTTGGACAAAATTGATTTTGATATTGCTTCAGTAAGAAGACTTTCAGTAAAAACACGTCTTATGATTAATAAGTCATGTTTAAATGCTTTGATTGTAGATTAAAGTTGAAGTGTAGGTCTTATGACATCAAATTTTGGATTTTATTGTGCATAACAGCAATACAGAGCACTGTAAAATCACTTGTTTTGCTTGAACTAATAGCGTGACTGTTATCAGTAAGTGATTGGAAGAAACCATACGAGAATGGCAAGCAGCAAAATAAAATCAATAACTATATTTTGATGTCATAGGCACTCCAAAACAAAGAAATGTGCGAGATATAAGATGTATGCTATTCTTGACCTTAACTTTGTAGCTCTAAAACTTTTGTAGGTGATGATTAATTAACTTCGAAATTTCTTCATTTTTAGATCGGAAATCTTTTATTTAAGGGTTTTATCACACGTAGAAGTACAAGATGAAGTTAGCTAGATTTTTGATGAAACTTAGTCATGAAACAGTGACCATTGAACTGAAAAATGGAACACAAGTTCATGGGACAATTGTTGGTGTTGACATGTGCATGAACACTCATTTGAAATCAGTAAAAATGACAGTTAAAAATCGGGAACCAGTCAACTTGGACACTTTAAGCATTCGAGGCAACAATATTCGTTATTATATTCTTCCGGACAGTTTACCAGTGGATACTCTGTTGGTAGATGAAGGACCTAAGCCCCGCAGAGGTGGATTCCGTGATCGTGGAGGAAGAGGTGGTCGGGGCAGAGGCAGAGGAAGAGGAAGAGGTCGTGGCCGTGGAAGAGGAGGACCCCCAAGGAGATATTGATAGCCCGTCCTCTTTATGCCACTGCAGCTCACACATGCTTGCTGTTTTCAAGTGGTTGCTACATTTTTTATGTAACAGCATGTTAGTACTTTAAACATTACATTTGGTCTTGAGGAAGTTGATGCTAGAACAATTACAATGAAATACAACTTGAACATGGTTAATATTTGCTGCTTTGTTTACTTGGCGTGACGTCTTGCGTTGTGATTATAGACTCTGACCAATGTTTGATGAGGATCACTGAAATTGCCACGGATTTTTCATATTTCTTGCGTGTATTTTGACATGCTGCTCAACCGAATTGTGTAAATTAGTAAATTACGAAATGTGGATGAGATTTTTAACTGTTTTCTCGTTTTAATGCGTGAATTCAGCAGTCCACTGTTGATTTCAATAAATGAGGTTCATTTGTACGAAAAATGAATTAGATAAGGTTTTGTCGCTGATGTAACCGGTGTGTAGTTGTCTTTTTTGACTCCCCCCCTCTTTTGTTCTGCATCGCCACTTTTATACGGCGTTGAGCCAATCTATATTTGGTGTAATGCTGGCATTGTGGCATCATTTCTAAATATTGCTTAGTCTTTGTTTTGATTTAGCCTTAGTTAAGCAGTGGCAGATTGAGCATATGTGCATTTAGGCATATTTGGTGCGCCGATTACATAAGAGTCGCTTATCTGGAAAAAATTATCAGAAGTAGCCAGTGGCTACTTTTTCCATATTCTTTGAACAGACCAACGTAGTTATTATGCACTTTACCCTTATCGAAGCAGCCGTTAAAGCCAAGGGTAATAGATGCATTGATAGTCTAAAGTTCAAAACTGTTCTCACTGCGCGAGTATTTCTGTTAGTACTTTCCCGCAGCACAGGTCTAAGAGTTAAAGATGATATACAAGTATGCTGGATGATTTCTAAACTTTTGTCACTATACAGCTTTAATGCTTATTCAATGGGCAAGTATCTAAACCAAGTGAAATTGATTCTGATATTGTTATACTGTATAATGAAAATGAACCTGTTTTTAAAGGCATAGAGGGAAGAAGCGTAATGTTAGCAAACATAGGTTAAGCTTCATCTATTATCAATTCTTTAAAACGTATCCCGTTAAAATGACGATTGATTAGTAGGGACTATTGTGAGAGGGATTAACAGCGTTTTGACGGATCGGTAATACCAGCGTTGTTGTATTCTGATCTCTCACTTCGATCATGTAACATCAGGAAGTTGTGGAATAGTTCTTCAATTACTTGGTGAAATTTTTAATTGATACTACTTCGTTATGAAGTAAGAACAAAAACTTGCAGAAAATTTTAACATCCTGTAAAATAGGAGGCAGTGATAATTAATAAGTCTGAACAGGAAAGAAAGGTTTTTCTGCTGCAGCAAACTTCCTACCTAATTCAACCTCTTGAAGGACAAAAAGGACGGGGCATGGCACGATGGCCTCCTCCTTCCAATTATGTTACTTTCCTAGTCGTGACATGCATCGTGAAGTTGAAACTTAGCCTATTCGCTTTTTGAATCGCTTTGTAACTTTATTTTCTTGGGTAGTCTTGAAGCAGCGATGGACGTCTTAGGGTCTAAGTGTAGAGAATCTGTGATGTGAGTGGAAATCAGTAGGGTCAGGTCAACAGCCTTCAAATTTGCTGCTTGCCGCTTAGCTCCTTGAGGTATATCACATATAAACCTTTCTTCAATATTTGCTGTCTTACATATTATCACGAACAACATAGCACTTTGACTGCCTGCCAAGAACATAAGATCACAAACAGACCAAAAAGTTATCGGCGAACAATAACAATGAAAATGCATAAAATGGATATGTTTGGTTGTTTTAGAAATACCCTCACCAATTACAAAACCAGTTCAACTGTGCGGTTAAGTTGATGATTTTGATACATACAGTAAATTATATTTGGCAATAGATGATATGATCGGTAGCCTTATGGGCTCAACGATTGAGGCTAACGCAAGCAAATTAGAAATCGAATCTTAATTAAAGTTGAATATCGGTAGTACAGTATTGTAGGCTTGTTAGAGGACTGTGCAAAGAACGGTAAGCCCCTGACTGTATGACAGAAGAAAAACGTTTTGAAAAAATTTCTTTTTACAAAAAAAATCTTTTAGTTGAGAAAAATGTCGATATCAACACCCGGTCTATGGTAAATTTCTTTACGTTTGTCACAAATTTGTTTAGATCCCACATTTTATAACAATATTAAGCTCATTTTTTGCTTTAGCGTGCCCGCAAAAAGTATTTTATAAATACACCAGCATAGTTGAGCGACCTGGTCAGTAATAACCACATCTCCATCAATTTATGTGGAAGACAGGTGGCCCAGACACCTCGGAAATGGCAACTCCCAAGCGAGTGCGGACAACCCGTCCAAAATATAGGGACACAGTTCGCTTTCTTGTAAATGGAGGATAAATATGGCAAATAAAAAAAATTACTTTCACCTTTAGGCATTGAAGTCAGCCAAACAATCATGATCGTAGCCCTGACATCTAACTTATTCACCAAACTCAAAAGTTAAGATTGCCAACATCTAATAAATTATTTTATGTAAATGCAATAACAATACATTCCCGCACACATAGGCAAAAAGCAACACCGGTTTTGACCTCGTTTGGGTCTCGTCCGGCGAAAATTATTTAGCAGTATAAAATGAGATGAAACAATGATACAGAAATATGAGGAAACACAAATGTTTTCTGATCTTTTTGCATAATCTGCCATAATTCAGGTGATTTAGAGCTTTCCATCACTGAAGAGGTCCTAAGAACTCAATGAGCTGGTCGTTGTGAAATTGTACTTATCTAATTGTGTGTGGTGTCCTTAAATGAGACCCCATTTTAGCAATCATTTGTAATTATGTTTTGGTAATATTATTACTGCACTTAACTTCGGCCTTCTCCTGAGATGGAAAGTAGTTTTACATCGTCTGAATTACTGCAGATTTTGCAAAAAGATCAGTTTAGTTACATCTTCCTACTACACCTAAATAACTAGCAATTTTAAAAAAAGTTAGCTCTGTGGTACATTTTGACTACTTTCCATCAAAAACATGGTTCTTCACTATAATCTATTTTAATTTTCAAAAAAATTTATCTCAAAGTGAAATCTATAAAAACTTTAAAATGTAGCCAGCCGCTCAAAACCATTCAAAATTTTGGTGTCTTGATCTCACAAAATTGCAATTTCTACAAAAACTTACGGTAAGTTCTTTGGTACATTTCATTGTTCTTCCTCAAAAGCATGGTTCGTTGGCATTATCCATCAAGCTTTTTAACAAGCGTTACAGGATCTAAATATAGATTGCTCATAGTACAATATCGAAGTCGTTTCATTTTAAAAATGATTTAGTCAAAGGTCTTGACCAACTCAAACCTAAGCAATTACAGCTGAAGATCACCAGCGACAGTATTTAAATATGCCTACAGATAATCATCCAGCTCAAATTTTATTACCGGTACGTAAAATATACTTCGCTATCTTAAATAACCTTCTTCGGTTCCTGGTAAAAGCATGAAAAAAAGAGAAAACTCAGGTATACTACCTTTAATACGTGGTCTTCAGAAAAATCTTACTAATAGTAAAACAGCAGGTAGTTGTTTTGACATTGAAACAGCAGCGAAATATAATTAAAGATAAAGCTCACAAAATACTTAAATATCCGACTTAGTCTGCAGTTAACACAAAAACAGCAAAAAACAAGACCAAAAACTAAATATGTTGTCACAAACCAATCAATAAAAGTGAAAGGAAATGAATGCCCACTGTAGTAAAAATTATGCAAGTGTAAACATTAAACTAAAACAATATAGAGGAGCGTGGAAATGAGTAACAAAAAGCTGAAAATTGTCGCATTGTTGGGGTCATCATTGCCTGAATGGTAATTGTGGTTTTGATTCTACGCCACCACGAAAAAATTTTAAGCCGAATTGTTGCCTGCACTGTGCTTAATTATCTAAAGCTAGACCTACCATACGTCCCGGTTTGGCCGGGACAGTCCCGGAATTTTAGGTCTTGTCCCGGTCAGCTGAGCGAAAGTCCCGGTTTTTCATGGAGTCAGCTAGTTACGCTAGTTTGTTGAGGCAGAAGTTCAGTTATTGAAAAATAGTGTAAAAAACGGGTGATCTCAAAAAAAAAAAAAAGGTCATCAGTTGGTTGGCTGCACGTTTTGCGTCATTTTCAAGCCAACAACTGGACAAATTCTGCAGCCTAGCAAGTGATGACCTTTTTTTTTTTTTTTGGTTAGCTATAGCAAAGCCCTCTGATCAGGCCTGTTGTTCTGAAGCGTCCCGGTTTTTCATTGCAAAAATATGGTAAGTCTATCTAAAGCAGGGTTGTGCAACCTTTTTGTAGGCTGGCCAATTTCAAGTTTCTTGAAAATTTTGCAGGCCCTGGAGAATTCGTTATCCATATCGTCTCTACGCATAACTAAGCTTCGAAGCAATGGCTGGTGACAGCGTTCATTCTAATCGGCAATGAAGACCTTTTTTGTTTTTTGGAGATCAATTTTCTCAAAGCAACCTTTACGCCAGTTTTGTAAAGATGTATTTGATAGGTTTGCCATTCAAGACCACAAAGATTTACGATGCGGGCCGCATTTAGCCCGTAGGTTCCACACCTTGTTTCGATTGCGGTACCCTACATTATGTTGTGATTTATTTCTAGGCCTACTGAAATAAATTAAAGCCATTGCACCAACGTTATTTGTATTGATTTTTGCTCGTTTTGCACTTCTGATGGCTTTAACTTTTTCGTGTCTCCAAGCAGAGATTACTCAACCCAAGACTTCAGAATAAGCCTGTCTCCCAAGGCATAGTCAACAAATCTAAAGTATAGTGCTGATAAGTAACTAGAAGTAATTTGGCCGCGAAGTAATGAAAGCTTTTTGGAGATATCGTTTACTTGCCTCAATGATGACTTTTTATAAAAAAAATGAGCGGCAACTTGATGATTAAGCAATAAATGAAACGAAGCATGAAGTTGCGAAAAAAATTCAAGATTTCAGTTGACAAAGTTGGGACTGCGTGTCTTTGTTTGAGTGGAAGAATATATGTCGAAGACTGGCTTAGCAGATGTTGTTAGCTTGTTGTGTAGTTGTTTGGCCGCAGGCCTTACAGGTTAAAAGTCAACATGAAACGTAAAGCACTACGGGTATACATTCAAATTGCAAAAGTTATTGAGCATTTAAGCACGCGTTCGATTAACATATTGGTTCTCAAAGTGTATAGAAGGCTGTGTCATATTCCAAGTACCAACTGGTTAATCGGTGGTATAAAGAAGCCAGGCTACTGTAGGTGTAAAGATATACGGTACTCCAGAGATCCAGACTTAAGATGCTAACCTGTAGTTGCATTTTTCCTTAATTTTACCGAGTAAAAGTTTATGTGTTTACTTTTTTGTAGAATTCTATTTTGTATTTAAAACTAAATATCATATTAAAGCAAAAAATATATTTAAAATATTATGTCAGCGAAAAAAGGGTAAGTAGCCTATTAATTGGTGTGTACCTTAACCCTCAGGCAAAGTGTACCATAAACTGGGGCAAGTTTGATTAATAGTTAGGCAGTGGCTATTTTGCCGTCGACGGCAATTTACCCTCAGAGACTATTTTGCCGTGAGTTGTTTGTGATTGGTCAATCTTAATGACGTACTAAACATGTGACTTTTGGTCGTCTCTGATTGGTCATTTTTAAAAACCAAAAAAAAAAATTTTGCACCCTCAGGTTTCTATCCCCCACCCTGCACATTCCCTTGCAGTGTACACTGCCCCATTCATTTACATACCGGGCCTGCCCCTTCAGTGTACACTGCCTTTCTTTTCAAGCCCTGGTCAGCTGAGATTCGAACCCGATACCTTAGTATCTCAAGACCAGCGCTCTATCCACTACACCACAGAGTCACTGGTGCGATAATAGCAAATTTGGCTATATAAACACACGTGAATGATCACGGCAAAATAGATTCCAAGGGCAAATTGCCATCGACGGCGAAATAGCCACTGCCTAATAGTTTTTTGATCTTGAGTAGCCAATTCTGTGATCATTTGTGCCATTGCTTTGGCAATTTTTGGGGTAACTCCATGACCTGATTTTTTCTGGTTTTTGGCACGAATTTTTCTATAGTTATCAACAGCCATAGTTGTCAATCATGGAAATCTTGAAGGCTGCTTAGGATTTTTTAAACTTTTTTTGTAAAAATTCTTGGGATAAATCTTGGGATTTTTGAAGTCGATCTTAAGAATTTTGGGAAATTCTTGAGAATTTTGAAATCAATCTCAAGAAAATTTGGAATTTTTTTGCAAAAAAATAAAGAAATTAAAAAATTTTAATTCTAAATTGTGAATTGCTTTGGCTACTAGTCAAGCAATTTTTTTCCAAGATCTATAACAGCTCACAATTAGCACGACTAGTACATGCCTAGACCTAACGGTTAGTAGTAGTTTTTCAGTTTTTATCCAGCATTGTCACCTTAATGGAGACTGCCAGATTCATCCCATTTCTTCTGCAATTGCTCACAGCCCCTTTCTCCACTTTACTTGGTTCAAGGCATCGTCCTTTTTTAATCCAATTTTCTCTGTCTCCTTCCATTTACTTCACATGTTCTATAAATGCAACTATAGGGTGTCCCAAAAAAAGTATACACTCCATAATTTGTTATAACTTAATCAATTTATTGATTTTGATTTGTAAACAAAATTGATACAAGAGAAAGATACACATTTAAAGAATTTAACCCTTTGAGCCCTGACGGGAATTCCAGTTCCCAGCTTATAATCCTGCCTATAGTTAAGCAATGTAAGCAAAAAATAGTCTTTGAACACTGAAGGGAACCTCAGTATTCAACACTTTAGGCATATCATCAGTTGCAGTATAAAATATATTTGTCATTTTTTTGTAATCTTTGCATGAATTTGTTAATTTTGGAGAATTTGGTTGAAAAGAATATCTGATACGCATTGCCGCATATCGCCATATTCATGTTGCGTTAGTGTTTTTTGTATGTATGACAAAACCTAGCTGAATAAGCATGCAGAATGTTCATTTTCAGAGATAAAAATATACAGGTATGTCTATTACGTCATCAATATGATCATACGGAAGAAATGTAAGACTCTGTATGGCGAATAATTCCGATTTTTAACGTCTAAAATCCTGACGGGAATTAGAATTCCGGACCCCTAAAATGACCCCAAAATTCATCTGATGCACTTCATAACAATAAATATGCATATTGATGCCATTTCGAGCAAAAATATCCAAAACTTCAAAAAATTTATGGTACTTTAGATAAGTCAGGGCTGAAAGGGTTAAGAGTAAAATGTACAAAATCATATCAAATTAACTCTTGATAAGATTGAAGACACTCAGGGCAATTTCTGAATGTTTACATAATGACAAGTTCACATAAACGCTCAAACTGGTTGCCATTCCAGCTTGAAGAAATGGACCTAGAAACGTCCAACAACATTCCATCTGGTATTTGAGCGCATTCTTTTTCAATTGCTACTCTCATTTTAGCAATTGCTTCAGGTTTCTTGGTGTAAACTTTGTCTTTTTGAAACCATCACACAAAGAAATTCATTGGTTCCCCATCTGGTGCACTAAGTGGACATTCAACTGTACCTCTTCTTTCAAACCATCTGTTTTGCATATTTTTATCCAGACAAGTTTTCACATCAAATGAAAGGGGGAGATGCACCATCTTTCTAAAAGCAAAACTCAGCATCTTGAAATTATTCTTGCTGGCATGGTATAACAAATTCTTGTAAAGGTGGATATAGTGTGTATACATTTTTTGGGACACCCTCTAAATCCATCTTTTGTCAACAACTTTTTAGAACTTATATAATTAATCAAAGTCACTCTATTTATCGAGTTTCTTTGATCAACAATTTGAAACTCTCAGGAGATAAGTGTAACCCCAAAGTAAAGGTGAGTTTTGATTACCTGCTAGACTGATTGGTGTGATCATATGATTGCCTACGTAGTCAGACAGAACCAGAGTGAAGAGGTCAGACCAGTAGTGTTACTATAGGACTAATGCAAACATCTTTAAACATGTTGAGCTGAAACCGCAAGAGATAACATGCCAATTTCAATCAAAGTCACCCCAGAATGTGGTACCAGTTATACAGAAGGTTAGGCTTTCTAACTTGCACAGTAATTATGGTAAAACTTCTTGGCAGTCACCAATACAAGCAATTTTTAAAAAATGCAATATAACTTGGAGTGAAACTGGCATTTATTCAGTTATGAAAATGATTTAGTGCTAAAAACCTCCACAATGTTTCATTACATTAACTTTTTACAAGCTTTACTGCCAGAGCCAATTCTTTTCACTCATAACACAGGCAGTTGTCCATTGAATACTGTAATATAATGCTGACCTACATTTTGTTCATGTTTCTTAGGGAGAAGGAGGATCTGTCAACAGCTATTCTTCGAACTAAAAGCAAGCCAAATCGATTGATTGTTGAAGATGCAATATCTGATGATAATAGTGTGGCAGTTCTGTCATCAGTAAGCTCTTAATTTGTCAGATTACCTCATACTTTTGCTTCAAACCACGCTTTCACTTTGCTTCCGAGTACTATTGATTTTCCACTTTTTGCCATATAACTATAAGCTAGTGATAAAAAATAAGGTACCAGTATTTTGGATCCACAATAATTAGTTATGTGATACTAGAAGATCAAATAAATGATCTACTTCCTTTAAAAGCTAGTCTATGTTTATTCTGAGAGTTATTTTGATTTAATATTTGTGATTAACTTTTTTCCTAATGGTTTGACAACTTTGTTTCAAGGCTAAAATGGAAGAATTACAACTTTTTCGAGCAGACACTGTGCTTCTAAAAGGCAAAAAACGAAAAGAAACAGTTTGTGTTGTTCTCTCTGAAGAAGATGTGCCAAATGATAAAATTCGTATTAACAGAGTTGTTCGCAAGAATTTAAGAGTCCGAATTGGAGATGTTATCAGGTAGCACTCATTCGTAATTCAAAAAAAGATGCTGCTACTAACTGGTGATGATAAAAGCATTCCATTATTTGATACATGTTATATGAATTGATTGAAAATTCTCTGAAAAATTTTAGCTTTTTTGCTTAATAAACTTGTTTTTTTGTTTATTCATATTTGCATGTATTTTTCTTTATCTATTTTGTGAAATGCTGATCTGTTTTGTGGGCTTGTTGATGCAACTGTTCATGTGTTTTCATTTACTCAGTCTATTTTGTAAAATGGTGATTGACCTGCGGCTTAGTAGATTGTTTTTTGTAATTTTATGCAACTAGCGCTTCAAATGATTTTGTTCTAGTATACAACCCAGCCCTGACGTCAAGTATGGAAAAAAAATTCATGTTCTTCCTATTGATGACACTGTGGAAGGCATAACTGGAAATCTTTTTGAAGTATATTTGAAGCCATATTTCTTAGAGGCTTATCGTCCTGTTTGGTAAGTATTGTTAACGTGAATTATAGATTAGATGATTCCTGGAACAATTTTTAAAGTTTTTTCTCTCATCCTTTAGTAGAGGTAGTCATTTGAAAAGGAACTAATGGAAGTATATGGCAGGGACAGGACGTACCATTTCATGCTGATTTGATTGAGCTTTGCTTAGCTTCTGTCATTTTTTTTGGGGTGATGATTTATCAGAAGAGTGGCAGATGGCAAGGACTGGACGTACCATCTCATGCTTATCTTGTTGAGCTTTGTTTGGCTTTTGTAATTTTTTTTTGGATGATTTTTCAGAATAGTGGCAGACGAAAAACTTTTAAAGAACTGTTAAATGTTTAGAGGTCATTCTGCCCGCGTTATCATGAAATATCAGATTATTGTAATATTTTTGAATAAGTAGGATTTGCTTCTACTAAGCTTCAAGACCCAGTTGTTGAAAACCTTGATTACGGGTGTCAAATGCATTCAGTAGTGTCAGCCACATTTACATGCCTAGATTTTACGTGGGCCAGGCTACCACAATCAATACTACTACAGCTAGAAATGGGCCATTTTCATCCAATAGGAAAGCGAAGACGTTTTTTTTGGAGATCAATGCTTTCAAGGCAAGATTTTTTGTGTTTTTCATCCAAGTTTAATATGAAGACTGTTTATCTCGGAGATCATGGCACGGGCAACAAAACGAAGCAAGATGGGCCAGATGTGGCCTGTGGACTACCATGTTTGACATCATTTTCATAGGTTATTGTTATTTATTAAAATTTTTTCTTATGCAGAAACAAGCTTTGCTACAGGCAACCTATTGGGTCAACATAATATTTTGAGTTTTACAGTCTTTTTTTTTTCAGCAAAGGAGATGTCTTTTTAGTCCGTGGTGGAATGCGAGCTGTGGAGTTTAAAGTTGTCGAAACTGATCCCAGTCCTTACTGCGTTGTGTCGCCTGAAACCGTTATTCACTGTGAAGGAGAACCAATCAAAAGAGAGGTGCACTTTTATATACTTGAAAATCAATTGTTTGGTAATACTTCAAACTGTAAGATGAGCAGAACGCAACTAAACGTTTATTATAAATGAACAAATCGCAGTAACTTTTGAGGTCTGGATTTAGTGTTATGCATCTATATCTCTTGCAGTACATCATTTAGATAAGTGTCTTGATCTTTTAGGAAGAAGAAGAAGCATTGAATGAAGTCGGCTATGATGATATTGGTGGTTGCAGAAAGCAGCTTGCACAGATTAAAGAAATGGTAGAATTGCCTCTTCGACATCCAGCTTTGTTTAAAGTAAGTGTACTTACTGATATAAGTTATTGAAGTTCTTAGCGAATGAAATAATATGCTGGTTACAAAAAGCTTGCTTGATCTTTTCAAGTAGTTTAAAGTGCTTCCCTAGCAATAGAAGGAAAGAACTTTAGTTTGAATAAAATTTCGGTAAAGAAGTACTCTTATTACCACAAAGTACAAAACTCAGCAGATAATATGCTGTCTGCTGAGTTTTGCTGCTGCTGAGATACGTTGAAGATTTTATATTTTAACGTTTTTTGCTCATCATATTGCCCGCCCGAGAATTTAAATAACCAAGTAACACTTCAGCTAATATGTTTCTAATTTTTGAGTTGAATTGTGAGCTGGTGTTTCAATTTTTTGATGAGATAGTTGAAGTGTTAACTGTTACTGTACATCAATTTCCTGAAGAGTTTCATATGATGTGCCGAAAATGCATTAGTTAAGTATAAAATGCTCAGAATATATCTTCTGTTGCTTTTTGCTTCTGATTTAAAATGTTGAAGTTTTATTAATTCCCTGAGGAGTACCATATGATGTGCCGAAGACGTATTGGTTAAATATGAAATGGTCAACATATATCCTCTATTGCTTGTTGCTTCTAATTTAAAATGTTTAATAAAGATGATTTAGAGCTGCTACACAGGATGCACCTGTTGTTTTTACTTTTCCATTTTTTAGGCAATTGGAATCAAACCTCCACGTGGAATATTATTATATGGACCCCCTGGCACTGGAAAAACTTTAATAGCACGAGCTGTTGCTAATGAAACGGGAGCTTTCTTTTTCTTAATTAACGGTTGGTAGAGTACAGCAAGAACTGGGTTTGTAATTTTGAACATATTAAAGCTTTCATGATATTTCGTTATGTATCCGTAGTGGTGTATATTGCCTTTGCAATTCACAGAGGCGATATCTTTACTATTTTATGAACCGATAATGGAAAGTGAAACTATTTTGGCATATACACTGTATTCAGCGTTAGCAGTATTGCACAAAACAATGAATTGTTGTTGATTTCATTATTGTTATTGGCAATGAAAATACTTTTATGGTTACTCTAATTACGGGATAGTTTGAAATAGGTATGCGTGGATGGGCATTTGAACATTGAGTTAACGTTAGAGTGAAGTTTTGCTTTAAGGTTTGCGCATAGCGTATCTCTATCTTGTTGGGCTTAGGCAATCATGGCAGTCTGCTAATTGGATTGTGCGAAAGTTTGAACTTTTTTTTCTTGTGTAGGTCCTGAAATTATGAGCAAGCTGGCCGGTGAATCCGAATCAAATCTTCGTCGCGCTTTTGAAGAAGCTGAAAAGAACGCTCCTTCCATTATATTTATTGATGAACTTGATGCCATTGCTCCGAAGCGTGATAAAGTAATGCAATATTAAAACTTGAACCGTCTCCTGTGCCCATACAATGCAAAAAATCTTACGAAGTTTCCTCGAATTCAACGTCGCGCATTGTTTTGTTTATAAAGAGAATTTTACGTTTGCTCAAATCTTTGCAATGAGCTGTCCTATACACCGGCGCGATGGCGTGGTGGTTAGAGCTGCAGTCGGTAGACCTGGGTTCATTTCCCAAGTCGAGTCATACCAAAGGCTTTAAAAAATATATTCACAGCTTCCCTGCTTGGTGCTCAGCACATGGGGATAGTGTGAAGAACAAGCCGGCAAGCTTGCTTGTTGTGTACTTGGCCAAGACACTTAACAGGATGCCTCCATCTTTATGTGGCAGACAGGTGGTGAGGGCCAAGCAGTCTACCCGTCGTGGTGGCACCAGTCTAACTGAATACTCGTAAACAGAGCGTGAGCGCTAACGCAATGTATATGCATCTTCCTACATAATGCTCAGAACGAATAGCTCAAATGACGAAGAAGAGCTGTCCTATTAGATGAAGTGCGTCCAACGAAGCGATTTCTCTTATGATTTTTACTTTCGTTAATACCAGGTGCTTCAGAAATCATTGAAAAGGTGCGCTTCGTGCCTGAAAACAATGCACCCAAACATAAAATTGGCAATTGTCCAAATAAATTAATAACAGATTTTAATTTAGACTCACGGGGAAGTCGAACGACGAATCGTTTCCCAGCTGTTGACCCTGATGGATGGCCTCAAACAGCGCGCTCATGTCGTCGTAATGGCGGCCACAAATCGACCCAACTCCATTGATGCTGCCCTGCGTCGTTTTGGGCGGTTTGACAGAGAAGTCGACATTGGTATCCCGGATGCCACTGGCAGATTGGAAATCTTAAGAATTCACACGAAAAACATGAAGTTGGCTGATGACGTTGACCTTGAACAAGTAAGTTGGATTAGTAGTGCAGTTGGTTTGTAAGACAAAATTTATACAATTGCATTGTCGGTGGAAAACGATTTAAAAACTAATTTAGACTAATGAAAAAGCCATGGGCTGAAATGGAAAACTTTTTTTGTCAAATAGAAGGACAGGTTGTTACTGAAAATTTGATCGAACTAAGTTTCGCTGAGATTTGTATGGTATTTGTTAACATTTGAATGTTTTGATCTGCCAAACCAATTTGATAAGTACTGTAATACTTTATTGAGCACAAGAAAGTTAACATAACAAAAACTAACAAAAAAACACCAAAGCTTTTCGTTCCCTTCCGCGGACTTCGTCAGAGCAACATAAATCTGAAGTTTTGCAATTATTTATTATATTGCTTTGGCTGATCAAAACATGGAAGAAAGGTTTTCCCTTTTCTGAAATCTATTGAGACTGTAGCAAGACATAATTTAACATAGTTCTGATGTAGTTATTTGCAACAAAGGTTTATTTTGACACTTGTTGTCCGACGATCTTCATGATAAAATACTGAAGAAGAACTTTCATTCTTTTTCACAAAATCTGTAGAAAAACATCCCACGACAATCTTGTGAAATATGCTGCCGTTAGTAAATCCAGCTTTCAAGCGACCGGTATTAGGGCAATGATGTGCGAAAAATTTGCTAGTGTTTTAGTGAACGCAATTAAATTCCAATGATCGGTTACGGCAAATGGGCGAAAAACTCATCGAGTATTAAGGCAAGCATACAGTTAAGTTTTTGCAGTGATATGAATGAAGAACATAGGCAAGCATTTTGATGAATTTTAGGTTGCTGCTGAATCCCATGGTCATGTTGGTGCTGATCTGGCTGCTCTTTGCTCGGAGGCCGCTCTTCAGCAAATCCGAGGAAAAATGGACCTCATCGACATGGAGGAGGACACAATTGATGCGGAGGTTATGGACAATTTAGCGGTCACCATGGAAGACTTTCGGGTTAGTAACAGGGAACGTGCATGGACGCTTGATAGCGATGCAATTAATCTTCTTATTTGGAATAGCGACATCCACGCTGACGTTTGTAAAATGGAGCATCCGTGCTGATACTTGAAGCCCAATTCATTAGCCAAGGCATGGCGATGACGTTAGCAAAGAGGGTTTTTGAACTGTTCTTAAATTCACACTGGTAGTCTCACACCTTCAAGACGGACTGCCATTAGTGCATATCTAATTGTCGCTTTTTTCGTTTGACTCTTTCGCTATTTTAATTGCTTGAATGGTTGTCATTTATATCATGGTAACTTGTTACCTTTAAAGTCCAAATGATTTAATATTTCAAAAGTCAATATTTACATAAATACATCTAAATCAAGTTCCTTTGTGTGATTGCGCATTTAAAATCAATTTTCATGTGTAACCGAATGCGTAACTGTTCACAAAAGTGCTCCATACACTGTTAGCTGACATCAGATAATTTTAGCTTCACAATCAAAGATTTTTGTGAATCTGTTACTATTGCCTTAAAAACGCATTATCAGAGATCGATTTCAAAATATTACTGTTGATCGACTTGTCAACACAGCCAAGGTTTATTGAGGGAAACTCCCGAATACGTAAAAAAACTCACTTGAAAAAGTACCTTTCAGGTGCTAATGTTTTCGGTACGTTCCCTTGTATGGCCTCTATCAACCAATACAGATTTTGATCACAGTTTTGATCGCTGTGAATGCCACACGATAGAAGTCGTCGTTACATATTCAGTGTGATCGAAGGGCGGAAATCCCTTGAATTTGCGTAGTTTTGCGGCTGACTTATTTAGTAGTTAATGGTTTAATTATTCTAGTTTGCGATGGCTCAAAGCAATCCATCTGCGTTGCGTGAAACAGTGGTGGAAGTACCAAATATTACATGGGATGATATTGGTGGTCTTGAAAGCGTTAAAACTGAATTGCAAGAACTGGTGCAGGTAAGCCAGTTGAGTAGAAGTTTAAGGCTGTGGAGCCGCTACAGAAAACGCCAGTCTCCAGCTCCCGTCCTGCAGCTGTCAGGTTTTGCACTAGCAGCTCCGGCTGTAATTGTTTTAAATGTAACTCCAGCTCTGACTCCATTGCATCATTATTCCAAAGTTACAACAGGGTATAAAGATTCGCTCATGAAGTCAACAGCTGACTACTATACGGTATCAGAGACCTAATTAAGCGTTGCTAAAAGAGAAAAGAAATAGGGTTGCCATTGTGTTTTATTTTTTTGTTACCAAAAGCAAGTAAAATGATGCGTACAATGAAACAGTAAATTACAGAAGATATGTACAAATAAAATGAAAAGTAAAATACCGTATCACAATACCACATAAAATACACCCTGCTTAAACAAATCACTGTGACAGCGTGCAAAAAAAGTGCAATAAAATACTAGCAATGTATTGTAATGACAACTATGCAGAACCAGTTGAATCCCCAAAAAAATTACTAGAAATTTGTTTGCAAATACGAAAATTGCTTCAATTAGGTCTTGTTTCATCAAAGCTTCAAAATCTGATCGAATTATTCGTGGTGCTGAAAGTAATCTTTTCACATTAACGTGACTGGGTGGCAGAGCAGTTACAGTTTAGGCAACGCTTTAATCAACTTCTGGATACTACTCTATTGCTTGCATCACATCAAATTTGCTCGATTGATCACTTTTTTTTCTATTTCAGTCATAGATTTTTCTAAGCTCGTTCTTAAGGTAACAATTGGATTTGTTATAGATTTTTATTTGTTATCTCGTACCTTGCCCAAGAAGTCATTTTAAGGAACAAAAATTTGCCATACAATTCTTTTTTTTATAACTTTTGATGAGCAGCTTGAGTGCTTAACATCTTTCAAACATTGTCTCTTCCAAACGACGGTCCTAGTTTCGAGGCTAATTTACCACTAAAGGCTGCAATCTACGCCTAATAGAAACCAGCCTTTAAAGATGAAATCATTGCAAGGAAAAGAAATGAGTGGAATGCCATTTTCCACAACCATTGGCATAATGCTTTTTTTAATTTTTCTCCGGTCACGAGGATGGTAGCCTTTTCACTTGAAAAAAAATTTGCAAGTGATACTTGTTTGAAATGCTCTTTTGAATATCCTTCTCCTTTACGCTTTGCTGTTATTTCTTTTTCAAAAGCTGGATGTTTTTTATCGACATGTCTGTTCATATTGGAAACCTTGAACAAACTTTTTCATTGTAGAGGCTGTAGCCTTCTGTGATCCGACATAACAGCTGTCGATCTTCTTCATATTCCGCTCCGACTCTTGAAAATTTTCGGCTCGACAGCTCCGGCCTGCAGCCCTGGTTTAGAACGAGATTTACCCCTAGCTCGTTGCTCAGATAGATGCAATGCCGGGAATCGTCGTCCAGTTTCACACTCCGAAGTATATTTCGAACAAAGAGAGAGGGGCACAGCTAATCAAATAGTCAACCTTGCTGCCACTAATGGAGAGTGTTAGTTTCGACAAGGTTATCGTTCTTTAAATCCCCTCAAGATGCAACGATAGTTAGGTTCGACACTAATCGCTAGGTATAGCCAACTCTTCTACATATTTTGGCAATCGTGTTTTTTTTCATTATTACAACCTCGAGTCATAGGATGCTACGGAAGGTCAACTGAAAATGTGTTTTACATATTGCAAAATACTTGGTTGAATCATCAGTCAAAAAAACTACTAACAAACATAAAGCTACACGAAATAACTGTTTGATCTTTAGTTTGCTTCTGACTCAAGAAGTAGGTGTAAGCAACTTTTCACGGAATTGAACTATCAGTGTTAGCGAATATATCCTCAGATTGTAATTGTGGAGAACTCTTAGGGCTGCTACCCTCCCAAGGGGAAAAGTGTGTGAAGAAAAGCTGTGTATGTCTGTTTAAAAGCCATTAGCGGACTTCAAATGAATGTAACGGAAAGTAGCCAGTTTGCTGAAGTTGCAAAATAAGCGAAAACGCTAGTTGGCTAATCGAAACGTTGACTAAGCTGAATCAGCGGTTTAGCGGATGTGAGCCCACTGCAAACAACTAAGCCACGTACGTTGCTCCGGATTATAAACGATGTGTCTGTTCATTTCAGTACCCAGTCGAGCACCCGGAAAAGTTTCTAAAGTTTGGTATGACACCTTCGAAAGGTGTCCTATTCTACGGCCCTCCTGGATGCGGTAAAACTTTGCTGGCAAAAGCAATCGCTAACGAATGTCAGGCCAATTTTATTTCTATAAAAGGACCTGAAATGTTGACCATGTGGTTTGGTGAATCAGAAGCAAATGTTCGTGAAGTATTTGACAAGGTAACTATTTGAAGTAAAACTATTAATTAAATTATTTTGGACTTCGTAAACTGGTTCATCTTGCACTGCATTGACAGGAAGATTTATAGTTTGTCTATCATTATTCGCTCACTCATTGCCAAATCAGATTTTTCGCTGGAGCAACGCAGAATTTTATATTTCTGATACCCTTCCTAATGAATGTCTATGATGTTTCAAAAGAGTATTGATCTATGGGCCTTTCGTTCCGAAATCTGGAACCATTGCTACTGCACTCACGGCGGCTACGTATACAGTCGATTGATGTAAGGTTTGAATCAATTCGTGAACGAAAAATTTCATGATGAACACTTGAAATCCTATTGATTTTGATCATGCAATCGTTTTATCTTTAACTTCAGAATAAGTCCCAAATTAAAAGATGGCAATCAATTTTGAAATGTTCAAAACCTTTTTATGTTCGATTCCCGCGTTTGGATCGGTTTGAAATGAAATCGATTGATAGTGAACGTAGAACTTATCACAACGTAAACTTTACGCAAATAAAGACTGGTTTCCATTAGGCATAGGTTGCAGGCGTGGCGTGAACAAATTTTCGTTTCTCTAGTTTAATGCGCGCAGCGAGCTCTCGCTTTATGCCTAATGGAAACCAGCCTTAACTCGTGCAAAGCTCTGATAAAAGTTTTCCCCATTTTTAACTTTGCCCCAATGTGGTAAAGACGCACACTCTTCTCAACTCCGCTGTTAACGATTGGTTGTACCTTGAGCAAATGAGCATATCCCAAAATTACAGTTGAACCACTAAAAGCTGAGATCTTTCAACTGGACAGTGCACCCTCGCAAGCCAATAGAGGATGCGAGTGAGCACTGATTTTAACTGCTGCAGTAATGCGACGAGATGTCATGTGTGGGCAAAATGTATTTCAGGCCCGGCAGGCTGCTCCTTGTGTTTTGTTTTTTGACGAGTTGGACTCCATAGCGAAGTCCCGAGGCGGTAGTGTGGGCGATGGTGGTGGAGCAGGAGATAGAGTTATCAATCAAATTTTAACGGAGATGGACGGAATGTCAAATAAAAAAAATGGTGAGATGAGTAAACTGGAGATAAGGTGCATTATGCTCTCGTGGTGCTAATGATTCAAAACCAGTAGCGCCACCATCAACAGGTAGTCAATAGTCGCCTTTAACAATCTGCTGAATGAGAATTGCGTACGGCTGCTGATCATAGAGAATAGTCGGCACTAAAAGCTGTGCTAAACGCCACGCAGTTTTTCGAGTGCAGGCTTACACTACTTCCGCGAGGTAGCTTCCTGCTACTGTGATCTAAATTTGCACACATATTTGAAGGTGTGATCAGCATTTTCTTGCTTCCTTTAAAGCGGCGAGTCTCCATTTTCGGGCTTTTCAAGTTAATATCACGTAGACAACGATAACAATACTTTTTCATTGCAGTATTTATCATCGGAGCTACGAATCGTCCTGACATTATTGACTCCGCTATTCTTCGACCTGGCCGGCTTGATCAGCTAATCTACATTCCTCTTCCCGATGAAAACTCGCGTGTGGCCATTTTGAAGGCCAATCTGAGAAAATCGCCAGTAGCTAAGGTGCTTACATGTATCCTTAACTTTTATCCAGTGCTCATTCTTTTGCTTTGTCCGTTTACTTACGATCGTTATGCTTCACCCTGCAGAAGCAGTTATTGGGCATAACTTGCAGGCGTAGCGTGAAAAATATTTTGTTCCTCTATGAAGTTTTATGCGCGCAGCCAGCTGCTCTCGCTGCGCGCATAAAACTAAATAAAGAAATAAAAAATTTATCACGCTCCGCCTGCAATTTACGCCTAATGGAAACTGGCATTATTTTATTCAAATCATTCAACTTTTCAGGACGTCGATTTGCATTTAATGGCAAAAGTTACCAAAGGTTTCAGCGGAGCAGATTTGACTGAAATTTGCCAACGAGCTTGCAAGCTTGCTATTCGTGAAAATATTGAAAAAGATATTGAACGTGAACGGCAAAGAGCGAAAGACGGCGTTAATGCTATGGTACGTCTATTTTCTTCGTTATAGTTTTTAGGGGGAAAATACAGTGTGCCCTATCTTGTTCTGTCAGGTCATACTTGTACAAACCCATGGTAATGTTGAAAATACCAAACACGTGAGAAGCAGTTTGAAAGATCTTTGTCACAGGGAATATGACATTTAGTTTTTTATCCACGTCAATATGACTCTGCCCTTTTAAATGTATTTCTGTCGGTGTCAAGTCAAATCCATGCCTTTTGCATATTATTTCCATGGTGCTAATCCGAACTGAGAAATTTGTTGTTCAGGATTTTGATGAAGAAGACGATTTAGTGCCTGAAATTCGACGAGATCATTTCGAAGAAGCAATGCGTTTCGCTCGCCGTTCTGTAACCGACAAAGATATACGAAAATATGAAATGTTCGCTCAAACTTTGCAACAAGCTCGTGGTTTTGGTAATTTCAGGTTAGTTGGAAAATCGAATTACATTGTGAAATTCAGTTAACACTTTTTCAGAGCAGTAGTTGCTAATAAGTCCTTCCGTTTATTGGATTGCATTTTGCAGCATAAAGTCTCTTTGTCAATATTCTTTAATCATTGTTTACGTATTCTCGTGATCTGAGGCCTAATTATTTCAAATCAGGTAGTAACAAAGATGATTTTATTTGTTGCAGGGGCTCATCGCATCTTTTGGTCACTAACCTCATTAAAATTTCTGAAATAGCTGAAAGATCTACCAAACTAAAACATTAAATAGATATCACTAAAACATTAGCAGTGCCGTAATCAAACAAAAACTAATGTTTTGTGACATTTCGTTGCATTCTCTTTTTATGGAATATCAACAGATCCTAGGTCAAGAGTTCTGATCCATACGCTCATAGAAAGAGTGGAAATCGGTGAGTCTAACGATTTTGTGTTTAGTTTTGGTCGCTCTACCAGCCAAGGTGCCGGCGGCGGAACCGGTGGTAGTGGTGGTACCGGTAGTTCCAATATGTTCGAAGAAGAAGAAGATGATCTCTACAATTGAAAGCTCGCGGCATAAGCTTGATTGCATTAGAATTTATGTTGTGCTGTTATATTTACACTTCGTAGTTAATTCTGCAATTGTTGGTTCAAATTCTAAGCAACTGTTGTTATCTGAAGTGCGAATAAAATTTTTGCTGTTTTTATGAACTGTATTTGTTTATGTGCGCCTACTGATTCCTTTACCAAGGTTGATGTTTTTGACTGTACAATGCATGTATTTTTCCTACACTCACTTTAATAAGTTTAAGTACCGATGTGCAGTCCCAATTTAGCAATCTCGCCTACACTTTTTTGGAATCAATGGTTGCTTGTAAAGTCATGAAAATTGTCAAGAACAAATTATTTTACATTAAATAAAACACTGAAACATCAAGACTCTGAACGCTAAATGACAGCCTACGCGTGGAAACCATTTTTCCAATTTCGAGCTGTTCAAAATCTGTGCTTGATATGTGGACTTGGGCACGGAAACTATTGAAATAAACATTTAGCAATGTTTTCCTATTTGCACTCGTACTTGAGCAGAAACAGAGAGCAAAAGAACACAAAGAGCCAGAAATAACCCGCTTCACAAAATTCGTTGAAAGTTCTCGTAAAACATGCTGAACGATCAGCTGCATGTCCACGACTAGGATTTTTTATGAGCTACGGCGAATCAAGGTAATAGTTTTAACTGGCTTATGTAGAAACAACTTTTCGGGGACCGGAGCATTTTGTAAAGTTGAACACTTTTCTTTGAGGTCAACTTTATAAAACAGAACTTCGCCCAATTTATTGTCAAATCGTTTAAGGGTGATATATCGGCCGTCTTCCTCCTCCATAAATACGTCTCTAGCGATAACATTTTTTGTGTCAAAGTTGTTCGTTGACTTGAAACCAATCGACGGGATTAAAAGAACTTCATAGCGTAGGGCCCTCGTGCGACAGACGGAAAATCGGTATCAGGAATTCATTAGCCTGGAATGTAGCCTATACCAAACTGCAAAGATTGTAATACCCAGAGATAATAAAAACGAGCAAAGATGAAGAGAATATCCACACACTTAAAACCAACAACATGTAAGTTAGATGCCATTTTTCCGCTTGATTTAACTTTCACTTTAATGCAAAAAATCATAGATTGCGTTTTGATTACCCTGAATCAAACAGCGCGCTCATGTTGTTGTAACGGCGGCAACAAATCGAACAACTTTATTGACACTGAGCTGGGTCACTTTTGACGGCGAGGTCGTCATTGGTATCCCAATTGGCTTTGGTGCTGTCATTAGTATCCTAATTACCACTGGCCACAATTGGCTTTGGTGCGGAATCTACGCTGCGCGATTGCTACCTCTACTCCATGCCCTGTAATGTTGATATCTGATTCTTCAAGCTTCTCCATGAAACATTTTTGTAAATCGAATAAATAGTTTTGACGTAAGAATGCATTTTAGAAATCAATCTTAAAATTTTTCTGTTAATCGTTTGTTTGTGAACAGCGGAATTTATTCAGGCGAGCCTCCGAAACTTACCCGAAAATGTGTCTTTTAGGTGCGGATGTTTCAGGCAACGTCGTTACAAAATTCAGTAGTGCTATACAGTGGATCAATAGCCTAGTGACGTTGCTGTAGCGCCATTTTGATTAACACTTCGTTGTAGGTCAAAGTTGCAGCCATTGAAATTGTACCATAGAAGCTAAATGCTTGAAATAAATTACCTGCAATTTCCTGCAACATATCTCATAAAGTCGAACAATGATGAGTATGAAATGTCAAAATCATGTTTTATGACAAACCGAAAAACCGAATCATTAAATACAGTCAAAAAAGGCGGTTGAATATTCATCAAATAACCTCTCTCATAAAAAAATAACGTAGTGTGCACAGTTGCAAATAATCGCGACTAACTAGCTTCGCCTTTATTTGACTCAACAGGCAAATAAAAAGTCTAGATACCGTCCACCAATAATAGGCTGTAAAACACTGATTGCATTTACAAGCAATGCTTCCGCACTTTGCAGGGGATCCTCCTATTACTAGGAGACACAAGGAAAATACTACAAATTCAGCAAATGACGACTATGAAATGCCAAACCAACTCACATTTTATGACAAAACGGAACCAGTGAATCCAGCCAAAAAAAGGCTGATGCTATCAAAAGCCCAAATCAATATTCATCAAATAACCACTCGTATGCAATAATGTAGTGCAGCAGCAATGCAGTTTTTGGGAAAATTTGCACAACCTCGCGACATGTATGGTGTAATTTAACTTTTGTTTGAGAATGCTATCGCGGTTTTTCCAGGTTGTTATCAACGGACGGTATTTAGATGCTCGTTAGCCAGCTGAATTCCTAGGGGGCAAAACTAGCTTGTCGCCAATCATTCGCAACTGTGTACACTACGTTATTGTTGATGAGTGGCTATTTGATAAATATTTTTTTATAAAGGTTGTTGTCATTTTTTAAATAAAAAAAGATGTACTTTCCGGGTCCGCTATACGCGCAAAATCGTAAGTTATCAAAGCTTTTTCACAGGAAGCCTAGCGACTGAGTTTTCAGCGTGGCTGCAGACATAATTTCAACAAATCTATCGGCGCAAAAATTCCCGCCTTAGAGCAAGTTAGGGGATCTTAAAAATAGAGAATTTGATATGCAAACATGTACTGTAGCATTCGTATTTTCCAGCAATAAACTTATTCATGGTCGTCGCATATTTGATGCGTCTGAGGGGTAAAAGGCGACTCTAGATTCCGAGTAAACACAAGTTTTGAGTGCTCATGTGTAGCTCGCGAGTGGCTTTTGGTCTGTACAAAATAAACTTACCGAAGGGCATGCGCACCTAGCAGGCCTTTATCATTAGCGTGGCCAGAAACAAATTTTCGAGGGATGCGGGTGAACCAAAACATATCCTTTGTGCTCACTGTCTCTCAACTTTGGTTGATAGCCTTTTTTACCACTATGATTGTGAGTAATTTATTATTAATGACATTGGTTTCAGATACATCTATCTTCCCTTTTCATTGTTATAGCCATTCAAAACAGCATAAAATTATCGTTTTTTATCGCTAAAAATATCATAACAAAGTTGATTTTTACTTATTCCATATAATCAGAAGGCAGAAATTCTTTGAATTTGATGTTGCAACTGATTGAAATTGTTCGTTATTCTAGTTTGCGATGACTTAAAACAATCCACCTGCGTTACGTGAAATAGTAGTGAAAATACCCTACATTGGCGGCCGTAAATGTGATAAAAACTGAACTACAAAAATTGGTGCGGGTAAGTCAGCTACCAGTCTAAAATGATTTTAATCTGTCTTGGAGGAGATGCGGGAGGAGAAACGATTGCTCAAGTTCAAACTGTAAACCCAACAATTTAACTTTATTTCAAACAACCAAAAGTGGAAACAGTTATTGAATAGTTAGCTTTGCTGGCAGCTGGCATTCTATTGGAGGAGGCCGCAAATACCTTTTGGCGCGACCCCAAAAATAGCCTTAAAGTTTCGCGACCCAAACATCACTTTTCACTGTTTTACAAAAAATATTTTCAATAAAATTACGAGTTTAACGCTAGTGGTGATTGTAGCAATTTTCTTTGCACGAACTGCATGAAACTTTGTGCATAAACAGTAAATCAATGAGTTTCAAATTTATTCTATCTAATATGAATTATGGCTCCTGTATTTAGAGTACATCAAATCAAGTCAAGTTTTGACTCTGGAGAAGATTTGATTTTGAAACAAGCTTCACTTTTACTAAAAATAGGCTATTTTTATTGTGATGTAAGAGTAACGCGGGGGTTGGCGCAGGGGTCAGCAAATAGCGGCTTGCGACCAAAAGTTGGGTCGCGAAACCTTGCACAACGGGTCGCGAAAAAATTTAAACTTAACGCAATCATTCCGTGACAATGACGCATTTTTGCAATGCTTGTTGGTGTGCGAAAGCACTTTAAATTAACTTCGAATTTAAGCGATTACTTTACATATTGTAGCATCGCTTTTACCAATATAGCATTGTTTCGTAACCACACAATGTTTTCCGTAATGTTCGTTTGTTAAACTTGCTATTTAATTTAAACGTTAAACTTGCTATTGACCTGGAAATCATTTTAGGCTACATGAAGCAACGGATTGATGTGTGGTTTGTTTTTCGCCCAAAAAATAAATGGTCAGTTATATAAACAATTTAACGTAGAAATGAGTTTGCTGAGTCAGCGGATTCAGCTACACATCGTGAAGTTTAGAGGGAACTCTTAGGTCTGCTGTTTCGGCAACCCTCTTAAAATGAAAAGCTGATTAAGAAGATGTGTACAAATACATTAGTGCATTGCAAATGAATTTTACAAAACACATCTAGTCCGCTAACGTTTCAAACAATTGCGAAAATATTCAGAAGCGAACGTTCATGAAATATTTGACAAGGTAGTTCTTTTAACTCAAACTTTAGCAGGACTTCTTTTTATATTTCTGACATTCTAAAACTAGTTTATTTTGCACTGCATTCTCAGCTAGGTTCCATGAAGTTTCTTCCCAACCTCGAGCGGCTTGAACGTACACTGTGCTAGTCTCAGTGTGGGTCACGGTGTGCACGTGCATCAGAACCCATAGTTAAAAGGGGCTCTTAACAACGAGGTGAAAACCTTTTGGTTTTGAAAGCCCCTCATAAACTGTGGAAGTAGTGAGGCGCATTTTCAATTACGACCTTTTTTAATGATGGCGCACCAGAGTCCCTAGTCATTCAACACGGTCCATACTTGCAGGCTTAGTGTATGTCTGCCATTACCCGCCTGCTTTCCAACTAGACATTTTACTAAGTGGTGCAGCACTTTATCTCTGGATATTTTTCCGAACGAATACCAGTCGTGTTTAGACGAAGTATTCACCGGTAGTTATAAATAGGCACAGTAACCATAGTAGGCATAGTAAGCATAATACAGGCATAGTAGGCATAGTACAGGGATAGTAGGCATAGTAGACATAATAGAGGCACAGTAGGCATAGTACAGTACAGGCATAGTAGGCGTAGTAGGTATAGTACAGGCATAGTGATGATAACTAGAGCTTTGATTGTGAAATGTCATTGCACCCCCTCAATGCTTAAATCGAAATTCCTAAAATTATTTTTTTTGAAAGGAAAGAGGTAAGGCTTCTTTATATTGATGTGACTGGTTTTCGGTCGCACACCTCCCCTACTATCTTTGTACCGGTACTATGTCTACTATGCCTGTACTATGCCCACTGTGCCTGTACTATGCCTACTATGCCTATGTATAACTACCCGTTTTGCACTACGGTTTTTAGTTCTGAAGTTTAGAACCAAAGTTATGCATTACTGAGGCTATAGTCACAATCAATCGATTTAAAAACAGTTGATAACAAACACTATAAATCTTATTGCATTTGTTTGCTTTGGACTTTATAATTAATCCCAAATCGAAAGACAGCAATTGATTTTAAAGGGCTCAAAATCATTTTTTATTGTCAATTTTCGCGTTTGGATCGCTTTGAAACAAAATCGGTGGACAATGAGTGCAGTGCTAATCACTCTATACAAAGCGCTGTTCAAAGCTAGTCCCATTTCTATACTGTTTACAACAGTGGTTCTCAAACTGTGCGTCGCGACGCCCCGGTGCGTCGTTTCAATTTTCCAAAGGCGTCGCGGAATATTTTGGTATTGTGCCAAAAAGTCTAAGTTTTATTGCGTCAAAAGAACTCTGATCGTAGATTCCTTTCTTACTTTCTTCTGACATTTTCACATTAGTGTTTTTAATACACTGTTGTAACGGTTGACTTGCTATTCAAGAATCAAATTGCAGAAGTTTAACTTAATTGGCGAAAAATATATAAAGAATAAAGCATTCAGTTGTATGTTGGACGAAAACAGGAAAGATGAGTTGCAAACTTAGAGAGCGTAATTTTACGATTGGAGATGACAGACCAATCCAAAATCTCGGGAGCATTAGGACAGTTATTTATGTAGATTATGGGTCACATTTATCTCGCAGTACGGCAAACTAAACTGAAGGATGCTGCCTGGTGCGTCGCAAAGTCTCGCAAGCTTTTTTAAATGCGTCGCATCGAAAAAAGTTTGAGAACCACTGGTTTACAACGTTGATAACAGCAATGTTTCTCAAACAATTTAAGGTCACTGAATTGAAATCTGAACATCAGTTTTTCCAGCACACTAGAGAAACGTGGTTTTCCAAGTACGCTTCTCTACGATACAGATTTTCTGCATTCCCACCTCAAACCATATTTTTTTGTTTTTGATTGACGTGTGTTTTGAAACTCAGAGGTTCTCGGCACCTCCAATCTTTTCAAGGGCTTCCGAAAACTACGGGGGTCATTAGTTTTACACATCGATCAAAAGGTTTTTTTCATGTTTCTTTCAACCGCCAGTCTCAATTTCTAAACATGAATGATTTTTGATTTTGAGTCAATTTTTGTCTGGCTTCAGAATTTTGAACACTTGGTCGTTGGCATCCTAGCAGGAGGGCATAAGCGTGTCAATTTCGCCAGTCCAGCTTGACGAATTATTGAGGCACTCTAACATTCAGACTTTCTCGCTCGTGTTAAGCCGATCATTGATTCCCTTCTTCCCACAGAACCAGGGATGTGGAAGCAGCTATTTCGTCAATCGCTTCCGCTCTCATACATATCGCTTCCGCTTCCACACCTATCGCTTCCACTTTCACTAACAAAAAACGAGAAAACAATCGTTGACAATTTTTTTTTACTTTTGTGCGTCTGTAGCCTGCTTTCTCCTACACTTCATCATTTTGAGGAGACAGAAACCTATCTATGTATTGCTATTACTTTATTTACTTCGCTTAAGCTTATTGCTCCGAACCACTCTGCGTTTTTTCTTAGATATTAGAAGTCGTGTTGAATGTAGAACAGTGCTATTCAATCTTTTTGTCGTCGCAGAACCCCTGGTGTACTTTTGCTTTCGTCACGGAACCCCACCAACAAAAATTTAGAAATCACAAATTGCTTGTAAGAAAATCAAATATTTCGTTACTACACTTCAAAAATAATTAAACACTTCAACAAATAAACAGTTATTACGAGTTGCTCCACTTCTTGCAACCATTTTTGTAACAGTTAAACTAATGCTTCTTAGATCGAAACCGTGTAACCACATATTACAACTCTCGGCAATATTCTGTTGTCAAAACAACAAATTACGACGATATAGCGCGAGGAGTGCCCGGGGTAACTGGGACCCTCGGGAAGGCCAACAGCCATTTCGGCCCAACCCAAACGTTGTCGGGGACCGCACCACCACGTTGAGGCGGCTACTGATTGGTGCAATCAACTCCCCACTCCAACTTTTCTTGGGATCACCTTCGACCGCAATCTTTCTTTTCCTAAGCATGCTTTTCCGCTAAAGGCCAAAGTTCTTCCCTCATCTCAAGGCCTTACGTAGTATCTTTTCTTCCTCATAGAGTCCCTCCAAGGAGTCCCTCTCTCTCTCTTTTCTGTATAAAGCTTTTCTTGGGCCCCTTCTCACCTATGATTCACCCGGATGGTTTCCTTTCTTAAGCGTTACCAATATCACCAAATCGGAACACCTTCACCGAGCGGCCAGTCAAACCACCTCCTGCTGCTTCTCGTCCTCCCCTATCCCACTTCTCTTCTTTGAGGCTTCTCTAACTCCTTTACGAGTCACCCTGACTCATTTCGCTCGGTCATCATACGAACGGGCTCGTCTCCCAACCTCCTTTCCCATTTCAGGTTTGACCAGACTTAATGTGAAACCAAGACACTGCAGATCCTCCTGGAGAGCTTTGCGTCCTCTCACCCGTTCATGCTTCCTCCTACTTCTCCTAGGGATGCTTTTCTTGTTTGCTGTCTCTCACCTCTTTGGAACCTGCCTTCCTTCATTGTGGAGTCCACTCTTTCCTCTCCACGCTCCCGCCTGATCTCTCTCTCCCTCGCCAAGGTGCGGCTCTTGCTCACCTTGACTCTCATTGACCATACAATTTGTTGTTTTGGACAGATGGCTCTGTTCTTTTGCTTTTGGCAAGGGCGGCTCTGGCGTACTTGCCAACTGCTTTCTCTGTGGCACTGAGGCCACTCTTTTCTTTTCAGCAGGCCCAGTATGCTCAATTTTTCCGCTGAAGCCTGCGCCATTCTGCACGCTCTTTGCTAGCCTCGGCAGCACAAACAAGTCTGCCGCTTCTCTTCTCTTCTCCTACTATCTGACTCTCGCTCTGTCCTCGCCACTGTGTCTTCTCCTCCATCTTTCCTTTTATCTCAGTCTCTCTGACAGATCTGGCAGGAACTGTCTTCTTTCTCCTGTACTATCAGGCTACAATGGGTTTCCGGACACTCGTTTCTCACGAGGAACAACGCGGCTGATGAGCTGGCTAGACGGGGAGCGCTACTCGTGCTTTCTGTAATCTATTGTAGTCTCTTTTGTATCCACTTTTCTCTTTTCTTGGATTGGAGGCGTACTGTCTCATTGAAATTCTTTGACACACAGGTTCCCTCAATTTCCACCGAGGAACTTGTGCTCCCTCGTCACGCTCGCTGTGTTCTCTCTCGTCTTCTCTGCACGGACGCAGCCTTCTGTTAAGCTCTTATCTCTCTGGGATTGGCAGAATCGAGAATCCTTTATGCAGCGCCTGCGGACACCTCTCATCTCATTCTGCACTATCCAGCTACGGACTCTTTGCGTCGCTCGCTCTTTGGCGACTCTGTCTTTCTACGACCTCTGGTTCAGGCCCTGGGGAGTTGGCCGGCTTCTGGGGCTCCATGGTCTTCCGCCATACCCTCATCCCTCGGAAGGGGTCGGGTAACCACAGCATATAGCGCGGATTTTTCCTCTCTATCTTCAACTAACTCTGACTTTGAGTTAACTTTAACTCTAATCATCAATATTGACCTTTTGTCCGTCCCCACGAAACGTATTGACTCTAATCTTTTCGAATAGTAAAGTGCGAAATTTCGGTTGTATGCATATAAAGCGAGCAAAATTTAGACTACCAGACGCACTCTTATGTAACAAAGGGAGTTAGCAAATTCATACGTTTTTAAAGTTGTAAACAAGATTACTTCACAATCTGCAACTTGCTATCACAAAATTACATTTCTAACCATCTATATACATGGAACACCACTACATATGAGAAATCAATATACTGAAATAAGAAATAAATACAAATAATAAGTAAAGAACTTTCGCGGACCCCACACGGACCCCTTAAAATTCACGGAACACCACTACATGTTTTGCGGAACCCCTATTGAAGAGCACTGATGTAGAATGATCAAATTGTTTTCGTCGTGAATACTTTCTTTTTCAACGTTTTTAACCTCCTAATCAAGGTCAGTTAACTTTAATGAAATTATCATTTCATTGGCTACGTTTCATTGTCCAAACTACTTTTTTCTTACCCGTAATCGATATGAAATATGATGCTAGTTATACTTTTTCTCGTTCTCTCGCGCTACTGATATCGCACGTTTATTTAGACTTATAGGGCAACTTCACCGTTTAACCCACATCGGGAAATGGACAAAACTTTTTCTCCAAGTTACTCCTTAAGTCATATAACTTATTTGGAAGCGGAAGCGGTAGAATTTTCACACTTTCGCTTCCGCTTCCATAGAACAAGGACCACTTTCACCGCTTCCGCTTCCACATCCCTGCACAGAACAAGTTAGTTTTCTGTTTGGAAAATTTTGACCAAGCCATCTCGTCAACACAAGACATTTAGGATGACTATTCGACTAAGAAAAAGGCTCGCGCTGATTTCGTTGCCATACAGTAGCCTGTGTGGCACTGCCGTCTTACCACCAAGATACCCCGCTTCCTTCATAACAGGTACGGGTTACAAATGATCACGGAACCTGTCCTCTACAGAATCTCTAACATCATCACCGGTAGCGCAAAATTTAGCAGATTATGGCGCATGAAGAACTGTTTACCTGAGGGATCCGTCCTAATTCTCCTTCTTTTCAACTTCAATGCCCTTAACCTACCATTTAAATTTTTAAAGAAATATGCATAAACCTACAACTTGGTAATCGCTTATTTTTCTACAGACTAGCAGTCGGTGGAGAGGATGTTGGACCGTGACACGGCAATTTTATCAGGATAGTTTCATTGATGAAAACTGGAGCCCAGCTAAAACAAACTGTGACAACAGCTTTTCACCTCAACACTAAGAGGCAAAACGAGAACCAATAGTTAAGATCAATAGAAAACTATTACCATTTTGTCAGAGCCAACATATTTCGAGGTGACGCTGGACAGATCGCTCACAGACCGCTGCCATTTACAGTCGCTACGCAAGAAACTAGCATGACCAGTTGCATTGTACAGATGACTGGCTGGAAAAAAATGAGGAGCTGGCGCTGACGCTTTGCTTAGGGCACCTCTATCCTTGATCCATTCTGTGGCTGAGTACTGCGCTTCTGGGGGGGGTGCCGCACCGCCAACACCCATCTTCTTGGCTTTCAAATCAGCAATTTCGTAGGAATTGTTACTGGATCTACTCCTGCGGACTACCTACTTCTCTTCGCAGGCATTCGACTTGCCCAACACTGTCACAAAGTAGTAACACTTCAACCAAGTCGCTGGGCAAGGAATCCAAACCACCTGTTTCTCTCAAAGCTTACTCGTCACCTCAAGAGTAGTCTCGTTTGCTAAAGTCATGGCGTCCTTTTTTGCGAGCCTCGTTTTAATTGATAAAGGTGACTGATCATGACAACACCGTAGCACATTGGATGGACCAAGTATGGATCATGGAATGAAACCATTCCACTTACGAACTTTGCGATTTTTATGCCCGTTGCAAGATTTCCTTGGCATCAAAACCAGTCCATTGAACTTAAAAAATACTGCGAAATTCTGTTGGTCCTTTCTTTTCAAGTATCTATAAATGAGGGCTGGATTCTCTCCAACATGCGAATGCTACGCATAATAGCAAACTGCGAATCACGTCATTCTGGAGTGTCCTACTTGCAAAACACCTATTGGAGTACATGGTCTGGAAATATTGGATGAAGATTTCAAACTTGCCATCTACCACCTGCTTAGAACAAGATTGTTTGTTTCGAACAAGGTCGCGTCAAACAACAACAAACACTCACACAAAAACTATAACAAGAAGAATAAGAAAAAATACAACCACTTATGCTCTCTAAATGAAAACTAAACTTGGGCTACAAAAAAACACCATTGGTGATTGTTGCATTTATTATCAAAACCAGCAGATTGTACTTTTTGTTCAAGGGTAGCCCAGGATTAAGGACAGTAAAGAGATAGTTCCATTTTCTCTTAAAACAAATGTAACTCCTTGCCGTGGTTAGTTGTTTCTACTTATCCCAACTTCCGTTACAGTTATAAAGCCTTGAAAATAAATTGACGAACCAGAAATATAAAATTTTGTAATATTTGGCCAGATATTTGACAACAAAAGTAGAAAATTGTCCATTTATAATCAATAACTCTACTGTTTTTGCTCATTACCACTACGATTACAGCTGCAAACAACTAAACTTTGAAACTCCTTTTGCGTTATTAAAAACGATATTCACTTGTGGCGCTATTTTTGCTAGCGTTGCAAGCATGAGAAAAGTAGTTTTCTTTTCGGTTTGTTCCTAGGCAGAGGTAGACAGGATTCTATAGATTTAAAGATGTTGATGCCCAAAAAGCACCGAGTGATGATATATGAGCATTTGTTTAGAGAAGGAGTGTTATGTGCGAAAAAAGATCCGTTTCTGAAGCAGCATTCTGAGTTAAAGAGCATACCAAATCTCCATGTTGTGAAGGCATGCCAGTCACTAAAATCTCGTGGATATGTACGTGAAAATTTTACATGGAGACACTATTACTGGATTTTAACTAACGAAGGTATTCAGTACCTGAGAGATTTTCTTCACCTTCCCCCAGAAATTGTTCCAGCGACTTTGAAACGACAAACTCGTCCTAGTGATATGCGACCAAGACCCAAGGTTGATGGACCTCGCCCAGCTTACCAAAGTGATAGAGATGCATACCGTCCTGGAGGCCCAGATAAGAAAGCTGATGTCGGTGCTGGCGCTAGTTCCATTGAGTTCAGAGGTGGATATGGAAGAGGAAGAGGAATGGGCCCTCAATAATCTGCAACTCCCATGTTATCAAGACTCTTGGCTAAAATGTTCAAATTAAAATAATTCAATTCCAGAAATGCTTACTGCTTGCATGTATTTTTTGCTGCTATATGTTTTAACGTCTTAGTTTGCTCTCATTTTACTGTTTTGGATTCATTTTGTTGAAATCAGTTTACTCATATTTATAATCATTTCAAATTTAAATATATGTTTTATGTGCTTACCTTGGCGTTATTAAAAAATGTGGGTTAAATTAAGAGTTGTATGCAGAACATACTGCTCAGTGGTAGTGTTGCACTTGGTTTGTTTTATGTACATCATGATGCAACAGCTGTTGATACTTGTATTTTACTGTCACATTAATGTTTCGCATATCAGTTGTTGTGCATTGTAACAGTAAACATTTGAATATTGATGTTATTTTAATTTGTTTCATTTTAGAATTTAGAAATATAACTGAAGTGTGTAAACTTTGTTTAAAAGGATAATGTGCAACATGGTTATCATGCTGGCAAAAGTGGAATTCATCTGGTGTATGATCTAACTGGAGCTATGATGCCATTATAGTTTCAGATGATATCATGCAATACAGTATTTTTAAAGTATTTTATTTTAAAGATATACAATTTACTTTTAAAGCTATTTTCTACTTATGTGGTGGAAGCATTGCTTTGATATTCAGTGATAGCTAGTAGAGGTAAGCAGCTAAAGCTTTGTCACATTTTCTGAATATTTTTACAAATTGTTTTTAGATCTAGTAATCAATGCTGTATGGAACCTTAATGGTTAAATTAAAAAAATTGGCTCAACAGCTCAATGGTCCATTAATTCACATTTTATGAAAACAACCTTTTGTGAATGCTTGAGTAAGTGAAGTAAATAGATATCATTGTGGTAAACTTGTTTTAAAGTTTAATTATTCAAAATCTCCATCGCACATACCTGCATATACTTCTTGTTATGTAACTATTTTTCAGATGTTCTGTTACTGCTTAATGCTTACTATCATGCTTCTCTTAGATATTACCACTATGGTAAATGACTGGGGGATGCATGCTTATTGAAAAGCATAACTTTCTAAAGGCTGATTCTATGCCAAATTTGCCATTTATTTTAACGTGCACCCATAAAAGTATGAATTGTCATAAAATCAGAATGCCACTGATTTCATACGGTAAACCTTTTTTTACCTGGTACATCTCTCGTATAATCACTTGCACAATAGAATAGTTTCTTTGTGTTATTTGCTTGTACCTTTATATAGTTGCTGCTAATTTCATTCTCTGATGTTTACATATTTATAGCATTTTGTTCACAAAACTCGCTGATTTTATTTGAATTTTGATATCCATGAAAAAAGAATTTCATAAATATGGCTGAAGTAGCCAAATTTTTTGGTGAAATTCCTATATATTTTTCTATATATAAAGCCAGTGCATTTCTAGTAAGCTTGACTAAAGAGCACTTTAAGTTTTGTATGTACAAAAAGCAGATTAACAACACAAAAGTATGAGACATCTAAAATAAGAAGTTGATGTTTTTTAAAGGTTTGAGTGAAAGAGACAGGCACAAAAGTATAAATGTGTTTATCTCTCTAAGCCAGTGTTTCAGCAAGGGATGGTGGCATCACATAAAGTGCAAGAAGACATTTCTAAAGGTGTAAATGTCGCTGCCAATTTGTAGCATCACTTACATTGCCAAACAAGTTAAAGGTTATGTGTATGGTGCATGCAGTGACGTCACTAAAAAAGTGGGTGTGCTTTGGGAAACCCTATATTAGGGGTAACTATTCCTAGAAAACCCTCAAAAGCTTTACCCCAATTTTGGTTGACAACTTTTTTTATTTTGACTAAAACACTGGGAGAATTTATGTAGAAATTTTTTGGGAGTAATTTTTCGATTTTTGGGTAACACTTTTCGAATTCTCTTTTGGTGTCACAAAGTATGACAAAAAGTAGAGTAAAATGAATTTTTTCTCACATAATATGTGAAACACCAAGTGAATTAATAATCGCTGATCTAGACCTAAATACTACTGCAAACAGACACGTTGGCCTCATTTTTCTAATAATTATGAATTTTTCTTGTTGGTCAATTTGATTTTATATTTTTGTTGATGTCCTGTGTTTTCAATAGAACTTTTGTTAATGGTTAAATGTCGTTCAAAGTCTATAATTTTATGAGTAATAATGTCCTTTTTATAATATAAAAAAAAGACTTAAAAACTTTTTTGATATTTAAGATTCAAGCTGTAGAAACGAGCAAAATGGCAAAGTCAGCTAAAAAATAGGAGAGGCAAAAATTATATATATTGTATCACATTTTTGCTGATAATCTTTTGTAATCTATTTTGGTGTCTCCACCAGGGATGTGCTAAAAAAAAGTATGGGATGCACGAAGTAGAAATTGGTGGTAATAATCTGTTCAGTATTAAACAGATTTTAAAGGCATTTGCTGAGACAAAGCTTTTATGATCGCTTTTTTTTATAAGGCACTGAAGAACTTAATCAAAAACAACATTTTTACAAATCTTTTTGAAGGGCATAATCGTACCTTGTGTCACCCTAATTGCTACTACCTTGACAGGAGTAATAGCTAGTTTGCGAACAAACTTGCCGAAAGATAAAACAAACAGCAAAAAATCAAAACAGTGGAGAATATGTAGATTTACTGTTAAGCGTTACACGGCCCATTGTTAAAAACTCGCTGCCCCTTGCGTAGATAGCCCTAAACAGCTGTAACTTGTTTTCAAAATTTGAACCAAAAATGTTTCACTTCAAAAAAGGGTTTGCAGAAAATAAAAATTTGAATTTGATGCTGTTTTTCTTTATATTAACATACTGTATCCCAATTCAATAAACGTTAAATTTTTAGCATGTACTTAAGTAAAAGTTATATCTACCCAAGTAACGTTACTTCCTACTTGTCCTATTCAAGTAAAAATGAAAGTAGCAAAAAAATGAATTTACTCAACTATGTAGCTCGTTATTGAAAAGCTACTTAGGTAGAAGTACTTCGTTACTAATCACCTCTATACTTCGTTACTGACCACCTGTGCTTGCCACAGCATGCAACTCATCATAAAAAGCGCTCTTTTCTTCATCAGCCATCACTTCTGCCACACTGTAGGAGGTACACTAAATCACAGAGGTGGACATTCGCTACATTTTAAAGTAGCAGTGCCTGTCGCTACTTTCAGCCCAAATTTTTGTAATATTTGTGATGTATGATATTGCAACGTTCATTTTACAATTGTATGGATATGGTAGACGATGGTACTACAGTATATTTGCGTCCTGAATCTTGACCACTAAAGGCAAGCTTGTGTAAAGGGACAATAATAGAAAATCACCTTTTTAACTTTTCGTGTGTTCAAAAGAATCAAGGGGCCAATGAAACATAATATGCCACCTCCCGGAGGGGGGGGGAAGCAAAATTGTCTTATTAGTTGTATATGGGGGATAAAGAATATCGTTATGCAAGAAAACTTGTTAGTATTAGTAAAAAAGTTTGAAGTTTTCAATCATTTGATGATTCAGGCTTTTGTGGCAAATCTGAATAATTATTTTGCATGAGTATTTTTTTTATGACGCATTTTATTAGGGGGGTGGAGGTTTACAAAAACATCATAATTTGTCACATAAGAAGAGGAGGCAGTTAAAAATCGGATTAAAAAGTGTCATATAATTTCTGAACAGTTTTTAGTACTGTGTGGCTAATAGCATATGACTTCCAGCTACCTGAAGCACAAGCTTACCATTTAGTACTCGGCATTACCCAATATCAAAGTATATAATTTATTTCTAAGTCACTGCACAAAAATAACTAATGATATGATCGGTCGTTTAAGTTGCACTATCAGCAAATTTTACCAGCAGTCATTGCTGATAGTGTATAATCCCCTACACCCAAAGCTGTATGGTTCACAAAAATTTGACCCCATCTTCAGGAAATCTTGGATTGGCCACTGATTTCAACAGCAAGGGTGTTAAGTAGCCTTATCTTTTTGTGCTACATTTTCTCGTGAAAAACGGCTGTTTGTATTTTTGTCGCGTCTGAAGGCAGTATGTTGTCTTGCTTTCGTGTGTATTTAACCCAGGCATGGGCGACTTGCGGGCCGTGGGCCCGCGTCACCAGGGGTGATAAATTACTTTTCAAACAGCCAAGGTGGATTTGACTTAGCTACTTTTATGCTCTCTCTAGAATTGGTAGCTACGTGTTACGTAGTCATTATTATTGCGTCATAGACAACCTATTAACTAACCTGTTTTCCAAATCCATTGGTTACCCGCGAGCCCATGTCATTATTACGAGCCGATGGGTTGCAGTTCGGCAAACTTTTGTGTAAAATGAGCCAATCAAATCTTTTCCTAACAAAATGAAATCCGCTCAAAGCCTTTTTGATGAGATGAGATGGTCAGGTAATGGTTTGACAATAAAACAGATTACGTTTGTCGTAAACGAATAATTTTGCAATTGCCACCACTATTAAAAGAGGAAAAATTTTGTTACTTTCATACAAAATAGTGTCACAGCGAAAAAGAATGGAAACAGCAGATTGACAAAATTAGTTGCAAAGATATGTTCCTATGATAAATACAGGTTTGGTACGTTTTTGGTAAGCATAAAATTTTGCAATTACTGGGTAAAAAATTTAGAATTCGTCACATTTTTCTCTCAGTCAGGTTAGAATTCCTTTCTTTGTGTGCATTTTAATTCGTCACCTTTTCTTTTCCCCGAGAAAACGTTTGTTGGGCTGATTCGTCATTTGCTGATTCAATTCTCACGTTCAAGCGGTATTTGTTGGTGACTGCAGCATGGATAGATTCACGCAATATTAATGGTTGGTTCGAAATGCAGGAAATCCAAAATAGCAAAGGGTATATAATAATGGATTAGCAGGCTTTGCGTAAATCTCGCTACAGTAACACCAAGGATGAAGTGTGATTTGCGTTTTTACTGCCCACTGAAAGACGTCAGAAAATGTTTCAAGTTTGCTTAAGGCTAAGAAGTGTTAAGTGTAAATGGAAGAACCTAGATCAGTTTCCCAACCTTGCTTTTGCGTAACCGTTAAAATATATAGGAAGAGAGAGGGGCCCCATGAGGAAGCAGAGATACAGCGCAAGGCCTTGAGACGCGGGAAGAACTTGGCCTTCAGCAAAGATACATGTTTAGAAAAGGAAAGAGTGCGGTCGAAGGTGATCCCAAGAAAAGTTGGAGTGGGATTGAAACGGAAGCGGGAGCCGAGTAAGAGGAGGTTGGGCTAGAAGTTGGCTTGGTGAGGATCAACTGAGAAGAAAGAGGCCTTACATTTGCTCGGATTGAGAGGAAGACACCAGCACTCGGACCAGCGCTTCAATCGAAACCGAGCTCCTTGTGTGGCCTCCACCGCAGTGGGGACCGAGGGGGAGGAGGACTAAAACTGACACTTCTCCAAATATTTCGGTTATACTAAATAAAATTCATACTGTTAAGTAACGCTTCATCAGGGAGTTTACGGTTACACACACAAATTCTAAACTCAAACGTAAAAAATAAACATAAATAGGCTTAACTAGTAACCAATGTTTTGTACCTGTAGTGTAGATGTAAATCGAATCAAAGCAAATTGCTCCATCACTTTACAATTTTTTTATTTTTTACTGGAAATATTGAAAAGTCACCTAGCCTACAGGTGGGTGGGTGGGCCCATTGCGCCGTACAAACATCACTAAATATATTCCCAATAATTGTTATATTTTTTAATAACATCATAGGTTAGATAGGATGATATATATTATTTTATGCTACGCAATAACCAATAATATTGGATGCGTGTTTTATAATATTCCGTACTGTGTATGAAATTAGATAAAAATTAGCTTATTTCACCTTTTCTGGCGGAATTGTAAGATACCGAGGAATCCCAGCTGAGGAACGCTGGTCTAGATAAGAGTACCATTAATTACAAAGTTGATGCGTAAATCATTTCAGGTCCACAAGGAGTTCAATTCATACCATGTGATGTTATGCAACGTATCCAAAATGCTGCAGGTCATATTGGCCAGAGAAGCCCCACGAAACAAGGCAAAATCACAAGTTTTTTGCGATTTGGCGATTGCCAATATGTGAAGAGAGCAAAAGAACGCAAACCAACTGTGAATCGCATGATTTGTACTCTGTGTGTAAGTGCATCGCGGTCAAAAATAAACGTCGCAAACTGCATTTGCAGCAAGTAAAAGCACCGTGTATACGAATCGTTTTGGGGTTTTTACCGGTTGGTATCATTCGTCAGTTGGCCTAATTATTCACTTTTTTCTCAATCCCCTTGACTTGGACCAATTAGGCAAGTTTTGTATTTTCATCCTAAATAGTGTCTCTGGAGAAAAATGAAGTTCCAGTAACATCAAGATATTAGGAATTTACCTTCACGAGCAATTACCTTGCTGTCGCTAAAGAACTGCAAAGATTGCTGTCGTTAGAGGACGGTATGGAGTAAAACTTGAAAGCGACTTCAGGAAAGAGTGATCGCGGTTTGGTCTATGATAACGGAGGTGGCCGAATTCACACCATGTTTCACGATATTTTATAGATAGCATTGGGCCACTTCGCTCTGTCAATGGAATATTTCTTCTTTAACACTAGAACGGCGAAGGTGTCGAAATCGACACGACCCCTACTTTTCAGTTGTAACCGCTCCCTTTGTTTTTGAAGGTACGCTCTAAAATTACCTGAGAATTATCAAAAGTGACCATAAATGATAAATTGATTAAATTTTTCAAATAAGATTTTCTCTCTAAAATATAAATTGAGAATATACCTCTAACGGCGAAGGTGTCGAATTCGACACAACATGCAGTTTATCATGCCGACATGTTTTCTGACTCGTAAGCACTCTCCCGCTGTATTTCATTTTCTACTGTTAGCGTCATAATGATTGTTTTCTCGTTCCGACTCGTAATAATCAATAGAGCAGTTGTAGTTTTGTAAGCAGCAGTGTTTTTGCGATACAGCAGGTTAGTAACTATGTCTTTTGACAAATTTCAGTGTTTCTACACAGTTGAACAAGCGAATGACTTGCTTGAGTATTCAGGTATTTCTGATGACGATGTTGATGTCCCTGAAGCATTTTTACAAAGCCAAGCTAGTGATAACGTTAGCGATAGAAAAGCTCTCCCTCCACAGCCTAACTGCTCTGATGACGAAGACAACTGCAGTTCCTCTTCTGAAGATGAGAAGGAAGATTTGACAGTGAATCCAAGTGGTCAACAACAAGCTAAAAATGGTGTAACTTTGAATCCTTTACTTAGAGCCAGACCGGGACAAGCAAATGCTCCTAACATTTTTCGTATAAGAACAGGAGTTCATCCAGCAACACGAAATAGGGCTGCTGCTGGTGCTTACGATTGCTGGAAATTGTTCGTGGATAATAACATGTTGAAATCTATTCAAGTGCACACTTGTAGAAAAGCAACCAAAATTAATCCTGATTTTACTCTGTCACTGGACAAGTTAGAAGCATTTATTGGATTGCAATACGCTCGGGGAATATACGGTAAACATTCTATTGACTTTCTGTGGAACAAAACATACGGCCCTAGATTGTTTGGCGATACTATGCCTAGAGATTGTTTTCGAGAGGTGAAACGTTATATCAGATTTGAGAACAAAGATTGTCGAAGCCAGAGGCTAGCTGATGACAAGTTTGTTCATGTTCGAGAACCACTGGAAAAGTTTGTAGCTAATTGCATGTTCAACTATACCCCACAATGGAGTCTTACAATAGATGAGCAATTATTTCCAATGAAAAATAGATGTCCTTTCATTGTCTTTATGCCCAATAAGCCGGACAAATTTGGTATGAAATTTGGGGTGATGACGGAAGTAGAATCCAAGTATGTATACAATCTTTTACCTTATCTAGGTGCTTTTGAAAAAGAACAGCGCAACGGTAAGCCCTTAGCTGAAGATGTTGTAATGAGACTTACTGAGAGCATTCATAACAAAGCTGGTTACAACGTAACACCGGCGCGATGGTGCAGTGGTTAAAGCGTCCGCTTCGCAGTCGGTAGACCTGGGGTTCATTTCCCTTGTCCAGTCATACCAAAAGACTTTAAAAAATGGTATTCACAGCTTCCCTGCTTGGCGCTCAGCACATAAGGGATAGTGTGAAGAACAAGCCGGCAAGCTTGCTTGTTGTGTCCTTGGGCAAGGCACTTAACGGGACGCCTCCGTCTTTATGTGGCAGACAGGTGGTGGGGCCAAGCAGTCTACCCGTCGTGGTGGCCCAGTCTGAAGAAAGACATGCAAACAGAGCATGAGCTCATACGCGTAAATAAATAAATAACAACGTAACTACTGACAATTTTTTTACTAGTGTTCATGTGGCAAGCTTATTACAACAAAAAAAGATTACAATCGTTGGGACGGTACGAAACAACAACAAGGGCATGACAAAATGTGGAAATGACATGTATGGCAGGAAATTTTACTACAATGAACAGAATGGGTGCTTATTTGTCTACTACCAATGCAAGAAGAAAAAAAATGTGAATTGGTATGCACCTAGTACAGACAATACTGAAAAAAAGAAGCCCCTTGTAATTCACTTTTACAATAAAAACAAAGTCGGGGTTGATGTTTTCGATCAAATGGCCAGACAATATACGACGCATTCTGCAAGCAGGAGATGGCTATTAGCTGTATGGACCAACGTACTAGACATCGCTGCCTTGAACGCCTGGATCATTTTCCGGAAAACAATGGAAGTAAAGTTAGTCGCCGTGATTTCATTTTGGATCTCATAGAAGGCCTAAAACAAAATTATGTGGCACAGCGAAAAAACACATCTTTTCGAGTTGATATTCCATTGGAGAGCCGTTTAGGCAAACGCCAAAAATGCTTTTCAAAAAATTGCAATAATGCAACGGTTACAACTTGCCGGCTTTGTCTACAACCCACATGCGGAAAATGTGGAAGTGCATCGTACAAGGTTACCGAATGCCATGCTTGTTCATCAAAATAAGTGGCGTAAACAAAACAAAAACAATTTTTCCTTTACGGCTCTATGCTATTTTGGATAAGTCGATTTCCGTTGCAGTTGCTAATGCTAATTGTAATTAGTAATTATACTAACTTCTTTGAAATTTTTGTTGTTTATGTTGTCATATCGTGCTCTCCTAGCTTTTTTTCTTAATATGTATCAAAATACAAGCATATGCTTTACATATCAGGCTTATAAAGCAACTGGTGTCGATTTCGACACCACCGCCATTCTAGGTGCAGTTTTTTTCTCGCCGTTCTAGTGTTAATCAAAACGTTTTCATTTGTTCTTTCACCTGCCTTTTCCAGGTCATCTTCGGTCATCGCACCCTCTTCTTCCAACCACTTCAAAATCTAACGTCCTCAGCATGTCACTATCTCTTTTCAAAACACACCCATAAACTCTGTTTGCTTTCGTTAGTCTGTCTACAGTTTCTGCCAAACCCGTATATATGTAAGTGCCAAAGTGAATAGGAAGGCCAGTGGCGTGCGTACGTAGGGTTTTGGGGGTCAAACCCCCATAAATATTGTAAGTATACAAATTTTTACTCAAAAAAAATTTTCATCGAGCCATTTTCCTAAAGCTTCTGTTAAAAAGCAAGAAAATGCTTAATTTTGGTGTAATTTTGTAAAATGTTTTCTGGGGGTATGCCACGGGAGCCCCCAAAATAATCGTGTCTTCGACATTCTTAATGAGAGAAACCAAACCTTTTGCATGAAAAATTTCTTCGTACGCCACTGAAGTAGGCACATTTTTAGCCTTAAGTGACATAACTAGTTTACAATGGATCGTCTTTTCCTTATGCGCAATAACTTCTTTCTGCTATGCAACTACTTGGCTGCCTATGGTAGATGTTGATTTGTTAACAGAAAATGCTGTGAATGAACTGATCTTGTATGCAAAAGCCTCAGGCTTTGTGCCCGGAAGTGTTACTTTTGCAAAAAAGTATTAGTAGCTTGAAAGCTCTGAAGTGAAATTGAATGAAACTACTGTATTAGTATAGATTTTTTCCAATTTCAACTTTGAGTTCTTGGGCCATTCCTGTGACAAAAGTAAATCAGAGTAGACCTTTTTTAGCACAAACAAAACGACGGGGTCAAAGGTAGGTTTACCATATTTCTGTGATTAAAAAACGGGACGCTTGAGAACAAAACTACTATGGGTGACGAGGCAAAGTCCTGGGGGTACACTTAGCGGCCCAAATCTTCATCGAGCTAGGCTTCCTTGTCATCATGCCTTCACTTGCCGGGGCAAACTTTAAATACCGTAGTTCTAGCTATGCTGGCTGACTGAATGAAAAACCGGCACTTTCGGTCGATTGACCGGGACAAGACCTGAAAAAGCGGGACTGTCCCGGCTAAAACGGGACGTATGGTAAGCCTAGTCAAAGGTTCAGTACAAAACTTGCTATAAAGTGGTGCTTCTAACCGGCGTCGTCCGCATGCCCTTATAGTTGTTGTGATTACCCCTCCTCTTCATCGGAATGGAGGTACGGCATGAACGGCAATTAGGGTTTCATGCCGTCAACCTAATTGAAATTAGGCTAGAGCAAAGATAGCAGCCCATTTCGAACCAATCATGAGTGACTGGTAGCCCCACCACCAACAAGGCGGACTGTCACTGGTGGGCAGGGATGTGGAAGCGGAAGCGCGAAAAATCTACCGCTTCCACATAGTAGGGAAGAAAAGAAATTGGTTCTGCTATTTTTCGGAGAAGAGCGAATGTGGAGAGCATAAACATTTAGAAATGAGAGCGAGGAGGAGTCGTTTAGAGAGATGTTGACCTCTACATAATCAGAGTAGGGGCCAAGCGAAGAAAGAGAGGAGGTAGAAAGCTCAGAGAAGAATGAGCACTGCTTGACGAAAATATGACGCCGCCGCTAGCGTCTGCGACATCAGTAGAAAAAATACCAGATCGGGAGTGGGTGCCATGGGATTGCAGAGTAGAGAATCCAGGGATCCGGAAAGAGGAAGATAAATTGAGGTTAGATTCCTGGATATAAATGAGGTCAACGGGATGAAACGAAATAAAGTGTATTAGTTTAGTTCTCCTGGCTCGGAGACCCCCAGCATTCCATTGAAGAACCCTAAGAGAGTTAGGGAGGGAAAGAGGAAGCAGGAGGTAAAGAGAAACAGCCAGGAGCATGAGGCGGTAGTGAGGGTGCAAAGGGAGAAAATACAAAGTGGGCGGAAAAAGGATAAGAAGTTTGAAAGTGAGGGTGGGGTGCGAGTGCTGCACTAGCAGATGGGAGCCAGATTGAGCAGTGAAGGTATACCAGCTGGAGGAGTCCGACGAGGAAGTCACAGTGCTGGTGAATGTAGAATCTCCAAAAAAAGCAGGGAGGGCAGCTCCAGAAATGAAAGCTGCCAAGAGTTCTAAATCTAGAAAAAGAGAGTAGTGAGCACTTTAAATGAACTCAATTAGAGCATGTGCAGCATTGCACTGACCTACCCCGCCAGGTCACATTTCCAGCGCACACTAAACAGGGAAAGACAGGACAAGGGTTAGGATGAACGTTGCCACTCATCAGAAGAAGTAGAAGAATGAGAAGACGGGAAAGAGAAAGGCAGGAGAAGACGGGCCAATTTTAAAGAGGCTGCGTGCTACCCTTCTGCGGTCGTTCAGGGGGCTGCACGGCGAAAAAATGATTTGTGTGAGGGGAGTGCCCGGGGTAACTGGGACCCTCGGGAAGGCCAACAGCCATTTTGACCCAACCCGAACGGGTCGGGGACCGCAACACCACGTTGAGGCGGCTGTTGATTGGTGCAGTTCAATTTTGCTCGCTTTACATGTACATACTATATATACGACAGAAATTTCGCACTTCACTATCCAAAAAGATTGGAGTCAACACCTGTTTTGAGGACGGACAGAAGGTAATGATGATTAGAGTTAACTAATTGATAAAATTTTGCCCATTTGAGCAGATTTGATTTGTACTTCCTTAACTATATTTTTATCATCAAACCAGCATCTGCTTTTTCATTCTCTATTTATTTGCATTGCAAACAAAGTAGCAAAAACATGCTTAAAAAAGAAATAGCATATTGTGACGCCGATAAATCTGATATTGTTGCACAACTTGCACCACAAACAGCCTTTTATCATCTCCGGTTAAGAGCTTTGAACCTTATTTCCAGGTGCAGTACATTTTAGGAAAATCAAGAAAACAAATTTTACTAGTTATCTTGCCTCTAAAGTGGTACCGCTTTTGCAATATGATTAGTCAGGAGCTGCTTTTCTTTGGCAAGAAATAAGGTTTTAAAAAATTTTCTTTCTTGATGAAGTCATCGCTACCTTATGACACCCCACGACAATGATCAATCGTGCCGAGTAGCCTACTAAAACGCGGACGTATGTAGAGACAGAATTCCACAGCATATCTTGCGAATACTACTCACAAACTTTGCTTGCTGTGCAATCACAAGCAGTCTTGCTAGCTTGCATTGCAATGTGTCTTTCGACCTAATGGCAACCTGACCTTTGACTCAACTCGCAGCGCATTTATGAAAAGGTCTTGCTTCTGGCAGTTTTGGTAAGAAAACAAAACAAAACGTATAAAGTGACAAAAGCTTTTTCAACCGTTTGTGGTACTTCTTTACTTTTCTAGTCTGCCTAGTAGCCTCTTAGTGCCGTATAAATATCCAGTTTCACGAAGGGAAGACTGCTTGAGCGATATTTATTAAAAAAATTATTTTATAACAATACGAACACCTGCGGGTGATGCAGCATAACGTGCCAAGGGTATAACTTGCTTGAAACGTACACCGCATCACACGATTGAATAAAACAAAATAAATAACCGTATAAACATCAATAAAATTCTCTATAGTAAAAGCACCAAAATACACTGTAAAAAGGCATGTTTTAATAAGTAAACAAATAAACTATGTATGCTGATATCAAAAAACGATAAAATATTGTTTTACATCGAAATTTTATGAGTAAAATATACCGTTGGCATAGTGTACCTGCAACAAAGCTTAGAAATAGAACAAATCAAGTGTTTTGCTTGTGAAATCGCCTTCATAGTTCAACAGAAGTAGTAGTTTTATGTTTGAAATGGATTAATGCATGTTATTTTCATCACGCGGTTCATTCTTTGCAACCTCGTCAGTGCCGAACTAGAGCATGTTATTTTCCTTCAAAAAACTTCAAATCCAGTGTGACTGCACAAAGCGAAGTTTGTTTGGCCATCGCTTTATTGCCTTTGCGATTGCATGGAGTGAATCTCTGCGGTTGCCACATGGGAACTATTAAACGCTTTCACTGCTCCTCTGCTTGGAGCAAGTTATGGTCAGCGTAGGAGCTACAAAGTCTCTCAAGCGCCACCCAGTGCTCATTGCTTGGCGCCATATCGGGCATGTCATATCGCAAAATCGTCTACCCCGCCGCATTTTGCATTGTGAGCTGAGAGATGGGCAAAGATCCCAGATCTGTCTCCTCTTTTATCTTGAGCAAGTTCGGCAGCATCTTTTTCGAAAGTAGGCTCGTCTACAAAACTTGTATTTTTTCACCAAGCGGCAGTAAGAGAATTTCGGATCGTCGACACATTGATCCGCATTGCTCGACTTGTTGGGGCTTCTGCCATTAGAGCGGTTGCAAGGTCCTTCACAAGACAAAGTGGTGGGGGGTTTGCTAGACTGGGAACATTCGTTCGATAGTCGACTGCTCTTGTGATACACGCACACCACACGACGCCGGCGAAATCCACGACCGCACTCGGCAGAACACTACAACAGCAATAAATTAATAAGAGACAACGAAAGCTATTTACGCGTTGAAGCGACGTAGCATCAAAGTAATGTTGTGTCGAAATTTACTTGTTTGTGTTGCTGTTGCGTATTTGGTTACGATTAATGTACCGCAAACGCTTTTAAACGCAATTGCTTTCTCAAAAACTGATAACAAAATGCTTTTGAGCATTAGAAATATCTCATTTAGCGACGTTGATTTTATTTGATCGATTTATGGCTGATAATGAGAGCCGTTTCATGGTCGGATTTGATGTCATTGTCAAAGCTATAAAAAGCCATGAGTAAATGTCACGTATTCACACAAGTACTAAACGATCTACGCAATTCTACAATAAAGTAAATATAAGCTCACGCAAGGTTCAATTCATATTGTTCAAGCCTTAAGGTTAATCAGCAAATGATAGCTTTGTTAGTCGTTGTTAATCTGTGAAACGCAGGGATTTTAACAGTTTTCCCTAACATCATAGCCACAGTGTTTGCATTACCTACTATATATCATAATAATGAGTTTGATATTTTTACAACTGAATTGTACCATTGACGTCATAATGACTTGATTTATAAGGACTGAAAAGACAATTTAGATAGGTCTTTATCTCATATCGAAGCAATGACGTTTGCGCCTGTATTTCCTCTAAGTGCAAGCCGTACTGTAATTATTGTTAGAACATACAATTACTACCAAGATAAACCTTAAGAAACGTTAGAAATCACGTAATGCTGTGCTAGCTTTTAATATTCTCGTTTTCGCCAGTCACTTTCTACAAAGGCGTCACTGCCTGCCTTTACGTAGCTAGAAAAAAGACAACATCTTCTCTTCCTCTTTTTTTTAGACCAAACTTTACATTAGATTGACATTAACTAACGTAGATTGTTTTCATTTAAAATTTTATGCAGAAAAATTACTACTTACAGTGCTCCATCTTTTGACTTTCCAAACTGATCGAGGACAAGGTCTGTTACCACAGCGCACTCTAGTGCTAGGTTTCATCATTAGGTCGCACATGCTCTCATTGTCGTAGGTCACTCTTTTGTCACTGGACATGCAAGACACTTTTCTTGTTTTATACCCGAGTCCTCCACACGTGCGTGAGCACTGAAACAAAACAAGAGACATCAACAAGGTTTGTCAGTGCTGATGTCGATGAATACACCTAGGTTCAAGAACATTATGGTAGTCCAGCACGAACCAGAAAAACAAATGTCTCACCGAAGACCAATGGCCAGGTTTCCACACAGCAGGACAAGCTTTGGTGTTGCATCTTTCATTGGACCAAGGTTTCTCTGCAGTGCAATATCGCTTATTCACGATTTCTTCTTGTGTTGGCGACATCTTTCTTATGCACACAACGGTTCGGGTTCGATGTCCACTACCGCACGTCCTACTGCATGTAGACCAAGCTTCGGGACGCCATCTGTTGTGAACAAGTCACGCGTTTAAAATGAAAAGCATGTAAACACGGAGTGTTAAAAAATTATAAAAATAGTTTTCAAAAATTGTTTGTCTGTGTAGTATACCTACAATAAAAATCGTATCAGAAGCAAGAAAACTTTGCAGTTTTTGAGCCAATTCAATACTGCAGCTGGTAATTTATATGCAATTACATCCGCGGACGGTATTTCCGTAAATGAGAAAAGATCGCATTAGGTTACAAAGTCGTGCTTACTGGGCTGGGCAGGGCTCCATATTACAAGTTTGTTCTCTTTGAACTGGCGCTGTAGTGAGGTCGCAGTATCTTTGTTCAACAATAGTGTCATCATCAACACGTCGACATACAACCGGTCGCCGTTGCGTTCCGCCGGCGCACGATGCGGAACAGGGAGACCATTGATCGTGATCCCACAGGAAAGCGGACTCTGCGCTTCCGCTCAGTTCCTTTTCGATCGGAATGTTATACTCGTATTTGATTCCGTTATTTGGTTCTTGAAGCAGAACCTGAACAAAAAGATGGTGAGTTTTGCCAACAAAGCAAAACAACAAAACAAACAGATTCCTTTCCACTTTCTCACGACACATAACCGCAGGAGAATCGCTTTGTTGAACGCAAAAACTCACCATGATCACCAAGTTTTCTGTCGTAGGCCCAGCTGCTTGTAGAGTTTCCCGTTCGCCAATCGGCCTTTGATAGTTAAAGGTCGTACCAGCAATTTCAAACTTTCGTGGCCAATCGATGGTCCATCCACCGTTGATATAATTCATCCCATGTACGCTTCTCATTGCTAAATAATATTTAATTAAATTAAGGAAATTTTATGCGTATGATTTGATGCTTGATTGCTGATCTGTGAAGGGATTAAAAATATTAATTTTACGACGAGCCAAGGAAAGTGATTAAAAGATTTTCGTAAACAGACACAACTAAAATCCCATGCAAGCATAAAGCAAAAAACGTAAATCCAGGCCCACTACTCACCTATATAATTTTGTCTTGATATTTTAATTTCTTCAATGAAAATATTGACAGATCCTTTTGGTATTGTCACAACATCATGATATTCTGTAAAAAGAACCGATTTTTAATTAGATACTCGCGCTATTAGTTACTGCTACGACATGAAAAGTCCGTTGAGAAAATCCTCATTCGAAACATACGCAATACGCTTTAGATCAAAAGCCACCTTCAAAAAAAATATCTTTCTCGAAGTAAACTAAGTTAGTGTCGTTGAGTTTCATAAAAACCTCTGTCAGAAAACCTTTCAGTCTTGAAATCAGCCAAATTATTGCCGACGTGGTCCAGCAATTAGCACGGCTCATTGGCCCGCAAAAAGTTGCATTCGTTTTGAGTTAATTTTACAGAATCACTGTTTTGATTGCATCAGCATAATGCTCCGTTTATTCATATTTAAATCACTATTCTTGGATAAATAACCTTGAACTAACCGGCAAAAATAGATAATGTAATCGATCAAAAATTATTTTTATGACGTAGCTGCTGATAAGATGTAAGGCGGAAATGTGAGGATTTATCTACCACTTTTTATCGCATAAAACACTTAAAATACGAAAACGAATAAGGATTAAAGATTTTCAGAGAAAACAATTGAAAAAAGGGATGTGAAACATTGAAAAGTCATTAGGAAAAGAAAATCAAAGTGATCAGGTTGGTATAGTCTCTGCTCCTACAAACGAGATTAACTTTTACTGCGTAATGGATTATTTATTCGCTAGATATCTATCGCATTTAGCCGGGTTACGTTTTTATGAATGAATTTTTTTTGTTAAAAAAACATTTTTCTAATATCTTCTTATCAGCTTCAAATCTACCGTTCACACAAAAGCGTTTTCATTATCGCTTTACTAAGAGACCAAACACAAGGCATTAGGTTACACCGCTTCACGTGAAGAATCAAACACATTGTTCTTCTATTTTAAACAAACAAAGCTTTAACAGATAGGTCTTTGTCGTTTTATGTCGTCATGCTTTCAAAAATATCTTGCGGCTCGGTTGACTTGCAAAACACGTGTCTATTGCCACTTAAACACCGCTTTGAAGAAAAAACAAAGATTTACGCCTTATTGGACGTCTAATTCATAGCATGAACTATGCGTTTTCTTCATATCCTATAGCAAAACATTGGCAAGAAATAGATACTGCATAGCAAAATCCACCGAATTACAAAAAAACTCGGATCTTTTGTAGAAAGCCCCCCGCCACTAATGCAAAAATGTGAGTTTTGAGAAAAAAAACCCCGCCACGTTTTAAGTACTGCAGATTTTAGGGTTAGGGTTAGAACAAAATATTAGCTGACATCGCTGATTTCAGTGCTGAATTCCATCAATGAAAAAAAAATTCTAACTGGATAAGAGCAGTGGCGGGGGTGTTTTTGGGGGGGCTTTCCAAAAACTCTACTTTTACATTTATTTTGATGGTTATTAAGCTGCTTATGAAAACGCACCTAAGGAAGACAGGTTTTATATTTTTTTAATTTCATGCATATAACTTCGCAAGATTGGTCACCGTCTAGGTCAGCTGCAAATTTCTACGCAAGAGCGTTCTCACCTCCATGCATTACGGCAGCATCAAATATTCCGCTTTCTGTCTGACACGTGCTCCCATCTCCTCCGCAGACTCTGCACTTATCTTCAACCGCTTCAGAGTGCAGAGCACCGTCGCAACCGACGTGCTGTCATAATATATTCGTTAAAAATAAAACAGCCAATCTTTCAGATATCACCGTTGTGGTAACCGCTTCGCACTATATTTCTGGTAGCGTTAAAATAACAAATAATAGAGTAGCGAAGTTGAAATCGACTGCAATGCATTTTAATGCTCTTTGAATTCAACTAACGGACAACACTAAAATACAGAAATTTGCGGAATTGCGGAAATACGAAAATTCTTTCTGAAATACGGAAAAAACACCAATTGAATTTCGGAAATCGCAGAAATACGGAAATGCTTAGTTTAGCTCAGCTCAAGTATTTAATTTTACCCAATTGGGTTGTTCTACTTTTAGTTTTTATCGACTTCCCTAAATATCCTTATTTCTGCGATTCCCTTACTTCCTTAGTTAGTATCGGTACTTTTTTGTATTTCTGTAAGTTAGTAATTCGTTTTTTAAAATACATTTTCGTGTTTCAGTATTTTCATGTATGGGTTTCCGTGATTAAGTAATTCCATAGTATGAAGTTTCGTATTTTAGTGTTGCCCCAATTCGCTGCGCACTAGTTATAGATATGACGTAATTCGCGCATATCAGGTTTGAACAAGTTCAACCGAGCGGAACGCTTCAAATAACGTAACTTACGTGGCATTCGCCGTTAATACAAACATCCAGAGAATCGGCAGAACAGCGCGTTCCGTCCACGACTGCTGCGGCTCGTTCTGTGTAGAAGTTATAACCTTGAGCAAGGCAGTTGAGTGCGCACGGCTTGGTGCTACGACCTGCAAACAAATATCAATAAGTGGTAAGTTGTAAAACAAACAAACGCTCAGATCAAGACCACAAGGCGAACAATGGCACTTTTATAAAGCTTGATTATTCTCTATTACGCTATCACCCTGCAGCGTATACTGCGCAACAGCTGCAGATTCGTGAATGTTTAAAAAGCAAGCATGCAAGATATCTAAAACCGAGTCAATAAAGACATTGTCTTTCTGGCCGAACTAACGTTGTTGTGCATTTATATTTTGAGTCAATAGTTTTTTTATACCTCCAACAAACGGTAACCAGTTGTAATATTTTCCACGAAATGGTTCGGTATCAAACTGCGCGCATTGTTCGTGACGAAAATCGGTTTTTGTCAAGCATGGCTGAAAAAGCAAAATGGGTTAGTAATTTCCAGAAGAGTTTTGGTAAGTTGGAGCATCATCAAATAAAATATCACTATTTGATAACAAACAGTTTAGAATAAAATAAACTGAATTTTTTCCTTACCTCACTGTTGCATATGCGGTAACGCTTCCTTTCTCCCACGCAATATCTCCCTCCATGTTCAGGAATCGGATTATCACAAACTCTTGTTGAGGAGCTGACACCTCCCCCACAAGTTCGGGAGCATTCATCCCATGCGATCCACTCTCCCCACTGACCGTCAACTGCGTTCGGCCTGTCTCCGAAAAGGACACAGCTGCCTCGGTAGCACCACTGCAAAAGGAATGGTTTCGAAATACTGGCCTCTTCAAAGATTCTAACGTCGACACATGACTGAAAGCACTTACCCCTTTCATAATCGAATCGCTGCTGCAACTAGTTCCTTCGGCGGCGGGTACGCTGTTGGTGACGCAACGACCGTTTGGAGTAAGGCACCACAATTCTCGACAAATATTCTGCAAAAGCAACAGCTTGTTAACTTACTATAGCATTGACGATTTTTCGCGGCAATATTTGCAGCTATTGAACAACGACGTTTTGCACTGATTTTTCTCAAATCCACTGCAGCAAAAAAAAAGAGAAGACGAGCAATTAAAAGTTCAGTTGAAGCCAGGTTTATGTTGCCGGAAGTTTATGAAAGTACCACCATCGTTGACAGGTAATATCAGTGGCATGCATCGATGTCTTATCGCTGAGAATGTTGTGACTTAGGATCACCGCATCAAAGCAGCCATTGTTCTTTCGCAAGCTCTTTGAAACGAACAGTTGTAATATCACCAACTGCAACTTTTATGCTAACATCTTCATAAATGTTTGAACGCAGCTTGATAGAGGATTTTATGATAAACTTTCTAATACTTTGTCAGGCTGCTATAAAACCAACATTCATACTCGGAAAGAAAAACTTTCTTGTTGCCATTTCACTAAGTGATAATTTTCGATTTTCGCTTGTCCTATTCACAAAATGGAATTTACGACCATCTGTAACAGTGTTTGGGCAACAGTAAGGTGGTAGAAAAGTAAACCTAAAAATTTGAAGATACCTTTGCATCAACGATGGGTACTGTTGAGTGGCAACGATTTAAGACAAATTAAACATGGGCCAGAGTATTTCGAAATGCCCAAGCTATTTACTCATAAAATGGACCAGACCACACACACATCCAGTGAAATTAATGCATAAGCTCATTATTTTTTGTGCCAAAGTGAAAAGTTGCGTTGTGTACTTGTATACAAACAAGGCATCCGGTATTCTTTCAAACAAAACATAACAAAAAAACGTATACAGCATTTGGTTAAATAGACAATAAACTAAGATTACGAAAAGAAACCAAGGACAAGGTTATTAGAAAATAATAACATATCTTTTTTCGTTCCTGGCCGTGAATAAGCCGGTTAATAAATTATTCACCAATAAAACTTTCGCTACATCGGCTGCAGTAACAAAAAGTCGGTTCGCAAGGTGCTTAATCATAGAAATAACGGAGGCCTAAGTAGGCCTTCAGTAGTTGACACGTACCCCAATATTGCATTGCCTTGATTGAGCCCCATATTGAAAGCGGCACTGTTCTTCAGCATCGTACATTTGACCTGGCATTTCTTCTGGAAAGGTGAAGTCAGGAAGAGGAGGTTTGTTCAACAAGCACTCTCCAGAACCCGAACTGAATGACAAAGATCAAAATAAAAACCTGCAACTGAATTTTAATCTTTGCAACATAACGAATTTAACGCACTCGAAAAATCTTGTTATATACGTCTTTGAGCATCTGGACCAAGTGAAAGGACTTGTGTTTTTTGTGAGCTGTGGCGCCATGATTTGCGAAGGTGCTCCGCTATCTGGTCCACAAGAATTTCCGTTTCCGTCATGTTGCATTCCAAAGCTGAAACAATCAAGTTCTGGTTACGTTCATATGTATTTCACACTCAAGTTCACAAATGCGTTTTTATTGATTTGTTGCACAATGGCGACTATTTAACGAATACAAAGCCTTTGCGCTTTTGTTGGCAAACAGCAATATTCAATTGTATGCAGTTCAAAAGAAATACAATGTATCGCCAAATAATGTGATGTTTTGTGTTAAGATAAAACAAAAAACTCAGCGGTATTTTAGTCGCAGGGGGCGCTAAATGACATACAATTCGTAAGAAATATTATTGCGAGTCCGGAAGAAAAAGCAAACAGAGACTTACAGTAGTATTGTCAAAATCCTGGTGGGTGGTCAGATATTGAGGTGATGATAGTGAAATACATGTTTACATGAACACCACCACATTACAATATCCTGTGTTTACACAAATCCATTTAAGCAGATAAAGAAAGAAAAGTAAAGGTGATACAGACGATAAACGAAAGCAAGATATTTGTCACCACAGCGAACTGTCAAAATATGGTCTATGCAGAAAAGTTAGCTTAAACCGCACAACCAAACGGAACACGCAAAATCATTACTCTGGCACCAGTTATACCTACACCACGGCACTAACATTACACTGCATAGTTGATTATTAGGTCACAATTTCTTAATTAAAACTCGGGTAACAATCTTAAATAATTTACCCGCTTACAGTAAAGTTTAGTGTTTCAAAATTACACTATAAACAAAAAGAATATGTTAACATCACATGAGAAAGATTATTCGGCATTAATGCAAAAGTTTTAAAATAAACACTAAACCATAATGAAAGCACTTTTCAGGCTAGTTAATAAAACTTGAAACGCTACATTAACTGATATGAAAATAAATCATTGCTACAAGCAATGACGCATTTGTTTATAATACAGAAATGGAAAAGCAATTGGTAGTTCAGAGTGGACAGGTACCAACAAACATTTCCAAATACGATTTGATGCAGTAAAGAAATTGAATTCGGAACGATAATGGCTTCAACGTTTTATACAGCATTTACTGTTGGCTTGATTTTAATACAACCTCGGCAAATTAAATTCAGAAGAGATTTGTAAAGTTTTAATGCGTTTTTTGTTTTGTAGCGGTTGGTAGGTCAAAGAATAACCCTCTATTACTTACTTGTGCCCTATTTCGTGTGCTATCGTAAACGCAGATGATAGTCCAGTGTCTTCGTTGATATTACAACTTCTTTCGGTTTCACACATGCCAGCCACTGGTGCCAAGCCTAAACGTGCGTAATTTTAAACTTTTCATCGGGACAATGTGAAAAAACTGAAATAAAGCTTTGCACTGCTTTACAGCTGACAATTTTTGAAAAGAGTGTATCGGCATATATTGTAGCCCATAATATCGCAAGCCTGCCCTGGTTCATTTTGGTTGAAGTTTATATTTGTTCGTGTCCCATACACTTTTCGACAAAGCCCAAAAAGTTGCAAGTGTTAAAATATGAAGGCGGTTGACACGTTTCAGTTGATCGAAAACCTAAGTCTCGAAATATAATAATAGGCTAAACAGCAAGGCAGGTGTAAAACAATTGACAATTTATTGACAAGTAACCTTTACAAAACCAATTGCTTATACACAGTTAAAGAGCTTAAACGAGTCTTAGCATATTGCTGCTTAATTTGTGCTTGGAAATATTTATCAAATATGTTCATTATGGTACAGAAAAGATCAATGATTTCAGTTTTCATGCATAACCAATAATTGTACAGATATCCTGTTGGAGGAAGCTGCATACTCTTTATGCACTTATCAAAAAGCAATAAAGACTTAACACAAATTTACTCACCCAAGGTACCGCATGGCTCATCTTTGAACGTACAAATGTCAAATCTGAAAAATATTACTATCATATTAAAAATATATTGTTTTCATGATTATTTCGACAGTAAGCTGCAAAAAGGCATGGAACCAAAAAATCTTGCAATGAGATCGGAGAAGATTATTTATCGGCCAAATCAAATGAGCCTAATAAAGTTTTCGCAGAAATACAATGTAATAAATTTGTTCATAAACGTTTAACAGTGCCATATTCTGTGCCAATAACGAACTTTAAAGCTGCGAAAACCAAATATCTATTCAAACATCTTTTCATTTATAAACCAAACGCTTTCTACTTCAAAGGAGTTTTTTTCTTTTGATCTTGAACTACAACTCATTCAATCGCATCTTTCTAAAACAGTAATTGTCCGAAATTGAATATTATCCTGAAAGTTACTGCTTCGTAATTGTAATGAACGACTTTGGCGAACCGGCATTGGCCGACACTGCGAGTAAACCACAAGAAAGCCGATGTTTCTGCTAAGATGGCTACAAGACAATATAATGAGATTTTTAACCTAGCTAACTTCCTATTTTACACAATAGAACAAAAGATTATAAGGCTTTAATATTATTCCGCCCCAAACTTAAACATGCCACCTTGACCCTGTAATCGAAAAAACGAACAAGTTGGCAATTTTATTGTTTGTTTTTGTGCAAAGGTTGCAATTGTAAGTGATGATAAGAGAAATTGCCGTTCATTTATTTTATAAGAAAGAAAATAGATTTTACAGTACTAAAGAGCACAGGATAAAGGAAGACAGTAGATCTTTACAATATCATCCTTGTTTCAAAAATTCTCAACAGAGTGAATTACAAGGTACTAAACTTAAAGATTACGTCATATGACGTTGCAAACCGACATGGCGCAGATGAGACATAGCAAAAGATCAACCGAAGTCATGTGGCGTGACGGATATGCAACTCTGCTGCAGAAGCGCACAATAATAAACAATAGTCTTGATTGTCGGCAAAACGATCTCGCTAAAAGATCGCTTTTTTCTTGGGAAAAGCAGCACCGCAACAAAGTCGATTTTACAGAAAAAATGTTTTCTACTTTTCCTGTTCATGCATATCCTGGAGAAAGTCACGTCCCAATGACTCCAGTCAAATTTAACAAAAGCTTCATATACAACAATGTTCAATATACAATCAATTTCAACATTCAAGTTTTGCAATCATATCACGATAAACTCAAAAATATTTTACAGTGCCACAGATTAACAAACTAACCCTTTTCCTTGGCAATTGGCACCTGACGGAGTACTAGTCGCATCGAATAAAAGAAAAAGCTTATCTGTAATCTGTTTACCAAGCAGCCTAACTTCTTTAAAGTAGCTTTAAGCGTTTAAGTGTCAAAGTTTTAAGTGTTTGATCTATCTCTGCTGTTTAAAATTATATTTATTTGCTGTTGAAATGCCAAACAAAAGTGTGATATTGTGGCTTTATGAACCCTTACCCTGTTAAAAGAACTGCATTATCGTGATGAGCTAGTCCACTGTCGGTAGAATCGCTAGAGTCATTTATGTTGATTGCTCTTTGCCACCTGCAAAAGCTTTCCAAGGATTGATCAGCGTGGTGTGATATTTGCAAGTTCGGCTGCAAAAAAAAAAACAGAAAAATCGGCTCAAAGTTGTAGATTTAATCGGCTTTCCAGCGCTGAAAGACGGCCATAAAAGTGCCAGCTGAAGCTCAATTATCTTTGCAATGGTAGCGTGAGAAATCAAGAATATTCTAACGATTTACGCATTTCGCTGGAGAGCCAAACTTGAAGCTAAAAACAGGTGGTTTACCACTTGTAATTTTAACAAAGAGAATGGTAGATGGGGAGCACGAGGTTTTTCTTGCAACGTGACACTTTACAGCCACTCAATTTGGCGTTTGGTAGCATTCAAACGATAACAGGGCGTATTACATTTAACAAAAACAAGTTAGTTTACACGCAGTTAGGCAAGTGCACTTAAAAGATTAAGATTTTATTTCAAAATTTGTTTCAAACCATTTTTTTTCTTTAACAACTGCAGTATAGCAAAAGCAAACTTTTGGGTTTCCTATTAAAATTAATTATTAGCCCATTTCTTAGACACAATTTGTTTAGATTTCACCCTAATGCAAAGACACAGACCAATTGTTTTTCGGGTTAAATGCTGCATCTGCGTTTTATATCTTAATTATTAGCAGAAAACTTAGACCTGGTCTCAAATTCTTTAAGCAAAACAAAAATAGGAATCCCTAATGTTTACTTTGAAAAGATTTTTCGCAAATTTTTTCAGATAAAGAAAACATATCAAATAAAATTGAAACGCCTTTGAACTTGATAGGATGAAAAATGAGAAGTCTATTTATATCATACATCAAAGATGTTCTTTGAGCCTGTAATAGATAAAGCAGCAGCAAGCTAAGTGCCTCTGTATTTTTCTAATTGGCTGAACATTGTTAGTCATAATAGAAAGGACTAATTTCACTATCACTAATATTGACAAGGTTTTATGAAATCATTCCTTATCATTCTAATGGCGAAATGCAGAAGAAAAATTTATGTAAGTGCTTTACTCCAGTCCAATCACAATTTCTCATTACCAAAAAGAACAGTGCACTTAGTAGATCATTGGTTTGAAACGTGATGGCCAAAGCGCAAAAGTTTCAATGCGCTCTGGTGCATCAGTTACTACACAAGCAATCTGCTTTATTGATGTAAAAAAGCTCTTCTCCAAACCCCGACCATTAGGCGCTGATTGCACTGATATCAAAGTGAAAGAGCAGAAAGTAAATAAACAGAACTTCTTAATTTGGCTCCTCTGCTTATACGTGTAAAAGCAACCACGGACTTAGCAGAAAATTTTTCCTTAGACCACGAACGTGATTAAGATATGTTGTGAAACAATTTGTCAATATTGCAATGAAAACGTGAGAAAAAGTTGCTGGAAGGGCGTCGACCTTATACAGCACATACGTCACAGTTTTGGTGATAAGTTAAGCCAAAATACTAAGCGGTTAGATAAATAACGATAAGACAATTATGCTTTGCTTTTAAGACAATTGAACCTTTAAACAATGGAAGACATGTTAATTCTAACCTGATCCTCCGTTAGCAAGATGATTCTGGTCACAATTACATTGACAAGGTTTCCAACACTGGCATCATGATACAAGTTAGAAACCTAATAAAAAAGCATATTTAAAACCGGTTACTCGATTTGGTGAATAGTGAACAGAAAAGTGAGAGTGCTCTTTGACAATCAGCATGTTGTTTCAACTTAATACTTGAGCTGGTCGGGTTTTGTTTAATTTGTTCTACATGCATTACTACTTGTACAGGTTCGACTTGATAATCATACCACGCAAATTCATTTGAAGAGGGTTTTTGTTCGGATTTTTTGTACTCACAATGTTCATGATAGTTAGGATGTATCTTTCCACTTCTTGTCTTCCATGAAATCCAACAAGAGTCTTGTCAGCAACTATTAATGTTTCAATGTTCCGTTCTAAGCTGGTCGATCGTCTACGGCGGCTGTGGATCTCTTCATCCTCTGTACTTCTTTTTCTGTCAATATCCTGGGCCGAATCATCTGCGCGTCCGGAAGAAGTTCTGTAGTTCTTAAGCCGGATGTGGTGATGGGACCTGTCATCATGACGGGTGTCTTCATTCTTAGTCGTTTCAGAATTTTTTACGTTGGAGTAAGTATTGCCATCAAATTTGTCTGAGAGAGAACGAGGGTCAACCATCCACCACGGAACGTCGCCACGAACTTTATCTGAAAATAAAGCGGGAAAATGTTACTGCAGCATTCGACGAGCAGACATTTCAAATTTTGTGTCAACACTATTCCTTACAGCGTTGTAATGCACAAAAATTTATCGGCTGAGAGCAAAAGGCTGTAAAACTCTAGTTGAGCCAAGGACCAAACAAGAAGGCACGCCAATTTACCTGAATATCCGCAGTGCCCCAAATCGTCTTTTGTCTTCCTTCTCGAGTTGAGATGCTGAAGAGCAGATCGCTTAACGATCAGATGAGGATGAGAATCGAAATTACTTTCATTGGATGTTGAAGAAGAACGATTGGTAGTGTTCCTTGCATTTGTGTAATTCCATAAGGGCTCGATGAAAAAAGTATCTTCATCTTTATGAATCACACCTTGCTGAAAAAACACGTTATATGGGACTGAGACATCAGTGCTACACTGCAGTTCTTACCAAGCCGTTGCACACGCTGAGAGCCACTTTCGAAAAGCTGTTATGGTTGTGAATAACACCAGTGTAATGGCAGTCCTCCACTAAATTGTGTCGCGCGACGATCTTGCCTTCCAAGGATCGTTCTTCCACGAAAAAGTTTTGTGAAACGAGTTTATAATTTCTCTTCAAGTGGAGTCTTGCACCTGACAGCGGCGAACCAGTCGCGTGGCCAAGGTCGAAGAAAATTTCGTGATTGCCATCTGCATTCACCGATGCAGCATTCAGCTTGTCGTGCACATTGCGTTCTTCAACGCTGCGACGTCGACGTATTTTTCCGTCATCGGAAACGTGTGATAAGGAGTCCAGTGTCGCATAATCGACGAAATTTCCCGATCTCGACGTTCTCACCGGTTTGTGAGTGTATATTACGACGTCGCCATCAGCTGACTTGAAGATATCAATCGCTCTTGCGAACAACTCTAAAAAGAGACTACCGGTGAATTAACTCAACTTTCAACAACTCCAAACTGATGACCATCGGTGTGGCAGCCAGTTTTAGTGGAGTTGATACAAAAGAAAAAATCAATCATCACAGTGCTTTCGTGGGGTGAGTGTACGATCGTAGAGTGGCTGTGATGATCACACCCTTTTACTCAATTACACAGGATATCTACGTTCTCAACCTTATCTTCTCTTGTTTCAAAGCTAACCTGATATTTCATGTTGTCATTGTCGTTGGATAAAGGCGGACAACTAGAAACTACAGGTTAAGTTAATTATGTGTAGTGCTGATTCAAGTTTCTCATTGCGTGGTTAGTAAGTTTATAGGTCAAGTTGAAGAGCTATCACGACGTAATTACGCACTTAACCAGAAAAATTAATTAAGAGGATTATTAATGACAATGGCATTTTGCTTGTATACTTTTATTGCATAGAAAACAACGTGGGAGAAGCCTGCTCATTAAAGTACAGTTATTTTTAAGGTTTTATAGATCAGGCAAACAAACTATCAACAAAATTCTTTGAAAAAGTTAAAAATACAGGCGGTGATCTCTTCTACTTTTTACAAGCAACTCTTTGTCAATCTCTCCAGAATGACCGCGGTGTGCTGATAAAACCGATCAACCTATTAAAAGTTGTCCCAATATTGACACAAGAGCATTACATTCACTCGATGTAGAAGGATTCCACAGATTTGCTTGCCTCGTAAGAAACCTACGACATTTTAGGCTGCACTTTTGATAAGGTAACTTTTTCCACTGTCCAACACGATTCTAACTAGCAGTAACACTTTTGACTTACATCTGGAAAACTTAACTCATTGAATCACAACACATTTTATCTCAAGAAACAAGAATTATTACTAGCTACGTAAAAAATAGATTGTATGAGACATATTGCTCAAGCTTTGCATTGCTCACCTTGCCTTCGATGTCCTGATGACGCAGCATAGGAAGTATAGGCAAACAAAAATGACGAAAAAAGTAGAAATTGGCAGATTGATGAAGACAAAAAGGCCATGGCAAAAATAAAAATTTAAATAATATTTCGTAATAAATAAATAATTGGAAAATCAAATTCGCTTCATGTACTGCTCTTCACCAAGAAAGTTTCGAAATGCTTTAGATTTTTGAATAGTTCTTGTTCTTTTACAAAACTTTCTTGTACAGCTCAAATATTTCTACAGATAGCTACAGTATATTATCATTAATAAATTATTTGCAGCCCTATAGCTACTGCCTGAAAAGTAACGAAATTAGATTGCTGCAATTAGTCTAGAAATTATACATCTTCAACGTTGTAATTTTAGCTCTCACATCCTAAGTTACCCGTCATCAAGTTTTTCCTTTTAATAAAAGTCAAATTGAAGTAATAATTTTGCTGAGATATCATGTTTTTGCCTTAGGTTACCGGTATGTGCAAAACCGGTCGGTAAAAAGAGCACAGAAAGAATACATTACTTCAACTGTAGCCGATCAAGTTACCACTTTTGCTTGACACTAAAATTCGTTTTGCAAACGAGCTAATCCTCTCACCACACTCGCACCTTCTACAACTTGTATTCGTTCATAATTCTGTCATTAGGTTGTTTTTCTGAGTGATGCTTTCAGATCATTCCTTCGGAACGTAAACACTACATAAACCCACTCTACCATCTTCCACTTGTATTTCTTCGCGCGCTGTTTGACATTGCGCTCTTGAGCTCGCGATTTATATCAAGGCAACGAAAACGATTTTGGCCGTCTTGAAACTTTTTCTCTTGTCGTTTCTTAGATCGTTTTAGAACTTTTTTTACGGAATGACATAATTCTATATGCAGAGAATAAGGTAACAATTTGTCGTGCATGGGTAAATTGGCGCTTTTTTGCTACAGAAATATTTGCAAGTACAACAAATGCTGCTCTCTACTGATAATGATAGGAAAAAAATACTAGTTGCAATTAATGCATTATACCTTCATCTTTTCACCAGGTTATTCCAACCACATATTCCACTTTTGAGAATCAAAAGTGAGTTGACTTGTTAAGATAAGTAACATTTATGCAGCTATGTATGATGAGTGCACAAAATATAATTTAAAACGTTTGTTTTCGATGTGTCGTTATTGAATAGCCAATTTGAAGGGAATAGTTGTTACAGTAGAAGCGAATATGCTGTTGCATGTGACTAGCCAAAGTGAGATCACACAACGTACGGGTTTTGTATCTATACGGCATAAACTTGGATCAAAAAAAAATTGCTAAAAAAATTATAACTTTATTACTTAAATTTAATGTATTGGTATCATACAGCTTAAAAGTTTAGGTTTGTTGCTTTTTCAGTCTTCCAACAAACAGGGTAGTAACTGTCGATCACATGCGAAATTTTTAAGTAGCACAATCTTTTGCACGTAACTCATACTTCATTTCACACTACAGGCTGTCGCATGTAGTGATGCTAAATTAATTTCATTTTGTTGACTCATCATTATTGTTTGCAAGCAATTACAAACCTGGTAATCAAACCATAACTAATGAATGCGACAAGTTTTGTTCGCATTCGAAAAAATATAGTCTTGTGCTTAAACGAGCTTAGCTTTTCTAAATCAAGTTTATATGGGAATTATCAGTTTGTTGACACTGGGGAAGAGATATGATACGACCTTTCAAGCACACAAAAGCGAGATCAGCCCTGATTTTGTGTCGTTTTTCAGCTGAAAAACTTTTCATCTATTTAGTTGACTAAGCAATTTTAAATGACAGATTGGTGGCCCCAAGGATAATTTATTTAGATGATGACCGTTAAGTCGATTATCAAGCTTTTGATTCAGTGGCTTGCTGCTTGTCTGACTCTTAAATGAGCCCTCAACCTACAAGTTAGAAAGTGTTTGCTCAACAACACGCTAAAAATATTGAAAAATTTAAAAGGAGGCTGCTTGTGCTTATATTAAACTAGGGTTGCCATGCATCCGGAATTTTCTGTACATGTCCGAAAGTTTTGCATGTACGTACTAAAAGTGAGGATTTTTCTCTCCGAAGTTAATATCAAGACCAAAATGGACAAAGCAACTTCTCTAAAAATTTAACTCCTTTCGCACCTCCCTCCAAAAAAAGGGTTTGGGTTTAACACTAATGACGTCATCAGCTAAATAAATGTGTCCTAAGAGACTAAATTAGATACCGTGTTTGGAACAGAAGACTAAATTAGATACTGTATTTCAAGCAGTTTTGTTTTGAACTCGGTATATATCATAATTCAGTTATTCGGGAAAACCCTTAACAGGCTTAACTGATGATGTTTTTAGTGCAAAAGTAAAACGTATGATAATGTTTTCGAGGACTTTGACTTAATTCTCTTCAGTTTTTGCTAAGAAGTATGTACATCTTTTTCACTCGAACTAGAAAAGTTGGACTTCATTTAAATGATGAAAACTTATTTAACTCATCGAACATTAAGATGAACGGAAATTTGGGGGACTGCAAAATGATAACTGCATGTAGCCATGAATATTACATGCCATACGCTGACGTTTAGGCAGTGTTATTGTTCTTTTTTAGTGGCAGTGTATACCGCCTTGAAACATTTAGGATTTTTTCTTGTCATTGTCTTATTGAGCGTTGTGTGGAAATTTGTTAATTCCGTTTGGAAATTCTTGACCTCAGTTCTCCATGGTATTATTGATTTCAAGATGACGTAAACATCTATCGCTCATGCGTCTTTTTAACACATAATTGATTTGTATTGATGTCGGAAAACAATGGTAAACCAGCAGTCGACCGAATTACAATAAATAGTTTTTAATAGCTACCGGTGAATTCACAATTGATCTGACGTAATTTCAACAATGAGATTTGGCGTTTTTAAAATTGTAGCTCGATCGAAAACACACAAATTTATTTGCGGCCGCAGCTACATTATTAAACAAAATTATGTTTAAACAGCGGATAAAGCCACATTATAGCCTTTACGTTAGCTTGTAAGATACCTTTTGCCTTACAACAACAACTACTACTTGCTTATTTGTCACTGTGTTTTATAGTGAAAACGAAGAATTCAATCGTAAAATAGTACACGGATTCAAAAGCAAATTCAGCTAATTAATTTATCCCAAGTCAAACAGAAACAAAATTTCTAATGAAGGCAAATCTCGACTTAATGTCATATGCAGTAGGGATCAGTTTTGCCTGAGATTTTTTCCAATATTTTCTTAAACAATAACAGTGGAGCACTGACATCAATAAAACAGTTTACTCTTTTACATATTTTAGGCGTAGTTTATTTTTGCCTAGTTCGAAAAGAATAAGTCATAAAACACGACATTTGGGTGTTTTTTATTTGCAAAGTTCCAAGGTGGAATAACAGGTTTCAAACCTATCCAAGGCTATTAAAAAAGTTGGCTATAAAAAAATCATGAACCACTGGCCTAGACCAATGATATTGTACACTTTATCATGCTTACTTTTAAACTGTTGTTACCTTTCGACTTATGACAACTCAATTAATGTTTAAAGAACAAAAACTCAAAAAGTGGTGCTGAAGTTTTGTTATTTTTACAGCAACAAAGACGTTAAGTAAATAAAAAACGAAAGATAGCCGCTAATTTTTTTACAGTGGTTGCCCTTACCATGTAACCTCGTGTACACAAGAAACAGGTGGTGTGAACCGATATCGCATTCGTTGCCGACGAGGGCTTTGATGTAAGATTTAGACGGTGGAAAAAAGAGCATAAAAAGGTAGAAAATAGCACGTAGTGTAATTGATTAGCCGTGGAACAGAAGGATAAAACGGTGATTTCGATAAGTGCTGACTGCTCGTCCGTTCTCAATCACTTTTTCTTTTTGACAGCAAAAATACCTGGAAATTGACAGGCCGAGAAAGAATCTACTGCTTTTAAACTGTGACTCCAACAAAAATCGATTTGCTTACTTTGTCAATGACGGGGACGCATCAGAATATGCTTACCTTTACAATAAAAAAAATATCGTTGGAAAGGTGTCGCATTTTTGATATCTTTTGACGATATAGGTGCGTTTGCAAAAATTACAATATAGTTAAGTCAATTTATTTTCAATTAACCTCAGCCAATTGTCATCGCAAAACTTAATAAGGCGATCTAACTAATGACGGACATCAATCGATTCTCGTAACTCGTTCTAGAAATTGCAGTTTAAATTCAAGAGCTAAAGAAATTCATTTCAAAGTTTGCTTTGCAATTGTCATCTACGCTACCACAGCGTTGGTTTTTATACAACAGGCGTAGCTAACCTATTGTCGCTAAAACTTTCAAGATATTCAATCTCTCAAGCGAAAAGTTCTAATTGAAGTTCTATCTCTGAAAGTGAGTTTATATAACATAGACACCTCTCCTTTTTCACGAGTGAGAAAGTGCTAGCGAAATAATAACAACAATAATATAAAAATTTGAAAATAGATTTTCAAGACTGCGACATGAACACCACGACATATTTACTTTCTGCTATCGATTTTGTTCGCTGTGTCTCCTTTAGATGGTGATATAATGTCTTTGTGTAACGTCACTTGTAAACAACAACATTTCTCTTCTTGAAATATCGTTTTATATCTTGAGGCACGGTATTTTGCTATGACCAATAGTGCAAGCATTCAAGCCAAACCCAGCCAAGCGAAACGTTAGAAGCTTGCAGCTTTACACTCTGCCTTCAAATCATTACCGGGCCGCTTCGTTGCGAAAAACGCTCGCTTCAAAATCAAAATATCGCAAGTTGAGGTCTGCAACCTATTCCAACCTAGGGCTGCGCAACCCTTATCGCTCTCGGGTCAAAGCTTACGCCTAAACCGGGTTAGATTTCCGGTCAAACTTGTATTTTTCAGGGGCTATCAGTGACAATCATTAAATACCAATTGGCTGCATTGTAAATTTTAAAAATCAACAAAAATGAACATCGCTTTATCCCCTTCAATAATGATTTTAAATATTTCAATAAAAGCTCTAAGTTTTGTTGAAAGCAACTCGACTGTAGGCCCTGTACATGTTTTATCTGTTTTGTAAGCTCTATTTTACTCTGCACTTGAAGTGGGACATATGTGCAAACGGTGCTTACTCGTGGGATAATAGATTTATTGAGGGACTTGGTGCTGGCTTCAAACTATCACTGAATTCGTGCCATGGGCCGCTCTCCAATTATCTGGTTGCCTTGCAAATGACCGGATTGAGGAGGATGAAACTGCAGCAATATGTTTGAAGTGCAGTAGTGATGTAATCGTGGAGTCATAGCGCAGGCTGTTTGCAAGTGCAGTGCAACACCAATGGTAGTCGCTGGGAAAGTTGAGACGAACGACATGCAGCACAAAACCCTTTACACATCCTTTAATGTCAAGCTTAAAAAATGGTTTATAGATAAATACTGAAAGTTTATGCTTCTTTCTTCCTGTTTTAACCTTTGATTGAACTAATTTTTTTCTTTTCTGTTCTTTTGTTACGTTTTTCAGTTCTACTATTTATCCAATATATGCATACATGGCACCTGCTTTGAAACGGGGGTGTCGTGTATATGCCGATCGATTGTAGCCTGGCGCATAGTTGCCGTCATAGCGGTTGCCCACCCGGTTATGGTCGGTTGGCATATGCGTGGGTTTCGTGTCGATGCAAGCTTCCTTTCACCTTCTCGTTATCATATTTAAGCGTCGTCATCACATGCACTTGCGCTGATATTCTGCATCATCAGGAAGCAACTTTGATCAGAAAATCTGCGGTTTCGATGTTGCTTCTCGGTCTATGTCCTACATGTTCATTTGCACTTTTTTGTTGCACTATGATGTCGAACATTCTGCGTTGCGTTGCACGTGGAGAAATAAGTAAATAAAGACAATCAAGCGCCAGCCAAGAAGTAATAGATGTTAAAGTTAGTTAGTTTTGTCCTGCTCCGCCTTGGAACTGAACTTAATTAAAGCAAGCCTGTTGCGAAGCTGGCGCTCAAAGCCTCAACCGCGCCCTCACCATAAAACTTATCTCGCGTTTCTCGATTGCTGGATCAAAGCAGACGATTTCATGTTTGCTTCCTGTGAAAATTCTTGTTTTCGCGATTCTATTTGTAACGGTTAGTTTTCAAGAATCCATAAAATTATTTAAAAACAATACTGCATTGTGCATAAGTTAATACCTTTCGCAAGTGAATAAATGAAATTAATAAATAACTTTCTGCCAAGTGCCACGAGCGCCTGACCAGGCTCTCACGCTAGCCGGGACGACCAACCTTTCACCAGAATCGCGAAGCCAAATTTGGTTATCTGGATATATTACCAGAGCATAAATTGAGAAGATTGATCTTTCTTTCTGTCTCATGTAAATTATGGAGAGCTGTAATATTTAGATAACTTGTTACAGCAGCGCTGATGTACCTTGAAACTTACTGTTTTAAATCAATACTTTTCCGTCTCCGGCTACTCTTTCAAAAAACCATGTCTTAAACCTGCGTGACGACAGCGACTCTACTGACCAAATATCTCCGCTATTTGCTAACTATATTTATTTGCAGAAAAAAACAACTTTGTTTTAAAGTGCTAGTTGCCGTTGTTTTTCTACAAAACGACAATCTACTATAAATTACGAAGGGCAACCACGTAGAACATGACGTTAAGTCTTCAAATGAGCACTTTTGAATACAACTGACCACGAAACGTCAGATCGTCGTCTAAAAACACACTGTCCATGGGAAAGATTTAGTGTCATGACCTGAGGCAGTTGGGCGGTATAGGTCATGTCAATTGGTCGGCGTAGATAAGGGCCGCAACGTTTCCTTAAATGCCGCCGCGAATGTCATCAACAAGTTAAATAGTCTGCTTGGTTTTTGAATGGAGACGGATGACCAAATTATACAAGTTGAAGTTAATTGAATGCTTTGTAATTAATATAAATCACTCGGAAAAAAGGGTATTTCATTGTTTGCACAGTAACTTCATCTGCTAGTCCGACGCCACATGTCAAAACCAAATCTTAATTCGACTTCACGAAATTCTATCTATTTGGCTAGGAAGTTAATTAACGTCTTTCGAAATACTAGCAAACATTCAAGCATTACCAGGATTCAAATAAACGCGATCACCATAAAACGATTAAAGATGCCTCTGTTTACAATATGCGGTTGGTAGTGATACAATTCAAAAGCAAACTTGATCTATTGTTTCATCTCTCGAACCCGATCAAAAGATGATGTTGCCGAGCTTGCCAGCAAACAGTATTCTAAACCTTTGCTTGAATTGATGAAAAACTAACTAATTAACGAATTTGCAAACTACTGCAAAGAAAACTTTCAGATGGCTTAAGAATTCAGAAAGCGTATAATTCGTGTATGTTTTGATTGACATAGACATCAAGAGCGCTCACCGCTTAGTCTTAAGACTGTCCACTCAATTGCGTAGCAACTCAAATTTCGTTCATAGCGCGAACCTCTTGCTGACCTAAACTGTTGATGGGAATTACTACCCATAGAGTGAAAATGTAGTAAATTTCTGTAAACAACAGCAAATGCACCTGAAATAGGTATAGCACATTCAACAGACAACAAATGAAATTCCACGTATTGAAAAGCAATGACACATTACCAATTAAATTGATATTAAAGATGCCGAAAGAGCTGAAGTATTTGCCTCTTATTGTTTCTATAACAATTGAAAATATATTTTACAAATATTTTGTTGCTGCAGCTTATTAACAAAAACATTTCATTTAAAACTTAAACTTGTGAACGAGTTTCATTCAAAATCAAGTTTTTAAAGATGAATTGTGCCGCGCAGTTGCAAGCTTGTTGACTATGGAAGCTAAAATGTCATAACAGCAGCATAGTAAATTGGATCGAGTTTAGCCTATATCAAAACATGCACCGGACAGCTTACAGCTTTCGACTTTTCTTAGATATGCACAACACTGTTTTCTTCTTTGCCCAGTTAAGATAGCAAATTGTCACTGATCTCATTGCAAAAGAATTGCTACGATGTGACCATAAGATCACCTTTGAGCTTATTGTTTTCGAGATTTGACGCTGTAACTGACGCCATCAGTGTGGTGTAGTTAAGAACTGAGATCATATAGCGGGGTCAAAGACCTCATGGTTAACTGTTATCGACGTTAGACAAAAGCAAGCAACCATGTTACTACAAGCGTTTTCTTTTTGAAGTTTATTGAAAAGCATTCAAACATAGACACACAGCACCGCTAAAATACATTGTTGTGTTCCAATGTCCATCACTATTAGGCCTACTCATAAGATGGAGCTGTAAGTACCCAAAGTTTATATTATTTGTTGTTGACCAGACACGTACCTTGTAATCATTAATCGCCCGTTCAAATGTTCCGAAATGAAATAACGTGTTTCGATGAAAACACAGCGTTGCATTAATGATAGTGCAGTGCGTAACAGCCTTCAGTAATTATTAAATGGGTCGATCTCTTTGCAAATGCTTGCTGCAGCTCCTAATTCACAAATTGCACATCTTTGATTTTTTCCTTTCGTTAAATTCTTTTTGACAGTGTTGTGCAATAAATGTACCTAAGTGTGCACATTTTGTGCAAACAATTCCATTCCTAACCGTAAAAACTAAATATTGCATAACCAAGACCGCAATCGAACTCAGTTCAAAAACTTGCTTATCAAAAACAACGATTCTGCTTTCTTTGTCTTAAAATGGTTGCATGGAACAAGGATGGGATTAGAAATCGGTTTGGAATAAAGTTAAATATTTGTCTAATGAAATAGATATCTATGTGATTTAGCCCACACGTACAGATGGCATAGTGGTTAGAGCGTCCGCTTCGCAGTCGGTAGACCTTTTGGGCTTAATCCCCTTGTCGGGTCATACCAAAAGACTTTAAAAAATGGTGTCCACAGCTTCCCTGATTGGCGCTCGGCATTTAGGGAGGTTGTGGAGAACAAGCCGGCAAGTTCGCTTGTTGTGTCCTTGGGCAAGGCACTTAACGGGACGCCCCCGCCTTTATGTGGAAGACAGGTGGCCCAGACACCTTGGAAATGGCAACTCCCAAGCGAATGCCGACGTCCCGTCCAAAATATAGCGATACAACTCGCTTTCTCGTGAATGGAGGATAAATATGGCAAATAAAAAAAATATTCTGCAGCGTTGAGGCTGGTTTCCATCTGACGTAGATTGCAGGGGTAGCGTGAAAAATTCTTTGTTTCTCTATTTAGTTTTATGCGCGCAGCGAGCTCGCTGTGTGCACAACACTAAATAGAGAAACAAAGAATGTTTCACGTTGCGCCTGCAATCTACGCCTAATAGAAACCAGCCTTTGGTAAAGACTCGCTTCAAGCGACTGATGTCGAATCCCACGCAGTGGCGTCGCCATGGGGGCCAGGAAGCCGTTTCTCCCCTACTGGCGGCTTGTGCCCCCCTCTTGAGGCTACTCTAAATTCCTCGTTTTATTTGCAGCAGGGTTGTACAACCTGCGGTCCGCAACGTAAACATTTTTGACCTTGATGTCAATTCTCACTTTGTAAACACTGAATTGCAAGAAATTAAAAAAGGCCTAATTTTCTATTTTGGCAATAAACTTAGGTGAATTCACGCTATAAAAATATAGATCTCCAAACAAAAATTAAAAAAAAATGATTTCAACCCACTTTTCGTATAAAAAACGTGTTCTCTATTGTTTTTTGCAAACAAAAGACAAAATTTTCAAAATTACACGGATTTTGCAGCCACAAAAGTCAGTTTTAGTCTTTAAAATCTGATCTATTTTAATGCCCCCTCACTTTTAGTTTATGCTCCACGACTGGGTTTGCTCTGGCAATGGCACTAGCGATGGCATCAAGTCGAGTGCAGTCAATTCGTGCAAACAACTCGAGCCAAGCCGAGTTTTTTTTACAACGAATCCAGTCTTTCCAATGCTAGTTGTCTTGTGTTGATATTTGCTGCAATTTTGTAATAATGGCAGTTAAAGGTGAGGACAATAGCACTGACGTAACAAGGGATGTGCGGTTTGCACAGGTCGGCTTGATTACTGCATGATCATTACGTTACGCTAGGGACTCCCGAATCGCGTGAACTCCCTAAGCACTGATCCCATCTACAAAATCAAACCAACCACTGCAGAAGTTGATCTCCATCCAGACAAAAATAGGAACAAAAAAGCTCTCAGCGCAAGCCAGGCTCCAGAAAAGGTCGTCGTGTCAACGGATGTTGGTTTCTTTCCAAAGAAAGACATCAACGATGCCAGCTTGCGACGCCCTTGCGATCCCGAAATCACGCACCAGCACGTCGCGACGCCCCAACGGAAAACCTCGACGAAACACGAAGCTATTACTTTCCAAGCGCTTGTAAAGGTCTGTACCATATAGTAAACTATTCATTCGTCATCATTTTACCGGTAATAAAAGACTGTTGCAAAATATGTTCAAAAAACATCTTGTCAAACTACTTGCGTAAATAAAAATGAACGTAGATTGATCTCATTCTTAACAGGTTTCAATTCTTTTTTTCGAAAAATCAAATGTTGTTTGAAATCAAGGTTATCTATTATATAATTTTATGATTTCATTAAAACTTTACTTGAATTGATGTATTTTCAAAGTTTTGGTTTATGACTACTCTTTTGAGAGGATGCTGTTACTCTGAGACAAGGTTCCTTTCCGACTTTTGTTCAGTCTGAGAGGTGGCTACTTTCTTTTCATAAAAGCTCCACTCACTTCTATACTTCTTTTTAAGACGATTTTGACGTAGGCACAGACAAAAAGCTTCGAAAAAAAGTTATTTTAAGCAATCTTTATGTTTTGTACCTCGAATCAACTTTTTAAAAACTATTGCACCTTTTCAATGCACATCACCCTACAAAAATATCTTACAAGTTGATCATCTTACCGGTGCAAATATTAATGATACAGTACAATCAAGTGCGAAGATATTTGGAATTGGAGTGAAAACAGTAGCTAGTCATGGGCTCATTATTTTTAAATAAGTATGCGGTATTCACTCAAGTCTAAAACTCAATATTTTATAGACGAATAATGCAGTCATTTTAGCTAACCACATTTTTTCAGTGCGATCCAAGCTTCAAAATGTTGCTCACAGCTTAATGAAGTTATAAGGCGCCATTTGCGAAGGTTTATGCTTTACAAGTAGAAACGAACACCGTACCAGATAATTGTTATGTGCAGTATTTCTTAAGAATGTTTCTATTGAAATTTCTTACGTGCTTTAGCACATTAAAATACGCGTTTTCGAAAAATTTTGATATGCTGCAGTAGGCTATATTCATAAAAATCTTTATCGTTAGCATTACTTATGACACTGCAACATTGCTTAAAACCATCTTTCATGTTTCATACTAGCCTGCATAAGATCGTCAAGACACCCGTGTGATATAGAATTGCGCTTTTAACCATTTTTATGTTTTATTTCACATAAAAATCACAAGACAGAAAAGTTTTCATGCGAGTAATTTCATTGTCACAGTGTCAGTCAATTATCGACTCGAGTTCGAGTCATAGCAGGTGAGTCACAAATGTCGAGTAGAGTCATTTCGCGTGAATAACTCGAGTCAAGTTGAGTCTCCAACACTGTTATCTGGCAAAAATTTTTAATGCGTAGACAAAGCATTGTAACAAAAACTCCACTGTCCACAGATTTTTTTGTCGTCTGATCTAGTGATCGTAGGATTTACATTGTTTGCATTTATGCATTTTGCGTTAATTAGCAACAAAAATCTTGACGTAGAAACCCAAACTTACTCTTGCTAATACGGCAAACGCTTTTTCTGCGTAGGATTCTATTTTTGATTGTTCTGTCGATTACACAGAAACATTTTCAAATTTACAAAACTTTGAGCATGCATTTTTGCTTCAAAAAAAACTAAAATATCATTGAAATGAAGCTGTTTAGTAAGCCGAGTATAACTTATCTGTCTTACATAAAACAAAAAACAAAGGCTGATGTCAAATCTGAACCGGTTTAAATATGTTGTGAAGTTTTAGCTATTTTTGTAAGGTTTGCGAAAATTATAAAGTTTCATGGCTTCTGCTTTTATTAGAGTGTACCTTGACCTTTAATCAACCTCAGTTCAACACGATTATTTTCATGTACCTTTTTGTTTCACAGTTATTTTGTAACTATCAAACTCCAACTTTAATTTTTGAATTAGTCATCTAGCAAAGTTTTTTTTACCAACTGGTTGATCCTGAAGTTATATCAACCAAAGTATTAGTATTCGTAGAGATGAGATGCTAATTCTTTGTGTTTTTTCTCTTTCGGTACATGATATTGCGCAATAGACTGTATTTACTGATCCAACAGAAACACATTTCAGAAAACGCAAAGTTACAGTAGGCTGTGATCACATGGACTACGATGTATTTCGTTACTTTGCTTTTCAAAGCACTGGTGTACGAAGACGCTGCACTAAAAATAGTGAAAACGGCGAGCCCGCGCGCTTTTACGTATACTGCTTGTGGTAATTTTTTTTCTGTAGATTTTCTCTCTGTCTGATAGTGGTCACGTTTTATGATCCATACCTGGTTACAAAATAAACAATTTCTTATCAAAAGCTTCATTGTTTTGTGCATTACCAATAAAATATCATAGCAATCAACTTGATTATCTTTTCCACGCCATTTAGTGTAGTCGTATTTGCTATAGCAAACGTATGTTTGAGTTAATTGACACGTGGCGGATATTCGCACGTAATATCTAATCATACACAAAAGAATCTCTTGCTTTTTTCACTAAAGTGCGAGCTGTGATAAATAGCCTTCTCAGCAAAAAATGACCCAGTGCAGGTTGGTAAAGTGGAAAAATACAAATACTTTGTGGATTTTTTTCTCAATAGTTGCGGATATCACTGTTTTGATGTGCTAAGATTCTGCAGAGTGCCTACGTCATCAATCAAAGTTTGAATCTTGTTTACAACTGCAATGATTCGTGGCAAGTTCAGTACGTGAGCCGAAAAGCTCTTCTATTTGCAGTGCGTAACGTTTCCCAGTTTCCTTTACTCGTTGAAGTAAACTCAGGACAGCTTTAGCCTAGGCCTTGCACTAACCAAGCTAAGCTGTCAGTGCACTCCAGCGGTTCGTTGTACTAATGTGTATGCGTGTGTGAGTAAATTGGTCAAATGAGCCACGTTAACATTCATCTGATGAAAAGTCATGACAGTTGTACCAACAATTTTTTTCAAATGTTTGCTGCTTTGACTTGGCTTGATTTGACTTCACAAAAGTGGTTTTTAATCAAACAATCACTTGCTAATGTTTTGATAATCCATACTTTCAAGTGCAATTCTGTGCGCGCGTGTTTTAACTCCTCAGAAATTATCTGGCGTTCTAGCAAGAAACCTGGCGTGATTGTTTACCACTCCTGGGTGAATGTCATAAGGAGGTTAGTGGCGTCGTCGTTGCGTCACAATTGAAGAAAGCTTTTAAATTTGCCCTTCTTGACGGAGAAAAGCAGTTTTTAGTTCAAACAAAAGCCATCACCCGGCATATCAACTTCAAGCAGTTTCACCCTAGTAGAAACTAAGATGACGTCATGATCAACGATTAATTGTAAGATTTGTTTGTTTCCCACAAGAGGCCAGCGATGCACTTTGAGCGAACTACAGACAGTGACACTGTTTCGACCTATCAGATCTCTTCAGCGCAGTTAGTGACCGACAAGTAGCTAAAGGCTTTGAACAAAGCATAGTTTAGACCAGTGGTTCTCAATCTTTTTTGTGCCGTGGCCCATTTTGAGGAGCCACAAATCCTTGTGGCTCAGTTTCTTGCCGTGGCCAACCTTTTCCGTGTGCTGTGGTCCACTTGAAGAGGCCGCAGATTTTCGTGGCTCACTTCGATAAAGTCTGAGATGTGATGGTGGCAAAGTTGCTGGAATTATCGTCAGAATGCATGACAGTGGAGGTGATCTCCGACAAAAAAAAAGGTCATTGCCTCCCCAGTGCCGAGGATGGCCAGTCCGCGCTCGGAATCGGCGTTGACTCACAAAGGACAATAAGGTCAATGCGCCTCCAATTCATGGGTGCTTGTCCGTATGGCGGTTTATATGCACCGCTATCACTCAATTTGCAAACCCATTATTGAAGTACGCAAACGTCTGTGGCCCACCCGATTTACGTGCCGTGGCCCACCAGTTGAAAACCAGTGGTTTGGACCGTCACACTTGTGAAACCTATTTTAGGTCCACTGTAGAGGATGATCTGTAAATATAAGCCATTGAAACGCGGTGAAAAGCTTTTTCGGGGCATACTAACAAGATGCTTTCGATAAAAAATAATTTTCTAGCAATTTAGGTTTTATCGACGACGCAACAAGCAATTATAAGGACATAAGCGTTTTTTTAATGCAGGCTTGATTCTTATTTTTGAACGTTTCAAAACAGCACTGTTTTGTTAAAATCTTAATTAACGTCATAATGCTTTGGTACTACTAAAGTGAAAACAACAGCTGCTGCATTTACTGTCGACCGTTATTATAAAAGCAAACGTACGTAGCAAAGTCTTTTACCGATATGCTACCTGTTGAAGCAGGATGATATATTACAGCACTAGGATACCGATTGAAATCTATTTTTTTGATAATACAATGGCAAGTAGGAAAATTATAAACTGTTGATGGACTCGACGTTGGAATATATTTGGAGTAATAGTGGTGTCGGGTGCCTGAGCACTCTCAACTTCTAAGACAAATTTATAACTTGTAGCAAAGTGGAAAAATGCCTAGTTTTAATGTGATATCTCGCACAATCTAGAAAATGTTGTCTTTTTTTGGCGCAAAAACCCGATCGGTGGATATTCCTTTTTAGTCATAACCTAACTTGCTGTCATTACTGAACTGTAGATATTTGAGTCTAGATTTCGGGTGACATTACCCTTTTGTGGCTATGATCAGTAGCAGACAAAAGAATTTTGGGGGGGGCGGCGAATCACTTTGCATATTGCAATAAAGTGATGTAAAAGCAGTTATTGCGCAGTTTTGTAGGCGAGAACTTTTTTTTGAAGATCAAGGCATATTTTTGTTTCTCGATCTAGAATTAAGGCCGGTGATCCTACCTCTGGACCGACGATTGGCTGCGAGAATGCCGGGAGCAATGAACGTTTGCGAAGCCAGATGCTTTTAATCGTATAACTAGGCCTACAATTACAAAAAAGTTGTTTGTGGTCGACCAATTACTTCATGGCTTAATTCCTGTAAATACATTAATCACTTTAGCGTGCGTCCTTCGACAGCTTTGAATTCATGCCCACATGCACTTAGTCAACTGAACTTACTATTTGTAAGCAAGCGCACTCTAATTGATTTGTTATAAGGTTGTTATTATAAGCATGGTTGACACAATCTATAGTTTGAAAGAAGTCAGTAAAAAATGTGGTCAGTTGGCCCACACCACTACGTGAAATCCGAGTCACCACAAATACAATTGTACCTGTGGATGAAAGATTTTTTTTCTTGAAAATGGGTCGTTAGGCCAACCAGGCGATCGGACAAACACATTTGGGGAGAGGTATAGACCCTTTTGCTCTATTACAAAACCAAGTCATATGAGTGCCATCAAAAAACTTGATATCAAAAATATCATTGCGAGTGGGGTAGCGGCAAGTCGTGAAATAAGCCTGTCACCAAATAATTTATTACTGTAATCATAAAAAAAAAAGTATGAAGGGGCCCACCCAAACGCTTACTTTTGCCCGTATACTTACCGGAAAAAAACGGACAGAATTTGTGAAATGATAGAAAGTTTGTAAGTTCAGTCTTAATTCAAAGTGCGATGATCTGGATTAGAGACCTATCGGCGATGCCCCACTTGTTGCCTACAAATTTTTCGTTGCTGCTCTCATAAATGTTCCGGTATTTCTAACTCGACATAGCTGATTAGTAGCTCTAACCGACAACGCCGACAGAGCCAGCTAGTAAACCTATATAAAACAAGGCAGATATTAATTGAAACTCATTTGTTGTTTAGTTTTGTGGGAAAGAGAAGGCTTTCCAAGTAATTTATTAAAACTGACTAAAGCCCTGCGACAGATAGAGACTCCAGAAGGTCTAGTGTTTTTCTAAGGTTTTTTAAAACATCAAAAAGCATCGAACAAACAATGCACCCACATACAATTGATGATGTCGTTCTATCTTTGATCTTGCTCTAACTTTGGCTGCATAAAACTTCAAAGTTGTTTTGCTTATATTGTTCAATCCGATTAAAATAATACAGCTATTTCGTATAACATGATGGAGCATTGATATCATGTGCTGCATTAAGCATTCATATTTTGTATAAAATTTTGAATACTTTTATCAATGATGATTAGTTATGTATGATGATTTTAAGTCATATTCGACAAACTCCTTTTTAAGTACAGGGTGTCCGTAAAGTCTGGACACATAGGGTAATTGGATATTTTTCAATATAAGATTCAAAATTATGATTACATTTTTTTGCGTCCACTGATTAATTATGGCTTTGTCAAAAAAAGAAAGATTTGAGCTGGACCTTAGTCCACTTCATTTCTTTTTCTTGTGTACGCTAAAGGAGAAGTTGTACTCAACAAAAATCACACATTCAATTCACTTGACTCAACAAATAAGGAGTCGAGCAAAATCGAAGGCAATGCAGATTTATTGAATCGAGTTCACGCAAATTTTGCGAAAAGCATTAACATTTGCATTGCAAATGATGGAAATTTTATTGAAGATGTTATTTGAATAAATAGTAAAAATAAAGCTTTATTTCAATTACATGACAAATATTCAATTATCCTATGTGTCCAGACTTTACCGACACCCTGTAGAGTACCATTTTTAAATTACGAACACTATGAACTTGAAATATTTTCTGTTTTGAGTTTTACTCATGGGTACGCTTAGAAACATCGGAGGAATTTTTAGATCGTCTGGCAAAGTAAACGGTCTGACTTCAAAAGGTAGTAGCCAAAACAACACAAATATCGTTAAAATTTATTTTCCTGTATATTTGCACAAGCAATCACCCGTACCGACATAGGGGATTGACTATAGAAAGAAAAACCTTTAACTTTATGACGTAGTTAACTAATAGCTTACATATACGAACAATACTTTATGCATTGCTTGCAGATAATTCTCAACAATGCTGCTTTTGTTTTTTAATGTTATTTAAAATATGATTTTATTCCGAAATAACGAAAATGCTAACACTTGCTTCATTATTTCTTTGTACCACATCAGTACAATGCAGCCTTTCATTTAGAAACAGTCTCAAAGTATTTAAATTCTTGGGAGTAGTGTTTAAGCATTAGTATACAACAAACTTCTATTGTAAAAAAGGTTTTTATTGAATTAATAAAGCTAATATTTGTCCTCCTTCCACTAAAAGATCTATAAGCCATCCTCACAGAACAAGTTAGTACAGGTGCGTTTTGGAGTTCGTAGCAATGCCGACACAGGACACATTCTTTTTCAACAGTAGTACAATAGCGAAAGTTTACGAGCGGCTTTTTCAACAACGAAGTTAATGCGGGCATAATATTGGATGGCGAAACGGTGTGGTGGTGAGAGCATCCGCTTTGCGGTAGGTGTAGACCTGGGATCGATTCCTTCGCCGGGTCATACCGGGAGATAGTGGGGAGAAAGGTTTTCTTTGTGGTGTCCTCGGGAAACAGATTTAACGAGATATCATTAGTGACAGGTAGAGGTTGCTTCGTCGAGTTTGCGGCTGACAACCGCAACTAAAACAGATGGTAAAAGGATAAAATCCTCAACATGCTTCAGAAATGTCCGACTGCCAAGAAAGACTGGTTGCGAGGTCAGGGTGTCCAGGGTACCGAGATTGCAGAAACACTTTATGATTATCATTGGTATTTACGATTTTTCAATTGCATTACCAGCACTCACAAGGCCAGCAGCAAGATCTTTTCCAGAAGTGACTTTCCATGGAACTTGGAACATTTGGAAAATTTATTCCAACTCCGTGTTTTCGTTCCAAAAACTGGTCCTAAGTCCTTGGAATTGAGCTTACTAGGAGTTGCCTGCGCACGAATCGAGATCTCGGTACTGGTGTTGGGCAGTCTCTACCTTCATGTGCAGATGGGGTGCTTCTCCGATTTGCGGTTGTGGCGAGATCGAGCTGACCGCAGCCCTCATAATCTTAATGTGCCCATACATCGGGCACAAACTGGATTAAAGGGATCAAACGGTCTAAGTTACAAGAGGCTGAATCGGTATCACCAATGTCAGCTTCTGACCTGGACTGGTGTTAAAGGATTGAGCCTTTGGTCGCAGACTGGTAGATACAACTCCAAACAGAGACGGTAACTGGGTGGCTAACCAAAACTGTGATGCTCTCTCTTGTGCGAATTTGTTGAGTTTCTTTACCCTTCTTTGAAACAAATAATTTGGCTTCAGTCCCTTTGCTCGCACTCCGCCTGTCGCAGCCATGCATCTTTGCCTACCAATGACGTCACTAGAGTTCATAACATCCGGAGCGGTCTTGAAAATTTCATTCAATGACATATTTTCCCAAATTTAATCGCGTAGGCTACACGCACTTTAAAAAAGCTCTTCAACCTTCATTTATCGGATTTTGTTAGAAGTGCATTTTTTACCACCAATCAATGGTGTCATTCGGAGCGTACAACATCACTATTTTCAGCATCTGTCAGCAACGAGCTGGTTGTTTTGCCCGGAAAAATGGCGCCTTAGGGCGACATCAAATGCTTGTTTGCGCCGCTAGAAACGCAACGAGCTCACCGGCGGCTGCAAAGCCTGAAATCAAAGTTGTTTTTGTGCTCACCAACAAAAATTTGTCCTGGTTTGGAAAATTAGTGAAACTCTCTTTTATTTTTTAACGTAGGTTCAATTATCGAGTGAGAAGATGACGTAGGAAATCTGGAGAGGAGAAAAACCAAAAAAAAACTAATGAAGGGAGTGCGGCGGTGACTCTCATTCACTACCCCAAGGGCTATGCCACTAGTTTTATGAGACATCATTCTTTTAGATGTTCAAGATGCACTTAAAACAGTTTCATTAAATATTGTTTGTTGCATTTTCCCATCTCAACAAACTTCCCCTTCAATTTATTCTTCTTTTGGAGTCCATTGGTTCATCAGTGTAGCTGGTCAAATTTTGATAAAGTTTTATTAAGATTGATCGTGACTTTGATCGCTGTTTATGCTTGCGATTAAAAGTTACATCTCGTCAAGTTTACAAGGACACTTTGTCTTTCTGTATAAATATTTGTAAAATATGCTATCTTAATCCGTATTACATCGAGAGCGATTTTTTCATTTCACATCTTGTAAAAACTTAACGTACGTCATAAAATCCGATTCCTAGTCAAGATCCTTCGAAATTCTAGGAGAAAAAAACATCCGTTCTCTTTTCTTCATAAGCACTGGCTAAGAAGCCTTCCGACACAAGTTATTCAAGTTCAACACATCATGACAGATTAAATTCAGCGCCGTTATGATTGTCCTCGACACTGCTATGATTACCTTGCCAAATACAAGAGACGAAAACGTAGTGTTTCTCAATACAACAGAATGTTTTGGAAAAGCCTTTTGCGCGTGCCCAAAGTAAAAAGTGTTACTTAATTTTCAGAATATCACAAGAAATTAAAGCTTTTCATCAATTCTTTTATCAAATGTTGTCATTCACGGCGCAGGAAGCATCAGGCTCCAGTTTCGTCGTTGTTTGACTATTCAGTGACGCATCTCCTTCCATCGCCCAACGCGAGATTTCAAGTCGCCGGCTTTCAAGGTAACCGTTACCCTCACCTCATCGCTGCGCTCCTCGACGCTGGCATTGGCATTACTGAGGGTATAACCAAAAATTTTTTGTCCAAGTAAAAACTGGAATTGCGTCCTCACCTTCTGGATCCGCTAACGGTGGGACCACAGCCTTTTCTTTTTGTACCTGAGGGAGGAGAAATTTATTAGGATACCTGAACACTACACTTTTTTGAAACTCCACTGGCTGCAAACTCCAAATTTTTTAATCATAGTTTAGTAATATATAGTGAGGGAAAATGGTTGATGATAGACAAATGTGGTTGAAATCACGTGTTCAAGTCTGGAAACAAGTTGCGAACTATCTCAAAGTTCATTGCGGGTTTTAGCGGATATTTGATGTCTGTTCAGGGGTGAAAGCAGGTAAATTTTTTATCGATTCTGTGCATTTTATTTGTGTAGAACGTAGGCGAGGTCGTGAAGAGTTATCGAAATTTTTACAAAAGCTATTACAATTTTCTTTGTTGATTAGATAGAAAGCTAGTATTTTATCGCTATGTGACTAGTTAACTAATCTATGCATTCATATCTACTACAAAGAGATTGGTTTTATTTGGTTTGAGACATCGTGTGGGACAATATCGATTATAAAAACCACCGTATTAGTGGTGTGGATTGCAATAGGCTATTGGAAAAAATTTGTCTTAAAAATTTACTAAAAAAACTGTGCGCAAACTTTAGCAAATGCTTATGATTTTTGAGTTTTACCTTAAACACTAAATTGACGTGTAAAAAATGTGTTTGGAAAGACAAGCTCCAATTCAAAGGCAAGTTTGAAATATTTTGTAGTTCATGAAAAAACAAACGAAGTTTATTTTGTTTACAGTCGTCACAAATATTAATCTTGTCTGATCCACTACACTCAAAATGAAACCAATTGTCACATTTAGTGCCATAATTCAATATTGACTTGGAGCAGAATTTTAATGCATGCCATCACACACCTTGCAATACTAATTTTTTTAATCAACGTTGTAAATATCTCTTTCTCCTGAAGTGAAATAATAGTTGCAGAGCAGCATTTGTGCGCAGTCTACTTTGATTTTGCAGTGGTCTTTTGCGACATGGTAGTTTGCTTACACCAATGGCCGAGATTTCACTTCTACCCATCAAATTCTATCCTAGAAATGTTTGTGTTTCGATGAGAATTGAAACGCAACGTGATGCAACTTCAGATTTTTGTCAAGACCCGATTTTTTCTAAATTTTTTACGAAGAAATAAAATTTATCGACCAAAAACAAGTTTTTTAACCATCGGTTACCGTTGGCTACTGTTTAGCTTGTAGCGAATATCCAGACCAAGTAACCAATAGAGAACTTTCTAGTGAAATCAACTTAAAAGCATGGTACACTTCTTACTGATTAGTAACATTAAATACATAGCCTACTGACCTCTATGCTGTACCAGTAGGCCTAATATAATTTTTAGACATCAATAAGTCTACTAGTAGCCTACAACGTTAGAAGTCACTAGTTTTAAAATCTGCAGTACTTTTTTAATAGGTCTACATGCTCCATGACCAGCTTTGCAGCAATTTGCATGTTTTTTTGAAACGAAGTTAATATTCCTAATTTTAGAAGTTCGCGCCATTATTAGTGATGTATTTACATGAATTAGAACTAGATATTGATCAATAAAAATACGGAAATGTGTCAAAAATAATTTAGAAGTTAAGAAAACTAAAATTTGCTTGGAAACCAAAGTTTTGATGATGAAACAAATGGCACAGCAAAAACGGGGACACTTGTTAAATGATGAAGCGTTTCACCGTACAAGGATGCCCTAATATTTTGTGAAATTACTTGTAGATTTGACCCGTAACGGCCTCCACATTTTGTTTAGTAAAAACTACAGTTTATTTGCAGCCTAGAAGTGAAACAACTTTACTAATAACAAAATTTCTGCATGTTGGTATTTAATATTTAAAAACCATCAGAAGTTTTCAAACAACTGTTCAAAGTAGATATTTTGCGATAGCTTTCAACCAAACACCACATGTTCGCGCAAAAATTTGATAAAAGAGAGTATTGTGATGTAAGAAATTTCTCTTTTGCACCTGTTCACTTTACTCTTCAAAGAAATTATGAGGAGTGCAACAACCCACCTCCATAATATTTCTTCCCGGGGACTACATAAAATGAGACCCCAGCGACTACATAAAATTGGACCCCCGCAAGAACCAAGGCGTAAAATTGTGGGGGCTCATTTTTTGAAAAAGTTCATTTAAAAATAATATTTTTGACTAATGTTACACCGTTTTAGCTCACTTACGTTTTTTTAAAAATGTCTTATTATAAGTTTCAAATTGCACGCAGATAATAGTTTCGACTTCAACTTATAATTGATGTTTTATAAGTTAGATTTAGTTGATAAATGTAATATTTGCAATTACACCTAAAGTAGCGCAATATTGCTTGGGTTAAATTAATTGGAAACAGGCATAGCTTCCAGCCATGTGTTTGTGGGGCCGAAGGCCATTTCTATTAAAAACTTTTCGGGGCAATACTTATTGGTAGACGTATTGGTGGAGTTGTAGACATCCCTGGAAGTGGATTTACACCACTGGATCGAGGGCCATCAAAACTGCAATCCAGTTAGAGCTTCGAACCCATAATACACCTGCCATTTGAAATTAAGCAATGAATAAACACAACCATATTATTGCCAGTACGCCTTACCGGCATCGCTTGGTATAGCAGAAATCGTTTATCAGTACTGCTTACCGGCGTACTGTAACCCTGTTTGTATCGCGAAAACGTAGCCGAAATATGTACAGTACGAAAATTGTGAAAAGAGAACGATGACCAAAAAAATTAGAAATCATTGGTTGACAATATTTTTTCACTTTTCGTCAGGATGAATGGCAAACAACTCCATTTATTGATCAACATAGATCATGCAGTCAAAAACGCCTTAAAATCGCCTGATTTGTCGTCGATTTTCTAAACTCGTTTTTTTGTGATCAAATAACTGTAACTACAAATAACTATTACATCATAAGCGACTGCTATATTAAAACAAGATCAGCCGATAGCGCAGAGTCGCTATTAGTTTACTGATTGTGGATACGATATGGTTGGATGGCGGCAAGCAGACGACGATGAAATAAATCTGATCGAAGTTGCGACATACATTAAAGGTGTTGATTATCTCCCAGATAAGTCAGTTATCGGCAGGTCAAAGTGGTGGAATTAATAAATAGAAGCACTCAAACTAAAGGTTTTAACGACCTGCACTCGGAGCTTTTTCACTGTAATAGTTTAGAAATGAATACTCTGCGTTTCAAAAATGTATCCCGTTTAACTTGATGTCTTCTTCCACATGCAGCTCAGGCATAAACTTTTTTGCGCAAAGGTGATTAACTATTCCGTTTGATGCAAAATTATAGCCTGTCAATTTTCGCATGCCAGCACCATTTTACAAACATTACTGTTTTGATGACTACCATCTGATCACAATTATTATTATATATCGGAAAACAAGGTAAACTTGATAGATTATTAGTAGGTTTTGCCGGATATGTTCTTGCTATTCATATTTTAGCAAATAATAGCAAAATGTACGGTATTAGCCGCAAGACCTTAAATTGCGACAAATCCCAACGTCATCACGTTTTTTTTTGGTTGTCAGCCTCTTGCACGATAACTGATAGATTGAAGAGATTTGAAATGGCATACGACAACATTTCTCTCCACAAAAATTGCGATAAAACTGCTGTAACAGTCAATATTTGTCCACTTTTGATCATTGTTGGATTTTTATCTTTCGGCTCTCTCAAACCTGGCATGATATAAGTGAGCGGATTAACAGTAGATGGGGGCCCTGAATTAATCTAGTTATGGGGCCCTTTTAGCGCAATGAAAGTTCTGGAACGCTTGAAACGTGAGAATACACACCAAAACTGTGATCACAGTATTAGTACCATCAAGTTACCTGTGTGCTTGGGTTTAGTAGTTTACTCGGTGCATTGCAAGGAACAAAATCATCTTTAAAGGCTGATTGTGCAGTGTCGAGTTCAACGAATAAAAAAGAAAGTGCCGGAACTTGGTTTGCTCCCTGGTGTTTCTGAGTTTCTTTTTTTGTCTTTTTTATGCGAGAAAATTATCTTTCTCCGATGTATTTCGAAGCAACCATGCATAAATGCATCCGGAGGGCAACGTACAAGGAGGATAAACCAAAGCCCTTTTAACGGAGACACGCAAAAACCTAGCGAGCGAGATTTGAAACTTTGCTCTTCCCCAGCTATTACGTGGCAAGTTGGTCTCTCTAAAAGACAACGACGTATTAAGAAGCAAATTTTGAGGGAGCCCGAGCATAAAATAAGCTCAATTAGATATCAAGCAATCGTATAAAATAAGTGAGCTTTAATCTTTATCAAGCATAAAGCAAGATAAACTTTTTGAAAACGAAAATTTTGCATATTTTGTTCAAACAAGCATAAAGATCTTTTTTGGGAAATCATCTTTTTGACAGCATGGTGAGCTTTTTGCTCGTGCTGGAATATATAAAGACCTTTTTTGAGCTCAAATTTTTAAAGGTGCTCTCACACTGTTTGGTGAGTTCATCGCTTTTTATCTATCCCCGAATACGCCACGGGTAATCTAAATCATCTTCCCGATGCAAACGCCTAAGAGTTAAGCCACTTGGGTCAATGTAGTCCGATCATGGTTATGGGAAGGAGCTTTTGTGAAGATCAATCGCAAGGACAATAGTTGATAATTGTCACTATCAGTTGTGATCACTCAACGACGTATGATCACTCAACAACGTTGTTGAGCGAGAAACAATTTTTAGGAGACCCGATAACATATTTTTTAGTCTTCGCGTTCCACCATTATAGAAGATGACTTTTTTTGCCCCCCATTTTATTAACCTATACCTCAAATTTTTTGATAACCTCTTTTCGGAGATAATTTTTCTAAACCCCGGTTTTGCAATCTCAACACAAATTTTGTGATGGCCTTTTTAGAGATCAACTTTTCGTAGACGTAATGCTTCGAAATATTTTCATTCTTCCACGTGGTTCAAAAAAATTTAGGGGCCATGGATCCTGCACCCATATCCCTAGCTATGTCTGTCGTCAGAAATCAATGCTAGTAACGCTGTTGAAGCAGGCCAAGCATGCCATTGAAACAGCTTAGTCCAGGAAGGGATCAAATATCTAAATTCCCGAATCTATTTTTGACAAATACCGTACTAGAGCAGTTAGATTCCAGCTGTGTAATTTATTACTAGATGCTAAACTTTTTTGCAACTAGGTATTAGCAGCCTACAAACGTACCCTGTGCCACAATCATTATTTTTAGCCTATCATGAATTAAGAACAGACTTGTAAAATCACTCAATTAAAAATGCGCTGTTATGTCATATCGCAATCAATCTATCAATCAACGCTGTCACGTACAAGACGAGCCAATATAGGCGGTATGCCCACAATTTCGAATGCTGTGCTTTTTGCGTTGAAGATTTACGAAAAAATTCGGTATTGAAGTAATTACCGTTTACGTAAAGCAACTCAAGTGTAAATTTTGCGGAGCCCTGGGCTTCAGCCCTATCCGTTCGCCTCTCCTCTTTATTTGGCACTGATGGTATAGTTAGTAGGCTATAACGCATCACTTACGAAAGCAGAAGGGAAATTTTAGGTAGGGCTATAATTTTTTAAGTGAATATCATTAGGTAGGCCTACAGTTAGATTACTGCAAAATTAAATGAAGTAATAAGCAGGTCTGTAATATGACTTTCTCGGAAAAAAGCAACTTTTAATTATTGTAATTAAATGAATGTAACTTGGTTTTAGAGCATAATAAAGCTATCATTCAACAAGATTATCACATTAAATATAGATCCTCTCAATTGAATGTTTATAATTATAGGCTTTCTAAATGTCTCCTTCCACCTGTTAGCCTTATTACAATCAATTACAGAAAATGGTGCATTGTTTTTTGCAGCTTAAGTTGAAAACTAGCAAACAGTCGCTCCTATTTTTCTCGCCTTCAAATCAATAACTTTTGTTTGAGCAGCGCTGTGCGGCGATCTGAGAGTCGCGCGTCCAGTCGGAAATCTGTAGGTTGAGCGCTCGGAACCTTTCGTTGAGTGCGACACGGATGAACGGAACTGTCGTGCGCTTTCAGGTTCACGTTTTCAGTTCAAGCTGTGACTGATGTGAACCGCAGTGGCATCTTGGAATGACTGAAACCGCAAGGTGATCGCGTGACCTCTTCGTACAGCTCGTGTTCGAAAGGTCTTGTAAGTTGTCATAAGCAAAAAAGTAACGTTGTTATTTCCATTTGAGGGTAAAAAAACTTATGAAACAAAAGATAGCAACATGCACCAAATATGTTCAAACGAAGAGCCATGCACGTGTAGGCGCGGTTGTGGAGAAGTTACGTTTCAATTTCTCCCAATCAGTCACAGCAGTTTCGGTTCATCAACCTTTTAAAGTTGCTTGGCATTGGCGAGGAGTAGTTTGACCTTTCTAGGTTTAATCGCTTGAAAAAAAGAACCTCTTCGCTTATTTTACATGGCAAAAAAACACTTGAGACTCACTATTTTCAACCTGCAGACCGAGTTCACATAATAATGCATCCGGTGAACAAACTAATTGACGCATTTTGGGCCAGTAAATCACAGCCTTTTGACTTCAGCAGCAGTGCCCTAATAAGGTGCTGAAAAAGAATGAACTAAAAAGCCCAGAAACATTTTTTTAAAACTCGACACAAAAATTTTTCGTCAATAACAAGTTCAATCACAACAAAACAACCATAGACAGCTGTTGCGTAATAATGATATCATTAATCAATTATCATTCACAACCTTCGATGAGTTCAAAAACATTAAAATCACCTATTCTTAGCAAATTTATTAAAGAATCTTATTGTTTGTCAACTACTTTTTATTCAGTGGCGAAATTTTTTGAAAACAAGCCGATATTTTTGTTCGACTACGATTGATATTATCATCGCCAACAATAAAAGATAATTTAATAACTTCTGTTACGACCTTTTACCTGTTTGTAACTAGGCGTACTTAATTTTCAATTTGTTAACGGTTTCAGTTTCATCATAGCGCTATTGAGAAAAGAATTTTCGTTTCAATACTTGGCAAATCTGCTTGAATCAAGTTCACGCGTTTCTATACGAAATCATAAATGCATCTCAATTTTTGGTTTATGTTTGTGATAAGGTGTTATTATTTTTTCTTGCGATCAAAACTATCATTGAGAGTAAGTGTCAACGTGTAATGCTTTATCTGTTTTGTTGGAGTTGTTACAAATTTCAAACAGCCTACAAACAGGTTAAGTAAAAAATATACATTTATCTTCCCATTAATCTTGTTGAACTTTTTGGCACTGGGCAAAACTCGTTATTTTGTTCTGTAAGAAAACAAGCAGCGCAGTTTCACACAAGAAAAAGATGCAAAACTTTTAAAATAATAGCATTTATCATGGGAAGAACTCTTTTGCCTGACACGAGAATACTTCAGTTTATGATAAACCCAAGTGGATTATGGAAATAGCGTAATGGTTTTCTAATAATCACTGCTGACTCGCACGAGGCTGTAAAGGCTGAGAAATAAAAAAAAAATGTTGATAAGACTGAGATTTAAAGCCTTTGTCGACTTGCACTCACATTTGACAAGGATACCATGAATTAAGGTCGTTTATTTTGAAAGCAGCGGGAGTTTCTGTGAAGGTGATTTCAACAATGCAAGCAAAACCTGAGCGTTCGCTTTGAATTCGTGGCAGCGGTAAACCTGCCTTGTGTCTTGCCAGTTGATTTCGATCCCTACCCTGATGGGCCAAACCAGTGGGTGCAATTGCCTCCTTCGAAACATTTGTCAAAGTCTTCACAAAGAAGTATAATCCACGGGTTTTGACAGAATTTCTGAGTGACTTTTAAACAATCTTCATGGCTTTGGATTTACTCCTGAAATTTGATAACTATCCCTAATTGTTACCACTAAATTTTGTTGGAGCTCTAAAAAAGACCTTCACCAAAGATTAAAAAATTTTCCCCATCCTATCCGAAATTTTTGACCAGTCCACTCATGTTCCGCAGACGTAAAGGCCAAGTCAGTAAAAACAATAAAGCGGGGGGCGTTGCGTATTGATACATCACTTGCCACGATAACATCATCATCATCATCATCATCGATAAAATTTTTTTTATTCGAAAAATTGGACTTGAAAAAGGACAACCGTGCCTTTCGCCTCCCTCCCCCCCCCCCCCCCCCAGCCTGTCCAATATGCCGTTCACTGTTCGAAAGCCTTCAAGTCGTTTAAGCCAGCATACCACCATGTTTGCTATCAAAATACAGTTTAAATCTCAATTCATCAAGTTGTTGTTTTTTGTTCTCGGCTCGACTGCGTCATCAGCCATCACGCAGGTCAAAGGTAACTCGAAGTCTCTTCTGATTTATGGCTGTTAAATACTTCGAAAGATTTACGATCTGTGTGGACATGTCATTATTACTTTTTTACAAGTCTGATCTCTAAGATATTCAGCTGCATTTAAGTTGAGCGAGGCCCTTTTCTTGCAATTTGGAAACAATAAGTTACCCACTATGTTTTCTGGGAACGTCATAGGGAAGACGAACAGCAAGCGCGTTCTACTTCTGAAGAGATCCAAAAATTTTATAAGTTCTTTTGATTTATTTGTAAATTCCTATCTACTAGGTAACCTTTAACCAACTGCTTGCACAGGTGGAAAGATGTTCAACAACAATTGCAGAGTTAAGTTGCCAAGATATTTGGTCTTGTCAAATTTAATCTAGCCATTTTTCAACCCAACAACTTTGTTTAAAACTGTTTGACGTTTTTCCTTTTTATTGAACCTACATTAAAAGCAGGAATGCGACCATGTCTTTTTGAACAAGTCACCACATATCGATTAGCGCAGGCAGGGTTGGCTTAAAACACAAGGCCCGAGTCCGGTTTCCAAGCTTATTGTTTTTATCCTTTTTACTAGGATATTTTTCAATTCTTCAAGGGTTACACTTTACAGCAAGGCTGTGCACCTTCGGCCCGCGACGTGAAATTTCGTGGCCCACGGAAAGGATTACAAATGTAATAGTGAAGGCCTTTTGTTTTCTTTTCATCGGAAACCTATACTTTCGAAGCAACATTTATGCCAAATTATTCTAACTTTACGTGCGTTGACCAATTTTGTTTTGAAGATCGTTTTGAAAGTATTGTTCTGCTGCTTTGAAAGTGCTTACCTCCAAACGAAAGTCTTCGTCGCCCACAAACTTTGACAGGCAGGCTAAATATTCAAGAAGTCAGATTTGGCCCGCCTGTCAAAAAATGCTGCACATCCCAGCCTTGCAGCGCAAAACCGTATTTAGAAATTGGTTTGATTTATTTCGACCCGATCAAATAGATAGCTAACAAAACAAAGGGACAATGAGTGCGGGGTGGGAGGGGATGACATGACCGAATTAAGCCTTTTTCAAATAGTTATGAATGCCTTTTAAGTGTCGAAAATTAGGCATTTACACATTTCGAGATGGCCTATGCGGTGTTGGCCCAGTGTTTTGCTTTCCTTTTTGTTAATAATTCGCCATTAGGCAACTAAGTCATGGCAAGGTTTCCCCTTGGCAGCAAAAACAAATAAGAATTCAGACGGCAAAATGTTCCATAACTGATTGATGGATTTGTACAGTAGGTTATGTCATATTACCAGGAGCAACATCGAAAAGTTGAAACCAATGCAGGAGGTCATTGTGATTTTCAAACAATGTATTTAAGTCGCTGTCCTTTTAAATCACACTGGGACGTGGTTCGTCGTCAAGGCTTTAATCACATAGTTGAGGCGAGTGCAAGGTCTTGCGAATTTTATGAAGCTAATAAACTGTAACTTTTTGTTGTTGCTATTTTGGGCTTGGAGACAAAGAAAGTAAGGTCACATTTAGGGTGGTTTATAGGTTTTCACTTTCTCGTTTTTTTTTTTTTTTGTAAACTTTTCCACCAGTTACTGGTTCGTTCGGCGCTCAAAATCAATCCCAAATTTCGATTTTCTTGAAAACTAATTTAAATGCAGGGTTGGAAAAGAGAATATATACTTATCGCTTTCCACAGTACACCTTTTTAATTTACCCTTATAGGTCGTAGAACAAAATCTGATATTTATGAAATCATAGCGAAATCGTCTAAGTAGAACTGTCTGTCCTAAATTTGATCCGTTTGACAATAAAAATACATATGGCGATATCCATTTTATCTCTGTAGCGTTTGTTTGTTTTTGTAATACAGTGACGGGATGTTTATTTTTGACTTTCGTGACAGAAAAAACTGATTCAAAAAACGTATTTGTCTAATGGCCATGTATCAGCCAATTTTAAATTGAAATTTATCAACAAAACAAAATTGAAAACAAGTATTTTTTTCAAATCTATTTTTTACTGCCTTGATTTAGAAAGCTATGAAAAACTGTACCCTAATTAGGCCAGTGACAAACCACAATAGTAACGTAGTCAGCTGTTTGCGTGCCTACAATAGTGAGCAATAATTTTGTTTTTAGTACCAGTAATTTTATGACTTCGTAAACAAAACTATATGTCTAACGTCCTCAAAAGTTTTCCTATAGCTTTTAAGGATGCTGTGATAAGGCTTGCCACCGATATTGAAAAAATTGGCCAAAAAAATTGCAAATGTCAGCTTTTGCCAAGAAAAAGTTTCAGTTTTTAACATTGTCGAAAACAACAAAGAAAGTATTAATATTTGCCACAAGTCGATTTGCTGGTTTGACATTTAAGAAAAGAGATAATTTTTAGAGAAATCACTTGCCTAGTGGTTTTGCTTACAAGGTCGTCTTAGAGTTTGTAACATAAAAGATTCATTCGCAAAAGTGAATGAACAATAAAGTCTATTAGAGCAGCTTAAGTTTCAAATAATCGTAATGCCAAAATAGTGAAAAAACCGCAGCAGCACTCAGCACTTTCATAATAAAGAAAAAAAAGGCTGCCACAAACCAGCTATTCTAATGCAGATGCTAAAAATAGACCTAAACGTAATTTTATTATTTTTCTACCAGACAGTTGACAGTAGAAGACGTAGCAACCAAAGCTACGCAGACTTTAAACACGTTATTTGCAATGGAATATCACAACTGAACTTCCCAAAGCGTTTTCTAAAACTTCAGCTCGGATTTCGAGCAAATGACAATAAATAGAGTTATTGTGTACCACAAGTTTGATAGCGCAACTTAAAGCAGTGAACGTCTTAATCGCTTGCAATAAAGCACTTGTCTGTAAAGTGGCCTCGCGCTCATGTCAGTGCATTCTGTTTTAGTCTTTTTAAAAATCATTACACTCTTCTAAAAAGTCATGACTTTGTAAACTCAGTGCCATACTCCACACTACAGTGTCATGCTGTCAATCACAACACAAAAGATGTCTTGCTCAAAATTCTATTGGGAGACAAGCCAAATGTTTTTACCTTTTTACGCAGCGACAAGTGGAAACGATGTGAAGCAAAAACTCTTTCCCACCAATTTCTTTGCCGTTTTTTGTGTAGATTACTTGTGTGATTTCGGCGTCTGTACACCAAATTAGAATTGAAGTTCTCAACAGCCTTTAATTTTTTTACAATCATGAATCAATTTAATGAAAAACATAACATCAACTTCAACATTTTTACAAGTTTTCTCGATTTTTCTTGCAAGAAAAAATTTGTATCTAAGAGCTTACAAATTACTGTAGATTTTTTTATTGACTTTTGTTGCTGCAAACGAAAACATGTCATTTTCCCGCTACCACCCTTGGTGCGGGGGCATGGTAGAAGACGGTGGATCCTCGGAAGGGGAACAATTTCTCAGAGCTGGCTGATGAAAGACCGAGATTGTCTGAGGCGTGGTTTCGCCAGCGCAAAAGCTTAGCTTTTCGCAATACATTGTTAACTAGAAGCTAGGGGTGTTCGAAATGAATATATTTCAAAATTTCGTTTCGTATCCGTGCAAAATAGCTTTGTTTTGGTTTTGTTTCGAATAAACTTCCTTTGTCAAGAATTTCGTTTCGTAACGCACTCGAAACCAAGCCGTGAGAGGTTGGACTCTTTCGGTGTGGCGAACATGCCTTACACGAAAGCCGCATTGAACACACCCGAGCGGCCATTTACCATCGTCACATGAATTTTCGAAGGAGGACGATGACACAGTTGAGTAGCGATGGAAAATTTTTGAAATATTTCGAAGCAAAATTTTGTGTTGTTTGGAATTATTTTTTCTGTAGCAAAATTTGGTTTCGTTTGAATTCGAACCGCCTTTCATAAGAGTAAAATGTCGTTTCACCCTAGTAAAATTCGTTTTGAACACCCGCAGTAGAAGCATAATGCTGTGGAGCAGGAAAAAACAAAACATTTTCACATACTAGCTTAACAGGTTGACTACCATATCAAGAATTATTATTGGCACTTTTTTTCCTTTAGATTTGTTTATATTTCTATACCTTAGGTTTGAAATAAAAGACAAACTAGGGGGAAATGAATTTATTAGCATCATACTTTAATTTTTTATTGTTAACAAAAATTGTGGCCCCCAGGGTCGTTTTTAAAAAACCCAACGTGACAGTCAACGTGTAAATACGGTAACTTAAAGAATTAATTAAATTCGGGAAATTCTTCAAACTAGTTAAGTCAATACCTTACTATCGATTACAGAATTTCGTGCTGCCTCAAAACAAGCCTTACATCTGCTCTTGTTGTGATTACCCCTCTTCTTCCTTCAGGATGAAGGTACGGCACGAACGGCAATTCAGGTTCATGCCGACAACCTAATTGAATTAGGCTAGGGGAAAGATGGCAATCCATTTCGAACCAGTCATAAGTGACTGGTAACCCCATCACCAACAAGGCGGACTGCCACTGGTGGGTACCCAAGAGTCGCCTTTTACGACATGCTGGGTTAGCAACTTCACAATCGTAACCCCGTGAAGTACGGGTAGGCCATCTGTCTGCCACATAAAGGCGGAGGCGTCCCGTTAAGTGCCTTGCCCAAGGACACAACAAGCAAGACTTGCATGCTTGTTCTTCACACAATCTCTTTTTTATGCTGAGCGCCAAGCAGGGAAGCTGTGAATACCATTTTTTAAAGACTTTGAGTATGACTCGACTTGAGGAGTGAACCCCAGATCTACAGACTACGAAACGGACGCTCTAACCACTACGCCATCGCGCCGGTACATATGCTCTTCGTAAACGTTGTTGATAGATAATCAAAATAATTTTTCCGCGATCTGGCGCTGTTTTCTGTCAACCATGCTTTTCAAGGAATTTTTGAAGCTACAAATTTTGGTCGAAAAACTTTAATGTGCTTGCTTACGTGGTACTTAGCTTAGTTTTAAAAAGCCTTCGTTTATCAGCACACTGGAAATCTAAATGTCATGTTATCTATCAGCTTTCTCGCTACTATCTAAGTCGCCTGCGAAACCATCTAGCTTCACCTATACTAGAGCAGTGTTGCTTCATCAAACACGATAGATTGACAATTTATTACCGATTAAAAAATTTTCAATACTCAAATTAAGCGTTACATTAGATCGTTGAAAGCGCCCATCTTCGTCCGGCTTAAGTACAATAAAACTTTACTTTTACGACGCAGGCTGCAATAGTTTATAACAAGTCTGCATTCAAGCAGTAAAAAAATTGGAAAAAGCGCCTACGACTGTTTCCGGTCCGATCACTCTCACCTCCAATCTTGACCACTGATCCTCTTAGCTTTTGTGCGTCACGATTGGCCACGCACTGCTTCAAGTCAATCTCGATTTCTTCGTTTCCGGTTCTTCATCTTGAGGTTTTTTGTTTCCACCGATAATCACGTGACTATCTTCATCCTCCGACTCTTCTTCCTCCTGGAAGATCGCGGTTGGTTGCGTCCTGGAAGATATTGTAGCAGGCAATTTCGTTAGGAGAGAAAGAAAACCGTAAAACAAATCTTACTGTGCTTTTCAACTTCATAATAATATTTGAAGACAAACCACAGAAATGCAATGCTTATTTCTAAAGATATTTTCGCGCATTCTTTTTTCTTTAACAGCGACTGGCCTCGAACAAGCATAGTTATGATCAAACAGTATCTTAGCCGGGCGGCATTTTATGAGATCAGCTACAAAATATTTGAGAAGTTTACGTATCAAATCGCATTTTTTTAGTTACTAGAAACGTACTGAAAACGGTGCCACTGTTTCGACCTATTCTGCGAACAAATTTATTAACTATGCTTGCTTGATCATAACTATTTCCCCGTGCTTAACCGGGTTAGAATAGTGAAGTTGCTCACCCAGCATGTCGTAAGACGCGACTTTTGGTTACCCACCAATGGCAGTCCGCCTTGTTGGTGGTGGGGCTACCAGTCGACAATTTGCATCCACGTCTGGTTCGAAATGGGCTGCCACTTTTCCCCTGGCCTAATTCAATTAGGTAGATGGCGTGAACCTGGATTGCTGTTCGCGCCATACCTCCATCCCAAGGAAGAGGAGGGGTAAATCAACAACAAATTTATTCTCATAATTTTTTAGAATTATGGCAAGAAATTACTTTAAAATAGAAAATCGCGAGTATTCATCAAAGATAAACTGAATTACCGCACACTGACACTGACAATCCGATGCGGTGATATAAGCATTTGTCAAGAAAGTAGTGCTAACAAAAAAAAAAACTAATCTTACTCGGCATAAGCGTGGGATATCCACTTGGGAGCCGCCTCTGCCGCTTTCGCGTGCCTCAAGATCGCCTCACGCGGATTGGAGTCGTCCGTTTTATCCTTGGCAATTGTCTTCATGACAAACGACGCAAGTGTGCTGCCGTGCGCCTGTAGTCGCCCGCCGGCGCCTGAAAAAAAATAAACGATTAGAGAGTCGATCTGCACTTGCACGCTCGACAAGCGTACTCTGAAGCAATTTTTGACCGATATATTTTGTGGAAAACTCTCTTCGCAGCTCGCACTTACCGGTAAAAAAAACACTCAACCCGATGCACCCGTAGTGGTTACATGTGCATTCAAGTTGACAATGAACGTCATAACTCCTACACAGTGGTGGATTTAGGGTGAGGCAGCTGCTTCGATCCTCCCTTCCCAGACATGTCCGATAAGCTATTTTTGACCTTCGGAATAGTGACAATCTCCAAAAGAAAAAAGGTCATTCATCCAGAACTTGGGCAGTCAGGGAACCCCTCATAAATTTTTGCCTAAAGCCCCTAAAATCCTTGATCCACCACTGGTCGTACAACAGGTGTAATGTCCAACACTGTACAATATATTACTATAGCTACACAAAATATGACAGTAGATACCTATCTCGATTACCTTGACTAACTAGAAAGATTAACATATTTATTTTATCGCGCGGTTTCAGAGAAAACTTTACTGCTAAGCTATAAACAACCAACGTTCAAGGACATTTTGAAATTGTTATAGTTCTGCAGAGCAAAAGCATTTTTGCTACAAACACAGAATCATCGCCAAAGGTTTAGCAAATGTAATTATGCAGTAGTAAACGAAACTTCGAAGTTATAAGTAACCTTACTAACCTCCCCTGGACGTGAGTGGTGGCTGAGGACGGTGGGATTTGACCGGATCTTTTCGATCCTTCTCCATCTGCTTCCTTGTGCTTCGTTCTCGATCGTCTCGATAAAGCGGAAGAGAATATGCTGAAGATTTTATATCATTTAATGTGATGATAGAAAGCTGGGCTAAAAGCTCAAGTACCTTACGCACATCAATTTGAAAAAATATAACATGAAGCATAGACCAAAGATGGAACTGCTTTTAGGCAAGAATGAAACAACACAATTATGCCAGGAATATTAGAAAGCATAAGTGCTGAACAAACTTTCGAGCAGCCTGAAAGCCTAAACGAAAAAAGTTTTGTCAAAATTTTGCTTACGTGTTATTATTCTGTGCCGAACAAACACCTCTGCATGGTTAATCTTCTTTCGTTTCTTAACAACACACAACTTGGCGCCTCTGAAGCTCCTATTAGCATCATAGAGGATCTTGATTTTTCCGTCTCCACCACCAACCATTATTTGATTCAACTTTGGATGCCAAAGACATCGAACGACGCTCTGAAAAAGAAATTGCAAAAACTTTTGAAAAGTCGTTACAGGTTATATTTCTATTCACAGGTCGAGGAAAAGCCTTCTGTCGGTTCTTCACAGAACTCGTGCCTGTTTCGGCCCACTTCAGAGTAACCAGCACTACAGAAACAGTGCATATCTACGACCAGCAATGGAATCAAGCAGAAAATTATCGTAACGTGCAATCGTAGGTACAAAACCATGCCGTCACCGTGAGGTTTGAATACGATAATCACTGCCCAGAAATGGCATTACTTTCCATTCGATCACACCGTTTCTTAGATACTACTTAGTATTCAGTTATATTTCTTTTTTCCCAGACGTAGAAAACCTGTACTATTATGCATGATACACTTCGTTCAGACTCGCTTCGTAGCTGTCACTATTTCTTGCACTAAGGGCATTGGCCAGGGGAAGTGGACTGTGCCTACCAAAGAGTCTAAACTCCTCACATTTTAAACGAATGAACGAGTGACCTGTAAGTAGAAAGGTAGCAAAAATTGTTTCCTTAGAAATTTTCCGAAGGCTACGGTCCGTACTGGTTAATGCATATCTCACAACCAATGCCATGGTTGAACTCACACTTCTTGATGCCTCGACACCGGGTTCAAAGCTCGGAGGAGACTTCAACATTTACGATCCAGGTATTGAATAATGAACAAGGCCGATACGTACCGAATCGCAAACTTCTAATTCATTGACTACTTCTAAATCACAGCGATCCAAGAAAATCAACTTGCCAGGCCCGCTATCTTTTCTCACGGAGATGCCAGTCATCAGTAACTTATCATTTGGACTGAATGCAACATCAGTACTGCAAAGAAACTTTCAATTAAAACCAACTTTTCGAGCGGTAAAAAGCCGTTCACATAAACCCCCTTTTTTGGTGAAATGCAAAAATGAACACGTCGCCAGACTTCCAAAAAAATGATCAGCAAGCCAGCACATTAATAATCGTTATTAGTTAAATTAAAAACTGGTCAAAGGCACCATCGTTTGTCTTCATATTTTTCCTCAAACTCTCTGTAAAAGTTCGATTAAAGATTAATCATAAAGGAAGTGATTCATAAAGGAAGAGACGCATCAGAGAAGAGAAGAGAGATAGAGGAGGACGAGAGGCAGACGGAGATGGCGCGACTAGCCGCTCGGAGAAGGCGTTCCAATTTGGATAAGTTGGTAACGCTAAAAAAAGGAAACCATGCGGTTGAAGCATATGTGAAGAGACTAAAAAAAAGCTTTATTCAGAAGAGAGAGCGACTCCTTAGAAGGGCTCCATGAGGAGTTGAATAACAAAAAGTGGTGCTGAAGGTTAGCTTGGTGGGGATCAACTGAGAAGAAAAAAGCCTCGCATTTGCTCGGATTCAGAGGAAGACACCAATATACAGACCAGCGCTCCAGTCGAATCAGAGCTAATTACGTAGTCACCACCGCACCAGGAACCGAGGGGGGAGGACCAAATGGCCAGATTATCAGCGTAAACAGAGCAGCTGGCGAAGGAAGGCAGAGAAGCAGCAGAAAGATCATTGATGAAAAGAAAAGTAAAGGGCCAAAAACGTATCCTTGCGGGACACCTCGACGAACTCGAAAGAAACGACTTTTGTGATTTGAAAAACCACGCAAGTGCGCCTATTAGAAGGAAAGATTGAGCCCAAAAAGCAAAGCAAGGAGGGAAGCCAGCCGAAATGTTTGTGGAAAAGAGCGGGGTGCCAGATACGAGTCGAAAGCTTTCGAAAAGTCGGTAGTAGCAAGAATCGTCCGAGAGCAAGGCTTAGGTTTGATAAATCCATACAAAAAGGACTGAGAAAGATAAAGAATTATCCAGAGTAGACCGTCCAGGGCGGAAACCGGCCTGGGGGAGAGAGAGAGAGAATGGAGTTAGACTCCAGAAAGAAGAGTAGACGCAATAGAATGATGCGTTTAGAGCTTAGAGAGGCAGGAGACGAGAGATAGGCCAAAAGGAAGCAGAAGAGTCGCGGGAATAATAAAAGATGTCTTCCAGATGGAAGGAAAAGAATGCAAAAACCAGGAAAAGCTTGAAAATGTGTAAGAGAAAATCAGTGCCAGAGCGAGAAAGGTGCTTTAACATGGAATAGGCAACTTTGTCTGGGCCAGTGGCAGTGGATGAAGAGAGGTTTGAGGCACCTGCGAGAAATTCAGTGGGGGAGAAGGAGAAGTAGAAAGAAGAACGAGACTCTTCAGGGCAGGGTGGCTCAGCGGAGCTTGGAAAGGTAGCCTCTGGCTCTGCTACGCAAGGCATTTGGCTGGTAGCCAGAAAGTGGGATCTCAGGTGGTCGGCGAAGACCGAAGCCGACTGTCTGGGAGAGGAACAGTTGGGGAAGTTAGGGCAAAAGGAAGGTGGGGTAGAAAAGCCTTACGTCTTTCACTAACCGCTTCTTCCACTTCACCAGACCACCAGGCTTGAGGTTGGCGTTTGACACAGCCGAAACAAATGAAACATTTGGCCGCATTCAGTGCCAGAGAATTAAAAGAGAGCAGCAGCAGCAGAAGAGACAAGTATTCCTTTGTATAAGGACAGCAAAAGTCGAAGTAAAAAGCTAAGTCGTCCCAACGAGCTTTCTGAAAATTGAAGGAGATGTTCGTTGGGACGAAAGGCCAGAGAGAGAGGGGCAGTGAGCAGAATTAGTAGGTGATCAGAACCCAAGTCCTGAAGCACCTCCCATGAGCAAGAGAAGGCGAGAGAGAAAGGACTGCCAGAGGAGCCATGGAGAAGAGTAGATATGTCAGGGTCACTGAGAGGATGGAGATCAGAGGAGATGATCCAATTGAATACTTCCTCCCTACGGGGGTCAGAAGTACCTTTTGAGTCCCAGAGGAGTGATGGCAGTTGAAGTCCCCAAGAATAGAGATTTCTGAAGGGAAGAAGGGAGGGAAAAAAGGAAGCGGTTGTGCAATCCGTTGTAGTAGTTAGTAGTAGTTATTCAGTTTTTATCCGGTGTTTTCCCTTTAGCAGAGATGGCCGGATTTACCCCATTCCTTCTGCAATTTCTCGCACTCCGTCCCTCCACTTGTCTCGTCTCAGAGCATCCTCCTTCTTCAAACCAACTTTCTCTGTCTCCTCTTCCACTTGCTTCTTCCAGGTCTTCTTCGGTCGTCCTCGCTTTCTCTTGCCAGTCACTTCAAGATTCAGAGCAACCCTCAAAACACTATCGTCATCCCTCCTCAGTACATGTCCATACCATCTAACTCCATTTGCTGTTGCTAACCGGTCTATAGTTTCTTTCAATCCTAACATATCCATCTGTTCTTCAGTCGTCTTTCTGTCTACAATTTTCTGACCGCACATGGCTCTCACCATAGCTCTCTCCGTTCTCCTCAAAATTGCTTTTTCATTTTCTTTCAGACACCATGTCTCACTTCCATACAGTATTGCTGATCTTACGCAACAACAATAAACTTTACCTTTCATCTTCAGAGGAAACCTATTTCCAAGCAACAACTCTCCACATTTCCTGAATCTTACCCAACCGATTCTTACTCTTGCTGTAACTGCCGCTTCACAACCACCACTAGCATTTAGTCTGTCTCCCAAATAACAAAATCCATTCACTGTCTCCACTTCATCGCACAACTTCTCGATTGAGTCCATCGTCCCTTCCATTATTCCTTTACATTTCAAGCAAACAAAATGCATTGCCAACCTAGCGGTAACTCTCTTTATTTTTGCACATTTGCCATGAACCCAGTTTTCACATTTTGTGCACAACACTGAGTTGGCCATGACTCTCCTTCCACAAACTCCACATGGATCTATCTTGCTTTTGTATAGTTCGCCTTCTGATCCACTTACCATCAATTTTGTTTTTCTGGTGTTGACCTTTAAACCTTTACTTTCCAGTGCATTCTTCCAATTCCAAAACTTTTCCTTCAAGTCTTCCATGTGTTCACTCATGATAACAAGGTCATCTGCATATAGTAATTCGTTAACCACACCCCTTCTTGCATTTTCGGTAACAACGTCCACCACTATTGCAAACAATAGTGGCGACAGCACAGATCCTTGATGTACACCAACATTTACTTCGAATTCCTCTGAATATGCAGATCCCACCCTCACTTTTGTCTTTGCACCATCATACAGGCTCATAACTGCCCGAACTATTACTTCTGATAGACCCTTCTTTCTCATGGCCCATTCCATCACTTTTCTTGGCACTCTATCAAAAGCTTTTTCCATGTCAACAAAACACATATACAACTTCTTGTCCTTCTTTTGATATTCCTCCTGCATTCTTCTCACAATAAATATCGCATCCACTGTTCCTTTTCCTGGCATAAATCCAAACTGCATTTCATTCAAATCGACTAGTGTTCGTATTCGCCTCTCTAGCACTCTTTCAACGATTTTCATGGCATGTTCTAGCAGTTTCACTCCTCTGTATGATCCGCAGCTCATCACATCACCCTTTCCTTTGAAGATAGGTACAATCACACTTGTTTTCCACTCATCAGGCATTCCTCTACCATCCAATACACGCTGGCACAGTTCCATCATCACTTTAACCCCGATTTCACCACTTGCAACTATCATCTCCACACTTACTTCAGATGGTCCGGTTGCCTTTCCTGATTTCATCCTTTGCATTGCCTCCACAATTTCATTACGAGCCACTTTTTCCACTGGTCCTTCTACTACATCAGTTTCCACCATGTGGTCCCATTCGTTCTCTTTATTCATGATCTTTTCCATATGTTCCTTCCAAATTTTTGCCCGGTCTTCTTCAATAAAACCCAATCGTCCGTCTCCTCCTCTCAAGCACCTTCCTCCTTCCACATCCATCCCTTCCTTTTTCATTCTTCTAAGGAAGTAGAAAACACTATTAGAATTATGATATAAATTATTCAACTCCTGATTAGCTTCCTTTCTCATAGCTCTAGCAACAATTTTCCTTGTTTGATTTCTTATACGTTTGTATTGATTCTTATTTTCTTCTGATGGGAACTTGCACAGCTCTTTAAATGCCGCCTTCTTTCTTGCAATGGTATCCTTGACCTCTTCATTCCACCACCACGTGTCTCCTTGATCTCTCCTAGACTTCTTCTTTCCACACACTTCGTCACAAGCCTTTAGAACACCATCCTTAAAAGTTTTCCACAAATCAGGTGCATCTGCATTCACTAGTTCTTTTACTCTTTTTTCAAATCTCACTCTTGTTCGGTTTTCATTCAACTTCCAAATCTTTCTTCTTATGATTCGTTCCTTTCTCACACCCTTTTTTAGAACCTTTTTATCTAGATCTACGACCACCAGCCTGTGCTGAAGTTCCCATGGAATCACTTTTACATCCCTTATATACTTTCTATATTTTTCCCCCACAAGCACAAAATCAATTTCTGTTTCACACCCACCGCCACTATAAGTAATTTTTCTTTTGTCTGTCTTTTTAAACCAAGTATTTGCCACGCACAGCTCTCTTTCATCACAAAACTCCAGCAATCTTCTTCCTTCTGCATTTCTTTTCCCAACACCATTCCCCCCGTGAACACCTTCAAAACCCTCAGCACATTTCCCCACATGTCCATTGAAATCCCCCAAAGAAACAATGATTTCACTACAACTTCCCAAGTCCCACTCACTCCCCATTTCATCATAAAAACGAACTTTCTCTGCATCTGGTCTTCCACTTTGTGGCCCATACGCACATATTACGCGCATCACCTCCCTACCTAGAGTTAGCACAATCACGATTACTCTGTCACTTTTTCTTCTAACTTCCACAACGTTTCCAGATATTTCCTCTTTCACCAAAATTCCAACCCCTCCAAATCCTGCATCATTTCCTGACCACCACATTTTATACCTTCGTCCCGAAGCACCCACAAAACGAGCTCCTTGGCCTTTCCATCTTACTTCCTGGATGCAACACACATCAACTTTTCTCTTCCTCAGTTCTTCACACACTTCCGTTTTCCTTCCACAAAGACTTCCCACATTTAATGTTCCAAATCTTATCCCATGACATTCAGATTTAAACCCGGAGATTCTTCGCACCCCCTGCCCATTTAAGAACTGCCGGGGACTGGGGGCCATTTGTATATTTTTTCTGGTCATGGGGATTTACTGGAGCAAAATTTTTCTACAGGGAGCATGCCCTTGCTTACCCCCAACCTCAGTTTTTTGACATGAGTGGTCCAACCAAGCAATTAAGCTGGCAACCCCACCATTAACAGTTAGACTGCAATTGGTAGGTACCCAATAGTCGCCTCTTACGACATGCTGGGTAAACAGCTTCACTATTCTGATAACCGGTGAAGCACGGTATATGAAGAACAGCAAATAGGAGGAGCACAAACATTAAGGAAAGAGAGCGAGGAGGAGTTGTTTAGTGAGATGTAGACCCCTACACCATCCGAGTAGAGGTCAATAGAAAAGAGAGAGGAGGTAAAAAGTTCAAAGAAGGACAAGCCCTGCCTGACAAAAATGATGACACCACCGCTAGCGTGTGGGTCATCGAAAGAATGCCAGACCAGAAGTGAGTGCGATCAGATTGCAAAGCAAATAATCCAGAAAGAGGAAGATGAAAGAGGAAGTTTGATTCCTGGATACAGATAAGGTTAACAGGATGAGACAAAATAAAGTGTAATAGTTTAGCGCTCCTGGCTCGCAGACCTCCAGCATTCCATTGAAGAACCCTAAGTCAGTCAAGAGAGAAGGAAGCAGGAGGTATAGAAAAACAGTAAGGAACGTGAAGGAATGGGAAAGGTGCAGAGGGAGGAGATACGAAGTGGGTGGAAGGAGGGCAAGGGGTTTGAAAGCGAGGGTGAGGCAGGAACGCTGCATTAGCAGAGGTGAGGGCAGATGGGCCAAGTTGCACAGTGGAAGTATACAAGCTGGAGGACTCCAAAGAGGAAGACACAGTGTTGGTTGATGTGGATCTCCAGAAGGAACAGGAACGCAGCAGGGAGGACAGATCCAGAAGTGAGAGCTGCCTAGAGTTTTAAATCTAGAAAAGGAGAGTAGCGAGCACCATAAATGGACCCATTTGAAGCAGGTGCAGCTGCACTGACCTACCCCTCCAGGTCACATTTCCAAAGCACACAGAACAGGAAAGGATGCGGGCAGGGTGAGGATAAACGTTGCCGCTCATCAAGAGAAGAAAAATGGGAAGACGGGCAAGAGAGAGAAAACAGTCGACTAATTTCAAAGAGGTTGGGTGCTGCCCTTCCGCGGTCGTTTAGAGGGCAGCACCGCAAAAAAATGGCTCGTGTGTGGGGAGTTCCAGGGGTAACTGGGCTCCTTGAAAAGGCCAACAGCCATTTTGACCCAACCCAAACAGGGCCGGAGTCCGCACCAGCACGTTGAGGCGACTGTTGATTTTTGCAAAAATATGCGCTTTCGACATCCGCATCGAAAGTAGAACTTACACCGGGAAGAAATTCTCCAGATCGGATGCAGTAGCGACTGGATGTTTAAACTTTCTTAAATCCCATAACTTCACTGTATCATCTCCTCCTCTAGTGGCAATATTGAGATTGTCATGTGAAAACACAATTGATGACGTATGCGAGCCCATTGCGTGAGCGCCTCGAAGAACATGAGTCGTGTGCACCTAAAGTGAAGTTCAACTCATTACACGATATGACATCAATACAGATTGAAAATACATTTGTGATCTACTCTTCGGTAACAAAAACCTTTGTGGATAATTTGGATTGTCAATAATGCCGCCTACAGGGGTAAGATTATTTTTAACCCATCAAACAGAAAATAAATGAAGAGATTGCGAAGACCTTACGGCCTTAAGAGTCAGCACACACTCATACATGTCATGGCAGTTGGCACAAGCCATAGTTTGAAATCGAAGATTGAAAACAAATGCTATTTACTATCAGCTATGCCGCATTATAGCATATTAACCCACGCCTCTATTTGATTAGGTTTTCAGTGAGAAATGGAATGGAATCTAACCAGTCTTTGCCGTGCCTCCTTTCCATGAGGAGAGTTAAAACTCAATATGCCACATTGTAAAACACTTCTTCTAAAAATGCAATAATATAGAACAATGGACAAATCTAATTGTCTCAAAACTGAGGCAACTGAATGCTTATCTGCCTGACTACCTTAGTCATAACATAGCATCATTATGACACAAGAAATACCGTTTCACATTATTTGGTTAAAAAAGCTTAATACTATGATCAAAATGAACATCGAATTACTCCACCTTCATCTTCTCGTCCCACATCATCAGTGAACCATCATTACAAGCACAAGCAAGTAATTTTCCATCGCGACTGTAACAGCAAGTAGTAGGCTGCGCACGACGACCGGCTTTGTCCTTGCACTTTCGAATCACCTAAAGCATGAATGAGCGTTGAAGATGCGCTTGCACTGCATGCAATTGTCTGCCACAATTTCAATTGAAAATATTAATAAATGGGAGTGCTCACGCAACATTTTCAACAATGCGCTGACCATTTTAAAAATACCTGAATCTGCTTGAACTTCACATCGAGTAAACCAGACCTCTAGTGGTATTAGTCAATAATTTTAAATCCGCTGTTTTCTCCGTAGACGGAGGCGGCCGGATTATCTTCATTTACACGCAATGGCATGCACTACATTTTAACACTCTCCCGATTCATGGCATCCTTCCTGTTTCGGTCAATCTTCTTGATTTTCTCTTTCACGTTCCTTTTCCATGATGCTATCGGTCTTGCTCGCTTTTTTTGAGGATTTATTCATGGGTCCATTCCTTTTTTAACACGTCTTAGCGATCTTTCCTTAAATTAGCCCAAACCGTCGTATCCTCTTTGCTTTCGCCATTGTAATTATTATTAAAAATTAAGTCATCGCTTTTTCACAGATGTTTCCCAGAAACTTAAAGAGTATCCCTGCTCTTAGCAGCAATGTGCACGGCACTTTGACATGAAGTTGAAAAGTTACCACACAAATCGCAGACATGCCAAATAAACGGCCACGGAAGACATGCGTGGTAAAGAAATGTACAATCAATAAAATGTTTTCATTGGAAGTAAATTCGTCAAATCTTACTCGTGGTTTTTTTCCTTCTTTTCTTACATCCCACACGCGCACTGTACCATCATTAGAACATGTCATAAACTCTTCTTTTGTTTTCGGATGCCAACAACCCCCATTCAGAGCAGCAGTGTGGCCCTTGATTATTAAAAACATAGTTAAGGTTGAGCAGAAAAGGTCATAAATGTGGCGGAGATTTACGCATGACAAAGACTAAAATAAAATGTACAACAAATCGTGTAAAAGAATCATTTCATCAATCTTGTTAAAACTGTAAGTACACTAGTGCAATAACACCTATTGCAAGGCTACTCAACTGGCGGACCGCGGTCCGAATCCGGACCTTTTGAGTGTCACAGCTGGACCTCCAGCTTCAGAATGAGTAACAGTTGATCAAAAACGGGACGCTCAAATTCAGTTCGAGACCTTTATCCTAACTATGGGCGATGGTGGGGGTGATCTCAAAAAAAAAGGGAAGGGTCATCACCTGTTTGGCTGCCGCAAATCCAACTATTTTTCTGTATGTACTGGTAATGATGGTTTCATTTTTATCATTACAAATCAACACTTCTACTGGACTGGACCTCAGGGAATACTAAACTTCTCCGACTGGACCTTCATCAATCAGTTGAGTAGCCTTGACCTATTGCATTCTACTTTTGGGTTCATTTCAACCCAGCGTATAAAATTTTGAATTGCTTCCAAAATGATTTTGTACCTGAAGAATTCTATCTTGCCTTACTAAAAACTTACAGCAGTGTTGTACATGTCGTTCAAATACTGATCTCCCTTCACACATTCAAGCACTTCGTGACCGTCACGATCATATACTTTCGCTTGTGCATTTGCAGCTACAACTAAAACATTTTCACCAGTGCTGCTGTATTGCAGGTTGATCATGTGATGGCTGAAATAAAAATACTTTCTCAACTTTTTTGTCAAAATTGGTTGCATTTCGGAAAAGGGATGGGGTCACAAAAATAGTAGTACACACACATAACTATGTTTTTAACCACAAACTTCAACCTAACTTAAAAGAAAGATAATATTGAGGTAAATACTATGACAAATCGTTGATTACAAATTTGACCACAGCAAGATCATGCAAATCCTCGAGTTTCAATTACACTGCTTTTTCGCAGTCTTGTGATTTAGATTTTAAACTAGTTTTGAGCAATGAGACCAAGCTTCTGAAACATGATGGAAACGGATTTTTTTCCCGAGAATTGTGAAGAAATTCAGTTACTGCTACTTTCATTGAGAACCACTATAGGCAATAGGCAAGCTGTTAAAACAGTAGGCTATACGGCATAACCACCAAAAGTATAAAAATGTTGCAATCAGTTACATAAATTTTAATATATGCTTAATAGTTTCATTATTCACACGTATACCATTCACAAGGTGTAAGATGTCTGAATGATTGCAATGAATTATCCATTCCTGCGAAGTCCCAAAATCTCATTTCAAAATCATAGCTTCCCGTTATTAACCTGGCACCGGATGGATCAAGCGCTAGCCCAGACACAGGTTTCACGCCATGAGTTAATGATATTTCGTGAGTTGCAGGAATAAACGTTCGAGTCTAAACAAAATTTGAAACACGATATGTTTTAAGCAAACTGCAGACAGTGACATTGTTTCGACCTATCAGCTCTCTTCAGTGCAGTTGGTGGCACCAACTGCACTGAAGAGGCCTGATCGGTCGAAACAGTGTCACCGTCTGCAGTTTGCTAAGTGCATCGCTAGCCTCTAGCATTACAATGATATGTTTTGTTTATTACTACCAGTACATATTTTAAAACATTTGTTTAAAAATTTCAAAAATTTATTTGTGTAAAATGCGTATTTAATACTGATTCGAAGTACAACTTTGTGCAATAAGATTTCAATGATACTTTCTGAAATTTCAAACGAAATTAAATTTCCTTAATACCAGTGTATACACTAAGCAGTGACTTAAAAAAATAAATAACAGTTTGCCTCAAATATTCGAAAACCACACTAAATGCAGACCTACGGTGCAATGCAATTTTCAGGTTTTGAAATTCTAAATGAACGTTAGAAGTTATAAATATGTTCAAAAAGCAACACGTATATCATTTTACCTCTTCCTCTTCTTCTTCACTTTCATCACTGTCATTATTTTGATTTTCTAAGGCAACTTGAGTGGTAGATTCTGGAGGGGGCAAAGGGGGACCAATTAATGGACCATCATTATCATCATCATCATCAATTTCATTGTTATTATCCTCAATATTAGCTTTTGCACTGAAAATATGACTGATAGCAATGGTGTAAAATTGGGGGTTTTGGAGGTCAACCCCTCTATGAAAATTAATGATATGCTATGTTTTAACTTGATTGTGATATCGTCACTTTTTAATATTTTTTTAGGGTCACTTAGGCTGCGTTTGCACGTAGCCGTTTTCACAACCAGGAACATGGCAGTTTTCGCAACCAGGTTTGGCAAACAGAGCGACACTCTTGTTTAATTGATATCTCCCGTGAGCCCTTAATAATAAAGGCTTTGTTTGGTTTTCCCTTTGACGGCGACTATGTATGATGTAATCTGTAGCAATTCGGCTTCTACAGTCGTGGCCAAAAGTTTTGGACCACCTTTCGAAATTCTCATTTAGACAACAAATCGGATATTTTATCATTAATAAACACATGAATTCGGTTTATTATGGAATATCACAAATGACTGGGCGTTTCCACATATAAATCACATACGTTCGACACAGAATTTTCAGAAAGTCAGTAATTTGTTGGTCCTCGTTTGGCTTTAATTACAGCTTCCAAAGGTTTTGGCATGCTTTCCACCAGACTTCGGCAGTATTCAGCTGATAATTCAAGTACCCAGACTGCTTCGATTGCTTCTTCCAGTTCCTTAGTATTAGTTGGTTGTTTCTCAGACACTTTGTGCTTCAAAACAGTCCATAAATTCTCAATAAGGTTCAAATCTGTAATGTTTCCGGGCCAGTCCAGGATTTGAATTTTCTTCGACTTCAAGAACTGAGTAACAATTTTGGAGCGGTGACATGGTGCACCATCCTGCATAAAAATCTTGCATTTATGAATGGCCATGTGCAGTTCCAACTTGTTCTTCAGCAAATCAATGTATTTTTGGCCATTCATGGTCGTTCCTGGTGGTAGGAAAAACAGTCTGGCCATTCTGTTTATGGACATTTCCCCCCAAATCATGACACTTGGGGGTGTTTCATTGTCTGGGTGGTGTACCATTCATCATCAAATCACTTTCTGGTGGGTCTACGGACATAACGCTTACGCGTGGTAAACAGCTGGACTGTAGATTCATCAGAAAAAACACTTGCCGCCACTGTTGAATCATCCATTTTGCATGCTTTTCAGCAAAGCCCAAACGCTTAGCTTTCATGGCCGGTGTTAGCCTGAGTTTCTTTGCAGGTTTACAGGCTTTCAAACCAAAATCGATGACCAGACACCAACTTATGGTTCTCCGACTAATGTCCGCACCTTTTGCAAGCAGTATGGACCGTATCTTGCTTGCAGAACTCATTGGAGACCAAACTGCAGTCCTCCTAATGATGTGGTCATCCCTTGGCATGGTTTTTTGTGGACGACCAGACCGTTTGGCATCTGAATAAGTCCCTGTTTTCTTGATTTCTGTTGCAATTAGCGGGTTTAGGAGCAAAAATATTAATTTCTGCATGGTGGTCCTAAATTTTTGGACACAACTGTATTTAGCCCTCGCTGATAAGTGAAGTGAACAGGTGTTTGACCATAAGCTTGTAAAGAAAATTTACATTTGTAATGTAACGCAATGCTGTTTCTGTTTGCTTTGAGTTATTCAACATATAATTTTTATCATCAACATGAGCAGCCTATGTTACTTATGGCAAATTTTTCTGTCGTAATTTCATTGAATCCTATATATTTGTACATGCCTTTTTGATAGCAACATTTACGTTTAGGCAAAAAAATCCATGCAAGCATTAACTTAAAACTTGTTCCAGAAAACATAAAAATGCTTATTTTTCAGTGTAATTTACTCAACTCTTCCAGGGGGCATGCCCACAGACCCCTAGAATAATCATACCTTCGGCTCTCTTAATAAGAGAAACAAAATGCCCTGATGACAAATTTCTGCCTATATCACTGATTGTAAAAACAGTTTTGACATCACACATACACGGACGTTTAAAATACAAACGCACTTAGTCACTTACCCCACATTACCGATCACATCATTTTTAGAGTGGTCAGCCGATGAGGTATCACTAATATCTGAAACACAGTTAGATTTGTAAAACAGAAGAGTAAGAGCTGGCATAAAAAACCAAACAGTCACCATTTCCCACAAATATCCAACTATCGATGGCTTAGCTGACACAAAAATTATAACATCTCATCTAGTTGCACCCACTCTGAACTCTCTTGGATTACAGTATTATACTATTGGTGTTGACAGTGCCATAAAGATTAACAGATTCACATGCATTAATCTTAGCGATGCTGTAAGTGGCTGCAGTGGCAACAGATTCACCACTAAATAATGAAAACTCCTTCAACTCACTGAACACAAGAAGAATGGAGAGTTTAAAAGACTGCAAAGTGATCTTCAAATCTTGCTGCGTCAGCAGTCATACATACTGCATATGGCGCAGCAGTAACAGCTAATCAGAGTTTTAACTCGAAACGTGAGCTCTAATGCAACAGCACTTCAAGCGCTAAACCAGTAATCTTACAATAACTAGTCTAACACTCAATTCACCATACCACTATGCTGTCAAGTAGATGAAAATTCTTTATTGAAACAAATCTTTACTTTGGAGCTGAACGGCAAAAACAATCTCTGGATTATATATCTAGTTAAAATCTAAATTCCAAATTGCCAACAGAACAAGGTGCTTTGTAATGCATAAGGTCATAGCTTACTGTAGTGTAGCAGTTATTGGTTCTAATTTAAATTATCAAAAGGAACAATCATCACTGCACTTTCCTTTATCTAACTTCAACAAAACACCCTAGTGTTCCAAAACTTTTAAATCTAGCTAATTTATCACAAAAAAGCATTCCTTTTGTTAAAGTGCAAAATTTGGAGTTTGTGAATATGCAAACAAATAATCAGTAATTAGCCAAAAATATGTTGACCTAAAATAATTGGGAGAAACACAATAAACTTGATCTACTCAGACAATGAAGGCATAGCCTTGTAACATCTAGTTTTTTAAAAAAAGCAATGAATTCACTCTTGTTACTAGTCAATGATCTCAGACATCCAAAATCAGACTTATAGACATGGCACCACTAACCCTATATAACCAAGAAATTCTTTAATACTTCATGGCTTTTGCGCATTTCTTTAGTTATTTCTGATACCAATATGTTTGTAATTTCTGTCTTAAATCAATGTTTACATGAAAGCAAAAAAAATACACTCTTTTCTTTCTGTTTCTATAAAAATGTGAAAAGTGCAAGTAAGTTAATTGTAAGCATTTTACAAGCAATGCAATCAATGGAATGAAACAAGATGAGGTTAGCACAGAATTTAGAGTGAAGTTTTCAAGCCTGGTACAAAGTTATCTGATCCACAAGTTCAAAAAGTCTTAGGGAGTATTTTAGTGAAGATCAGGCTAAAAAACCTTGGGCTTAGACATTTGCATCCACAAGCCTAAATAACATTTAAAAGCCAGAGATTGTTATTTTGAAAAGTGAAATCAGAAACACTACCTTTTTTATAACGAGGTATTTCTGTTGTTATAGTAGACTATTATAGGTAAATATGTTAGACAGGGGTGGCCAAACTACGACCTGTGGGCCACATCTGGCCCACCAACCAGTTTAACCCGGCTCATCAAACATCTTGCACATGTGGTGTGATTTTATTATTATTGCACTACAATACATTTTAACAAATTTTTTACATAGATTATGTAAATTGCACTGCATCCAGCCCTACAGTGGCCAGGCAGTCGCGAATTTGGACCTTGGTTCAAAAAGTTTGGCAACCCTGCTGTAAGATATGCATGGGTTTTGGGTAGTTTTAAATGCATAAGCTATCAGTATTACTTTACTGCACTACCCAACTCACTTTGCAGCAACCTCGTAATTTACTTATTGCCACTGTTCCCTCTAAGATTTTAGTAATTGCGTAACCGCGGGCGCGAGTGCGAAATCGCTAGCAAATGTACGAAACCGCCGGACAAGTTTTGGCAGACGTTGCTGAACAAACAGTTACACCAGTCTTAGCAACATATTTTGAAGGAGTAAAAGCATATGCTTGCTGTAGCCTACTGCTATTTAGTCAGTGTATACGCTACGCTAACTTTGCATAGCTTACAGTTTGCCGATAATGTTGGTTGGCGTACAACAACATCCTTCATTTTCCCTTCAGACGTACTTCGATTATGAAACTTTTTATTTACTTTAATGCTTTTCAACCGTTTTTGGCATTCGGCCCATTTTCGAAATGCACAGAGACATGTGGCCCGATTATACATTTTCTCGTTTTCATGAGCGTTTTTGGCATTCGGCCCATTTTCGAAATACACAGAGACATGTGGCCCGGTTATACATTTTTCTCGTTTTCACGAGCGTTTTTGGCACTTGGCCAATTTTCGAAATACACAGAGGTATGTGGTCCGGTTATACATTTTTCTCGTTTTCATGAGCATTTTTTTGCATTTGTTGGTTTCAAATTGTTTTTGGCATTTTGCCAATTTTCGAAATGCACAGAGACATGTGGTTTTTTTCTCATTTCATGCGCGACCTCAAGAAAGTTATCAAAGTAAATTTCAGAAGCAAAGCGTTATTCAACTAAAATAAAATAAACAAGCCAAGAAAAAGTTTTCCTTTCCAGCAATTGAAAAAAGGCTAGACTTCAACAAAAAACGTGTTTAAAGAAATTGAAACTGCACTTCATATTTTTTCTTCTCGTTCCAAGACTTATTTCATTCATGGCTGGTAAACTATCACAGCACATGGCTGTCAGCTGCATTATGTTAAAAAAAATTTTGGAGGGGATTTAAAACTAAAATTGGTTAAAAATTGTACTCTTTTTTTACTTTTAGTTTTTATAAATAACAAGTGTTTATTTATTTCTGGTTTACAAAATGGCGTTTTGTACGCTAAAGTGAAACCGAGAGCTATGCACTTTTTTATCTTAACAAGCACGATTGAAATTAGCGTTGAAACGTAGAGAAAACATAAGTTAAGCAATTCCAGTTTCAAACTTCCCTCGAAAACTGATGTCTTGTGTTAAAGTGAAGTTTGAAAGCTACTTGCTATTACTGCTCTTTAGCTACGATAGCAATTGACCAGTTTACTTTATGTTACTTGCTTTGGGGTTGATTTGTGATACAAAATAAGTCTGGTAACGGTATGCGCAATATTATAAGTCGCCGTCACTCGTTGTTGCCTCATAGCCGGGCGATGTTTACGCGAGACGTTGCATTGCCATATAAGAGCGGCTGTCCCACCTTTCATTCCCATTCACTGTCTCCCACGCATTAAATAGCGTTTAACTCCCACGCATTTAAAAATTACAAAAATTTTAACAAACTAAAAAAGTTACCAAAAACCGCCGGACTTTTTTACGCACTGTTGAATTTTAACTGCGAATCCGCCAGACCTAATTTCGCAAATTCGCACTTTTTTTGCGTTTAAAGGGAACAATGCTTATTGCCAATACAAAAAATTATGGCAACTTAGTACAGTATGATATACAGTGGTGGCATAGTATTACTTTTCACAGCAATTATTTTATTTTCCATTAATAAGTAGAAAAAAACTTTAAATTTCCAGAGCAAGACAGCATTACATGAAAAATTTGCAAATGGATTTAACTTGCAGATCTCGTCAGAAAACGTTGCTCAGCAAATGTGCTAACATACTTCCATCATTGGTATCTGGCAGCACTTCCCCACATAGCCACTGTTCAGTGTGGCTCTCGTTCTCTTGCAGTTGAGTGAATACCAGGTCACTGCAACTGGACAGAACTTTTTTTTATATTGAAATTTTAAGTTGTCGCAATTTTTATTTTACCCAGCATAATGAGTAGAAAAAAGCTGCAAATGGGAGAGAAACCTTATGTCTTGATTTCGTTGGAAAGATGACTGTTTGACAGCTATAGCCAGAGACCTTGGAGTCTCAAAACAAAAAAATTATCAATTAAAGCAGCCAATGACGTTATTAATTCATAAATTTCCTATTTGGGATCCAAAGACCTCTTGCTATAGCTATCCTAGAATCTTATTCCTTCTAACAAAGTCAAGACATGAGAAATCTTTCGTTTCCAGCTCTATTCTTCTCATTCTGTTTTGTGAAATAAAAATTGCAAGAACTTGTGGTTTTATCCAGGGGTGTGGAGTCAATACGAAAAACCTTTGACTCCAACTCAACTCTGACTCCTCTTTTTTTGTAAACACGACACTTATTCCAACTCTAACTGTTCTATATGGTATAATCACTCCATGCTAATTATGGTACAGCTAGGTCTAAACAACTGCATTTTTAACATACCGTATTTTCCGGACTATAAGCCGCACCAGATTATAAGTCGCACCAGATTATAAGCCGCACCTCACCAATTTTTCCCAGAAAAAAACAGTAACGTATAAGCCGCACCGGACTATAAGCTGCATTTTTAAAGCTAGAGAAATATTCAAGCATTTTATAACTTGTTATGAACATTATGACGAAACAAGACTATCTATTAGCAAATGGAAACTTAAAACATGAATTGAATGGAGTGGTGTTCCTAGCCATTACTAGATTCAGGTTTTTTAAAATTTTCTGGTTTTAAAAAATTTTAAGATTTTAAACATTAACTTATAAGCCGCACCTGACTACAAGCCGCACCCCTTAAATGAAAACACATTTCAAGTTTTTAAGTGCGGCTTATAGTCCGGAAAATACGGTAATCAAAACAGTGATTTTACCATAATAAATCCATGATTTTATGTAGATAATAAACACAGTGATTGGTTTTGTGAGAAAACAAATACTGTACACTTGTTTACAAAAAAAAGAAAGAAAACTTTAAAAGTTTTTTGATGGACAGTTAAGTCAAACTTTGGTTCTAAGGAATAAACTTGCTTCAATCAGATTCTCCTTCATTGCAACCCTCAAGTTGGATTTAATTATTTTTAGTGCTGAAAACAGTCTTTCTACACTGACTTGAGTGGGTGGCACTATTGTCACAGTACTTGCTAAATCACATACGATCTCTGAATAAGCAGAAATGGCTTCTTCTTCCATCACTTTTGAAGATCGTTCAAACTTTTCCACTTCTTTCAAAGCATCAAAAAATCTTCCTGTAATTTCTTCATTTTTTTTTCACTCTAAGTTGCTTTACATTTGCTGGTTCTAAATTGTCCAAGCAAGAGTCAAATTTTAATTCTTTGTTCAAAGTTGCTGACCCATAGTTAGCTGATTGGCCATTACTATTGTCAGTGCTTCTAACTTTTTCCCGTGGTTTACAACTTTCAGTTTGTGCCTGGAACTCTTTCATGTGCGTTGCTAAATCATAAAATGCCTCTTTTCCTTTTGCAGTTTTATCCTTGTCTTACAATATTTGATTCATTGGATCAGTGTAAACAGCAGCGAACAGGATTTTGTTGTCCAGTAAAACATATTCTCTTTTTTGTCCTCGAAGATGCAGTGTCATTAGCAATTGATATATTTGCATTTGTTTGGGATAACAACCTTTTCCACTCAAACAGATAAGTACCAGGTGTTAAATCCTCAGACTGCAACTTCTTGGTGGCAACAAAAGGATAAGAAAGCAGACGTTTTAACTGTGACACTTGCTTTGACTGATTTTTTTTTAGTTAGAGAAACGCTAACTGAAAAAAACTTATATAGATCTTCAAGAAAGCTTCTTAACTCAAGCGAATGTCTGATTATCAAGTATGTACCTTCCCAGTGTGTTGCCTGATCCAAAATGGCCCCTTTTCAGCAAGTCCATTTTAAATAGCATCTGTTTTAGGGGTTCTAGCTGCAATTGCTACTTGCCTCAAATTTGCAATGAAAGTAGCTGCATGACGATCTTGCATTTCACCTCTTATTGCTAGTTGCAATGTATGCACACCACAACGCATCTGTTGAACAAGAAACAGTTTAGTGCTTTTTCAACCACATCTGATATATAAAGCACAATTCTGTCTGTCTAACTCTTCTAAAACTGCCAGGCATACAAACATCAAATTTGGCACAATTAATCACCACCTCAAGATGAGTGTCATAAAAGTGTCACCCCGAGGGGTTGGTGATGTCACAATCAAAAAAAATTTTTTAATTTTGCATTTTTGAACTGGGGAAGGCAGTTTTTGGCTTAAACAAAAACCAGTGCCTGACTAACCAACTTCGACAAATTTTGCTTCTTTGGCACAAAATTGCAATTTCTACAAAAACTTACTGCAAGTCCTTTAGTACATTTCACTATTCTTCCTCAAAAGCATGGTTTGTTGGGATTACCTATCAAAGTTTTCAAAAAGATTTATCTAAATTGCCCCCTACTCCATGGCATTTAAATTAAGCTTCTTTGCACTTTATAAAACTTTTTTTAAATCGTTGGCTTTATCAAGTAAGCAAGTCCAATTCCTAAGTACCAAACAGAGCTAGCAAGACTTAGCCAAAAACTCCAGAAACTCAGGAAGAAATAAAGTGACTATGTCCATCCCCTTATACAGTTTTTTTTAGGCTTGATTGATTTCCTTTGAAAAATAGTATTTTTTATTTTAGAACGAGAATTAGCAATGCCAAAGAAACACTAACTTTTCATTACTGTTTTCACAACTACCCATGTTCTTAACAACATTATTGATAGGGGTGTTGCAACTGTAATTTCATCTCCTTGGATTAGTTTGTTCTTTTCCTGGCTGTGTTTATGCCGGACCAAGTAACATGTGCCCAGCCAGAGGCTTTAGATGGTATAAATAAGTATACAATTACGAAAAAGTAAAGTAAAGTCAACAAACACATGTAAACAAACAAAAAATTCTGGTTCTTCTTTCTTACTTCTAATTTACTCTTGGCACAGCTAACTTGCTTATTCCATTTTTAATCTTGTCCACTAACCATAAACAACGTGGGGCTTTTTTGTAACTGAATTATTAATTATAACTTTAAGTGTAAACTTGTATGTAACGGCAATTTGCATTGGAGGCAATTACATGTGGGAAGGACAGGCAGGTCACAGCTGCAAGAGTGGCTTCACAACACTTAGATAATTTGAAGGTGTAGAAGAAACCATTATTTTAAGCAAACATAAAAAACCAATCATGAATTGAAAAATTTGCAGGCAGTTGTGACACTTCAATTCTAAAGGCAATTAGGTTCATGATTTCAACTTACAAACTTCACAGATTTTAAACAAAAAATATGAAACTACATCAGACAATTTAACTTTTGGATAGCCTGTATAATGCCTAATACTTACCATGCAGCTATGTCCAACAGCCTATCAGCTAACTTCGTGAAAAGTAAAAGTAAATATGTGTCCTGCCTAGACTTAGGTGCCCTAAAGAGGCTTTATAGACTGAAACAGGCTTGTCAGCATCTGTCTTACACTTGTAAAAAATAATTGCAAAAACAGTATCACAGACTGCAGACCAATAATTGATAACAAACAACATAAATTGAGTAAACCATGTTCAACAATTGTTTTTCTTCATATCAAAACACAAATAACAAATGCATTATGTGGCAGTAACAATGTATATAAATCAACATGGGGATGTCAAATAACATGTATTCACCATGGAGTCGTAGACACCAGTCATTAATTTGTTTCCCCCAGTAAGTTAGTATTACACACTTGCAAAGCAACTTAAACTCAGTCAGAGTTGGACTCAGAACCATTTCACTGACTCTTTCTGACTCCACCAACCCACAATTGCTTAAACATTTTGACTCCAACTCAGACCCAACAGCCCTAGTTTTAACATAAAAAAATTCTGTTTAGGCAGTGATGTACCATTTCCTTAACTGCGAGATAATGAGAGCCATGCTGAGCACTGGCTATGAGGTGAAGCATTGCCAGATATCAACAATGGACAAATGTGAGTGCATTTGTTGGGCAACATTTTTTAACAAAATCTGCACGTTAAATCCAATGGCAAATTTTTCATGTAGTTTTTTTGCTGAACAAACATAAAGGTTTTTTTGCCACCACTGTATATAACCACTTGAAATAAAGCATAAGAAGTGGCTATTTGGCTGTCAACAACATTTTACTCTTGCAAGCTATTTTGCAATCACTACTCATGCGTCTTTGAATAAACATAGTAGCTAAAATTCCTGCAGGGATGCTGTGGTGTAGTCCTTATGCAATGGTTACAGGTTTGATTCCTTGCAAGCAGGGTACTCAGACAGAGATATTGTAGACTGAGGGAGCCCAGTATGTAAATGTAAGGAGAAGTGTGCACCAGGGGTCAAAATTTCTGTGTTCAATACATCGAAATTGATCAATTAAAAAAGACCAAAAGTCATGTTTTTAATACATCATCAAAACTAACTGATTCCAAATGTCTGAAGGCAAAATAGCTTCCCAGGCTTAAATGCCATTGCCTAAAGTTAAATAGCCTTATATTTATATGTAACTTTATCCAGTTGCTTGTTAGGCTATGCTGCTGTATCAGTGTACCTATGCAATTAAAACAGCATTTAGTCCAGGACACCAGGGACTACACTAATCGTTATTCATTTCTAAAATGTTTTCCCAGTCACCAATTAGCTATGCAGTTGCCAAATAAGACTACCAGATTTAAACTACATATCAACATTTAGTTGGAATTAATTTACCTTTTAAAGGCTTATGATACTGTTCTAATTTAGAATTGCAGTTTGATTAAATACGTTTTGTAGCTCAAAGTTAGCTACAAACATCTATTAATTCCAATCAGTAAAACAATTGCTTTAAAATATTGTTGAGCAAAAGTTTTCTGCTGCTACAGCTTACAAAAAACCTTTACTTTTGCAAAGCCCCAAGTCCTTGACCACCTATTTTACTGGGCTGAAAAGAACTGCAATATGTCAGGCTTTTGGAGATGTGGATCTGCAAAGTGTGAACACAATTTATGTCACCACTGGAAGAAGATGATGGAAGCTGAATACTGGAATAGCAGCTATAGCACAAAGTTTTTGTCTACCAAAACAACATACCGGCAGTCTAGGAAATCGGTGATAAAGCTGCTAAGCTACCTGGTTGGCGATAGTTTTTTTCCATTGTTTGGCGACTTCTTTCCTGAGCATTTCTTCGAGTTTCTTCAAAAATAGCTTGCAAATCAAATGTTCGAGCTTTCTTTCCAAAACCTCCAAATCCCATTACCTCTTCCATTGATTTTTCTCCTCCACTGTCACAATTCATTTTTAAGAATGCACTAATAATTAGTACCGGTATAGCTGGAATAGATAAGATTAATTTTGCACCTTAGCACAATTCAATAATCAATAGCACCCTAAGCAGCCTTTACGCAGAAAACACAATGCATTGAGGAAGGGCCGACCGATTTACCGAAACTTAGCAAAAAAGTCAACAGAAATAAAACACTTGATTTAATAAGTATTGCTTAAATCATGCAAACTGAGTGGTTTACAAGTTTGCAAATGTTCTTTTTTGTAATTTTGAAAGGGATTCCGACAATCGTCCAATTTCTAAAAGACAATTTTCAATCAATCAATCAATTTTATTTTATTTTTGTCCAAATCAGCATACATAGAAATAAATTACACAGCAGTGGACAAAAAAAGGAGACGATGGCAAAACGATATACGTTAATACATGCACATGAATAGAAATTAGATTAAATGTGAAGATAATGGCATGGCCATCGCACCTGTAAGATACTAGGTAAAATAAAAAACACACATTTTTTTTTGTTTTATTTTGTTTGTTTTATTTGCCATATTTATCCTCCATTCACGAGAAAGCGAATTGTATCGCTATACTTTGGACGGGAAGTCCGCACTCGCTTGGGAGTTGCTTTTTTCGAGGTTTATAGGCCACCTGTCTTCCACATAAAGGTGGGGCGTCCCGTTAAGTGCCATGCCCAAGGACACAACAAGCGACTTGTTCTCCATAACCTCCCCTAAATGCCGAGCGCCAAGCAGGCAAGCTGTGGATACCATTTTTTAAAGTCTTTTGGTATGACTGGACAAGGGGAATGAATCCCAGGTCTACTGACTTCGAAGCGAATGCTCTAACCACTACACCATCGCGTCGGTATACTGAAACTTACTGAAATTTACTGAAACCTTCCATTGCTCTACAATTGTTTGACTTTTTTCAACCAATTGCTCATTAATTGGTTTGTGTGCATGCTAACGGTAATCCTAATGTACCATTATGATTCAAATTGTAAAATGTTCAATAATATGGAGAGGTTTCAGTATTTTGTCTTTGTCTGAAATATTGAAACCGAGTACAATTGTGATGGTTTTTAATCCAATCACTAATTTAATATAATCATAAGACACATATAATAGCTTAAAAACGTTAGGCATTGTGTTTGATTAAAAAACCTGGATTTAGGGTTAGGATTTTAGGGGAAACTTATTCAGTTATCAAATGAAGGGGCAATTTACCGAAGCTCTTTCATCAAACCATAATTGTCAGGCTTTTTTCAATCAATTATACATCAATTAATATGTGTGTAGGCTAACAGTAATTTGAATATATTTTTACGGTCTAAAGTGCAAAATCTCCAATTTTCAAAAAAAATTGCAAAATTTTCAATTCTCCTATGTCATTGAACGTACAACAATTTGGATCAAAAGAGTATGTGGTAATTGCGTGCGTATTTGGCTTTGATTTAATTTGTATTTGGCTTTGATTTGATTTGTGTTTGGTTTTGATTTGAAATCGGCATCACAATTTCCTATACCAGCTGTCTAATATCAATGTTGACATTTGCTAAAGGAAATTGCATTGCTTTAACATCAACATTGATGCAGGAAATTGCCTTATCTTGCCTTGTTAAAATTCCGTTGATTTGTCGTGTCACGCGATTCGTATTCGTATATATATATATATATATGTTCGCGTTTTGCCGCTTATATGATGACTATTGCTGATCATTTATCCGCTGCGCTTATTCGTTAATTCAAGTTACTGCTGCTTTGCCCTCATGGCCCGATCAGTTAATATATTTATTGATCGTTTAACAAAAAGAAGTAATTTTTGTACGAGCAAGGACTAGCATCGGTTCACTGCGGAATTAAAATAACAAACTCACAACCAGTACATTCGAATTGCCTCTAGGATCTATACAAAGCAACTGATGGGCATTTGATTGAAAAATGTAAAATAATTGTGGAGAATGAAATGGTTTCAGTAAATTGTCTTTTAGGATTGGGTGATTAACTGAATCTCTTTCAAAATTACAAAAAAAACAGTTGCAAGCTTATAAATCTCTCAATTAGTATAATTTCATCAATATTTATCAAATGAAGCGAATATTATACTTCTATTGTTAATATTTTTACTCGGTTTCAGAAGGTTTTGGTCGGTTTTGGTGAATAGATCTACCACAATGAACGAGTCTCCTAAAGCAGTGGTCGCCAACAAATCAATCGCGATCGGCCGGTCGATTGCCAGGCCTGAACTGAGCGATCGCGTGCGATCTTAAGTTGACTTAACAAAATTCTAAAAAAAACTTTTTTCATTTAATTTTTCTGAAAGCAAAGAAAACTATCGATCTACTCGGATAAATTTCAAGAACCGGGTTAGGTGTGGAAACACAATATCTACTATATCTTCTGGTCTAAGAGTGCTCAGTGTTTCTGAGATTCTTGAAGAAGCCATTTTGACTCAGCTTAACAGGTTTAGTAAATGCAACACCACAATGAAATTGATTTTGTATGAAATAAAAATCGCTCAATCGTGCCATCACCAGTAGCTTTTCATCCCTGCTTACACCTTTTTTTCTGAGGCATCTCTGCTACACTTGCCAATCACCCCGACTCATTTTAACCTGTAGCGCAACGGCAGGCATCTGGCTGTAGTCAGGTGTCAAAACAGAGCATTCCATATGGCGACAAGTTACTTCCATCACGATGACCACTAACGTACATTGAGTTCGGTATATAAGTTAACAATGCTGTTGATGACTTTCGGTTTGTGGTTTGTAGTATCTTCCCGCTCATACCACTCTTAGCAGCTAGGTCACGTCGCCGCGATAGCTGCCCATGTATGCATCAAAGTTGCAGAGAGTGCAACATCCCTGTCCTCCTATGAACACGTTCCTTGTTTGCCATTCTTTTTCCTTATTTCAGAATCAGCTTGACTAAAAAAATCAAGATTTGCCACAGTTTTCCAAAAAACTTTTTACCCACACATTGCTTGTTCTATCTTCTTTCTTCTTCCTAAAGATTTTATTTGTTTTCCGCTATTTTCTTTCAGGAATCTCTTTTCTTTTAACGTGAAGTTATTTTTTTCCATGTTTCATGGTCTGAATTTAGCATTTTCTTCTCGTCAAGAAGCTACTAGCCTTGACTATTTTCCACATCACAATGTTGTTATTTGAATATGGTCTTTGTCCTTTTTCCTTTTAGATACCGCCAAAGAAGCTGCTGCGTCTTTGGTCATTGTGACACCAAAATCACGATTGATTTTTTATTGGGCCTGACTACTTTATAAAGGCGGTGATACTTTGTAAGCTTCTGCAGGTCGACATCATCAAGTCTGCCTCTTTTTTCATTCTCTTATTTTCTTGCTTTGCCTCGCCGTTTGCTTCTTTTTTCCATCATTTTTTCTCACACACTTTGGAATATATCTCGCAGAAACTATTTACCTCTCTTGTTATATTTTTTTTGGACTGTAATACGTTTCCAGTCACTCATTTTGGGGGAGAGAAAACACTTTACATGAGCTTGCCGGATGGAGTGCGCTGCATTGACCATTCCCACTCAAGTTTTTCTCATCTCATTTCTTTTGTTTGATTTATCTTCTCTCTGACTAAAGGAGTACTGTGTCTTCAATACTTTTTGTCACAAATAGTCTCTGGGCCTATTGTCTTTACTAAAGTATTTGTGTCCGCTTGTCCTTTTCGCTTTGCTCTCTCTCGACGTTGTTGCAACCAACACGGCCTTTTTTTGACTGACAATCTCACCAGTAGCGGCCAAATTATAATCCTTTGTACAGCGGCTGGCCCTTTACAACTCAGGTCACTTCTCATTTCATTCGTCGAGTTGTGCTACTTAGTTTTTACGTCAAACTTTTTGCGGCATCTTAGTCATTCTCTTGATATAGCCTCTATTACCGGCAGTGGAAAATTTCTGAGCTCGTTGATTTCCTTTATTCTCTTATCCCAAACAAAAGCAGATTTATCTTTAATGGTTTTGTTACAGGCCAATCGATCCGTCTTATTTGAACTTTTTTTATGCGATCTCCATCAAAGAAAAGTTGGCCACTCCTGTCCCAAAGCATTGGCCATATTGCTTCCACTACCCTTAATCCTAATTCTAACTTCAAGAAGCCCAAACTTTATCTCTAATTCTAAAAGTCGCGAATAAGTAAAGTTGCGTTGAAAGAATAGTTTTTTATATATGTATAATTGCTGTAATCTGTCATTTTGTTCTGCTGTAATTATTTTATTTGTAAATCTGAATTGTCTAAAGCTCTAAACTCGGTAACTGTTTTCGAAAAAAGGCCTTTTTTCTTTCGCATTTACTAACAGATTTGTAACTCTCACGCCTCCTATGACGTTACAATGATTGACGACGTGACTAAGTTCCAATGTATTCTAGTGAATCTTGTCTCTTCTCAAAGATTTTTTTTATTATTACCGATTACGTAATTCATTAAGGGTGTTTTTTACTGTGTCACGTGATGTTCTAGCATTTTCTAGAAGCTCGTATTTTGTATATTACGCAGCGAGATTTTTTACGATTTAGAGAGTGAGAAAGAAAAAATAATGGCATAGTGTAGTTAAAAGACGTTGATCTTTCGTGATTTTATTGTGGATTTCTGTTAGTGTGACAAATAATAATTTGGTGGATTTAGTTACGATTAGTCTCTAATATATGTTGAGGTGCTATAGTTTCTGTGTTTGACATGTGGAGGAATTCAAAGTTTTAAAATGGTTTGTGAATATATTAGTTCTGTTCTTGATCGAGGAGTGCGTGGGTTATCGTAGTATCTTAGTGGAAGCCAATTTTTTCTAGCTATTAAGTTGCAACCAGACTTAACTCTTTCGCTCTCGCAAAATAGCGAAAAAAAATGTCCGTAAGGTGGCAGCACGAAAAACTGTCATAATCAATCATAATTAATCATAATCATGTACCTCAAGTTTGTTTGATAATCATTACTCATCTGTTTACTTCTACATTAAGTGTGATATATCGTTGAAATCTACATTTCTTGAGGATTTCAAATAGAAAAAAAAACATTTTTTTTGAATATGCAAATTTTATGCAAATTAGCTCCCCAACTGGGGGGTAGTTGTCTTCAAAATTAAAGAAGTACCCTCACCTCAAAGATCACTACAGATTTAATTTTCTACCAATTTTTTTAGAAATGGTCGCAAAATGATGCTAAGGAAATAAGCTTTCAAGGTACATCAGTCAAAACTTACCTAAAAGCCTAGGTTTTCAACAATTTGCTACTTTCTGAGGCACATGACCTTTTTTTGACCGGTACCGACCGGTACCAAATTTTGGTAGTTAAATTCAGTACCTAAGATATGATCAGTCATTATCTGCTAGAGGTTAGCCTAAACCATGTAACATTATGTATTTTTGAACAGGGAATTTCTTCGAGATTCAGAAAATATTAAGTTTAAATAGAATATGCTGTCACTGACAATGAAACAGCCGCTTGTTTACACCCTTCCCATTTCTTGAGAAACAAGGGGGATACAGCAAACTTTGATTTAGAGAAGCCAAACTTCTGCTAGCTTTTAAACAACTTGTATTTCGCTTCTTGTTTCCTTGAAAATTTGATGCAAAATCACAACTTTAGTTGTGAAATATTTGCAATTTATTTTATCTGTTTAAAGGGTGTAGTTTTTCTAAAAATTATAATTTAGTGAAGGTAAGTCAAAAAATTTTGGGGGTTTTGAACTGACATGATGTACAGTACTCATTTTTGATCAGTAAATATCATATACCACTTAGTCTAAACTATTTAAAGTTATATATTGCTGGAAAGCAAATTTCCAAAGCTTTCAAATGAGATTGGTATTTAGCAACATATGATATTTTTTACGCACTAAATTTACTTTTATCTACTTACCATTCAAATTTGTTTGGGGGGGTTTTGAGACCCCTAAAAAATTTGGAAATTCAAAAACGTAAAATTTATTATCATCGCTTAAAATTTTGTCAAATGATGCCCCAAAAGAGTAGTTTTCAGACTGTGTTAATGATAAAGGGTTTGGTGTTGTGGTAAAGATGTAATCTGAATTTGATTTTAGTGTAGTTGGCACGTGCTGAGAATTTGGCCGATTTTGTCATCTGCAACTGGGTTCTTGGTCATTTTAACCGTTTTTGGGCATAAAAATTCAAGAATTAGAGCACAAATTATGCATCCTCCGATGCATGAGAAAATAAGCGTGATCTTTTGAAAATTTTATGAAAATCGGATGAAAAATAAAGTCACAAATCGATTTTTTAGTAAACTAATTTTGTAACTCAATTTAACAAAATTTGAGGGAAACACTGAAAATACGAGATCATCAATCGATGATCGCGGGAGCGAAAGAGTTAATTATTTGAGCGTTATTACAAGCCGCCTCAATTTTAAGAAGTAAATTAAAGATTGAGATAGAACGAAAATTTTATTGTAACGCGACACTGAGTTTAATTTGAAATGCTGATCTGCGATTCTGCATGAATTCAGAACTTCAGTAGTATCAAATTCTACATGTTACACAATGCATCCGATTGTTTAGTAGACCCCATAAAACCTATAAGGCTTTTATGTCAAAATGCTTCTTGAAAAAAGCAACAGCAAAATAGAAGACACAGATAAGAAATATCATACATATATATATGCATACGGTACACATAAAATACATGGTACAATATAATATGTGCAATCATTCAATTGATCTGTTGATATAGAAAATTCTTAACGATACTTTAAAATTTTCCTTAAATAAAACCCAATGCGTCCTCTTAAAGCAGCTTCCATGTGCCTCCACAACTTTAACCCTTTGAATACAAGCAGTAGACAGAAGCCAATCAATATAATATTAGGTTTAGGAGTTAAGTTTTGATTAAGCTAGTGTAGGGTTACCATATCTCATGAGGCAAAATTTCAGACACAACCGTTCACTCTTTTTAGTATTGGCAGCAGATTTGGCAAACTTGAAACTTTTGGTAAAAAAGTTGTTACTTTTTGCTGTTAAGTTTGAAGTTTGGGTTACTAACAAATATTTTGGGCCCAATTTATGTAAATAGTGCTTTGAAATAACGGTCAGAGACGTTGGAGCTCGTGTTGTGTTACCCTGAATAGAGATGTTCTCCAAAAAAAGGTCATTACCTGTCTCGCTGCCGTGGTGGCCACATATGACTATCAGATACTAGACACTATTAAATACCACATAGGTGATTATTTGATACCAATGTTGCAATTTTTTGTTGACTGCTTCAATTGTTGCCTAATTACAAAAATTCCGGATATTTGAGCAAATTCCATTCTAAATACCTGAATTCCGGACATGTCCGGAATTTTCCGGTAGTATGACAACCCTAAGCTAGTTGCCATTTATTAATTAATGCTATCTACCTTATTATTTTTGTGTCTTTATTTCAGAACTCAAAAGGTGTATTAAACAATCAAACAAAAACAACAGCAAAAAAACAAAATGTAAACAACCTAAAGAAAATTGTACACTATCACACAGCAGGTAAAACAGTTACAAGGACACAGACTCAAAAAATTGTTGCTGAAGCTAGCTTTTATTTATCAGAATCAAACTACAATGACACTGTGGCGGCCTTTCGCGAAGAATAAGCCAAAAACATATATTGGAGCATGGAATGAATGTCCCTCAATCTCAATCAATATTTATAATCCAACACTCTATGTGTTTTTAAGTCTCTTTTCTCTTTTGAACTTCAATCATTTATGCAAACGGCAAGCTCTGTTTGCATGTTTTTTTCCCAACTAGGCTACTGCAATGAGGCAACTATTTGACCCCGCTACCAGTGTGTCACATAAAGATGGAGAAATTCCATTAAATGCCTTCCGTATGGAAGCAACAAGCAACTTTTCGTTTTTTTCCCATTGTCCCTAGTGTGTTGAGCGTCAAGTCTATGACTTGACAAGAGAATGAAATCCAACTTAACCAACTGCGACGAGCATGTTCCTAACGCTCCAACGCCTAGTTAGTTTTGAAATTGTATGGTCTTTTGACAATGCAATGACTATTTGATGGGTTATGCCTATTTTAATCAATTGTGTGAATAGTCAAGCAGTGATGGAAGCGTTTCTTGAAATTTATTTTTGAATTGACACCGATACTCGATACTTTTTAGCATCTTAATCCCATACCGATACTCGATATTGCCAACTTAATTTGATATCGATATTGATATTTGTCTAGTGTCACCGATACAAGTATCTAGATACTTTTGCATTTTTCGTATAAGCGCCGATGTTGCCGAATATGCTTGCTGTTGTTATTGTAATTACACCTCTTCTTTCTCAGGATGGAGGTACGGCATGAACGGCAATTCAGGTCTATATCCCCAACCTAATTGATGTTAGGCTAGGGGAAAGATGGAAGCCCAGTTCGAACCAGTCATGAGTGACTGGTAGCCCCATCACCAACAAGGCGTACTGCCACTGGTGGGTACCCAAGAGTCGCCATTTGCGACAAGCTGGGTTAGCAACTTTACAATTGAAACCCGGTGAAGTACGGGTATCAGGTTCTTGTATGAAGAGTTACCAATCGTTTATGTGTTTTCTGCACATAAGATTTTCACGACTTTTTGTGCTACTTTTCCTAATAGAATATCTCATTTCAAGATCGTGGCTATGCCTTAAGTCCATGTGCCCTGTTCATTGCTGACACGAACCTAAGGAAGCCTTGCGTTTCCCATATTTTGGAAATGGGGATTACATTTCTGATATTAAGCTATTCTAAAGCAAAAGGGCAAAGATGTCTTTCGTGTGGTGCGATTTCACACAGTGATGCTGTTTTCTTTTGATTTCCCCTTAAACTTTCTCAAGTCCTTCGTGGCTACGCATTATGGAACATGTTCTTTTCTCCCTGATTGACGTGCCCTGGGGAGTTTAAAGCGTTCTTGCTTTTCCTCAAATTTTGGTTTGACCCCGGTAGCTCTATAAAGCTATTATAAAGCAAAATACCAACAATATTTTCCATGTGGTGCGGTTTAACACAGCGATGTTGTTAATTCGCCTCAAACTTTCTTAAATCCCTGCTGATTACGCATTATGATTCATATTTGTTTTTCCTTGCTTAGGTATGCCCATAGACGTTAAATAAGTTCTTGCTTTTCCCAAATTTTCAGATTTGATTCAGATAGCTCCATAAGCTATTATTAAGCAAAATAGAAAAAAATGCTTCTCCTAAGTACGGTACGATTCAACCCCGGTAGTCCATACTATCACCCATGCCAATTTAAAACATATCAATTAATGCAGCTGCACCATCTTTACCGTACAAATATTTGTTAGAGCAACAACGAAATGTTTTACTTAGCCCCTGTACATGTAATGGCGATCATGTTGGTTTGTTAATGAAAACCGGTAATATTCAAAAAGAAAGAACGATGACACAAACTACCATTCGTAATTTTTTAAAAAGTAAGGGGGGGAGGTGAAATGTAGTCAAAATTGATGGCGTAGCCCAAATGGTGGTTGTTTTGACTTATAAAAAAAATGGGTTGTTTGGTGGTAGGCATGTTCGACGATTTGGTGGGCCCGCTTTTGTATTAATATTGGTGACCATTAAGATTTTTCTTGCGCTGTTTGCTTTAATTCGGCCTTAGCATGAAAAGGGGCCGTGCGTTTCAATTAAGTCATACAACCTATTGCAATAGGCGCCTATTAAGCTCTTTTCAAACAAAAATATTTCCTCTTAATCCAGTGTTACAGATTGATGCTATTATTGTTTAATTTTGATCTTTTCTTAAATTTGGAATTTTATTACATTTAACGTTGCCCTTAATCCAGACCTCCTACTTTTAAATGAAGATTAGTGTTTTGTACCGATAGGCCTATTCTTGCCATTACAAATATCAGTAATGGGCTTTACCATTTATGTTTGCTATCAAAATGATAGTGGATAATTTTGCAGCCTTCTGCTGTATTCTCTAAATAGTGGCAAGCATTGAGATGTCATTTACGATTATGACCTCACAATGCGTTTTGAGTCATTATTATTGGAATCGCTACCTACCACTTCTTCGTCACTGTTGGCGAATTAATATGAACTAACGTCTCTGACTTGCGTGCATGTTCCTTGGCCCTGGCATAAACGCCCCCGTACGAAGAGCAAACTAACCCGAAATGAAGCACTCACAGTTCAGTTATAGCAGTAGCGGAAGGCTCCTTTAATAATGTCGAGGTTAAGAAAATCGAATCAGCTGGTCTAGCCCAATTGCAAAGGAAATTGCTTCAACATTTAGATTATATGCAGCTAGACACTTCCATTTTGTTGCAAACGATAAGAAAGGACCATCTTTACCCCATCGCCCTTTTCTTGGGTGATCAACAAGTGTTTTGCTTGGAGTAAACTACATATTAAAATTTGTAGACTTTGAGTCTTTTGAACGATTTGATTGATAATGCCAAAGATCCATGCTATCGAGAAAGAATAGACAAAATGTACGAAAGGACTTAATTTTTCTAGAAATTTCAATTTTGTGAAGGGCTGGCAATATAATTTTATGTGTTTTTAACCGGTAGACTACATTTCATAAACATTTGGAGACTTCAGTTTTTTATGGATTATTTTAAGACGTCGACAGACAATAAAAAAGAACCATGCTTGTGAGGAAAAGTAGTCAAAATATACCAAAGAACTAACTTTGTTTAACAATTGCAAGTTTCTTAGCTCTAGTAGGATAATTGTTCAACTATGAATAAAACATCATGTATGGCAACCAAGTTTTGATCACCCATTATAAACTAATCCGTAGCCTCAAATAATTGGAGTGACATAGCTGGAAAGGAAATTTCTTAAGGTTTCAAAGGATGGAAATTGTTAGTACTTTATTATAACATTTTTGTATTAAAGTCACCTGATTTTACTGAGCTGATCACTTTTGGGAGAGGTAAAAAGTTACACCACAGATCTTGAAGTTTAGTTTTTTTCAGTATAAAAACTAATATTAATTGTACATATTATACACTACCGGAATCGCCTTAAAATAACCTTTATTTTGTTGAAAAAAGTTTGAAAATCAGTTGAGAAATGAGGTCACAGATCAGTTTTTTAAAAAAGTGATTTTGCAAAAAGATTGCAATTTTTGAAAACATTTTGATATCATGATCTGCGATAGCCAACATTTGTGTTAATCGTGCGAAACATATTATGACGTCATAGAGCCAGTTTAAGCGTGCAAGCAAAAAAGAGAAGAAAAAATGCAAAGGGCTTGAAGTGTTTACATAAAGAAGTGTTTGTAACATCAACAAATAAACGTTACTTGTTATAAAGTTGTTTTTATCAAAAGTAGCTAATCAATATCTCCTAAAAGAATGTTTATTTGTGTTTCTGTGATGAGTACTTTTTGAGAAAGAACAAACACAGATTGTTCAATGAATTGTTGTTAGTGACGTCATTTTAGACCCGAAACAAATGAAAGTTTTTGAAATATGGTAAGTCAGAAGCTGGTTTTCGTTTGAGCAAAAAGCAGTTGTCCTCTGTCAAGTAATCCAAATTACCAAAAATATTTTGGTTATGACGTCATAATGACGTCACCAATACTTTTACGACACTCACCACGGGGTGGTGATCAGTCGTGCAAAGTTTGATGTATGTACCTGTAGCAGTTTCAGAGGAGTTGAAACAGACAAACAGACTCACAGGCAGAATTGCGCTTTATATATTAGATGTAAAATTTCATAAGCAAAGAGAGCAGAGCGTTAAGTCAAGACAATATTTATATGGCATTTTGGTTATGATGAAAAACGGAAGAAAAAAGAAAGATTAAAGCTAAACATATCTGTAGCCAAAACAGAGAACTATTTGCTTCTTTTAATCACGCAGCTCAGCTAACTTATTAAAATCACGAAGGCCTACAAGCTCACACGCTGTTTTTTATGCCACCAAGCTACCAAATCTGCCCTCCACTAAAATTGTGTTTGGATTGCCGCTCAAATCTATTAAACCCAATTAATGTTAGGTTGTAAAAAGTTTTACAATAACTAACAGCTACTAATTTTTGATCAAATTGATGCCATTTGCAGAATTTAAGGAAGAATGAATGTAAACCATCGGGTTTGATTAAAGATCAAAGCCATCGTGAAGTAACAACAATCGAAAAGGTGTGAATGAGAAAGAGTGAAGTGTGTGACTGTTTTCGCCTACTTGCATATTCGCCTACTTGGGAGCCAACTGAATCAATGCTATATAAAGTGAAATGTCGCAAATACTATTTATATCGGCGATTCACGAGAACAGAATAATTCTATTCCGATACTCGATACTTTTAAGCAATGACAATTCGATACCGATACAAAAGTATCGAGCAACCCTATAGCTGATACATAGGGTCGTTGAGAGAAAAATCCGGGTTAGGTACCAACATTAATTCTGGGTCCCCTTTGACAAGGATCTGGTAAAGTCTGAAAAATGGTCTGAAAATTTACCCAAAGAAGGATCGTGCCTGAAATTGCCTGCACCACGACGCAAAGCATTCATAGACGCAGCAATTAAAAGGCGGTGACCTTTTTTGTTAGAGATCAAACTCAACCGCTTACTGATTTCGATCTCTATATCGATGAGAAGTTTTCTAGGCTGGTCTCAATACCCAAATCAACCCAAAACATGTGACATCCACAACCAATTCGCGTTGCGTTTAGCAACAGTGCCGACCCCCTAAAGGATCCAGGGCCTGGGTACTTTGTACTCTTTGCCACCCCTCTCAATGACCTTTCCGATACATGTATCTAGATACTGCCCATCTCTGTTGTGAGAAAGCATCTTGATCCAAAAACTGGAAGGTTCTTCACAGCTTTCTGCCTTAGGCCTCACAGTAGCTATTTCTGTTCAGCCCAGGAATGCGCTGACTTTTCTTGGAACAGAAAACTTTAGCCTAGCGGTATTTATTCTTTCCAACTTCACTACAGCCTTACATTACAACACCATTGCATTATCAAAATCTTATTCAAATAGAATAATGCGATAGCATGCGATACAAATAAAAGGTTGTAAGCAATTAAAACTATCCAAAATTTAGTTAAAGCCAGCAATCACTTAGAGGAAAGACTAACTGATGCATCAACTGGACAACTAAATAGCCTACCCAATTCAGCTTAAAAAGACTAGTTAAACCAAAATACCTAATTATAAAATAAACAATTAGAGCTTGCTGATAATTTTATCGCACTAGATCCGGGTTACTGATATGAACAAAGGTAACGTTGCCAACTAATTCCCAATTATAGTTAAACAGCAAAGGCGGACCACAAGCATGAAATACCGCGGATCACAAACAAGAACTACATAAAGTGGAAGTAGAAATGCAGTTATATACAACAAAATTTAAGCGAACAAAAGTGAGAAAAGGCAATACTGGCAGTGGCAATGTTGTAAGCGAATGGCAAAATGGTGGGGTTAGGGTAGGATAAATAACAGTTGTGCATTTCCGCTTTTATGCAATTAATCACAAAAACGCAATGGTAGTCTTGTTAATTGGCCCCTTCTCGTAGCACCTTTAGGCCGATTTCTTTCGGTGATGTCAAAGCACTAGCCTATGCTTGTTACTTCACTGCAGTGTTTTGTTTTATTGATTGGTCTGAAGTAAAACAAATTAAATTTGTTACTATCGCCACTACAACTTTTAGTGCTATGAAATGGGTTAAACGCGATTACTCAGATGCGGCAATAATTTTCCATCCGCTTAATAGCATCAGGCTTCAGGATTCATAAATCGAGGGTCCTTTTGTTGAAATTGTTTTTAGTTGCGGTAAGTCATTAAAAAGTCTATGCTTTGCGCTTTACCAAATTCTAAAACTTTTAAATGGGTCTTGATTTTCGAACTGATGAGTTTTATCGTAAGAAATTTTTTACGACCAAAATCTATTGTCCAAATATACCACTAGTCAAAAATATTTTCCCAAACAAAGTAAATAGCAAAATCCTACATGACACATAACGGGTGGCCGTCACTAAGCCAAATTATAGCATGTATGTTTCGTGATTTAAGTTAGGGCGTTATCGTCTAATTATGCTTGACGTGCAATTACGAAAAATATAAATTATTACCCATTTTTGAGGAAGTGCTCATTTCATAGTCGGGTATTGAAATAACAAGATAGATTGGACTGCTTAGCTAAATTTAGCTTGTAGGCTTAGTTAAGAAGAGGAGTGCTTAGCTATAACCTAATAGCTGTCTATCGTCTAGATCTACTTGCTTAGCCAGATAAGGATTTACTAAAGAATCGGCCGTATTGATTGAACTAAACTTGCCCCACTTTTAACTCTAACCAACCCTAACTGTAGTCATAACACTAACCTTAGCTTTAACTCTACGCCTAACCATTAATCTTATCTAGTGGCTTTTTTGAGGGGGGAGATAAAAAGCGATGCTCTTCTTCAAACAGTATGGCCGAGCTGTCATTGTGAAAAGAAAATGATGTTCGCGTCCGATTAAAGACCAAATCGGGCAAAAATCTCAATTTCCAAAACTTGATCTCAAAAAAATATACATGTATATTGAAGACCTTCAGCTTTACAAAATGCTTTGCTTCTTCAAAATTTGTTTCTAAATATGCCACTGTCCTTACCCGCTCCAACCCTAACGTGTAATTTCAAACTCTAAAAATGTTGCTCCGCAGTTCCGCGTTCCAGTAGTATCCAATACCACATATGACAGCAAAAATAAATATACTACCAGGAATCTACCCGTGAAGTAACTTGCTCGAAGCGATCCAGGTTGATAATCATATAATAGATAAAATCAAGGTACACTAGATCAGCTGAGCTACTTTATTATAAGAAATATCGATTTCGCCTTATACAGGCATTTTCAATTTCTTATTCAAATAGAATCTTTACATAGAATCAATACCACATATTTAGCAACGCGCATGATTCCTCCGCTAAGCCTTTTGTAGTGCAATACCAGTGGTACCAGTTCCGCGGTAAAACCGCGGAATTGGGCTAGTTTTGATTAGGCGTTGCGGGAAAAATTGAGCAGTCGCGGGTTGCAGTTTTTTGGGCTATTTTTAGCCATCCCGTTCCGCTACTTTCGGCTAGTTTTTGTAGTGGCAACAAGTGTAAAAGTGTCAGACAACGGTGTGTTATATCAAGGTCGATACCATCGTTGACGCATTTTCGTCATTGAAACAGCCTAAAAACTGCCTCAATTGCCATTACCACCGAAGCTTGCTCCTCAGTTAGGTGAAAATGACACCACCTGGGAGTCGATGACCTTTTTTTTGGAGATCACCGTCTCACGGAAAGAAAAATTACCAAAACGATCACTGCAACAGCAGCGTTGGCCCATCTTTTTGGAAATCATGCAGAAGCACTGGCTGACTTGTCTATGGCCATTGATGGGAGACCAAGTACTAGGCTGATGTCGGGATTGGACTGTTCTCCCAACGGCCCTGTATGGACTCACTTTGCAAATTTTGGGCAAAATTTTCAACAGGCATGCGTTGGGCTAGTTATTAGGTATCATTTCCCTGGGAAACTTGAAGAAAATCTGGCAACACTGTGCAATACCTACAGCAGTGGTTGTGTTGAGATCAAATAGCTCTATAATTGATGGTAAACTTTTTATGAGCCATCTGAAAATTGAATGGGTTTAGGGCAATATGTGGTGTGGTTGAGTGCACTTAGGTTTGCCTTCTTTTTCATGCATCTGGCCCAAAGCCTTGCACTAACTATAGTTGCATTTTTGGGTGGGTGGTGATTCAAAAATGGAAAAGATCATTTTGTAGTCTCCCTTTCTCTATTTACTTTGTGTTTGATCAGTTAAGTAGGTTTTCTTTTCTTATTAGCCTATTATTTGCCCTACTGCAATATGGTATCTAATTACATTTCAGTAAATCAGTGTTCTTGCTCAAAACGACATTGATTTTTTAATACACTGTATTGGGGCCAGAGGGCAGCACTAAAAATTGAATTTATGGAAATATCAAAAAACACTCAACTATATTACAGAACTTTTAGAAAAGGGATATTAAAGAAGTGCTTAGTTTGATTTAAGGAAGTGGCTATTTTGATGTCACAACATTTTACCCTTGGATACTATTTTGCTCTAATCATTCATGTGTGTTTATGTTGCCATAATTGCTACCATTCTGCAAGTGAAGCTGTGACGCATGGACAGTGCACCTGCTTAAAATGCAATGGTTCCAGGTTGGAATTTTGGCTGACAGGGCACTTAGAGAAAGGCAGTGTACACTGGAGGGAGAGGCTCAGTATGTGAATGTATGGGGTAGTGCACATGGGGGTACAACCTTTTTTTATTTGGTTATTAAAATTGACCAATCAGAAACCACCAAGTGTCACATGTTCAATACATTATTAAGATTAACCAATCGCAAATAACTCATGGCAAAATAGCCTCAAAGGGTAAAATGCTGTTGACGGCAAAAGAGCCACTGCCTTAATTTAACTCAGCTAATTTTATCCAATGGGGTGGTTTTATGTTTAGTTTTTATCAACTTATAAAAATTTCTGCGCTGCTGCAATTTTTATACCTTGTTAGTTGGTATTATTTCTGTCTGTCAGTAATTACTTTTTTTTAGATTGGCTTTCCATAATTTTGTGTTTAATATGAATGTTTGTGTTTCTGTGATTGAAGCTAGTACAGTTGGTTATTTTGCAAACTTTGATTTTATCCCTGTTCTGCCATTTTTGTAATACTAGCCAAAACTTTTTCTTAGCTAAGTTACTTTAAGTAGTGATATTACTGAACATTATAGATCTCTGCCATGTTGTGAGTAGCAAATAGATAATTTAGCAATTACTGTTGCTCTTAACTTCATCTTTGCAGATTTAATCAGCAGGTCTGGTTATGCCATTTTAAACAGATGTAGAGATGTTCTTTGTGCTATATTTCAGAATTATCTGATTCATTACAGTACTTTTATATAGTTTTATCAGTACAGTGATCCCTCGCTATATCGCGCTTCACCTATCGCGGATTTGCTGCTTTGCGGAATTTTTTACAGTGAATCCTGATTGGCTCAGGGGCTTTACTGTTGTCTAGAAGTGAAAAAAGTTGAAAAAAGTGAAAAAAGTTGATATATACGTTAATATTTCTATTTCTTAAACACATTTTGGGCCTGAAAAGAGGTTTTGTTTTTTGTTTCATTCTGCAATACAGTATTGCATTGTAAAATAACAGTAAAAAATAAAGCTGGCTACTTTGCGGATTTCACCTATCTCGGGTTATTTTTGGAACGTATCCCCCGCGATAAATGAGGGTTTACTGTATATTTTATGGTATTAATCTCCTGGTAGAAAAATTGTGCAGATGATCAGCAGATTTTTTCCATATGTGTTTTTATTGTTAAAAATAAAATTTATTGTTAAAAAATTTCTTTCAATCTTTCATCAAACTTTTTATGATTAATTGAGAGAAAACTAATCTTTTAGATATTGTTTTTGACCTCAAAAACAACAATTATTCTTTGTACCAAAAACAAATTGCAACACTCTGTATATCAACATGCAATCTAATTACCTGAAATCAATCCTCAATTGAATACTTACAATGATTGAAGTAAAACTTAACAAAATTTTCTTGCAGTATAAATGAATTCTAGAAAGCTAAACCAGTCTACAATGAAAAGCTATAACAAAAATTTGTAATTTAAAAAAAACCAAGACTAAACTGAAAAACAGAAGCAGGAAGATTACATGATTCAGCCCTCCATGCAGTGTCAATGTGAAAACAAATATTTGACCAAAGCTTTTAAAGCTGTTCACAAAATCTTTTCCTGTATCACATGTGTTACACAAAATTTGTAATGGAAACACCAAAAATAATTATAGCTGTTTTGCCAATATGTAAGCAATTATTTCCAACCCTAGTAAAAAAATTTCTAACCAAATGAAACAAGACAACTCTTTAAAGTGCAACTGCCAAAACAGAGCAAGTATGCTCACTCAAGGGCAAGTGCAACATTGACACAATTGTCTACAAAGCAATCATCTTGCCACCAAGCACTATAACAATAAAAGCACCTTCCCTGCTAAAGCAAATTACTATGGTTTATGCGAAACTAAATTTGAAGCAGATTTGCACATTATAATTGCACCTTCAAGAACTGGCACAAAGCTATGTCAATGGAACTGCCACAACGATATTGGACTTTCAAAGAACATAATATTTAACCTTACATTACATAGAATATCAAAGCTAAAACGTCAAAGTATGATGTGGAACAGAAAATATAATTTATCTGATACAGAAATACAGTTGTGATGATGGCTGTTAGAAACAGTACGTGGAACAAAAGGTCAAAAATTCTTGTTAATGCATGCACAGAAGCAAATTCAAGTTAAAAAAATATTGAATCATGATAGTTTGTTTTTGTGCTTTGTGCTCTGAAAAACATGTGATTATGAGCTGATGCAAACACCTGTATCTATGCTTGGCACATATTTTGGATAATAATTGTTTAACCTTTAGCAGAAGCCTACCTGTTAACACCAATATTTTCTCACTGTGTTTGCAGTTGGCAACTTGCTTTAGTTATAGAAAGCTTTATTTTGATTAAGTACTACATTGTTGACTATGTTTTTAATTGGATTGCTTTTAGAGCCTCTAAAGTTTTCATAAAACAATTTGTCAGTCTTAGAAGCAATTCACATAACTGATCTACTGCATGTTATGTATATAGATCGATAGATATTTTATTACTAAAAGGCATAAGGGGTTCTGTGACATTCAAAGGTTCAACCAGTCTAGGAATTGATTTCATGTTACTTTGCACTTGGTATTTTAAATATTGTTGGTCGATTTTTTTGCTCGTGATTGTGGCTACTTGTTATATTACAAATAGCTGGTTGTTTGATCTGGTGTGAGTTAAGTATTGGTAAAGTTGCAAAACCATGTTGGAATTTTATTGTCTTCTATCCCATATGAACAATGTTAAATTTTCTTATTTTTGTATTATCATAATGTATTTTACTGATGCTAACAAATCAGATAAACTGAAACAACCAGTGGAGATATATTTTGTGTTTTGCCATTTGCATTAGAATGTTCAGCTTCTGCTTTTGAGTCTTGGGTTTGCCTGTCACGTGGTGTCAATAAATACCAGGAAAACTATTTGATATGTTTTGTTTCAGTGTGACCTGATTATAACCTCTTTATATACTAGTTCATTCAATAAAGTTGTTAAACGATGAATTCCGAACAGCTTGATTTGGCTAACAGACTTGCAAGCATACCACCTCCAAGGTCTCATGCAATGATGCTTTCATATCCATTATATAATGATGCAAGATCGTCTACTGCTGGTATGAAATATGCTTTTTGATTTCATATCTAAGATGTAAACTGCTGTATTATTTTTTTGTATGAAAAAATTGTTTACAATTATCTCATTGTTGAATGTGTGCTGTGAATGGTTGATAACGTTACTATTCATTTTTCCCAAGATAAATGAAGAGTTTGCGCGACTGCAAAGTGATGTTGTGGCCTTTGCTAAATGTTGTTGTGTTTGGTGCAAGCCAAAGTTTGAAATTGGTAGCAAATCACAGTTCTTTTTTTCCTTTTCCCGTGCAATGCAACACTCTGTGTAGTCAGCTTGCAGACTTTTGGCTGAAATATTGACGTTTCATTCATTGAGCCAGCATATAACAATCCACACCTATTACTTCATAAATATTCTGCAACCATACAAATGGCGTAATTGCAAAGTGGTGTTGATGAAGGATCCAAATGCGCTTGTGATTGAACTATGTTTATAATTATTTGCATCCTATTTTACATTGTGATTGACATGCTGACCCTCATTCAGCCTTTCCTGCGTCATCTGCTGCTCCAAGTACATCGCTTACAAACGTTTATAACAAGTGGACTTCCAATTCTGATGATGCTGAATTGACAGATCTCACAGAAATTGATGGAGGTGTTATGGAAGGGGTATGATAAAAGTGGTTCTTAGACCTTAGTGTTGTAAGGTTGCTTGCTTTGTAAACTGTTGCTTGGTTATTCTCAGAAAAGTAGTGTATGGGTTCCAGATCGAATGTATTTTTATTTTGTTGACAGGGTGGACAAATATTAAGAATTGCAACTGCACTGTCTGCCATTTTGCACAAACCAATTGTGATTAATCACATCAGAGCAAACAGAACAAATCCTGGCCTGAGGTAAATCAATTTTTGATACTTGAGTCCTGACAATTGCATTTGGTAATAAGCTTATAAAAACATATCTCTATGTAGTTGTGGTACTAACAATGACTCTGTGATCAGGCAATTGAGACCTGTTGCACTCTTTATTTATGATTTAATAAACATAGTTTTATCCTTCGCGTTACTCTTGTTGCTGAGCATCTAGCATGGAATTACTAAATACCATTTTGGAGACTTGGGTATGACTTGACTGGAGACTTGAAAACTGGCCCATCGATTGTTAAGCAGTCGCTCGTACCCAGCATTTATTATGAAAATTTTCAAACTCCAGTGTGGGTCACGACCCAAATGTTGATTAGGAAGATCTCATGAATGGGTTGCAAGTATATTACAAAACGCTAAAATGCTGCTGTACCCATTGCACCACCTCACTGGCCTTCACATGTGTTAGCTTTTATATATTAACTGACTAGTTCAGATATTTTATTTCCTTATGAGTTAAAAAGATGCATTGTTCTCTTCATAGAAATCTTTGAAAGTCATGAAGCCACGACAAGACTAGTTATTCGCAAGCAGGATATAATTTGACTGTATTCAATTTCAGACCGCAACATATGACTGGCATGCAATTGCTGAGGGATCTGTCTACTGGCCAGCTTACCGGTGATCAGGTTGGCTCACAATACGTAACTTTAATTCCGGGAATGCTGCAGAGCGGAACATTTCTCGCCGATACCGGAACTGCAGGGTTAGTAAATACCACTTGTACTGCAATAAGTATTTTTAAGGGTACAGTACTTGTATCGCTTGCTCAATATGATTTGAAAGTCATTCATACAGGTTGTTATTACATTACTATTTATAAATTATATTTCAGAGCTGTCAGTCTTCTTTTACAAGTGGCTTTGCCTTGTCTTATGTTTACTCCTGGTTCGTCTCATGTGACCCTGCGCGGTGGTACAAACGCAGAAATGGCTCCCCAGATCGATTACACAACCAATGTTTTGAAACCAGTTTTGGAGTTATTTGGGGTCCGAATGGATTGCCAGATTTTAACAAGGTACAATGTAATTGTGGTATCTTTGCTAGAAAGGTCTTGAAACATGTTATTAAGATGCAGTTTACTCATTGGGGCAGGCGTGTACAATACATATCACTTACTTAGCAACCGGGGATTTGGTACGGTACGGTTAAATTTTGAAAAAAAAACGGTACAAAATTACGTACGGTATTTTGTGGCATACTACTCTTCGCTATGGAAATATGGTGTTATTTTTTCCTTATTGTACCGTGCTCTTTCCGGCCGGCTACTGCATTGCGTTGCATGTCGCATCACGAAATGACATTTTTGTTTTCGAGCTTAGGCTTGTGGAGCGCAGATACGTGTATGAGAACCTGCTGACCTAAAGTCCTACAGTCACTTCACAGTCTTCCAAACACTCAGTTCATCTTGTGTTGGATGAAAAAAATTGGTTTTCATCCGAGCGCACCAAATTAGTTTAATTTTTTGATTTTGCTTCTTAGCTGATAGTACATATGTTATGCAGTCATGGTAAATGCTAATTTACCATGTGCAGCATTGATCTTATTAATCCACCTTTGGTCAAATTTATCGTGATTTAGCATTCTTAATAGCGTATGCTAGCAGGAGGTAGGATGTAATGCAACTCTAGTTTTAACTTAATCAACACTGCGACTTCTTCCTATGCTACAAAAAGAGCTACGAGGGATGACGGTGCTAATTCGTTCTGCCTTCTGCACTGCACTGATAAAACTGTTAAATATGCTAAAATATCATGTCAGGGTATTGACAGTGTTTTTTAAAGGGGCTACTTTCCTCGTGGTGGTGGTGAAATAACAGTGCAGGCATCGCCTGTGCGACAGTTGTGTCCGATTGATTTAACTAACCCTGGTACGATCAAACGCATTACAGGTCGAGCTTTTGTTGCTGGTGTGATTCCTTTCAAGGTAAATAGCAAATAAGATTTTCTTTATGTCTATGTGCAGGGTATAAATTTACACTTACCACAATAGTCCAAAAATTCCGTCAATTTTGATTTGAGTTACTAGCATTTTTGGCTCTTGGACAGTAACAAAAAATCTTTACTGTTGTACGTGCATCGAATGATTTGATAGGAAATGCCCCCTTTTTTAAAGCCTACTGCTTAACTATTTTTGAAAAGTCATGCAAGCTTTATCTTTTATCGCTAAGCACTTAGAGGCGTTGGGATAGGTGATTTTAATGCTACCGCATGTGCTTGGACCTTCTGTAATTAGTCGTTTTGGTGGCTTAGATCGCTCAACAAATGGCGAAATCGGCAACCTCTGTTCTATGGCGTTCTTACCGTGAGGTACCCATCAATATACAAGCAGTACAAGAGCCAAAGAATGCTGTGGTTGGAAATGGAACAGGCATTATAGTCGTCGCTGAGACCACAAGTGGTATTGCATTGTGATATAACAACTATGTCTTGACTGCAGTTTGCTTACTATATAAGGGCTATTGTTGTGTTTATCCCGCCTGTTTCTTGGTATGGAGGTACAGCATGAAACCTAGTCAAGATTAGGCTAGGGAAAAGCGGCAGCTCATTTCGGACCAGTCATAAATGCACCTTATTGGCTGGCAGCCCTACCATCGTCTAGGCGGACTGCCGTTGGTAGGTACCTAAAAGTCGCCTCTTATGACTTGTGGGTGAGCAGCTTCTCTATTCTAACCCGGTAAAGCATGAGCGATGAGGCCATTGCCAACTGGCATGCCGCTTTTCGAAATAACTTGGTGATTTTTGTTTCAGAGGAAGTTTAAATTCAGTATCAGCATGCGCCTTTTTTGCCGACACCTGTTGGCACGTTTTTATGTTTGGTGGCAGCGCTTGAGGTAAAAATGCACTCTGCCAGCGTTACTGGGATCTTGATGAGAATTTAAATGCAAGTTGTTTCGTTTATGACAGCGAAGATTCACCAGTGTGTAGAAAACCAAAAGTCTCCACCTACAGCTTATCGTTTTTTGCTTCAGGCTGTCGACTGTCTGGGTCAGCTTTGGGGAGAAAAGGGATTCAAGCGGAGCAAGTTGGAGCGGATGCTGCCGAGATGTTATTGAGGAATTTATCATACGGGTGTTGTGTGGATGAATTTCTACAAGATCAGGTGACACGATACGTTTAGAGTGTAATGATACTAGTAACTACTGTATGAAGTAAGAAGGTTAGGATTTTCTTAAAAGTGGAATCAGCAGTTTATATATTCAGAGTTTAGCCACAAGGACTTCGCTAAGATAAATCTAAGCATCGGTAAATTTTGCAACGATGTTTATCTCTTTGTTTAACCTTTTTCTAAGCATTGAGATTAAAATCTACATGTTCTTTCATTTCCATTCGCTTTTTTAAGGCCAGGTTGTCCTGAATCATCGCAGGGACGCCTCCACTTCAATCCTGAACATTTTTGAGAGTCAAATGTCTTTTCATATCATCCTTCTCCTTCCACGTTTTCTTTGGTCTTTCTCTTGTAACACTTCTCACCATTGTCTTCTCTCGCACTCTTCTCGTGAAACCCACCACCTTCAAGTGCTCGAGATACCCCAACCAACGCAGCCGATGTCCTCTAGGTTGTTTATTGATATCGCCAACATCTGTCCATTCTCTCACGACGCCGTAAAGTATCTTGCCACATGTCATCCGAATCTTTCTCATTTCCGTCGTCTGCATTCGCCTTGTATTCGCCGTCTTCATTGTCCAACACTCAGCCCCATAGCGCATCACGCTTCACACGCATGGTTTATATAGTCACATATTAAAGTGCGAGAGAGAATTCTGCTATAAAGTGTACCCAATAGTTCTTTAAATTTTTTCTTCCACCTCGTATTCTTGAGATCACAGCTTTGTCAGTGCTGTCATATTTCTCAAGCACGTTTTGTTGGTGACAAAACTAACAATCTCATCCTATTCCAATTTCACGAATTTTTTCATCTTAATCGTTAATACCGTCTCTAAATCTGCTACATTCGTAGTTAATTCCACTTTTCTATCTCCTTTGATATTTGGTCGTCTTTTATGTTTCCAATGTTTACGTTTTTGACATTAGCTAGAGTTTCTCGTCACTCTTTTCTCAATATTCCACACCGATCAACAGCATCGTTAGCTACATGAAATTGATTTTGCTTCAATTTTCGTGACTGAAGTTTTATTAGCATTTACTTTTAAACCCTTAGAACCAATATGTTCAATAATCGAATTTGTAGTTACTCTAATTATTATAGCAAATGACTGGATTGAAATATAGAAATATAATGCGAGTCATTTATCATGAATTAAGTGCATTCAAAATATGCTTTCACAGTTGATAATCTACATGGCGTTGGCAGCTGGCCATTCTCGCATTAAAACAGGACCAATCACACTTCACACGCAGACGGCCATGCACATTGCTCAAATGATGACGCAGGTATGTTGTTGTTATGTATTTACCTCACTTACTTGAGATGGAGACACCGGATGTAACGGTTGTCCAGGTCCACAAATCTGATCGAGGTCGGCGAAGTTTGGGACAAGTGGCAGTTGATTTCGAACCAGTCATAAATGTCAGTTGCATACTGGTGGTACCGCTACCATCTAGGCGTTGATGTGTCAATCGATAGTCACCTCTTAGGTCGTACTGGGTAGCACCATGCAGCTTTAGTTTTTCAATCCAATGAAGCACTGGTAACTAGGACTAGGTATTTGCTTGAGTAGGTCAAGTCACATTTGAACAAGGCCAAAATTGAGATTGAACGTGAGTTTTGAAATTTCACTCTATTGTAAGGTGTGCTGTCAGTAGTTTTCTACGCAATGCTGCATCGTGGGATTTTTGGTGCCAAATTTACTCGTTCAGTTAACGTAGAAAGGTTTAGTTGCGCGTCTACAGCAAGGCCACTTTTATTTAAATGATACCACAAGCAGAATATTCGCAAAATATTGGCATTTGGATTTGCAACACGTTCCTTGTTTCAGGCCAAGTTTCGCATCATTCAAGCCGCCCCGCCTTCCACTGACAGCTACATCGTTGAGTGCATGGGTGTAGGACACAGCAACCCGCATTTTTAAAAAAAGGCAGTGCATCAAGCATCGGCGAAGAGTACTTGCCAAAGCTTTTAGAAAAGTTGTTGACTTTTGACGGTTTTAAAAACCAACTTGTACATATGTTTCTTACACATTCCCGCTTATTTTGTTGAATGTTATGCAGGATATGATCTTTGTAAGTGCTGATTGCGCATTCGTAATTGTTCGGCCTCTTAGACCAATCATACCAAGAAGGAAAATGGTGCTAATTTTTGTTACATTTTCTGTTGTAACGATTTTACCGCCATTACTGCAGCTTTTAAGTCCTGCCGTCCTGTTGTTTATATTGCGTTTTTGATGACTAGTTTGCGTTGAATGCTTTTATAACTGCTGTTTGTCACAATTTTTTTACCAGTATGTTTATAATTAGTGTTGTTATGGTGCTGCCAGTTGACTGTGCGTTGTTTTTTTTGTGTTAAATCGAAAATGATAAGTTTGACAACAATTACCTTTTATTTCTGCCCTCCACTGCCGTTATTGCTACTCTAATTGATCTATCTAGTACGTGTTGTGTTTGTATTGCCTAGCTGATGCCAACGCATTGTGAATTTTAGTGTCTTTTACAATTCAAAACTGTGCTTAAGCCAATCCCACAAAATATGTCGATAAGCTAAGTAACCTTAATTTCAACAACTGTGCCGTTATATTCACCTTGGTGTTTTTGTGAGCAGATGTTGGTTTTATGCATTAGAGCAGTCAATCCTTACACGCATAAGTGCCTCGGTTTTTATTTAAGTTTTGTGCTATTTACAGCTGATGGTGGTTTTTGCAGTTTTTCCGAATTTTTTGTGGCGTTTTGTCGATATCCGTAATCAAAATTAATTTTTATCAAGCAAAGTTGTTTTTTTTTTCTTTCACACATTCTTTGGGTGCAAGTTTACCCGTTCTTGTTGTTTTTCATTTTATTATAACTAAATGAAATGAAATGATGGAAATAGCCACGTTTTTGTTGAATAAGAAATCAATTTGTTTTGGAGGCACAATTTTTGTTGAACCTAGTTGAAGATCAAATAAATTTTTTTGAGTTGTAAATTTATGTTGCAGTTGTTTTTATTGGCTTTTTGCTTGCTTTGTGATACTCGTTGTTTGCTTATTAAACTTTCTTGCTGACCTTAAAGTTTTGCAGAGAAAAACACTAGCCTATTTTAAATTGTTCTGACAGAGTTTTTTGAGGTATCTGTATATGTAAATGCATGGGGATGGGGAGCAATTATGTTTGGTACCGGTATACGTTTCGTTGGTCAAATCCAGTTTATTAAGTGTTAAAGTTTGTATGATTATCACGCTCCACGCTCTTCCCCGTACCCTCATCTTTAAGAAAGGTTAATTAACAACTTGTTGATAGCGATTTCAGACTTGGAGTTCACTAAAGAAAAAAGTTACCACCTCTATTTAGGGGCAAAATCTCTAGAGGCTGTTTCGCAATCGCTATAGCTGAGTTTTAATTCTTCAGTAGATTCAAAAGCAGTATTCACAGGTTTCCTGCTTTGCACAAAAGACAGAATGTAAAGCAAAAGTGGGCAAGTTTGCTTGTGTCCTTGAGTGAGGTGTTCATAGGGAACCCTCCTTCTTTATGTGGCGGTGGCCAAATCGAATTAAAAGTTAGCAGAAGAGCCCAGATCGTATTATCGGTTTGGTTTAATTCTCCAAAGAAAAACTATGTGAGTATTACCGTTAGTACGAAAGAAATTAATCAGAAATGATGGCGAACGGAAGCTGCGAAGTGACCACCTTTATGGGTCTTCGAGTCTAAATTAATAGCAATATCGGTAGATGAAAAAGAAAAAAGCAAGGAAAAAACGAATGCCCAAAAACAGAAAATAGAAGCAACAAACAATTAAAAACAACAAAATGAAACAAAAAAATCATGAACTATAAAACAGTTGATTTAGGATTAATTAGATTTGTATAGTACACCAAAAATTGAAAAGGCCAGAAAAGTTATTTCAATACAAGAATAAAAGCAATGCATAGCCAAAGACAAAAAAGAAAGAACTACAACCCCAAAAACATGCCACTCAGAAAAGTTGCATTCAGCTGGTTTGGTATCGCAATAACCGCAAAATGTAATGAACCCCTTTTGTCAATAAAAATAAAATCTCTACGCTTGACAACGCACTATTTCATTTTGCTTTTGTTGTCATAGTAACAGAAGCTGCGAATTTGCGCGACTCCCGCGAGATCGACATTTGGTAACATGTTAACCGATATACTACAAAATATTATGGTAATTGGCTAGAGCATTAGGATTTGCTGTAACCATTCAATATTGAATTACTGAAAACTATATTTTAGTGAAAGAGCTTGACTTTGATTTGCACCGATGGCAGAAACTACTCTTCACCAACACCCCGGCATGGGTACAATTTTGAAAACAGATGCCAATGCAAGAGGAAATTTTGTTGAAGAAAGTGAATTTCATCGTGCCTTGCGTCATACAAAGTTTCCGACTATTAAAGGGCCTGAAGGAAACTATGATTATCCAAGTTTTCAAGTAACTTTGGCTGGATTGATGTAGGCTAGCTTGTGTAGCTTATTGCTATTTTGTGACATAATTTGGTCTCTATGTTAAGTCTAGCATGTTTAATAAATGTGCTTTGGTTTGGCCATGGTATTCAGCTCTTAGCAGCCTTTTGTAAATTTAGCATAGGATGTGTTTCATAGTTTTGTATTAATTTACTGTGCCATTTATTCATAGCGATTTGAATCTAGACCTGTAGGTTTACAATGTTTTTTGTAAAAATTAAATGTGTGCACACAACTATTGCAGTGTATAGTTGCTTTACGTAACATTTTTCAATTGTATGCCAGTCATTGCTGCCTTTAAGTAATGTAATATAACTTTCTGTGGTCAGGCTTATTTTTAAATGGTAATTATAGGTAGGCTACTGTTCTAGTTTTGACGATCATTTTTTAGGGCAATATAAGGCATTGTATCTAAACACCAGCAGTGGTGGTCATAAGCTAGTGACAAAGTAATCGCACTATTTCTATTGTTAGTCGGGAAAAATTTCATCAGTGTTACCACTACCATAATACAAACCCCAGTCTACTTCAAAGACTAATGGCTGCTATTGTGTTAAAAGTAGTGGTCACATCTTGAATCTGATCGAAAATGTAGTCATATAAGGTGAAAACAGAAATTATTTTCAGATAAGCTGAAAAAATACTACTATACCAGTACATACCATCAACAAAAGCAGTAGCTGTCACTAGGACAAATATCTAATAAAACATGGCTATTACGAAAAAACAATCATCACTGTGTTCAGATCGTTTTGGTTTCAGGATATCCTTTCCTAGTGAAAACAGGCACTGCTGCACAGAAAGGCAGGGCAGTGTTGCATTGCAGTTCACCTTTAACACCATATGTAAAGCAACGTAGCAATTGCTTTTCTTTGGACTCTTATCCCTCTTTGAGAAAGTTTTCTCAAAGCTTATCACTGCTACTGTCTTTTCCACAAACTCTCTTTTAAAAATTTTCAGAATGTTCTGCACTGTTGAAAGGAAGAAATTTTTGTTTTAACAAAAGGCAGGCTTAGCACTAGCGGCAACTACCTTTTAATAAAATTAGTGCAGCTTGTACTAGTGCTATTGTATGAAAAAAGCAATGCCTGCTACTGTTGCTGCTAGCCCATGATGATAATAGCGGTGCCAAAGCAAACGATAACACAACACTAGTGGCCGATATCTGTAGCACTGCTAGTGCCCACCACCCAATTTCAGTGACTACAATGGTACGTTGCACTTATTGTCATGTGACTGGGAGAGTTGCAACTGTGTTGCTAATGTGCACTTGCCAGGCACCCTCACCCTTGCTAAAAGAGCAGGTGTTGTGGTCATGTGATGCTTGTTGAGGACATCAAATTTCCACTGAAAAAATGTGCGTCTAAACTAGGATGGCACCAAATTACAATTGCATGGGTTGCATCATATGATTGATAAGTGGCTGACTTCATCAAAACAGCTGGATGATGTCGTTGTAATTAGTCCCTCCTTTTCCCATGCCAGTGTTTTTAAAGACATTAAGTTAATGATACCATGGCCCAAATAGCATTGATCAATCAAATCAAGTATATGAACACAATAAATAAAACAGAATCTTTATTAGAATAAAAGTAAAGTAGAAAATTTTAGTAAATGAATAAAAACAAGTAGACAAAAAAGGTAACACTAGCAAAACGATGTACATCAATTGTAGCATGGCTGTCGCACCTGATGATTAATGTAGTAAATTTAATGCAACGTGCTGCGTTAAGATAAGCAAAGAGCTATTTTTTAGTGATACATTTTTATCTTTCGGTCATCTTAATTTTGTCTGTTGCTATAAAACATTGCTGTGTTCTGGCCCACTTTGAAGTTATGATTGCTATTGGCTTAGTACTTTTCTGTCACAAGCAATGCGATAATGCAGAGGAAATTTCTCTGAAGTTCCTTTGCAAAGTGCGCAGCAATGTAGCCATTGCGAAGCTCCAACAAACAATTCTCTCCTTATCTGGCACTGCAACCCACTCAATTATGTTGCTGACAAGTGGCACCAAATAAATAATATGAAAACAGTACATGCATAGTGATTAGATGAAGAGTGGAATTGGTGTCATTTCAAAAAAAATGACAAATGATACCAAAAACGCTTTTATCGCTGTATTTGGTGTAGAGGTTGGATAGGTAGCTTACTTAATTTTGTTGCATTTTGCTACAAACAATTTTACATTACTCAGCTTATTTAAATTTCATTTTGACAAAAGATAAGCCCCAACACCTGTCTTTGAAACAGTATATTTTAGATGTAAAAACATGACAGTCAATTCTATGCTTAACCAATGGTTTGCGTATGAACATCCGTTCCTTCTGTAAACTTTATTGGCACTAGTGTGATCATATTTTTGTGATCTTTATTGCAGGGGAGGTTGAAAAACAGTCCAGCATTCATTAAATGGAACCTTCATGCACAAGCCCCTCACTGTGGTTACTCTCTTGCACCACATCGTGACAACCATCCAATTGTTGACCCAGCTTCAGGATTTATCAGTGCTGGAGCCGACAAAGATTTGGAAACTGGAGTAAAAAGGTGCATATTTTGCAATACAAAGCTGTTGTATGATAGTTTCCATGTGTGTAGTGAGGTTCAAGTTTTACAAAGATTGATGATGCACAATTAAGTGAAAATCTGCTTAATCTGCCAAAGAAAGCATCAAGTGGTATGCAAGGGATTTCAACCCTCTGATTATGAATACAAGGTACACGTGGGTTATAAGCACATCTGAAAGTGGCATTTAATGACAACGATGCTGTTCTCTGACAAGGACAGTATGACTGGGACTGTAACATTGTTGTTATAAACCAGTGGTTTCCAACCAGGGAGGCCGACCTCCCTCAGGGAGGTAAAGTTAGATTTTAGGGGAGGTTAGCAAAGACATATAGAAAGATAGGCTCAAAGGTAGGTTTTCAAGTTACTTTTGGGATGAAAATAGAAAATTCTTACTTCAAAAAGTTAATTTCAACAAAAACGGTCAAGTTTGTTTCGTGACGAATAAGGCAAATGCATGGAAGTGAAGATTAACTTCAATTAGAGTGGGGGAGGTAGAATGTTAAAAAAGTTGATAACCACTGTTACAAAAGGTTAGTTTTGGTTTTGATTGTATCCCATGTCCTATTCTGTATGGCAAGAAACCTTTCGATAATAAATTTTTCGTTTTTTGGTGTGTCATTATCAAATTTATTACTTGATTACCATTTGACTAACGTCTCTCAGGAAAAAATCAGTGCTTTAAACTGAATCAGGTTCTAATATGCTATTGCAGTGCGCAATCTTGTGCAACTGGTACTTAATTCAAGTTTGCCATCTTCAAGTAGAGTAACGTTGTCATGATTTTTAGAATTCCATCGATGGTACAAAACAGCGATAAAGTTCAACTAGGTACACCTGCCACTAAGCCTCCAAACAGTGCTCGCCCTCAAACTCCCCCCAAAGCCCCATGGGTTGAAGAAATGAAACCGAATGAAAGAGAAGCGAAATATTCTGCTCGAAAAGTAAGTGTTTTGATAACTTACATTAAACTTAAGAGCAAGTACTTTTAGAAAAATATCATTGTTATAACGCTACTATGTACATTTGACAGCTTTTTTTGCTAAAACAGGCTCTTCAATTTCCGCTTCCGCGCATATGTGGGAAGTTTAATTAAGAAGTTTACTAGCGATCAAGTTAGAAAAAACATAAAAGTAGATGATTAAAGAATAAAGATAGTAAAAATTATAGAGTTAGAGATAGTGCGTGAATATTCTATGCACAAAAACACCGTTATCTGTTTCCTCACGAGGATGTTCATGCTTTTTCATTCCAATAGAATCGGCCGATTGAAAATTTTTGGCGTGACGTTTTTAGAATTCACTAAATGTAAGATTAGCCGCCTGCTGAAGCCAGCACTTAACTTTTGATAGGAAATTATTTTTGTTTTAGTAGATATTGTTGGCAGGTTTCAGACATAAAACTTCGAGCTTCGTTCGGTGGTTGGATGAGTCCTACCAAAGTAGAGCCAAAGCCTTCAAAGGTTCCAGAAAATCTAATGATTGGAACTTTTACATTTAAACCCGAAAGTTGGAGAGATGAAGCGGCTAAAAACTACATGTTTACCAGCATGACTCAAACGTAAGTTGTATGATCTAATGGCTTTGAGTAAAATAGCTTGTTTGCTCTTTTCAGTAATACAAGTTGTCAAAGTTATGAGTTGATGTGTTTTTGCCGCCCACGCCTGATACCTTTCCTGGTGGATGGTCGCCCCCTAGCTGCGGGTCCAAGGTTCTCCTCTCGAAAAACTCACCCTGGTCGACGTAGTGGAGCCTAGAATTTCGTATCCAGGCGTAGGGCAAGTTTGTCATGAGGACCAAGCGCTGTCGGTATGACGGTGGTGTTCCGGAAGCTAATTGTCCTGGTCCAGAGTCACTGTTGTTTCGCTCCAAGATAGTGAGTCATGGTACGTATGTGCAATCATGCCTTATTATAATGTCTCTTCTTGGCACACTCTTTCCATGTCAATAGTTCTGGTCCCGGAAAAACCTTTTTATCTGTTGTGCATAGGGCGTCTTTGCATTTAGATCCCCTTTGGAGTTGCCACTACCGCCTGCACAGCGTATTTCTACCGTAAGCTATACGATTAAGAAGGGAAAATTGCCGTAAAGTGCACAGTGACGTAGTCATCGCGAGATTTGAGCGCATGACCATCGCTGCCATTGCCAGTGGTTCAAACAACTGCACCACGTTGTTGATGATGAAAAGCAGTTAATGTACGGCAAGCATGCACGATTTCAAACAATAAATGGACCACAACAGCTAAATATGTTTGCAAACCGCACGGCCACACTGGTACTCACAAATTTGGATCACCATATCTGAAGAGGTACAACACCCGACGCATTTAAGGCGGTCATGGCCACACTTGTAAGCAGCGAGTTATTTTGTTGTGAAAACGAACGTGAAGTTCCTGTTTTTGGAAATTATTTTTTTGCGCACTTGTGACAACATAGAAGCCATACGTATATGCGATGCTTGGAGAAGCACCGATTATGACATTGCCATTAGCTTCAGATATGTAAGCACACATAAATACTGTCACCCTATTTCAACCAGTTAAGCTCTCGTGAAAACAATAGGTGTCAGCATTATTTTGTATCAACTAAAACATATTTTACTATCTCTGATGTGCCGTGTGTTGTGCATGCCAGATGTGCAGTGTGTAGAACGAGGTATTTATGCCTTTTCCTGGTGATTCGTTAAGAAACTATGTACTGCAATCCTATTGCAAAACTACTCTTACAAGTGCTAATGTTATGACTCGAGTCATGTATTTGAATTCTTCATCAAGGAAAACCTTTTGTCGGCCATACTACAGCATCGTGGTATTCAGACTCGCATTGTGGTATTCAGATTCGCTTCAGGCAGCAGCTTACTAGTGCTGCCCGCACAATGCGTTTACAATACAGGCAATGCAACCAAGTGGGGAAAAATCGCCCTAAAGTGACTTTTCCACAAGTGCTGGTTGTCTCTTTGTACAGACTTTTCCAATACCTAAGGTTGAAGGTTGGGATAATCAATCTTTTGGACTCTAGAACAGCAAATGATCTGTGTTTTAGAAATTTACTTTTTGAAAACAAGTACTGACAATGGTTCCATATGCTTTAGAAACTTCAATGCTGTAGATTGGGACGCAATGTTACCTCCAAAGTTAAAACCTTGTGAAAGTACGTGGGAGGTATCACCTGATCCAATATCCCAGCAAGGAAATGTCTTTGCGAAGCGATACGAAGCAATTTCCGACCTCACTCAGGTAAGCTTTTTGTCTTTTTTGCACATTTTCACACATTTGGATCCAATGAGTAACACTGGATTCAAACATGCAGATGCCAATCAACTTTATTTCATATGTGTATTTTAGTGCTTTTTTTTACGCGTTGAGAAATCAATTAAAAGTTTTTTGGAAACAAAGATGCTATCAAATCTTTGCAGTATATAGGCTAGCTGAAGGTGGTCATAAAAGCTCTCTAGGTACTGAAACAGCAGTCTTACAAAAAAAAATTGGAAGCTCACACACCCCTTTTTTGGATTTCTAGAGATTAGGACGGTCGTGGGATTGGTTTCAGTCACGAGATAAAGGACACGGCAGCCGACCTTACCGATAGTAAGTTGATAATAGTTTGAATTTTTTATTCTTTCTCTAATTTCAATAATTTTTTTCAGTACTAGTCACTACAGAAAGAGCGGACACATTCCTAATTACGGGTACGATTTGTTGTTGTGTTTTATAACTTGTTGTAAAATGCCAAAAAAAGTCCCAGGTTATAACTGCTTTTCTACGCTGTTTCGTATGGGGGGCCACTTCCTAGCTACATCTCCTTAGTTGCACTACTTACGGTAAAAACTCTGCCAGCAGTACTCTATCCAGTATCCAGTACCAAGCTGGTCTCGACACAGGTTATTTTATTGTAATCGTAAGCATTTACCTGCGGTTGGAGGATAGAAATTTACAACTTAGTCCCACAGTAATTCATAGACGACTCAATTTGCAAGGTTGGAAAATTAAATCATTTCGACTTAAAAAAGATGTCGGATTAAATTTCTTGCGAAACTATCCTTGCGATGAAGCAGCACTTGTGCTTCACCTAGTTGGAACAGGGAAGCTGCTAACCCAGCATGTCGTAAGAGGCGACCCTTGGGTACCCACCAATGGCAGTCCGCCTTGTAGGTGGTGGGGCTACCAGACCGCCAGTATGCATTCATGACTGGTGCGAAAAGGACTGCCGCTTTCCCCTAGCGTCATCTCGGCAGGTTTGCTGTGTGAACCTGGAAAAACGTTTCGTGCCGTACTTTCATTGGAAAGGTGGGGCGGGAAAGGGTAAACCCAAGGACAATCACATGCAGCAGCACAGAAGATAAAACGATTCCGGTTGGATTCGAGCCCGCATCCTCCTAATTATCAGCCAAATGTTTTTTCCGTTGAACCTCCAAGTATTAGATGATTAATCTTGTGTTTACTCAGCGGTTCAATAGGAGCATACAACTTCGAAGCAAAAGATCATCCTGATGAAGAGTACCGTCCGCTCACGACTCTGCAAACACCAAAACCAAGATACACGGACACGGCACAGTAAGTGCATTGGCTGCCAGTGAACCGAGAGTTGTGTCTTGGCGGCATAATTGGACGGTCGCTCGTTCAATCTATCGATAATCGCGTCGGCGTGGGATCGGAAAAGGCAACTAACTCCCTGCTTGGTTTGGCTGCTTGCGATGCAAATGTTGTCTGCCAGCAGTTTTGGTGTCATCGAAGCATGTTTGAACTCAAGTTGTTCTATGCACAGCCGACGATAGTCCGGTGACCGTAGAATAATAATGCGCAAGTCGCTGTGCATGACTCATGTCCCGACTTTTTGCCTCATCCGGTGAAAACAAGACTTAACCAAAGCTGGAAACTTGAGTTAAAACGTAAATGCTTCGCGTTATTGCATTCGTTGAAATAATTAACATATGAATCATAATTGAAAGCCGTTAGGTTTGAACGGTTAATTTCTTTAAATTTAGGACATAGCCGTAAATAACATTTTGGAGGCCAATTTTTTGAGAAATTTTTAGTATAAAAGAGTAAGTTTGATCTGAAATATTTTTTTTCGACTTTTTTCGTGCTTTTTTGGGTAAGTTTCGAATGCTAAGTTGCTTGAAACAGATTTGACTGAAACTTAGACCTGGTAGACGTTGTAATCACACAAATACATTAAGGAATTCCGTCTTTTGTTAACCAATTCGGAGAAAATAAAAAAAAAACGCTGTGTAATATCACGCCGAAGTCGGGAAAAATTTTCCCTGTTTTCCGCCGCTGTAACTAAAATCTACAAGCCTCGTATGTCAATTGAAAGACGTTTAAAACCTTCAAGCCACCAATAAAAAGTAAGAAAAATAAAATAAAGTTATAAAAAAGTAAGAAACGAGGAAATCCGCGGACAGTGTTCTATATGATAGAACCATGTTAAAGTGTGCGAATTCTGGCGAACTGCGAGTTAGAATGGGTTAGGTTTAGCGGTTCATAGAAGTTCTTAAGCCTCAATAGGCCTAATAAGAATTCGCAGGAATACTTCGCTCTTTACAATAAATATGTAATCTAATATATATTTTTTTCTGACATGAAAATACGCAATATCTCTTAGATTTAATTTCAATACTTCAAGTGGGTATTGAGGCAAGCTTTAAGAACCCCTGGGTGAGAATTAGGGTTAGAATTTCGATTAGAGTGTCGGGTTGCAGCTAGGGAAATTTTAAACGTTTCTCAACGGATATACGTCGCTTTTAGGCTGTAAATGTTTTTCCACTGGCATGCGAGACTTGCGCGTTTTAAACATTTTGTTGTGCGTGACTAGTATGCGTTAAACTCTTGGTATGCGTGGCTGGTAGGTTTTAGTTACATTCCCTTTACACAGCTTGCTACCAGAATCGGATACAAGAAATTCGGAAGAGCTAGGGGTTTTTTGCGCCTTCGTTTTGCTGACTGTGAATATGCTGTAATTTGCGACCGAGTGGCAACAACCGAGGTTTAGAATATTGACCGCAATTTTGCTGTATATGGTAATGGTTTATCGTATAGATCGGATTGCTTTATTTGATACGTGATATCATTTGCGGGAAAAAATGTAGACAACGTCATATAATGAACAAATTGAGTAGTCCGGTTTTGACCGTTGCGGTTTTGCATGATTGGCAATTGTGCGAAAGGTTTAGAGAAAGCTGCTGACTTTTACGTTTAAAAATGAAAATTAAGTAAGAAGATGTACTAGTGTTATTGATGAAGAATTTTTGTTTTTTAGCCGTCCCAATATTCCCCATTACAAAGGCTGTGTTCACTGGACTGGAACGCACTCGGCACATAGTGTCTACCCTGCACCTCAGCCTCCATCTACCGCCTACGCGCACAGGTATGTACCGAATGTGCTGGTCGTCGTTGTGGTGCCACCATGAGTACGTGCTCAGGCTAGTTAGGCCCTTTGCGCTTTTTGAATATGGCCGGGTAAACCCACTTTCATATTTCAGGCTTCACATTACTCCTATTGCTGAACGCCAACAAGGAAATTAGTGAATTCCATTTTGAAAGACTTTGTTATGACTCGTAAAAGGAGTCGAGGCCAGGTTTACCGACCACGGACGCGCCAACTGTTGCACCACCGTGCCGTATCGAATATTTTCTGCGAAACATGTTCGTGTTGAGGCGTTAAAGTCATCTCTCCTCACGACACTGTAAAACTCCACTTTTTTTTGATGGCACGTTTATCCATTGGTTAGTAACGTTGCCTCGCTACCGTTTGATTTCAGATCTCCAATTTTCAAAATCTTATCATGTTTGAAGGAGATCCTCTATTGCTTGCAAGAATATTTATTTTTTGTTGGTTTTAGGCGACTTCCAACTCCTCCCAATACGTCCCCATGGGCGAAGCGAGGCCCCATGTCCAAAATGGTTACTACTGTGCCTCCAAAAAATCCTTTTAACTTGGTCAATGCGGAAGCAAGTCAGGCATAGACTAGTCTTTGTTTGGAATGTTGAATATTTATTACAATAGATTTATTGTGCTGCATATGTTTCCAAGCGAAAGTAATAAACCATTTACTGTATTCCTCTCACTAAACTTGGAAACCGTTTATGAAATGGTGACTTTAATAAGTGGCGAATGGGACAGCTTTTATCATCTTCCTTCATTTGATTTTACATGCATAATGCAGCGTGACCACTTTATGTGGGTTTGGGCCCGGCGAGCTTGAAATTTTCTGATCCAGCAAAAATGCAAACAGCTGTAATACGAGTTAGTTGCCTGCTTGGCTAAGGCTTTCGAAGTCAAAGGATGGCTGCCTGATATTCTCGTTCAATGTAGGCATGTGAGTTGGCTAATTGTTTTGCTGGTGTATCTGCAGGGGAAGCCTTAGAATATGCTTAGACCAGCAATACCTTTTTATCCACAGTGATTTCTCGTGGGATTGCATTCACATTTAGTGGGTTGTATCTAAAAAATGTGAGCTCGCCATTTTGCATCGCTGACAAGAATTTAGATTAAAAGGGCTTTCTGCTTCTCTCTACCTAACTTGTCTTGAACTCTCAGTATTTGAGAACACCTTTGCGTTTGTTGAATTCTCTCTTACCCTTTTCCTCATTAGCGAAATCACACATAGTCGTGTTAAAAGTTTCTCAAAATTTTAAATTTATTGTTTGCCCCTAACAAAAGCACTTCTTCAATAATCAAAGCTATGATAGTCTAAGCATAAGTGAGATGTACTATGTGATTGCGTTCCGTACATGGTGCTCAGTCTTCGAGAAAGACCATTCGATTTTTGAACAAATTATGATTAGCCTACGGTTGTGGCAAAATGTATTGAAATATGATGAAGTGCTTGCTATGTTTTTAAAATAATTTAATTTGTGTTTGTTTTGCTTTTTTTGATTTTTAATTATTTTCGGCTCAGTTTTGATTGTTTAGGATGATTAAAACAAATATGAAGTGTATTTTTGATGTGCGGAGTTGCCTAATCCTTTTACAACTCATATGATGTTTGCGTTAAAATACACTGTTAATGGTATTTGAAATCGTTTGTGTTCGATTATTTCGTGTCGGTCGTTGCTTCCTGACTCGTTAGTAAAAAGGCTCGACGGAGTTGAGACATGCAACGCAGGAAGCCGGGCTGGATCTCTGTTTCAGATTTTGGTGATATGCCTACTCCTAGTCCCGGAAAAATATATCCACGACATAATGTTCCATGGTATTGCGTTTTCAACTTTGCCAGCTTCCGTCATAAAAGATTGGTAGCTCGTAAACAAATTTTCAAGTGCTTGTGCTTGAAACGAGATTAATATTTAGTTTTGATTGCAGCAATGACATTGCAATTTTAATCGCCAGGCAAAGGTGGGCGCTCGCAGCTTCCATGGTCATGCTTGACTGCACAAAACAAATGACAACGGAAGCGCGCGCACAGCACGCAGTGGCTAAAACGAAGTTACGTACAACAACAGTTTGGGCTCGTCCCAGAGCACTTTTTGCCGAATCATTGTGAAGCGGTTTGACCTGATGCGAGTTCAATTTAAAATCTGCTTTTCTTGAAGCGCTAGAAAAGCCACGGAAGCTGTTATTTAAACAACGCCAAGCTGTTGGCTGGGCTTGTAGTGAAAGTGACAGTATACAAAACAAGTCATCAGCAAACTGTAGCTCGAATCGGATTATATTTCCTTCATTTTAATTTTTCTAGTCACCATGACGAATCACTTCTATCAAATAGTCGTGAGGCAACATGAAAACTGAGAGAGATCAAGCTTTTGTAACTGAAAATAATACCTCTTAATTGCGACAGCAGTAAACAACCTGTGGAGAAAATTAATGTCAGAATCTCGCTTTTTGAGTGGAATGAGGCATCAGTAATCAAAGCTAATCAAACGGTTCTTGAAACTAAAACCAGAAAGAGAAAAGTTGGTAATCTGCTTGATTTCTGCTGGTTCAATTTCTATAAGGGTCAAACTAACTAATCATGCGGCCCAAAGCAACACTCCAAGGTGAGGCTCAATGACATCAGTAAAAGGGGAGTAGGTTCGGAGAAACACTTGTAGATTCGTTTCCAAAGCTGAACAAAAGCTGTTGCTTTTTTAAAAAGATATGGGTAATACTACAAGTCAGCCCCAGGATCACGCTTTTTAGTGATGCCTCTGGTGGTGGGGGTTTCCCTAAGCTGAGGTTGAGGCATTTGCTACTACGTTCTTACGGTTCTGATAGGGAACAACTCTGCTACAAAATGAAGAGGTGATAATTCCTTGGCGTTGGCGCTTGGGTAGATGACGTTATGAACCAGTTTATAATTGAAAACTTTTATTAGAAGTAAAAGTGCCGCAACTGATAAGTTGAATAGGCTTTTGAGAGGCTCGCATCGTTTGTCGTCGTAGGTTTACCAAAACGAAGAATTAAAAAATTAAAATTACTGTGGCTGTTGAATGAATAAAACCATCTGGCTGTGATGAAAATAAATTAATTATTAGCGTAAATTGAAAAGCTGTTGGTCATGATTTTAGTTGTCAACCGCTTTTGTTCGTGTCAATTTTGAAGTTAACATGACAAATTATGTCATGAAATAGTTTTGTTAAACTTTCAATGATTGGTAAGTGATCAAATTCATGAGGATAATTTAAGACTAATTTCTTAATTAGTTAATTTCTTGATCTCAATCATAATCATAAACTTCTAGCTATGTTGATCACATCACGCATGTTACGGATTTGACTGGTGTTTTTTTTAACCTATCCAAGCGTACTTATAAATAGACAATAGATTTTTCATAGTAGAGTGTCAATAGAAACCGTAATATGGAATTTAAGTAGCCTGAAACTTATACCAATAGCTTCTCACAGCCTTCACACTCTTCTGTCGAGCGCTGGTACAGTTTGTGTATCGGTTTTCAGTTACAAAAAAGTTGCGCCTTCGTTTCATTTGGGGGTGACGTCGAGAATAAAATATAAGCCGCATAAAATTAATTCAGTCGTGATTCAAATGTGTAGCGGCGCTGAAAAACTGTTTCAGTTAAGAAACGCCAAAAAGAGCATAGTATTAATATTTAATTTTCGTAGCGTTTGTTTTCTACTGTTGCTCACCCAAACGCAGTGCCAGTGGCGTAGCCCTAGAAGTTCGATTGTTTGCTTCGCAGGCGGTAGACTTGGTTTCTGTTCTCCAGTCAAGTCGTACCAAAGACTTTGATAAAGGTGCTCATAGCTTCACTGCTCGGCGTTTAGGGGCAGCGTAGCCGGCGCGGTGATGTAAGTGGTCTAAACATCCGCTTTGCAGTTAGTAGACTCGGGTTCAACTTTTTTGTTGAGTCGTACCAAAGACTTTGAGCATGGCATTGACGGGCCTTCCGCTTGGTTCTCAGCAATGGGAATAATGTGGAGAATGAAATTGAAAACTGAAGATGCTCTGCCGTGATTATAAAATGTTCTGGCGATAAAAAGCGGTTGTAGTTGATGTTTTCTATTTTCTTTATTCTGAACACAATCCGATACTGTCATTGTAAAGATTAACAGTACATTACTGCAATCACAAATAATGTAGTGTACAACATTCACAACCCTGAGATACGCATGACACAGTTAACAAAGTGAACGAGAATGGCGTGATTATGCGCAGGCAATCAGCGATGTGACCCGCAGCCAATCAAAAAAAATTTTTTTTTTAATACCGCGATGCACCAAAGCCGCGAAACTTGAACCGCGAAGTAGCGACGGAACACTGTACTAGTATAACACTAATCAATGATGCTTTTTACCTGATGAAGATGGAGTGGCCGCCCTTAATTAAAGAGGAACAGGGGAGCTCAAAGTGCGGCCCGCGCCAGAAGGTTTTAGCGGTCCGTGACTAGTCAGCTCAAAATTGTCTGCACCACAAAATTCGAGTTCAGAACAATGATCCTTAACACAAAAGGTGATAACATACGATAAATCGTGAGTGAACCCTTTCTACTTTTGTGTTTATATTTTTATCTTCAAAGAAAGAATTTATTTTGCAAAATCTAACCTAAAAAAATTTTGATCTCCAATGAAACAAAAAAAAAGCCTTCGTCTTCCATTCGAAAGCAATATCAACCTGTCAGGGATTTTGCCTTTCCGGATATGGTAAACCTAACTTAGACCAGTTGAACCCTCCAAAAAGAGCGTTTTTTCGGCCAGTCAAGACTTTAAATTAGTGAAATGTAACCGGAACCGTTAAAAACTCTTTGTACCCCAGGTGCAAATCATCATCACAATTTGTCTCCTTGGTAGAAAGCGGAAGTTCCCTAATATGAAGATATTAATAATTAGAAAGTATGACTTTCTGTGAATATTTTTTTGGGTACAAAGCTACATACAAACCTTCAGTTACGAACTCATCCCAAGACTTGCTAAACACTAGAATTACCGTGTTCTCAAACTACCTAAAATTACCGCGAGCGGTCAAAATGACCGTTTGCTCAATTACTAAAAAATACTTAATAATTAGGCATTATGTGGTGTCACAAGTTTCTTTTAGCTGTTGTGTTGGACCTAGTAATGTCTTGAATTATTGTAAGTGGGAGTTTAGCAAATCGTAAGCTCCATTATGTCTTGGGATAAATGCATAGGTCCTAATCTAGGAAATGAGCTGTAAACCTTCAACTTTTTTTTAGCTGCGTTTCTGTTAGTACGTTTGAAACTTGTAATCTACCCCTCGATTTTGAAGAAAATTTGATGCATTTCAATTTTGCTTTGTCTTTAGCAACCAATCTAAATCAAATTCAGCTGTGTTAAATATAAAATGCCTAATAACTATTACCTAGCGCTTGCGTTGTAGCAGCCTGCTTGCATCATTACTGTCCCTGTGTCACTGTCAAAGTCGACAAATTTGCTTGATGTTGAATCAATTTTGTGCACATTATTAATTGCAGTCTCTGAATTCGATTCATTTGAAAAAAAACCTTCACCATGTAAGTCGAATCAAGTCGGATTATGCCAACCCCTGATCAAAGCGTAAGATAAAAACGTAAACGTAACACTTACTTTTGCGTAAATAAGAGGAGTGACAACATTTCTGTACCAAAGAAATGTTGAAAACCTATGTTTCTTTTGGAGATTAATATTTTCAAAATAGCGTTTTTCTATCTGCTTCAAATGAAGGTGAAAACCTTTTTTTCGGAAATATACTTTTCAAAAGTGAGTATTTTGCCCAGTTTTGAAATTTCTATAACGAGGCTGAAAATAGGGTGGAGGCTTTAGCCATCAGTCCCCGTACTTTTACCCCTATGTCGACAGGCAAATTTATCTTACGCATTGGTACGTAACTTTTATCTTTTAGTGCAGTTGTTGTTGCAAGATTGTTTCGATACAATAGCACAACAAAAGACTCTTAATTGCGAAGATGATTTTAATGATGAAAAAATTAGTGGTTTCTGCGCGGTCAAGATGACCGTTTTCGGTAATCTAAGGTAAATCTTTCAATCCCACCCTGTTCTCTTTGCGATGAAATGAAATTTAACATGCTCAAAGTTATTCAAGATGTAGGAAAAGTCAGGAAGTTTCAGTGTTATTGCACGCACCTAATCATAGATATAAAAGATCAAAAAATAAAAACGGTCAAAATGATCGCTCCGGTGATTCTTCTGTTAAATATATCACTTCCAGTGTATGATTGGATTGGTAGAGTCTAATGAGCTGTTGGGAATACCGCATTCTACCATGGATCAAAATCAGAATGTTTTAGATCAGCAGTTCTCAACGTTTTTCCTCCCTTCTTTTTTTCAAGATGTAAACGATCTCCAAAAAAAGGTAGGGAGGAAATGACTGTGTCAGAGGTTCGTACTTTTCCTTCGTTACAAACCTTAGACTCTGTCATTTCCTCCATTCCTTTTTCGGTGATCGTTTATCATTTCAATTTATCAGTAATGGTTTCCTGAAACCATTCTTTTAGACTTTATCCCAATGGAAAAGCAATACCGTACGCCATTTTGTTCCAACACTAGAACAATTATTAAATTCTTCAGTGGCCGATGTGCAAAGAAGACATGTTAGTTTTATTTACCAACAGTAACACTATATCGTTTTGATTGTGAGCTTTGTGATGAATTCACATGTAAATGATAATTGTGAATGCGACAGCTCTTATTAGTTTAATTTTCCAAGTACCGCAAAGCGTACCGCTGCACGTCGGTATCTACTAAATCTTTCAGTTTAACCAGCTTAGCTCTTTCTATAAGCACAAATACATTACCAAATGTCATGTTGCAACCAAAGCGAAGGTGTACCGTTCAAACATTTAAGAAGAAGTGGTTGGTCAATGGACCTAAAGTACGCAAAGTTTTGTAGACCGAGTTTACCTGCATTCGGCCTTAGAATATTATGAAAGACTGTTATTTTGGACTAAGCTTAACCCTTTACTTCGACCTACTATAAAACATTCTTTTGTTCCCAAAGTTAGCTCGCCTTGTCCAAATTTAGCTAATCATTCATATTGCCTAGGGCACTTAAAATTAAATTGGCAACTTTTTAATGCAAAAAATATGCAATGTCATGGCAAAATTTAATGCTTTAAGACTAGACCAACTAAAGTGGGCCTCTTTAAAAGCATTGCTGCTTTTTACTTGTAGTTTGATATCGATGAATGGATACCAGCGTTATTGAAAACAGCTCAGGAAGAATGTGTTTGTTTAAGGTTTACGTAATACGATTTAACTAGTGTACAAAACATCGGACAGGAACTGGTATTCATTCGCGTGTGTATTTAAAATTAGGCAATAGAGACGTAGTTTGTGACATCACAACGCCTTTGTAAACTGAGGCAGAGAAAGGTTTTAATAATTTAATTTGATAAAAAAAAAGACACAAACTATTAAGGTAAGCATTACCGAGTAATTCTGCCTGTTATACCTTACGGCATTTTCAGTTGTTGCTTAGCTAGTCCATTTTGGTTGCGGAGTAAGTCTGTTTACGACACCTTACTGCATTTTCAGTTGTTGCTTAGCCTATTTCAGTTTCAACTTACCAACACTGAAAACAAGTTAAATTAAAAACTTCCATCAGTAGTGGCGTCAATGTAGTTACTGCCATCCGAGATTGCTTCGAAAAATGTCACTCTAAAAGGTTAATTGGAGAAGAGAGACTAGAGTAAATTATAGCAGGGCTGGGTAACTTTCTTGCAGACGCACCCATTTCATAGTAAAAGAAGATTGCTCAGGGCAGTCTGAGTATTTATACTGAACATTGGCGTAAGGCTGCATATTATATGTGAGGCTTTTTGTGATTAAAAGTCGCTGTTTTTACCGTGTTTCTTATGTCACTTTCTATTACGAAAAAACTGGGAGAATTTGTTTTTGTTTGGTAGATCAACTCACGAGGTCGGCCTCAAAAGGGCTGAATTTAAAAGATGTTGATCTTGAAATTCAATCTGTAGACCTGGGCCGCAAGGCACATTCTTCATCCTTTTGACGGCCGCAGGTTGCACACCACTGAATTAGTGCATCACCTTGGGTGGAGGCCCCCCTTGGTGACAACATTGCTTATAAAGATTTATCATAACTTTAGCAAAAATATTGTTATTGTTTACTATATTTTGTTGTTTTACATCCAGCATTCGATATTTTTCCACTATATTATTTAGCGTTCTATTGATACTATATTTTTTATGTAAAAAGAAATTTTTCAAGTTGGAAATATGTGCTGAGTGATAATGTCAGGTGAGTTTCTAATCTAACAATCTATAGTTTAAAGCTCGCAATCACAAGCGGATGAAGTTTGGAGCCGGAGAATATCTTTGTAAAAAGGGTCCTTGTTTTACATCGATATTGAATGCCTCACAAGATATAGCAAATAGTTTTATGTGGCGCAAATTTACATACCGCAAGCTCCAGAGTACGCGCGACCTGCTCCCACTATCTTTGATCTAACACTGCTCACAATTGTCAAGCATAACTTTTCTGTAATATAATTTTTGCTATGATGAATATTTTGTTGCCGGCATTCACATGCCTATTAAAGCTAATCTACCAAAAATTTCTTTTTTTTCAAATTTGTTTTTCTCCAGTTTTTCTTATTTCACGTGAATGATATTTTTCCTTACTGTTTAATATCCTTGTGCCTGGCAAGAAATGGAACTTTGATCGTGCTATAAAGTTTAATAGTTCATTAAATCGTAATTGGAAACAATATGGAGGCAGTCATTGACTGTACCAATACTTCCAACTTGCAGATAATCGATTTATCTTCGGCCTTTGTTCTGCAATGTATTTTTTATGACCAAGGACGCGCAAACATATCAAATACCGGTAAAGATTCAAGACTACTCGAAATTGCTTCAGGCATTCAAAAATCTCTTGCTCCCACAAAATATTATAGCTGTGAACGCTGGAAGATCAATTTTCATCCGAAAAGTAGCAAAATCTCCAAAAATAGAAAAGGTGTCTGTCGCTAGTGATGCCATAATTGTTTTAATCCAAGTGTTTGTTTAAAAATTAATCTTCTTCTTTCGGCTTCTCCCTATTCGGGGTCGCCACAGCGCGAAAGTATTTTTCGTTTGTCCCGATCGACTTCGTCTCCTCTTTAGCTCCAACCCTTTCCATGTTTTCTCTCGCTAAATCCATCTGCTTTCTCCTTGGCCGTCCTCTTTTCCTTCTACGTGGTACCGCCTTCTCAATCATCCTTTTTCCCACGTAGCCTTCTTTCCTTTTCATGTGTCCATACCAGTGTAGCCTTGCATTCCGAAGTTTGTCTCCTAAATTTGCAATTTTCTGTCCCTCTCACGTATTCGTTTCTTATCTTGTCCTTTCTTGTCACTCCCAGTGCCCATCTCACCATTTTCAACTCTGCAACTTCCATTTTTCCCACCTGTCTTTCCGTCACTGCCACCGTTTCCATTCCATAAAGCATGGCTGGTCTAACAACACTCTTGTAACTTTTACCCTTAACCCTTGCTGATAACTTTCTGTCGCACAGAACTCCAGACACCTTCCAATTCATCCAGCCTGCTTGGATCCTTCTCCTCACTTCTTCTTCACATCCTTCATCGCTACTAAGATGTTATTTGTCGCAAATAATGACGTAATTGCTTCAGAACATGTGTTTGTTTAACGTTCAGTAAAAAATGGATACCTTTTCTTTGTTTTGTTCTCCTAAAATAGTTCCCGTTTTTTAATAATAGCAGGAAAAATCGATTGGCGAAGTCAAACAACTTATGAAGGTTGTTAAGTTATTGATGGAACATCTCTTACAGAGGCGCATTTGCATTTACAAGCTCGTATTCTTAATGTTGGAAGCCCCTGAAATATCTTAAAAAGTCAATTTACATTAAACTGGCGAATGGAAGATGTAGAAAGAAAGACAAATATTAACTATTCAAATATCTGCGTCGGGGTCAATCCAAAATTACTCATTTTTTTTCTTAAATTTTTATACCAATTTAATTTGAGTGCGTTTTGATAAATACGCTCAACAAATACAGTGTTGACTGCTTTACTTGCAGCAAGTGCTTATGGGCTTACGCAATATACTTTTATCCTCGGGTTACGAGAAAACTTTTTCGTCGGTTGCAGAACAACGTTAGACCTGCTTCGGAGTTACTGGTGCAGCTAAAACAAACCATTGCCACCGGAAGCAGTTGAACCAAGCTAGGAAAAGTGTCATCATTCAGTGCTTCTCCCAAACACGCAGCAACGTGTCCATAGTGAGGTTTGAACGCGCGACCATATCCGCGCCAACGGCGTTTGAATTCACTCGACCATGTCACGCGAACTTTCTTATTTTTGTTGCAGCCTGTGAGGCTTTCTGGAAAGCGTTGTGCTGTATCCCAGACAAGAGCAGTTCACGTGGTAAGTTTTGAACTTAATTGCAGTCGCGGTTGTGTAGTGGTCAGAGCGTCCGCCTCGCAGTTGGAGGACGAGGGTTCTTATCCTTCGTCGAGTCATACCAAAGACTTTTGAAATCCTGTTCATAGGTTTCTTGCTAAACGCTCAACAATGGGGGTGATGGGGAAAGTGAAATCAAAACCGAGCAAAAATTTCTCAATCGTGATTAAAATATGTGCTGGCGGTAAAAATACAGTTGCAGTTGGAAAGCTCGGAGCAAAGCATATTAATCGCCGTTAAATTTTGGACAGTGATTGTTCATTTTGCGCCAGCCTTTTATGAGTAACATGCGGGAATATTGTAACTTTTCAATGCTTCAAACATTTAGAATACTGCCTGCATTCGTTTAAGTTTTAAAAACGTTAACGCAAGTTGGTCGACGCCTGGCCCTCCTTCTTACTTTTCAAATGTGATATGGCAGCCTGCAGGCATCTATGTCTATTTTTCACCAAATATAGTAGGCCTACAAAAGTTTACTATCCAAACAACTTCGCTAAATTTAAAACGTTATCCTTTATACATCAAAAAGTGTAGCAAAAGTCTCTTATTTCAAAACATTTTTAGCTGAAAAGGATTTTACCTCTGAATTTTCTAAAAAAACGTATATATAACGTTACCGCAGAAATTTGTACGAACTGCTTATCTTGATTTTTTAGTCGGACCCTGTTGGCAAAACCAACAATAAACGACAATCGCTTGACAGCAAAGCTAAACATTCTGCTCCTTTCAATAAAGTCTAGGCATCGGTTCTATTTGTTGCAAATAACTGCTGAAAAAACACGTAACATTGGCGATTCACCTGGCAATAACCGCACTGATGGAGGGGGCGACTTTTAAGGGTCTCGCCTTCAAATCGGTACAACCGGCTCATCTGTGATTTTCCCCAACTCACAGTTCACTTTTGTTTGATGAGTTGAATAGGTTTTTATCATTCGTCGCATTTTTTAATTAACTATGAATTTATTTTAAGCTTTGAAAGAGTGAGCAAACTGCAAAGTATATTTGCGCCTAAGCTGGTTGCGATTGGTATCATTATTTTCGCACTAACAGTAGAGGGGGCTGTAAACTAGTGTTATTTACTTCATTTTTAGATGTTCCCAATTTAATCAAAAGTCCACATGCACAAGTATTCGAGACCTCGTTCATAGGTGTTGTCGCAGAACGAAGTTGAAGACCTTTTTTCGGTGATCAAGCTTCTGAGAGTGGCACATTTGCTATTTTCGGCTACAAGCAAAATGTAAAGACATTTTTTTGTATCAGAGATCAAGTTGTTTTAAAACCACAGGCGACCCCACTTGAGCTGGCGACTTACAGTTTCGGGACGACGGCTATGGACTACGCTACAGGCAGCTGCTGTATCAGGATGTTAAGTGATATGCTTAGTTATAAATTATTGAGGAGATCACAATCATTCCCATCACACATTTAAGAATAATAAGAACTAGAGGTAATCTTAATCATCAGTTTTCTTGGTACAGCAATGTTTCCTAGCTAGAAACTAATTTTTGAGATTTTCTTCGTGACGTGCAATATTCTTTCTAAAGTATAGTTTGACCTGCGTGATGGCGTAGTGGTTAGAGCGTCCGCTTCGCAGTCGGTATACCTGAGGTTCAATCCCCTTGTCGGGTCATACCAAAAGACTTTAAAAAATGGTATCCATAGCTTCCTGCTTGACGCTAGGCATTTAGGCAATGGTGTGGAAAACAAGCCGGCAAGTTCGCTTGTTGCGTCCTTGAGCAAGGCACTTAACGGGACACCCCCGCCTTTATGTGGAAGACAGGTGGCCCAGACACCTCGGAAATAGAAACTACCAAGCGAGTGCGGACGTCCCGTCCAAAATATGGCGATACAAATCGCTTTCTCGTGAATAGAGGATGAATATGGCAAATAAAAAAAAGACAATCATTGCTCGACTCATGCAGCAATGCCAGGTGCATCCCTGCAAAGAAGAAATCTGAAATTAGCGACAAGGCGCTCAACTGTTAGTTTATAATACCAGTTTAAAGGCCATTTCTGCACAATTGTGCCCTTAAGGAAGACATTCAACAACAATTTTCATTGGTTGGCTACATTACTTGTGGTACAAATACACCGTACTGGAGTTCCAATATGAATTTAAACGCGAGTTGTTCCACTTGCATTCATCTTTAAACCTGCTTTTTATCTTGGAACGTTTGCTGGCAGCAGTCGGTCCTAGAAGACCCCAATGACTTTACTACTTTTAGCTAATCTATGCAGCAGTCCTAGAAGATCCTCATAACTTCATCACCTTCAGCTAATGTATGCAGCAGTCCTAGGATGCCCCACAACTTCACAAACCTCAGCAAATCTAGCTGAGCTGGTTTAAATCCAGATATTGACCCAGTCAATTCGCTTGGGTAACTCATCCACCTGGTACTTGGGGCGGCCAAGCGGCCATTATTCAGTTGTTGTGGCAAAAGTATTTTGACGAATGAGATTTATTGAATTATTGTACTTGAATGGCCAAGATCTTGTATCTCGTGCCGTAACGTAACAGTAGCACTTGATTGAAGGAAAAGAAAAACTATTCCTTTTTAGCAAGAACAAAGAGTCAAATATTTCAGCAATTCTTTTCTTTGACCTTTGGTGGCGTAGACTATAGGCTGGTTTCCATTAGGCGTAAATAGCAGGCGAAGCATGAAAAATTTTTTGTTTCTGTATTTAGTTTTGTGCGCGCAGCGAGAGCACTGCGAGCGCGAGCGCGCATAGAACTCAATAGAGAAACAAAGAATTTTTCTTGCTACGACTGCTACTAATGGAAACCAGCCTTAATTCGAGTTTCAGTAAGCCATGCCTTCTAATGACGAGATCAATCTCACTTGCGAAACTTCAAGTATCATGGTTGCTGAGATATTCGGTCCGCTGTTGTTAAAAGTTTTAATTTAGACTTCTATCGATTTGTATCTGCTATTTGTAATATTTCTTAATGCAGATGTGAGAAAGTTGGAGAATTCAACTTCGGAAAAAAACAATATTCCTGATTCCACCAAAGAAGTAGTGGTGACTGGCGCTCCTTACTCCAGCTCTGCTCAATACCGGGGAGGATGAGGTTAACTAGCCGTTGAAGGATGATTTTCTCATATCACGTCATCATCTAACGACGGCTGGTCCGCTTCATGCACTTTTTATATTTTTTTAATTTTGTAAGACCAAGTTTTTTCTTTCGCGACGTCTTAACCGTTGATGACGCCACAATCGGAAAATCCGAACGGAAAAGATTGTGGCCGAAGATTATGGTTTACGTCGGTTGAATCGGCTTGGTCAAATCGCTCTTTTACTGTACCTCTTGTTATTTCTTCAAATAAAAAATCTTGCTCGAACGATGGAAGCATTGATGTGCTGACGTTCCTCGATATCGGCATCGAGGCTGAACAGGATAAACCGCCGTTTCTTGGAGACTTGACTGATTGTCAAAGATATCAAACCTAACAATGAAATGCACTTTGTGGAGTTTCCTTTACGTGATAGATTTTACAAGCCGATAATTGCAAGCAATTTAAGCGAAAAATTGAAACTCGGAAACTCAAAATTCCGAAACCTAGGCAATTGCCGTATGCCTTCGTTGTTTTCCTGCGAGTACGAAAAAACGAAATGCGACAAAAAAGAAAATATTAGACGCCCGTGGGATGATGTAGTTAAGTGCTGGTTGCTTTTCCAAATTTATTAATTCAAGTCTTCCAGGCGCCAAACGCATGTTTCAGACAGCCCTAAGGCTATTCAGGTTAGTGAAAAAAAATTACTTTATCCCACAGTGGGTAAAAACTTTGCTTCTTCCAAGGTTTGCGTCTGCTGTTTTAGAATTTAGTAAACAACATAAAACCGCTACGAGCTCGCGTAGATTGCTCAGGCTTAAAACACGTCCATTGCAACTAGCACTGCTACAAACAAAGAGAGCAGAGCACAAACAAATGCTAGGGCGGTGAGAGCCATATGGTATAAAACTCACAGGCCCCTAAACCAAGGCCAAAATATGGTCGTTAGGGATCAAACTCACAAATCTTTAGCTCCACACTCTCAGTCAACGTCGAGCCACAAATCCCAAGTGTCCGTCAGGACTAAACTTGCGAAACCCGAGTCTTACGCCATCAGTCAAAATCAAATACAAAACCCGCAAACCTCAAGTGTTACCGTCAGGGACTAAACTTGCAATTTACGGGTCCTTCACCACCAGTTAGAATCAGATACGAAACACGGCAACCCGAGTGCTCCCGTCAGGACTAAATCACTGAATCCAGAGTCCCATGAAAAAGTTTTGCTTTCAAAAAGTTGGTCTCGAAAAAAAATCTCAATTGAGCGCGAAGAGAAAAACTTTATTTGAACAATAATTTCGGTAAAAAACGAAAGTTTTGCCCTGAGAAAATTGATCTTCAAACAAAAGAGATGTCAACCTTTAGATGAACAAAAGAATACTCGATTTGTCTGACTAGTGATCGTGAGTGAAATAAAAGTCTGTTATGCCACTTTCAAAGGCGAAAAGTTGTGCACCACTGGCATATGTTTTGTCAAGCCTTGGCAAAACACTGCTATTCTAAGTTGCATCATTCAAGTTTTCCAAACCAGACTCATAGAAAACTAGACTGCTGGTGTTTTCATTAATAAGCAGAACGAAAGCAATTCGATTCTAATTTTTGAAACACTTTTGTGCTGTGATTTTTGTTCTTATCTAGTTTACGGCTTAATTGAAATGGCTGGTTTAAGGAACAAAAAAGCGCCGCAAAAAGCTTGAGAAATCACAACTAAGCACAGCAGTGATGCTAGCTCTGTCGAAGCGTGACTTTGCCTTAGTACACTGATGAATTGCAACCGATTGCTCAAAACCTACGATTCTTGGGATAAAGATATTTCTCCTTGCGAATTCCGATCACCAGTAGTCATGCTTTTGAAGTTAACGATACCTTTAAAAAATTAAGATATTAGTCGTCTTAACCGTTCGAGTCAAAATACCAATCAGCCGCAAGGGATGTCAGCCATCTCATTATAAACTAAAATAGAAATAGCTACAGAGCCTTGTTCTTTCGCCCAAGAACAATTATAGTCCAGATAAAAACTGCTCATTACGTCACTACCGTGAGGCAGCATGGGAAAAACCGACTTCGCGTGGATTTGAACTCACGGTCTATACCAGGTATCCTGGGGTGTATACCAAAGCTTTTGCTATGTTTGTTGAGATCGACATCGTCATTGAGGGGAAATCTCCGCTCTGTTGTGTCAATGTCTCCTTCTGTTCTAATTGAGTTTTATTTAATTAAATCCATAAATCTACTTCGAATTTTACGGAAATTCTTATTTTTGCCAATTGTTCAATTCCAATTCATATCTGATTTGTGACTGCTTGGGCAGCTTAACTATTCATTGCGACCTAATCAAAAAGGCTGAAAGTATTCTTATTGTACAGCCTGTATTCCATCTTGTGTTGGATGTATTGAGCTAGTTCACTCAAGTTTTCGCTTTTTAGTTTAGTGTGTGGTTGCAGATCATAACCGTTAGCCACCTTGTCAATCTATCATTTATGTAACAAAAGAAGAAAGAACTGGGACCCACACACGAAAAATAATAAAACAAAAACTACATTAATTAGTTTGATGTTTCTAAAAAAAGGCATCAAAAAGACCGCATGGTTACTGAGTTGAGCAGAAAAATTGTAAATTGCAAAGAAAAAAAAGTCATCCAAAAAAATATCAACAGTACAGTAAAGAAAAATAAGAACATAATGAGATCTGACAGCCAGTGGTATCCAATCTTTTGAATAAAATGCTGGGTTTTGTTCAAGGCTAGATTGGTGCTGTGAACGCTAGACTTAACAACTGGCCATTGCTGTTCTACTAAATGTTCTTCAAAAAAATGGTCCTCATCGATAGCGTCAAGCGCTCATCTAACACATGTAAAATAGAGAAGTATCTATCCGCAAATTTCCTCACGTTCACTTACACTCTAGGGTCGTCAATCGCAGCGACTGTTAACCCAACGTTCAGTGTATACAACCTCACACAAACCTTCGGTCGACTCCCAAAGGTACATCGAACTTCGGTAAAAAACTACCGATCTATCCTTAGGAAATATCCACGTTAGCCTTCAAGAATGATCTGGAATGACTGGTATGTCATCGTCATTTGGAAGATTTGCACTACGTGGAATATTGATCTTCGGTCTAACGGTTTGTCTAACGGTTAGGAATTGACTTATCGATGGCAACTCAAAGTTCCAATTAAATAATTTCATAAATAGATGTGTCGAAGATCCAATGCATGACGTTACGCCACAGCAAGAAGTTTGCAGTTTGCAATAAGGCGTATGTTAAACAGTTGTTTCTTTTTCGAGATCGCCACTAAGAAAATTGCACACGATATGACCTAATGGCCGCTAAGCCTTTCTGACGTATTCTGGTCATGATATGCTTTGTTTTTTTTTGTTTTAATATGACTTGTTCATGACAAAAGCATCCACTAAATTTTTTAATACCAATTCCTTTTTTTCCTTTTAAAGTATCACCAAATTAGGTAGCTGTGTGTGTTGAGTACACTTATTAGGAAACGCCCCTCGTGCCAAGAATTAGTGACAAAACCAACGGACGTTTTCGTAAGGGGGCTAATCAAAACGACAATGATTCCAGCCGGTCTGTAGCAATATTCCAGACTTGGACCTTTTTTGAGAAAATGGTCTCTTTACCTTTCAAATGTGGGTTGATCGCAGTCTTTTGCAGCATCGTAGCTAAAACGGGAGGAAGTTTTAGTCCTTTGGTTGCCCTACACACGACTTAGTCCTAGTTTTATAATGTGTCTGTGCAGTTTTTGTACATTATGCTCGCTTTGATGCCAAAAGGAGGAAAAATTTTGTGTAATTTCTGATATTGGACATTGCATGACTCACAAAATCTGAGATTCTAAGGTATTGAAGTCAGGGAACAGGACAGTTAAGTTTTGCGTGGCTAATTCTAACCTCTGCCAGAACCTTGAGTTGTAGCCGCAGCCAAATGTATTTAAGGTTTGAAACACTCTGCGAAGCTTTTAGTGAAACATTTCGTAAAACTTTTTGTCCAGTGATGTCACTCGGAGAAGATCCTCTTTCGGGAGAGGCACTCTAACATCTTGCCTCAAAAAAGGTTTGAGACCTTCTTTAAGGGAAGACCTTAATTGCGACAGTACATAAGTCACAAAACGGAGACTTCGAGATACAAGTATTTAAAATTTCTGAGCATACAGTTGAATCAAAATAAACATAATTTCCATGCTTTTTCTTTCTGTTCTTGTTGGTGGTTTTCAGAGTGTCCTTTGCGGTTCTTTTGTGAACCACAGAGTTTTATGCAATGCAAAACAAACTCAACTAAATTTCTTGGAGATATTGTGGAAATCACTTGAACTTCAGTTCTTTTATCCCCATATAATAGAGCAGGGCTTAGCCACTTTTATTCAGAAATTGGTTGACTTAAGTTACCTACTTTTTGAACAATTACGGGACATCACATTACTTTCAGCTTATTTTTCCGAAGGAAAGGCTGTTGTATTCATGAAATTAGCTGATAATCTTTTTTTATGGTTCTACTGTAATGCTGGAATATTTGACTTCCACCATAGGCTGATATTGCAAAGATAGCTTCTGATGATAAGTTGCTTGATATCCCAAAATATTTTCAAGACTGATGTAGTGGTATTTGAGTGTTCGCCTACATTTTGATCAACTGCTGTAAGATTTAAAATAAAAGCTAAATTAACGAGCTTGGTAAATTTTGATACTCTTTTATTATTATTTAAATGAAACTTGATCGTCTTTATGCATCAGTAATCACAATTCTTTTTGGCTGCTGGTAGCTTTAGTTCTCTTGGAACGAAAAAAACTGCAGGCGAAGTGCGAGCTTGTGGATACAATTTTTTCATTATTAAAGTTTTGCAAGGAAAGAACGAAGTAGCCTAATCAAGATTCAGATTTAGCCCTATAGTGACTTTGCTATTTTAAAACGGAAAATCGAAAATTTGCATTTAAGCCATCTCTAATAGCATGACTTGGGTTAACTTTTTTGATGCGAGTTGACGCACATTGCATCGGGCAATCCAATACTGTCGCGATGTAAATTTTGCAAAAATATGACTTAAAGCACTTTTTAAATCGGTCTTTAAATGGTGGTTGGTAAATGCTGAAAGCTGTCATTTTTAAAGGTTGAGGGTGTCCCCTATTTCAATGCTGGCCAGGGTGGTAACTACTGTAAGAGAATAACCGGGGACGAACTTTGTCAAAGCAATTCTCTCGAAAATTTTGAAGAGATGACCAGTCAGAAAATTAATGCTCGTCATGCCATTTTTATCAAAGTCATAATATGATACCCGCAACTCACCAATACGCTAGTTTTTCGAAATTAAGCGGTGGGCATGGCACCTCTCACTTTCTCAGGGCACGCCTAAGACGCAACCGCTTCCGCCGAATTTCTTCATTTTTTGTTTATGACGTTCATTTTTTGGCTTGGTTAGGCACGAAAAGGTAAGGTCTGCCTTTCAACGAAGATATTTAAGCTCACGCCTTGCCTCCTTATTGTAAAGATGGAGGGCTGTCGACATTGCTTTGATTGTACTGAATTTAAGCTTTCATTTCTGAAGATAATTAGATAGGGTTGCTACATCCTGAGTAAGAGTCCCTTCTAACGCTTGCCAGTTGATTGCAGAGTGCAAAATCGCCAGATCGCTAGCATAAGAGAACTTTTTGGTGGTTATTGCTGGCAAGTCATGCATGTAGATATTGAATGAGAGGGGAACCAGTATGGCGACCCTACGAGACGCAAACTTTGGATCGTCGGTGTTTTGCTGAAATCAAACATTGTGGGTGACTCATAAACATTCTCGCTCTCTTCGCGCGCTCGTTATTGTAAGTCATTCGTTGACCTCAATATCAAAATCATTCGCTAGCCTGAAAACTGGTCATAAAAGAATAAACATAGCTACATATCATGAATAATATACGCTCTCTTGTTATAATGTAATGATACTGGGTGACTAAGCTGTATGGCCAGGCGTAGTTCCGTCGGACCTACGGCAGAGTGACCTAGTAAACAAGCATTAACGTTAAAAGGAGTTCATTCAATTCGATTCAATCCAAGATTCATCGCTAGTCATCATTCGAGTATTCAACGTTGTGTTATGATTTGAAATATATTCGTTCTTGGAGTCAGACGTGCTGTGGGAACCTACAACAACACCAATACATGAAACAATATCCCCACACTAGCATTGATTCATGTGGGGCGCCATTGTTAAAAGCGTCGCAACCTGCTTTGTATTTAGAACCGGTGTTGAGGGTAAAACTGCAATTGCGGACCAATTCCATAATTTTTGAAATCAGGTGCCTGTCTGGCAGAAGACACAGAAGCTTGCCGGTGAGGCCACGAAGCCAACAGTATCGCAAGATGCTGTGAGATTGACAAAAACAGTACTGGCTTTCTTTTTAGCCGAAAAGCTATTCTTATTTTCTTGAGTTGGGAGGGTGACTTGGTCTACGGTCGACTTTCTCGTCGAAACCCAGCTTGCTCTCGAAGTAGCAACGGTTCTGTAGTTGGTTCGACGCGGGATTAGATAAGTCTCTACGAGATCTTATACCGCATACACTGTGCGCAGCGAAGAGACTGGTCTACAGCTCTTTGGGTCCGCTGTTGGCCTATTCGGTTTTGGGATAGCAGCCACCAATGTTCTTCACCAGATTTTTGGAAGCTTGAGTTGGCGCATGCGGAAAGACTGCGACTTGTTTAACCAGGACTTCAGGGCAGAACCAGCATGAAATATTAGCTCTGGGAATGAAGAATCGAGCAGACTGTAGCAGCTGAAGGCACTATCAAATTCCCCTGCGAAAAATCTCCAAAGATATATTTGTCAGGAGGTGTTGGAATCCTCTAGAGTTCAGACACTTCTTGCATCACAAGTCTGGCTGACTCGCAATCCATCGTCGTATAAACTGCGTTCTGTGCCAACAGCGAAGCAATCGAATTGGCAAAAATGGCGCGAGGGTAATGTTGATATCTCGTTCTTCTAATCAGTTTGTTGATTGTATTACATGCCAGCCGACCGGAATGCGTGAAATCGATGGAAGTTACAGCCTCAGAACAGCGATCTTTTCGCTTTTGGTCAAACCGAGAAAGCAAGGAGGATGCAGCTGTGCTAGTTCCCTCACCCTGACCTGTCTGAGGAAAAAATTTGGTTTAAGTGCTCGCACTCCTCATCCCAGCGCTGTCTGTAGTTATTCCTAGAACCGAGTGGCATTGTTGTTTTTGCTGCTGCTAAGATGGCATTGCAGAAGTCCTAGTATGCCTCATCAACACAGCTAAAGTGATGAGGTGGTAGTTCCTCAGAAATCTTGTTTGCAATAAGGAAGCGTAGTCTCCAGTTGGCCTTACGGAAATATCAGCGTTTGTATGGCTCACTTGGGACAAGGACCAGGTTTTTTGAGGACGTAGTTATCGATGGTCAATATTAGGACTTAGGGAACTTTTCCAGATAAAGTCTGTTCAATCAAAAGCTGTTAAGGCCTGCACTCGAGAAAGTTACATCTGGATTAGTTCCAGTGTTCCAACGACCAGAGAAAAACCTGGGAGCATCCTTGCAATTGTGTAAGAAAGTGATGTTATCCTTGGCCAGTTAACTAAGCATTCTCCATCTAAACTGGTAAAACCATAACTCCAATTCGTGTGCTGGCAGTTAGTCACCATCATGGAGACAGGGGTGTGGTAACACTGGAATGGTTGATATTAATCGCGAGGCTGGAGATACCAATCTGCACCAATCAACAGCCGCCTCAACGTGGTGGTGCGGTCTCCGACCCCGTTTTGGTTGGGTCGAAATGGCTGTTGGACTTTCCGAGGGTCCCAGTTACCCTGGGCACTCCCCTTCATTTTTTCGCTATGCTGCCCCCTGAACAACCGCAGAACGATAGCACACAGCTTCCTTAAAATCGGTCGCCTGTTTTCTCTTTTTCTTTTCTCCTGCCCTTCTCTTACCCTTCTTCGTCTCCTCATTCTTCTCCTTCTCTTGATGAGTAGTAACGTTCATCCCAACTCTGGCCCCATCTTTCCCTGCTCTGTGTGCGCTGGAAATATGACCTGGAGGGGCAAGTCAGTGCAATGCTGCACCTGCTCCAAATAGGTCCATCTAAGGTGCTCACAACTTTTTTTATCCAAATTCAGAGCTCTTGGCAGCTCTCACTTCTGGAGCTCCCCTCCCCACTCGTAACACTGTGACTCCCTGCTCGGAGTCCTCGACAAGTATACTTCTACTGCACAATATAGCCCTTCGACTGCTAATGCTGAACTACCGCCCCACCTTTGCCTTCAAACCTCTTATCCCCCGTCTGCCCATTCTGTATCCTCTCCCTCTCCCCCCTCACCACCGTCCCTTGATCTTGGCGGTCCTTCTACGCCTCCTGCCTCCACTCCCCCTGACTCTCTCAGGGTTTTTCAATGGAATACTGGAGGTCTTCGTGCCAGGAGCACTGAACTACTTCACTTTCTTTCGTCCCATCCTGTCGACCTTATCTGTATCAAGGAATCCAATCTTAACTCATCTTCCTCTTTCCGGATTCCTGGATTCTCTACTCTGCGTTCTGATCGCACCCACTCCCGGTCTGGCATTCTCTTTCCTGATGCCACGCACGCTAACGGCGGTGTCATCATTTTTGTCAGGCAGGGCTTATCTTTCTCTGAACTTTCCACATCCTCTCTTTCTTCGCTTGATCCCTACTCTGATTATGTAGCGGTCAACATCTCTCTTAACAACTCCTCCTCGCTCTCATTTCTTAATGTGTATGCTCACCCCTATTCGCTCCTCCCCAACAGATGGCAGAACCGACTCCTTTTCTCCCTCTGTTGTTTCCTCCTCCAGAAACCTCTTCATTCTGGGGGACTTCAATTGCCATCACCCCCTCTGGGATCCAAGAGGTACTTCCAATCCCCGTGGGGAGGAGGTATTTGACTGGGTTATCTCTTCTCACCTCCTCCCCCTCAATGACCCTGACACACCCACCCTTCTACATTGCTCCTCTGGCAGTCGCTCCTCTCCTAATATCTCCATTGCTTCCTTCTTTTTTGCCCTTTCTTGCTCCTGGGAGGTGCTACAGGACCTGGGTTCTGACCACCCACCAATTCTTCTATCTGTCCCTCTCTCCCTGGTTTTTCTCCCCAACGAGCGTCCTCCTTCCTTCAACTTTCTGAAAGCTCACTGGGATGACTTTGTCTCATACTTCGACTCTCACTGTCCTTCTGCAGAGGAATAGTCGTCTCTTTCCTCTGCTGCTGCTCTCTATACCTCTCTGGCACTGAATGCGGCCAAATCTTCCATCCCTTTCGGCCGCATCAAACGCCATCCTAAAGCCTGGTGGTCTCCTGAGGTGGAAGAAGCGGTTAGTGAAAGATGCAAGGCTTTTGCTGCCGCTCACAGAAGTGATGAAGATCGCCAGGCTTACATCTCCGCCTCTCGACGCGCCTGGTCAGTCATCGCCCAGGCCAAGGCTGAGGCATGGCAGACGACTTGCTCTTCTCTTTCACCTAAGTCTAACCCAAAATCTGTGCACTCTCTTCTTTGCTCTATCGCTGGCTCTCCTTCCTCGTCTTCCTCCTCTCCTAATTTCCCCAACTGTTCTTCTCCCAGGGAATCGGCTTCGGTTTATGCCGCTTACCTAAGATCTCACTTTTCTGTTTCTCAGCCAGAGGCTACATCTCTGAGCTCCGCCGAGCCACGTGCCCTGAGGACTCGTCCTTTTGCTCTCCCTCGTCCTTTTGCTCTCCTTTCTCCCCCGCTGAACTTTTTGCAGCTGCCTCGAACATTTCCTCGTCCACTGCCACTAGCCCAGACAAAGTTGCCTATCCCATCCTAAAGCATCTTCCTCGCTCTGGCATGGATTTTCTTCTTCACATCTTCAATCTTTCCTGGTCTTCGCATTTTTTTCCTTGCATCTGGAAGACATCTTCTATTATTCCCATACACAAGATGGGAAAGCCTCTCGACTCTCCTGCTTGCTTCCGGCCTATCTCTCTCACCTCCTGCGTATCAAAGCTGTTTGAACGCATCATTCTATCCCGTCTATCTTTTTTCTGGAATCTAATTCCATTCTCTCTCCCCGTCAGACTGGTTTCCACCCTGGACGGTCTACACTTGATCAAATTCTGTATTTTTCTCAGTCCATTTCGGATGGGTTTAACAAACCCAGGCCGGGATCTCGGACGATTCTGTCTACTATTGATTTCTGTAAAGCTTTTGACTCTGTCTGGCATCCCGCCCTCTTCCACAAACTGATTTCGGCTGGCCTCCCTCCTTGCTTTGCTCGTTGTACTCAATCTTTCCTTTCTGATAGGCGCGCTTGTGTGGTTTTTCAAAATCACAAAAGTCATTCCTTTCGAGTCCGTCGAGATGTTCCGCAAGGATCCGTTCTTGGCCCTGTACTTTTCTCTCTCTTCATCAATGATCTTCCGGCCTCTCTGCCTTCTTCCGTCAGCTGTTCTCTTTACGCTGACGATCTGGCCATTTGGTCCATCTCGGTCTCCACTGCGGTGGAGGCAACACAAGGAGCTCTGTTTCGATTGGTGCGCTGATCTGAGTACTGGTGTCTTCCTCTCAATCCGAGCAAATGTGAGGCCTCCTTCTTCTCAATGGATCCCCACCAAGCTAACCTCCAACCCAACCTCCTCGGTGAACAAAGGCAGATTCCAAGGAGGAAAGGGAGGGCAAGCAAGAAAAGCTTCCCTAGGAGATGTAGAAGGAAGCATAAGCGGGTGAGTGGACGTAAAAAACTGTCCAGGATGATCTGAAGAGTCTTGGTTTCACTCCTAGTCTGGCCAAACCTAAAATAAAAAAAAGAGGTTGGGAGACGTAGAGCCCGCTCATAAGATGAAAGAGTGAAATGAGTCAGGGTGACTCGTAGGGGAGGTAAAGCAACCTCGGAGAGAAAAAGAGGGATAGGGGAGGACGACAGGCAGCCGGTGATGGCGCGACCGGCCGCTCTCGGTGGAGGCGTTCCAATTTGGTGAAATTGGTAACGCTTAAGAAAGGAAACCATCCGGGTGAAGCATAAGTGAAAAGGGGGCCGAAGAAAAGATTTATACAGAACAGAGAGGGACTCCTTAGAGGGGGCCCTATGAGGAAGCAGAGATACAGCGTAAGGCCTTGAGACGTGGGAAAAACTTGGCCTTCAGCAAAGATACATGTTTAGAAAAGGAAAGAGTGCGGTGGAAGGTGACCCCAAGAAAAGTTGGAGTTGGATTGAAACGGAGGCGGTAGCCGACTAAAAGGAGGTCAGCTTGGTGGGGATCCATTGAGAAGAAGGAGGCCTCACATTTGCTTGGATTGAGAGGAAGACACTAGTACTCAGATCAGCGCACCAATCGAAACAGAGCTCCTTGTGTTGCCTCCACCGCAGTGGGGACCGAGAGGGAGGAGGGCCAAATGGCCAGATCGTCAGCGTAAAGAGAACAGCTGACGGAAGAAGGCAGAGAGGCCGGAAGATCATTGATAAATCGCTCACTTTCGGGACCCAAGGTGTACCCTTTACCACTCCGGAAGTACCCAAATCTTATCATCATTCGCCTGGTTATGTGCTTGGAGTATCCGTAGACCCTGAGCTTCATCTCCCTGGTCAAGTCACACAAAGACTTAAAAATGATATTGACAGCTTTCGTGGTCGGCGCTCAGCACGAAAAGGGATAGTGTGAAGAACAAGCCGGCAAATTCACTTGTGTTCTTGCGCAAAACACTTAACGGAATGCTTTTATCTCTATGTGGCAAGGCCAAGCAGTCTACCTGTTTTAGTGGCCCAGTCTAACTGAAGATTCGTGAAAAAGGGCTAATGAGAAGCTTATACGTATGACATATTCATCAACAGCTTTGCAACAAAAATAGGGGATACTCTACTTGTGTAAATATTACTTTTAGTATGGTCACTTTCTCGAAAAATACTCTTAGTAAAAGTGGAAAGCAACGATTTTTTTTTATTTTGCCATATTTATCCTCCATTCACGAGAAAGCTATGCATCGCTATGTTTAGGACGGAATGTCCGCACGCGTTTGGGAGTTGCCATTTCCGGGCACCTATCTTCCACATACAGGTGGGGGGTCCCGTTAAGTGTCTTGCCCAAGGACACTTGTCTGCTTGTTTTCCACAACCTCCCACAAATGCCGAGCGGGGAAGCTAGATACCATTTTTAAGTGCAAGTTGCTATTATTGCTACTAGCAATACACCGTTGAACATAATAATACTGTTTTCGTTCAACGAAAGTTTTAATGCTGTAAATATTTATGTATAGATCCTGATGAGGGCGATATGTAGCGCCGAAAACTTTGAATTTGCTAAATAGCCTATATTGTATTATGTTTAACGGTGTATTGCTAGTTGCAATAATAGCAACTTGGTTACTAAAACTCACCTCTCTACCGAAATTGTATTATTTTTAAAGTCTTTCGGTATGACCCCACAAGGGGAATGAACCCCAGAACTACAGACTGTGAAGTGGACGCTCTAACCACTAATGTATTTTTACCACACCGAACCGATTTATAAAAGACTTACATACCAATGACCTTTATTTTGGGGACACTGGACACTTGAAAAATACGCGAGGCTGTTATTTCTTGATTACCAGTGGCAAAAGTTGTCGTTTTCTCGAAAAACGTGCCCTCTGAAAATTTTTTCCCGGTCATACCATCGTATTCCAACATAAAAAGTTACACTTAAGAACACCGATTACCCTGGAAAATAATCGACCGATAGCAACCAAATATAGACTGTAAAGTTGCTCATGCTGCTTGCCATCCTTTAGATCTGTACAAAGATCACAAAAGCTACAAAATTGAACTGTTCAAAGCTCGCCTGAATAATAGACTTTTGATAACAACAGGCACATTGTTAAATTGTTTAATTTTCTCATTTTAACAAACTCAAGATTTAAAAGAACAACTGGGGTCGTCTCGTCTTGAATCGTCGCGCGTTCTGTTGTTTGTTGCTCATTGGTCTGCCAGGCAGAGGGAAGCGAATCTTGGCGTTCTGCAAGAAATAAATCACAAAACTTGGCATTCAATCGATCGAAAGTGATGCCGCATTTGCTTGTGAGGCGTATCTTACAATACCCGACTCGGAGCGATGTTGCCATCCAAACTGACTTACTGGTTTCGATCTCAAAGCAAAATTACTTTAAAAAACCTCACAACTTTTAACGACAGGTATATCTGCATCAGGAGTAAAACTACCCTAAAGGATCTATGATTCAACATTATAGCTCCGGTATGATTCGATTAATAAGTTCCCTAAAACTGGTGAAAAACATCCTGCTATCTATAGCTTAATACATTCCAAAGACAAAAAATTCAACAATTAATATCAAAAACGTTATCAAAACTAACAAAGTCTTTACTATCAACGTTTTTACTTTTACTGATAGTTGATCAAGCTTTGTAAATTGAGTTTAGCTAGCTATCATATAAAAGTGAGAAAAAATAGGGGTAAATGGCACTTGACACAAGTTGACTTACCACAAGTGCCGTATTCACAAAAACTGCAACTATACATCTCACTCGAAACTACAGCTTAAACCAAATTAAACAACTTACGTGGAATTGCTTGATGTGCTTTCGCCTGCACTTGCTGGATGGGACGATTTCCACTCTCATGATTTGAACTGAACTGGTACGAGCTCTATGTCTGGCTGCCATGTCTCGATAGCATGAAGTGACAGCACTAGCTACTTTCACGTCACGGTATTCTCTGCAAAAAGTGACAAGAACTTAAATCGCGACCACCGATTTGTGGAATAACCAATTTGTCGAAATATGTCATTAGTGGTAGTATCTTATGGCAGATCTTCCTTTACACCTCCAAACCGGTGTCGTCTAGCCCAGGGATGTCAAACTCGTGGGCTTCTGGGGGGCACATTGTACATATGAGCAATCGTGCCGAGGGACGCATGAAATTCCCGATTTGGATAGCACCACTTCTTCGGGCAAAGATCACTGTAATGTAGCCCGAAGTGAGATGGATCTCAAAAAAAAAAAAAAAAAAAAAAATCATCACTTCTCCAGCATCTCCACATCATCGCCCTTATGAGGGCAAATCGAGTTCTGTTGTTGCACCAAGTGGAGTAATCTCTGGATGAAAAAACATCTGTACCTCTCAAGTGTCGCCTGTGATCAGGAGTTCAAGCGTTTGTTTCAAGATGATACGTTGCAATACTACGGAAATTCATTCACAATTTTAGAATCGTCTCGCAGGCCGCATTGAAAGGCTCCGAGGGCCACGAGTTTGACCCCCCTGGTCTAGCCAGTCGATGAAATCCACTTCTGCCTTGTGGATGGCTGCATACCTTGTTGGTTAAGATGTGCTTGGGCAGTAGAGTATTGTATGGTCCATGTCTTGTGAAGCGGCATGGCATTTCGGGCATGTGGGAAAATCCCAATATCCCCATTGATGCAGGTTTGCGGCTGTTCTGCCATGCCGTGTTGGGATTTTGTTGTCCTATTGTTTTCTTGTTAGCGAGTTGAAGCTGGGTTGTGGATTGGTTGGATCCTCAACAAGGTCTCCTCCAGAGGGGACGTTTTCTTGCCATTCTTCTTTCCATTTCTCTTGGAGGTGGAAATCGTTTGTTTGTGTACAGAAGAAAGGTCGACTCGATTTAGTCTGGTGGTTTGCGGGGCTTCCTTTAATATTTGTTTCAATGGGGTCTCGATTTCAGTGGAGTTTAGCTGATTATGTCGTCTCTTGAGTTGCCAATTCTCTTCTAAGGTGTGGTGGCGCAATGGAGCTTAGAGTTGATAGCCCAGAAAGTGGAGTACATTTTAGAGTACCTGCTATGATTCTCATTGCCTGGCGTAATTGGATGTCGATTTTTGCTGTGTGTGAACTGCCACCCCAGACAGGGGCACAGTATTCAGCAACGCTATAGCATAGTGCCAGAGCGGAAATTTTCAGTATCTAAATGGTGAGGCGCTTTAAGTTGTTCCAGATAGCTTTCGTATTAATGAGTTGTTTCTCTTTTTGCAGTTTGCTAGCACTTTCTTCCAGATGTTTCCGGTAGGTCAAGGCTCTGGGCAAGTACACCCCAAGGTATTTAGGGGTTTTATCGTTTGGTAATTTCGAATCGCTTATTTTGATATTGAATCATATGCTATTGCATTACAATTACTTTTTAGGCATCAGTAGTAGACTAATGTTTTTGAGGCTTTTGAATTCATCAACTTCCTACGAGCAAGATCGCGTTTGCCTAACTTCAGGACCAAGGAAGCTGCGCAGAAGAAATTCGCGCTCACAACCCAGCTCGATCCCACCACACGCCTAAGCAATGCGCAGCAACATGTTTATTTCTTGCCTATTGTTTGAAAGTTCCGGCGATACGTGAGCAACCTGTCTGGGGTTATTTCATATTTAAATTGAGGGCAAGGGCTTGTTGTAATGTTAACTAAGAGCCCATGTTTTGCCTTTTTTTGCTAGAGATAAGAAATATGGTGATTATACTTTGGCTGAGAATACACGAGAGTTTTTTCTGCGTGCATGATGGCTATGTCGTCCGCATATGCATATTAAGTTACGACCGTCCTCGGGTGGGTGTAGATGTTGAAAAGGATGAGCCAGAACTGGTCACTGTGGGACGCCGTTTTTAAACGCATGTTGTTGTTGTTGTTTACCCGACCCCACCCGAGGGATGGGGGCATGGCGGAAGATCATGGAGCCCCAGAAGCCGAGCAATTCCCAAGGGTCTGGACCAGAGGTCGTAGAGAGATAGAGAGTCGCCAAAGAGCGAGCGGCGCAAAAAGTCCGTAGCTGGAGAGTGCAGTATGAGATGAGAGATGTCCTGGGACGAGTGTCCACAGGCGCTGCAGGAAGGATTCTCGATTCTGTCAATCCTAGAGAGATAAAAATCTACAAGAAGGCTGTGTCCGTTACAGCGAAGACGAGAGAGGACACAGCGAGCATGACGAGGGAGCACAAGTTCCTCGGTGGAAATTGAGGGAACCTGTGTGTCAAAAAATTTAGATGAGACAGTACGACACCAGTCCGAGATAAGACGAGAGTGGATACGAGAGATAAGAGGAGAGAGACTACAAGGGATAGCGGAGGGCGCAAGTAGTGCTCCCCGTCCGGCTAGCTCATCAGCTGTGTCAGTTCCCGGTAGAAATAAGTGTCCGGGGACCCATTGTAGCCTGATAGAACAGGAGAGAGAGGACAGTTCCTACCAGATCTGCCACAGAGTTTGAGACAAGAGGAAAGATGGAGGAGAGGACAGAACGAGAGTCAGATAATAGGAGACGAGAAGAGAAATGGCAGACTTGTTGGTGCTGCCGAGACCAGCAAAGAGCGTGCAGAATGGCGCAGGCTTCAGCGGAAAAACTTGAACATACTGAGCCTGCCGAAAAGGAATAAGTGGCCTCAGCGCCACAGAGAGAGCAGTTGGCAAGAACGCCGGAGCCGCCTTTGCCAAAAGGAAAAGGAACAGAGCCGTCTGTCCAAAGCACCAGATCATGAGGGGGGAGAGAGTCAAGGTGGGCGAGAGTCGCACCTTGGTGAGAGAAAGATCAGAGCGAGAGCATGGAGAGGAAAGAGTGGACTCCACGAGGAACAAAGGCAGATTCCAAGGAGGAAAGGGAGGGCAAGCAAGAAAAGCCTCCCTAGGAGATGTAGAAGGAAGCATAAGCGGGTGAGTGGACGTAAAAACTGTCCAGGATGATCTGAAGAGTCTTGGTTTCACTCCTAGTCTGGCCAAACCTAAAATAAAAAAAAGAGGTTGGGAGACGTAGAGCTCGCTCATAAGATGAAAGAGTGAAATGAGTCAGGGTGACTCGTAGAGGAGGTAAAGCAACCTCGGAGAGAAAGAGGGATAGGGGACGATGAGAGGCAGCCGGTGATGGCGCGACCGGCCGCTTGGTGGAGGCGTTCCAATTTGGTGAAATTGGTAACGCTTAAGAAAGGAAACCATCCGGGTGAAGCATAAGTGAAAAGGGGCCGAAGAAAAGATTTATACAGAACAGAGAGGGACTCCTTATAGAGGGGCCCCATGAGGGAGCAGAGATACAGCGTAAGGCCTTGAGACGTGGGAAAAATTTGGCCTTCAGCGAAGATACATGTTTAGAAAAGGAAAGAGTGCGGTCGAAGGTGACCCCAAGAAAAGTTGGAGTTGGATTGAAACGGAGGCGGTAGCCAACTAAAAGGAGGTTGGGTTGGAGGTTAGCTTGGTGGGGATCCATTGAGAAGAAGGAGGCCTCACATTTGCTTGGATTGGGAGGAAGACACCAGTACTCAGATCAGCGCACCAATCGAAACAGAGCTCCTTGTGTTGCCTCCACCGCAGTGGAGACCGAGATGGACCAAATGGCCAGATCGTCAGCGTAAAGAGAACAGCTGACGGAAGAAGGCAGAGAGGCCGGAAGATCATTGATGAAGAGAGAGAAAAGTACAGGGCCAAGAACGGATCCTTGCGGAACATCTCGACGGACTCGAAAGGAATGACTTTTGTGATTTTGAAAAACCACACAAGCGCGCCAATCAGAAAGGAAAGATTGAGTATAACGAGCAAAGCAAGGAGGGAGGCCAGCCGAAATCAGTTTGTGGAAGAGGGCGGGATGCCAGACAGAGTCAAAAGCTTTACAGAAATCAATAGTAGACAGAATCGTCCGAGATCCCGGCCTGGGTTTGTTAAACCCATCCGAAATGGACTGAGAAAAATACAGAATTTGATCAAGTGTAGACCGTCCAGGGTGGAAACCAGTCTGACGGGGAGAGAGAATGGAATTAGATTCCAGAAAAAAGATAGACGGGATAGAATGATGCGTTCAAACAGCTTTGATACGCAGGAGGTGAGAGAGATAGGCCGGAAGCAAGCAGGAGAGTCGAGAGGCTTTCCCATCTTGTGTATGGGAATAATAGAAGATGTCTTCCAGATGCAAGGGAAAAAATGCGAAGACCAGGAAAGATTGAAGATGTGAAGAAGAAAATCCATGCCAGAGCGAGGAAGATGCTTTAGGATGGGATAGGCAACTTTGTCTGGGCTAGTGGCAGTGGACGAGGAAATGTTCGAGGCAGCTGCAAAAAGTTCAGCGGGGGAGAAAGGAGAGCAAAAGGACGAGGGACACTCCTCAGGGCACGTGGCTCGGCAGAGCTCAGAGAGGTAGCCTCTGGCTCTGCTATGCAGAGCCTTTGGCTGAGAAACAGAAAAGTGAGATCTTAGGTAAACGGCATAAACCGAAGCCGATTTCCTGGGAGAACAGCTAGGAAAGTTAAGAGAAGAGGAAGGGGAGGAAGGAGAGCCAGCGATAGAGCAAAGAAGAGAGTGCACAGATTTTGGGTTAGACTTAGGTGAAAGAGAAGAGCAAGTCGTCTGCCATGCCTCAGCCTTGGCCTGGGCGATGACTGACCAGGCGCATCGAGAGGCGGAGATGTAAGCCTGGCGATCTTCATCACTTCTGTGAGCGGCAGCAAAAGCCTTGCATCTTTCACTAACCGCTTCTTCCACCTCAGGAGACCACCAGGCTTTAGAAGGGCATTTGATGCATCCGAAAGGGATGGAAGATTTGGCCGCATTCAGTGCCAGAGAGGTATAGAGAGCAGCAGCAGAGGAAAGAGACGAGTATTCCTCTGCAGAAGGACAGTGAGAGTCGAAGTATGAGACAAAGTCATCCCAGTGAGCTTTCAGAAAGTTGAAGGAAGGAGGACGCTCGTTGGGGAGAAAAACCAGGGAGAGAGGGACAGATAGAAGAATTGGTAGATGGTCAGAACCCAGGTCCTGTAGCACCTCCCAGGAGCAAGAAAGGGCAAGAGAAAAGTGCTCTGTCAGGGGAAGAGCGACTGCCAGATGAGCGATGTAGAAGGGTGGGTGTGTCAGGGTCATTAAGAGGAAGGAGGTCAGAAAAAATGACCGAATCGAATACCTCCTCCCCACGGGGATTGGAAGTACCTCTTGAGTCTTAGAGGGGGTGATGGCAATTGAAGTCCCCCAGAATGAAGAGGTTTCTGGAGGAGGAAACAACAGAGGGAGAAAAGGAGTCGGTTCTGCCATCTGTTGGGGAGGAGCAAATAGGGGACAGCATACACATTGAGAAATGAGAGCAAAGAGGAGTTGTTAAGAGAGATGTTGATCCCTACATAATCAGAGTAGGGATCAAGCAAAGAGAGAATGTGGAAAGTTCAAAGAAAGATAGGCCCTACCTGACAAAAATGACAATGCCACCGCTAGCATGCGGGGTATTGAAGGAGAAAATGCCAGACCGGGAGTGGGTGCGATCAGAAAATCCAGAAATCCAGAAGAAGGAAGATGAGTTAAGATTGGATTCCTGAATGCAGATAAGGTCAACAGGATGGGACGAAAGAAAATGAAGTAGTTCAGTGCTCCTGGCTTGAAGACCTCCAGTATTTCATTGAAGAACCCTGAGAGAGTCCAGGGGGGGGGGGAGAGGAGGCAGGAGGTGCAGAAGGATAGCCAGGAGTGAGGGCAAAGGGAGGAGATATATAATGGGCAGATGGGGAAAAAGAGGTTTGGAGTCGAGGGTGGGGCGAGAGTGCAGCATTAGCAGAGGGGGGGCCAGATTTCACAGTGGAGGTATACGTGTTGGAGAAGTCTGAGCAGGGAGTCAAGGTGTTACAGCAGAGGGGGCAGCTCCAAGAGTGAGAGCTGCCAAGAGCTCTGAATTTGGATAAAAAAAGTTGTGAGCACCTTAGATGGACCCATTCGAAGCAAGCGCAGCATTGCACTGACTTGCCCCGCCAGGTTACATTTCCAGCGCACACAGAGCAGGGAAAGATGAGGCCAGGGTTGGGATGAACACTACCGCTCATCAAGAGAAGGAGGAGAATGAGGAGACGAAGAAGGGCAAGAAAGGTGCAGGAGAAATGAAAAAGAAAAAAAACAGGCGATCGATTTTAAAGAAGCTGTGTGCTGCCCTTCTGCAGTCATTCAGGGGGCAGCATAGTGAAAAAATGAAGGGAAGTGCCTGAGGTAACTGGGACCCTCGGGAAGGCCAACAGCCATTTCGACCCAACCCAAATGGGTCTGGGGACTGCACCATCACGTTGAGGCGGCTGTTGATTTGTGCAGTTTTTAAAAGCATCGTAGCAGTTGTTTTCAGTTGTGAAGGCGAAGCTTCCGTAGTAAACATGTTCGATGATCGTTAGGATTATGTGTCTGTCTGGACCAGTCACGAGAGCGATCTCGAGCATGGTGGTTTTCCTCAGTCAAAACATAGCCTTTTGTCAACGTAGAAGCGAGTGTTCATGACAAGTTCAGTGCAAATGTAAGCAAACGATTATGAATTTTAAATGGCACCAAGAAAAACTGCTGGTAGATTACTTTGAGGTCCTCAAATAGTTTGTGAGGTTTTGATATGGCAACCACTTTCGCTCTTCCCCAAGATATTAGTATTCTGAGATAGAGCAGGCATGAAAAAAAAATCTCCACAAGCAACATTCTAAAGCGAAACAGAGCTTATTTACCAAAAAATCCTGAGCACAAATTCACCGGAATATTTCATTGCAATGTTCTATGTTCAACATTACTGGCGCAGGTGAGGCGTATCGGTAGTTGCCTTTTAATTAATGATCACGACCAAAGTAACTTTTTTCTATGTTTAACTACCGGAAAACTATCCATTAAATAATTATCAAAACTAGTGATGTACCGATGCCTATGTATCGGCTCTTCTCTACATCGGCATCAACCAACACACCGGTCGATGTCTAAGTTGCAAATTACCAACTGTCTGCGACATGCAGCCAAAAATGCCTGAACTTCAGCAGGCGTGAAGTCACAAACTGGTAGGTATTGTCACTACAAAAATGTAATTAATGTTGGGATATTTCAGAAACCAGACAGGAACCACAATATTTTTGATACGAGTAAATGGTCTTCAAAATGATAGCCAATATCAAGGGCCAATAATCAGTTTAAGCAACAGGGTTACACGTTACAAAATATCGGCCGATACACCGATTATCCGATGTTTTACATCGGCGTCGGTGCATCCCCAATCAAAACACATCAGAAAAACAATTGTGATATAAAGTCAATATGTCAATGCCGAGAAATCTTGAAATAAGATGCAAGTGGCAGACTGATGCATTGTTTAATATACCGAGGTATAGGAATTGCTTTTCCACATAATGCTTCAGTGTGATATTATTAGGCTTTGAAGCAAAACTGCATAAAATTTGTTACTGGATGTAAAAAGTATTTATTTCTATTTTTGTAAGGTAACATAAATCCATAAAACCTGTTACTTAGTAACGAAATCTTATATTTTTCGGGCTGTTTTCCCTAACCACCCACAAATTAAAAATGAGCTTTGTAATTATCAAGCACAAAATTTCATTGTAACAGTCCGCAAGAGTGTATTATTTTCTTAAGCCTGTAAAATATTTAACCATTCAAAAGTCACAAAGATAGCACAGAGTAAATAAACAAATACATCTAAAAAGTAAGACGGACAGTGGCTGCCACTGCTTTCTAAAATTCAAACAATTTTCTTTGGTAATCAGCAATGTCATTCTAAGCTTATACCTGTACATGTTGTGAGTTCCACTGCGGGAATCGTATCTCAGCCATACTCCAAAGTTCTTCACAACTCCAGGTCTCTTCTCAGGTATTTCTGAACATTGCAAAATCTCGCCACAGCTCTTCTTTATCTTTTTGTAATAGGAAATGTAGTACCTGAACACAACAAACAGTACAGGATTATCACAACAGAACCATGGTGAACTTCAAGATAGTAAAGGAAAGATTACAAAACATACCAAAATCTTGATTTTGCTGTAACATGATTTGGTGCAAACAACCTCATTCGATAGAGAGGTGGGTTAGGAACATCATCGGATGGAAGCTTTCTACCTACCACACGATATTCCTTAAGCTGAAAAAAAAAGCTGATTAGGCAAAGACTATGACAATACTATTACTGTTGCAACTTATCTTAAAAACATGCATGAAAACCATGCATAATTCAAGCTGTAAAAAGCTGCATTTGCTTCTTGAAATTATTATTACAACATATTAAACAAGATTTTGAGTGAAATGGAATAAAATTTGTCAAGCTGCGAAGCAAATAACCAGGATGAAATAAAAACAACTGTTGTGCAAGCTATTGTTTAATCCAGCACATCAGGTCCAGGAAGTTAAATGCCACCTATCATCATTAAATATCATCAAGCATCACCAAATTACGAAAAACAAAATTTATAGAAACACGAGATTTATATCAAGATGGAAACACAGAACCACAGAATTTAATACTGTAAAATGGAATTACTAAATTACAAAAAATCACCTAAAATATGAGATACGTAATTACAAAGATTTATGTAAGTTGATAAAAAACTAAAAACAAAACTAAACATTGAACAGTGGTAATCTATGCATCTCAAAATTTTATTGCTGAGTTGATCTTAATAGTAATTCAATTTCTGTGATTTCCACAACTGAATTAGTTTGTTTTTTTGTAAACCCTCATTTCCATATGCAAGCATTATCAAGTACCTTGCTTAAAAGCACAAGGTTTCTAATATGGGATTTGAGCTTCAACTTAATTGATCAACATCAAAACTATTACTTTTAACTGTTTAGCCATGCTACCCACTAAGTTTAAATGTTTTTACAAAACTAATTTCATTTTTCTACAATTAAAAAAATATTTTTTGACAAAGTCTTTTCATGCATGAGGTTCTTGGATTAACTGTTAAGCAGAAAAATGACTTATTTCAGGTTTATGCATATATATTTAATGGAGAAAAGTACCAGTACTCACGCAAGAGTACGGCCTAAACTAATCAAACTGAAATGACTAAATGGACATGAACACAAACAATTACACTTTATAGAGAGCAACTAGCAAGTATTAACATGATTTTTAATGAAGAAAAATTTAAAGTTTAGAGTACTAGCAGATGAACCAAACTCAATTACTGCAATTAGATGCAAAAATCAAACTGTAAGGCTAAGCTTATCAACAAAAATTTACATTCATAGTATTTTTGAGTGCTTGGTTTATTTTTGTCATTCTTAGCACTTGAGTAATCATTCACTCATTTAACAACACACTTACATTTAGCATCATAAGCACTAGACTGGCCAACCAAACTTTTAACAAAGTGGTTATTCTTCCATTAATGGCATGTTACATTTGTACTTAATTTTGCCATACATCTGCAGTATTGAACTGAGTGATGCTGTGGAATAAGGGGTAGTATAGCTGCTTTTGCATGCAATAATTACAAGTTTAATTTTTTTCAAAAGGCAGAGTATGCAGGGAAGGAGGCCAGGCATGTAAACATAAGGAGGGGAGTGCATGATGAGGGTTAAATATTTGTCAAGTGACATGTTTAATACTTCATAGAAATTGACCAATTACAAATGACTAAAAGCCATATTCTCAATACCATATTTCATTAAAGTTGACTACTCAAAAATATTCATCGGTAAAATAGTCACAAACAACTTTTAATTTTTTTTCCTGCGAGCCTAATGCATGAATGGAGTGTGTGATGTCTGTGCTCGTGCATCCATTATCTCCTTAAACATAATTGTGTGAGTGAGTGCAAGCACAGGCCAATTATATTTGTGTTAACCATTGTTGCATGTTATTCTCTGCTAACCCAAGGCAATTACTTTAGCCTGCTATTGAATTTCAAATAATGGCTAGCTTGAAACTATTATGAATAGCTTTAACTTTTATCAGTCATGGCGACTGACAGCAAGCAACTATAATTTGTAATTTTCGTTTTAGCATTAGTCCTGTAATGCAGAATTTTCTGCATTTAACACAATAGCAGTAAGTTGAGGTAAAATTTTTGTGGGCAGCACATAATACAGAAATTCTCATGGAAACACGGAAAAACACCAACTATGGAAATTCTAGAGATACAAAAATGTATACCTCAATTAAATTTAATTAATTAGCTTTACTAAACTGGGTGGTTATGTTTGTAATTAGTATTTACTTACGTAAGTCATTTCCTGAGTTGGTAGGCTCGTTTGTCCATATTATTTACAATAAATTTTCATATATTCTTGTTTCGGTATGAATTTTTGCATTGCCATAATTTTGTTAAGTTTATAGTTTCATACATATGGACTTTTATATTATTGTGTTGTCCTACTTTAGTACATTTCACAACTTTATAATTTTAGTCTGCATGGATTTGTGGGATGGGATCTTTATGCTGGTATAACACAACTAATAGGCTGATAGCCTAACCTCGGTTAAAGCGTGGTGTTCACTTAAATCGCAGTTTAAATCTATGTCACGTGCAAAAAAACTAAATTAGTAACAAAACCTTAAGTTTAAATATCGAGCGCTTAAATTTATGAACTCACCTCACCCTGGGCTTTCATGTTCTCGACTTCTGCTAACCCTTCTTGGATTAACTACCTCAAAAAGAAAAAGATGGATTAATGGATTGTTCACGTTTAGCAAGTGAAAAAAATGTGGTAATCAGAAAAATATTTAAAATCAGGAAGGGTGTAATGTAAAATAATAAAAATAATGATTATCTAATGGATAATATAATTATATTTCGACCATTCACACTCTGGTTCAAATGAAGTAAAATTTTTAGCTTATAAAAGTTATGATATGGTTGTAAAATAAAATTGATATCCTCTAAAATTTGAACACTAGTTTCGCTCATTTTGCTAACCAACGGCTGCGTCAAATTCGCGTGTCGTCATGCTTCAATTGTCCTGATTGTAACAAAATTTTGTAATAGTTGATGTATGGTTGCGCCATCCTTCAGGCTGTGTGTTCTATGTCTTAGAGTACAGCAGTCTTAAAGATAAACCTATTTTTAGTTTTACGATAGTATTATTTTGGATGACAGCTTTGAGTAATCTAATTGGTACAGGTGTAGTGTTTTTCCTTTCTCAGCGTACCGGTAATATGGGCCAACTGGTGATGTAAGCAAAAAGATAACCAACCGTCTTTTAGACAGTGGAGTTACTAGTATACACTTGTCTAATTATCTAATTTTGTTGTTTTGCAGTGAATCGAATGCGCTATACCAAATACAGTGCACAGATATATGCTGTTTCTGATGTGATAATGATTGATTAAGCTCATTTCTGTTGTTAATGTCTATAGCTTTAAGCTTGTTTGATTCCCTTGCCCTTAAGCTTTATTTTCATTTTACATAAAGCAATGCTTCAAACAAGAATGGATCCAGAAGTAATTAAAGGACTGGGTCCATTAGCTGACCACAAGTCCCATTCAAAGGTAATATCTGTGTGTTGTCTTTTGCTTCTGTGCTTCTTGGTGCTAATTTGCAGTACAAAATTTGATAAATTTTTGTATCTTTTCAATGTATGTCATTTCATTAGAATTTTTTCTCTGTTTTTACAAAAATTTCTGTATTTTAGTGCAGTCCTAAAACAACTGGTACTGTCAATAAGTCTACTTGATTATTCACAATGCTATGTGGTGCTACCTTATTATAGCATAATGCAGTAATTCCTAACCTTATTAGTTTGCTGACGTTAGCATAAAATAACTCGTATATACTTTAACTGTACAGATTAAATTGTATAAGTGACAAAAAAAAAGCAAATGTTCAAAAAAAGTAATGAGATTAAAGTTGCGATTGCAAAAGTGGTAGATAAAAATTTAAATGTAGTGATTTATCCCTAATTACCCCAGTATACCCTGTAGTTTTAGCAATTTTACCAAAATTATCCCTGTAGTTTTAAGAATATTATCAGAATTTGTTAAAACCTTAAAATTTTTCTTTTTAAGCTCAAAGTGCATGGAAGCATACATTGTTGTTAAAAAAAAAAAAAAAAAAAAAAAGTACAAAATAAGGTTTTCATTTTTAAAAGTAAAGTTTTGAATGCGTAGCATCGTCACATCATCCAAGATATTGATCCTTCGTTAGCTTTTGCATATGTAGAGTTCATATTTTAATGTAAAGCACTGAACAGTCAAGTACAGTATCTGCGAAAATAGTTGCTGCATTTTTTCTTTAAATTTCGAAAATCAAAGTTTGTACAAATGTGGATATTTTTATTGACATATAGAATTGCTAAATCATGAATATTTATGCTAAGATATGAAAATACTACCTCTAAATTATGAAAAAACTGCAAGCTGAAGTAGCAAAAGTTACGTGGTACTATAAAAAGCTGAAAATATAGTCACCTAATTGAAGAAAATTTAATGTTTGAAATGAGTTTAGCTATGCATGTTGGTGTTTAATAAGGCAGTGGTTATTTTTGTGTTACAATAAACTATCTTGAAAGCTATTTTCATGTGACCATTAGAAATATCCAGAAGGCTATTTGTACTGGTACATGATTGTAGGAATATTTCTACAAGCTATTTTTAGATGACTGTGAGAATAGTTCTGCAGTATCCTAAACTTTATCATTTTTTTGACAGAGTGGAAAAGTAGACTAAGCATCAGATTTACCATTGAAAGACTAAGAGTTGAACTTAAAGAGCATTTTATTGCTTGTGGCCAACATCACCATCTTGTGCATTGGACATTTCAAACAGAACATATTAGGCAGCTAATTATTGCTAAATATTTGATTCACAGACATTTCATACAGCCATTTTTACATTTTGTGTTAGCTTTATCAATCTTAACTTTTACCAACCCTATCCCTAATTTTGACCCTAACACATTGTTCCGCACTTCCACATTTCAGTAGTATCTATTTCCACGTTTGTAGTCAGAAATAGGATTGTAAAAACTAAAAAGTTTTGACTGACTGCACAAAATTATTACCCAAGAAGATTGGATTTTCATCTCTTGACAGAATGTTTGAAGTACCAATACAAAATCATTGGCAACCACATGTGATGACATGGCTGAGCAGAATTGGTTTTTGTTTTTAAGCTCATGTTTTGAGTGAATGATGAACTTATATTGTCTCTTCAAAAATCTTGCAAACAGTGAATGCTCAAAATCATTTTTGTTGCATTTTATTGATTGGCAAATAAAAAAATTGACTGTTCAACTTGTTAATGGCATTTCACCTACTGAAGTCTTATAAAAATAGCCTGCCCAACTTTTTTAGCCACCCTAAAATAGCTTACAGAGATTTTTGTATGGTTATGCAAAAATAGTCTCTGGCATTCAGCAACAAAGGTGGTGTGAAAATTAGTCATTTGAATTCTATAAATTTTCAAGTTTATGCCCTTTCCATATTTTAGTGTTGCCCTTTTTTTGATTTAGTACCACTACCACTATGTATCTTATGCAGCAAATGACAACAGTTTAATAAAAAACAAATAAATTTTAATTGTAATTATTTTACTTAATAGGCAATCTTAACTCCTACTTGCATACAAAATGTATATCATAATAATAGCTCCATTTTTGAGGATTTTTAGGCCCACACCAACTTAAGGTCAGCCACATGCATTCAAAATAACATAAGATGCTTTTTCAAATAACATGGTAACATTTTCCACTGCACAAGTTTTTTAAGACACTGAGTATTGCACATTTCGGTGTAAGTGATGTTTTTTTTTCATGGAAAGTTTAAATGTTAGTGCACTTAATCTTCTGCTTATGGCCAAGATTTTTGAACACACCAAGTTGCTTAAAAGCTTATAAAACACTTTTTGTATATGAACTTAAAGCACTGTATGCAATCTTTCGTTATACTGGGTCACTGTGACAGGTAGAGTGCATGGCTCCACCACCTGTTTGAGTTGTAAAGATGGAGGTATCCTGTTTTAAGTGCAATACCCAACGACATAGCAAGAAAAGTTTCTGGCTTTTTTTCCACACTATTCCTTTTGTGATGGACACAAAACAGGAAAGCTGTAAATTTCAGTTTTTAAGTCTTTTGAAATGACTTGACAAGGGAATTGAACCCATGCCAACGGACTGCAATGTGGATGATCTAATCACTGGATTACTGTCCTGGTTGAATTATTTTACTGTACATGCTAACAAATTTGACTGAAAAATTGCGAAAGGTATATTGCAAGCAATTTCAACCAAAAAACTTAAATCACTGTCAATTTTACATAGTGTCCAATGTTGCGTTGGCAATCTGGCATGACAGACAATGTATCAAGCCAAAAATGTGCCACTGTAATACTTGGAGTCTTAAGGAGGCTGTACACAGTATACATTTTTTTCAGTTTTGCATGTTTTTTGCTCTCAAACATTTTTGCATGAATTTTTTTGTCCACTCGAATATTTGTATGATGTTGCACAGTACTTGAGTGAAAATCCAGTTTTGTTTACAAAATACAAGCGAAAAGTTTTTTTTGTGCAGACACTTATGTAAAGAGTTGATTCGTACCACAGAATTTAAAAACCATTCTTCGGGTACTTGCTTCTCAAAACCAAAGCATATTTGCTCGCTCTTGCAAGCCAATCAGAAGCCTTAAAGCTGAAACTTCTTTCTCCGCTATAGGACAATATCTCTTACAATACCCGACATGTGCATGTGAATACAAGGATAGCAAATTTTCCATTCTTGCCCTTGGCCGTACTTTTCATTTCTTCACCCTTGAAGCCACTTACATCAAAACAATCAAACCACAGTTATGTAAACAAAAGGAATCTGTGTATGGCCTAAAAATCGCACATTAGTTTCCGCTTCTTCTATTGGTCGCTTCTTTTACCTATCACGATGGAGCCTTTTTTATTTTTCGTCAACTGCGTCTCTATATAACTGACTCACTTCATCTTTTTCACTCCATTTTTGACGGATTCTCTTGAAAAGTGTCAGATGAAGAGCTTCGAGAATATGAATACCCTACTGTCTGCGGACACTTATATGTATTTGTTATGTATTTTGCGGACAAAATCGGATCTTTGGACAACGTATACTGTAAAGTACCATATGAATATCACAGCAGATAAAATTTTTCATACAATGATACATGAGAGAAAAACCAGACAAAAACTTACACTGCATATATCCGCCTTTTTGTCACATACTGCAACACAAAAATGGATGTATCGAGCAGAACTATTGTTAGTTTTTGAGATCATGTTTTGGGCACAAGCATCTGCTACAAAATGCACGGATGACTGCTGACTTTAAAAAGACCATATTTTGCTGCCCCCAAGTTGAATCTGGTTTTATTATTTGATTGTGTATTCTCAAATGGTAAAATAATGTATATTTCAACTAACAACGTGCTATATATATTTAGGCAGTGTCTTATTTTGAAGAGTTGAAGTCGACTAATCAAGGTTTAGAGTTTTGTGCAACTGCATTAACACAAGGCACCTATATTGAAGATCACGTTAACTTTTTTTTTTGGCAGGTAATGGCATATGTGATGTGATTAGTCATAAAAACAATACGCTTTAGAAATTTCAATAAAAAGAGTTGACTTATTGCGTCTGTGAAGTGAAATTATATTGTTTGATAGAATGTTTCTTTTGCAATGGTTTGGCTTAGGGGACACAATCTGTTATGGCTGAAGGGCCGTTTGGGCTCGATTTCCTCAAGAACGAGAACACTGAGAGCCGCAAAAAATTGTATTCGGGCAAATTTGTATGGCATGGCCCATCAAATGAGTGGTGTTCTCTTAAAAACAAGGTCTTCACCTTTAATTAGTGGCAAAGAACCGAATTTCGAGACACCCACCCTTGCCTGGTTTACACCTTCTTTACAGAAGTGCTTCCAAAAAAAGCGAAAGAGCTGTTACATGCTAGTTTAGGTCATCAAAAATATTGAAGAAAAAATCTTTTTCTGAAATATATTGGATATTAAAAAACTGCAGACAGTGACGCTCTTTTGACCTATCAGGAAACTTTGGTGCAGTTGGTGACCGCCATGAAGCTAGAGGCTTTTAATAGCTCATAGCTTAGACCGTCACACTTTTGGGACCTCTATTATTCTGGCAGTTGTTTGCTGAGGTTAAAATAATTTTTTTATACTTTTGTATTTCAAGTTTGCTGGGCAAGCGTACGATATCAATTGTTGTGGTTTTGTCATCTAATTGCATTATGTAGTTATGGATTTATTATTTTCTTGCTGGCGTGATCAAGATTTTTCTTTACTGACCCTGTTGTGGGTTGTCTTACTAAGTTTGATGAGTTATTTCAAGACAATGCTCTGATTGTAAGGAATTTCGTTTTTGTCAATCAGGTTTTTGAACATCAGATAAAGTATCGTTACTCTGAATTGCCTTCAAACATTAAAGAAGGGATGAAAACTACTTTGCTGACCTGGCTGCAAAACCATGTGAGTGTGATTGCTTTAGCAGAGAGAGATTCAGATTTTTTTAAATCCGGTTTTTTCCGCGTTAACGCAGATGGCCGGATTCACCTCGGGCTTCTTGACAGTTCATAAACACCATTACGCCACTTCACTCTGTCAATGGCATCCTCCCTTTTCAGTCCAATCTGATTGGTATGCTCCTCCACTTGTCTCTTCCACGTCATATTCGGCCGCCCACGCCCTCTTCTTTTCGTCACTTCAAAATCCAAATCCAACGCAGCAGACTGTTATTTTGTTTGTGATGGCTGTTAAGACAAAGTTTTTGCTAAAAACGGAATGAGCTGATACATATAGTGGTATGGTGTTGCCTGGTTTAACAATCTCATTACCGCTCTGTAAAAACAAATTCTAACTGCCAACTAAAAAAAGCTTAAGCTATTATTGATATATGCGGTTGTATTCACTTGCCTAGGTTACCGGTTATCGTTACACCCCCCCCCCTGTCTTTTTCAATATTAATTTAGAACGACACTCCTAACCCCTTATTCTGGTCAGTCAAGGACATCAAGATTGTGTTGCAAGAGATATCTTTTTGTCTTTGATTAAATTTTTGAATTTTTTAGATCAAATGTGACAGCATGAAACTTCCGGATTATGTTAAAAACAAGAGCGCGCAAGTATTCGCTCTTACTTTTTCTCGCGATTATCTTTGTCAATGGCCTAATTTTGTTCAAGACATTATATTGACTACATTAGGCAGTGAAAATCAATTAACCGAATTCGGTACAAGCATGTACCTAAGGATATTGCTTGCTATCGATGCAGAAGTTGACGACCGAATGATAGATTACTCGGTAGAGGTAAGAGATACAGAAAATTTGTTTTACATTTTATTAGTTAACCGACTGCTACAAACCAAGTATAATGCGTTCACATTTGCACTTAAGCGGCAGCCAAGATGGTTTTGGACTAACGTAAAAACCAGGCTGTGCTGGGCGCGTTGCGTTCACTTAAGGCGTGGATATATCACGGAACCCAAATGGAATGATGGAACTATGGAATCGAAAAAACAGAACGCGACCAGCAGTCACAGAACACGCTTTCTCATAGCTTGGCCCACGGCCATTTAGTTGGCGGCTAAGTGTAGATGTGAATGCACTAATAAACACCAGGTAGTTTTTTATAATTAAATTTGTCATCGCAATCTTTATCTTGTATACAAGTTATATTCAGTTCTATGTATTGCAGGTACAAAATCATAACCAATTGTTAAAAGATGCAATGCGAGAGAGATGCGTTACAAATATGGTTGAATCTTGGTTTGGCATATTCACGTCTAGTTCAGTGACCGAAGAAAATACTTGTCTTTGTCTTCAAGTCGCTGGGGCGTATATAACATGGATCGACATTAACTTGATCGCTAACGACGAGTAAGCGAGCACGTTTTTTGCTATGTGACTTTGTATGGTGAATATGGCTTCAATTCCCTTGTCGAGTTGCACCACAGGTTTTAAAAACGTTATGCTTAGCTTTTCTCCAAGGTGCTAAGCTCCAAAAGGACGCTGTCGGCCTTTTGGTAAATGGCGGTTTTCGTATGGGCAAGATCTATTTTTGGAGAAGAATCTCAGATTATGAGCTTTTCATTTGCCCTTTTCGGTAGTCTTCAGTTAGACTGGGTCACCACGACAGGTAGACTTCTTTGTCCGGCCACCTGTCTGTCACATAAAGATGGAGGCGTCTCGTTGAGGGTCATGCCCATGGATACAACAAGCAAGCTTGCCCGCATGTTCTCCACAGCTGTCCTTTTTGTGCTGAGCGCCAAGCTAGGAAGCTATAAATACCATTTCAAAAATTTTTTTATGACTCGACGTGGGAAATGAACCCTGAGGAATACCAACTGCGAAGCGGAAGCTCTAACCACTACGCCATCGCACCGGTAGTGGGCCGTCATGATGTGATAGACCTTGTTTAATTTTGCCGCTTTAACTTTTATTTCTTCCGCAAAATGCATCAGAAAAGCATAACAGTCCACACGACATCGTTGTTCTTCTTGCCAGGTGCAGTGGCTAATCGTACGAAACACTTCAAAAATGTATATCGCAATTACATCAAACTAAAAAAGGTTTATAAAGCCTAAGGTTTAAGATTTTACATTGTTGGACTTTTGATTATTTTTAGAATGATGCCCGTGATATTGGGATACTTGAGTCAGAATCACTCCTCCAGAGTGCGTGAATATGCTTGCGATTGCCTGAAAGAAATATCTATCAAGGGAATGATGCCTGCTGATAAATTGGCGCTGGTGGAAACACTCTGGCGCGCGCTTCAGTCATCAGGAGTTTATCATTTGATAAATGTAGGTTAACACTATGTGCTTGACACGGACAAAAAAACCTGGTATATTGGTTAATAGCCATGCATTAATCAGCCTTCCGGCTTTGTACTGTAGTAGAGCGTTATCGTAAATAGTTTTATGCGTTTTGAAGAACAAGCGTAAATGTTAGCTCATTTATCACCATGCGATGCAGCCCCGCCAAACTAGCTTTTTTGTTTTAACTCCCGCCGCGGTTTAGTAATTATCCTTCCTGATATCGGAACGGAAGGTCTGGTGCTCGAAACTTCATAAAAGCATCGTTGCTGTCCGTCATGAAGAGCTTCAGGAATTTAAAGTGCTGCGTTGCTCCACCAAAAAGTCTAATTCGAAAAGCGAGTGTGTAGTGGTAGGCAGTGTTCCCTCTAAGATTATAGTGAGTGCGTAACCGTCGGTGCAAGTCCATTTTCGAAACGCACAGACGCGCGTAGGCCGATTATATTTTTTTCTCAATTTTATTGGCGGCATAAGTAAATTTCAGGGATGTTCAAATCAAATAAAAAAGCAAGTCGTCAAAAAAGTTTTCCAATTTCACTCGATGTGAAGGGTAAATAAAGTGCTGGCCACATAAAGACCGTTTTCCGCCGATTGAAAATCTCTGATCTAGGCCATCATCATCTGTCACGAATGATTTTTAATTCGATTAAGATGCCAGCTTGTGAGCTGTTGCTTGTTTAATCTGCTACGCCTTTCGAAGCAAGAACTGGCGTTAGCTGTGTGTCAAAGGTCTTCAAAGATGGCCTAAAACAAGTCCGAACAGCAACAGTATGGGCGTAAGCGCAAAGTTTTCAAAATTTCTGGGGGAGAAGAGGCAAAACTGTGACGTTGCGCTTCGGTGACGTAACAATTCGCTTGAATATGTCAGCCCTAAAAAAGGTTCACAACCAAGTAGCCTGTCGGTTACTAATAGGCCGCGGCGAAATACCTGGCTATTTCTGTTTAATAATCTAAATGTGATCCTTGAAACACTGCGACCTGTGCAACAGTAATTCGTAAACGCCTGAGAATGTCAGGTTAACAGTGCATGTAAATAAAATTGGCACAATTCTTTGCCGACGCCCAACATTACCATGAAAAATATGACTTTTTGAACTTCTGGGATCTTTGGTAGGTTACCACGGACTATGAGATCAGAACAAAAATTACTGGCGAACTTCAATTGATGCTTGGTTATGATAAAATAATTAAATTAGTGACATTTCTCAATTGTAATTAATTAAATAGCAGGGTTTTGCAATTGCAAGTAAACTTTTGAAGCTTTTTTACGGGACCCTCGATGATAACCGCGGTAACATAGCTGTTAAAATATTTTTTTAGCTCTTAATAAGTTGAAATTAACCATTGACCGAATGCGTGAAAAAAATTCTACCTTTGTGGAGAGCATTTGAAACTTGACCAAAATTCTATCTTTGTTGAAAAGCATTTGAAACTTGACTGAAGTAAAGGAAACAGAGAAATTCATGGACGCGATATGCGGGAGGTTGATAAACGCAGCTTTTAAATCGAGCAAAAAATTGAAAAGCTGAAATTAGTAACTGCGCATAAATCTACACGGTCTCACTTAGAGGCGCTTACTACAAAAAAAATAAAAGTTCTTTCTTCATTTAAACCATATAGTTTTACTGGATTTGGGAGGAGGCTGTCCTTTCCACCCAAAGTTTTTGGGGGACCCCACCTACTTTACCCGCCACCACTGACTACAGGTAGATGTAAAAGGCTGCAATAGCCGCGCGCCCACAATTACGCTTTAAAGAAAGGTTTCTTAGCGGAGTGCTTAACTTTCTGAGAGTTTTTGATTATTCAGTGATTTTTCTTTACACTGATAAACGTGATTGGATGATACACCTTACTGTTGAGTCAAAAAACAGTTTTGGGATGGTCAATCGTGAACGGTAATTTTTTACAATCCCCTAAAGTTATAGGCAAATTTTACTGTACTACAGATTACCTTTCTAGCAATTAACGTAAGAAAAGGCTACATTTTAATGTAAAACGTTTTCAAAGATCGAAACTAGAATCCACACTCTTTTTCTCTACGTTTCGGGGCTCATTTCAATCACGAGTAGTAAGCTATCCCGGCACATAGCTGTCAGCTACATTTTATTTTAAAAATAACATTTGGGGGAGGGTTATTTAAACTAAATTGGTTAGAAGTCGTATTCTTTTTTTACTTTTAGTTTTCATAACTGGCAAGTATAAGAAGGTTATTCATTTGTAATTAACAAAAACTGAACCACTTCCACAAAAAATGGCATTTTTTTGCTAACCTGAAACCCAGAGCAATGTGCTTATTTTTTATCTTATCAAGCGCGATTGAAATTGGCGTTGAAGCTTAGAGAAAACATATACATTTTAACAACTTCCAGTTTCGAATTTCCCTTGGAAAATCGTGTCCTATGTTAAACTGAAGTTTGAGAGCTCTTTGGCATTATTGCTCTTTAGCTACGATTGAAATTGGCCGGGAAAAGTAAATAAAAACAAACTTTTTGATTTGCTTTATGTTAATTGCTCGAGAGATAATTTGTTATACAAAAGATATTTCAGTCGCCGTCACTCGCTGTTGCGTCACAACTAGATGTTTACTTGAGACGTTGCACTGCCCTAAAAAAAGCGTCAGTCCAACCTTGGATTCCTATTCACTGTCTCCCATGCATTAAACAATTGGTCGAAAAATTTGCTAGCGAAGTTGCAAAAATTTTAACAAATCGAAAAAGTTACCGAATACCGCCGGACTTTTTTACGCATCGTTGAATTTTGACTGCGAATCCTCCGGACATGTTTTCGCGTTTGTAAGAAACACTGGTGGTAAACATACACTAAATCGACACGTTCAAGCCTGCTATAAAATGGAGACGTATATTTCAGAATCAGGTTGATTGTTTAATTAATAAAACTTGTGAACCATTTTTTTATTCACGCTATGGCTGGCAATGCGGTGACGATGATTATTGTGATCACATTCAAAAATACGGAGAAGTAATTCAGTGCTAGGGAAGGCTCGGGCGGAAGCAGGTCTATAAGCGAAATAGTTTTACCAAATAAGGCGTTCGGTATTCCATTTTTTGAGGAAATACGATTTTCCTCATTTGTGCAGGGAAAATAACCGCTATCGTGCTTTCAGGTTGATGAAGAAATAGATTTCATCATCAAGTTATCTCGGCTTGTTGCGTCGATGATTTCCACTTTAATATTTGCGTGGAACAAGTGAGCTAATATTCTTATTATTGACGTAAAAGATTTTAACTCATTATCGAATTAATCTGTTTACCCCGCACTATGTTAGGCATACTTTAAGGCACATTTTCAAATGTTATTTTGTCATCCACCAGGGTCTTGCATTTGTCAGAAAATACTAGGCGCAGTATAAAACTTTTTGAAATATCACGTTGTTGAAAAGTTCTTGCGCTTAGAATTGGAAATTTTCATATATCTAAAAAAACAACCAACTGATAAAATAGTTGGCAACATGATTTGATTGACCTAGAGCAGGGGTGTCAAACTAGTGGCCCGCGTAAGGATTTTGTGGTGCAGTGCGAATCATTGGCCTCCGAGAGAGGTAATTTAGGTTACAGGTTACGGCGAGAGAGGCAATGACCCTTTTTTTCGGAGATCACCATTTCCGGCTGCATCACACGATTGAGATCGTTGCCGGGAGAAGTGGTGTTCTCCTTATAATGCCGTGGCTGGTATGCCGCGAAATATAATCCACTGGTTTCCTGTTCCGGCAGACAAATAAGTTTGGGGATCACCAGTTGGGTATACAGTCTTGCCTGCTTAAATTTTTTTTCAACAGAGTCTGGTCCGCATAAAATTCAGATATGTAAATGTGACCCACAGCACTGAATGAGTTTGACACCTCTGCAGGAGATGGTCCCACGCTGTGGCGGTGTTTCCATCTATGGCAGTGTTTCTTAACGTGGAGCGGGGCAAAATTTGAAACTTATTCATCACAACAAAGATCATCAACAACGAAATGGGTTCGAGAAAGCTCTTGGCAGGAGTTGATCTCTATAGAAGAGTTTTGCTTTCAACGTGGGAAAAGAAAATCTCAGCAAATGCTGTTCTTACAAAAAAAAGATCATCAACTCGAGATCAAAGGGCTTACTAAATGTTCGATGCAATTGCGGGAAAAACTTGCTAAGAAACACTGATCTGTGGTGATTGCGAATAAAAATCTTTCTCGAACAGTGTTTGATTGTATTTGCAGGCAATTGAAATTATCTGGCGAGGCCCCGCAAAACGACAAAACCGCTTCGCTCCTCGCTGCTTCGATCGACACGAAATTGCCGGTGTGTCTTCAGTTTTTCGAGCACGAGGACGACGATGTATCGGCGCAGTGCATCGACCTGCTCCGAGACTACCTCGACATGCTGAAGAAGATGCAACCGTGAGTACGCACTGTTCTTCCGTAGGCTTTGCCCGACAAATCACGTGTTAAATTAGTAATCGAAAGTCTACGGGTTGGGCGCTCAGAACGTCACCTTGCGTACGGCGTACCCGTCGCTTGCTTTCGAGCTTGACGCTTCGAATTCAAACTACGGGCTGCGCTAATCGTAAGTACATCTAGGAGTGGCAAGGCCGCAGGTTCGTTTCGCAGTTTACCAAACCCTCCGTTCATCTTGTGCCAGTTAAATAAGTTTATTGGATGGGACACGCATCTTTTTTGAAACTAATCTATATGCCAGCGCCAGCGGTGCTTCGTTACAGAAAAACATATCGTCTTTTTACTGACTGATGGAAGTCTCCAATTTGTAGATTTTAAACAAGATGCAGTTACATGAATTGTGGAATAATTGTATAGCTAGTGTAGTATTGCTTCATGCGTAAAAGTTGATGGCCACGGCTGTGCCTTATGCCCTGAGGCCTGAGTTGAAGATTTTCCCCGGCGTATTTGCTTACCACACTTAGTGGCAAAAAGCTCGGGTGTCGCTTGCAATAGCTTGGTAACTTCGCAAATCTTTCGGATCATCGATGTATTGTTTCAGAGTAAATGAAGGAATGATTGAGAAATTATTTTATGCTCTTGTTAAGAAACTCAAATATGACGAAGACTATAATTTTACTAAAGAGGTAAATTTCAATTTTCAATGATGGCGTTTTTAATCATTTAAGATAAACTTGATAACAGCAAGTAAAATAAAGGTTGCGTCATAATCAAACCCCGAAAAGATCTGTTTAATGTTGCCTGTAACGCTAAGGGCTTTAAAGAGGCAGCACGTATTTGTGTTTTGCTAATTTATATTTGAATGTTCAAATAGCTATGTGCTGTAACCTAGCTGGCATATCTATTGTCCACTCCAGTTTTAAAATGCTCTTGAATTGATCGATTATACGATTAATTACTAATGGCTGTGCTGGATAGTGGATCTCCTTACAGCTCATCACGATATCATTTCATTAAACTAGCAAGTAGCTACTATACAACGCATCGGGAAGGATTGGGGTTATCGGTGAAAGCCAAACTGTCAAACTGGAGCGTTAATATCTTACACGACGTACATTTGACACTGGCGCGATGGTGTAGTGGTTGGAGCGTCCGCTTCGCAGTTGGTAGACCTGGGTTCATTCCCTAAGTCGAGTCATACCAAAAGACTTTTAAAAATGGTATTCACGACTTTCCTGCTTGGCGCTCAGCATGAAAAAGGGATTTGTTGTGTCCTTGGGCAAAGCAAGCTTGCTTGTTGTGTCCTTGGGCAAGGCACTTAACGGGACACCTCCATCTTTATGTGGCAGACAGGTGGCCTACCCGTACTTCACCGGCTTACAGTTGTAAAGTTGCTGACCCAGCATGTCGTAAAAGGCGACTCTTGGGTACCCACCAATGGCAGTCCGCCTTTTTGGTGGGAGGTTACCAGTCACTTATGACTGGTTCGAAATGGATTGCCATCTTTCCCCTAGCCTAATTCAATTAGGTTGTCGGCATGAACCTGAATTGCCGTTCGTGCCGTACCTTCATCCTGAAGGAAGAAGAGGGGTAATCACAACAACAACACGTACATTCGATGCTCGTAATGCTTTCAATGCTGATAGACTTTCGATTTACAAGTAATGAAAAGTAGCCAACATGTTTTTGTGAGCTGAGGAGTGTCATTATGGTGTACTAATTTGCGAAAGCAAGGAATTTTCTTTGTTAGCACATAGTGATTACCAATTTGTCTAATTGGCGATGTTACTCCTCGCGGATTATATAAGGAACAAAAGAATGGATCCATTTATTAACGAAAATCAACTGAACCAAGCTAAAAAGAAAAAATCGAACTGAACTGAAAAGAATTACATTAAACTGATTGCGATTAAATCAGAGATAGTCGATTTAAACTGATGCGCAAAGTGCGCAAAGCAAAATCAAAAGCTTAAAATATGCTCTAAAACCAGCGCAAACTTAAAGAAGTCAAATCAAGTTGCATAAAAAACTATCGCTCTTGGATAAAGAGCTTACGGCAGCTGAAAGTCAAGAAACACTGTAACACCAAAACCAGGCCCAAAACCGCGTACGTATATAAATCTTATGCGCATAGCGCATAAAACTAGAGACACACAGAATTTTTCACGCCACGCCTGCTAGGTATCTACGCCTAATGGAAATCAGCCTTTAACCAAAATAAAGCCGGCGGAGAGTTGAGCCGCGCTTGGCTTTGGTGTAAACCAGTCTCAAGTTGCATGTCGTTGCAGGGAGAAGAGGAAGCGGAATTTCAAGAGTACTTGCGCGGTGTGAAAGTGATTTATGACAACCTGGCGATGCTCTGTCCGCAGATGATAGTGCGTAGCGTTGGAAACATTATCTCAACCACATTGCCGCATTGGCAGTCTGCTGCATTCAACGATGTAGAGGTGGCAATGAGGTGAAGATACGGTCGTTCTTGTTATATATTTTGAATTAAGACCGACCTGCACGCTACAGGCGTACGCTAGAGAATGCTTGCTTGCTTGCTCTACAAGCTTACGCTGCGGTATACGTGCTTACTCGAAGCGTATGCTGAAGTATTTTTGTTCCTTTGTGAAATCAGCAAGCACCGACCACGTGGTGTGTATTTGCCAAGAGACATGAAGAACTACAAACATACTCCAGTATACGATTCTACCTCGTAGAGCAAGCAATGCGCTTTTGTTCATTTTGGTTGACTTGCTGCTTGAAAGGTGGTACATGCCGTATGTTTAGGCGTGAAATTGTCTAAATACTGAGCATGATATCGGGAAGAAGCTTTAGTTGTTTGAGTAGCAAGGCTTTTCACGTTTGAGTGTGTTGATGTCACCTCCATCTCCTTTGATAGAAGCCTTTTCACAGTTTTCACTTCTAGCACGAACTGGTACCCATTGCTAAAAGTGATGCTAGCGGTCATGAGTTTGCGTAAACCACCACTTGGTACGCATAGATCTCACTACAAGTCGTGTACAAAGTTATTCTGACTATTTACTGTAGTTAACGTTTTTACTTACGTTCCTAGAAAATTGCAGTTTTTCATTGTTACGTCATAATGACGTTTTTGCTAATTTTCATTACCGATATGGCTTTTGTAGTTGTAACTAACGTTATGTTAAATGCTCAAAACGTTTTCAGTTTTAATCTACCGTAGTCTTTCTTGATCGCCGCTTTCAGTAAATGTAGCTACATTAGTTCGTACTTTCGCTTGAGGCATAAATGATGTCAAATTTTGAAAGACATTTTCGCTGTAGAAGTTAGTAAATGTCAAATTAGTGAATGAAATGTATCTTAATGTTAGCTTAAAACCACAAATGCGTTTCCGCCATGAAATTCCAGCGTGTTGATTATCACAGTGTTATCGGCGCCGACAGGAATGATCTTGAAGAGGGGCAGGCCAGAATGAAACCACTCTTAGATAGCGTCATCAATTCTACAAGTTGCTTTAGGAGGGTCGGAAGGGGGAGATGCATTTTTTGGCATACTTGATTATTTTTATATAATGTTTTGTATGTTTTTAAGCTTATCCATACCCCAGTTTTAAATGTCGCTAATCCGAATAATTGATGCACGCATGTTGCGAGATTCCTGTATTAAATTTAGGTAGCCATTCTACTATTATGAACAAAAATTTGTTTCGGCTTTGAAAATGTAGGTTGAAACTCGCTAACGTTTTGGACTTATAAAATTAAAACCGAAAAGCAAAAATATTGTTTACAGAATTTTTAAAAATCGACAACCAAATAATCTTGATTACTGTAGATTATAATGAAAAGACAATGGGAAGCCGCCAAAAATACAACACCCACATTGTACCTGCAAGCGGGCAAAAAGGGCGATATATCTTTCTGTTTTAATCAAAAATAACTTAAAGAGGAAATTGAGTCCAACAAATTTAATGGTTCAGGTTGCGCCGCCCACCCACCTCTTTTCCGCTGCGTTTATTCTAAGTAGGTAGCAGCTGAACGGAAAAATTGTGGGCTATCTGCCTCCGTTTGCTGTGCCCACTGTTCGGGCACCCTCCGCCACTGGCTGTAATGAGCTGGCGCTAATTAACCACATTCTTAATCGGAATTTAATCTTCTCTTATAAGATCAGTGACTCTGGTAATTTCTTCTGCCGCTCTCAAACCTTTAATTTTTACAGAATTTATCGCTGCTTATAGGTTCCTCCCCGGGGTATTTTAATGAATCTGATGAAAACGTGATTTCTTGCTCCAATCAGCGTGAAAGACACCTCTCTTTCCTTGTGCTGATACAGTGCAGTCACATGTAACTGATGGCAATGATTGACTTACTAATAGTTTGACTTGTAGACTGGTTTCGACCGCGCATGCAAATTTGAGCAAAATCGATACCCCGACAATTAATCTGGCTCTGCTAATGAGATCGGCGGCTCCCAACCGCCGGCCCGCAATATTATTTTCACTTGGAGGAAGTTTATTTTCACATTATATTGTATCAGCATTAGTTATTGTCACGCAACTGTTTATCACCTTTATTATTATTAGTTCCTGTTACGCGAACTGACAAATAACAACATAGAAAGGAGAAAATTCTGAATTATAAACAAGCGAATAGGGGCAGTTTACAATTCATTTATAACTAACTTAGATCTAAACGCCCAATTGAGATTCGTGTTTTTGTATGACTGTAATGCTATGAGTCATATTGATGAGTCTGCAGTTCTAATGGAAAACAACTTAACACAACCGAAGGGGGTCGATATAGGCCTATATCTATTGTTGCTTGGTTGTAAATTTTGCTTACCGGTCCGTGAATCTTTTCATAAAAAACTACCGGTTCGCCTGTGTAAAAGGTTGCGAACTGTTGAATTCGATCTCTGCATACGAATTCCTGCTACCAGTTTGACTGCAAAGTTTCGCTTCCAAAGTTCAACCTACTAGCAAGAGCTCTGCGTGGTGCCCTTGACCAGGCTTAATCCTGGAACTGGTTTTGAGGCCTACTGCTTGTGGTTGTTGAAGTGACGGTATATTCAGGTTGTTATACTTACTCGGTGAATCAATTCCTTCCAACATGAGTACTCAGTTCTCGCCGGATAAAAATAAAACTTCGCCACTTCACGATATGATGACGTCGGTGAGTAGATGGCATTTAAAAAGACCAATTTGCCGATTTAATTAAAGTCGTTAAAGTTATATACTGAATAATCTTCTGCTCCTCTCTACGAGGGTTGCGATAATTTGGATGCACTTGAAGATCCGCTAGCGGTATTTACCAACTCAGCTTGCCTTTTTGGTTGGTTGGTTTACCCCTCTTCTTAGAATGGAGTACGGCGCGAACGGCAATCCAGGTTCATGTCGACAACCAAATTGAATTAGGCTACAGGAAAAGTGGCGGCCCATTTCGAACCAGTCATGAATATAAATTACTGACTGGTAGCCCCCCACCAACAAGGCGGACCGCCTTTGGTGGGTACCCAAGAGTCGCCTTTTACGACATGCTGGGTGAACAGCTTTACAATTGTAACCCGGTGAAGCGCGGGTCAAACGCAGCTTGCTTCGCCGCAATGAATTTAGATGGCTGCCGATTTCTATTATTGGAAAAGTGTCTACTTCACTGTGGCCCATAGCGTGGGGCGCCTCGATGGGACGTCAAATTGGCTCTGTAAACCCTTGCAAAATAAGAATTGTTTTTAGTATAGCAAAAAAGACAACTAAACGTTGATGTTTTTCGTCTTTGCGAAAACATTGTAATGGCAAAAATTTTGGCCCATCACGTTATGCAAGAAAAAATCCCTTCTTTCAAATTTAGTGGTACAATTAGACAAGCAAATGCAATTAGTAAAGTTAGCAAAAACTGGTAGACGTCAACTTGTAGACTGACAGCGCTCTCAGCTACATGTCGCATGTCGTTGAGGGATAGCAAGTTGCTTCTTGCGACACGCTTGCTGTGCAGCATCCATGCACTAACTTGATAAAGCACGGAAATCATACGCTAATCATAAATCGTATTTTCAGCTTGTTACGAGCGGTGTCAGTAACCATCCACACCCAGCTGTCCGATTGCAGTTCTTTGAAACCGTCACAAGATACGATCGATACTTTTCCGCCTGCTCATCGATCGACCAGCAGTCATCGGTGATTGCCTCAACTACTCAGGCTTTCTTCGACCATCGCGGACTGCGTTCGAACGATCCAAAAGTCAGAAGTCGATGCGCATATTTGATGTCGAGGTGCGGCAGTTATTCTCTTGCAGCGGCAGTTACCAGAAGCGTATTGGAGAGATCCGTTTTTTAAAATCCGGTTTCGCCTCCATTAACGGCGGCGACGTTATGTTTCTTGCAATTTCAAAAAACAGCGCTATCCCACTTGACTCTGTTGACGTAATTTAATTTAATTTTTGCAACCTAAACATTCTCTTGAGCTAATTTTTAGGAGCAATATGTTCTTCAAGGAAGCATGACCTTGCTTACCCCTGATCTCGGTTTTTAGACTAGGGCGGTCCGGAAAGTTTTAACTTGGTTTTAAAACATGATGCTGGTCACCGAAAGTCGCTTCTCACGATGCACTATGTGAGCAGCTTCGCTATTTTATCTTGATGAAGCACTGGAAGTAATCGGAAACGTTTCCCAGGCGCTTAATTGGTTGTTCTCAATTAGAGTAAATTTTGATACGTTGTATAAAGGAAGATGAACTTAAGCTCCCAATGCATTTTCTAAGACCTCGACTGCTTTCGAAATGTTGGCGAGCTTCGCAGGCACCAACCAGCACGGGTAGATAACGGTTTTTTTAATTGATCTATACCTTCAGCTTTCTACTGCAATTGCCAATAAGAAGGAAGGAAAACGTTATCTTAACCCTTTGCAGTGGAAAGGCGAATATAAGTCGCCTATCAAAAAAGTCGCAAGCTGGTCGTATGGCGAATATAACTTGCCTTTTTTTGTTACAAGTTTCTACTGCGATTGTAAGGCAACCGCTCTTTGCCATTGTTTACGTTACATGTTATAACTCAATCGTAAGGCATGCGCTATGTGCCATAATTGTTTTGGCGACATTTTATGGTTGTCTTGGCAACAATTTGTTGCAATTTTCAATCAGCACGATATGTGCACGTGTTTATTACGGCATTTTCGTGATACGGAGAAAGCTGTTGTATTGTACAGGTTTTATTATGCTATGTTACATGTTTAGTCATTGCTGGTTAAAAAATGCTCTTGGGTTAGGATGTATTTTGTACCCATCACGAAACAGGTTCAGTTTAATGGGGGTAAGGTGGGGGAGGACAGGGCAAGCTCCCCACCAAATAGCTTTAAGTAAGGTCAAACAGAATTAGAGTGCAGCAGAAAAGATTGTTCATTATGTTGAAATAATTTCGTTGCTCTGCTGAACTTTGTTCTAAATTTTGGTTAGGATAAGTTTTAGGTTGGGTTTATAGGTTACATATGGTTGAAGTTAAGATTACAGTATGATTTAGGTCAAAGTTAGGTTTGGTTTCAGAGTTAGTGTTAGATTTTAAGTTGAGGTTTTAGGATTAGGATGTAAAATATATCACAAAAACGGAGCTCTTTCAAGATTTAGCATCTTGCTATATTAGACCAATACATTTGTCTTTTGCAGAATTCTAATTACAATTACTTTTTTGACACCATAATACCCTAAATTTGTAAGATATTAGCATCGACCCACTAAAAATTATAAAATTGTCAGTTCAGCAGTTTTCAGGCACAAAATTTCAAAAAACAAACAAAATTCTACTAATAGTAATGACGTCATGATCTCAAAATGACATCATTACTTTTTAAAATCAAAATTTAAAATCTGCAATAGCCGATCTATTTACATGCAAAAAATCAAAGTGCTTTGTGCTTTCTAACCAGAGATATTAAAAATACACGAAAAAATGTAAAAACTAACGCAAAAAACGCCATTTTTAATACGACTAACGGGCAACAATTTTGCGCCAGTTAGGTTGACCGCAAAAGGTTAAGGTTTCTCTTACTTGAGCCATTTGATATAGTTTAAAAATTCAATTTTCAGGTATGTGAAAACCCTTGGCAAGCTACTTAGTCCTTATGCCGTGGAAATTTTGAATGAAATCAACGGAATGCTTGTGCTGAACCCGGTAAGTTACTCGTTATTCTCCACTTGCTTTGTGATCCATGCATTTAAACCCTATGAAAGAAAAGTGAAAACCGAGAGTTTGTCGTGTTCTAGATGGGGCTTAGCACCAATAGGAGAAAAACAAGTCCGCTTTACGTCCTTTTTTCCCACTTATTTTTAGGCTTAGACGTGCTGGTGCAGTGTATATCTACCACTACACACTCGCTTTCGAACCAGGTTTTTTACTGGAGCAAAGCTGCACTTTAAATTTCGGATCCCCTTCCTGACGAACACCAGCGGTGCCATTAATGAGTTTCGAACTCCAGGTCTTTCGTACCGGAAGTCCGCAATGATTACCAGTGCATTACGGTGGCTATAAGAAAAGCGTTTTTGCTTCTTTGAGGCACAGTGGTAAAAGTTTTTTGTGGTTGTGCTTAACAGCGTGGACACTTAAGTCGGGACAAAGTTGATAATTTTCTACTTTGATTTGATTTAACTTGTTGATTTTAATGTAAATTTGGAACCTTTGCCCTTGTTTTAAACAGTTTAACTTGAGTTGTTTTACGTCATTTCGCAGCATATTGCCCATGCAGTTTTTTGCGTTTTGCAGGAAAGGCTCTAGGCGTTTTTTGTGATGCAAATTTTGATAGGTTATTCATAGAGATAATAGGATTGCTGTTATGTCATAAAAATTCAGTTTTTGTCGAAATGGTAATGCTTGTAAGCCGTCTGCTTTCAGTGGTATCCTTAGGTACCGCGGTTCCTGAAAGGCAAGAATGATTCGCTTTTACCTTTCAAGCTGGATACTTTTGGGGGATGTTACGTATTATCGTGCTGCGCTGCCAGAGCGACGTATTTGTCTTTGAACGAGCATTTAGGTCAGTTGTTCCGAACCTTTTTAAATGTTCACAAAAGATTTAGTAAGGTATACAGTGCGCAACAACTGTGCAGACCCGGCAAATATAGTCCTTAAGATGTGCTAAACATCGTAGGTATGTACGGGTGGGAGCCAAACGTAAATTTTACAAATAGAAATACAGTTGTTTAGTGGTACAAAATTTAAAAATAGCATTGAAAAAAGCTTTAGGGGACGGATTTGTTGCACTCTATCATGTAATGGGTAAAAACTCGAACGTTTTTGTCTAGTTCTAATCAAAATTTATCGCCAGAATAAAGTAGAGAAGAGAAACGTCGCTGCTCACTGTTGGCGGGACCATCAAAAATGTTACGAATCGCCAGCATCCGAAATCTCAGTGGCTAGTGCACTGATTACAGCGCGCAGACAAATTCATTTTGGTGGCATAATGCAGGTTGTTAGTTTTTTTATACGAGTTGCTTCGAGGGTGGCTAGATGGAAGAACGATCTAGCGGTTGCCAACACTGTGAATTAATTGTCATGGTAGGGGGTGGCACGGTTTTGATTTTTAAGTAAGTGCTGTCCAAGGATCTTTTGTAGAAAGCCCCCGCCATCGCTCTTATCCAGTTAGAATTTTTATTCATTGATGGAATTCAGCCCTGAATTCAGCGATGTCTGCTAATATTTTGTCCTAACCCTAACCTTAAAGTCTGCAGTACTTAAAACGTGGTGGGGGTGCTTTTCTCAAATCTCACATTTTTGCATTAGTGGCGGGGGCTTTCTACAAAAGATCCCTGTCCAATTGCCTAGTCACGGTTGAGGGGAGAAGTATGCCTGCATTTTTCGTGACCGTACTTGTCTTTTTTCACACCGAGTCGAATTGATTTTGGTTCAGTTATATCAAAAACAAGCAACCTGTATTATGCCATCGAAATGAATTTGTCTGCGCGCTGTAATCAGTGCACTAGCAGCTTAGATTTCGGACGCTGGCGATTCGTAGCAATTTAGATTGTCTCGCCAACAGTGAGTAGCGACGTTTCTCTTCTCTGCTTCATTCTGGCGATAACTACTAATCAGGGCTAGACGAAAACGTCCAAGTTTTGACTTATTACTTGAAAGAGTGCAATAAATACGTCCCCTAAAGCTTTTATCAAAGCTATTTTTAAGTACAAATGTCAAAAGAACGATTATATTTGTTTATAAGATCTATACCGTGCACTTAACCAACGCAAGATGCTTGCCCCATTTACAATGGTTTCTGTCATTTCATCCGTTTACGCGAACTATGCGAAAACTTATAAAGAATACAAACTGCCTCTTGTATTAAATAAACATTCTGAGCTTCTCATGATGTAAAATACTACGTTTCTGCCCTTATAGCAATTAAAATAAGCCTTAGACTTGGGTTGTCGAACTGGCAGCCCGTCGTGCTATTTTCGTGATGAGCAAAATAGGATAGTTAGATTTTTGTAGTGCAGTAGACACTGACTAAACGCGTATACGCTTTGAGCATCGTGCCTGAGTAAATTTACGCAACACACTTTACAACTTGCTGACATGCCGCATCTACAGAATGCCAAATGCATTTTAAGAGGTTTTTTTCACTTAATTTCACGGCGTAGGATGATTGTTTTATAAATACTGTAGAGAAAACTTACCGAAAGTAGTGCTTCTACAATTTTTTTTTATTTCCTCCACTACTGGAAATTATCTCTACCGATTTCCCCATCTTAAAACCAAATTTTTTCCCTAATTAACGCATGTTTCTCTAAAAAATCGTAAGAAATAGGTATTTTTGCATTTTTTTTTGAAAAATTTGCGTGGAATCTAGAATGCAAATGCATAGCTTCAGTAACTGGATGGTGGCCGCGAGGGATTGTTTGAAGAGGGTATGTGGCAGTCGATGTTGTTGTCGAGCCATGAACGAAATAAAGAAAGGAACAGCAGAGGCGTCCGCACTCAGCATCCCAGCTCCGTGTGCAGCTCTTTCTGAAGCTTTATGCGAGCCTCGCTTCATTTGATGTCGCGGGCTCATCATGGCGGCAGCGCAATACATTGTATGGGCCGAGTGCAGAACACGGAATGGAGCAATATCACCTACGGTTTTTGTGATTTTAGGGCAAACCTTAGTGCAAGATTCGCAAGGTTATAATGAAAAATTCTTTGTTTCTCTATTTGGAGAGATGCGCGCATCTCTACTGTAGATAGAGAAACGAAGAATTTAATTTTTCACGCTACGCCTGCAATTTACGCCTAATGGAAACCGACCTTAATTGTGGACCGACTCATGCGGGTCAAACTTGATAAACTGCTAACGGGTGCTGGTCATTTCTTTTGCGGGAATAAATTTTTTCGGAGGGCGAAAAATATAAGATTTGCTGGTGTTTTTGTTTTGAAATCATCTTTTAAAAGATAAATATTTTGAGTCCAAAACTTTTTTTGAGATCAACTATTTGAACGTGACTTGTTTTCAGCCTCAAATGTCCTTATACCTTGATCGGACTTAAAATTTTGTGGGGGGAGCAAGGCTCCTGTGGCGCCCATAGTAGATACGCCTATGTATGCACCTACACGCGAAAGCCGGCTTCCTCTACAACGAGCGAGTGCGACGCAAAACAGTAAAGTACACATCACGCCATCCTGGAATACCCTACGTGCGACCCACTTAAAGCAATACATGGTCTGGAATATTGGATAGGTATTCTGTAGTTTGTCTGTCAACCACCTGCCCAGCGATACAACTCGAACAGGATAGCTGAGCAGTAAACGCACCAGTGAAAACGGTGCCATCAGAAGGGAAAGCGAAGTAACCGAGCGCAGCAGTATAGCGTGAATATTGAATAAAATACAGTTCCTGCAATTGTTCCTATTTCCTCCTGGTGTCCTCATTTTTTGCCATTTGATCCTACTTGTATTCTTTCATAAATTTTAGGTTCAAACCCCCTCCAAAGTGGCATCCCTTTTCCGTAACTTTGCATGCTTTTAATGCCTGCCAACTGGGCATTACGAGAAAGCAGGAAATTCTAGCGAACAAGCCGCTCGCCAAAAATAATTAAATTGCTTGTGTTGTGCAAGTTTCACTCCGCAACAAGAACAATGTGCGGTTTCACTGAGAATACTGACTTGGAAGTCATGGAAATTTGCATCACGCGTGTATAGGTTTATTTTCATGGAAATCTATTTCGGTTTCATGGAAAAAATAGCTATTTAAGATTCGAATCTATTTAAGAATCGCATTTAATAGGTTCGAAATTTTGACATGCCAATCCCTAGCTGTAGTACATCCCTAGTTGTAGCACATATCATTATTTAAATTTTACAAAACAGGCTGGCCCGCATAAAATCTCGGTGGGTAAATGAGGCCTCCAGCACTGAACGTGTTTCGCTCCCTTGCTCGAGATCTTTTTAGCGCGAGCTCTTACATGTAATGCTGAAATAGAACTTTTACTTTTGAGGATCTTTGGTACGTGTAGGGTAGATGTCATCTATAACTTTACAAATATACCTCTCGCAATTTTTCTTCAAATATCGCCTAGTAACTTCCTTGAGTTTCAAAAATCTTAAATCAATAAAAAATATAAAACGGAACATTTATCTGCTCAAAGGAAAATTTTTTATCTAAGAATTTTGGCTTAGAACCATAAAAACGGATTGAAATAGGAGGTATTGCCCTGGTTTGTTTGGGAATGGGAATCAAAGCCTTGGCATCTTTGTCGAACGCAAATGGCTCTATGAATAACTAAGCAGATTTTTAGTCACAAGGATAAAAACCTCTGCTGTAGAGAAGTGTTTGGTATGGAGTATTTTATGTTTTACTGCTTAAACATTATTATAATGATAACTTTAGGTCAATGGGGTGGAACGTCTTCTTTCAAATGATGATCAGTTATTTATCTACGAATTAGCTGGCAACTTGATTGTCAATTCGCAATTCGCGCCCGAGAAAAAGGCCGCTCTTATGACTAATCTGTTGCGTCCGCTTGTGGAAAATTTTCAACCTGTTCTGGTCCGCATGAAGGCGCTAGCGAGCGAGGAAGCGTCACAAAACGGCAGCCAACCAGCAAATGACACAGTTGAAGAAAGCGAAACTTATGCAACTGCTCTCAATTACATGATGTCATATGCCAGGTGGAATTTTTTCTAATTTATTTCAGCTTTCATACATAAACAATGGAATATACAGTGATGTTTCCTGCAAGCGCTGTTCATATTTTAAAACGTTGTCGGAGCCGAAGTTTCGGTTTTTCACAATCTCATCAAGAACGTGTAACAATCTGATTAAAATTACGTACGAAGATTTTTTGTAGTTCAATGAAATGCTTCTGCTTTCGAATTTGATTGGTCAATATTTTACTTTTAAACGAGATTTTGCTGTGCTTTGCAAATAGCATTTCTCGATTGGCCCTCCTGCTTACTTGTTTTCTTGCCATCTGTTTCAAAGTACAACTGATTAAACGTATCAGTAACACTTTAAAGCGGTTTTGGGTGTGAGAACTTGGCAATTTTCATCAGTGAAAATGCCTCACGAACATATTTGTGCAAATTACCTTAAAGTGCTTTCTCCACGACCACAGCAAGTTGAAAAGGCGCCGATATTGACTTGTTGTTGTTTTGGTTACCCCTCCTCTTCCTTGGGAAGGAGGCAGAAACGATTTCCACATTCATGCCGTAAACCTAATTTAGTCAGGATAGGGGAAAGGCGGCAGCCGATTTAGGACCAGTCATGAATGCAAATTATTGACTGGTAGTCCGTCACCAACAAGGCGGATTGTCGGTGGTGGGTACCGAAAAGTCGTCTCTTACGACCGCGCAGTTGTCAGCAAGTTACGCTTCCGTTCTCGTCACGTGGAAGCTCTTAAAGTGAAAATTTGCGCCATTGTACAGCACATTACTGAGTAACTGCTTCAGAACAACTTAAATCGAATTGAAAGGTTTCCAAGTATCGGTTGTGTTGATATCCTGCGCTTACGGTTCTTGGCAGAACTGCATACATGCGCTGTCGTTCAAGAGAACGGTATTCTCTACAGTAATTCGTGTCGCTAAATAAGCCCTTAATACGGAGGACAAAATCCGGTTACAGCTTCTGCATTCAACAAGCACAGGCGGAGCTGGTTTTCTTTTCTGGTTCCGCTATATGGGCGCGTCACAAAACGACAATTCTGGTTCACGCCGCAAAGGGAGACGACCATCCATTTCGAACCAGTCGTCAATGCAATCCGCTGACTGATAGCCCCAACACCAAAAATACGGACTGCCATGAAAGGGGACTCAGTGGTGTTGCTCCTTACGACATGCCTGGTGAGCGCCTTCACTGTTGTTATCTCATAAAGCGCGCGAAGGAATTTTTCGTTATCGCTGTGAGCTGTCTTTGTATTTTTTATATTAGGCGAAGTCGAAACTGTGCCAGATGTCGCGATAGCAATCGCTGTTGCGTCATCTCACCATTTCAACGCTTATTTGACATCTGTTTCAGTCGTACAAGCAAAGCTTTCAACAACAAATTGACTATGAGTCACGCTGGATGTGCTGCGGTATACACTGACGCTCTCAAAGTTTTCCTACAAGCACTCAACACAGAAGTTCACCGCACACTGATCCACGCTGGTAAGTAGATACGCATTTACCATTCCGCTGGGGTGAGGGCTGGTTTCCATTAGGCGTAAATTGTAGGCGTGGCGTGAAAAATTCGTTGTTTCTTTATTTAGAGAGATGCGCGCAGGCGCCAAAATATTTCACGCCACGCCTACAATTTACGCCTAAAGGAAATTAGCCTCAACGGTAGTGCAAGTTTTTTCTTTCGCTTTAAGCTTTTGCAAAATTTTTTGCCCCGAAACAGCCACTTTACGATTGCTGCCATAGCCGTTTTCTGAAGAGAAACGAGGATCTTCAGCTCCATTTTCAATTAAGCTGTAAATAAGTGTTGCCATTAAACATTGTTTTTGTTTAGCAGGGACGAAGCGTTTAACTCCGGGTGCAGAAACTGTACGAGAAGCTGAAGTTTGACAGGCATCACAGTCGCTATGGACCATTTGTTCCACTCCAAAATGATGAAATTGTGCTAAGTTTCAACTTTCGGACTTCTAGCAGTTTCATAGGAGAAAGTGCAGACAGACATCTGCTGTCTTGTGGCACGGACATGGACAGTCGATTTGTTTTATAATATAAACAAAGCAATCCGTCTTGACTAGAGGTGAATTATTGCTCATCAGCTGTATTTCGTCTTAAGGAGTCCGACAGTACCTTCACCGGATGGTTATATGCCTGGAGGAGGAGGTTCTCCCGTTTGTTCCCATCACCATCCAACATCTTCTGTCGAACCAAGAGTCGAAATCTCTTCACGATTTTATTCCGCTTCTAAACCAAGTCATCTGCAAGTTTAAGGTAACGGTTAAGCGGTAGCACAGAGTCTTGTTTGACTGTTTTGATAGATGATTGCTTAAGGTTGGAACAGCTCGTTTCTTCGAAGTGTTTTCAACAGCATCGGGCAAGTGAAAGCTCTGCTTCTTAGAAGTGAAGACTTTCGAAAGTTTAGCAGTAGTAGATGTTGTGCTGGCTGCACTTAATCGAATTTTGCAAAAGGAAAAACAGCCGTTCTTTGTCGACTGGCATTTTAATCTGTGCGTCCTTTTTATATTCCGGTGCGGCACACGTGTGATGTCAAAATTTTTACATTCTACTTGCGCGTACAAAAGTCTTAACAATCAGCTTCGCCCATTACGACATCTGCCCTCAAAGTTCAGGATTTTTTTTGCGGCTCTATTCAATGCTGTGTCAAGCAACGTACGTATGGACACTAAAGCATTTACGCACTGGTGGATAGCTAACGTGACGAAGCTATACATGTTATTGGGTTGAATACACTCAGCATCGAGTCTAATTGCAGCAATTAGAACCTGTTGGTTTTAATCCCATCGGAATCGTTTTTACCTTTTGCACTGCTTCATGGCAAGTATGCCGGACCCCTAAAATGTGCGGTTGGCTCTCGATACACGTAGAAATCTCAATCTTAGTTGAAGATTGGCTTTCGATGCATGTAATCTTCAGGTTCTACGTGAAGATTAAATGTAAAAGCGCAGAGAATTTTTCCCCCTATAATCGGGGAGATACGTATTCTCATCGAGGGTGCGGAGCTTCGAAACAGGGATTACCGTAAGTGGTTTCAAATTCTATGCCGCCAAAGTAAGGTTGTAACAAAAGCAAAACATTCCAGTGCCCACCAATTATTGAAGCTATAGTTTTGTTGGTCGTTTTACACAGGAATTTCAGGAAACTGTGTTGAAAGCCCGACGCGCTCGAGCTCATCAAAAGATTAGGAACCTCTGTTTTTCCCATTGTAAGCCGTGGCTTTCGTCGAAAAAGAGTTCAAGCTAGCGAGCGAATCAAGATTCGTTGTAAGGCAGACCAGTGGTAATCGATCGGAAGCGCACATTGCATCTCAACTTCTATTCGCTCTAAAGCAATGGCTCTTAACCTGGAGGCGCGCCTCCCCTGGGGGCGTACATAAATTTTCAAGGGGGCGCGTGCCCTAATGTGTTTTACAGCACATTCTTTATTAATTTTGAGATTAGCGTTTTCTCGCCAATTGTATGGTTGTCAGTGCTTAAATACTGTCTGAGATATTATTGTGAGTAACTGTAGCCTACCGTTATATGGTAATCCTGTTTCGTAAACTGAATAATGTAGGATGTCATAAAACAACTAAATTATCAGTCGTGTTTGCTTCATTTTCATAATTTAGTAGTTGCAAATCTACATTGTAGAGTAGACTGTAGCCTACCATGTCATGCTAAATTCAGTCAGTGAAAAATCTGAATGGACTAAAGCAGCTATAAGTCAGTTTGTTAAAGTGAAAGAGCGGTATATGTAAATTTCGTAAAGCATGTAATATCATGTTGCAGTGCCTGCGTAGCTAAGTAATAAATTTAGATAATCAAAATGGCGGGGAAAAAAGAAAGTACATTGATGAAATGCAATTAAAACACTTCTTTTGTATTAATTTATAAGGGTTGGGGGAGGCGTAAAGCGGGGGACCATCGCTCAAGAGAGGCACGGTACCAAAAGCGTTAAGAACCGCTGCTCTAAAGTGAAAAACGAAAATTCTTTTCCGCATCAAAAAAAAAATTACCCAAATTTCCATTTCAACGCGACAAAGTTTCGATTGTACTCTACCGTGATATTGCGAAACCTGACAGCTAGTGGCTCTCAACCTTTTTGAAGTTGCGATCTATAAAATTTCAAAACAACTCTTGCGGCCCGGTGCTCTATTAAAATGTAATAAACACAATTAATCGATGAAAAGAATTTTCTTCAGACAACAGTATGCGTTTCGCATCAGAAGAATTCCATTTATGAAGAAGTTCGCTGCTGCTGTCTTCTTGATATAATACGTGCTAAACGCGGGTCCCCTGAAGTTTCTGAAAGGCCAAGTAGAGCGTTAGCATCCGCGCCCTTTCTCTGCTTGGTCTTGATGACAGATAAAGCTGAAAAGCTTTTCTCACACGGTTAAGTCGTAGGAAAAATCAGCAGCAGTTTTGATTGCTTTGTCACTTAGCAGCGGAAAATATATATCCAGCGATATCCCAAATTGTAATGGTAAATTCTTATGCTTGAACATCAACGTGGCATTGCAGGAAAGTTCAATCAGCGATTGTTTTTCAACAGTATTAAGATTGCACGAATTAATGTTTTATGTAAAAGGGTTAAAGGCCTTTTACCATTAAGTGTAATTTACTGGCGAAGCGTAAAAATTTTTTGCTAATCTATACAAAATTATTTTTCCAGTGAAAACGCTCTGCGCTTAAAATTAAACAGATAAACATGAAAGTTTTACGCCAAGTCAGCAGTTTACGCCTGACGGAAACTATACTTAACGATCCAAAAGTTTCACTTTCGAGGATCTCAATTTTCTGGAAAATATAGGCCAAAACTAACCGCTATCTCTTGTAAGTGTGGACTCATTGTATAAAGTAACTTTTTTTTGTTAGCAGAGGTACTTCCCACTAAGTCTTGAAATACGAAAACATATCGATTTCGTCTTTCTGCACATGAACATTCCAAAACCCACGAGAATAAACTAGTAGACACTTGGTTACTTTATGCAAACGAAAATGTGTTTAGCTCTCCATTAATTTTAAATTCCGCCTTAAAGATTTTGAAATTTAAGGTATAAAATTGGAATATATTTTGTCGCACCGGCAGAAATTTTAACGCGGGCCGGCTGTCTTAGGCAATCATAAGTTTTTTTTTACGTGGAGCTGCTGATCAGAACGCGCGAAGAAACAAGTGTTGCTTCGTACGGGAAACAGATTCAAGGCAAAGCTTAATGACAACTAGTGTGTCTAACTACTCGATGTCCATATTTGGGCGCTTTTGCCTTTTGTGAAACTCGCCTGCTGCGTGATGACACTTGGACCAAATAGCTTCGTTCACGTCATCACAAAAGTTGCAAAGAATCTTATCGCCTTCCGTCTGTGGATTAGTAGGGTTATCTGGAATTCATGTCTCTTCGGTAATTTCACAGATATGTAGGTTCTTTTTTGTGACTTTGAAATCAGGATAGAAATAGAAATTTTATTTAACGGTTTTTAGATTAATGGCTTTGTTCATCAAAAAAGCATTCAGAACTAAAAATGCACTTGGTCCAACCAATCTCGAGTGCTAGAACAAGTGGTTTAGCAGCAGGGTTGCCAGCAGAATATTTCAAAAAGTAGCAAATGCCATGGTCAAGAAGTAACAATAAAAAAACATGTGTTTACTTGCTTACTTTTTAAAATATCAGAAAGAACGTGCATTTTACTTAACCTTCCACTTCGCTAGTGACTGAAATAGACTGGCTGACACTGGCAGTGCAAGCACTATTCGTGGCTGGCCCATACCAAAACATGTTTTATACGAAAACATACCTTGTTCAAACCATTTTAAAACCGTCTCAACGGTAATCGCATCACTTTATTTACTGTATTATAAATAATTCTTGCTCTGTATAATTTAAAATTTATGGTTTACTTCTGAATTATTAAAACTGAAGTATATGTTAATAATCAAATGAAATAGTGACAACTTATGGTAGCGTCGTAACAAAAGTAGCAAATTTCAAACTTGCAAGCAAAAGATAACAATTTGTTACCGAAAGTAACAACTTAGGCGACCCTGGTTAGCAGGCGACTGCGACAACGACTTGTTGTTGAACGTGGATGACAGGATATGAATATCCGTCATTATGAAACTTAATTGCTCTTAGCCTAGCAAATGTGCTTTCGATCCTGGTTATTTATAGCGTAAATGCAAATTCTGACGGATGTCGATGCTAGAATTCATTACTTCAAGCGTAATTTTTTTGTGGTGCTGTTTCTTTGTGCACTTTTCTATTTCAGCGTTTCGGTTTCAAGCTGAGAGACGGTTAGGCAATGTGAACCGCATCTAAATCCTATTGTATGCTAATCTTATAAATTTCTTATGACACATATTTCCGAAATTGTGTTTTACACGTATTCTAATAATGTTGTAATGTAATTTCCAATGAATTGGTCTTTAGTTTTCATGCTTAAAATGTGCTCACACGCACACCATCAAAAAAAAGCTTTTGGTGAAATTTTCGTACACGTCGTGGCTGGAACTCTTTGATGAAAACTTGTGGGCCACGGATCAAAGAATGTTTATGAGGCAACGGTGAAAGCGTGCTGAAACAACTACAGGCTGGCACCTGTTAACACCTACTTCGTCTGCAGTTTTTGACTAGCCACATCTCTAAACTTGCATTCGATCGAGAATTGTGAAATGCGGAACAATGAGTTGCCAATGTTCCACAATTTCCTGCTGTTGAGCACGTCTTGTCAAGTTATCGTTTTTCAAGTGAAACGAAAAGTCTTTGTCTTATAGAAAACGATCGAACCGTTTTTGCACGAGGTTTTCATGCTGGTAGTGCGAGCCATTTTCGATGTTCTTTCGCGTCAAAATGCAAATGAAGCGCTGGCACAGGATGACGTGAAAACGATTCGTCGCACTTACTTTCAGTTCCTTCACGCGCTCGTTTCAAACAACGTAGGAGATGTTATCCTTCAACAAGGTTGGTGATTTTATCAGATTATATCTTGTATGCAAAGTAAATTCAAGTTAATACAAGAAAACTTGTATAAACCGATTGAACAGTTTGCCTCTGGCATATATCAATGGGACAACATTGAAATACGAAAAATTACGGAATTACGAAAGTATGCTAATTCTTACGGAAATATGAAAAAACACCATTAATTCAACCTCGTTGCTTATTTTTATCAATTGGATGATTATGTAACTTATGTAAGTAGTTGTTATCGACTTCGGTAAATTTTCGTGTTTCTAGGATTACCATACTTTTTTAGTCGGGAGTTTTTCTGCATTTCTGTAAGACAGTAGTTTCTTAAACAAATTTTTAGATTTCCGTATTTTAGTGTTGTATCCAAAAACAACATCATTTGCGAAACTTAACGTCGCGAAAGCTGGGACAAGGTCATTCATTTATCGAAAGGTTACATCTGTTACATTATCCTTCAACAAATTGAACGTTTTGACATTCTGGTCACCAGAAGACGTTTTTCGGTTATGCCGGGATATCTTTCAATCCAGGCCTGCTTTGGTGCCCACTAGTATCGCTGTCTTGGTGCTTTTCTGCCGCGAGCTGTGGAAATTGGAATGAAGCGCCATTTCCAGAACACAGCAACTTACCGATTGTGAGGTTTGAACTCGAGATCATTGCTGCAATATATTCCTACCCGCTCGATTTTGTTGCCGACTTGTCGCCATTTTGGATCAAAAAAATTAACGCCGATAGATTTTGAATCTGGTATTATGTTTCAAGACAGCCTGGCCTCACTTTTATACGAACAGCTGTCAGCAGCAGTAGTTGTAATTGCTGTAACTGCAACTCTTAAGATCGATTTCTAATTAAGACGTGCATTTTCTCATTTGCTGTGGTCGGATAACATCCAATCATCGTTTTTTGTTAAAAAACTAGACTCTATCTAAATTTTACTTGCTAACGAAACAAGCAATTTTGGCCAAATTGTTATTTTATTGGATACACACCTACGTCGCGGTCGAAATTATTTTCTTCCTTTCTCCATGGCCTAGGTACGAATAAAACATTCCATTGTAAACATTAAACCCTATGAGAGGCTGATGCTTTTTGATAAGATTGGGTTTTGAACAACACTGCCCATTTTAAACCACTTTTAGCAAGAAACGAAATTGCTTTGCCATGCGAACAGTTATGGAATTTCATGGTTTTTTTCAATAAAAATTTGTAGTTTTATCGTTCATGATTTTTTGTCTTCTAGCGCTGCCTGATTTAGAATTGGTGCTCAATACCTTAGTGGAAGGCGCAGTTGAATCATGCGATCCCCTCGCGCAGAAAACCTGTTTCAGCATTCTCACAAAATTAGTGCTAGTTTGGGGTGAGTTGCTTCATTCATGGTTCTGATTGTAATCTGATGCTATAAGCTGTCTATTCAAGCTAATCTGCAAGACTTTATTTTACTTCGCTCAGTAGATCAGCCTGACTTGCAATCAAAGGGTAATCAAATGTTAGAAACTTAATGGTAGTGCATAATGGAAGCATCATAGTAGCTCATAATAGAAACATTATGGTAGCTCTTGGTAGAAACATGCTGGTAGCTCATGAAACGCGGTCAACCAGCGCGGTGATGCTGTGGTTAGACCGACCGCTTCGCTGTCGGTAGACCTCGGCTCAGTTCCTTCGTCGAGCCATACTAACGACTATAAAAGTAATATCGGCAATTCTCTTGCTTGACACTCAGCGATGTGGAAAGTGAAATATGGAGTTCACTCATTCATTGAAAATGGGCAATGGGCCTCAAGTAACCGCAGCGCGTAGTAACAAACACCAAGAGCACGGGTTTTGCCCAAGCGGAACCATCGGCTGCTTTTAAGTTAACATTCTACGAACGATTGGCCTCTGTAGCGCAAATCGCAAACGTTTACCCAGTCTCCCTGACTTTCCGTTTAATTTTTTTCGATGAGTTGGATCAGTTGACAGAATTGATTGTTTTGCGTAAATAGTGCTAATGTTATTTAGGCAGTGAGACTGGTATTTCGTTGTTCAAGTTCATTGAAGAAAGCGGAGTTCCTGCTTGTTTTCTGGCTCCTATGAAACCTCAATTTGACCTCAGCGACGCCCAAACTGTTCTGGCATTAAACGAATCTGCTAACTTTATGAAGACGATGCACAAAAGAGAAGTGAGTGGTGCAAAAAACACCCGTGGACAATGGCGTTTTTCTTAAATTTCTTCTTGCAATAATTTAAGTTGCTACTGCTGTCAAGACGTGTTCGCCAACCCGGGGCCTGCTGCAAATCCACAGCGAGGGCTTGAAACATTTAAAATTTGGAAGTATTTTGTAGAAATCATATGAAAACTTTAAGGGTGGGTGCTGTGACATGCCGGTATATTTAATCGACATTGGCTTCAGTACGTGTTACCACCAGCTACCTGCCTTTCTATTGATCTTCGGTAAGCGGGCAAGTAAACGCCAGCCGCTCGTCTTCGGTGGCGATTTTTAAAAACTTCATCTCCGGCTGAATGTTATTTTTCAACTTTGACATTGAATCCAAGCTTTTCAGTTACCACAATTTATATTTACATTTCTATTACTCTACCTATGTTCGGTTTGAGCGTTGCTATTGAGGGAGCATGATAAACGTTTTACTGTGATGGTCATAAAGACCACAGTACAACAAGGTCTAAAAGGCTTATGCTATTATGCTGTGGCAAAGGGGGCGGAAGTTGGGGGGAAACTAGAGGAAGTGGGGGACCGTTCCCGACTAACGTCAACACTGGTGATAGTAAGCTTTTGATAAACAAAAGTTATGTATTTCAGTTGATAAAAATTTTTTTATCTTCAGCCGAATGTTGCTACTAGTATTGTCGAAGGTTGATAATAGATGTTTGGTCGGACACTAAAAAAAGCTAATTTTTGCAACTTGTCGAGCAAATACTGAAGGCGGCGTTATAGAGTTTGAATCCAAATAGTGCGTTCGAGCTGAGTTTGTTATTAGCTTAATTTCGCAATGCATTTGGCCAACGGAACACTGCAAAGCGGTTTTGGGTACTAGTTGTTAAATGGCTTATTGCATAATCGTGAAATGTGATTGAAGGTAGATACGTGATACTAATCAACTTTTAGGGACTGGAATTAGAGAACTATCTTTGTCAGAGATATCTTCCATCGCTGCGACTTCCACCCGAGAAAATAGAAGTAAGGATTAATAATAATATGCTCTTGTTAGAATCGCCACGCAACTTCAGCTTTGCCTTAGGCAATGTTCAAATGTGCGCCAAAATATTTTTTTTAATTCCCGTAAGCTCATTTCAGCGCGAATTCTAGCAAATACCTCCTCAAAACCATCCACTCTTAAGAGTTTGCTTGGGACAAAATGTTCGCTAATGATGTTCTTGGTTTTGCATATTCAGAAGTGGTTACTAGTTATTTGCATACAATATTTGTGGGCGCCTGATATGCTTGTTTAGCTGTAGCTAATTTGCATTTAGCAAGGAAATCACGTGTGTTGTCGGTAAATCAAACTGAATGGCTGCCGTCATAGCTGCCACGATGGTGTAGTGCTTGGAACATTATCTGTAATGTACACTGTAGTAGGCTGTTGGATTAAACTTCGAGTAGATCATGCCACACAGACTTTAAATGATATTAGCCTCGCTGAAAGACGTTCTGTCGCTTTACTCCACGCTACTTCTTTGGTGCTAAAGCACCCAAAGAAATAGCGTGGAGTAAAGCGACCGTTTGCTTGTAACGCTCTTGAAAATGCAGTCAATGGGATTCCTGGTAGATAGATGAAACTGCCTTTACGTGGTAGATAGATGAAGCGGCCAAACAATCTGTCCGTCATAATTGCTCTGTCCAACTAAGGACCAGCATGAACTCACAAGCACGAATGAACCTGCTTGATAAATATGACCTTTGTTTCACAAAAAAAACAAAAAGGTCATATTTATCAAGCAGATTCATTTATGCTTGTGAGTTCATGAGCATGAATGAACCAGCTTGATAAATATGACCTTTCGGCTTCGTTGTATCTACACAGGTTTACCGAGCTTATTACCAACACTTAAGTGGGATTTAGCTGTAGTTATATTTTTTGTGAATTTTTCTCACGTTATTTCAGGAATATTGTCAGGCGTTGAACTCCGAAGTCCGAATATATCGAGCGTATTTAAAGGTAGGTTGGCGTGGGAAATCGATTTGAACGCCACGCGTTTACGGTGTGTGTTTAACCATTTTTGTTTTTCAGGCTTTTTTCACGCAAGCCAAAACGTGACATGAATTGAACGTCAAGCGCACATCTGGCCCAAGTCGTTCAACGGTTTTGAACTATTTGGCCAATTGAACTGCAGGATAACAGAACTTTGCTAAGGCAATATCACTACCTGTAGCTTTTTCTGATTGTCGGGTAGCAACTGCGCCAACAGCGACATATTTAGATAGTGTCACACAGCTCATTTGAGCATATCGTGATTCAAAAATGAAAACGCTAATAAATTCCGTTCCGTCCGTACTCTGCAACGGTGATTTTGGAAATAACGCAAAAGCCTTTTTCCGTTTTTACACTTACGAGCATATGCCAGTGTATATTCTTTCAGTTGGCTGAAACTGCCCTTATCATTAGTTGCGATGTTTGGCAAATGAAATTTAAATGCTTCAGCGGAAGTTAGTACAGCGCACTGGCAAATGGTGCTGTCGCAACGAGCATGGCAGTTAGTTGTCAGTGTTGGCTTTTTCTCTGCTTTTTTTGTTCAAGGAATTTTATTGACAACCATAGATGCAATTACTGTGTTGATGATCTCGTCCAATGGCAATCACCATGCACATTTTATCGAATTTTAATTGACATGTAATGAATTCCAACAAAAGCAATGCTGCTCTCTATCAAACCAGACCGCTCTGTGTTCAATCAAGGCTATCTCCTGAAATGGCTTTAGAGTCACTGGTAGAGAAGTAAAAGTTATTTTAAAATGTCTGGTAAGTGATTTAAAACCATAATTATCAAAAAGAAATCTACTACTTTTCTCAAGTTGCCCTTTTTGTAATAAAGAATGTTGGTGTTACTGGTTAAATAAAGTCCGCTCCGAGAAACCCATCTTCCAAGCAAAAAGAATGAATCAGGGTTGTTCTCTAATTTAAGAACGACATTTTCATTCTGCTGTAACAAAGCTTTTGGCAATAACGAAAAAGCGTACTGTGCTGGTTTTACCTTGCCGCCGCAAATTTTTTAGTTATTTTTACCTGTTTTTGTCTTAAAGCTGTTCTTGAGACGTGTTATCATTTTCGCATGGTGTATTACCAACGACGCCGAAGTTTGTTTTTGTTTCGACGCGTGGAAAACGCGCTCATGAGGCATGTACATTTCGAAAAACAAGAAAATCTTCGCCGTTTGCTTTGTCGGCTGTAAAATTGAAATTAACCTTGACTCGTGCTAACTATCCATCCGTTCGGCGTGATGTGCAAAATCCTATTTCTACCGCATATGTTCAGACAAGTCTTTGTTCCTGTGAAAGCCGTCTTTAATCGGCGTTACTATTTTTTTAGCCCTGGTCAAATTTTTACTGGTATCGTTTGTTGTTTGATGCATTTCTAGAGCTTGATTTTAAGTTTTGAATTCATGGAAAATTGTGTTGTTATCGCTTTGAAAGAAGTTCATCGACGGCGGAAGGCGTTTCTCAGTTTAAGTAGACGTAGAAAGAACTGTTGGTGTATGAATTCCTTGAAAATGATTTTGCTTTTCTGTTTCTGTCAAAAATACCCTGAATCTTTTTGGGTTGGCTTTTTGAGTTTGAAAAATTTGGGTCTAGACAGAGTGAATTTGATGAACATGTTTGGCGAAAATATTCTGTGAATGACAGCTAACTACCACGCCCTCTTACATGTTTTTATAAACCCTAATTTGCAACTTGCAATTGGTAGCTGGTTTATCCACTCCGTGCGTGAGCCCAAGTGTGATGGTCATTTTTCAGTTCATAGAGCACTGGACCCTTAGTCAACTCTACCGCGGCGGAACTATTCGAGGACGTAGAAGAAAAAAATTAAAGAGGCAAATTTGCTTCTGTACTTTTTCTGGTTACGTCATCTCCATGCTGTTGCAAGAGCGACGGTGCTTCCGGCTAGCCTGATTTACAAACTGCATGTTACTGAAGTAAAAAAATTTTGAAACAAGCGGTTGAACGTCGTGATGAAAAAATTTTATTCACTCTTGGATTTCCACCGTACGACCGTGGTTTCCTGGTGATGGTAACGTGGAGTGTGCTTTGTGCCCACCTCTCACTATCAATCTGTTTGGAGAAGAAGTTAAGTACAAGTGAACGTGTTTCTATTACAAATTTCTGTTGGGTGTTGCATAAATTAAATTGTGGCGTTGCCGATCGGCAGCGCCTACCTTGTCACTGCATGCGTGTATTTGATTTTGTGGAGAAGTGTAGGCAGGCCAGACGAAGGGACAGCTTAGTTGTGTTAGCACCCTGGTATAGATTTTGAAGGAATCTGCTGGAGGTGCGCACATGTTCCTGGGGTAGAATTTTTTTTTGTAAAAGTATGATTGCATGATCGATTTGATTTGCGAGACGGCAAGAAATCTGCGTGCTCGCTTTTTCGCTAATTCTGAAGCCGTTCCAACTTCGCCAATCCTTTTTTGCTCTCTGCCTCTACCAATTTCATGCGGCTTTCGTCCTCTGCCACCCATTTAAAACAAAGTTGCTTACAAGATAATCGAACAGTTTGCCGACATATTCCATGGACCATCTTCACTAGATGAATATTTGTCTCGATCCTGCTAGTTGAAGATCTTACAAATGCTGACGTTATTTTGTAAATATTTCGTGTTTAAAAAATACCATTAAGCGAGATCTTGTTTGTTTGATCTCGCTACAGTTGCTAAAGCATTCAGAGAGCAAGTGGTGGTGTTGCTTCGAGGTCATTGCTGAATGACAGAGTAAGAAAAGGTATACTGTCAACTTCGGATATAAGAGATCCGCTGGGACCAGCTTAATCAGTCTCTCATAACCGACTTATTAGTTTATATTGAAAATCATTTGGGACCTTTTGCGTAGTCCCTTATAAGCGAAAATCCCTTACATCTGAATCTCTTAAATCCGAAGTTGACTGTAGTTGTGCAACGACGAAAATTTACATGCTATGAAGTTATTCATATTCTGAAGGAATTCTAATCAGGATAAAGGTTACAGAGAGTTGAGTTATTATCAAAAAATGATAAATGTGCTGCTACATTAATGGTCTCTGTCTCAAGTGCAGATTTCACATTTAGCTAAGTTCCAAAATTTTGTGACCCACGCATTTTATGTTTATGCTCTTACCATTTAAAATTGTAAAACTACGTTTTAAATCTTACCTGGTCTTAACATTTTCTATTCATCGAAAATTCTTCGTCTATTAGCCTATTCCCGTCTGCAAGAAAGGAAAAAGTTAACCCCTCGTTTTTTCGATATAGCTCTCAGTTTCTGTTTGAATTCATCATTCTCTCCCGTCTACTTTTCTGCAGCCCAACTCCATTCGATCTCTTGGTCATGCCAGTTTTTGTTTTGGTTGCCCCACTCTCAATTCGATATTTTTCTCAGTTCATTTCAGATTGGCTTTTCAAACCCAATTCTGGCTCTCCGATAATTCTTACTATCCATTTTTTTAATATCTTCGATTCTATTTGGCAACCGCTTACCTAAATCCGTTCTTTCGAACAGTCGTGCTAAGGTGTTGTTTTACACCGTCACACATTACACCATATTTTCTATTTTCATCTACAGTTTTCTTGCTGCTCTTCAATCAGCTGCTTTCTTTGTGTTGATATTGACTTGATTACTTTCTCCTTTTCTTTGTTCCTGTTTCTACGAAAATCGCACAGATAATTTTTGTTATGTGTGGTTTGAAACCAAAAAATTGAAGTGCCGAAGTAATTACACAAAGCTCGCTGCTTGAACAGTTTGAGCACTTCAGGACAAGGTGTGAAAAGTCGTTATGCTCCACAAATGCTTTTCCAGCTCTACCGATTTATAATCTGCTGGTGAGTAGTGAACGTCAGATTGCGTTGTCGTTCGCTGATAACGTCCCAATGGCGGAAACGGTAACCGATCCTAAATCCGTGCAAGTAGGAAATCTTCATTTTTAATAGACCTCCATCAGATTGAGCTTTGGATTCACTCTCTTTAGTTATTAACTTCTCAAGATTACTCCTGCATTTCTTCTACGAGCAGAGGAATAAATAATACCACCGACTTTTGTTTATAACGTATTGGTTTATCGAATTTTCATTTCTATTAGATATCTGTACTAGCTAGTCCGTCGACGTTGGTCTTCCGATCCCGTCATTAACGTTTGAGTTTGTACATTGATTTAGCCAGCTGCAACCACGAAGCAGTTATGAGGAACCTATCAGAGTCGTTACAGGGGCTATGCTATAAATATCTTACATTCCATCCCTTTCAAAATGCACTTGGTCTTAAAACGGGAAGTAGATAAGACGAAAAACAGTAATTCGTAACATGTGCGTAAAACAAGAAAAGAACTTTAGAGCTACAAACCCCTACGCCACAGTGTTTTGTTGTCGGCACTCCCATAGATTTCAAAAATTTGTTCCCACAGTAAAACAATCACTTTCAAAAGTCGATTCCTAAAAAGATGCTTAACTTAGTTTGCCGACCAATATACGCAAAACAACCGCTTTCGAAAAGTATAATTCCAAAAAAATCTTCAATTTTAAAATGAGCAAATTTAGTAGTCTATCAAAAACAGCCCTAAACTAGTTTTAAAGGATAAGGCTATCCATAGATTTTCCATGGGAGTCGAGAGAAAAAAATTTTGAAACCACCGGATTAGGTGTTCTCAATGAGCAATAAGTTAGTTCACATTCAATAATAATGAAAGAATTGAGGAACAGATAGCGGAACCTACGTTACAGCCTACGTAAACATTTACTAGCCCGATAATATACCAGTTAGATCTTGTTCCTTAGTCTAAAAGCAACACATGGTCTTCGGAATATTTGAAATTGTCGCTGTTATTGTTTTGGAAGAGTGCGATTCAAAGAAAAAAAAAAAGAGAACTTTTTCGCGTTCTTATTCTTGAAGACCGCAAAACAACCGTTCGACCTTCGAATCGTAGTCACTCATGCATGAAATTGCGGTCCAAGCATCAGTTAATAGGCAAAAGTCAGTTCCGCTGAGCCATGCTGGATAAAACGCAGCTCTGTTAAGCTTTCAATTCGCAGCCTTGCAAAGATAACCCTAAAGTTTAGGTTTTAATGCCTTACTGCTGACAAAGAAGAAACCCCATTGACCTCAGTTTGCTTTTGCCTAAATGTTAGCTTCGACAACGTATATCCACTTCATTATCTTAAAACTTAGCAAAAGTTAAACCGCTATTCTTACTAAACTATTGCTAATCGTTTGCACACAAAGGCGCAGCCAAGAGGAGGGGCTCGATGTTATGCCTCCCTTTGGTCCCAGCTAATATTACGTTCAAGGCAACAAAAAATCGCAAGAAAATTTGTTGGGAGATGTTTAGTTGGTCGTTACGCCTGAGTATGAAGAACGAGCTTCCTGCCTTCCATAGTTTTCTCAATACATGAAAATGCTAATATGCTTTTTTCTAGTATTGTTGCTTCGCAATGCTAGCTGTCTGGAGAAGTGTTTAAAACAAGCATTGCTTTCACGTTTTGATATCGATAAGGCAATTGAAAATTCGAGTTACCCTATTTATTTGATCTTCTTCGAGTGAGCAAGTTCTTTCGTTTTTGGAGAAGCATCTCAGAGTATGAGCTTCTCATTCGCCCGTTTCGCTGGTCTTCAGTTGGACTGGGCCACCACGACAGATAGACTGCTTGGCCCCGCCATATGCATGACACATAAAGATGGAGGCATCCCGTCAAGTGTTTGCCCAAGGACACAACAAGCTAGCTTGCTGGTTTGTCTCCATAACTATCACTTTTGTGCTGAGTGCCAAGTTGGGAAGCTGTGAATACCATTTTTTAAATTCTTTTGGTATGACTCGTCTTGGCAAATGAAGCCCACGCTTCCAGACTGGGAAGCGGATGCTCTAACCACTACGCCATCGCGCCAAACATCCCTGATTTCAAATTGGCCAAAAAATTTGTCACCGTAAACAAAATGCGCCCTTGTTCAGAATGAGCACAAATCTAATGACAGAAAAATAATTGAATGCCTCTCTTCGATCCGAATAAATACGATAAGTGGTGATTAACCAAAAATTGTTGGACCTGCTGGGCTAGTAGTCAGCACCAAAATGCAGGGGTAAATCTATATATAAAAGTTGTGACCTTAGGCTGCCGCCATAGCGGCTCAAATTTCAGAAATTATTCGCAGGAATTATCCCATAATGAGAAAGATAAATAATAAAATAACTTAGTTAATATTGGTGAGGGTAAATTCAATGGAAGATGTAGACACTAGACAGGCCAGAGGCAAATAGCATAGGGTTGCCATACGTTCGGATTTTCACGGACGTATCCAAGATTTCGATATTACACTTGAAAAATTCTCAAAGTTATTGAAATGTGCGGGATTTTACGACAGAACATTTAGAAAAATGGTTTCAAGGTTGGAAACCGATGATGATTGCCTTTCGTAGTCAGAAGTGAACTCATCTGAGAACTGGTGTGAAAATAGAAATATGCCAGCTGCAGGAGCCATGGCAGGTCGATAAAAATGAAATACATCTATTCATTCTTTTTTCGTTAGAAAACGTATTTGAAAACTCGAAGTATTCATTTTATCAATATAAATATTGCCTCACTCGTGCTTTCGTTTATTATTAGTCCTGATGAAGAACAGCTGTTCGAAACGTTGACGGATATTGAAGTTTTTTGCATGCTCGGTAAGAACTTGTATCAACTTAAATAAACGTTACATTACCAGAAGAGCTAAATAAAATGAATTTATCAAAAATACCTGGTAGCCAGAATAACAGTAAACTCGTATATAATAATATATTTACTCAATCCCTAGACAGCTGCCGTTTCTGACTTTGCGGCATCATTAGCGGAGCACAGAGCACTCTAGCATTCACTTCCAACCGACAGGTTAATATTTTCTGGAAAAATCGTTGCGTTTGTGGTACGTAACGACTTCTCCACACCGCATCGCAAAGAGTGTTCAAACTGCATAAGCAGTGAGCTACGCACAATTGCAGCGCGATACGATGCTGCCAGGTAGAGTGCTCAATCTGCACTGCACCGAGGTCCAATACTTTGTAGTATATATTGATATTAAACACATATTCCGCTGCAAGCCCACTGCAAGAATATATTCATTTCACATTTGTAGCTACATGCCGTTTAGGAGGGCATGGCTTTTCCTTTAGGCTATGCTATGTACGCCGCTATATATAACATTTAGCCTAAAAGATCTTTGTCAAATTTGTCACTAGTAGTTCTACTTGCCTTACAATTGTCAAAACGGTGAACGAACAAATCCGGTGACTTGCTTCGCCTTTATCCATGTACAGAGTTTTGAATAAAAACCAGAATTGTGTTTGTGGGACTTCGGATGCGTTTCCAATAAATAGAGACTATAATCACGACTTCCTCCGAAAGCGAAATAAGGTGTTTTCCGATAAAATGAAGAATAATTTTCGCTTAGATGTCCAGTATGCCCATTTTTGCTGATTTCGAATCCAAGAAAATCTTATTTACGTGGCCGACAGTCACGCGAAAAAGTAAATCTCACTTTTCGAAAAACTTCGTTAGTGCTTCGCAGTAGTGCTAAATAAGACTATTTACCACCGGTGCCAGTCATCAAACAGAGTAGCGCTTTGAAATTGACTTTGCTTTACATAAAAGCGAAAAAGACTTCAAATCAAGTTGAATAGAGTGACTGCCAGTCAGCTATATACAGCAGTGCTTCAAAATTTCGAATCGTTAAGCTTAAGGAAAGCATGCTCACAACTGTTTAGAACAAAATACAAAGCCATGCTGGGTTCGTAAGTACGCCACCGAAAGCCCCGGTACTTCTAATCAAAAAATTTTCGAAAGACCAGTAGAGTATTCTTTTCCTTCGCTTTTAAAGTGTTGTACAAAAAGAGATGCTTGGGGAATGTCTCCACCAATGATTTTTGGCTGTTTTATCATTACTTTTTTAGTTTATGTCTCTTTGCTGATGTAGTACTGCATAATTTGAATCTTTGTTTAGCCAAAAGCCGTATGCGTGCTATTGGTATTTTGATACAAAAGATAAGTGTTTTGGCGCCCAATTAGAACTTGGACTTTTGCTCTAGGTTCATACTAAAAAAAGCGGATAGACGTTTGTAAAATATTGGGGTGTTTAGCGAGTAAACTGGCGCGATGGCGTAGTGGTTAAAGCGTCCACTTCACAGTCGATAGACTCGGGGCTCATTTCCCAAATCGAGTCAAACCAAAAGGCTTTAAAAAATGATATTCACAACTTCCTAGCTTGGCGCTCTGCAAAAAAGGGATAGTGTGGAGAACAAGCCTGCAAGCTTGCTTGTTGTTTCCTTGGGCAAGACACTTACCGGATGCCTTTATCATTATGTGGCAGACGGGTGGACAACGAGCTTGGAGAGGAGATAGGCGCCGCCAAGCTCTCGTATGCCCACTGCAATGATATGAGAAAGAGGAAGAGCTGCCTCTGCTATCAGACCTCCCCGTCGACTCACCAGTCATAGGATGACTTGACTTGATATGTGAGTAAAACCAGTCTTGATTTAATGGAAGGGGGATCCGTATTAAAGGAATAAAGACTGAAATTCAAAGTTTGAGGGGAAATCAAACGAAAGCAATATCTCTAAATGATATCGCAATGTAAAAGAAAATTATTTGTTGCTTAAAAATACCTCGATAAGCTTACCAGAACGTGTGCAAGATATTCAGGAGGATCCCCATCCTTTTTAGCTCTGTGCCAATCCCAAGAAACATAGTTGCAGCCAGGTATTTTAGGTTGCAAATACTATTACAAAGGAGATCGCACCAAGTCGCTAGCAGCTTATTTTTGTAATTGTAATAATAATCATTGTTTTGACGTCCATCGCCAACTTTAACTTTGTAGGGTCCCGTATTTGCTGAAAAAACAAAAAAGGTTGTGAAATGAAAGGACATTGGTGAGAAAGACCAATTTTGATTTATGAGTAGGATGATCGGGAATATGATCACAGTAGCTGTGCCCTCACACAAAGCAATTCTTCGTTACTGCTCCAACAACTGGTCCCTAGATGAAGCTAGCTAAATCGATACTTTTGTTTTGACTTACTTGACAGGCAGTTCGGTCGGGGAACGCCGGCGGAGCCGGCGAATGTAGAGGTTGCTGATGTCATTGTGACGTCGCAAATAAGAATTTTTTTTTAATTGCGTCATTTGTCGGAGGAAAGCAATTTTTAGCTTAAACAACAGACAACGCCCAACCTATTTACGTGGCAAAAAAGACGTCATTATGAATATTTCTTGGCACAATACGCTCTCTTCATTTTTTCCCAAGAGTGTTGACCGTAAAAGGTGGGCAGAAGTTTTTTATGGGAGCCATTGAAAAGCTTTTTGCCGATAAAAGAATTATTTATCAATAAGAGCATTATTGGTATCGCAACAAACGACTCTTTTTTAATTGTTTGCGCTTCAAGCATAGCTCTGTTTCTTCGTTATGAAAAGTGACATCATAATGCTGTTTTGGCAGAATTTTAGCGGATACGACAGCACATCAGTTTTTGATAGCTCGACTGACATGATAGCTCAGCGTATTCTTGATTTCGTAACAGTAACCAAAAACTTTGCCGTATTTATAAAAAGCAAACTATTTGATTATTACAAATGGTCCTGCTGACAGCTTTTGCAGAAAACTTAAAATGAAAAATTAATGTTGACTTGACTACATGTAGATAGCAAAAAATATTGCCTGGAAAGAGAACGCAAACGCATTTGATCAAATTCACAGAATTTTGTAAATCAATCATCGCGCACGTATTGAGTGGACGAAACCAGCTTAGAATGTTGTGAAAGTGCACAGGGGTCCACACGCGTACCTGTGGGGGTCACCGGGTCCTGCCCCCAAACTGTATGAATCCGATCACGAAATAAAACTGTCTTTAGTTATTACGGCTACAAAACATCGATTACCAATAGAAGATGATCCAGAAGATTTGAAGTGTAGATTGACAAAATTGGTGGCCAGAATATATCAATCTCTGGAAAAAGCATTAAGTTTAATATTTTTCGTCCTCAAAATTTGCTTCTGCCCACGCTTTGCTGGCATCCAAGGACGCAAAGTCACGGAAAACATTTTTTTGAGGAAGAAGAAATTATACCAGAAGTTTTGGATAATTCAAAACATGGTTCTGCAAGCTGTGATTTGCGAGATAAAACAGCAAAGTCCACCGGAGGGAGTGATTGGACACCTGCTTCCTCAAATTGATTTCCCAAAATAAAAAAAATCTTCTGGTTACAAACTTCGTCTGTTTGAGGTTGATCTCCAACCAACAAAGGTCTTGAATAGAGTCCGCGCTTGGCTTACAATATCATCCGATTGAATGAAATTGGCTCGCCTAAAGAAGTTTATTTACCCCTGTTTTTAAAAAGTCTATATAGCGCACGTAAAAGTCCACAAAACGGCTTTAACTGCAATTTATTATTGATTTTACACAAATAATTTAAATAATTCCATTCTTTGACAATACCTCAAAAACAGAAGGTTAATGAAATCTAAAAGTGTAAAGGAGATTTAAAAGAAAGTAACACCCCCGTCTAAAATCTCATTGTATTCGGTAACATTTTTCCCATTTTGCTTGAAGACACTTTATCAGGTCGGTCGCAATCGGGACTAAAAATTGGCAGGAGGTATGAACCCTTTTGTATTCCTGGCTGCGCCCCCATGGGAAGTGGGACACCTATGGTTAAGTCAGGAATTTAAAGTTGCAAATATAATTAGGCCTGCGACAGGTGGCGCACTACCTATTTTCGTATTTGTAAAAAACAAGAATTAATTACCCCCCACTTTGACTTTAAATGTTCCTCGTGCTTATCGAAAGAAACAGTAAAAGGAATATCGGAACAAGAGAAACAGAGGTTAAACTTCTCCCAAATTATTTTTTATTTTATTGCGGTTAAAAGTACACTTGGTTTTGGAACAAAAACTAAAAATGTAAAAAAAAACGTCAACTTTACTGTTGTCATAACCGATCCTTGGGTGAAAACGGCGCAGCTTGCTGAACCGATATACGCAACGGATATACGCGAACCCGAATTTTGAACATAGGTTATACCACATGTGATTCATAACTTTTTCCACTTTTCAACCTTTTGCATATTTAATTTACCAGATTTACAATGAAAGCACTTAATGAAACCAATAATTTTTTCAAATGCTGTGTTTTTTTTAAGATAAATTTGCCTTAGGATAAGAAATGTAGTTCTACAGCGAGTCTGGTAAGTCCACGGTGTCGGGGCAATTGTTTATCACTTTTTATATCCAGATGTAAACTGGAAATCCCAGTTTCGTCATAAGCGGGCACCGGTTTCTACAGCCTACGAAATAAAAAAATTTTGTTTTTGATTGATTTGACTTGGACGAAAATCCCAGTCGCTTAAGTTCGATATCAAATTTCTGTTGCTACGCAAATGAAAAACCTCGTACGTCTGTATGTACATAGACACATGAATCATAATACGACCCTGAAAATGAATCAGAGTTTGTCTAAAATTTTCCTTTAGTGAAACACTGCTATTAAAACAATGTATTACACTTAAGGGTTTCTTAGAAAATCATCCATGTTTACAGTACTACAGTCAGGCATACTTGATCACCGTATCACACAAGCGATAAGTAAAGTTGCGGTGGAAATTTCAAAAAGAAATTACTCAGTTTTGAGGGGAAGCCCCAGAAGGGGATCTTCGCTCTTCACAAAACCCGCGCGCACACACACAAACACCATTTAAAACGGTCTTGTTGCAAGCTTAGCAAAGAAAATCATTGGCAGCGCGCATGAAGTGCAGTTACTTACAACGTAAAACCTAACTTTGAGAAGGGCGAATTTGCTTTGGCTGGACTTAGTGATAGTAGAGAAGTTGCCACTTAGGTGGCTCAAATCAGTAACTGATTAGTTAGATTAGAAAAAGAGAGAGCTCGATATTAAGCTGTAGGTAAATTACGAGATATCAGGCTTAACCACAGTTTTAGATGAATGCGAGGCGAAGCTGCATGATTTATTCTTTTGTGTTTTTAGTGTAATGAAAACTGGAGTAAAGTATTAAAAGCAAGGTAACCTCGCGTTCGGTGCAAATCATCAGGCAGTCATAGAAGCAACATCATTTTCAGCTTGAAAGTACATCATTTTTGGATGATTCAAAACGAAATGTAAATTAGAAAACTTGCAGCCGGAACAATCAATGTTGGGGAGGGGGTAAAAATTTTTGTTTGTCGTTGTTGATGAAGCCATCTTACCTTGGTAGCATTACGAGTCCAAAATTTGTGTAGGGGGCTAGGATATCCCCTCCAGCTTTGGCGACAAGATTATAAAGCGAAAGCTTTCCTATTCTGAAAAGCGGAACTGAGTTTCCGAAAAAGGCTATTGATCAACGAAAGGATGTTCGAAAAAAACAAAAATATGCGTTGCACCGTAGCTATTCTTCGTCAGTGGTTTGCTTTTTCAAAAAAAAACGATTTACTCTTTGGGAGATTGCCGCCAACAAATGCCAAGTTTGCATGACTGCTCAGGCTCGCCCAGACTTGCCCATTCATCTACTTTCTGTTAGCATTTGTGTGAACGCTTTCTTTTGTAAATGAAGCCTTCGAAACTACAACGTAACCTCTCGTTAGCTTTTGTTGACATTTCAAAATTGGCTTGATAGCATTCAAAGCCGGGAAGCGAAACTTTACAAAAGGCTTAAAATTTTATCTTTGTTTCTTGTTTCACAACAGTAATGAAAAACGTGTAAATCAAACAACTTGTGATGGAACTAGTTAATGACTTTATAGCTTGTAACACTGGCACTATAAGTTAGTTTTGAGGCTTTGATACGTTATTTTGTTAATTTAGGCCCGTGTTACTAATATGAAAGCAATGACGTGTTTGTAGCTTAGACAAACCACCTTAGGCCTACTAATCAACTCTAGTTTGTGTTGATCAGTTTCCATCTTTGATTCGTCCCTTTTTGCGTTACAAAAAAAAATGTGGCCTGGCGTAAATAAGGCGTGGACTCAGTTTCCTTTTTAATCTATCCAGTTATCATAAGCATAGGCCACAGTGCAAACTTTTTTTACCAAAACTGTTTTCACTAGGTTTTGAAATATGTTTCTTTGTTTGGGATTGTCCCGTAAACTTCACACATGCTCACATACACAGTCTCATTCTCTTAAAATTGTAAAAAAGCACAAAAAATATTAAAATGAAATCATTCTTTACGTCATAACCGGCGTCACGCACAGTTGCGTAAATTCGGCGACAGTGACAAGTGATCGGTGAAGTAAATTTATTTTTAAAGATCGATTTAGTCCAATTTACGCAAAAAGCGAATATGAAAGTGCGTTATTGTTGCAGTTATTGCCAAAAAAGTTAAGAAAAATGTCATTTTTGAAGGTTATTTTTTCAATTTACACCTACTTACATTAACCTTAAGCAATCATTATCAGTTATGTAAAATCCTGTGCGTTGTCGGCTTATTTTAGAAAATTTTTGTTCATGTATGGCGCAAGGGACTCTTTTAAGTTACCTACTGAAAGGTCAGATATTTCACTCAAATGTGGCCGATATGTGGTGAACAACACAGTGAGGGTCAGATATTATTTACCAATGAGTGGTGCGAAGGCTAAAACGATTGCGATGGGATTCAAACTAACAGCTTGTTAGTGCCAGGCAAGTTCAGATTAGAATCAAACTCGCTGTCAGTTCGCTCCCAACGAGAATCGTTTCAGCTTTTGGTGCTAATTTATGGTAAGTGTAAGTAGGCTAAGTATATTATCCGTAATCATGCATAAGGATGGAGAAAAACATGAAATTTTGTAGAAGTCAACCTTATACCTCAGTGGATAAGCTTGGTTTCATCAGTAAATGATTGTCATTGATAACAGTCACCCCGTAAAGTTTATCTGATTAACTAGTTTCAAAGCTTTTGACTCATCAAAAAGCAGATTTCAGTGTAATGTTAAAGCTTTTTGACTCACCAAAAAGCAGATTTCAGTGTAATATTAGAGCTTTTGACTCCTCAAAAAAAGCAGATTTCAGCTAATTGCTTGATGGAGTACTTTCTAAATCGTGAATTCACGATCTAAACCACAGTAAATCATTAAACGCTTTTATGCACAAACCGGTTAAAACTTACTGTCGTAAATTCCTTGAATTTTGAAAAGGAACTGTAAATATAATTGGCTTCACACTAAAACTTACGAAAAAAAATTTTATTTCTACTTTTAGTTTAATTTTTTTAGGGCTTGGAAACATGTACCTAAATGGAGAAGTAAATGTGATGTATTGTCGCAAAACGATTAAACGAAACTGCTATTATAAGAAGCAAAGCAACGAAAGTAGCTCAATTTTTTTGATTGGCTTAGATTCAACAAATCATGCCGCAGGGATATACCCTCTAAGAAGAGGGCGTTTGCCAGCCTAAGAAAGTCATATTTCAAAATGTCATTGCTTGCAATGTACTTTTGCAGATTTCAAACAACAACATTTTTTTCAAAAATTTATTGCGAAAGCATTTTTCCGCAATGAATTTCAGAGCCATTTTGAAGCAATTAGGCTACAAAACAAAAGCCATTTGCGAAATGGCTCTTACTTAGCGTAGCTGAATGCAACAGTTGCACGACAATTAGTTTTGCAAAGTATCACGACGACCGGTTTCGAGTAGCCGATCGAAATGTTTAATCATACATAACTATCTTGCTGAAGCCTAGAAAATTGCTTTGAATTAAAAACAAAGGCAAGCAATTTCAATGAGTTAAAAAAATTGTGATTCAGGTCACAGATTGCTTTTAAAATCATTTCGTTCTAGACTGTGTTGGTTACATCGATTGGGGTTGCTGTCCCAACTAAAAATTAGACTGCAGGAGAATGTAACGTACAATCTAGAATTATTCTTTGTGCATCCAAAAACAGTTTAAACCAGCGAAGACTTTTAAGTTTTATAGCTCGCTGACAGTCGTTTATCACATACCTGTATTCAGAATATCGAAAAATTTGATAGAACGATAAAATTGCTTTAGCATGATAGCTATAGTAAGATGGCAGCTGATTTGGTCAAAGCTTCCGCTTGATAGCAAATATGTAGAATCAGATCCACGCAGAAAAACGCTTTTATGAAGATTCGATGGACACACAAATTTATAATAGGCAGTGTCTTAAGTTTACTCAATGAATTTGTCAAATATATTTCATAGTTGATTTACTAAAAGCGATTTTAATTTGATTGAAATATTAATAGAATGGTTTTATTTGAACGAGATTTAACTGACGATGGCCTCTCTTGAAAACCGAAATTGTTTTCACTTTTCAATAAATTTGTATCTCAGCTTATGATTCGATGAGTAATCTAATGTGTTCTGTAGAGAATGAAAAACAGAGTTGCTCAAAATGCATTCAATCATAACTAAATTTGGGCCTGGTGCTGTAAAAAAAATTAAAATCGCGGTCAGCTTAGTGCATTTCATTAGCTGCGTGCACAGAAAAAAAGCATTCTTGGCAATTTCTCGGTGAACTTTTGAGGTTTCGAATCAATTTAGTCTTTCTGGGTTTTTCAGATTTAAAGCGTTGCGTACGTACCAGGTACTATACCTTGATAGGAAAAACCCGTTCTTTGTTCTATTTTTAAGCTAGAACTAATTAACGTGTTTTCCACTGTAGTAATCAGTAAGTAGTTAGATATTGCTTGAAGCAAGTTGGACATTAGGCAAATTACAAAATCCACTTGAGTGAAGCGAAGTTTTTACCTATTGTTGCACATGAAAATGTCAAAACCTTGCGTATGATTTAAATAAGTTTGTTTCAAAGCATTTATCGGCCCCTGCTGTATATTTGCAGTATGTAGGTACTGGATATCTTGCTATTTTTAAATATTTGCCTAGACAAATCGCACAGCGAAATGACACGATTGCGAAAAAATTGACGTTAAACAGAACATTGTTCGAATGAGCTTATCAACACATCATTAGACTGCCATGGAAATTTTGTAAAACTCCCTGATTTAATATTAATTTTAATTGTCAATTATGCAGTGATTTGCAATCAAGCGATCGTAGTTACATCAATTTTGTAGACAAGCTCGTCATACAGCAACCAGTTCAATGATTGTTTGTTAAAGAATGCTATAAATTAATAAGAAAAAGAGGAAAGATACGCAGAAGCAAATCAATAGGATTTATTGAAAATTTTGACAAAGTCAGCCCAGCGAGTAATCAGCAATCATTAACTTTATGTTAAATTGCGTTCAGTTGTATTTGATCATCACCAAACCAAGTAAAGGTCAAGGACTCAAACAAGACTCCAATGAAGGAGGAGCAAGGCTATCCAAAACTGAAATAGTAATTTTGTTTTGGCAAATTTTCGTATTAAAAAGCCCCTTGCATTACCGGTTCAGTTTTGGAAGGCTACCAGTCTTCGCTCCAAGGAGCACGCTCCGACATGCTTTGCAGACCAAATTAGAGGCAACGCTTAAATATTTTGTCGTTTCCACTAATTGATATCGCAGTGGTAGTGACACATCATTGCATTTTGCTTTGCGAAGTTTCGAAAGCGTCATCGTGAACAAAATGTAAAGTTTTGCGAAAATTGATTTGATTGTGAAACTTTGTTCGTGCGAGGTGCGTGCTTGTTCTGGTCAAGCGAAAATCCTGGTAACGGTAGAGAATCAGATGTGTGAAATGCTGTTTTGTTAAATCAATGCTTGAGGTTTAGTGTGAAGTGATCTGCAACCAGCTTTCTCCAACAGGGGGAATATCGAATGTGAGATGATATGTTTCTGTTAAACCTTGTTTACATATGAAACATCTCTCGCAGTGACAGTTTGATTGAATTGTTTGTTTGCCAGCGTTGGAACAAACAAGATCAGCTAAAACAGAGATTAGCTTACATTCATCATTTGCATATTATCTACGATTCTAATTAGGGTAGAAATACTTGGCTCAACCCTCAACAGCTGCTGTTAAAAAACGTTGTAATGATGATAGTGTCATAAGTTTGATGAACACTGAACAAAAATTTACTTTGCTAAAAGGTAAAAATTTTTTTTTCAATGCGTTGTCGCATTCTGAAAGTTAAATTGAGGTTTTTTTACCACATTAACTTAACGAGAATATACATTTCACAATAAAGCTTACGTATACCGGAAAGGTTAGATTTTAGAATACTGTCAGCGCTGTTTCTTCGTTTTGCTATGGCAAAAATCAATGGAATTGTGCTTGTTGATCGGGAATTGTTTCAACCTTTTTTATTTGAGTATAAGTGGGAAATTTGTCAAAACTACATTCTTCGTTTGTGAATTTAGGAGGATGATTAGAATAACAATATTGGTGTTGAATAGACATGATGTTGAAACTTCAGAATGTAACACAATTGCAAAGTACAGACAATTTCGTTTGGTCCAAAAATGATATTCTGGGTCAAGGTGCTACTTCTAACGTGTATAAAGGCAGAGAAAAGGTACTGAAGTTTGATGTGATAGCGGCTAATACCGTAGCCTAGGTTATGCATGGCTAGTGCTTTACTAACTGCTAGTTTAGAATGACGAAGTCGTCTCCCATATGCCGAAGCATTTTTTCACTACTTCGCTCAAAGAAATACCGAAGTTTAATAAAGCCTTTAATACTTATCGTCCTACTGGTGATAATTATGTCTTACTTGGCCTGTGTGAAGGTCAGTTTTTGGCTATTTACATTGCTTTTATTTTCTTAGAAAACAGGAAAAGAATATGCGATAAAGGTGTTTAACTCTCGCTCTGCTGGTATGCGTTATGCGGATGCAAGAAAGCGGGAATTTGACGTCTTACGAAAGGTAGACCACGAAAATATAATTCGCCTGTGCAAAGTTGAAGAAGAGGTAAGGCGCCATCTTGAAAAGACATAGTTAGGGGCAATGTTTTTGGTGGGGGCTAAAAATAAACTGAATTGCTTGAGGCCTTCCTCAATAATTAGACTTGTGTTGAACATTTTATACTACGGACAAATGTTAGCTACTTCAAAAATCCTATGCATTTGTACAGGAATCTGTCTAAGGCGGAACGCTGTTTGTCAGGCCACTTGACATTAGGCGTTAACAAAGATAAAGCTTGGCGGGAGATCTGTAGCGCCTAGGTAGAATTTCCCTGTCATTTCACTGTGTCCTGTGTCAGCTTTATTAGATGACAATTGTGACTTTGCGCAACCTTTGTAACTTAATTCCAAATATGCGGAACAGTAATTGACAAGCTTGATTAGGATTTAGGAAATCGTATTGGCTTTAGGGGAATAACGTCATGGATAAAAATATTTTTTAAAAGGATGTATACAACTGTAAAACTGTTGTTACTAACTTCTCTGAACACGGTCTTGATACAAGTTATCAGTATAGCCGGATCTAGAAATCGCTTTTGTGCGCTACAGAGGTAAAAGAAGTGGAAAGAAGAGATCTCTAAAATATGCAATAGGTTTTGTTGAACTTATTGGACATTTGTAGAATAATGCACTCTAAATACATTGCGCGCCAGCGGGGCACCGCTTGCGACTGGGCCTAAATAAAGGCTGGTTTCCATTAGGCGTAGATTGCAGGCGTGGCGCGAAAAATTCTTTGTTTCACGCTACACCTGCAATCTACGCCTAATAAACACCAGCCTTTAAATTGAAAGCTATGTGACGCTTGGCTTCAGTATAGGCCAGGTTTAATTTCTATCTCAGAACGCCAACCGTTGCTCTTTGAACGTCATTAATATTTTCAAAGGTTTTGGTACCACAACTCGACAAGAACATAGGAGCCAAGTTTACTTTATCCAGTTATAATGCTAAAGAAAGTGTGGGAGCGCTACGGGCACAGCTGTTCTCCGCCTTTGCGCGCCCAAGTTGCATTCGCACACCACTTTTGTCAAGTGTTGCAAGCATTTTGAGAAGGAAAATTCCAAACAAAAATTGCAAACACACATGCCAGAAATGATGGGAATGGTGTCATCTCTCTAGTGCAACATCAGTGATTGTTGTAGCTGTCTTCTTTGAAAGTTAATCAATGATTTTGATGTTTTTACAGACATCGTCCAAGCGGGAGGTCATCATCATGGAACTCTGCACTGCCGGCAACCTGCAATCCTTGCTCGATGATCCGGAAAATCAGTACGGATTGCCTGAAACGGAATTGAAGCGTGTTCTAAAACATATCAGTAAGTAGACATGTATTGGCAAAACAGGGGAGGGCGATATGACCAATAAGCCTAAAATGTTGTGAACTAAATATTGTGCCAAGAGATGTTTTTGGGTAAACCCATGCATAGATGGTGGTGTGAAGAATACAAAACCAATATCAAAGTGAGCCTTGTTTTCAGGCATTTAAGGGTTGCCCCACCTTCCATACCAAACGTGGGGTCATGCGCCTCTGAACCAAATTAACTCCATCCCTTGCCAGTAAACCCTGCAGCGCAGTTACGAGCATTTTCAAATCCTGCCGCTCTTTAAGATTTTAAAAACGTTTCTTTTGGTAATATGTCTGTCCTCTGATCTTATTTTGTTCGTTGCGGACCTTGAATACCCAATCTTTCGATGCGAGACGTGATCAAGTATAGTAATACCGCAAAAAATATTCTTAATAACCTTCTAAATTTTGTTCTAATTCCTAAATTTTATCTGATACGAATTGCTAATAATATCTACATTACGTTGAAAATTAGCTGCAGTTCTTGCTAGTATAATTGGTCACCTTACTCGCAATTTTTATCCGATTTCTTGGTATTACAATAGTTTCCCAGTTTAAAAGCATTATGCGTAAAACAACTAAAGTAAATATAGTTGCTTTCGCCTTGTTCTTTATTGGTTTAACTTCTCTACAAAAACTTCAATTCAAATGATTATCACTTGTTCTACATTCTAGCGGTAGGGAAACGAATTGTCCTGCGATGTTAAATGCAAACAGTTTCAGGAAACCGTTGCCAGATTATTTACTTGTCGAAAGAAGGAAAATTTTGAAAAAATTTACCACCTCTTTATTAAATCGTATGACGATAGCAGCTGACCAAACAGGCCTAAAATTGATTTTAAGCACGCTTTATCTCGTGATGGTATAGTTCCCCTTTTTGCTAAAGAACATTTAAAAATTTTAAGCGATTCTTTCATTCAGTGAAGCATTGGTTTTTTTCGTTAAATTAAACAGCTGAATGCCATCACGAAATTAAAGAACTTAATTAGCATATCTTGTGCATGGTCTGCAACTTTGAGGTTGTCGACTGTCAAATGAAAAATGTTGCTACCATCGAAGTAAAGAGATTACCAAATTCCAAGGGAAATTTCAATTATTTTTCGCGCTTCACAAGGTAAGAATAGAGACACTACTCGCGAAACGAGTGCTGATACAAACCGATGTGGTGGTTTGTTTTCTTCATAAGTACGGTCGTACTGATCTGTAGTGGCAGTCGTAATTAGGTTCAAAAAAGGATTACAGCTTTTTTTTGCTGAAGCCCGAGTCCCTTTGGCTTTAAAAAGAGCTTGAAAGAAAGCTGAGGACTTAACCAGCTTTTAAAGGCTTAAGCAAATTATTGTTCTCCAACTGCTGCGCCACTGAGCTTGTACTTGTTTAGCTGCCGGGATAAAGCATCTGCACGACCAAGACATTGTGCATCGAGATTTGAAGCCTGGAAACATCACAAGAACATTTACCGAAGACGGATTGTCTGTTTATAAATTAACGGATTTCGGAGCAGCAAGGGAACTTAAAAGCGAGGAACTTTTTCAATCCATTTGTGGGACAGAAGAATACCTGGTAGGTGTAAAGCAAGGGGACAGTTCGCTTTTGGGGCCGCGGATAGCATTCGTTGAGGAAGCTTTTTAATGAAGGATACGAGCCTTTTGATTCAAGAATCACATAGTTTTGAAGACCCACACGTTAATGTCGGTTCAAAATAGTGCGATATTTCTTCTGTTTATTTACAATTGACTGTCGAGCAGAATATTTTAGCTCGAAAAGCGTTTTGAAAGCACATCGCACTTCTAATTTTGCAAAGGCAAACTCATAAATTTTTTCTATGGAGAGTTAGTGGTATGCAAAGGAACAAACTGGTCAGGAAAAAGGGTATCGTGAAAATTTGATCCTACAGAAATGAGTATTTCCAATAAATATCTATTACCAGGTACCGGATTCTTTGAAAAGCATAATGCTGTTACACAATTCGATAGTGGACGTTATAAACCAAGGGGGGTGTCGCACTCGCTTTCTTTTATTTGCCACAACGACAATTAAAAAATTCACATGCACTGCAATTGAATTTTCTTTCAATTTTTGTGAAGTATTTGACTGCTAAAAAAAGGCAAGGAAAGCGGAAATTTGTGTGAATTTGACCGTTTAGGTATTTTGAGAATTTTTAAATTTAGAAAACCTGCTCGTTTATCTCAAAAAAGATATCAAAGGCAACAAAAGTCCCTCATTGTTTCACATATTGAACAATAAGCATTGGTTTCCGGAACAATAACCTATATTTTGATAAGTTTATTCTTGATTAACCGCAAATATAGCTATGCCTTCGGTGAATCCCCTTTAACGACACAGCAGTCAGCATGATCTCCTCTTTCCTTGGGTCGTTACAACGATTATTGTCTGACATTAATCTTAAATATTGGTACTTCTTGACTTTGTAATTACCAATGTGGCCTTAATTTAAAAGCAAAAAAGCTCTCACGTTGAAGGTCTTGCGGTCTTGTGGGGATTTACAGCTTTTTCAAACAGCTCTAAATTAAGTCAACTTCTACTTTTTTACCGGACAACAGCGAGCATGCGCGCCAGCAACACTTGACGAAGTACAAAATGTTTAATTTTCACACTGCCCCGACTGCAACGCCAATAATCAAATTTAAAATATTACCATATAAATGACTTGCATCTTTCACGGATTTGTTTTCAGCTTCATTACCTAAAATTCTCTACAGATTCCGCTCGCATTGCCGCGATGGTATACCCAGAGGTCGTAAAACTTTCTTGAAATTTTTATAGTGGGTCTTGTTTTCAATTTTTTCAATGATTAGCTGAACATAATAATATCAAGAGCTTTAGGTCCAGCCGAACACGAATAAGACATTGACTATGCAGGCATCGAAACTGCAAAACTGTATGAAAAGCTAAAAAGAGCGCACGATTACATAAACAGTTTTCGTTGAACTATTTGTTACCATTATTCGCAAGAGCTTTACTGAAAATTGTGTTTCGTTCAGAGTTTCTGATTCAAATCAATCAGCTTGTGAAGCAATGCTGGTAAGGAACACATTTTTTTTCAGTTTAATCTTGGCAGTTGGCTTAGTTTTTGGCGAACTTACTGGAAAACGGTTATTGACTGAAAGAACTATTTGCAATGCAATTGATTGCAGCATTGCTGCCTCATGCATGTATTCAATAAACTTACATAAGAGGTTTTCTGGGAATGAAGCAAACAAATACTGCTGAATTCATTGCGGCAATTAATATGTGGTGTATATGCAGTGGTACTACTCTCTTCAACGAGGGTCTTGATGTCGTGAGAAAAAAACGGAACCTGATTGTTGAAAGGCTGTTGCATCAAAACAGGGCGTTACCGTGAAGTAGCAGTAAAATGAAAGTCTTCTTTTTTTAATGATGTTTCTTTAAATTTATGATTTGAACCACTTTTGCACTGACTAGCACAAAGTAAAGTTATTTGTCTGTCAATAAAAATAGGTACATCTAATCCTCCCAAAAGGCGAAATTCACGCACTCTTGTGGCCAATCTGTAACCTATGCAGTGACGTAGCCCATGAGGAGAGAGGGGCAAGAAGACTTGTTGCCCCTACCAAATTTTGAACTGGTAGCGATGCCAATTATATGATGACGTCATGATGCTGGCGAAAAGTCATATCCTTCTATCATATATTTTTATAGCCAGGCTGTTCTGCACATGTCAATATCCACGTTTTGAAATAATTTCTACTTTCATTTAACAGTTTCTCATCAGTTTTGTTTGTCAATATTTGTCTAAATTGTTGCTGACAATAACAGACATGGTGATATCATCTGATGATGAGCCATTTTGGCAAATAACTTAATACTGTCTACTGTTTGAACAATACGACTGGGAAGAGAAAAGCCTTAGAAGTGTCACTTATTGTTGGCCTACACATTTTTTGCGAATTTTTCATGCTTTCTGTATACAAAATACTGGATTTAATACGTTTATTTGGCCTCTAGCTAAATTCCGAGCTGTCACTGTTCGCTGAATTTTTTTTCAGCATTCGCAAGAACTGCTTCGCTTTCAAAACTGCAAATGTGGGCCGAAATTTTCTTGTTTCGCCAAAAGAAATAAACTGTTACGAATGTTTTTTCGATAAATTACACCACCAAAAACCAATCTTTTGTACCGCGGGGTGAATTACATGTATTTCCGGAGGGTTTTCAGTACAAGCGGTTTATAGAAAATTGAAAAACTGTTTAAAAATGAAACTGTTCACGAAACCCATGGTCTCTCATACAGCTGCCGCATCGAAGTAAAATAAGCGCGAGAAAATTGCCTTCATTTTGTGATAAACAACTAGCGCTCGTTTTATACAGGCCTTGTTTTCTTTAAACGTAAAAAATTTTTGCAATTTAATCATACAGTCGAACACTTGAACGACGGAAATTGTGGAAATTATAGTAAGCGTATTGTGACGTCGTTATTTCCACTGTATTTACGTCGGAGATGAAGGAAGTTGCTGAGTAATAGGCGCTTTATTCAAATTGGTTGTAAAATTCCTGTTGCGTGGTTAGTTTGTCTAAGCTCATATTTGTTTGAAACTTGAAAGCTGGTTATGACCAACAGCATGTTAATTAACTAATAAACTTAACTGAAATAATGATTTTTTTCAGCATCCCGACATGTATGCACGAGCGATCTTGAAAAAACCCTCCGGCAAAAAATTCTCCGCCTCTGTGGATTTGTGGAGCATAGGTGTGACGTTGTATCAAGCAGCGACTGGCGATCTACCTTTTCGACCGTATGGTGGCGCTAGAAAAAATAAAGAAATTATGTAAGCTTTTGTAAATATGTTGTAATACCTGCCTGTAATACTGTTGCATTGTTTAGCCTGAAAAATGTACGTCATGAATTCTTTTCCCAAAGATTAAATAAATTTCAAGATGCTCTTTAGGTTAATACTGAAACATTGTTTAAACCTAAAAAGTACGTGGGAATTTCTTCGCTCAAAGATAAAAGAGATTTCAGGATGTTCGTCAGATTCATGTGAAAGAATATGCTAAAAAAAAACTTCAAATATTTCTTGGCAATTTTACTTTTATAACTACCGTATTGGATCTTGGTTATGACTTTGTCATTTGAATTAAATTAAATTTTTTAGGCACAAAATCACGACTGAAAAGCCCACCGGAGTAATATCTGGTATACAACACTGTGAAGGGGGTAATATTGAGTGGAGCAAAGATCTACCTAATACATGTAGGCTGTCAGAGTAAGTACAGTGTGAAAGTTCTCTTGACAATAAGTATGCGGTGCGATAAATGGTGTGTTTACTTCATTGCAAAACGTAGGCTTTCAACTCAAAACCAGTAACTTTAAAAACTGCTTGAGCATGCTCTTTGAAATCTTATACAAGTAGCCGTATCTACTGCAGACATTTAACTGTGCAAGACGTTACGCTGAAGACAACTTGTTTTCTTGCGTTAAAGTTACCTATACCGCCGGCACAGTACCATTCTACTACAAGCGGTGCAACAGACTTTTTCATGCCTGCATTAGGTTTTCACTAGCTACTGGTTTAGCTCCATGTATCAATAATTTTCATACTAATGTTTTTCACGTTGTTACTTACGAATGAATACATTTGCACTTAATAAAAGCGGATTCGCATTTTTAATTTTCGCTATGCTTGTAGAGGATTCAAGCGATTATTTGTTCCGCTGTTATCCGGGTTGTTGGAAAAAGATCCTATATTGTCCTGGTCTTTCGATTTGTTTTTTGCTGAAGTAGAGAAGATCTTGACTATGAGAGTCTTCGACGTGTTCAGCATTCCAACAGCCTCTTTGCACACGATATATATTTCCCCTGATAAAAGGTGAGAAAATTTTACGCTCGATAGCAATCACGTAGGGCTGCGCAGCGATGAAGAAAATTTCCAGGCCCGGACGTACGTGACTACAGGCACAATTTAAGCAAAGCGATCAATTATGCCTGTGCTAACACGCATTTGTGCTCAGATGGCGTACTCAGTACTGTAAGTTTCGCCCTTTTCCTTTTCGCAATGTGCGTAGTCAGAAGCAAGCTTCGTTTATTCACTCCACCGTTACATCTGCGGAAGGGCAAAGAGCGTGTTTTGACGTAACCATAACGAAACCAGCAAAGCTTGCTTCTGACGTCGCTTGATCACGTGCAAAAGGAAACGAGCCTCAAGCCGCCCACAATAATGGCAAAAATTAATGCCGCCCGCAATAATGGCAAAAATTAATGCCACCCGCTTTTGGGCAAATATCTATTTTAAGCAATAGGCATAGCACTCCTTTTGTCCGAAAAAGCTAGCCACTTTGCGCCTTCACCATGACACCAAGGTCTTGTACGACATACCACAACCTGCAGCCCTGCACTTAAAAAAGCGCAAACTAAGCAATTTTGCCACATATCTTTCACATACCATTTATAAAATGAATCATTTTCGGAATTTCATACAGTGACCACTCGAACCAGATGTTTGCTTAGATAATAGCGTCTTATCTATTTGGTTTCTTCGAAAGTCACGATGTCAACTAGGCAAACAAAATTTGACATCTTTCCATACGACCAAATGATTTTCGGTTTCGTTTGGCGTTGCTATCGGCGAGGTTTCGCATGGGCTTTATTTCAATCAAACAAGCCAGGTTTAGTTTGAAAATGTTTTAATTGGTCAAAGCAAATAACAGTGCGAGAAAGTGCTGTGGATAATGTATGGCTTAAAATAGCATCGAAACGTGATAATTTATGACAGCTGAAGTTTCGCAACTCTTGCTGAGTCACTGGACGTTCTGTTGCACTTGATAGTCGGCGGCACGCGGTCGAATGGGTTACAGCCACCTTTTACGGTGTCAATAATCGCACCGTTGTGCGTTTAATCCTCAATATGACTGTGCTATAACTGCTTGGACAAGCGCTTCGCGCAAATTTCCTCCGCTGGCGCTAGAAATGCGTTGCGCCAGCAGCACTGGTAACTCTGAAGCAGGTCTTCACGTTTAATCGACATTGTTTTCCCATTATTGGAGAATAAAGGTGCAACCAGAGACCAAGGGCCTGTTATCAGCGGGAGACCCGGGGACATGTCCCCGTTAAATTTTAGGCATTTTTCATTTTGCATGGTTGGTTGCATACGTACTCTGTCACTGCCAGTACTATGCCTATGACATAAAGTATGTCCCTGAAAATTTCTTTGCAAACTATATCCCTGCCTGGGATTAGCTAGCTAGACACTAATAAACACTTGCTTGGAATTTGACAACTGATGATTTTAGATCTAAATCGCTTTTCAGGTACAAGGATTTTCAAGAGCAGTTGGCTTCATCTACAAACATCCGCATTTCCGCTCAACTGTTATTGTTTGACGGAGCTCAATTTCAAGCCAATCCCATCCACCCGGCTAGCACCTACCCCCAAACGTCTCCAGATCATCCGTTTATTTTATGCAGTTTGGACATGAAAGATTTTCATCGTGTGCCCATCCCTCACACTTGTAAGTTAAAGAGCGTTTGGTTTGCGCCAGTTAATTTACGATACGAGATAACTTTTTTCACCCAAAACTAAATGACTGGTCAAAGTTCGGATTTATTGGTCGTAAAGGATGGGCAACGCCCTGTAACTGAGTTCCTCTCACGTTCTCCAAACTGTGCCCACTTACTTTGCTTATAGCGTCACGTACCTTACAAACAACATACAAATTGAGTGTAACTAGACTGTGCACACTGCGTTAACCTGCCAGGTCTCATCAGTGCAGTGTGCTACCGACAATACCTAATAAGTCAAAAACAGTTTGTTCTGCCTACAGTTACTCTCAAAGGCAAAACAGACAAGGGATCATATCAAAAACTTTAAAAGATAGTATTTACAAATCTCCTGCTTAGTGCTCAGCGATAAAGGTAACTTGAAGAAACTGTTTGCTCAGTCATTGATGTAAAAAAGAAAAGGGCCTCATGCAAAGTCCTGAGCGCGTAGCAATTGTTGTGACAGAACAACTAGTGCGCTCGAAGGAAATCGCTGTGCACTTGCATGAATTACGGAACGATTCGTTTTACATGTTTGTCAATGTTCTCTTAACTTAAAGATAACTTCAATTTTGACCGATCTTGATACGCAAGTGCAAAAGCAAGTGTGCATATCACATGTATTAATCTTCCACATTTTTTCGATTTCTATGTGTCAAACTTAAAATTTGCGAGTTTGAGGCGATTTTTTGGAGAAGAACCCCCGCCTAAAGCTGGAAAGAAATACTGCTCCCGTTCTAAAAATTTATGGCTTTTATATTTGCCACTAAGCAATATTAACTGTTTCAGGTAAACCACCCAAAGCGAGATCACTAAGCACGTCAGACAACGATGCCAGTTTGGCAAAAGTTTGTGCGAAAAGTTTATTTGACATTGGGAAAACGATCAATCACTTGTTGCGGAGTCAAGACTTGATACGACTTGGAGTAAAGTGGTTTGTGTAAGTACTAAGCTATTGCTATATCAACACAGCCGAATATATCAACGATACCGAGGTTTAGTCCTTGATGGAAATGCGTCGTTTTTCGAGCGGGAAAAAATGGAATTATTTTCGTCTGTGCTGATGCATTACTGTTCGAATGACTTAACTAAATCAAAATCGATTCTTCAAATCAGCTGCGTCGGCGAATGCGGTTCGCAATCATGAGCTTCACTAAGAACCTGAAAAAATACTGTCATTGTAGCCTTTTGAAGAGAAATAAAACCATGAAAATTTGTTGACGTGTTTTATTTTTTCAGCTCCTATCTGAAATCCCGCATCATGCAAGTCCAGCTAACTTGCCGGGAGACTGAAAGTAAATTGAAATGCTTGAAAACTTCCCTGGAAATTTTCGAAGAACAGTAAGTTTGTTTTTAAATTCAAAGCGTGTAATCCGTCAATGGTATTGCGATGAGTGGTAGAGTACTATTTGCTTCTGACAGTAGTGTAGCCAGAAGCAAATTTTGATTGGATTCATTTTTTGGCCTCACTGTCCGTCAATTTCGGTTGGTAACTTGCTTTGGGAGATCGACGTTTTTTTTGCCCTTCTACTTAAAGATATCCTCTTACCTTAATCGGGTTCCAAAAATTTGTGGGTGAGTCATGGGCCTTTTGCCCTCTTTTCCCGTTTAGCCAGGCCTATGGCTTCAGAGAATGCAATTTTACTACGACAAACTTGCCAAACATATCTCCAGCGCTACCTCGTGGAAGTAGTTTTTGTCTTCAAACTTGCACGAGCAGCATCTTTCTACATAACTTTGCTGCTCTTCAATAAATCGTTATGTAGGCTAATCATTGTGTTTTCAATCCTCGTTGGATGTGCGAATAAAATTTTATAGTTACAGACAAGAAACTTCTCTGTTGCGGGTAATATCAAAAGTGGTTTCAATTCCATCTGTGGTCAACGACCTGACTCTGTATTTCATTCACATCACGGAAAAATCAAAATATTTATTTCAGGTAAAAGCAATCTTGTGGCCGCCGCCTGACACACAGTTTCGGTGATTAGGGCATAGGTTTTGTACGTGACAAGTCGCAATCACGGACATTTATTGCCATTAATAGTTGTCTGCAACGTGTTAGATTGCAAGTGCAAAGGCCTTAGCAGTCAACATATCTGCAAAACGTGTAAAACTTGTTAGCACGATTTGGAAAAGCGCCCGATTCTAAAAGTAAGAAATACCATCAATATTTTCTTACTTCAGATACAGAAAGAATTCGATCAACTGGAGGATCGACTGCGAACTCTGGAAAAATCAATAATTATTGAAGACGATCCAATGAAAATCTTTATCGATTCTGGTTCTCGTTCAGAGGAAAGACTGAACGAAAGAATTAGCGTTTGTGCGGAAAAATCGAGACAAATTTTCAAATCGTTCAAAAATTGCAAGCACAGTGAGTCAATCTGTTGCTAAGCGGAATTTAAACCTGTAGGCTCATAACTTCAAGGTCAAATTGAATGGCTATAAGACATTGTGAGTAACTGATGTTCTTAAGCAACAGATTGCTTAATCAAACGCAAGTATGGGGCAAGCGAAAGTAGAGGTCGATCAAATGCGGAAGAATGTAAAGATATTTTTTATGAAGTGTTTTTTTTGTCGTTTTCTAGAACTGGACTAGTTCTTTATAATTATTTGTTTGTCAAAAAAGTGGGAATCAAAAAGACTTCCCTAATTGAGACTTGTTCAGTTTTAACCATGTGGTTGACATATCGAAAATTTTATGAGGAAGTTTTGCGGTTTCAGATTCCTCTGTTGACCAAGAACAAAATCATGATTTTGAAAAACAGAAACTTTCCGATCAATGTGACATTGGAATTGGGCTTTTAATTAAACAGGCTGTTCCTTCTTGTAGAAGATTACACAAAGAATCTACCACGTGGTTTGTGTAAGTTTCTTAGCTTTTTAGGTTGTCTAGTTACTTTACCAATTGTTTTTCAAACTTTCGATCTTCACCAACGCTTTTTTTGAGTAATTACTCTGTTACATTGATTTCAATAAGGCTTGATAGCGGTCTGCAGTAATAGCATAACCTGGTCAAATATTGATTGCTCAATGATTATGATCAAACAGCATGAAAACAACAATCTGTCGAAACTAAGCTGGGTAGACAAGTAAGGTCGCTTGTTCGATGCTTGCTTGGGTTCTGTGTGTTTTGGTGAAAGTACTGAACCTTGGTTTTGGTTCTTACGGCAGAAATGCACTGGTCCATCTGTGCTGGCAGTTCTGAAGCAAGCTTGAATACAACTAGCAATTTTACGCGTGATCGAGCAATAAAACGAACGCTTGCACTTGAATAGCTCTGAATGGTGATTACTTGTATTGTTTCTACTCGAATCAAAATTGAAACTACGTTGTCTTTAGAAACATGGACGTGTGCTTGAAGGAGATATTCGATTGCGAGAAGCGGTTTTCAGAATTGAATTATCAGTGTGAAGGACAAGTCGAACCGATTCGCATGCTGCAGAAAGTATATCAGCAAAAACTGGATGCAGTTGAAAAATATCTATACAAAAAAGTTGATAAGTAAGTCAAATATAGGCTATACTTCTTGGTATGACGCATCGTACAAAGCAGACCGCGACGGCCTTTTTGCAAAGGCAATAAAATTTAGCTTGGAGAGAAAAAGCGACATTTTTTTGAACAATTTGAACAGGGCCTTCATTGTTCTTATTCTGATCTTGATTGAGATTGCGGTGTGGACAGAGATATTTGTGTCACTGGTAGGCTGGGGTTTGAATATAATTAAAAGTATCCTCCCTCCCAAACAATAAAACCTGTTAATAGACCACGGCTAACAAAGGTTATTTTGAGCTAGGTTTATTGCAAGTCCAAACTGAGATTAAACATCTTTTTTGCTCCTGGCTGGCTTTTTAAAAATTTTTTGCTGCCACTGATTGGATTTTCGCTTGATCCGCCCCCTCAACTTCACAATGATTTGTTTATTTGTGCAGAAACAACGAAGCGAATAAAGTCGAGGAAATAACCACACACTAGTGAATGTGAAAGTCGTTTTTCACTCGTATTATGTGCGTATCTTTGTCAAGGTAATTGTTGTGCTGATTTGCTCTCAAGTGGTTGAAAATTGTTCATAGTAGCGCTGTTTGGTGGCGCTGTGTTCCCTCAGAGTTGCAGGTTTCGGGACAGAGCGTTTAGTAACGTTTACATTTAAATTTGTTAAACGAAAAATTGGTTTCTGAAGTGGGTGGGAAACGAAGAGGCATTTGTGCTTCCAGTGGTGGATTAAGGATTTTAGGGGCCTGAGGCAAGAATTCATGAGATGCCCCCTAACTTCCAAAGTTCTAAATGAAGACTATTGTTTATTTTTCTTGGAGATTTTCCTGTCGGCGGCCTGTAATAAACCGGTCTCCAATCCAAGTTGGGATGATGACCATGTTTTTGGCAATTATTGCTATATCAAAGTTATAATTTTTTTTAGTGTTTTTTATTGTTATATCAAGCAATAGCTATTCTTTGTTTCTAATCAGGATACGGATCTTATTCTTTGCATATCAAAGATTTTAACACCGAAATTTCGGACAAGTCTGGAAAGGGGAGCCCTTGGCAGTTGCCGCACTGGCCTCACTCTAAATCCACCACTGTGTGTCTCCTCTTTCAGTATTGCCATGCGCTGACCAATTTATGTGCAGGCACAGTTAAGAATATCCAACTGGCAACTAGTTTTAGTTTTAAGCTGTTTTCATAGCTATGTCTAGCTTAAATCCAAAACTTTAAATAACACTCAAATTTTACTGTTTTAGTTTTTGAACTTTGTTTTTGCAGGTTTTACCTTTATTGGATGAAAAGTTGTCAAAGATATTTTAAGCGCATTATCTACCTCTTGCCATTTTCAAATTGTATTCTGCGAACTTCAAATTTATTGTTTTTATAAAATGTTATATTTAAATTCATTTGCTGCTGATGTCATAGAGTTATTAAATTATATCGTCGCAATAAAAATAAGTGTTCTATTTTAAAAGTCCTCGCGCAAGACTTGCAATAGTTTCCTATAGCAAAAAAACAAATTTTTTTCACGCGGACAGTCGTGAGTTTTGAAGTAGATTTGCGGTGGCAGGATCATCTACTGCTATTCCAGCTCGTTTGATGTTAAGTCAGCTAGCAAGTTAGAAAACCTTTTGCAGGGTTAATTCTTGGTCCGTAGTAATTTGAAATAAAAACCTGTTAGTCGCAATAAATTAATGCAAGGTTTGAAAGAAATTTTCGATAGTTTAAAGGTAAATTTTTATTTAAAAATCAGATGTCAATATGATTTACGCTGTAACCTTACTACGATGGCAGATTCTACTTTTTATAAGTTTATTTTACTCAAGAAATGTGGATCTTACAGCAATCGCTTTTTTCGATTTGGGAAACACTGTCTCTTGCGTCGCCTTTATTTTTGCCTACTGTTCAGATATGAACGACGTTTTAATCTTGGTTTTTTACAATGGAGTTTGCTGTTGTTCATGCGCCTCCAGTGGTCACGTGCTTAGTGGCCATTTCAGGTCCATCGCCTTTTTTATAGTGATGGCTGAGTAAATTCAGTTCCATATTTTATCCTCCACGTCACTCCAATTGCAAAACGCTGAGCAAGATATCTGTGAATACCATTTTTATTGTCTTTGGTATGATCGGACAAGGGATTCGAACTCAGATCTGCCGAATGCGAAGTGGATGCTCCAACCACTGCACCGGGCTGTCTGTTTAAAGGATGGCACTTCGGCTATAAAAATTTGACAGACATGAAAAGGATGTGGGGGGTTCTGTCCCTGTGTGGTCTTACGTTTCGCGTCGACTACTCTTGAGACAGTGAAGTAATGGGTTCACAACGGACATTACTTCCGCGTCATGCATCACTGCCCCTGAGCATAATCTACAAGAATCTGAATTCAAGGTGTAGCCGAATTTTTTGAGGACGGTCCTTATCTTCGATATTTTTTTTCACACCACGTTTGCGTGAGCCTCCAACTTTGAAATCTTTGTTGCAACATGGTCTAGTGAATTGGGCCACGTATATAACAGAGGTTGGTAAACCTGGTCCGTTTCATGGTTTAGTCTGACCATTCAAATAATTTTACAAAACTTGCTTCTGTCTTTTAAGTTTTAGATCTTTTTGCTTGTCCGATCAAAATGCGCGCAAGATCAATTTGTCCACGAATTTTGCACAAACATCAGAGCTTTTAAAACAAAACTAATGCAGCTTTAAGACTATTGTCGAAGAAGTTTTTTTCTTCATTTTCCCGCTCTTGCCACAATGAAGAGATCCCTCAAAATATGAATTGAGCAACCAACATTTAGACGACTTGCACATAGAATTCTGCTGTCAGCTTTTGGTCTAAAGAAATTTCAGAGTTTACGTGATGTTGTAAGACAGGGGAGTCAAACTCGTGGGCTTCTGGGGGCCACATTGCAAATATGAGCAATCGTGCCGAGGGCCGCATGAAGTTTTCGATTTGGAGAGATCACCACTTCTCTGGGCAACGATCTCTGTAATCTAGCTCGAAGTAAGATCGATCTCCAAAAAAAAAGGGTCATCACCTATCCAGCATCAGTAAAGTTATCTCCGAATGACAAAAATTTGTACCTCTCAAGTGTGGCCTGTGATCAGAGCTTCAAACGTTTGTTCGACGATGATCCGTTGCAATACCGCCGAAATTCATTAGTAATTTTAGAATCGTCTCGCGGGCCGCACTGAAAGGCTCCGAAGGCCGCGAGTTTGACACCCCTGTTGTAACATACTTCCTTGACACAAAACTTGTGTCAGAAGAAATGGCTCTTGAAAAGGAGCTGATTCTCTTATAAGTGACTTCCTTCAAATGAAAGCTCTAACTCACTTGAACTAAATGAGTTTTATATTTCCCAGAGTGAAACCAAATGTTCAACTTGCGGAAGATGGAAGGGAGAACGCTTGCGTTATTTGTTTCCGATCGCATGTGCGAGCAGACACTGAGTGTGATGATCAACAACAAAGGCCGACACCAATAGAGTGAACTTAAGTTTGTTTACGCTGCTTGTGGTAGTAATGAGCTGTGCCAGCGTTTCCTTTTACTCTCAACATTGTTCAGTATTCCTTGGATTCACATAACTATTAATGCGATGCTCAATGCAGCATGAACTAAATTTCATGTTTTCTTGTAGCTCGTATTTCTTTTGTTCGAAAACAAGGTTCCGGTAAAAGTTAATGGTTGCCCGGACAGCATTGAACATCAACTGCTTGAATCAGTGTGAAGCCATGATAGGCGTGGAAAATATTATCTTCAGAAGCAACGTTACTAAAAAGAGAAATAAATCTTATTCATATACTTAATGTAATTACCTGATTTCTGTTTTTCTTCTGTTTATATGTAATTTTATTTTAATAAGCATAAGGCCATTAAATGTTGATAACGTAGGATTTAAAAATTGAGTTTTCCTGGGGTATAAACGCGCAAGTATCCTACGTTGGTGCCCCCGACGACATGCATTGGTGACTTTGACCTACAATTGGTGAACCAACGGCGTAAACTCCCGACGTACCGACCTACAATAGCCGCTGTTTAACCACCAGCAATTAGTCTTCTCGACCACAGACTGCTCCGTGAGTTGGACATTTTGCAGAAGCTCTGAATATTGTTCAAAGAGCAACGCTATCATCGATAGCAAGTAGTACCCGAGTGCAAACAGGAAAAATTAAAGTGAGCTCAGCTTATCGGTGAGCACTGTCGCGCAATCGGGCCAACCGGGTATAATTTGTAAAAATTCGATTTTAACCGCTGTCCAAGACGATTCGAGAACAACCTGGATCGACGCTTCAAGTAAAGTTTGATGTAACTGTGTCACTGAAAAACCATCTGGTCTTGTGGCACGATTGATTTCTTCGTGCCGAATAAAACCAGAGCAAGATTCAGGCATGCGGGATTTGGTTGAGCACACTCTTGCTCAATTTTATCAGGCAATCATAAAAAGCACTTTGAAACCGAACAACTTTGAGACCTGAAGTAACCTATAGAGCTTTGCTCATCGACATCAAAATCAAATTAATTCCGGTAGTTTCTATGATGCGGCTTCCAATGAAAATGATGTCTTAGAGCTGAGCAAGAAAACTGATGAACTTGCAGCAGAATTAAAAGCTGTAAAAGGTCAAAGGCAACACCAATCAAGTTTTGATCACAAAAGGCAAGCACGCTTAGGAAACAGGCCATTTTTTTCATTTTTCAACCATCGATAGGCACAGCAAATCTAACTCATACAATTACCGCTTTCCTTGCAATCAAATGAAAATCATGTTTCCAAGCAGGCTGCTTGATCATACAACAGAATTTTGTTTTAGTCATTCAAAATTTGGCAAGCGAGCCACTAAATATTCAAAAACCATGTACATTCAACAACAGCCAAACCAAATTGATGAATACGGGTCATCGCATTGCAAGTGATGTCCTCTTAGTTCAGTGGTTCCTAAACTTTCTGTCAACACGAACCACTGAATTTAGTTTCTGGCTTGTGTGAACTTTTGCGGCCTAGACCAAGATTGGCCAATCACTGATCCACTTCTTTCCCGAAAAAAGGCCACATGTTACATACGTTAGAGTAGGGGTTCTCAACCGGGAGTAAATTTGACCTGTCTTGGGGGTAAATTTTGTTAGCAGAAAAATTCACACTTTTACCTATTACATTTGGCATTTGTAGTAGTGACAATATCAAAAAATTTGGGGGTAATTTACTTTTGAAATTTGTCTAGGGGTAGATGAGAGAATAAAGGTTGAAAATCCCTGCGTTAGAGAATACGTTATAATCCGTGCTGAAAAGCAATTAGACTCCAAAGAAAAGTCTTCATGTTGCTTTGAGGAACTTATGTGAGAAAATAAGGCGAAATCAGCGCCGAGAACAAATTCATGTTCAAAAAAAAGATCTCTATTTTTCCATTGAAATTCATCACCTTTTTTTAGCAAAAATAAATGTGTCTGTTGTATTATCATTTCCATTGGACCCCATTGGAACCAGGGCTATGGCTGAAGCAATACGTTCACCAAAAATTTGCCATAAGCTTTCTGGCATGCATTAAAATCAAGGAAGAGTGTCTATCTAACTTTTTTTACGGTACATGGTTCCCCAAATAACGCGCGATGTCAAAACTGATCTAGAAATCGATATCGGGTTTGGGAAAATGATCGGTACATTTCACACACCAGTACGTGCACCTGAGCAACCTATTTTAGGAATTCACTTTATGAGGAAAAACCAACTTGCTTTTGGCGCTTTATTGAGTGGTTTGCACTGCTCATATACTCAAATGAGAGTGTATGTCGCACCTATGTTTGTTTAAGCGTGCGAAGCCTTGCCTGTCCACGAAAGTAAATACACATTCCTCCTCGATTTCTACTCGAGCTTGAATGCGCCACCTGGTTATCGAAAGCAGGAAGGCATGAAATTTTGTGCATCGTCTAACAACAAAATACGATAGCCAAACATCAAAACACGTCGTGGTCTTCCTGAAAACTATATCAAAATTAGCAATAAATCAAAGCAATTCAAAGGTAAGTAGTTTTTTACATGTAATTAAAGACAACGCCACAAAATTGCGCTTAAAGTTTTAATGAAATCACTATAAAGTTTAAGCAAAACATTGACCTACAGCTCCTACTCATTGCTAGATCTCCGCACAGCTGATGATCTGTTAGATGGTAGCAACATATTTTCCACGGTAGATCTTAAATCAGCTTTTTATCACGTACCTATCGCACCTGAAGATTTCCACAAACCACTACGCGAACTTCAGTTAGAGCCTATGATTTTACCAGAATTCTTTTTGGATTGTCAGGTAGGGCCACCGCATTTCAAAGGTATGTAGACACTGTTATAGACGAACTTTCATTTGTTTATACTCATGTACATAACATTTTCATTATCAGTAAAGAGAAAAATGAGCACTTGTGAATCCTTTTTGAACAATTACACAACTTCGGTGTGACAACAAGCTTAAAGTTCTTAAGGCATGTCATACACCAGAGGGAATTTTTCATGAAAACAGCAGGATCGCAGCAGAACCCGATTTTTCACTTCCAGAAATTGTTGAGGCTCTACGTCGCTCTACAGGAATGTTGCAATTTTATGGTCCCTCTACTCCACCCTTGTCACTCAAGCTGGCGCCCCAGTACGACATGAATATGCGCAGTTCACCGTCAGTGAAATATGGACGCCTAAATTAAAAAAGTTTTCGAAGTTTCAAAAGACTGATTAGGAAATTTTGCCGCTTTGATATTTCCATCACCAAACGCAAAAATATCAACAGCAACAGACGCGAGTGAAGACTCAGCAGGTGCAGTGCTTCAACAGGAGATAGACAACAACATTTGATCTTTGAAATTTTTTCGAAAGTATTCTTACGAATTGAGCGAAAAACTCCGCCGTTGACATGGAGTTAACGGCAATTGTTGAGGAATTGAAACTCATCAGATACTGGTATCTGCTAGAAGGTCGTGAACTTACAATCAACTCCGATCACAAGCCAATAGCTGATGCTTTACTTTCTGAGGCTGCCCGTGATAATGCACGCCAGTCACGTCAATTCGCTAGCATCAGCGAATACACAGCAGACATCCCAAATTTGCCTGGGTCTTCTTACATTGCAGCTAATGCTTTGTCTGGACGCGAAGTCAGATCAATTTTTTTGCAAAGTTCTTACTAGGCAAATTTGGTACCAGCTCAACTTGCTGACCACAAATTACTTTCGTTTATTGAAGGTAACCGCTCTCTCAGCATCAAACTTGTGTCAGTAGATGTGTCATCGCTACGGAGAGTTGTTTATGTTTTCCATTGTTTAATGTTTTGCAGTTTGTTTTGTCTTCCCAAGTTTACATTGATTTGATCACGGTACTGTTCGCGTTGAGGTAGTAGCCAAAAGTGGCAAAAGGGACAATTACTCTCCTAAAAAATTCGTAACAGTTTTGTTCACACGCGTCGATTTATGTAAAACTTTGGCGGGTCCGACTTTTCGCGCAAATTTTGCAGTTTCTGATACGCCGAAATTGCATTCAAAGCAAAACAGTTTATTCACATTGAAATAGTAAAATGAGAAAAAATCGTGCTACAGTATTAAAAAATTTACCGGTACTACACTGCTACACTAATAAAATCAAACAAAATATAAATACATAGTTAAAATACAGATTACCAGCCGGCTCTGCCGGCAAGACTTCTCATCAGTGATGTCCCGGTTCAGAATATTGGCTCAGCCGGCAAACCGGCTTCAACCAATAACTAGCTGTGAAAATGGTAATAAAAAAGTTAATATTTTTTCACGTAGCCAAGTCTCCTTCAGAAACAAAACCATCGTTTTTTCAAAGAAATCAAGTAAAAAACATTATGGGGGGTTGCGCACAGCTGCTACATGTCTGGTAAGATTCTCGAGTCCATTGCAATGTCTTGTTGGCCCTGTTTTCACCCTAGGCGTCTTAAGACTCAACAAACTTGTATCCGTTAAGTTCAACAAGTGCTTGAAAGCATGTCAAAGTTGTGGAAGGGCACCAAAATGGTTGATATGTATGTTTACGATTAAGCCGTTAAATATTAGTCCCACTGCATATGATTTTTCGTAACTGTAGGCGAATTTGTGTGAGCAAAAGCCACTGGCTGTGGGTGTGTAACTACTTGTTCGCATAAAAGCTGCTAAACAAGAAAATATTAGCCCCAAGTGCAGCACTCACAGTTTAGTACAGTAACCTCCCGCTTAAGTTCGCAACTTGAATCCGAACGCCTGGTGCGAACTTATGCGGGAGGTGCGAACTTAGCAATTTGGCTACGGTTTCGTCTTTGATAGTACAAAGCTTTTAATTACGTTATGAAAGGCCCTATTCATGCCTCATTAATCGCGTGTATCAAGCGTGTTACTTTATTACCATTTGAGCTAGTGCTTCATTGTTAACTGATACATTGATATTATAAGCTGCACAATTAATTTAAGCAAGGTATTTATAACACATTCTCTAATAGTCTGATATAGTACAATGTCCAACAAAGTGAAACGTTTGAATGAATCAGAGAGATTGGAGATAATCTCCTTGCTGAGGCAGCCAAATCCTGCAAGTAAACGAACCATAGCTCGACAGTATGAAGTGAGTGAGGCTGCTTTTAGAAAAGTTTGGTTGAATTGTGAAGACATTTGTAAACGTTCTGCTCTGATGTCAGAAGAAGCAAAAAAGAAGAAATTTAGAGCATCTGTGGGCAAGTATACGGAACTGGAAGATCAGTTATACCTTTGGATCGATAGTATGCATCGTGCAAGCCTACCTGTTGCTCCCTCACTCGCCATGTTGAAAGCCAAAAAAATCGCTGAACAGCTTTCAATATCGCAGGATGACTTCAAAGCGTCATGGCAGTGGTTCAGCCGATTTGGAGAACGTCGTGGGTTGCAACAAATTCTCCTTCACGGTGAAGGAGCAGAGGTGGACAGAGAAAGTCCTAGTCTTTTGGAGGCTTTGGATAAGCTATATGCAATAATTTCAAATTATGATCCCGAAAACGTTTACAACATGGATGAAACAGGTTTATTTTTTCGGCTGCTGCCAAGATATACCTTGCTTCTGCCGTGCGAAGATATCAGCAGCACCCATGGGAAGAAGAAAGCTAAAGAGCGAGTGTCACTGGTGGTTTGCACAAATGCTACAGGAACTCATAAGGTTCCTTGCACGTTAATTGGAAAGCCAAAGGTTCCTGCTTGTATAAAAAACCGAGAATGGCCTGTCACTTATATAAGTCAGAATAAAGCATGGATGGACGTCACCACTTGCTAAAAATGGTTTGAAGAAGTGTTTTATCCTCAAGTGAGACGGAGAACAGGACGCCCAATTCTTCTTCTGATGGATAATGCTCCAGGTCATTTTGCAGCTTTTGAGAAAAATAATGTCAAAGTTGTGTTTTTTCCACCAAACTGCACTAGCTGGAAACAGCCTTGTGACATGGGAATAATTGCTGCGCTAAAGAAAAGATACAAATATTTATACCTCAAAGATGTCTTGGGTTTCTATGAGCTTGATAAAGATTTGAAGGCGCGAAAAAAAGAGCAAGCAAAAAGACTCCCTAGAGGTGCAGCAGGAGTGGCTTATGGAAACCCTGCTCACTTACTTGATGCAGCTCAATATATTAAGATTGCTTGGGATGCTATATCGGATACAACAATAAAGAATGTATTCAACAAGGCTGAATTATTCCCAACTTTGCAAGCTGGAACTAACGAAGAAACTGACTTAATGGCTGACCTACTGCACAACTTCGAGGCATTAAATATTCCTATAGATGAAGGCACTATGGATGAGTTTGTGCATGCTGACGATGAAAATGGTGAAGAGTTTTCTAAAGAAATTATGGAAGGTGTCAATGAGGTGTTGACAAGAGCACAGACAACAGTCGGAAATGACGATGCCAATGAAGATATGATGGTCGAAGCTTGTGCTCAGAATTCAGAACCAGTAGTCCTGACAAACGATGTAACTTTTGATGGTTTTGAAAAAATGTACAATAAAGTTTTGGAAGTAGAAGATCAGCTATTATGTCCTACTGCCCAAGCTCAAGCGGGAGATGGCTATAGTGAAATGAAAAATTCCTTCGAAATATTTCAGCGCAAATTAAGGCAGGTGATGTTGGAAGAAAAGCGAAAAAGAGTGAGGAATATGCATCAGCTGACAATCCATGACTTATTTAAATTGTGAACCTCTTAAAAATGTGATTCGTTGTAAATGTTGATAAATGCCTGAAAAAGTTGATTCCAGTTTTTTTGATAATTTGGTGCGAACTTAAGTGGGATGCGAACTTAAACGGGTGCGAACTTAAGCGGGAGGTTACTGTAATCGCTATTGCAGGACTTCTATCATTGATGTCGAAGTTAAAAACATCGGATCAGACAGCTGTTTCTGCTTCACTCAATTGATAGTTGTGAGAACAGTAATAAAAGTTCATGATTTTTGGCATAGACAATTCTTATTACAATTCAAGCCGATTAGAACAATCAGTATAGTGTGTTGCGTATAGCCGCCATATTTTTCCCAAAGTTTCTCGAGTCCCTGGTTACATCTTGCCTGCCAGGTTTCCAGTACAGGCGTGCGTAGGAACTGGTCGTGCTCAAAATTGAAACAGCCAACGATTTCGCAGTCGTTTGCGCGTTTATTTGATGACGTGCATGGAATGCTTAATTTCAAAATTGTGATAGAACGCTCAAGTGATTGATAAGTATTTTTAAAAATAGGCTACCAAATATTAGGACTACTAAATACGTTGCTAGGTCCTGGCATGAACTAAGCCCGGGAAAGAGCGAGCTAACCCGAAGCGATGCACTTACAGTTAAGTTGCTACAATTATAGCGTACCCACTGGTAATGTCGAGATTAAGAATATGGGTAGTTGTGAAGAGAGTAACGAAAAGTTAATGTTTTTGTTTTTTTCTTTTGTTTGTATGGTGCCAAACTGTCGATACTTTGATTGATGCTTCCGGGAGTCGACGTCAGAACCGCGATTAATAGATTAATACACAGTGCTGGAACTAACGAACAAGGATGTAATGGAAAAACCAAACGACAAGGAAATTTTTGACGATACCTTGTAACTGATCATGACTTTAATAATTTCCCGTTCATTGAATCCTTCATTTATTTTGTTTCCTTTCCTTACAGGTTAGACCAGAGACGTAGCAGCCGCCCCCCAAACCCCCCAATTGGGGGGAGCCCAGGCCAACTTTGGGGGCCCAAGTTAGTCTGAAATTGCTTTTTGGCTACGTGACTATTTTCAGTTCAGCAGACTTGTTTACAACCGATTTAAACTGTAGGAAGAAATTGGCTTGTGACATCATAAGTGAATGCAACGTCATTTTATCTCGCAGAATCTAGAATATTTCGATTGATTTTCTGGTAGAATCTTGAATATTCGATTGACGTAACAATGCCGTTGTTACGCAACAATCATAGAATGGTCTGGAATTCTGTTTGGCTAGAAATACCGGGACAATATATATACACTGCAGAGTGCAGATAAAGTATTTTATTGACATTGTATAGAATGAAACGTTCAAAAAGTGGTGCTCAAAAGAGAAAAGAAGCAGCCACTGCTCGAGATGCTGTAGCGAAATTGCCCAAGATGACAGATTTTTTCAAGATTACTGAGCAGAGTAGACCTGGCACTAGTACCGAGAGGGATGAAGAAAACTATAGTGTACAAGAAAAAGAAGACTATGACGATCAGCATCAAAGTGATTGTGAATTCCAGAAAATGTAAGTTGTGATTTACCTGCCAATACGCAACCTTCAATATCAAAAATAACTGAATCTCAATTTACCCCTATCCCTGATGACCCATGTAAATGGCCTGAAAGTATTTCTGATGCTCAACGATGTGATATAGTAAAGCGTGGACCACATCAACTATTAATAATAATGAATTTTCCATATAATAACACAACTCCAAGGCGACGTTTTTCCTCCAACCATTATAAACGTGTGTTACCTAATGGTGAAAGTGTTTCACGGTCGTGGCTAGTTTATTGTGGGGAATCAGATCAAGTTTTTTGCTTTTGCTGTAAGCTATTTGGAAAAACACTAAGTCCCTTTTGTAGTGGTATAAATACATGGGAGGGTTTTTCGAAAAAACTGAAAGACCATGAAAACGGCATTTCCCACCAAGAATGCTGCAGTCAATGGATGTTGCTAGCTGAAGGGATAAGAAATTCATCCACTATCGACAAACGCGAGATGAATATTTTTTTCAATGAAAGACGTTTTTGGAGAAATGTTTTAGAGAGACTTATCGACATTGCCTTGTTTCTATCGGAAAGGAATCTTGCTTTTAGAGGATCTGAAGAAGTCTTAGGATCTCCTCACAATGAAAATTTTCTGGGTATATTTGAGCTTTTGGCAAGAAGAGATCCGATCCTAAAAGAGCTTCAAGACAGAATCAAGAATAAAAACACTAAAGATCACTATTTGAGTCCTACCATACAAAATGAACTAATTGAATTGCTAGCGACAGAAGTTGAAAAAGAAAATTTACAGCAATTGAAATTGGCAAAATATTTTTCTATAATTTTGGACTGCACTTCAGATATGTCACATCATGAACAAATGTCTGTCATTCTCCGTTATGTACTATGTAATGAAGAAGCTGCTGTTGTTAAAGAAACATTTTTTGGCTACTTGAGAATAAGTGACAGTACTGGGAAAGGCTTGTTGGACGCTTTCTTAGAAAAAGCGACCGAACTGCAACTCGAATTGTCTGATTGTCGAGGTCAGTCATATGATAATGGTGCTAACATGAAAGGAAAACATTCTGGGGTCCAAGCAAGAATGCTAGACATCAATCCCAAAGCTGTTTACGTGCCCTGTGCAAACCATACCCTTAACTTAGTTGTTGTTGACAGTGCTAATTCATCGACGGAAGCATTGATATTTTTTGGAGTACTTACAAGGTTGTATGTGCTGTTTTCTTCCTCTGCTCAGCGTTGGGAAATTTTGAAGAAACATGTGGAGCTGTCCATAAAGTCACAATCTGATACTCGTTGGGAAAGCAGAATTAAATGCATCAAACCTCTTTGATACAATTTGAAAGAGGTGTTGCTGGCACTGAAAGACTTAGAAGCCATTTCCATAGAAAGAAAAGATGGAAGAGCTGCCTCAGAAACAAAATCGTTGATAGCTCATTTATCAAAATGGAGTTTTCTTTTGTCGGTGTTTATTTGGTATGATATCCTATTCCAAGTCAATAAAGCAAGCAAGATTCTTCAATCGTATGGAGTCTCCCTTCATACAATGGAAACGGAAATCCAGGCAACTGAAAAGTTTTTGCAAAACTATCGCACAACGGGTTATGACAGTGCCGCAACATCTGCTGTTGAAATAGCACAGGAATTGGATATTGATCCTTCTTTTCCTCCGTCAAGAAGTGGAAAGAAAAGAAGATTGTTTGATTACCAAGGTGAAGAGGAACAACGAGCTACTCCTGAACTGAAATTTAAAAGCAACTTTTTCTATCCATTAGTAGACCAGGCTATTATGTCAATAAAGGAGCGCTTTAATTTGTTACGTGAGGTTTCTTCCGCCTTTTCGTTTTTGTAGACACGAGACAAACTTTTGCTTGTGCAACAAGAAAATGCTCTTCTTACTTGCTGTAAAGAGTTCCAAAAAAAGTTCGGTGACATTGATTCTGATGAAATGAGCGCTGAGCTACAGCGGTTTGTTTTAATTTTACAAAAAAAACGCAATCTCAATACGGCTCAAGACTTTCTGAACTATCTTCGAAAGACTCATTTATTTGAATTGTATCCGAATGTGTACATCGCACTTCGAATCTTACTAACTTGCCCCGTGACTGTTGCCAGCGCTGAAAGAAGCTTCAGCAAATTGAAACTGATCAAAACTTTTAATAGAACGTCTATGACAGACAGTAGATTATCTTCATTAGCCATGTTGTCAATCGAAAATGACTGCGCCCGATCTCTTGATTATGACAATGTCATAACAGCATTTGCGAACAAAAAGGTTCGCTCCAGACTATTTAAATGATACTGTGTTTTTATAACTTTTTCATGTTTTTCAGTGTCATTGCTTTCGTTTCGCAGTGTCTGCATACGGTAAATGTCCTACTGAACTCTGGCATCGGTGCCGAATTTTTTATGACTTGCACCTTCGGTATCGGCATGCTTTATTCTGACATTAGCCTGTTTACTTATGTACAAATTGTGGTGTATTTTCTTAATGCAGCTTTTCAATTTTACACCTCTAAAGTGATATGACCTGTGCGCAGGGGCTCTTGCGCTTACTTTGGGGGGGGCCCGAAGTTGGAGTGCTACGGGACTGGGTTAGACAAATTACCCGATAACTGCACGTACGCGAAAAAACAAACTGTGAAGAACAAAGTTGTATTCAGAGGTAGAACCAAAGCTTTCGTGGTATTGAATCTACAACATATTAAGTCCGACACCATAATGAAACAAAGCACTTTTAATAATTTTGAATACTAAAATGAGAGCTGTATGGGTGCGTTACCTAGTTTGTAAAAGTTATAAACAAGAAGTATACGTTTCTCAAGACATACTTGACTCATTGTTTGTTAACGTAACTTTAAGTAATTTGCACAATATTAATCAGTAAAACAGAAATTTATGTTTATGTATTAGTAATATGGGATATGTAGGTCGACCAGTTTTTTTGTGGCGCGCTTCGTGGTGCAAGGTCAAAGGCTGGCTTTGCGGTTTATCTCTTATCACTTGCGACTATCCCTTACGGTTTTCTCTCGCGGATTAAATGGTTATATATTTGGTTATTGGGGTTTTCCCTTATACCTTGCGGTTTCACTGTTTGATTGTTTATTCCGATTTCGTGGCAACTTCCCCTTGTTCCTTGTGGTTCTCCTCATCTCTTGCGGTTTTCCTTTATCCTCTGCGGTTGAAATGTTTATTTATTGCAGTTGCCCATTGTCCCTTGAGCTTTCCGTATGGGTTACATGCTTATTTGATTACTTTTTGTGGTTTCCCCCTCGGCCTTTGTGGTTTAAATATTTATTCGTTCAATTTCTGTGGTTTCTCCCAAACCTTTGCAATTTCTCTTTGCAATCCCTGTTACAGCGTCGTTTCCGGGCGCTATTTTGGTTTCAAAACGCGCCAATGACCAGCAATAAAATTTAATTTTTTGAGTTTGATACCGACACAGAATCGATTGTAAATTTGATAAATAATTGATGACTCAGATTTGGGCAATGGCGGCGGTGATGACGGTTTTCTATAAATAAAGCGAAATTAATACCCGAACATTAAAGAATTTAACCTTACATAAGAGTAACACACTCACCAAACTGTCCAATCACAACGACAGAAAAAGAACTGCAAGTCTAACAGTCAATACAGCGTTCTTAACAGCAGCAAATTCAACTCAGAAAAGGACACCTATTCACAATGCTCCCGTCTTACAGTCTACAGATCGCATATGTTGTAGGCTGGCTTATATTCTGTTGCTCAATTAGAACGATTTTTCTAAAGTAGAACGATTTTTCACTTAAACAGAAAAAACTTTAGCAGAACGATTTTTCACACTTGTTGCGCAAGCAATACAGTACGGTAATCATTTAGCAAATTACTCACTATTTCTTTTGAAAAATGTATCAGTTGAAATCAATCACGCTCTAGCAAGCTGTGATAAAAGCGACAAGCGCAATTGTTTGGTTTTTGGTATTGAGCAATCACGCTCTAATTAAGTGTGATAAAAGGAAGAAAGAAAAGTTTCACGGAAGTTAATTTTTGCTTCAAGAGCGAAATCGTTGTATTGCAAAACGGTTGCATTGGTGAGAGTCTATTTACTTTTTGAACCTGCCAAAGCGTACCTCTTTTACTGGTGATCAAACAATTTTGTCGCACAATTATCCTTTGGTGCTCCACCAAGCAAAATTATTGGAGGGAATGGATCCAACGTTACGACCACGTTCGATTCCTCGGGAATCTACGCTTATGGTTTTGCTTTTTGCTTCATTATTAAATGCCCTCTACAAAGGGTCATCACGTAAGCTTAACCTCCACAAATACAGTATCTTTAAAATTTTCTTAAGGCCGCTGATTCAAACCAAACTTAAATGGCTCTTTCTAAAAACAATGAAAAGAGGGTCTTCATCCAAAATGAAATCCAAAATATAAAAATTTTGCCCCACTTTTCAGAAAAACTTTTTGCTGACTTCGCCATTTGGCTGTATTTTTGTAGGTTAAATTTTAGATATCATTAAGATTGAAGTCTTTTTATACAGAAGCAAAAAACATTGGTCTCATCAAATCGCTCCTCTTTTTAACTAAGGTACCAAAAAAAGCATGAGACAACATTCAAAAAATATAATCAAATCGTCCGTGGACAACGAGAAGTTGTAATTGCTAGAATAACTAGGCCAACGCATCTGTTCTATGCTGGACCATTTAGGTCTGATCAGCGAGTCCCAATTCCAAAAAGAAAAAATATATTTTGGCACTCTCCTTCCTAACATACGTTGTGTACCCGGACGGATTCCCCCCAAATTTTCTTGAAAAAATGTCTTTAACCTAAATCTACTTAATGTTCTTTAAAAGAAAAAAGTCATCAACCTAAGAGAGGCAAGTCTGTGCAATGCTCTACCTGCCCAAAATGGGTACATCGAAGTGCTCCTCACCCTCCTACTCGAAATTTAAATGCCTTTCAAGCTCTCATTCCTTGTGCTGCTCTCTCGGCTGCATCGCGGTTCCTCTTGGAGCAGAGGTTCCCCAATCAGGGGTGTGCGATGGTCATTCAGATTTTTGTGTTGCATTACTCTACCATCATGCTCAGTTCATCCTGTGCTAAGTGTTCTGCACAATATGTGTCTAATTACATCATGACTAGTGCACGGCCTTCAATGCAGCACGAGATGATGATGCTGATCTCAAAAAAAAAAAAGGTCAACACATTCAATTTTGGTGGTGACTTCAAAATTGGCCCACATCTTGGTCCGAAACATGTGATGAATTCTTCACATGTTAAAATATTTTAGGGGTGCAAAAACATATTATATAATTTCGGGGTGCTGGCCATTACAAAGGTTGGGAACCACTGTCCTAGAGGGATCAAGCACACTAGCACTGTGTCACCTTTTCCTGGGTCTTCCAGCACTTACAGCTTCTTTTTATCAACCGCCCATCCAATTCCCCTCCACCAATGCAGCTCTTCCCCCTCACCTTTGCTTATAAATCTCCTGTCCTTCTCCTTCCCAATCTTTAACCCCCTTCTAACTCTTCCCCACCCAAATCCATTCTCTTACGCCTCCTGCTTCCACTTCTCTTCCCGAATTACTCAGGATACTTTCATGAAATTCACGAGACCTTCGCTACAGAAGCGTTGAACTTCTTCACTTTCTTTTGCTCCATCTTGTCGAATTCATTTGTATTCAAGAGTCCTATCTCAACTCTTCATCTTTCAGGATTCCTGGATTCTATGCAACCAAGATCCAATTGCACGCACTCCCAGCCTGGCTTTCTTTCTCCTGATGGCCCGCGTGCTGGCAATGGTACTGTCACTTTCTTTTCTGAACTCTCAAACTTTTCCTTCTTTTTCTTGATCTCTATTCTGACTGTGTAGTGATCAACATTTCGCTGAAAGACTCTTCTTCTCTCTCTTAAACATCTAGGCCCTTTCTACTCGCTTTTTTTTGGCATACAGTAAAATTGATTCCTTTCCTTTCTCTGTTTCTCTTCCTTTCGAAATTTCTCAATTCTAGGGGACTTCAACTGCCATCACTCCCTTCGGTACTCAAGAGGTACTCCGGATCTTCAAGGGAAAGAAATATTTGATTGGGTTTTCTCCTCTGATCTTCTTCCCTTCAACGATAGTGCCACCCTTCCTGTTCTTCATCGCTCCTTTGGCCTCATTCCTTTCCTGATTGCCCCTTCGCTCCATCCTCTGTTGCTCTCTGCTGCTCCTGGTTAATGCTTTAGGATTCTGATCACCTCCCAATTCTTTTTACTGTCCCGCTTCTTCCGCCTCAGTGAGCGTCCTCCTTCCTTCAGTTTTCAAAAAGCTTTTTGAGACAGCTTTCCTATGCACAACGATTTACACCGTTCTTCTACAGAGGAATACTCCTCTCTTTTTCTTTCCACGGCTGCGCTCTTTACCCATTTGGTACTGAATGCGGCCAAATCTTCCATTCCTTTCTGTGGCGTTCAATTTCAACCTTAAGCCTGTTGGTCTTCTGAATTTGAAAAATCAGTAATCGAAAGACGCAAGGCTTTTCTTTTTGCTAACCGAAGCGATGAAGAGCTTCAACCGGCGCGATGGTGTAGTGGTTAAAGTGTCCGCTTCGCAGTCGGTAGACCTGAGGTTCATTTCCCAAGTGGAGACATACCAAAAACTTTAAAAAGTAGCATTTACTCCTTTCCTGCTTGGCGATCAGCACAAAAAAGATAGTATGGAAAACATGCCGGCAAGCTCGCTTGTTGTGTCCCTGGGCAAGACACTTAGCGGGATGTCTTCTTCTTTGTGTGGCAGACAGGTGGCGTATCCGTGCTTCACCGGGTTAGAATTGTAAAGCTGCTAACCCAGTCGTAAAAGGAGAATCTTTGGTGCCCACCACTGACAGTCCGCCTTGGTGGTGGTGGGGCTACCGGTCAGCAATTTGCATTCATGACTGGTTTAAGATTCACTGCCACATTTCCCATAGCTTAGTTCAATCAGCTTAACGGCGTGAATCTGGATTGCCGTTTCGCGTCGTATTTTCATTCCAAGAAAAAAGAGGAATAAACCAACTAACCAAAAATCATGAGCTTCACACTTACATCTCCACCTCTTGGCACGTCTCGTCTTTTATCGCCAAAGTCAAGGCTAAAGCGTGGCACGAGAAAAACTGGTTTTGCTTCTTTGTCCTCCTCTTTCTCTAACTTTTTCAACTGCTATTCTCCCAGGGAGACCACATCGATTTATGCCAACTACCTGAGATCTCACTTTTCAATGTCTCAGCCAAAGGGTTTGCGTAGAAGAGCTAGAGGCTATTTGTCGAAGCTCCACCGGGCCTCCTGCCTGGAGAAGTCCCATTTCCCTTTCTGCTCTCCCCTTTCCTCCAGTGAATTTCTTTTGGCTGTCGCTAACTTCCCGGTTTCCACTGCCACCGGTTCAAACGCACTCGCCTTCTCCACGCTGAAGCACATCCGTCGCTCTGACTTGGGTTTTCTCCTTCACATCTTTAATCTTTACTGGTCTTTGCCTTCCTTTCTTTTCATTTGGAAGTCTTCATTTATTATAATAGATTCCCAAAGTGCTTCGTACGGAGCACCAGGACTCCGTGAGAAAAGCCTTGGAGCCATGTAAGCCATTTTTTTTATTGATTAACATTTTTTATGTGTTTGGTATTTTACAATTTTTCTATTCTTCATGCATATTTACCTAAGATTTTCTTCTTTTATTAAACTTGAATTTGAAGCATTTTTAAGTACAAAACAGCAGATGCATCCTAGTCGTTACAAAACAATTGATAAGTGTGGATGTTATTTTCTAAAATTCTGCATAAATTTTTTGTGGACTCCACCATTAATTTTGACCTCTTCAAGGGCTCCTAACCATCAAAAGTTTAGAAAACCCTGTATAATACCATTGATTTTCAATCTGTGTGCCGCGCCTCATTAGAGTGCTGTGAAGAATTCGTGGGTGTGCCGCTGGAGTTTTGAGTAGGTTTGATCCTTCTTCAAACAAGGGTCATGGAACAGGGTTACCAGCATTTTTTTACTGTATTGGATGCATTTTGACATTATGTATTAATCTCCTATTTTTCAATAACGCAATAAACAAATGCGTTGTGTCAGAGAACAAATGGCATTCTCCTTTGGATTCTGTAGCGGGAATCCGTCAATTTCTACTGCCATGCTGTAATGCGCGTGCGTGAGTGAAGAATGGGAGAGAGAATCGTGTGAGGGGGCAACCGGCGCCGTCTATCTGACCTGCTCAGTAATGTAGGAAGCATAAAGCTGCGTTTTTGCGATGTAATGTTTATTTCGACCGAACAGTGATTTTGTTTTTTAACAAATATTCATAGTAATATTTTACTGTTAAGTGAATATTAGCGCACATTTTTTGGCATACAGAAGATAATTTTTTTTAAAAAAATGCAAATCTAATAAATTTTTCTCCTTTAAAAGATCTCCACAAATTATGAAAATAATCTGACAATTTTTGTGTGGAAGAAAATTTCTCGGAGTTGCATTGTCTACTAAACACTGTAATTTTGAATACCAAAAAATACCAGCCCGTATTTTTACTTAAGAATACCCTTATTTTTTGCAGAGTTGATTAGAAATGGATAAATTTGTTAGAACCAAAGAACCAAAGAGTCTCTTACTCCTTTTCACAAAACATTTTTTCAGCTCGTTTCCACATATGCACTACACCGATGATTTCCCTTTTTAAGCGTTACTATCGTTACCACTATGGAACGCCTTTACCCTGCGGTCAATCGTGTCATCACCGGCTGCTTCTCGTCTCCCCTTATTCTTCTTTTTCTTCTCTCTCCTAGATTTCTATCTTTCCTACGAGTCACTATGACTCATTTTGCACTGTCATCTTATGAGCGGGCCCTCGTTCTTACAGTCTCTTTTCCTATTTCAGGTTTGACCAGACTTAGAGTCAATCCCAGACTATGCAAGCCCTCCTGGAGGGTCTTTGCATCTACCACCCGTTCTCCTTCTTTTCTAGGGCGGTTGATTTTGCCTTTTCTTCCTCTCCTCCATGGAACCCGCCTTCTTCCTATGTGAGCTGACCCTTTTTACTTCATGCTTCCGCTCTGACCCTCCTATTACTCCACGATGCAACTCTCGCTCATCTTGACTCCCTCTCATCTTACGATCGCGTGGTTTGGACGGATGACTCTGCTCTTTCCCTTTGGGCAAAGGAGTTTGGCGTTTCTGCCGACTGCTTACTTTGTGATGCTTAGCCCACCTTTCCCATCGGCAGACCCAGTATGTTCAAGATTTTTTACTGAGGCCTGCCGCACTTCTCTTCCCTCTTTCCTCCTCTCTCACTTTTGCCCTGTCCTTGCGACATTTTTCTCGCCTCCATCCTTTCTTCTATCTCTTACTCTATGGACATCTTGCAGGAACTCTCATTTCTATCCGACTACAATGGGTCCCGTGCCGCTCATTTCTTCCGAGCAATGACACGTGTGATGAGTTAGCCACACGAGGTGCGCTGCTGCCACCATCTACAGTTTCTTGTAGTTTCTCTTTACGTTTCTTCTCTCAGACTAGAGGTTAAAGTCTCATCTAAAATTCCTCGACACACAGGTCCCCTAAGTATCCAGTGAGACACTTGTGCTTCTTGTTGTTATTACCCGAACCCTTTTGAGGGATAGAGTCCCAGAAGCCGGGTAGCTATCCAGGGCCTGGACCAGAGATTGTAGAGAAAAAGTCGTCAAAGTGCGAGCGGCGCAATGAGTCCGTAGCTGGACAGTGCAGAATAAGATAAGAGGTGTCCCCGGTCGGATGAACGCAGGTGCTGCAAAAAGGATTCCCGACTCTGCCAATGCTAGAGGCATAAAAGGGTTTTGACAGAAGGCTGTGTCCGTTGTATCGAAGTCGAGAGAGAAACAGCCAGCGAGACGAGGGAAATAAGTTTCTCGGTGAACACCGAGGGGTCTGTGTGTCCAAAAATTTAAATGAGACAGTACGCCTCCACTCCGAGAGAAGAACAAATATGAGACGTGAGAGAGACCACAATGGAATGCAGAAGATAGGAGCAGCGCTCCCCAACTGGCCACCTCATCAGCCGCGTTGCTTCCCGGAAGAAATGAGTGTCTGAGGGTCTATTGCAGCCTGATAGTAAAGGAGGAGAGAGAGGAACGTTCCTGCCAGATATACCTTAGAGTTTGAGGAAAAGGAAAGACGGAGAGGACAAAATGGCTAGAATAGAGAGCAAGCGGGAGAAGAGAAATGGCAGATTTGCTGACGCTGCCGAGACCAGCAGAGAGCTTGCAGAATGGCGCAGGCTTCAGCGAAAAAACTTTGAACAAACTGGGCCTGCCGAAAAGGAAAGGGTGGCCTCAGCGCCACAAAATGAGCTGTTGACACGCACGCCCGAGTTTCTTTTGCCAAAAAGAAAAGGAACAGAACCATCAGTCCAGAAAACCAGATCGTCTCATAGGAGAGAATCAAGACGAGCAAGAGCCACCGAAAGAGGGAGTCAGAGCCGGAGCATGGAGTAAAAAGAGCCAGCTTCGCACTGAAGGAAGGCGGGTTCCAAGGAGAGAGAACCGTCCATTGAGGAGTTCGTCACGCCCGTTGTGTCCTCTCTGCAGCAAATACAGCCTTTTGATAAGCTCTTTGTCTAGATTTGAGAATCCTTTACGCTCCGAGCTCTTTGACGACTTTTTTTCCTTTACGATCTCCCGTTAAAGCCTTGGAGAGTTGCCCTGTTTCTGGGGCTCCATGGTTTCCCGTCATGCCACCATACCTGGCAAGAGGTTTGGCAACAACTGCTGTTATCCTCTGATATCAAAACTAAGGCTGGTTTCCATTAGGCATAGATTGCAGGCGTGGCGCGAAGCATTCTTTGTTTCTCTGTTTAGCTTTATGCGCGGAGCGGGGTGCGCATAAAGCTAAATAGAGAAACAAAAAATGCTTCGCACCACACCTGCAATCTATGCCTAATGAAAACCAGCCTTTAGATCTTTCAAGCTAGCGTGACGTTATGATGCCAAACAAGAGCTGTGGCAATTATGGCATCCGAAAAGGAAAGTTACCTGACGTCTTGAACCCAAAACAGTTCGTTCTTGTCACTAAACAAACCAAAAAATTTAACAAAGATAGAATTTTTAGTTCTTACTTTGAGTTCGATTTCTATCGCATTCTACTCACCGGTCCATTCGCTGGCAATTCTATTGCTCATTGTGTCGCGCCCTGTCGTTAATCCAAGTTTGGCGTATTTGAAAGACCAAACTCTTGCACCTAATATTCACCCTGGAAGAAGTGTTCAAACTAAGCTTTCTCACAAAACACGTATTTATGGCTCGAAAGGATGACGTTAAATGTAGCTGTTGCCTTAAGAACAGCAAACAGGACTTTGATTGCAATAGAAACTATATTGAATAAATAACACAATTTGTAGCTTTACAAGTCAAGCTCAAACAGACTTCAACAGAACCGTGCCGTGTAAAGCAAGCTGACAATCACCAAGCTAGTACAGAAAACATTACTCAATCAAATAAAGCATTGCCAAGTTGAAATAAAGCTGAATCAAAAGGCAGGCGTGCGTGCGCTCGCTCTACAAGCATACAGTGGCGTATTTTTTGTAAATACAGTACGCTTACAGTTCGCGCCAAAGATGCAAAAATACATCGCCTGCACCAGTAGGCGTAGAGCAGATTAGAATTAAATGAAATTTTCAAACTAGTTGTTCCAAGCTCTGCCCCTCGAAGGAGTATTGAGTTAATGTAGAAATGACTGCCCATTACTAATGAAAGTGTTTCGCAATCACTTCAGGGGTAGATACGTCATCTCTACTGTAGCTTGACAAGGCGGCAGTACCAGACCCGTCCGCTAGTCGAACGGTACCAGGAACATAGATGTGCTGCATCCGACAAGGCGGCATGCTGTCGGGCGACATCCCGTCAATATCGTCCCTTTCATCATCGCCGAAACTACCGCCAAACTGCGTTTGCTGAGACACAAAAGTCGGCGATGGACCCGTCGAACGTAGAAGGGACTCGCTCGGAACGTCATTCGACTGCTTACGATGCGGGTCGAACTCAGGGGCGTTCGCTTCGTTTGTGGACTTCCTTAACAAACGAGACGAGGGTTGGATACGATCTTTATGATGAAAAAAAGAGGAATCCTTTTTTTGGATTGACGATTCGCTCGAATTCGTAGCGGTCTCGGATAGAAGCGGACATTGGGCCGGAGTCGCTCGTTCCACGTTTCCCCGATGTAGCTCCGCTTTGGTGTTTTCCGCTGCGGTCGAGTTATCGGCATCAACTGAAAGCATTGATAATAAGAGTTCTTGCACAAAATAACTCCGTTCCACATCTTCTTTTTCGTGCTGTTGCTTCTCATGATCAGAAAGATTCAAAGAATCCAACCTAAAACAAATTGTCAAGGTGAAGTACAAACTAAGCCACTATTAATCGATTTCTTTATTTATGCTTACGAGTGAATATTTTTTTTGCTCATCTTTATTCTTTAGTCAAACTGATTCACCGGCTAAAGTAAACTGCTTGGCCCCACCACATGTCTGCCCCGCGAAAGTGTAGGAAACAGGTTAAATGCCTTTCCCAAAGACACTAATAAACTTGCAAACTTCTTTCCACTATTCCTTTCGTGCGGAGCGCCCAGCAGGAAAGTTGGGCGCTTGAAAATATCAGTTTTTAAAAAGCTTTTGTATGTCCCGAGCAGTTTCGAGTCCGCTGCAATTGAAGCGAACGTTACAGCCGCTACACCTTTAAGGCAGCCTTTAGCTATGGTATATAGGTAATTCCGAGCTTTCTGTTACGGCAAATATCTTCCACCTTTAAATCACCAAAAAAGTTTTTCATTGCAAAGTGCATTTCTCACAAGATCCCGGCCAAGACAGGAAGAGCGCCTCCATCACAAGTGTTAAAAACAAGCGCTGCAAATCGCAGTACGGCGCGTGCCCAAGGCGCAACGAAGTTCAATCCATGGGTGAATGCGCGCCATCCCTTTGATTTCGAGCTAAAATAAACGCTCAATTGCACTACTATTGCCGATATGACGGGACATTAAATTCGAGTTCAAACAGGTAGTGACGGGACGACTCAAGTAGCCGGTGATCGGCAACAAAGCATCGTCAGTATTAAGTCGCTGAAGATGGCTTGGACACTTTGGATTCAGGACAGCACCCGATCACAGATGAATTTGCACAGCCGCCCAAACAACTCACTGCATAAAACAACACAACTGAACAGCACCGCATGTGCCCACGCCAACTTCGGGGAAAGTTACTAGACGGTCAGGATATGATTTATCGACGCCGCAAGTCGACCGGCCGCTAGGGTTTACGGCCTCAAATATCGTTTAATCTGGACGTTGTATCATACAACCAACCTGGATAAAAGAAACTTTGCATCATTATCTTCACTTGGCTGTGCTGCCTCCGTGTTCTTGGCCGGTTTAGCGGCGGTTTTTGAAGGGGCGCTCCAGCCAGAATTGCCAGTGAATGAGTTCGTATTTTGACCAGCTGACTTGCTCGGAAAACGTTCGAGCTGTAAAAGAATACAGTAAACGAGGCACAAATGCGAGGTTAGTGGTAACACTGCTGTGTATATCCCGCAATGTCCGCATCACGCGAGAGGGCAAATTTTAGCTTCCGTCATTAAGAATCGCATCGGAATTCGACCAACAGCGATTCAATAAGAGCCAAAAGATTACCTACACGCGGAGACAGAGGAGACCAACCTTCTAGACACGTCACTGCTAATCATATTTTACATCCAAACATTGGAATATCAACCACTTAAATTTTGGAAAAACATTTTCTCTTTACCGAACGATTGATAAGTTAAACAACACCGTCCAACAAAGGTCAGCCCAGATTTTCAACCGTTACACTAGTCTTTCAGATAAATTATTTTTTATGAACCAAAATTATCTCGCCAAAATTATCATGAAAGTGCGGACTAAGGAATAGGGGGAAATTTTCTGTCACGTAAGCTCTTGTAAGGTTTGAGATCAAAAACCAGATCAGATTGAAAAGAAATTTCTCTGAGCACCTGTTTAATGGCTACATTAATTTTAAAACTAAAGGATTAATTTCACCACAGCAATTGCGGTACCTACGCCAGTTTCGTAACAAATAAACTAAAACTTCTCAAGCGCAATGCTGAATGTCAAGCTGCTCCTGAACCACTTTGCTCTGCGTTTTAAAACCGCTCAAATGTGCGGTTTAAAATATTGACTCTCACAAACCTACCATTGGAAATAAATCAATAGAACCCGGCAACGACTTATCTGCCAATCTTTGAAAACCATTCTTCTTAGACTTTCCTATCGCATCGGACCCCAGATGCGAGCCGCGAAGCGACATAAGCTCAGCCAAGATACCGGCCGCCTTTAAACCGCCCTCGGGCAGAGGGGGCGGCAGAGGAATAGGCTTAACAACTTGAGTTGACTTGGTGCTGTCATCCTTGCTCGTTAGATTGCCCTGAATCAAGCTCGTGAGATTGGCCGGAGAGGAGCAGCGTCGTTCGGTAGCCTCCAGCGTCGCGTGATCCACGATATTGAGCACGAAACTCTGCAAGTTTAGCGGCGACGAGACGGGCTGCATTGCCGCGGGAACAGCAGACGAGGTAGACTGGGTCCTGCCTCTACTGGTTGCGGGTCGCGGCAAACTGGTGTTGGAAAATTTTCGTTTCCTCATCTTATCGACTTGCTTCACATTTTAGAATTAGAATCGGATTTTACGTGCTGCCTTCACACATCGCAGAACACTCAAAAGCACAAGTACATAAACAGACGAACATTAAAGTTAAAGAAACTGCGAATTTATTAAGGCATTTGGAGTTGTGACGTAATAATGCATAAATGCAATAAAAAAAGTAAGATAACCAGCAAAATTCGAATGAAGTCTGTGACAAAATTAGATCAAATCATATTCGGAGATATTAAATCACAAGTAAACTGAGATAGATTTTTCTTGTTCCATTTTCCTATTTATGCACGAGCAAATCTAATCCAGCGCTAAGTTGTTACCTTTTCAAGTCAAGCCAATGTATCCTTAGATTACTTACTAGTACATTGATAGAGCACAAACAGCACCAACCAAAGACTCGAAAACCTTTTAGATCTGCCACAACCAGACATCCTTTGACGTCTGTTTTGAGGAAATGACCAAGACTTGGCAACTTGTTTCATAGCAGCTCAAATATTTCTTTCCAAAGTCATCACTATGCCACTAGCTCAGTGTTGTTGTTGCTACCCGATCCCTTCCGAGGGATGGGGGCATGGCGGAAGACCATGGAGCCCCAGAAGCCGGGTAACTCCCAAGGGTCTGGATCAGAGGTCATAAAAAGACAGAGTCGCCAAAGAGCGAGCGGCGCAAAGAGTCCGTAGCTGGACAGTGCAGAATGAGATGAGAGGTGTCCTTGGGCGCGTGTCCGCAGGCGCTGCAGGAAGGCCTCTTGCCAATCCTAGAAAGGTAAGAACTTAACAGACTGCTGTGTCCGTTGCAGCGAAGACGAGAGAGAACACAGCGAGCATGACGAGGGAGCACAAGTTCCTCAGTGGAAATCGAGGGAACCTGTGTGTCGAAGAATTTAGATGAGACAGTATGCCTCCAGTCCGACAAAAGAGAAGAGCTGATACGAAAGATAAGACGAGAGAGACTACAAGGGATTGCAGAGGGCGCAAAGAAGCGCTCCCAGTCTGGCCAGCTCATCAGCCGCGTTGTTCCCCGGAAGAAACGAGTGTCCGGAGATCCATTGTAGCCTGATAGAACAGGAGGAGAGACAAGAAAGTTCCTGCCAAATCTGCCACAGAGTTTGAAATAAGAGGAAACATAGAGGAGAGGACAGGGTGGTAAGGACAGAACGAGAGTCAGATAGAAGAAGAGAAGACAAACGGCAGACTTGTTAGTGCTGCCGAGACCAGCAAAGAGCATGCAGAATGGCGCAGGCTTCAGCGGAAAAACTTGAGCATACTGGGCCTGCTGAAAAGGAATGAGTGGCCTCAGTGCCACAGAGAAAGCAGTTGGCAAGTACGCCAGAGCCGCCTTTGCTAAAAGGAAAAGGAACAGAGCCGTCAGTCCAGAGTACCAGATCGTGAGGGGGGAGTGAGTTAAGGTCAGCGACAGCCGCACCTTGGTGAGAGAGACAGAGATCAGAGCGGGAGCATGAAGAGGAAAAGGTGGACTCCACAGTGAACAAAGGCAGATTCCAAGGAGGAGAGGGAGGGCAAGCAAGGAGAGCCTCCCTAGGAGATGTAGAAGGAAGCATGAGCGGGTGATTGGACGCAAAAGCTCTCCAGAACGATCTGGAGAGTCTTGGTTTCACTCCAAGTCTGAAAAAACCTGAAATGGGAAAGAAGATTGGGAGACAAAGAGCCCGCTCGTAAGATAAAAGAGTGAAATGAGTCAGGGTGACTCGTAGAGGGGAAGAGAAGCCTCAGAGAGAAGAACAAGGATAGGGGAGGACGAGAGGCAGCCAGTGATGGCGCGACTGGCGCTCGATGGAGGCGTTCCAATATGGTGATATTGGTACCACTTATGAAAGGAAACCATTTGGGAGAGGCATATGTGAGAAGGAGCCAAAGAAAAGATCTATACAGAAGAAAGGGGGACTCAGAGGGCCCGATGAGGAAGCAGAGATACAGCGTAAGGCCGTGAGACGTGGGAAAAACTTGGCCTTCAGCGAAGATACATGTTTAGAAAAGGAAAGTGTGCGGTTGAAGGTGACCCCGAAAAAAGTTGGAGTGGGAATGAAACGGAGGCGGGAGCCGAGCAGCAGGAGGTTGGGCTGGAGGTTAGCTTGGTGGGGATCCACTGAGAAGAAAGAGGCGTCACATTTGCTCGGATTGAGAGGAAAACACCAGTACTTAGACCAGCGCTCCAATCGAAACCTTGTGAGGCCTCCACCGCAGTGGGAACTGAGGGGAGGAGGACCAAATGGCCAGATCGTAAGCATAAAGAGAGCAGCTGACGGAAGAAGGCAGACAAGCCAAAAGATCATTGGTGAAGAGAGAGAAAAGCACTGGGCCAAGAATGGATCCTTGTGAAACACCTCAACGGACTTGAAAGGAACGACTTTTGTGATTTGGATAAACCATGCAAGCGCGCCTGTCAGAAAGGAAAGACGGAGTCCAACGGCAAAGCAAGGAGGGAGGCCAGCCAAAATGAGTTTATGGAAAAGGGCGGGGTGCCAGACAGAGTCAAAAGCTTTAGAGAAATCAATAGTGGACAGGATCATCCGAGATCCCGGCCTGGGTTTGTTAAACCCATCCGAGATGGACTGAGAAAGATAAAGAATTTGATCTAGAGTAGACTGCTCAGGGCTGAAACAGGCCTGGCGGGGAGAGAAAATGGAATTACATTTCAGAAAGAAGAGTACACGGGATAGAATGATGCGTTCAAAAAGCTGTGATATGCTTGGGGCGAGAGAGATAGGCCGGAAGGAAGCAGGAGAGTCGAGAGGCTTTCCCATCTTGTGGATGGGAATAATAGAAGATGTCTTGCAGATGGAACGAAAGGAATGTGAAGACCAGGAGAGATTGAAGATGTGAAGAAAAAAATCCATGCCAGACCGAGAAAGATGCTTTAGCATGGGATAGGCAACTTTGTCTGGGCTAGTGGCAGTGGACGAGGAAAGATTGGAGGCAGCTGCAAAAAAATTCAGCAGGAGGGCAAAAGGACAAGGGAGACTCCTCAGGGCACATGATTCGGCGAAGCTCGGAGAGGTAGCCTCTGGCTCTGCTATGCAGGGCCTTTGGCTGAGAAACAGAAAAGTGGAATCTCAGGTAAGCAGCGTAGACTGGAGCCGACTCCTTGCGAGAGGAGCAGTTAGGGAAGTTAGGGGAGGAGGAAGAAGAGAGTATACAATTTCGGGTTTGATTTGGGTGAAAGAGAAAGTCGTCTGCCATGCCTCAGTCTTGGCCTTGGCGATGACTGATGAGGCGCATCGAGAGGAGGAGATGTAAGCACGGCGATCTTCATCACTTCTGTGAGTGGCAGCAAAAGCCTTATGCCTTTCACTAACTATATCTTCCACCTCAGCAGACCACCAGACTTTTGGATGGCATTTGATGTGGCCGAAAGGAATGGAAGATTTGGCCGCATTCAGTGCCAGAGAGGTAAAGAGAGCGGCAGCAGAGGAAAGAGACGAATATTCCTCTGCAGAAGGACTGTGAGAGTCAAAGTAAAAGGCTAAATCATCCCAACGAGCTTTCTGAAGATTGAAGGACGGGGACGCTCGTTGGGGCAAAAGACCAGAGAGAGAAGAACAGATAGAAGAAATCGTAGGTGATCAGAACCCAGGTCTTGAAGCACCTCCCAAAAGCAGGAGAGGGAGAGAAAGGAGGGAGCAAAGGAAATGTCAGGGGAGCAGCAATGCAGAAGGATAGGTATGTCAAGGTCATTGAGGGGGAGGAGGTCAAAGGAGATAACCCAGTTGAATATTTCTTCTCCACAGGGGTCAGAAGTGCCTTTTAAGTCCCAGAGGGGGTGATGGCAATTGAAGTCCCCTAGAATGAAGAGATTTCTGGAGGAGGAAAGAATGGAGGGAGAAAAGGAGTCGGTTCTGCCATCCATTGGAGAAGAGCGGATAGGGGGAGCGTAAACATTAAGAAGTGACAGCGAGGAGTTGCTTAGAGAGATGTTGACCCCTACATAATCACAGTAGGGATCAAGCAAAGAAAGAGAGGAGGTAGAAAGTTCAGAGAACGATAGGCCCTGCCTGAAAAAAATGATGACATCGCCACTAGCGTGCATGGCATCCTGAGGGAGAATGCCAGACCAGGAGTGGGTGCGATCGAAACACAGAGCAGAGAATCCAGGGATCCGGAAAGAGGAAGATGAGTTAAGATTGGGTTTCTTGGCTATAGGTAAGGTCAACGGGATGGAATGAAAGAAAGTGAAGCAGTTCAGTGCCTCTGGCTCGAAGACCTTCAGCATTCCATTGAAGAACCCTGAAAGAGTAAGGAGGAAGAGAAAGCGGGGAGTGTAGAAGGACAGCCAGGAGCAAGGGGCAGATGTGAGGGGGCAGAGGGAGAAGATATAAAATGGGCAGAGGGGGATAAGAGGTTTGAAGACGAAAGTGGGGCGGAAGTGTAGCATTTGCAGAGGGGTGGGCCAGATTGTACACTAGAAATATACAAACCACAAGAGGCCGAGGAGGAAGTCACAGTGTTACAAGTAGGGACACAGCAGGGGGGCAGCTCCAGGAATGAGAGCTGCCAAGAGTTCTAAATTTGGAGAGAGAGAGAAGTGAGCACCTTGGATGGACCCATTTGGAGCAGGTGCAGCATTGCACTGACTTGCCCCGCCAGGTCACATTTCCAGCGCACACTGAGCAGGGATAGATGGGACCAGGGTTGGGATGAACGTTACCACTCATCAAGAGAAGTAGAAGAATGAGGAGACGAAGACGGGCAAGAGACGGGCAGAAGAGAGAAGACAGGCGACTGATTTTAAAGAAGCTGTGTGCTGCTCTTCTGCGGTCGTTCAAGGGGAAGCACGGCGAAAAAATGAAGGAAAGTGCTTGGGGTAACTGAGACCCTCGGGAAGGCCAACAGCCATTTCGACTCAACCCAAACGTGGTCGGGGACCGCACCACCACGTTGAGGCGGCTGTTGATTGGTGCAGCACTAGCTCTGTCGTAAAGTATTTTGCAAAGCATCAGCCAGATCTTGACTCGGTTGTTCGGTAACTTACTAGAAGTTATCGTAACAATGTTTTTCTTTGCTGTGAAAACTTTTCACCAATTTCATTGCTGCGTTTTCAATTCAACATTAACGATCGTTGGTAAAAGCCTAATAAATTATGTAATTCGGATCGCACCGCATCAAGTCTCGCACAATAAAGTTGTTGCCTAAAGATTTTTGCGATTGCTGTTGCATATCAACTCACATTATCTAAACATGGTTCCTGCAAATCCGCATTAGAACTGTTTTCGGATAGCATTTGCTTTGCTGTTCTAAGCCTAATTGGAAACTCGTGGTCAGAAAAATCGCAATCCTCATCCCACCGATCCACCCGTCTGCTATCAGGAATGTCTTGTTCTGTACCACAACTACCAGCTTTCTGGTGCAGCTCGAAAGACAAAATATCGACCTGAGCAGCTTTAAATTTCAAATTTTCAAGTCGGTCATCGTCATTCGAAGTCATCTCAAAATATGATTGTAGCAGTTAAATAGGTCTCGTTCCACTTAATCGAAACTAGCCAATCATATAGCTCGATTTTAAAAAATTGAAAAGTACTGCTGCATTGAGATTTTTAAAACAAACAACAATGTTCGCTGCTAAACAGCGAAAAATTCTTATCAAGCTCGTTATCACAACGTATTTCATTAATTTGACGAAACTTTGAAACAAAATCCGCTTCAAAAACGATTGCTGATTAATAGTCATATAATTATCCTACCCAATATTGTTACTGATAATCAATCCCCTGCTGCACTGGCTCATGTCAAGTTTTTCTGTTCTTACCAACAAAATGCTTGACATCTCGTACTCGTACTGGCTGATGGCAACCTGGCTTTGTTGCTGCGCAAATTGCTTTGTCAACAGAAAAGAGATTTACTGAGATCAACGGCTTGCAGGTTCAAGGAGAAACTCGTGACGTCATGCGCACCGGTGACGTCATCAAAAGCTTACGTATTTACGACCGAGTCCTAAAAAAGCTTGTTGTCCGACGTACCCTTTATCACAGCAGAGGCAGAAAGAAATTAGATATGAAAGTTCGAACAAAAAGAAACCAACAGAGATAGAATAATTGTGAAACAAAAATACAAACTCAAACATGAAGCGACCGAATTGAAAGTTTGCACAGCTCGCTGCCGACTGTCCAGATGTAACACATCATCGGATTTATTATTATCGGGAAAAACAGTTGGATCTCGTCAATCTGGACCGATTATTTCGTCACAAAAGGTCGGTTTGTAGAAGGCAACCGGATATTCAAGATCAAAACAATAAGGCGAAATTTTTCTGAGTAAATGACGGGATTACAAACAAAGAGCGTCTTAATAGTGAGACTGCACCATTTATTGGGCTTCGATAATTGGCTATTGTCTTCTTTATCAGCAAACAACGCACACAAGCTGGCATTTACAACCAATAGAACTGCAGTGTATTCGTTTCGCGATGAGCGATTCGGTTCATCGGACTTTTATTCCATTGATAAAGCACGTTTGTTCTGAAGCTCCTGTGTCGGAGTCTAATAATGGGGTTTCCGGAAAACGGTAAAAGGCATGACAAGAAATTCGCTATCAGAAGGGTTAAGTGAGGTAGAAGGGATTTTGGCTAGCAAGGGCCGACTGCATATCGATTATAAAGCATCACAAAGCGGTGTCTTAAAGCAACACAAAACGCTAAAGCGATTGTGGTAAGATTCAAACTCATGAAACTATGCATTCAAGTTCAGAAAAAATTGCTTTAGCCTTTCGTACAGCTTCACAGTACTTGGAAACTAGAATTAGGCTGGTGGCTGCCAGATTCGCTTTCTTTCAAACTGTAATAGCGTGTTATTGAAACAACTATATAGTATCGTTGGTGCGTAGTAACAAATGGTAAATATACCGGTATCAAAACTGACCTGTTGCCGTATATCGGATGCTCTTTGTCGTTCAAGTTGCAACTGCGTTTGTAATTCGTGTAGTTGTGATGCCGTGTTGACGTTTTGTTGCAACTGTTGCGCGCTCCTACGCACGCCGCTCAACTGCGTCAGCAATTCTGCGAAATAATGAAAATGCAAACTGTACCATGATGATGAATAGCCTCTCCTGACGCACTCACTACTGTGATGCCATAAGGAAAACAGATACTGCAGCTCCCAAGTTTCTTTCTGTGGAAACCCGGTCGAAAAAGCAGTGCTTTTTGAGATGTTTAATTCCGAAACGATTTGTCAAAACAGAGCATTTGATGCTTCACTTATTTTGTTTAAAACGCTTTCTTCTTTTTACACGCTGAATGCTCGTTTGGAGTGTCGCAATAACATATCACTGCTGTTGCCAAAAGGCACCTTTCACTTAGCTCTCATAGGATCCGGGCTTACTATGTCAAAAAAATTTCATAAGTTATGTCAATATTTAATAAATTGTCGGGAGTCTGAAATTTCTTAGATGTCACCAAAGTCAAACTTTCGAGTTCTAAACCATCAGCAATCAACAATGCTGGTGGCAACGGAAAAAGTGCTTTGCCGGTAAGGATACTGAAGCTGTTCACCGAGCTTGAACTCAGAGCAACTTCTAAGCGCAAATGGAAATACCCATTGTTGGTGGTAACTGGTAGGAAAGCAGATTGCATTCTGCATTAATAAGTGGTTCAAAATGGACTGCCACTTTCCCCTAAGAAAAGGAGATAAACACAACCAAAGCAATAAATGTAAGTAGACGATTAGCTCAGAGCAGGTACCAGCAAGATACGGCTCTTTCTTCGTTGTATGGCGACACTGCAGGGCCAAAAAGAATCGCTTTCAAACAGTTGATACGCTCAAAAAAAGTTTTCACCAAGTCACCGGCAAATAGCAGGCTTGTGCCAAGACTTTAGATTTTAACAGTTAATCCCACCCAAAAAAGGTTTTCAACATCTAAATGGGCAAAAGCATTGCTCGCACATTCACAATTTGGTTCTCTAAATGCAAAAATCAATTTTTGTGGCCGTCTCTATCATCAAAGTTGCCCATTCCTGCTGTAGATGTTTATACAAAATATAAAGATAAAAAACAATATACATGTATATATATATTATATTTCTATTTGAACAGCTACAGAATAGACATTAAAACCACAACAGTCTGTTTCGCCTAGTGGCTCATTTGTGCGTCTGCAAAATACATATAAAACACTATAAAACGCAATAAATACCGGTATAAAAATGTAAAAATTAACCAATAAGTACAATACATTTGAAAATGTCTATTCTGTAGCTGTTCAAATAGAAATATATTACGACTCCGGCAAGCTTGCTGTTGAGAACTGTGAAGCTAAGTGACTATTTTTTATGCATATATGTATACACAACCAATACATTGTTATCTTTATTTTAAAAGTCAAACAGTATCTGCGGCTTTTAAATTTCTTTTTGTGGAAACCCGGTCGAAAGGCTCTTTGGGCACTATAGGTTGCCAACCCCTGGCTTTCAGTAAAGCTACATTTTTTTTTGTTGAAACCCAAATGTAACATCTCGGTGTAAAAGATCAACATTGTTAGCTTTCGCGTCTCTTGTTTTGCAAGGCTTAAACATGCTGGTCTACAGCGTCTGCCACTCACCACGCGCTTTCAAACCACGCATTACACTGGAGCAACACAGCACTTTAAGTTTTGGATGCGCTGTTTCGCAATTATCAGGGATGACTCAATGGACCTTGTAAACATTTTTGATTCTTAGGTACCGAACCATTGCCACTGTATAACAACGGTTGCTAATCAGTCAGTTGGTCAGCCACCAGTAATTAACTAACCTGCTATCGGATCAATTGAATCCCGAAGCGAAGGTGCATTATTATTTGACAATCCGCTTAACGTTGAATTATTTTGAGAGTTTGATCCATGACCGCTTCGAAAATTCCTTGCTCTGACTCCACGACCTAAGCAAATTTAAGAACTGTTAACTTCAGCGAGTCAGCTTTGTCTGAACTTGACTTTGAATCGGTTACGCTGCTGGAAATTATGAAATGCGTCGACTCTTAACGCTGCAGTTTGGCTGACGCTTCAAAGAGAAAAAGCATGTGTTGTATGGTACAATAAAACAACATTATTGGCAAGAACACTGTATTTAAATTATTTCGGTGATAAAATATACAACATTCTAGAATTACGGGCGTGTGTTAGTTCATAATTGTATGTTAGACCCACTTTTCCTTCGCAGAAGTACTAGATCATAATGTTCGCATACATGAATAATTAAGCTGTAACACTTACAGATCGCGAGAAGACAACTTACACTGTAGCAGCAATTGCTATAACTCTATTTTAAAAATAGCTAAAGTTCACTGTATTTACATCATTCAAAATACTAGCACACAAAATGTTATAGACATACGTCGAACATGACGACTTGCTATTGACTCTTCTGCATTTCGCGGTATTCGATGATCCATGGCTAAATGATGAGCTAAATCATCACTAACTAAGTTTGGGTCCCCAGATGGCATCGTGGCACAAACAGGACACAACTAAAAAAAATTGTATGCCGGTTAAACGTAGAGCATAAAAATTAAAACCATTACAATGTGCTATTTGACTTGCTGCACGTTTCATTCATTTCGTAATAGGAATGGGTCCTTACCCATTCTAAAAAGCGGACACCTTGGTTAATTGGGTTCGTAGATGCCACCAACTTTATTACAATATTTAACGAAAAAAGCCTATAAACTTCGTTAATATTCTAATTCTTTGACATATAAGCCGCTGTTCTGCTTGGTGCTGTTTAGTCGAAATTGGCTACAGCAACAGTTAAATTGCTCGGCTACACCATCTGTTTGCCATGCTAAGGTGGAGGAATGGTGACCTTTCCCAAACAAGCTAGCTGGATTTCAACCTTTCAATGAAAACTGCTCTACTTCCTTTGTTCGAGGTTGCTATTGTGTGGAATCATAAGCCTGGCTACGTTCTAAGCAGCTAGTTAAAAAGTTCTCTTACGAACGCTGGAGTCGCCTAATATCTAAAACAGAGCATAAAAACACCAAGCAATAATATACAGAGTTAACTTACAACTGGGGTTCGATTGCCTGAATGTTCTTTAGTAACATGGTCGTGAAGTAACGCTTCTGTTAATCCTAACTTATTGCAAAATGGACAAACAAGCGATGGCGGAGTCTCAGGTCCTATCAATTCACCTCCATAATGCTTGTCTGTAAAATAAACATATAAAGCAACCACATTTAGTTTTATTGTAGAGCTAGTTTTAGGTGCTTCAAAGAGGTAAGGCTTACTGCAATCACACTCTAGAGAAAGAGTAGAGCTTCACTTATACTTTCATGCTGCTGAAGAGTATGGCGCATAAGAAGAAATAGCTACGGACAAATTTTTTACTGTATTTATTTAATAGCAAGCCATGACTTAAGTTGGCTTTGTCATCATTTTTGCATTTAAGGGCAACTTACAGTCAAACGAGGCTCACATTTTTTATGCACAACTTTTTTCTAACGCTCTGCCTTGCAACTTGCGCACTAGCACAAAAGGATGTATGGTATGGTATGGTGCTAGCACAATAGTATGGTAACTTGAAAAGGCAAAGTAAAAATGTACAGTAGTGGCATTAGTTGAGCTATGGTGTCCGGATGCAACGATTATAGTTATGACAAGTACAAAACAGATTGACGTAAATAAATATGGCTCCGAGTATACGTTAATCATTTAACGCCATTGCATGCACCTTGAAATAGAGTAAATAACAATACAAATTACCCAATTTGCTGGCATTTATACCTTGGTAGGGGTTAAAAATTCAAAGATATACTTAAAGTAAGCGTAACAATGTAAATATTCATGGCCAACTCAGATGGTTTGGTGTGAGGTCTCTGTTTTTCAAATGATGACTGGTGTCACCATGTGACACATATAAATCACAACTGTTGTTGAGTTCAATGATCTTCCACAATTCACACCAGTGTGCCTCAAGTTTCTTACAATACTGCCGGCACTAATAATTATATAATGTGCATCGAACAGTCTTAACTGATTTACCCAAAAAGGCCATTCTCTACATTTGCATACATGCCAACCTTCATACTTTTGATCCAAGGCACATCGAAAAACTTTTAACGAAAGCACATTTGCAGTTGTATATGAAACAATGCATCTGCCGCAAGATACAGTTAGCATAGGTCCAAATAAATTTCTAACTTGCTAAAATCAAATGGCCTCGTTGAGGGTGCCTACTGCTTCAAAAACTGTAAGACCACTTACTAGTCGCTCAAGCTCTACCTTCATCTTGTCATGTAATTAAAAAAAGCCATTTAAGTAACAAATTTTAAAATCAGCTACTAACCAAACTCATTTCTTGTCAATATGCACTGCATAGGATGGGATGCTGTATGCCGGGCAGTGGCCACTTTTGCTTCATGACATGATTCACAAAGATCATAATCATAACAAATAAGACATTTATAACGCTTCCCTTCAAAGTTGCTTCGTAAGCAATTATCACAGCTTACACCTGAGGTTAAAAAGTAATAATTTTGCATCTATTATTGTTCTAATATTAGTTTAACAAAACCAAAACTTGCACAATCTAGTAGAAGAAGTAATAATAATGGACAACATTTTACCCTTGAAAGCCATTTTGTGGTTGAACGCTAATGATTGATCCAATTGGTTATGGTGTGCGGCTCTCATATTTTGTGTAGTTAGTTGCAACAAAATAGCAGATGACATGACCAGCTCTTACCAGTACAACGTCATCACTCAAAGAGAAAAAAAGCAAAAACAAGACTTGCTATTATAGCCAAAATTGAAGCTTTGCTTACATGAAAAAGGAGAGCACTAGGTTTATATCAAGTGCTGGCAACATTTACATTTTAGTCAGAATCTATGTTTGCCTCCAGTTTCACTCCAAAATCTCTTGCAGCTAAATTACAGTCTCAGGCTCTAGCAACATAAAAAGTGTAATGCACTTTTTCCCTTTTGAGTAATGAAGTCACATGATCGAGTAGTGTCCGATTAACTACTCCAGGGCATTCAGTGGCATCCAAGGATAAAATGTCCCTAATGACAAAACTTAATCAAAACACGAGATAACCAACTTGCAGTTATGTTTTAAGGTTAATTATTTGGCAGTATGATAATATAAACTGAGCATCAAGATATTAAAAGACTGCAAGAAGAGCACTTAAAAGTGTTATGTCAAATGTGACATAGCTGTGTGGATCCTGCGTTTGCATTAAGCTCAACGTTTCAAGTTCAAGAGCTGCTAAGACCAACTGCAAAGAAATGCAGGAGTGATCGCTGACCCCAAGACAATAAAGTCATTTCACATTCTCCCAAACTCTTCGTTCTTTTCATATTCAATGGGTTAATTAAGTTTTCACCATCACTATTTAGTTTTTTGAAGCAACTCCATCTTATTTTAAAAATTATGACTTTTGTAGAAAACAAAATCATAGTTCTGAACATACTACTTTTTATCAGAAAGAAAACTACTTTGCTGTCAACAGCATTTTCCACTTTATGGGTAAATTCAACCTGAATTGGGACTCAGTTTTTGGGTACTCTTCTAGTTTTGACCATCATTTTTTAGGCCAACTCAAGGTGTTGTATTTAAATAGCAGTGACTATGACAGGAAATCATACATATTGTCATCTGACTGAGAGCAGTTAGGGTTGTATTGCTAATCCTGCAATTGGCAGCAACCTAAACCCCCACACTTGTCAATACAGTAGGTGTTTAAGTCTTGTGACACTCACGTGCAATGCCAAGTTTTTAATCAAAAAAATACAATCGAAACAACAACAGCATTAATTTTTGCTTAATTGTGTAAATTTGTATAGTGGGTTTTGGGATATCTTCTATCATTGTAACTTCATCAGGCAGCTCAAAAGCAATGTCACTGGATTGATGGCACTCAAAAGAGAGAGATAAAAAGTGAACATGTGACTTGCGCTCCTACTGCTATAACTAGGTCCTACTAAATAGTACATGTTAGCAATGTGCACAATATCAGCTAACACTAACCTGAACCTTGTGTATAGTGGATATTGTGGGACATTGCAAAGATGTACTAATTAGAACTACTGCTATATTGATTAGCCAGAAAACAGTTTGTAGGCGTAATTGGATATTGATCTATAGATAAAGAAAGGAAGGAAATAAAGTTTGCTTACATCAAGTGCTGGTAATATTTAAAACATTTCAGCCCAAGGTTTCTGTTTGCTACTAGCTTCATTCCACAATTGCTACCAGCAAGATCAATCTCCAGATGTAGCTGCATGTAAGCTACTGATCACTCTATGAGTAATGAAATTATCATGATAGGAGCTAGCCATGTCATCAAGTAGTATCCCATTAGGATCAATCAACAGCAAAACAGCCCCCACAGATAAATGCTGTTGACAGCAAAATAGCTACTTTTCACAAATGTCAGCAACATGGTGCTATAAATCGAGCAGTTAACTTGCAGTTGAATGTTTGCAGCTTGGATCCTACAAGTATGTTGTTACACAGCCACATAGAATCATTGTTAGCTATTAACTACACATTTTGAGGTTCAACTAGAGCTGGGTGTTACAAATAGACATAGTACAGGCATAGTAGGCACAGTACAAGCACAATAGACATAGTAATAGCATGGTAGATCTGCATACACATAAATCAGTAATGGCTGGCACAATGCAGATATTGGCTTAGATTGTTGTCGTTGATCCTGGAAAAAGTATTATTTATTTGCCATCAATTCCAAAAGCAGCAAAATAAAATAGTTTCTAGGAATCTGTGCATAAAGAAATCTGCTTGAAGCCTGTACTATGCTTCTCCCTTCGACATATGACAGAGTATCTACAATCAAGGTTAGACACAAGAAAAGGATGGTGACTAAGGGTTTATCCTTTTACCACCACAGCCTGCTGTGTTGCCTAGATCAGATGCTGGCAGTGACAGAGTTGAGCCAGCACCTTGTTTTATCATCCAAAACTGTTAAACCCATTATTCCTTGAGGTGCCTGATGTATGGGACATGTTAAAATAATGTGGTCTAAAGTTTGTTCACTAGTGCCACACTTGCATTTTAATGAAGAAGCGAGACCCCATTTGTGCATGGACAAACCGAAATACCCAACATCAGTAAACAGGTGATTGAGTTTGACCCAAGCTGTTCTGGTCAAACCTATTCCAATAGGTCTTGTGCTGAACCTAGGAATGTAGACACCAAGTGCTGACATACTCTTGGAGTAACCTGTGCCCCATGTCATGTTTGTCCATTGGGCAGAGCTGATGCCCAACTCAGATAAGCTGTGCAAAACTTTTTGTGCAGCAGGAGCAAACAAGTGTCTAGATTTCAGTCTCTCCTTGCTAGCAGCCTGTGGTTCAGTCAGTTGGCCATGCAGAATGTAGCCAGAGTTTAAAGAACTGTGATTAGCCAAGGAGAGTGCGCTCCATGGCGGCAAAGCTCAGCTGGCTGGATGCCTCAGAAAACTGGTACTCCCATTGGAGTGGGACGTAGGCATCCAGTGACAATGCACAAAGCATCATTAAGAACACTGTCAACAAAGCAAGTATACACACTGCGACACCAGGCTGGTGCAAAGTACTTAGCAGTTGAGTAAATCAGGGACAAGGCAGCTGTGTGAAATGCCTTAGCTATACTACCGACTAGGGCTTGTGTCAACTGCAACAACATATTTGCTAGAAAACTGTGACATCCTTTCAAAGCTCTCCAAGCTCTTCACCTATGTGTTTGATTATTTGCATAATAGTTTGCTTTCTTATATGCTGTCGTACAAGATTTTTTGTATTTTATAAAATTTGTTAGTCTTTAGGGCAACACCAAAATCCAATTTTACCCAACTGGGTGATTATATTTTTAATTTTTAACCACTGCTGCAAATTTCCATATTTCTGCAATTGCAATACTTCTTCAGCTGGTAGTTTTTTTGTAATTGGGAAAGTCAGTAATTCCCATTTTAATACAAATTCTGTATTCTAGTATCAATTTCCAAATTTTCATGATTTAGTATTTCTATATTTTAACATAAATTTTCATGTTTTGGAAAATTTGGATTTCTATGTTTCAGTATAGTTTAATTTCTAAGCTATTTTGGCAGGTAAATAAAAGGTTATTCTATTTTTAGTATAACATAGCTTGGAACCATGCAAATACTAATTATTGGAATCAACCTGACAAACTTCAAGTTTAATATACATAAACAAGCTTACCTTCATGATGAGCCATATGACATAAAACTCAACTCGTTCATTAAATGATCTAGTCCAGTATTTTAATGTAATGTCTTTGTAGGCATAAACTATAATCAAGTACTTTTGTAAAGCACCTGCAATATAATTCATAAACATCAAATTGCTTTAACAGCCAAGCTGACATAACTGTAAGCTGCTTTACTGATTTATGCTTCTGCTGATCTGCCACTCTGCCAGTGGTTCTAAAATCTCTCTGTCAGATTCGTTAGCTTATGATAGTCAGTCTATTCCTTCCGATGTGTGATTGTAATTAAAGCACCAACAAGAAGACTACAAAGTCATACCCACTTTCTCAAGCAAAAATAAAAAATACATTTGAATAGTCACAGAAAAAATGGTTAACATGTTAATATTTTGCTAGCAGAATAATGTAGCTCAGGACTGTCCGAACCCTAGCATGAGACCTGCAGAGAGCTTTTTTGTGGCCCATCCACACTTTGTGTATATCATATTTTTAGTGCAAAAAAAGCTTAGGAATTAAAATACACCTACATTTTACAGTGATGAAATGCAATAATCATGGCCCTAGGCAAACTGCAGAACATGAAAGTGCAGATCAATGCACAACTAATGTTGCATAGCAATGCTTTTCTACTTACTGGCATGACACAGGAACACATTAATTTTTGTCTTTAGTTGCAAGCACTAACTTTTTCATCTGGTGCTTCCTGTCTTTCAATGCCATGTATCTAAAAATTTTGATGATATGCTGTGGACCCTCCACTCAATTGCAAATTTAACACTATCTTTTCTATGGGAGAGCTGACAGTATTTTTATCTTGAAACAATAATGAAAACGAAACTTTTAGAAAAATCTTTTGTCAGCCAGCCATTAAAAAGTCTTTTGTGGATCCCCGGTTGGGAACTACAGCTGTAGTCAAAGTCAACTGCAGGTAAGCAGATGTGTTTAACACTAGCGCTGTCAGAAGCAAATGTGAAGTAAGGGAGGGAAAAATATGATTTTTGGTCTTTGCATCTGTTAATTTTGTAAGACAACTTTTCCAAATATTGTTTTTTAATTCCCAAGTGTGTCAAATTTGTGCCTGAAATTTGCTTGCTGCCTTGCATGGAAATTATCAGCATTTTGAAGCAATCAAATCTCAAATGAACTTTTATCCTTAATCAAGGTTAAAAAATTTGGGGGCATACCCTGTGCAAACCCTTCTTGTTAAGCATATCAGACATTGTAAAAAAAGATCTTGTAAGCAAGTGGCAGTTTTAGCCTCCAAACCAGGGCTTCTTGAAGTTTGCCTCAATGCCCTCAAGGGGTATCAAATCAGATTTTGGGTAATTAAGTATTTTTATTAGAAAGTGGCTATTATGACGTCTACAGCATTTTACTCTTGGAGACTATTTTGCCATCCCCATTCATGTGTGTTTATATTGCCATAATTGCTATAATTCTGCTAGTGATGCTGTGGCACATGGATAGAGCACCTGCCTTGAAATTCAATTGCAAGGGTGGCCAACCAGTGCTGTATGAACAGTCAAAATTGATTGAGACCACCACTGAAGGAGCCACAACACAGCTTTTACTCTGAACTTCTGCACTTTTTGCATGAGCAGAGGGTGCTGACCTTTTTTTTTGTTTTTGGAGATCAGTCTACACAACACTGCAAATGCTATATTTTTATCCTAAAGGTAGAGGAACGACCAGCTTCTTTTTGGGGATAAATTTGTAAGACAGTATTAACCTTGAGTGAACTTTGCCGGCCCCTAGAAATTTAACATGCTCCCCTTCATTTTACACTTCACTGCTCTCAATCACTAAACACAAGGTTGAGTCAAAAAAGCAGCAATTGAGGACTCAAAGAGCTGCGGGTTGGCCACCCCTGTTCAATTATTATGAGTTGGAATCTTCGCCAGCAGGGCACTTAGAGAAAGGCAGTGTACACTAGAGGGGTAGGCCTGGTATGTGAGTTTGTGGTAGTGTAGACTGAGAGGGATTGTACAGTGTGGGGGTTGCAACTTTTTTAATTGATTAATAAAATTGTCCAATCAGAAACTGAGAAAGGACGAAAAGTGACATGTTCAACAAGTCATTAAGATTGACCAATCACAAATAACTCACGATAAAATAGCCTCCAAGGGTAAAGTGTTGTTAGTGGCAAAACAGCCACTGCATTTTTATTATAAAATAAGAGGTGTTGGATTACATAGCAATTGACAAGGGGAGTTCAATTTTATGTGAATCTGGATAAGGAATATTGGGGTTTAAAAACTTTTGAAAACAGCTACTCTTAGTGACTTTTTATCAAAGGTGTGCACCATGCTTAGCAAAGCATACAGCTGTGAAAAAAATTCTCAATTATCGGAGCAATTTAAAATTGATCCACAGATTGGAATGGGCAGTCAAACATTTAATGCTGCTTACTGCAGACAACGGACCAATAAAAGTAATGCAAACCATAGCATGATAACAATGACAAAAGCTAATGAAATGTTTTGCAAATTAGTTGATGTGTCACAAACCTTCTTAGCATCTTAGCTTAAAACCATTTTTTTGAGTGGCAAACAACCAGCAAGCATCAAAAAGTGCGTTGGTGGTGCAGCAAGACATTAAATCAATTAGAATAGCACAATTAGCTTTTTGATCACTCTAATGTTTCTCCAATTGTAGCCCAAAAGTTCGTCTCAAATCTACATGTGGCCCTCTATACTCGCAGTCGTAGACCCACTGATCTAGCTTTATTAAAATAAACCAGTACAAACCAAAAGCTTGTACTACGTGGTATTATACAATTTTCAGACAACACAATAATCTACTGCTACCGGTAGGCTACATCATTCAACATTTTAAAATGTTGGAACTAGCCTAGGCAAAACTAACAAAACGAGATATTGACACACTAGAACAGATTAGCAACACAAACAACTTCTAAATCGATCAAATTTAAAGAAAGTTTAAGCAAATTTGGAAATAGGAGTTAACTTTTCAGGAACAAGGATAAAATACCAATTTACGTGATGGACATTGAACTAACAGTCAGTCAAAATTTCTTTCCCTCTGCACAAAACGCCTTCTTCCTTAATCAGAAAAGCAAAGTAAAATGCGCAATCAAGAAAAGAACATTCTGTGATACTGATTTGCGATGGATGCAACAATGAATTCTACATTAAAGGTGAACCTACAAGTCTTTTATGCTATAACTTAATCTTTGCAGCTGCACAGAATTGTCTTTCTTCCTCACAAAGACAAGATGAGATCCTGAATCAGGAAACATTTTGACAGATAAAAAAGATGTTTCAGAGATTTTGTGAACCCAATCAAGTATAGAACAGCCGTAGTTATACCGCAACTGCGTTACCTGCCGGAATTTTAGATGAGCGTTGCCAAAGATAAGGTTTTAGCAGGCTCTGACGACTATCCTATTCAGTAGGCTCAGTGTATTCAAGATTTTCTGCTATAGCTTGCCCCGCTCTGCAAGCTCTCAACAGCACCAATAATTCGGCATTTTCCTTTCTTTTCTCGCCTCTCCCACCCTCCCTGCCGCTCTTTTCTTGCTACACTTTTCCCACCTCTGTTCTTCCTTCCAACTTATACTCTGTCACATCTGGCAGAAACTAAAAAAAACATTGCCCGAGTGTGATTGATATGGTAAGCCGAGCAGAGTAAGTTCTGTGTTTCACCAGACTAGAATACTGAAGCTGTTCATCCGGGAGGCGACTAACTGGTACCCACCAATAGCAGCCAGTCTGTTTGGTGGTGGGGCTACCAGTCTGTATTTTACATTTGTGGCTAGTTCAAAATGGACTGCCACTTTCCCTTATCCCAAGAAAGAACAAAGTTTATTACCGGAGGGTCCCATTGACCATTCAAGAGTTGGTCGAGGGCCAGTGCTTAAAACTTTGGCCGGTGGAAGGGTGCAAGGACCTAATTTCGCGCTTAGAAAATGATGGTCTTAAAAAAAAGTTATTGCTTTCCATTTGGACGGAAAATGCATCAATTCAAAATAAGAATTGATTGCGCAGCGGCTCTTTGGCTGTATAGTATGGCAAGTGTGGCCACCCCTGTCGTATTACATTAGATATATGGAAGTTTCTGCAAGTGTTGGCGGGCAATAAATACTCTGGCGGGCCTTAGTTAGCTCATTCCTGCCCTAGTCTAATCTTGATAAGGTTTGCTGTGTGATTCTGAATTACTGGTACCGTTTCATGCCGTGCCTCTCTCGTAAGAGGAGTTAACAACCACAACAAAAAATGAAAGCCTCGATTAAAAGCGGAAATAAAAGCTTAAAAGTATTAAGATTCAAAACATTCCAGGTGTTTGTGATTGATAAGCTGTGAAATAAAAAATTCAAGAACATTTAATTAGTCACTCATTAAGTGACAAAAATAGAACAGTATTGAAAAACACATATGCTAATCACTTATGGCGGAGACGGTAAACAAAAGTAAAATTGTACATATGTGAAAGTACTTTACTATTTTGTTCTTGAAAACTTGTGAAAATTTCGAGTGGTTGTAAACATTCGTTCGTCATTGTATTCTTAAACTTTGCTTGGCGTTAAATGCAGCATCGGATAAACGTCTGGCAGTACCAAAACATGCAGATGCTACTTAAGTTGTTTGCAAAATATTTAGCAACATTTTATTTTCAGTAGCTTATTCCACTCTCTTCGAAATGCAGATTTTTAGACACAGGTTTGGTTGATGAATGTTTTACACCTAGAACCTGAAGGCATCGCACTACTTTAGACTCAAGTAGCAACCTACGGCTGGCCTATCTGTCGCATTACCGTTCTCTACTGCGTTGAATCACCTGATACCAGTTCGAGGCGGTTTTAGGAAGTCATAGAGTTCAAGATAATGTGTACATAGTAATGTATTAGCAACTAATGATATAGCAAAACGTCAAAAATGTGCTTTTTTTTCGGAATTCGTTAAGTTACATACGCAAAACTATGTTACCCAAGTATCATACTGAATAAAAACAATCGTACAAATTCTAGAAAACAAAATAATATAGAACCAAACCTTAGAGGTAAAAAGAGGTTCCACAAGAAATATCTATCCCCAGAAGTTTCAGAAATGCAGTTTCAGAATTCAAAACAAAGCCACCACTCCAAGTCCTATTAGTTGGTGGTCCCACTATTTTAAATAACGTATTTTGATATATACGATTAATTAAATCTAATGTCATGGTATAAATTTCTAAATGGTCTTTGCAAAAAAAAGCCATAACTTTTACCTAAAGAACAAAATGATTTGCCAATTTTTTCAAACCTTGGTGACATGCCCTCCCCCAAAATATCCTCTCAATAGCTAGATGTAAAACTTTCCGTAGATTGCCTGTTAATGGTGGCTTGTAGGAAGCAAATTTAGAACCCCTACAATGCCAGACTTCTGCAGTAGCAACTTACAATCTCTTTCCACATTCAAACACGGTAACTTCATTAGGTACGTTACCAGAAAAAAGCACGTGAGTTATGACGGAAAAAAATACAACACAGTACTGCGGCAAGACCTAAATTGGGAAACAAAATTGAGAGCGTCTCTTGCACACCCTCTCTGGCATACTTCGCTTTTTTATCGTAAGAACGGTCACAACTGCCTCTAACGAAAAAGTGTAAAAACAAAAAATAATTGAAGCCTTTTATCGTTCAGCTTCTGTCAAAAAACGTTCTGTGCAAGGTTATTGATTTCAATAATGGGAGAGCTGCAGCTTAATGAGGACCCAAATGAAAATCGATTCAATCGTTGACTTCGCTTGCCAAACGAAGCAAGATATCAATCGCAACGAAGGAACCTCTCCTGCGACGATTACTGCACGCACGGTATAGATAGTAACTGATCCCAATCTGTGTTTGAATAATATACTTCACGCTCAAGCCATATATCGTAAGATTTTCTGAAGTCGAGAGGTAATTCCACCCTGCAAAAACACAAAGTCAATGGTGCTGATCACCTAGGTATGACAATCACTCCAACCCCGCTTGTCGATCGCATAAACGTGGCTCCAAGTAGTTTTCGATACGTTCAATGCCGCATTTCTTTTTTATCCTACGTCAGTCTCGCTGAAACAACGTTGTGTTCAGATCCGCTTCGAATTTTTCAAAAATTGCATCCATAACTTCCGTGCTTGGCGTTTAGCACGGAAGTGATAGCGTAGGGTAAAAGAAGCAGATTTGTTAGTTGTGTCTTGGGATAAGCACTTATGTGGATTCCTCCATCTTTATGAGGTAGACAGATTGCCGGGCCGAGTATACTGCCGTCGTGGCCTAGTTTGACTATAGACCTACAAATAGAACAGGAGCTCATATGTTTGAATGCAATGAAAAATCAAAATCCTTTTATAGAGGATTGAAGGTTACTTTCGCATACAGTTCAACAACCTGCTGGATACTGAGTCTGGGATTGGGCGTTTCGTCTCCATTTCAAAAACACTATTTTATCAAGAGATTTCAAGTGGTTAGTTGGCTTATTTCACGATCTAGCTAAATCAAAGAATTGCACATCTACGAAACTGACACCGATATTCGGCTATTTAAGAGTAGGGCGAGTGGCATGCATATCAACTGGATTATAATGACATTTTGGGAGAAGTTTTCACATATCTCCCAAATTTAAGAAGCATTTCCTTTCCCCACCTGCTGAAATTATAAATAAGTCACTTAAAACTTACTCTTCTCGTAACAAATTCTGTATGTTGTTATCTACTGGCGTAAAATCGTCATCGACAGGGGAAGACATGCTAGACGAAGCCCCAACACGAGAACCAGTCACGTGATAACGGCGCAAATTAAAACGTTCAACGCAAGCACGCAATGCACATTCTTCTTGCTGAAAATCCCACGGCCTTGCGTCAACGTCTGAAGGAAAAAAAGACGAAACAGTAACGATTTGGTCTCGAACAAGCACACTGACCCTCCTTCCTACTTGTGTCACTAAATTGACTACAAACAGATATTTTCCGTGCTTCAGAGGGTGACAACAGTAAAGCTGCTCACCCAGCATGTCAAAACAGGTGAATTTTCAATATCCACCAATAGCGGTCCACACTGTCAGTGGAGGGGCAACCAGTATGCATTTATATTTACACCTGGTTCAAAATAAACAGTCGATTCAGGCTTATGGAGTGTACCTAAGTCGCGTTTCATGCCGTGCCTCCATCTCAAAGAGAAGGAGTAACAACAGCAGCAACTGGTTGATGTGGATGTAAGTCTACACCAAAGTGTGTTTCACAGGAAATTCAGAGCCGTCTGTAAGGCCGATACAACGCGTTTCTACTGCTGACACTGCAACCAACGCCTTTCTCAAAGGGGCAACGGAGTAATTGCGTGGGCAATAAATCCGCAGTCTCTCTCTTGCAAGCTGACACCTTTTCCGGCTGATTGTCCTGTGTTTGCAATTTATACGGAAAACTTTTAACACAGTGCAGGTTCGAAAACGCCGTTTTGCAGAAAGCTTTTCGCTACGCATTCATCAGTGGCAGTATCGCGTCAAATGATAAGATTTATTTGAGTCGATGCAGTCCACCCACAGTAGCTCATGAATTGGCATTGATAAAACAGCCTTTCAAAATACAAGAGGCAAGCGATGCACTGAGCAAACTGCAGACTGTTACACGGTTTCAACCTCTGCAGTTTGCTGAGTGCATCGCTGGCCTCTTGTATTACTCAAAGAGCTTGCGATTATTGGGCTGTGACAGCACTATTGTTCTAGCAGTTGCTAAACTTAGTGCACCTACGACAACCGCCACTCATTCACGAGTGATACGGCTACGCTGAGTACTGACAGACCATCCACCACAGTGGACCTAGAATAGCTCCCACAAAAGTGACGGTCTAAACCAGCATTTCTTAATCTGGGGTAAATTTCCTCGTTGCAGGGGTAAATGAGCAACAAACGCTCTACTTTGTTAATGTCGGTAACGCTATGCTTCGCTAATTGATACTTGTTAGCGCTACGATTTGTGATTTTTATTGGCAACATCCTTATCTCTTAGTTGCCTCATTGTTACGTCATTTACTGTTTCATTGCATCAGCTTTTTCGGCAATCACGGCATAGATTTAGGTAATGTGTCTGCGAGCCGATAGTGTGTTTTAAGTTTAAGGTTTGTGCAGTTTAGGCCTAGAAAGTTCAGCGATAGCGGTTTTATGTGCGTTATTAATAAGTAGCGACAATTCAGCTTAGCAACCAAGAAACTATAGCTTTTCTTCGTTGCCTACCCTAGCTGTTCAATCTTTCTTTGTTATGAGTTTTAAGTTATTACTTTTATTTATTCGCAGCATAAAATTTAATCCTAAAATAGCATGTCACAAAAGAAGAGAAAGTACCATGAAAAATATTTGGATTTTAGATTTACATATCTTATTGAAGATGGTCTTCAAATTCCTCAGTGTTTTGTGTGCATGAAAACATTTTCAAACAGTACCATGAAACCTGCTCCTTTAAAACGACACCTAGCAAATGCTCATCCAAGTATGATGAGCAAAAACCGGTCCTTTTTTGAGTCAAAACTGTCCAGTCTGAAAAGACAAAACTAGACCAAACTGGAATGTTTCGGCGAACTAACAAAGCCGCTGCAGATGTATCATATGCCGTTGCTTTACATGTGGCAAAAACTAAAAAGCCACATAACATTGGCGAAAGCCTTTTGAAACTTTGCATACTGGACAGTGTGAAGTTGGTGCTGGGAGAAAAAGCATCTCAAGCAATGAAACAAATATCACTGTCTAATGACACAATAAAATCCCGAATCCATGAAATGTCGGATGATATTAAGAGCAAAGTGTTATCGAAGATTGACTCTTCTCCTGTTTTTGCTCTTCAGCTGGATGAAAGCACCGATATATCCAATGTCTCACAGCTACTTGTCTATGTCAGATATGTTGCAGATGAAAGGATTAATGAGAAATTTCTGTTCTGTCAACCTTTGGAAACAACATCAAAGGCAGTCGATGTTTTTCAAATGCTGATTGACTTTTTGACAAAACCGAATTGAGTTGGAGTAAGCTTGTTGGGGTATGCACTGATGGTGCTCCAGCCATGATTGGTGCACAATCTGGATTGATTTCCCTGGTAAAGCAGAAAAATCCAGCAATTCAAGGAACACATTGCATGATTCACAAAGCGGCGCGTGTTTCAAAGACCATTCCGAGAAGACTTCACGAACATATGTCTGTGGTAATTAAAGTCGTTAATTATGTAAAAAGTTCAGCACTCAACACTCGACTCTTTAGCAAGCTTAGTAAAGATATGGATACTGATCATAGTGCACTTCTATATCACACTCAAGTTCGCTGGCTGTCAAAAGGGAACGTGCTCTCTCGTATTTTCGAACTAAGAGAAGAAATCAAGTTGTTTTTACTTGCAAGACAAAAACACGATCTTTTGTTAGCATTTGGTGGAGACGGATTTTTTACACACTTAGCTTACCTTGCTGACATATTTGAAGCATTAAATCAACTAAACAAGAAACTGCAAGGCCCAGGAACTAACATAATCGTACACAGTGATGCCATCAATGCGTTTGTGGTAAAGCTCAATCTTTGGAGGCAAGGAGCAGAAAATAATAATTTTGCATCATTTCACCCCTTGACTGAGATAACTGGAGATGATTTCAATCAAAACTTGAAGGAGGACATTATCAGCCATCTTCGAAACTTGCCGGATGAATTTGAACGATATTTTCCCGAGATGAATACTGGTAACATTTTGATGAAAGTAGCAAGAAATCCTTTTGTACATAAAGTGGAAGATGTTCCTGAAGCAATCCAAGAAGAATTTATGGAATTAACAAACGATACTTTCGCAAAAGATGAGTTTCACTCTTGCAAACTGGAGGAGTTTTGGGTTAAAATGCAACATTGCTATCCAAGGATAGGTATTCAAGCTCTGATCATTCTGGTTCCATTTTCTTCAACTTACCTATGCGAATGCGGCTTCTCTGCATTGCTTACTATCAAATCCAAAGCAAGAAACCGATTTCATGTTCAATCTTCAATCTCATATTCGTTGTGCATTATCTACTACTTTACCAGATATTGAACAACTCGTTGCCAAAAAGCAAGGGCATCCGTCGCATTAAATATAACTGATGTAATTTGTTTCTTTAGTTTTTTAATAAATGAGCACCATTTTATATATTAGGGGTAAATCTGATAATCATCTTTGTTAAAAGGGTAAAACATACGAAAAAGTTTAAGAACCTCTGGTCTAAGCTATGCGTTATTAAAAGCCTCAAGTTTCTTGCAGGTCACCAACTGCACTGAAAAGACCTCATAGGTCGAAACAGTGTCACTGTCTACAGTTTGCAAAGCCTATTGAAAGTTACATTAAAGTTCTGTATCGCCTTCGCTGTGTACAACTTAAACACAGCAATGACGCACGAAACCAAAATGCTGCAATTAATTCAGCTAGTTTCCTCCCATCGCCTTTCACATAGAAGCCAAATCACCTCACTACTTCCAGTGTCGTACACTACAACATACCGTTTCCGTACGCCCAGTCGTCGTTCAATCGATGACGCACTTTCTGGTAAATGGCCGACATGATCTTCATGTTGCTCTTTCTCCACTGCCTTCCCAGATATTTGGTTTGCACTTTCAGTAGCTTGAGCACGTAGAGTTGGAACATAGCCTGGCGAACCTTCAATGCACGTTTCAGTATGGGAGCTGATTTGAAGACGACCAACATCTAAAGTAAAAGAACAACTTGCAATTGTGGATCAGTTTAGAAGTTATAAACAGACACTTAATGGCTGGTTTCCATTAGGCGTAAATTGCAGGCGTAGCGTGAAAAATTCTTTGTTTCTCTATTTAAAGAGGCGCGCACCTCTATAAATAGAGAAACAAAGAATTTTTCACGCTACGCCTGCAATTTACGCCTAATGGAAATCAGCCTCAAGTCTTGTTTTTTATAGCGGAACAAGTTTAGGTTGCTCATTAATAGTCAAAAGCGCTTGGTAACGCGAATATAGGTAAAAGCGTAATGGAAAGTTAACCGATTGCGGTGCACTGTATTAAATCAAAGTAGAAAGCAAATCTCGAGATGTCAAACACCTTTGAAAATATGTAACAATCTCGACTTTCTTGATTCTGCCTGCCAGCCACATGAAATAATTTCAGGAAAATTCTACCTCGACTAATTCACCCCCCTGCAGTTACAAATATCTGGCTTCGGGCCTTACACAGACATACCATTGTTCTTGAATGCTTCCATTTGACTAGTTTGTTTAGAATCCGTAGCAAGTTGATGCTAGAGAACAAATTTCTCCAGCATGGCAGAGAAGACGAATCTAATGCTTCAAGGCTGTCAGCGGTCAGCTCACTTTTTTCTCCTATATAAAACACGTCACATATAGTTTTCCGAGCGCTTTCTGAAGATGGGGGCATGGTAGGAAACCATCCAGCCCTATCAGCAAGGCACTCCCTGCAGCCTGAACCAGAAGTCGTGCGTAGAAAGAATATCCGAAATGAGAAGTCGGCAGCAAAACAGATAAAATAAAAAGTGTCCAGAGTTGGGTACAAGGAGGCACTGTGAGAAATATTCTGTTTTGCCGATCGATGCAGCTGCCATCACGTGGATAGGGGGCCTTGACTCGGAACTATGTCTGCTCTACCCCAAATCCTATACAGCACGGGTCGACAAACTGCGGCCCGCGGAGCCCTTTTCATGACCGCAAAACAAATGTATGGCGCTGCGTTTCCTTGACAAATCTACTTCGATTGCGAACAGCACAGTTGGTGACAGCGAGAGACGATTATGACCTTTTTTTGGAGTTCACCTACTTTTTGGCCAACATACCACGTTCTACCGTTACTTCCGACTTCACCTGCGTCAACTTTGACCTACGGGTCGCAGAAACATCAGCAATGTGGCCCTCCATGGAAAAAGTTTGCCGACCTCTGCTATACAGCACTATTTGTTACTTTTTCTTTGTCCAAATAGGAAGTTGAAATGGGAAAATTTACTATAAAATATAACCAATGCCTCGTGTGCGGGCAACAACGCGGTGAAGTAAGCTGGAACGTCGTTTACGACGCAAGTTCGAAACTCACAATGGCTACGTTGTGATGCACTTGGAAAAGAATTGGGCCAGCAGTGTTGATAACGCCGAAGCAGGTCTAAATACAAAGGTGTTCCAGCGGAATTGAGAAAAGGTACTCCCGTAATCGGAAAACAAAAAAATAAAACTAAACAAAGGGAACCTTTAATCTCAGCAATTATGGTATTACTGTGCCAAGAGAACTAACAATTGTATCACATATTTCCCAGCTTGCTAAAGCATGGCCGACAGTGGGATTTGAACGCGCACCCATACCAACCAGTCAAAGCGTAAACAATAATCATGTTTTTAAAACAAGAGCACGTCTTAACGGCCTCATTCACATAGTAATGCTTTTTTAAGGCTGGTTTCCATTAGGCGTAAATTGCAGGCGTAGCGCGAAAAATTCTTTTTGTCTCTATTGAGAGAGATGCGCGCATTTACGCTCAACGGAAACCTGCCTTTAAAGTTATATGCAAAGCACGGCTTCTGAATTTTTAGAAAATATAAATGTGGTTCACATAACCTAGTAGAGTGCGTTTGATACTGAGAAACAGCATCCAAGAGTTGAAATGCTCATGACGATCTTTCTTGGGTTAAAGGAGGGGTGTGAAAGGGAATATTCAAACCTCCCACCGCAAGCTCAACTACCGAAGCGGAAACAGGTAGATCAAGTTAAGGCAAAACCATTACGGACGAGACACGATGTAGAGTGCTGTTTCCACGGCCTCTTCCGACATGCACCGTGAGCGGTTGGTTTCACACTTCCAACCCTATAAAGAACGAGCGCTCGCCCCAATTATAAAGCCAGATACGGCATCAAATGATTTAAGCACCAAAGAGTCCGACTGCTTACACCTACAGCATTAACAACGTCTTGTCTGATCTAAGACGTGAAGCGACAATAGACAATGGTTGAAAACTAGTTCTACAAAGATCGACACCTTACTCTCACTCTCCACAGCAGTGGTTTCCAGACTTTCTAAACCGACAGACCCCTTTTGCTTGTTTGAAATAATGAAGAATCCCCACTCCCCTGTATTTCATGTCATGATGACGACCTTTTGTTGATGATTAACTTGTGATGGAAACCCTTAAAAGATGGTCTGTAGCTTGAAACCTAAAGGTTGCTGTGGATTTCTTGAATTTAACACGGACCTCAGTTTGAAATCACTGCTTAATTGTACCAGCTTACACTAAAGTTATTATTTTGCTGAAAATATGCACAGAGCAGGTAGTTCTTGAAAAACAAATAAAGCTTTCTAGCGTGTTCTTAAATAGCATGCTACTGGTCTTGCACGATCTACCCTATTAATGCTTACCGATGACACAAGCTGGAAATTCGAGAGTAGGAATTGTATTTTTTGTCGTCACATACGCTACTATGTTCTGATTGAAGAACTTCAACACCAACGGAATGCAGTTCGCAAAAACAAGATGCTGGCTGGCGTACTCGAACTGCAAGATGAACATTTTTAAAGCTTGATTAATCAGTGAGGTCAAAAGCAAATTTCGAAAAATTGACGTAATATGGTTCAGGGCATTCAAATATTAAAAAAGCACATTTTGCAAATTTTATCCATACAACAGCAGCCGCGGTGTTGTGACAATGCTTCGGAACATCACGAAAGCACGGTTGATATTTGTCCGGGGCATCCCAATTATAAAATGCTGAGTTGCTGCACAAAGAACACTGGTTCGAAAGCGAGTCTGCAGTGGTAGACATACACTGAATCAGCAAGACTAAGGTTGCAAATACGCGGAAAAATAGGACGAAAACTAGATCTTTCTACTAGGGTTGGAATCAACTTGCAACTTGCTACGGATTATCCGGATAACGGTTAACCGATTAACCGGGAGTTTTTTTGCTATCCGATATCTGGATGTAATTCTGTCGGTTAACCGGATAAAAGAATATCGGTGCTAATGCTTTAACACTTTTTAGTAAGTTTCAACATTCTTTGTTATGAGGCGGCTGACTCCCGCTGAGCGCAATTAAACTTTTGTTCACACTTTTATTGTCTTATATTTTCAACTGCTCGAAAAATGCATGAGTGAACTTTACTCACACGTCCCAAAGAAAGCCAAGGAAATGATTATTTTCATAGAAGACTGCATTTGCATTGTAAGGTGATGTTTGTGAAGTGTGCAGGGTTTGGCTGTAAGAAGATTTCAGTTGAACTTGAAAAGCTTGGAATACAACCTAGTTTAAACTGACTAAATTTAAGAGAAATCCCACGTGGGGTTACTTTCTACGATCAAGAAATGGTGATAGGGCAAAATGTAAAACCTGAAAAACACGATTTGTTGTAAAGGTAGATCTACGGGAGCAATGAGAAACCACCTTTGTCTAAAACATAAAATTCTTCTCAACACAAAGAAGGCAAAACAGCAAGTTTCTTTGGAAAACGCAAACAAAAATTCCGCGGGCACCAGCACGATTGAAAACTATTTAAACCAACCAAAGAGTCGCTGGAAAGGGTTGTAGCAGAGCTAGCAGCTGTGGACATAATTTCCTTTAACACCATTTCTACTAGTAAGCAACTAAGACAAGCATTTTTAGCAAGAGGATACAAGCTACCACAAACGGTGCAAAATGTCAGAAGTATTATCATATCTTTTTCCCATACACTGAAAAGCGATATAAAGAAAATGATTGAAATAAAAAAAGGGGCTGGAAGATTTTGTTGTCACTCTTGATGAATACACAAGGACAAGAAGCAGAAGATAAATGAACTTAAACCTGCACTATGATTCAGACCCTGTTTATTTAGGAATGGTAAGAATCAAAGGTTCTATGCCAGCTGAAAGAGTAGAGAATTTGCGAAAGAAAGATTGGACGAGTTTGGTCTCAAGATGAAAGACATTGTTGCAGCTACGACTGTTGGAGCTAGTGTGATGAAGAGTTTTGGAAGAATGATTTGTTGTGTCCACCAGCTCTGTTTTGCGGATGGTTATCATTTAGCAGTAACTGATTTCTTGTATGCAAGGCAAACAAGAAATCAGTTGTGGAAGTGATAGGGAAGGTTAGAACTGTGGTAAAGATGTTTCGCAAAAGCCCTCTTAAGAACGAAATTCTGCAAAAGCATATCCAGGCACAATTAAACACAGAGCTGGTTAATTCTAGATTCAAAGACTAGATGGAACACTCTTTTAGAGATGACTAAAAATTTTGTAAGAGCGGAAAAATGTATCAGAATGGCTCTTGTCGAAATTGGAACTTCTACCACCATTACGAACGCAGAAATTAAAATTTCCCATGATCTGATTGATGTCCTTGAACCTGTCAAACACGCTGTACATGGACTTAGCAGGAGAAACGCTACACTTTCTACAGCTGAGCGGATTCATGATTTTGTGTTTAAAACTCTCTCAAATTCTAATTCTGCGTACTCGGCATCTCTTTAAGTCTCATCTTGAGGTAAGAATCAAAGACAGGAAAAATGCATGTCTTGTTCACCTACTTGAATATTTGCCTGATCCCAATTTTCTAATGGAGAACAAGTTTGATATTTTTGGCGAATACGGAAACAAAAACAAGATGTATACTCTTGCTGCAACCCTAATGCAAAAGCTGTTTGGAGTACCGGAGCCTGGTCCTGGAGAAGAAAGCCAGTTTGCGTCACTCGCTTCTACTTCAGTATGTAGAGCCTCATCACGTGCATCTCTCAAGGAAGAACTAGAGCAAGCTATCATGTCAGCATCAATTCCAGCTACTCGTCCTTCCATTACTCGAAACTTTAACAGAAGAATGGTCCAAAAGGAATGTGAAGTGTTTGAAGCTTCTGGGCTACGACCTGCCAACCTTCAGACTCTCTATGAAGCTCTGCTTGCTATTCAGCCCACTTCTGTGGAAGCAGAAAGAGCATTCAGTGCATGTGAACTCTTTGTTATAAAACTCCGGTCTCGTCTACACGATTCCACAATTGATGCATTGTGCTTTGAGAGGAATGCGTTGCAGAAACAGTGAACATTAAATCTGCGAGATTTTTTTTATATTCGATTGTACTGCACGTGTGCTTATGTCTATAATAAAACTGTACAATACTTTTCATATTTAGCAGTTATTACCCGGTTAACCGGTTAGCTAAATTCCAAGTACACGGATATATCCGTTATCCGGATAATAAAAATTATTGATATTCGAACTAACCCTACTTTCTACATCAACTGACTTAACGTGCAGTACGAGGTATGATCAACTATTTTTACACGCGTTACTATGTTTCTTTCAGCTAAATAACAACTTAACCTTTGAACTAATTGTTGCGCATGCGCAGTATCGATGCGAAAGAGATTAATTGCTGGACTGCATTTAACCGAAGCAAAGCCCACGCATGTTTTAAATTAGTTCTTTTCATCGAGGGTCACAAGGGCAGTTCCAGAAAATATCTACCTGCCTCGCCCTTTTTAGCTACCTCTGTCAAATAAACCAGTCTATGCCAAGTTTCAGCTACCACTAACAATCACTTTTGCCTGCAACTTTGATAAGAGAGTAAGCCTTTATGTTCCTCAAGTATCTCTAATGAATTGTCCTGTTATAATTCAGCGCGGTGACGTTACTAGAGGGACATCATTCATACTGGGTGCCACCCGCAAATTTGTCTTGAAAGTAATCGCTTCCAATTAGTGGTTGCTAGAAACTGCCTTTTTTAATTAGGATGACACTTTCCGAGTATCCTCCTGGTGCTACAGATCCCAATGACGACGCTGGTTAGGCATACAACAGACCAAAATGGTCTATTTCATTAAACGACGTAGTTCCAACCGTCTTTATAAATGACGTCATACAACAAAATAACACAAAAGTTTTAAACAATTACGGTAGATCCAAACGCGAATTAGCGTTCAATACCTGGTAAATGTGACTAAGCTTGAAATGCTTGAGAAGCAGCAGTATGATTCCTGAAATCGCTTTTACGATGATCTCCCTGTGCCGGTTAACATCGATTCCAACTTTGAGAGATGAAACAGTGCTGCTCCTAAGTCAGAGTAATGAAAATTGTTAAAATCAAAAGTACGCAAATGTCATGTCGTTAAAATGACAAAAGGACGTTTTTCTCTGGAACGGTGGCAAGACATGAACAAATTCATTTAAGCAATATAAACAGACTTCGTCTTCTTACGCTACAGGCTGATGTTCTTCCGTGACAGTGTGAGGTCAATTATCTGGGCACACTGTAAACTTTCATTAGTTGTTTTGTCATTAAAAACTTGCAGAAGTCGACACAGGATGCAAGAAAATGAAACGACGGTGAAATATAGGGTCTCCGGTTTGTTCGCCTATACCACACTCGCATGTCGCATGCCAAACACGCTGGTCAAGCGGCCCACGTAAATTTGAAAACTAAGAACCCATTGTCGGGCAGATACTTACGGCATCTCTTCTGGCAGTACGTCAGACAATATATTAATGGAATCATTCTTTGCTTTCGAAGTAGGAGCAGCAGCCAGCAAGATCTTGAGCAATGCTATCATGTATTGCGGCAGATTAGGAAGCATGATTCGATAGAGACGTTCGGTTGAAGTATCAACAACAACCTGTAACACACAACAGCTACCAATGCAAGCAATATCCTTCATCACTGGGTAACGTAGTGGTTTCCAAAGTAGGATCAGTGAGCAGTTTTCAAGGGGCCCACAGCAATTGCTACTTTTCAAGTTACAAACCTTAAGAGTCTAATAAAATTCACTTCAAAAAAAATGACAAAAGATTTCCCACCACAAGTTGATCTCCATAAAAAGGTAACTATAATAAAAAAGGGGGGACAAATTGATGGAGGTCCTTTATCATTTGACACAAGCACAAGAGGTTCACCAGTTACAAGTTTTAAAAACCACTGGCTTACTGCCTGAATCAAGCGTGATATCATCGTGGCAAAGGGTTAGAATATGAAGCTGCTTACCCAGCAATCGCGAGAGACAACTATAGGCACGCATCGATGGCAAACCACCTGGTTGGTAGTGGGTTGCGAAACTATATTCTTGTGTGTTTCGAATTGGCTGCCAAACTCGATCAGCCCGTTCCTGACAGATTTCAAATGTTACGTTTTACACCACGCCTTCATTCCAAAGAAGGTTCATCAACAAGCAAAATATCGTTGTAATTAAGTTTTCAAGCATTAAACACGATTAGAGGTAGCCAATGCGATCTACCACTGCCAATCAACTTCTGCATTAGCTTTCGACTAGCCAGCGAGCGTTAAATGCGGGATAATTTCAACTTCACGATTAAATGCCATCGACGCTTGAACTAAAATGCAACCGCAAACATTGTAACCTACCTCATTTTTGCCAAGAGTTAAAGGGAATTTCGTTATTTCATTTTCCCGGGCGATCTGAAGTTCAGACACTGAAGTATACTGGTGCCTACGAAGCACACTGATGCTATCTTTAGTGGGATTGGGCAGTCCAGCTTCGGTGGTCAAGTCACTGCAAGATATATCTCCAAATCAAGAGCGGTCAATGGCTAACACACCACAACGCGGGTTGAGGTATTATTCATTCTACAACAGTTACTCACATAACATATACTCTTTATCATAAAGGGAAGAGAAAACTTTTCGAGTTGCGCCATACATGGAACAAGGTATGCTCAGACTTGCTTTAAAGACGCCAGAATTACCGATACGAAGTACTTTATCAAATAGACAGCAAACAGCCGTGAAGAGGCTTCATTAAAAAGATGTTCATGCACAACCAATGGCGACAAATAACCTGGGAACCACCGTATAGCACAAGACAAAAGCCTCCTTACATAATATACAGTAGCTGCCAAGATTGCAACTAATCGGTTTTACAACTTATCCACCCTTATTCCGAGCTCAAGAACATTAGTATTTACCCTGGCAAAGGGAAACCGATAAATTTCTGTCGTACGAGGTTGAGGAAAGCTTCAACGTCCTTTTCCCTCGCTTTTGGAATCCAAGGTAAGCCAGATACAAGTTTGACATCAGGAACAACTGCCTCCTCTGCTTCTTGTTGTTCACGTCTGATTTGAACCAACTTTGAAGCAATAGTGGCAGGATCCTTCGTTAAAGTAGGACCACTTCTTAGCGGCATAGGAGTCTGTAAAAAATAGTGCAACACTTTTAACCTACCTAAAATTTCAGTTACTACTGTCTCTTATTCTCAAGTAACAGACAAGCTTAAGTTGGTCACACTCTAATTTTCTACTTATTCAAAAAGTAGAACGTAGTTGCTTTTAGAGGCAGCTCTTGGGCACCAACCCACGCCAGTCAGCCTTGCTAGTGGCGGACCTGTCAGTTCGTAACATTTACGAGTGATTCGAAATGGTCAGCCGCTCTCAAAGCCTAACCTCGCAAGTGCAAACGCTCTATTGCGACTCCATACCAAGGAAGGAGAATAAACACACCAACAACAAGAAGTGACGGTAAAGCGGCAAACCATGGCATTAACTTGTCTTAACCGTATTCGAAAGTAACATCATACCATTGCACCAGTGGAAGTAGGCACATCGTCATTTTTGGCGATGTCGTAGACTATCGCAATGTCCTCCTTTCTCGGCTCCGACACTCCTTCGTCCACTCGTTCATTCGAGATAACAACGTTCGTTGAAAGTGTCTCGTCGTTTTTATCCACGTCATAAACTATCGCTAGTTTCTCATCAGTAGGATCCAAGACTGCCTTTTCGTCATTCGAGTTGATGATTTTATCCACAGAATCAACAGCTGGACCAATTAAATCGTCGTCAATACTGGTCACTTTTTCTTCCTCAAGCGGCTGGAAGTCAACAACATGCAGTTACACATCGCAAGCAACAAAAGTGTGAATTCATACGCAATCGAATAAAGGATAAGTACGCAAAAATACAAAAAATCCAACAAAAAAAAACGACCAATCGATCATGAAGAGCCGAACCACTAAATGAGTTGACCCTACTCGAGAAAATATGCAAAATGGGTTTGACCATAGCCAAATACTGGAGTAGCACAGCTAAGAATGAACCCATACTCATGAAAACCTACAGTTGACTCAAAACGACGAATTTGCTCTTTTTTTAATACGACTAAAATATCGTAGGCTATTTATAGAAAATGCAAAAATGAAACGATGAGAACTTATTTAAAAGATAAACGAAAATTTGAAAAATTGCTAAGTGATTTACAATCTTCAAACCAGCAGCCACCTATAGATTGACATGACGGTCAGCACTTACGCTTTAGTTGAACCCGAACGCCAGCTTGAAAGCAGACGGCTGTTATGCTCAGCCATGCCACACGCAACGAATGGCAAAAGCACTCTACGAGCAGGTTCCAGACTGTTCTTCACGCAACCCACAGTATATTTCCGCATCAGCACCACACTTGGTGCACCATGCCACGTGGACTAGATACTACACAAAACGTGCTCTTAATTAATTTCAGAACTTCAACTGACCATGCAATCAGGCTTGTCATTTCGACTACCGTCAATCTCCGTATCAGGATTCCCACCATCAAACTCATACATAGCAGACTGAAAATCATAACAAGGATAAGACAGCTCTGCGACTTGTTACCTATTCTTTAAATGCAAACATTGACTTACCTTTTTTATTCAGATAAAGAGTTGCTAAAGCAGAGGGGAATGCCGAAGTACTCTTGAAACCAAAACTGAATAGCATGACCAAGTTATTGGTCCCCTCATCAATTACAGGATCCTCTAATTTTTGAAATTATGCTCAAAGTTGCGTTAGCAACAGAAAACAATGCATTCCACTCCTGTATTGCAAGTGCTACTCCCTTTTGCCTCCCCCTCATTACCCTGCAGGGCTATTCCACCGCCGTTTACAACCAACACCAACCAGGCTTCAAGTAAAATCCTATTGGTGTGGCACACAGCTGTCAAGGCAACGATAACTTTTTAGTAACTCTAATCCTAAACAAGTAAGCAATGAAAAATGCTGCAAAGCAGAGATTTAAACACAGAAAATAGACGTGATTATTTGACAACTCATACAAATAAACGCAACTGAAACCATACAACTCTGCGCTAATTTGTGATCATTCAAAACAAAATAAAACAAAGCGAGCTAAACTCAGACATTGAATTTTTGCCGCCCAAATGAGTCATTACTTGGATTTATGTCAATATAAAAAATCAACATCATACACGGCCTCGTCTTCGTCTAGGTCCTTGCGCAATTTCCAAAATGTCTGACGCGGATGTCGGCGGTACTGAAGCCTTCATTTCACGCACTATTTGCAAGCAGTCTTCATTTAGCGTAGGAAGTCCTTCATCTTCCCTCTTCTGTCTTTTCGCATCATGCAGGCTTTTGAAACCGCCCAAAATGGTCTAAAAACAAGGCTACCAAAATGTTTTCAGCACTAAAGATGACATGAAGATATTTGGCATAAGACCTGCTTATATCATTTAGAAATTCGTTTTGCTATGCAGTGATTAAATATTTCAAACGTGCAAAACTTCGGATCAAAAAGTCTGGAGCTCAAAACTCAATTACAGCACTGCTGGTATTCGTCCAGGCACCCAAAAATGTAAGTGCTGTAATGCTCTAGTAACAACACTGGTTCGAAAACAAGTGGGTGGTGGCAAATACACCATGAACCAACACGTCTTAGTCCTGTAGAGGGTAATAAGACATTAAGTCTAGCTAAATAGGCGTTTCAATTGAACCTTTAAGTATTTTTTAGCCTTTGACAATGAATCGTCACTTTTAAAAAAAGATAGCAAGATCGCGTATAAACTCACGTGTCTTAGCTAGGCAAAGCAACTCGCTCTTACAGCAAAAACACGCAACCTTGTATGGTTAAGCACAACCAAATGCTTACCAATAATAACTTCCATATCAGCAGAAGCACTTTTTTCATAGGAAAACATGGTGAAGTATCAGAACAAAATTTCAATACAACATTAAACAAAGTGACAGGAAGGGGCTCGTTGTCGTTAAGGCTTTGTTCTGAATAAAACACGAGAATTTAGAAATGAAGAACCCACATTACAATGTGCAACCACTGTAACATAGTGTAAACACACTGAAAAAATATAATCAAAGTTAGACTAACTATCTGCAAAATGCCTCTAAAACTGTATGGAAACTCCAACGAGAGTCAACCAAAGTTGCTGCAAATATCATTACAATGATCCTTCCGGAAGATCAAAATCTACGAGTACCGTAATCGAAATTTGGATACCAGGCACAATGATCAGCATCTGCGAAAGGCTAACACCATCACATCAGACGAAAACCTAAAACATATCTTAACTTAGCATTCAAACCTAAATCGTTTAAAAATTCCTGTCGAGTATGCCGTTCATCAGGAGTGTCTTTTTCATCTTCCCGCCTTAATGTCTCCACTATTGTATAAAGAATAGTGAGAAGACCGCGCAATTCCTTGCTATCTGCTATAGAAAGCAATGTAGGCTTCTTTGAAGTCAAAGCAGCGACATTCTCACTCAAACTGCAAATTTCAGCTTGGTTAAAAATATAACAGCAACAAGTACACAAGAATTTACACATTACATCGTTTTCTTAAGTCTTGAAAAATGACAATTTCAATTGTGTGAAGCTACTTCCAGAAAATGATAAAAGACAAAATTTTGTCGCAGATGAAACTACTGCAAAAAGCTCATTGGAAAATATTGCCTCGATCCTGTTACAAGCCGTGGATTGCATTATTATTGTTTTTTACCAGGTAAGTGGCTGCAAGTAGATCAAAAAGCACAATTTGACATCGGACATAAATTATATTACAAAAAATATCCTTACGGTATATCTTCTTACAGTAAGATTTATTTTCTTGAAATATTATTACAGTACTACACACCCGATTTCCATCATAAAAAGGTCTTTTGTGATCGAAAATATTCCCATTTTATACAACAACATGCAGTTTTTTCTGCAATATGCCATCTGCTGTTTGATATCAAAGCATTCTCCACAGACCCCTTGTACAAGATAGAGTAGCGATGTAATAGCTTTAAACCTAAAAAGCAACAATAATCAGCATCTTCTATACAACAACAGACTACAAAGTACAAACTCTAGTCACAACGGTAGCATTTAGTTCTAAGTTTCACATACGGACTTATAGACATTTTCCGCTGCTCTACAATGGAAATAGATTAGCACAACCGACACGATGGTGTAGAGCGGTGATTCTCAACCACTGTGCCACAAAATTATAAAAGTGTGCTGCCAAATTTTAGATATATTTCGCATTAAAATTATTCTTATTATTAACTAGTAATTAATCCTTTAATAAACGTACTGTTATTTTTGTAGTACAGTAGGCGCCGCTTATTATGGCCACGGATAATATGACCAGCCGCCTATTATGACCAATTTGGTACGGTCCGGAATTTCTCCATTTAAAATTCTCCGTTTTATATGACCAAATTTTGGATAATATGACCAACATATTATCCGAAATTTGGTCAACATATCATCAGTCAATGGAAGAGTTCGACACTTTTGCTGGATAAATAAGTGATTTTTTTGTGAAAACATCTTGTTCAGCGCAACATTTCCGAGTTTTTTGCACCAAAAACTAACTGACGTACGTGCGTAACATTTTGAATTTGTTTTGCGGTGCTTTGATATGTTACTTTGATTAAACGTTACTTGAACTATTATTACTTTGTCATACAGTACCACCGCTTGTACATATTGTACTTAATTTGATCGTCACTTGTACTGTTACAATACTGTACTTTGTTTTACTGCCAACGTCACGCTGTTACTTCGGGTAAACGATGAATTTGACGGTATTTGGACTTCTTGTGGCTTACGGCCTCGATTCATGTGCGGTTATGGCGGCTTCGGTTTTTATGACCAAAATGGCCTGGTCCCAAGGTGGTCATATTAAGCGGCGTCTACTGTACTTATTATTTTGTTTCACGTATTTAAAACTATTACCATAAACTATTTTACGCAGTGTGTTATAGGCAAGTAAATAATTTTTGAACTTATCTTTTTCCATGTGTGCCGCCAAATTCTGAAATCGTTAAAAGTGGGCCGCAACAAAAAAAAGGTTGAGAATCACTGGTGTAGAGATTAGAGCGTCCGGTTCGCAGCGGGTAGACCTGGGTTTAACATCTTTGTCGAGTAATACCAAAGACTTTAAAATTAGCAGTGCCAGGTTGCCTACTTGACGCGCAGCATGAAGGGTTTAGTGGGGGAGAAAAAGGCCGGCAAGTTCACTTATTTTGTCGTTGGGTAAAGTACTTTACGGGATACCTCTATCATTATGTGGCAGGGCCATGCAAGCTACCCGTCGTGATAGACCACCTTGACGAAAGACTGCAATCAGTGCATGAGCTCACATGCAAGAAGAACTGCTGGCATTTTGAAGCATCAAACTGGATCTTAGAAGCAATCTTCTTGCCAAACTATGAGCATTACTTCCGTTATCATCATTCATCAATCAATTCCCATAAAGTTTGGCAATAAAATCTTTATTTTACTTTGGCTACAAGGAACCACCCATTCATCAGCTGAATTGAAACGCACAAAGGCCTAGTCGGGTTTCAGCCAAAAACATTTACATAATCCCCAAGGTTAATAATAATAGTTCCAAACCTTTCACTTTTGTCGGCAAGCTCAATCATTTGGATAATACGCATTATCACTGATTTCTTATCTTCATCACTTAAATCCATCCAGGTAGAAAACCCTGCAATGGATGACAAAAAAAAAAGCAATAACTACTTCCATCAGCATGGAAGTAGCAGATAGCAATACTGAACTAAATGATTGACAAAAATATTCAATATTGACTATGTTAGGTTTCAATGAAAACAGACTGCGTAAATCTAAAATTGCACAAACATTCTAAGGTGTCGGTATTTGCGAGCGTGATGTGATATACATGTACGTGCGCTGTGTAATCTACTCGCAAATAAAATCTACAGCACTTTTGGCAGAATCTAATTTGTGATTTACAACGGTGAAAAAAAATAAACCTTACCCTAACACTAATAGATCACCAGCTATAATAGAAATAGACACGTAGACAGCATACTATACTAGCATCCATTGTAATTACTGAAGTTGATAGACGTCCATATTTAATGGCAAAATATAATGGAAAGTTTATAAGCGTCATTTGATCTACAAAGCTATGACAACGCAACTTAGGTAACACACAACAGTGAATAGTTTGTAGAAAAAGTAAAATGACCATACGGTTTTCTGGGTCAGCAGCTATGGAATATAGTTCTAAAAATGTAAGATTTTGAAAACTGAGTAACTGACCTTTGCTTTTCAATAGAATCTCAAAATTTTCCATGTTCTTTTCAAATTCAATCTCTTCTGAATAAGCGTAGAGTTCACTGATTTCATTTTCATAATTATCACAGTCATCATAAAGGAACTGCAAGTCCTTATCCATATCTCTTGAACTTTGACCAGCCATATTAAATATATTTCATTAATTCATTCTAGTTGTGAAAATACCAAATTCTAGTTACCTATTCATCCTACATAATTAAAAGCACATTGAAGTAGATTGCGCAATCCAGCAAATTTTTAATGACAGATAGTGATGTGGTTACACTCATGTAATGTTTATTAACTAGGTATAATTAGCCCTGATGATCAACTAAGCAGTACAAGATGACCATTGCGAAGCAATCTTCCCAACCACTGAGCAATGGCAAGAACTTAAAATATAACCATAATCAATATACAAGCAGCCCGTCACTCTAACCGCATCGTTCTTTTTGACCAGAAGGTACTACATATGGCGTCAAACTCAGAACTGTGACAAAATTACTCACAAAAAGTATAAAAAATCGGTGCTGGTTTAGTATGTGATCTACCCAAGAAATATGATCTACCACTACCATACATAAAAAGATGATGGTTAGGGTTAGGTAGATCACAAGCTAAACTTGAAACATTGCAATATATCTATTATCACGTACTCTCTTATCGTGGCATTTTTTAGGTAGATCACAAGACAAACTTGAAACATGTGGGTAGATCACATACTAAACCGGCACAAAAAAATCTTTTATGAAAGCTCAAAGAAAATAAGCACAGAACGAGATAAAAAAATTTCTGTCTAAATCTAACAAGTAAAAATGGCAAAACCCCATCATTATAACTAAATTATATTACATCTAACAATAATTAAAGTTTAGTTGCTTTCTTGACAAGTCGACAAAAACAGCAATTAGCAGCAGGAGATCTAGGGCCTCTACTACACAGAATATTAAGGGGCACTCGATTCTGCATCTATAAACCTCGGTTCTGCAGGCCTTTCATCAGCAAAAATCAGCATGAATTGTGACATTACACACACAAAAAAAAAACAGAGTCAAATTTATTGATGGTATTCTAGGCTTTGCTTGTGCACAGCAAGTTGATTCGCAAATAGGCAAGCCAACGAAAGCCCAAAACCTCACACTTTATGCAGACTACTCGGCAATTTTTGTTTTTCAAGAAAAGTAGTTTTAGCTAAAACACTTTTAATGTATATGTAGCTAAGAAAACAGGAATGCAATTGCTTGAGTCAACAAGCGAGGGAAAAAGAGCGATTACAACAAATTCAAACTTGACTTTGAGGTTCTAAATTTAGCAATTCTTGAAAGAAAATCTGGTTTTATGTAAACATTGCAAACCTCGTCGGCAAACCGGTTGTTTGAAAAAGCTGTCAATCAAAGTGTCTTATTATAAAACTGAAAACATCTGAAGCAGCATCACCATTCTACACAATTTTGACCAAAGCAAGTCAGTTTTTATTTGAAGTTCATAGGTTTCAGGCATGATTTTGTTAAACAGAAATTAAACAAAACATGCAAAATTGGTCGAAATTGGTAGAAAAACTTGATTAACAAAAAAATGAATGTCACAAAATGACCGCAAAATTGATTTTAAGAACAGTTACAATATTGACACCAGCAGACTCTTGTTCATTTTGGTCTGATGCTTCGAAAAAATGCTCATTTTCTAAATCCTACAATCCTATATCCAATTTTTCTAACAGTTAGTTGTTCTTTCAGGCAGTAAAAGATAGTGCTTTGATCAAGTTGCTTAGCCTTACCGTTTCCAATGTCCTGATGGTTATCAAACGGTAAGAGCAAGTTAAGTATCTACTCCTGCTAGCATTAAACTAAGTGAAGTACAACTTAGCAGTTACAGCAGTAGGCTGGCCTGCCCAACAGACGTGCCTGATTTGCCGAGTGGCTTGTTCATAAACAAATGCCTCAGCTGTTCTTAGTGAGTGGACGCTAATTAGGGGCTAGTTAGATTTCACGTATGCCTTACCACTTATGCAAGCTGACGAGCTGGTTTAGTGTGTGTCTGCAACTATCTACTCACTTTTAAGCTAAACTCTTTAAATCAGGGGTGTCAAACTCGCAGCCTGCAAGATGATTTTAAAATTCCAAATGAATTTTGGCAGTACTGCAATGGATCATCGTCGAACAAATGTTTAGACCCCTCATTACAGGCCACACTCCAGAGGTACAGATTTTTTTCACTCAGAGATGACTTTACGTGGTGCAATCACAAAACTCGTTTGGTTACTTTGTGGAGGGTGATGACCTTTTTTTGAGATTGACCTCACTTTGGGCTACATTACAGAGATCGTTGCCCAGAGCTGCTGAAGAGGCAATGACCTTTTTTTGTTTTTGGAGATCGACCTCACTTTGGGCTATATTACAGAGATCGTTGTCCAGAGAAGTGGTGATCTCCAAATCGAAAACTTTATGCGACCCTCAGCACAATTACACATATGTGTAATGTGGCCCCCAGAAACCCATGAGTTTGATACCCCTGTTTTAAATGATCAATAAATGCTAGGCTTGAGATGCCATGGTGCTTTTCCAATCTGGCTATGTGACACAAAATTTAGTGATATCACTACAAATAGGTGTGTTAATAAATATCAAATATGCCACTTACAGACAGTACCAGTAGTAAACCACTTTAAGGTATGCTTGCAGTGCACACTTACTACCTAATATGCCGATTTTAACCAGAATCATGTGGTTTATTACAAGTTATCACGACCTATGAATAATCTAATACAATCTCTTCAATACACGTTCTATTTACAAGTTTGTTTTGAAAAATGCTCTACATCTTACAACTGTTTGGCAGGGTTTGTCAAAATCATTAGACGAATCCGTCAAAAAGGAAAAAATCCTAATGTTCAAGAAGCACCACCAGGATTTGGTAAGTTTAAAAACATGAAAACTGTAAAAGAAATTTGATTGAATATCTTTATTTAGGCTTTAATCAAACTATAACTCGATTTTACCATAGGAAAAGGACCAGAAGTATCTAAAGCCTAATCCAACAGAAGAGCTGTTACAGCACTTGAGTAATCTACTTTAATTAATGCCATTTTCATTTGTGTAATTTTTATACCAATTTTCACCAAAAACTGTGGTAACAACTTACACAAAAATGTGTAAATAAAGGTGGTGGTAGGTCAGTTTTTATCTGGTATTATCCCTTTAGCATAGATGGCCGGATTCCTTCTGCAATTGTTCACACTCAATCTCTCCATTTTGCTCGATTTAGGGCATCCTCCTTCTTTAAACCAATCTTCTCTATTTTCTCTTCTTGCTTACTTCTTTCAGGTTTTTTTTTGGTTGTCCTTACTTTCCCTTGCCACTCACTTTAAGATCTAATCCAACTCTCAAAGCACTATCATCATTCGTCCTCAGCACAAGTCCATATCATCTAACTTCATTCGCTGTTCCAAACCCATCTACAGCTTTCTTCAATCCCAGCATGTCCATCTGTTTAGTCCTTCTGTCTATGACTTGCTGACCACACATAACTCTAACCATAACTCTCACTGTTCTCCTTAAAATTGCTTTTTATTTTCTTTTACTGATCTCACTCAACAACAATAAAGTTTACCTTTCATCTTCAGAGGAAACCTATTTCCAAGTAACAACTCATCACATTCCCTGAACCTTACCCAACTAATTATTACTCTTTCTGTGACTGCCGTTTCACTACCACCACAAGAATTTAGTCTGTCTCCCAAATAACAAAATCCATTCACTGTCTCCACTTCATCGCACAACTTCTGAATGGAATCTACCGTTCCTTCAAAGATTCCTCTACATCTTGAGCAAACAAAACGTGGTGCCAACCTAGTAGTAACTCCCTTTATTTTTGCACATCTGCCATGAACCCAGTTTCCACATTTCATGCGCAACACTAAATTGCCCATTACTCTCCTCCCACAAATTCCACATGGATTTTTCTAGCTTTTGAACAGATTTCCTTCTGACCCGCTTACCATCACTTTTGTTTTTCTGATGTTGACCATCAAACCCTTACTTTCCAATGCATTCTTCCAATTCCAAAATCTTTTGTTTAAGTCTTTCATGGTTTCGCTAATGATAACAATGTCATCTGAAAACAGTATTCATTAACCACACGACCTCTTGTTTTTTCTGTAATGACATCCTCAACTATTGCAAACAATAAGCAGTGACAGCACAGATCCTTGATGTACACCAACCTTTATTTTGAATTCCTCTGAATGCACAAATCCCACCCTCACTTTTGTCTTTGCACCATCATACAAACTCACAACTGCTCAAACCATTACTTCCAATAAACCCTTCTTACTCATGGTCCACTCCATCACTTTTCTTGGAATCCTATCAAAAGCCTTTTCCACGTCAACAAAACACTTATACAACTTCTTGTTTTCCTTTTGCTATTCCTCCTGCATTCTTCTCACAATTAATATCGCATCCACTGTTCCTTTTCCTGGCATAAATCCAAACTGCATTTTATTCAAAGCGATCAGTAATCACATTTGCCTCTCTAGTACCCTTTCAACAATTTTCATGGCATGTTCTATCTTTTCTACTATATCAAAATTCTGTACCAACAACAAAATTTTGTTTAAAGACTTGTAAGATATTTGTTACTCTCAATCAATAGTTTTATCTAAGAAAACTCACTATCACTCACTCCTAATTCTGGAGTACCTATGACCAAAGAATGTACCTGCCACCATATCTGAAGAATAGTGCATCATCACACAGACACACATTCATAGTTTACACAAACGCTGATCTAAAATAAATATTAAATTAGCTGTGTGCAGGATAAATATAACAGTGCATAATAAAATACTCTTATTTTAGGAAAATGGAATTCTGCAAATCAATCTCAAAGCATTCATAAAAAATTCCATCATCAGCATTATAATTTAACCAAAAGAACTTCTCTTCCTTCTGGACCTGTTACGTTAGTTTCAAGTTGACGATAGCTGAAACTGCTGCTGTTGGGCTGCAAACTTACCAGTAGTAAAAAAAAACAACTAAACAAATGCTGTGTGTCAACAGTACTGGAATAAAGCTACCATATATACTCGTTTTACCGCCCAATCTTGATTAACCACTTGTGGACGGTATTCTTTTCCCCTTTTCCGTTTAGTCGTAAATCCCCCCCTTCCCAATTGAAAACCATTGCTTTAGTGTTTCCCAAAATCAAGTAAAATTCCATTTAGAACCTTAGCATATATAAACGGCATCCGTCTTTTTGCCAAGACTAAAAATGCATATATATACGTCATCCATCTTTTGGGCGGCAAAAATTTACATGCGCGTATATATACGTCATCCGTCCACAAGTGGTTAAGGGCCCGTTTGAATAGCTGCCCATGTGAACAGAACATAAAAATAAATAAAGACCCATGCTTGAATACCCGCCCGATGTAAAAGCTGATTTTTCAGTTGTAGAGAACAATAGGAAATAAGAAGCAGCTAAGAAGCGCTTGTGTCACAACTGTTTATAATATAAACTAATATGAGGGAATTACTCTTAAGACGTGAATAATTTGCGTTTGATGTGAATAAATTGACATGGAAAAAGGATTAATGTCGTGAAATATTTGTCTTCAACGATAATTTTTGTGCATAATTTTACTTTGAAAATAACAAGCACCCGTGCTTGAATAAGGGCCTGTTTGAATAAGGCCTCGGTAGTGAGTTTGGTTGAAAAAATAAGGATCCGGGCTACAAAACAAGTAAATATGGTATGCACCATACAATGTAGTAAACATGTCGTTTTTGGCAAAGAAGTTATCCACAAAAATAAATTAGCACTCAAAAGCTTGACAAATTTATTTAATGCCACCTATGCAAGTAACCAGTGTGGGAAATTTGAATGTTCTCTTGTACACAGAAGTGTCTACATAGCTCAAGGCACTGAAGTCGTTGATGACCATCTACTTCCAAATCCTCTCTAGAAGATAGATGTGAAATTTTGTACTTCAATGCACTGCTGTGTTGCACGTTTTTGCCAATTAATTAAATGTGTGGATACAAAAATATTTGCCATACTGTTCGAAGCATCAGAGCTAAAAAACAAATCAGAACATTTTGGAATAATGTAGAAAACTATCTTCAATCACTTCAGCATTAAGCAGTGATTTGAATATAAAGTGCAACTTGGAAAGTAAGCATGAACAATATCAACTACCAAAATAGACTATCCAACTCTACATAATGGAAATGACATAAGAAACTAACAATGCTTTAAAACAGTACCTGAGATATTAGCGGTTATTTAATCCAGGCTGTCCTCAAGCTGATTTTGTAAACTTACCACATGTTAAGGCTATGACTAGAATTAATCAAATTAATTGTGTCAGAAATAAGTAGATTCAAAACTTTAAAACTCTGACAGCTAATAATGATATACCAACAAGCGCAAAAAGCCACTCATATATGGTAAAACTCCACTGATTTTTTAATAAAGTATGAAAATCTAACACTTGTTTTTTGGTGGATGATAGTGACCCACTGTTATCAATTACACAAGTGGCATATTTTAGTTTCTCTTTAATAGCCATTTGACTATTAATGTGGTTGTGAGCTTCAATATCATTGAAGTTGTTTCGGTTACGAAGTCGTTGTAACTGTATGTTAGGTTCACAATACACTACCAAGACATGTCTCACGAATTTAAGCCAAAGTTTTGTTTCTATCAAAAGTGGAATATCTAATATTATAAACCGTTTTCCACCTAGGAAATGCTTCAAAATTTGCCACAACATAGCTTTGGCAATGCGTGGGTGAGTGATGGAGTTTAGAGCTTTTCGCAGTTGAGGATCTTGAAAAATTATATTGCCCAGTGCTGCTCTGTCAACAGTTCCATCTTCATTGAGAACGGTGGAACCAAACGTCTTAACAACATCATTGAAAGCTGGTTTGCCTGGAAGCAAGACTTCTCGTGCTATCAAGTCAGCATCAACAACTGCACAACCACAGTCACCTTGCAAAATTCTAGACACTGTAGATTTGCCAGTGGCAATGCTGCCTGTGAGTCCAATTAAAAACATGTTAAAAACAATAGCCAAATAAAAAGTAAATAAAAAGCAAAAATTCTGAAAAATATCAATTATCAAACACTTTCAAATTAATTAACTTCAACACTAACTGGTAAAACTCTACTACAATAAATAATAGATGCAGCACCCATAGTGGCATCATTTTTTAACCTTTTATACACCAATAGCATCATTTTCAAACTTTTTATCCAGTATTGCAGAGCACAGATATGTTAAACCTACTGGATTTTCACAAACATAAAGACACTATTTTCAAACTACCTATCCTGGCTACTTTGAACTATGGTACAATACATAAGAACTTGTATCATCATAATCATCACTGTTTTTATTCCAGAGTGAGCATTCATCTCCTTCTTCCTCCTCGGGCCCAGCAGGTCTTTCCCACAAACAGGGGTCAGCTGATTTTTGCAGCCAAGTCTCCACTATGAGTGATCTTGTGCATCTATTGTCTATAGTTCTCTGGCAGTCATATCTCACTCCACCACCTCTCCCTCTCTTCTTCGGTCTACTTTTTTTGTACCAAGCAATCTGAAGTGCAGTGCCTTTACTGGTTCCCCTTCTTAGTCCATTCTCTCCAAATGTTTCAGCCATTGCAGTCTTTATTCTTGCTGGAGCTCTTTGATACTCTCCACCTCATCCTTTCACAGATCCTATCATTGCTTATTTTATCCTTCAGGCTTTTGCCACACAACATCCTCATTTTTGCTGTCTTCAGTTTTCTGTCATCTTTCCTCCTCATCACCCAACATTCAGCACCATAACTTCGAATGCTTCACACATAGCTTTTGTAAAGAGTTTCCTTGATTCTCAGTGACATGCCCTTCTTGAATAAAACGTTGGAGACATCCTTGAACTTTTTCCAAGTAGATCTTTTCCTTGAGGTAATAGCTTCTTGCGCTCCTCCTTCAGTGCTAAGAACATCTTTAAAGGTAAGAAACCGGTCCACAGTTTCCATGTCATTCCTAGCCATTTCTTTCCAACAGACCTTGGCATTTTTTGCAAATAAAATTTGTTGCTTTTGTAATGCTTCCTCAAATTTCAAAGCATCCTGGTTTTCACATTTTGTGCACTTAACAGCATTCCTTTTACATACTGAACATGGGTATTTGTAACAAGCCAGTGTTCTCATAGTTTTTGCACCGTTCTGAAAAACCTTTGCCTTGTTTATGTTCACTTTCAGACCTCCACTAATGCTCTCTTCCATCCAGAATATCGAGATTCTACTTCCTCCCAACTATCCCCAAATAGTGCCAAGTCATCTGCACATAATAGTACCTTCATGAACTTTTTCTGATATCTTTTGTCACCTCATCAATCACCACCACAAACAAGAGGATTTAGTACTGATATTTGATATACACCAACTTTTATGTCAAATGACTCCAATTTCATGCATTCTACTTTCACAAATGTCTTAATATTTATATACAGGAAAGGAGAAGTTGCATAATTATTCAAAAGTTTTTTCAAGACTAAAAGTGAATAAATAATGTTATTAGAATCTTTTAGCCAAAATATCTTAAAAGTACAGTCGAATCCGGTTAATTGCATATCAGATAATCGCATAATCCGTTTTATCGCATTGAAATCGTAAATCCCAAACCACAGTCAATCATTTCTTAAGAAAATATTTCAGATAATCGCATAGTGGTTTATTGCATAATCCGCTTAATTGAATAGAATTGAACACAATTATTCGATTACTAAACAAAAGGTTGCATAATTTCCGAGACAATAACACCATTGTTTCAAAGTCTTAACAGAAACAAACTGAAAGGTACAGAACAATGCCGATTGCCAACGTCACAAAATGAAAAAGGCCACCCCCGATTAGAGATTAAAAACAATGCAACGTGCGATGTGATTGATGTTTAGTGATGCAAATCTTGGGCTTGTATATCACGTTTATGTGAAAAAGTTTTACAAAACAATCAAGTTGAGAACGACAATGCTAATAAGGAAAACTTTGCCGACGCAACTGCTGTGATTCCACCAAAAAATAAAGAAGTGCTTCACACACTTGATATAATTAGACAACGACTGCAATTTGACGGAGAGAATATGGACATATTTCTTCGACTAGAAAGAAAAATGCAAGATAGCAGCAAAATAAAATTAAACAAACAACAATCGCGCAGTATTTCGCTTGAAACAAATAAAATTCAATTAAACCCTTTATTTACTTTCTGAGCAAGAATAAGACAATCGCATTGTGCTTGCTTTGAAGTATGACGCGTAGACGTTTTTATGCATGACGACTGTTGTGCTTCAGTTTGACTTCTCACTTTCGCATAAACGCATAATTTGCTTAATCGCATCAAAAGGCTTGGAAAATTGACTATGGAATTAACCGGATTCGACTGTATTTGACATTGACACAGTAGAAATTGTATAAAAACAGCACATAAAATTAGAAAAAACAATTCATAAAAAAGCATTTTTAAAAAGGTACAGCCTTACAATATGCCCATGATTCCAGGCATAGAAGTAAATTATTAAGTTTTCACATTATAGAGTACAACAAGCATATTAACTTCTTATAGTCACATGCAAAGCCAGCCATTTAAAAATAACATAAACCTTGAAATTAATGCAATTGGCAGCTTTAAAGTACAAAACTGGACAACAACCACTAACCAGTATTATTCCATAAAGCAAGCTATCAACAAAGAGTTTAACAGAGCATATCTGTTTCATACTGCACTCGATCATTTAAGGGTTAAAGAAAAATCATAAGAGCAAACTTTAGAAGATCTGTTGGCATTATCATGCATTAATGTCTTCTCAGTAAAATACACATGATTCATTCTATCTACAAGGACAACGGTTTGCATTCGTGTACCATAATTTTTAAGACCATTTACCAAGATTGAGCAATAAGAATTAAAAAAATTTTCTGTATGAGAACCACCAGCTTGATCAAGGACCAGTTGGTCAGGATAAAGATTAGTGTCATCTGAAAGCAATCTATCTGTTAACAATTCAGCAAATGAAGCTGGGTCATGACCAAGTGATTTTTTCAAAAGCGTTTTAAATATCTGTGACCCATGCTCAGCTTTGTTCCATGGCACACCTAATTTGGTGCAAGCTAGAACATGAGATCCATTTTCAAGTTTATAAGGAGAGCTGTTATCTTTATTTGAAAAGTACATCACATCCACTTCATCACCATTGCAACACAGCTGACCTCCAATGAAATTGAAAGGTCGAAAAGTCTTAAATATTAAACTGCTTTGAATGTAGTCCTTAATGGATGCATCTGACAACAAATAATCTTTTACAACAGAACCTCTGGAAAAACCACTTTTCTTTATCTCCTTTTCTTGCATAGAAGTTAAATAATTTGTTAAAACACCAAACTTTCCGGATTTTGTAACTCCGAACCATGTTCCATATTTAGCTCCTGCTTCAAGATCAATTCCACATAACACCTCACTATTTTCATCTAAAAACTCAGCTTGCTTAGTAGGTCTCGCATAATATTCATCTCTATTTGCAGCAATTACCAACTTGTAATTACTTGAAATGCACTTTGGATCAGTATGCAAAAAAATGATGCACATGGTAAATATAGAGTATCCTGTTCAGCTGCAACAAATCAATAGTAAGTTTTGCAGAGAGCTATTAGTTGCATGCATACACACCGTAAGTCATAAGCTACTGGTAAGTTATCACCCCAAATATACACAGCAGTGATTTAGCAGTTTAGGAAGTGACTATTCTGCTATTTGCTTAAAATAAGGAAGTGGCTATTTTGCCATTGATGGCATTTTACCTTTGGGGGCTATTTTGCCATCATCATTTATGTGTTTACATAGCCATAATTGCTATAGTTTGGCAGTGATGCTGTAGCACATGGATAGTGAAGCTGCCTTGAAATGCAATGGCTACAGATTGGAATCTTCACTGCCAGGGCACTTTGACAAAGGCAGTGTACATTGGAGGGGGGGCTGGTATGAGAATGTGCGGAATAGTGTACACTGAGAGGGAGTGTAAAGTGTAGGGTAGTATAGACTGCAGGTGCAAGTTTTTTCAATTCATCACTAAAATTGACCGATTGCTAATGTCTCACGGAAAAATAGCCACTGCCTTAAAATAAACCTACCGGTATTAGTTGGGCAGCACTAAAATATTGTGGTACTAAGTTACAAAAATAAAGATAAGACAAAATTACAAACTAAGTACATAACCAAGGAATTATAAAAACTAGATAATTGAATGGAGTCGAACTATGAATCCCAGCAGTTTGCCTGATAATTAGGTCTCAAGCTAGTCATTTGTCTTTTGCATCTTTTTGAATTTCTGCAATTTCCACAATAAGCTCAGTATTGTGTTCTTTATCTCAGTTCTTCTACCAGAAAACTTGTATTTCAGACTTGTTTGAGCAAGATTAACCTTTAACCCTCTGTCTACTAGCAAAAAAATGTACATTTTGTACCAGTGGGGTCAAATTGACCCCAGTCAAGGATTCTTAATTTAGAGATGTTTTTACTGTACTTTTTTTAAACTTTTGCTTACTTAGCACTTAATAAATAAAGAAATCGTTTATTCTGGTAATAATGAAACTTTCCTAACCAAAAAAAATGAAACTATAGTTGTAGAAGTGGCTGCAGCATCAAGCGAACATAAGTTTTGCAGTTTATTACAAGGTTGATTTGAATAGTAATATTGTTTAATCTAATTAATGTTTTCATTGTACAAAAAACAACAACAATGAAACACCAAACCAATGGTAACCTATGATAACACTCCTGCAGCGTAGCTTACTGATTTCATTTATGCGTCTCACATAAATATTATCTAAACACACACCATCATGATTTATTCCTTGCATAAACCCATTGATTGTACTGACATCAATCATATTGTGTGAAATAAAACTAATGGCCATCTTCTAGTCATGCGTTTAATGGAGTATGATCTCAGCATTCTGTCTAAAGTGCCAACACCACCTTTTGCTTTGTTGTGGAACAGAATAATGCTTGGTTTCTGATCCGAAGTGCTTTCGATTTCTGGGTGACTATGCATCGTTGAAAGCATATTGACAACACGGTTTGTTTTAGGCAGGGATGTGGAAGCGGAAGCGGAAGCTGGAAGCGGTGGAAGCGGTCTTTTTCTGTGGAAGAGGAAGCGATAGGTGTGGAAGCGGAAGCGGAAGCGTTTGAAAAATAACCGCTTCCACATCCCTGGTTTTAGGACAGTACAATGCTATCATTGCATCTAGTTAAAAGCGGAAAACTGTGCTCTTCACATTCCGTCCTTTGGCCACTGTAAATTCCGTTGGGAGTTCCGTTAGGATTAAGAGCCCCAGTTTCAAACACTTTTCTGATTGGTTGCAGCTTATCAGGGGACCAATGATTTCGTCGTGACTGAGCATTGTCAAATTGGAGAAAGCGTAAAATTTGTTGATACCTTCCTCTACTCATAGTGCGATTGAAAATGGGCCGGCCATCAAGTGTGCTCTATAGCTGTTCAATACTTTCGTTATTGGACTTATATAATACGCTAATCAAAATAACTACACCAAGAAAAACTTTGAAATCTTCATCATACACAGGTTTCCATGAGCCACCATATACTATGGTTCTTTGTGATTAGTGTGATTAGTTAGTTCACTGACATATGGTTTTTCGAAGAGAAGACCGCAAATATAAAGTGAAAGTATCACTTGTTGCTGAGTACTGAGATTTTGAAAACCTCGTTGGTCCTGGACTTTATCGAATAACATGAGCAGTTGCTCCACCAACTTTACATTATTTGCAAAAGGTGTTTTTTGCCACGTTTCGGTTTTGGAAACGAAATAGTTTGCAGAAGCTGATGAACAAGATTAGTCACCATTTCTTCTTCAGAAGATGAATCAAATGAAGATATTACTTTCTTGTCTTCTTCGCCATCTTCAGTAGAAATCCAATTCGAGTCGCTTGTGTCGTCTTCTTCGCTCTCGTCATTTGCCAGAAAACCCAACTTCATCTTCAGAGAGATAACTTGACCTGTTGCTACTTTGCATTGACTGGTACCTCTTTTGTATTTGTTTTCAAATTTATACTTGTTTTGCTTTTATTTTGTAACAAAAAATATCAATTTTGTATATGTGGTACGTAAGCAATGCAATAAGGAGGTTTTTTTTATTTATTTGCATGTTTCATTGGGTCACTTATTGGTAAAACTGCTTGGGGTCAATTTGACCCCACTGGTATATGATGCTGCTTTTTTTATTAGCGCGTGTTAAAGATGTCCAACAATGAAAATTTTTTACGTCAACAAACCTCTTCAATATGAAATAAAAGTCATGAAATTTCATAGCGCTGCTGCCAACGGTTTGGAAACAGGAGCTTTTCAAAAATGTAATTGGGGTCAAATTGACCCCATGGTAGACAGAGGGTTAAATAAAACCTCCAGGGCACATTACCTAACTCTTTCGCACCACTGTCATTCTGCCAGAAAAAAAGATCCACTTTTACTCACAGGTAAATTCGCGATAAATATTGAGCGACAACAAACAGAAAAAAAGCGCTCCGAGGCTTTGCGAAAGTAGTTTTTGGAACACCGCAAGTGAAAAATTGTAAACGTAATGCAAAGTTTGATAGTGGAACCGCAATAAACTGTTCATCAGTCACTACAAACTCGCGTGATAATGAATAAACATGCAGCTCTATATAGTTACTAGCCGGCTTTGCCGGCGTCGCCCGGCAGAGGCCCTCCATCAGTAATGTCCAGGTTTAGTATTTCAGTTCAACCGGAAAAACCGGCTTCACCCATCCGACTCTTGAGTGAGCAGTAGCGAAAAGTTAATGAATTTTTTGCACTTTCACAATTCTTCTACACGAAAACGTGATCATCATATTTTCTTAATCATGACTGGCAACGATCACCCTCACAAAGAATCTTGCTAAAAATTATTGTTAATACTTGTGAGGGAGAAGGGATTAGTGACGTTGATTGTTAGTACTTTATTATGACGTTTTTGTATTAAAGTCACCTGTTTTTACTGAGCTCACCACTTTTGGGAAAGGTAAAAAGTTACTCCACAGGTCATAAAGTTTAGTTTTTTCAATATAAAAACTAATATTAATTGTACATATTATACGCTATCGGAATTGCCTTGAAATGACTTTTAATTTGTTGAAAAAAGTTTGAAAATCAGTTGAGAAATGAGGTCACAAATCAGTTTTTTAAAAAACTGATTTTGCAAAAAAGTTGCAATTTTTGAAAACATCTTGATGTTATGATATGCGATAGCGAACATTTGTGTTTATCGCACGAGACATATTATGATGTCATAGAGCCAGTTTAAGCGTGCAAGCGAAATAGAGAAGAAAAAATGCTGAGAGCTTGAAGTGCTTAAATAAAAAAGTGCTCGTGGCATAATCAAATAAACATTAATTGTTGTAAAGTTGTTTTTAGCAAAAGAAGCTTATTAATATCTCCTAAAAGAACATTTAATCGCGTTTCTGCGATGAGAACTTTTTGAAAAAAAACAAAATACAGATTGTTCAATGAATCGTTGATTGTGACGTCATTTTAGACCCCAAAGAAATGAAAGGTTTTGAAATGTGGTAAGTCGGAAGCTGGTTTTCGTTTGAGCAAAAAGCGGTTGTCCTCTGTCAAGTAATGCAAATTCTAAAAAGTTATTTTTGATTATGACGTCATGATGACGTTACGAATACTCTTATGACACTCACCATGGGGTGGTGATCAATCGTGCCAAGTTTGATGCTTGCACTTATAGCAGTTTTAGAAGAATTAAAGCAGACACAAAGACAAACAGAATTGTGCTTTATACGAGGGTCAATCAATAAGTAATGAGACTTTCTCAATAACTCAAGTTTGCAATGACTGGTAATCAAAAAATGCTTTTTTATTTTTCAACATAGTCTCCCTCCTTTGCAACACACTTGTTCCATCTTGATATTAGATTGTCTATTCCTTTGGCATAGAATTCCGTGGACTGGGTCCTTAGCCAGTTGCTCACAGCAGAACACAGTGAGCATGACTTTCCTTAAACTTTTCTGAGATTTGAATTTTTTCTTCACTGGGGAAGAAACATGCTTCCACTCCATTGATCGTCGTTTTGATTCAGGTTCATAATGAAAAACCCAGGTCTCATCAGTTGTCACTATTCTTGACAGAAATGCATCTCCCTCCTTTCTGTATCTGCGTAGTGATGCTCTGGAAGCCATCAGGCGTTGCATTTTGTGATCATCCGTTAACATCTTGGGAACCCAGCGACAGCTGACTTTTGAAAAATGCAGCTTCTCACGCACAATTGCGTACACTGTGCCATGGGAGATGTCCAATTTTGTAGCAATTTCATCTAAAGTGACCCTTCTATCAGATTTGATCAGGTCTTCAACTGCCTGTACTGCTTCTGGGGTAGAGACATCCACAAGTCTTCCACTTCTCAGATCATCAGTAATGCTTTCGCGTCCATCTTTGAATGCTTGCACCCATTTGTAGAAGTTTGCTCTAGACATACAGGAAGGACCATATTGTCTTTGCATTCTAGACAGAATCTCACATGATTTTACACTCTCTGCCAACAGAAATCTGATGACTCCTCTTTGTTCCAACGATGAGCTGTTTGCTAGCCTAGTAGTCATTTCAATTTATCATCACACCTACAGTAATCTGAAAATAAACAAGTTTTGTTGTAAATGAGATGACAACTCCATTCATAATCATCACATAAAATTTGAGTTCCTTAGCTACAAAAACACAAAAGCAATTGAGAAAGTCTCATTACTTATTGACTGACCCTCGTATATTTGATTCTGATGACCAGTTTATGGCGGTCCCACGAAAAAATTTGCAATATGTTAGCAAATTTATATTGTAGCAAGCTCAGCAACTTCAACTACAAACCACAAGTAGAAAGTTGCCAACAACACCTGGCTTTTTATATGGACCGCCATCTATGTTCAGTAGCTATCACGATAGAAGTGACTAGTCGCCACATGTAGTGCACTCATTTTCATGCAATTTTGTTGCGCAACGGCAGGCATTTGACTCTAATCCAAGATAAAATGAGTGCACTTTATGTGGCGACTAGTTACTTCTGTCATGATATCTACTGAACGTAGATGGCGATCCACGTATAAAGCCAGATGTTGTTGGCGACTTTCTACTTGTGGTTTGTAGTTGAAGTTGCTGAGGTTGCTACACAATACCTCTCCTCAAGTACGCACAGCTAGCCGAGACGTCGGTAAGAAGGGAGGAAGTTGCTGAGATTGCAACAAGCTTTCCCCACCGCCGTTATGAGAGTGAGGCTTGGCGGCCGAAGTAAGTGAGATTCCCGTCAAAACTTCAATTGGAAGGCGGTCTTGACCTTAGGGCTCGGCGACTCGACAATGGCTTGTGCTGTTTGGTCAGGGTCACCATTGCTGCGCAACGGCAGGCATTCGACTGTTATCTAAGTTAAAACGAGTGCACTTCATGTGGCGACTAGTCACTTCTATCATGATAGCTACTGAATGTAGATGGCGATCTGTACATAAAGCTAAGTGTTGTTGGCGACTTTCTACTTGTGAATTGTAGTTAAAGTTGCTGAGATTGCTACAATATTGTTGTCGAAAGTTAAAATTACATTGAAATCCCTTTATGAGAAAGGTGCTTACTTTGGCTTAGACTTACCACAAGTTTTTGATGGATGGTCGCCATTCTGTTTAGCAAACAACGATTCCCCGGCCATTATTATGCGAGTTTGTAGTTATTCTGATGAGCGGTTTATGGCGGTACGTTAGCAATTTTCTCTGCAATGCGTTTGCAATTTGCAATGATGATGTGTTTTATATATGCGTTGATCATATCACATCATCATATGATGATCTTGTGTTTTCAGTGTTTCCCTTAAATTAAATTTTTTTCCGTCAAAGTTACAAAATCATTTTACTAAAAAATGGATTTGTGACTTTATTTCTCATCCGATTTTCATAAAATTTCCAAAAAATCATGCTTAATTTCTCATGCATTGGAAGATGTAAAATTTGTGCCCTTATTCTTGGATTTTCTTACCCAAAAATGGTTAAAAAATCAAGAACCCAGTTGCAGACGACAAAATTGCCAAATTTCAGCAAGAACCAACTACCTTGAAATCAAATTGAGATTACGTGTTTTCCAGGAAAGCAAATCCTTTATCACTAATGCAGTCTAAAAACTACTCTTTTGTAGCATCATTTGACTAAATTTCAAGCAATAATATATAAATTTATCTATTAAAATTTTCAAGTTTTTAGGGGTCTCAAGCTCCCCCAAAAAGTTGTATGGTAGGTAAAAAAAATTAAATTAGGTTTTAAAAACTTATAATATGTTGCTAAATACTGGTCTCATTTGAAAGTTTTGGAAATTTACTTTCCAGCAATATATAACTTTAAATAATCTAGGTTAAGCGGTATATGATATTTTCTGATTAAAAATGAGTATCCTACATCATATCAGTTCAAAACCTCCCAAATTTTTTGACTTACTTTTACTAAATTATAATTTTTAGAAAAACTACATCCTTTAAAAAGATAAAATAAATTTCAAATATTTTACCACTAAAGTCGTCGTTTTGTATCAAGTTTCCAAGGAGATAGAAGCTAAAATACAAATTTAAAAGCTAGGAGAAATTTGGCTTCTCTAAATCAAAATTTCCTGTATCCCATTGTTTCTCAACAAACGGAAGGGGTGTAAAAAAGCTTCTGTTTCATTGTCAGTGACAACATATTCTATTTTTGAAGAAGTTCCCTTTGCAAAAATACATAATGTTACATGGTTTAGGCTAATCTCTAACAGATAATAGCTGACCATATTTTAGGTACCAAATTTAACTCACAAAATTTAGTACCGGTCGGTACCGGTCAAAAAAGGTTATGAGCCTCAGAAAATTGCAAATTGTAGAAAACCTAGGCTTTTAGGTAACTTTTAGGTAAACCCACTTCTGTCTGTAGGAGTGCACATACGTAAGTACGGTTGCTGTAACGCCTCATAAACTACGTGGCATACTTTCATCAATTTTAACACAACTGATCACCTCCCTGGGGTAAGTGTCATGAGAGGGTCGTGTCGTCTCATTACATCATAATAAAAGATCATTTTTAAAAATTTGCCTTTGATGAGAAAGAACAATCGTTTTTTGCGAAAACGAAACCCAGCCCCCCACTTACCATCTCACAAAAATTTCCTTTTGAAGTCTAAAATGCCGTCATAATCAACACTTGATTGCACAATTTGTACTCACTATTTTTCAAAGTACTACTGATGGTAGAAACGCAATTAAAAGCTTTTTCTGGAGATGGCGTATGCGTAGAACGTCTGCTTCGCAGTCGATTGATCAGGGGTTCATTCTCGTTGTCGAGTCATACCAAAAGTATTCACAGCTTTCCTGCTCGGCGCTCGTCATTTAAGGGGAGTTTGTGGAGAACCAGCCGGAAAATTTACTTGCTGTGTCCTTGAGCAAGGCACTTAACAAGACGCCCCCATTTTTATGCTGAAGTCAGGCGGCCCAGAACCTCGGAAATGGCAACTCCCAAGCGAATGCGGTCATCTTGTCCAAACGACAGTGATACAATTCGCTTTCTCGTGAATAGACGATAAATATGAGCAAATAAAAAATAAAAAAATAAAAATAAGGTATATCGACATGTATCTTGTTAAGCAGTTGTTAAAAATTTAAGATATCATCTTGGTTTAAAAACAGCGCGAAGCAGTTGTCAAAGTATCGACAAAATTAAATTGGTTTTGGATTTATCTTTTTTTTTTGATTAACGTTGCGTTGTTTTCATACCAAGATGATATCTTAAGTTTTTATCAACAGCTTAACAAGATACATCTCGAAAAACAAGGTGCTTTCGATAAAAGAGACTCCACAATAATTAAAGCCCAATTGACGATGCAAATAGTACCGGGGTTTTCCGGAAGACCGCCCTGGGCCGTTAATTGGAAAAAAGACAAGTTTGGAAAACAAGACGTGAACCAAATAACCGCCCAGGCTGTTAAAGGGCAGTTGGCTATTCCCTGTGTTTGAACCACTACACTTGCACACGAAATCCACACACAGTTTTGTAAGAGGACTAGGACATTTGAAAGTTGTTACGGTGATAATTAAGTAACGAAGAAGTTATAATCTACATTTATTTCAAAATTCTAGTCAAGATTATGTAATTGCAAGCCATCATAAAGTTAAACCTGCAAACACTTAACAATATTTCATTAACGTTGACCGTATCATGTAAGGTGACAGGTACAAATAATATTCAACTCAATTATTAGCACTCTATAACCGCCCACCTAAAATAAGCATCCATGGGCGGACTAAACACTGGGCGGCCTTCCGGAAAATCCCGGTAATTCCTTTTTTTAAGTAGGCCCTAGTATTCATTATTCAAGCCTTCTAAGCTTGTTCTTCTTTTTCTCTTGCACGCTTAAAACTTGCTCTATGATGTCATAATGCTTTTTGTACGATCAACACAGTTCCTCCCTTTGAAGGATTATCATATAAAGATTTTTCAAAAATTGCAAAAGTTTTACATTATCAGTTTCTTTAAAAACTAATCTCCGACCTCATTTCTCAACCAATTTTCAAAATCGTTTTCGCAAATGAAAGGTTAGGAGGGTGAAAATGGCCTTTCTTTTCTAATGTCAGTAGAAATATGATAGCCAGTGAACTAGTGAACATTCTATTTCAAAACGTTTCACTTTGTACTGAAAGCATCATCAGTTGTAATTAAAATGCTTCCTACAAGGCTAAGTTAAATTTCGTGAGCTGTTATACCGCTTAGATAACTACAACTACCACGACTGTTCTGCAACAAAGGAAGACCAATATAAAACGATTGCAATAACTTTGCTACAAGAATTCTAATTAAGGTGATATAAAATTTGAACAGTAGAAAATACTTGAACTTTAATATACAGTGCTGGCAAAAAAAATCTCTACCTTCATTCGGCAAAAAAATCTTTACATGAAAAATAAGCACGCCTGTTTAACTTACTGTTTCTGCTAGAAGCATTGCATCACAACAACACTTATACTTATGTCATTAGATTCTGTCCGGGCTTTATCATCATCATTAAGTGCCATGCCTGATCCAGGCCTCGACGGCATTAATGCAAATGTTTTCCATTTTCTTCTATCTTTGACAAAATGCAACAGTTCTTCTGTATTAAGCTTTGTAGGCTATATGTTTTTAATTGATCTAAATAATTGTACCTCTGACTTCCCCGTGCTCGTTTTCCATTGATACGTCCAGTAATTGAAATTTGCTCCAGATTCTCCTGTCTCATAATATGTCCAAAAAATTGCAACTGCCTATTTTTGATTGTGTTAAGAAGTTGTCTAACTTGGCAGGTTCGTTTTAGAACAGTTTCATTGGTAACGTGAGCAGTTTTTAAAATGCGTTGCATTCGCCATAGAAACCAAAGTTCCAATGCGTTGACTTTCTTGATAGTTTCGTTTGTCATAATCCAAGATTCACAACCATATAAGAAAACCGACCACACATAGCACTTTAAGAAACAAAATCTGATCCTGAAACTCATCTTTTTGTTACGGAGGATATATCCCAAGTCTACGAATGCTTGCTTGGCCAGCACAATTCTGCTCTTTATTTCATCAGTGGACCTTCCGTTACTTGAAGTAAGTGAACCAAGATATCGAAAATGTTCTGTCTATTTAATTGAGTTTCCTTTCAAGAAAAGTGTGAGTCTTGGTACTGTTTCTAGTTTAGTAACTACGAGACATTCTGTTTTGTTGACATTGATTGACATTCCATATTGTTCACCAATTTTTTCTAGTTCATTTAGAATCTTTTGTAGCTCCCTTGGTGACGTTGCAATGAGGACAGAGTCTTCAGCGTAACGTGTATTGTTTATATTAACTACATTCATCTTTATTCCTTCAAAGTCATTGATGCCACATAAAATAATTTCACTGTACAGATTAAACAGATATGGAGATAGAACACCGCCTTGTCGGACCCCTTTTTTGATTTGTGTACCACCAGTTACGTCATTACCAATTTTAACATTAGCAGTTTGTTCATAATACAATGCTTGAATGAGCCTGAGATCCGGGCTTACTTCACCGCATACCCGTTTTTCTGCAAGATTCGTGTAGTTTTACAGTTTGGTGAATAGTAGGTCGGTGAAATTAAACAAAATTGTTTTGTTTTCTTGACATTTTGAGGTATCGCAAAATTTATCTCGGACACAAAAATGGGTCGAAAGAAAATGTAAATGGCAGAAAAATCTCGTGCCTTGACCTGGTTACAGAAGAGAAATTCTGTGATTGCTGTAGTCAGAGATATTGGGGTTTCAAGAGAGGCAGCTTATCAATTGAAAAGGTCGGCTGCGTTATTACCACCGTGAATGATACCGAAAAGGAAGTCGGGATATTGCGCACCTAAGAAGACCTCGCCAAGAATGGATAGGCTTTTGAAGCGTGAAGTAACATCATATTTGTCTGTAACTGCGGTTGAATTAAAAAAAACAAGCACCATGAGCTTTCTCCACAACCCACCAACACTGGGCGATACATCAATTGGCAAAGTTTTGTTCCCCTTCGCCACAAGCTAAATTTAATTAAAAGTTTACTGCTCAGAGCTTATAGTATATGCAACTCGTACAATTTAATTCATGAAGATTTTAAAAAGTTTGTTTCTATACTGAAAAGCAATGGTTATCCTCTTTGGTACATAATAAACAAGTGCGATTATTCTTTAATAAGCGACATAAATCAACCGAAAGCTTTATTTTAAATTGTGCTACAGATAAAAATCGTGACAATCTTGGAGCCAGCAACAAAGAAAAAGAAATTTTTCTTTTTCTGCGACTTCCCTATCTTGGCAAAGTATCGCTTCAAATTAAAAAAGAAATTCAAAAATTCATAGCAAAAGTTTCCTAAAAAATTTCGCTTTAGTTTAATTCACGACACTTACAATATTGGCAATCAATTCAAATTTAAAGAAGGTCAAGAACTCTTGCACAATTCAGGAGTTGTATACAAACTAAACTGCTCTTGTGGCCAAACCTAAATCGTTCAAACTCGTCGTAACCTTATCACAAGAATCAACGATCACAAACCACATGGAAAATGTAATCAAGAATCGGACGTTGCATAGCATCTCATACTAAATCCTAATCACAACATTGATTTCAACTCTCTATAAATAATTGGACGCAGCAGTAGTAATTGAAAACTACGCATCAAAGACACTTTACTTATCCAAAAATGCAAGCCCTTCTTGAATCTAGATGACATGTCCCACCCAATTTATTTTTTTAACACATAACTGATTAACCGATTGTGTTGGTTTTAGCAGTAAACTATTGTAACTGTTTTATAAAGAAGTGTAAATACTTGTTCTACAGGGTGTCCGAAAAGTTACTGTGCAGTATGGGTACATAAAAATTTAGAGTATTTATAGTAAAGCTTATTAGAAAACATTTAGACAATACAATTTTTATTTATTAAAGGCTACATTTGTTTACAATACTACAGTTTGTTTAAAGGAAATGCTAAAAACGCCCTCCATTGATATTAAGACATTTTTGCACTCGACGCTGCATATTATTGAACGCATCTTGGAGGATGTCGAGTGTTATCTGTTGGATGCATTAGATAATTACTGTCTTTAACTTTCCCAGATTGTGGGGATTATTCTCATACACTCGACGTTTCAGTGCACCCCAGAGATAACAATCCATAGAAGTCAAATCCGGAGATCTGGCAGGGCAAATTCCACGTGGATTTGTGCATGCGGTTAGCAAAGATGCTTTCCAAAAAGTTTAGTGATGAACGAGCAGTATGTGCCGTTGCTCCGTCTTGTTGGAACCATCCTTGTTCCAGCTCAGTCTCATTTAACTGGCTCACAAACGGTTCTACTGCACAGTAACTTTTCGCACACCAGTTGTTGTTATAATGACTAACTTGCTTTCATATTAGCACCTAAATATTACGTCACAAAACCAGCAGTTGTTAAAAATATTTTCTACACTACAGTAACTTTTCGGACACCCTGTACATTGAAATTCAAGTATTTTCTGCTCTTTAAATTTTAAATCACCTTAATTAGAATTCTTGTAGCAAAGTTATTGCAATTGTTTTATATTGGTCTTTTTTTGTTGCAGAACAATCGTGGTAGGTTTAGTTATCCAAGATTCTAAGCGGTACAACAGCTCACGAAATTTAACTTAGCCTAGTTGATAGCATTTTAATTACAACTGATGATGCTTTCAGTACAAAGTAATACGTTTTGAAATAAAATGTTCACTAGTTCACTGACTATTCATATTTCTACTCCAATAAAAGGTTGTTTCAAGGCGATTCCGATAATATATGACCTTTACCTTACACTGGCGTATCCGGCTAATCAAAAATAGAAACATAATACACTTGACCTTCATTTTTCCGGACCAAATGGTGCAGAAACTGGTCCGGATTACGAAAAAGTTTAGATAACACAAACATAGGCTATGTATTTGTACCAGTATGTCCCAGTGGCGCACGCAGAGCCCCCATCAGCAACGTCAGGATTAAATGGGCACTTGTATAAACAGTAACAAAAAATTAATGTTTTTCTGCACATCCAGTTTTCACGACTTGGTGCGCTCCTCTTCCTGATAGAATTATTTTAAGCATTATTCAAGCGCTCATTTCGAGGTCCTGGCTATACCGTAGGTCCATTGCTTACACGAAGCTAAGGAGGCCTTGCGCCTTGCCTTTTCCTTGGTCTGGAAGTACGGAACACATTTTTAACATTGAGTTATTTTGAAGCAAAATAGCAAAAATGCCTTGCACGTGGTGCGATTTCACATAGGGACTTTGTTTCTGTTGATTTTTCTTTCTTTCTCAAGTTCCCCCGGCTAAGCGTTATGTTGCGTGTTCTTTTTTTCTGCTTAGGCACGCACAGGGGAGCCAAAAAAAGTTCTTGCTTTTTTCAAAATTCTTAGGTTTGATCTTAGCAGCTCAAAAAAACTATTATTATGCAAAATAGAAAAAATCTTTCTCCCAAGTATGGTGCGATTTTATCCCAGCATGGCATGTCATCACCTCTGCCGAGTTGAAACGTATCAGTTAATGGAGCTCCGCCGGCTCAGACACTTGTGAGAGCAGCAAAGAAACGTTTTGTTGATATAGGCTATAGTTCCAGTACACGTAGTGGTTATTATCTTAGAGCCTATTAATCAAGACTGGTAATAGACACAAAGAAAGAATGGTGTCACAAACCATCATTCTTACTTTTAAAAAATGTAAAGGACGGGTGATGAAAGACAGTCAAAAATGATGGCAGCGCCAATATGGTGGCTGTTTTGACAACTAAAGAAATGAGTTACTTAGTGGTAGGCCTATTTGACAATTGGTGGGCTCCTTTCCTATTTGTATTTGTGATGTTTAATCAGAAGCTCATTGTTAATATCCTTCAAAATTGGTTTCAATCGCGTTTCTACAGTCAGTATTGTTTGAGAAAACGAAGAAAACATATTTGAGAATCAGGGCTTGATTACAACATGATCTTAGTTTTTAAAGATATGAAATTTGGTGAAGTTGGCAAGTTGGGCGCTGCGTTTTGTTTGAGATGAACATAGCTTTTCTCCATCAAAAAATGCAATAAAAAAGTTTATCTCCAATTGTGACGTAACTATGACGTCACCAACTTTCTTATGATCCCACCTTGGTGTGGTAATAAATGGAGCAAAGTTTTATAGGGCGCCGTTTGAAAAAAATTATTTCTTTTGTTTCGTATGTTTTTTGTGCTTTATATATCAGCACAATTTGTCCGAATTATAAATCGAAAACTTTCTGATTTAATCGCAAAAAAGACTGTTGCACAAACCAAATTAATTGGTTTGTGCAGGGGTTCTTAACCAGGAGTGCGAGGCAGCGTCTTAGGGAGTTCGAGATGGTCTTTCAGGTTTTGTGTTGCATTACTGTACTGTCATGCTCAGTTCATCCTGTGCTAATTGTTCTGCACAATCAGTGTATAATTATAGCACGCGTAGTGCACGGCCTTCAATTCAGCCCGAAACGATGCTGATCTCCAAAAAAAAGTCAGCACATGCAATTTCAGCCCACACTTCCAAATTGGCCCACATCTTGGTCTGGGACATGTTAAAAGATTTTTGGGGTGCGAGGACATATTAAGACATTTTAGGGGTGCGGGCCATTACAAAGGTTGGGAACCACTGGGTTAGTGTAACACCCTTTTTTATCAAATTTGTTCTCTAAAGCGCAAGATCATTTTTTTTCTAACCGCGCGTTTGGGAAAAATGCTTTGATTAACATAATTTTTTGTCCAATTTGTGAATCAGAAACTTTCCGCTTTATACGTCATCGATCAATTCATGCAAATCGTGATTTTGCAGCCAGGAAAGCGTTTTAACTCGTGGCCATGAAAAGCCAAAATCAGTGAGATAAAATGTAGGCTCTCCAGTTTCAGGAGTTATTGTCCGAGTAATGATAGGAACAGGGGTGCGAAAAAAGTTTGGAATGAATTTTCGTTTTGAAAAATTTGATTAAAGGGCTTCAATGCGTTTTTCGCAGAAATTTGCTATTGGAAAAAGTGATCTCCAAAAAAAATTCAATCAATTTTTTGCGTATATAACATATGACATACTTGGTTATTATCTAAAAAACTGTGCGTTTCCACACATCTTTTTTGCCCTACATCCCAGGCTGGAAAGGCCATGTTATAACCACTGTCTGGGATGGTTATGTTGGTGATAATTTATTAGCACTTTTGGCAAATAAGCTACATCGCGTTTAATTATTCTCTGCTTAAGGGACGATGTCCTCTGCTCAGGATTTTGTCTTGCTGCTTCAGTAAATACTGGTAATGGTACGAGGTGACTAAATAATTCTCATCTAAATGTGCGACCATGTCAAAGCATAACTGAGCAAGGGTGCAACCGGGGCTAAGGGGACTGAAGCCCCCCATTAGCCGAGTCACTTCCAATTAAATAATACAAATAATTTAAAAACCGTAACTTAAATTTGCAGTATATGCCTGCAAGCAAATGGGGCTAAAACCTTGGTTCCCTTACCCCCCTCCAAAACCGTGACACATAAATAATATTGGTGTAAAATGAAAATAATATTATTATTTAGACATGGAATTGACTTGAAGTTAATATGTACACCGGCTGTATTACATTGGATGTAACGGATGTTAACAAAGGTAGATCAAAGGAGTAAAAATATTTTCGCCTCAACTTTAGTACACAGCGCGGTCTGCCTTGCGATACTTGATCAACAAAAAGTTGCGAAATCTACCTTCTGGTTTACTCTAACCCAAATCCTGATAATGTGGAAGCATGCAGGTACAAATGCTAATAAACATTTTGATTTCATTCTTTAACCCAACAGCAGCAAACTGATCAATTTGAGAATTTACTGCATTGGGTGTATTGTCGTTGACTACCCTCTAATATCGCACCACCAGATTACACAGTTTTCAGTTTTCGGCAAGCACGATTGCGCCAAATGTTTATTAGTAATAACAATGCTATTTACAAAATTACGAAACAATTGAATATAAGACCTTGCCCAAAACAAAATGTATTACTTTTATCAAATCATAATTGAACGGAAAAAAACCAAGCCAATTGAATTTTAGCATGAATGCTTGAAGGCCTTCAAGACAAAATTCCTCAAGTTTCTTCAAGAGCAACCAGTATTGAATGTATGTATGTTTAACAGTATTGAAAAAATCAATTTTGTGGTTGCTTCTGTGTAATTGAAAAATCTGCATGGTTAATTTTGCTACTTTCAAAATGTTGCGAAAAAAACAACTAGACATATTTTTAACTAATAAATTAATCGAAAATGTGCCATTAGCACTTCACGATGATAGAAAAAATTGTGAGGATTCTTACAAACAAATTTCTAGAAGTCAAAAACTTCCGTCAAAAGTATGAGATTGTGATAATGATTCCGAGAAGAGCCAATTGTCAAAATCACCAAGAAAACTATTCGATTATTGATATAGAAAGTTATTTCCTCCAATCCATGAATGTACCATATGCAGAGCATTTGTAGGTGCAAATGTCTGAAAGGTTCGAAGACCAAAAAATACAAAGCCAAAGTCTTTGATACTCAAATATCCAATCAAAAATTTTGATACCCAAATACACTGCGACATTGACATCTTTTTCTGAAACAGACATCTTATTGGAATTATATTAACAGCTTGTTGATAGAAAAATTTTTGCTGTTCCAGAAATCACGCGCTGGAAAGAAAAGCGGATGAAATGGGATATCGCCACTCTTCCAACAAACGCAATGTATTACCCACAAGTTTGATGCATGGCAAAGATTGCCTTAGCAACGAGCGTAATGAGCTTTTTGGTATTTCTCCTGCTTTACCTGTAGCGAGTAATGACGCCCTTCTTACCCATATAAAGACACTTACCTTAAAAAATACTAGTTCTGTAAATGTTTTGTCAAAAAGTGTAAGCACTGCTTTTCATAAAGAGCCAAATTTTGGTCGAAATGTGCACTGCAAAGATTACCGACAACGTAATCAAAGTAACGTCACTGGTGCCACAAGGGAATCTCCTTTTAGTGCATATTGATTTCGAATCAGCCACTGCCACTCTCAACGATCAAGGTTTAGCAAGCTGCAATTTAGGGCTCCTGAGACACAATCCTCACGATATCAACTTTCAAGCCTGGGGCTCTGCCAATAGCGCCTTTGACAATAATAAGAAATCCCACCGCACCATATTGGCTTCATCTATTCCTTCACTTGAGTCCCAAGTATTTAACCGAAACCCTTCAAATTATTTTAGTTTTGTCGACGCATATGATACTTCAATTGCCTTCAATGCGCCTGAATCTAAGCGCAGATTGTACTCTTTGCAAAGGTACACAACCCGACCAGCCTATGCATTGGTGATGGGTTGCTAGTGCCTGCCCGAAGATCAAGGCAACTACTACGCCAGACAATTACTTCAAAACACTTTTGAACAAAGTTTTCAGATCGCCAAGGCGTGCACTAATTCTCTTAGCATTGGTCTCACGCTACATCAAAACAATAAAGCCGCAGTGCTCAAATTTTCAGCAGGGTTAAACTCTTGCACCGATATGTTAACAAGCATGAACTACTTGCATAAAACTGATAATTTTAAGATTTTGTCCAAAATTGCAAGGCGGTTGTCCTAATACCCGGATGGCAAGAGGAAGTGGATTCAATCGTGCACGTCAAACAAGATGAAGTTAGCACAAAACATTTGGCCGATTTTATTTCTCTAAAAACGAGACAAATCACTAATTTTGAATGTAATTGGTGGCAATATCAAGGCCCTGCCCCTAACAAGGCCTTCAAAAATCACCGAGAAACCGCATTCACCACAAACGTTGCTTTCGCGCCAACACCCAAATGTCGTCTGTGTGAAGGGTCGCATTACTTAAAGTTTAAACCATTGTAAACGATTTGACAAATTGAGCGTGAAAGAACATCTACAATTCTTGAACGAAAAAGGGATTTGTCGATACTACCTCGAACTTGACCATCTCACCAAAGAATGTAAAAGAGAAAACTGGTGCATAAAACCTAGTGGCATTGGGGGCACACAACCATGCTTCACTCAACATCAAATGTTAAGCATAAACAAGCTCAATCCAAGCATCCTATGACAGTCATAGGTCGCCTTCATTGGAAGTGCACAATGGCCGGGTTGTCAACTCTAATATGTATAGCCTACCAGCCTTCTCCCAGTCTTACCTGTCAAAGTAGGCCTAAGAGTAGGAAACTCAGGAAATTTGATAACAACTTGAGCATTCCTCGATCTGAGTAGCACAGGGTAGTTCATTGCCATCAGTTTTCTCCAGAAACTGCAAATTTCTCAGTCCCCCACCACTGACATCACCGCAAGCATTATCAACCAAGCCCACAAAGGGGTAGCTTGGCTATGTGTCGGATAAGCTCTACGACTGCAACGGTCGTAGTGTTATTGCATCAGTGCCATCCGAAGACCGATTCAAAGAATTGCTCTACCTCGATCTCTCTTGCAATTCCCTACCTAAGGAGCGTTCCCTTGGTTTCTGGTGGAACGTCGAATCAGACACGCTTTGTTTTAGAACACAAGCTGACCATAAAGTTGTCACACGGCGAGGAATCTTGTACGTGATAAATTCCGAGTATGACCTGTCATTCAACTTATGAAGGTAATTTTACAAAATCTATGCAGAGACAAGTTCAACTGGGACGAACACACACCTTTGAATCTCGAGATCAATGGAATAATTGGTTAAAGCAACCCCCGCTTTATTGTCGTTCTCAATTCCACGATGTTGTCAACCGAACGATTTTGGCAAGATAACGAACGCTCCAGTGCTTAATTTCTTGACCCAAAAACATATCAAGTGGGCCTATAATTCCCCAGAAGTCTTTCACCATGGTGCCGTTTATGAGAGACAAATAAGATCCTTTCGTAAAATTTTTAATGTTGTCAGTGAACAGACCCTTTCAAATTGGGTTCTGACCACTTTGACTTGTGAAGTGGAATCAATTTTAAATAGTCGTCCATGGACTTTGATCACAAGTGATCCAGATGACCTGGAGCCTTTGACCCTAAATGACTTGTTATTATTCAAGACACCTAATTTACTTCCTCCGGGCTTGTTCAAAAAGGGAGTTGTACTCACAAAAGCTTTGGTCAAGAGTTTAATACCCAGCAAACCATTTTTGGACCCGCTGGGTCTGGGAGTATATTTCGAGCCTTCACACAAGACAAAAATGGACTCGATCAAACCGCAACCTTGCGCCGAGTTATCTTGTGTTAGCATGGAATAATGGTCTCCCACGAGGATCTTAGCTAATGGGACGTGTTCTGGATGTATTCCCTAACTTTTCCGGGCTTGTGCAATGTGCATACCATACGTCTTAAATCCAAAAGTACAGAGCTTATCCGACACATAACCAAGCTCGTGCTGTTTACTCCACGTAAAGTTTGATGTTATTAACCCTTTAAGGATCACAAGGTTCCGATTCATAAAAGTTGAAACAAAATGTTTGGTAACAACAAAATTACAATGAGTTTCAGAAAAATGGTTATTACATCATAATGATATAACAATTAACAATCATGTAACATATGTGTTACATTATCCTTCAAAGGGTTAACCTTTGTTCCTTTGTCTCCCAAAAATAATTTGTAGTCTAAGTTGTTTGTTTGCAAATACGTACTTATATTAATTCTTTTCGACTGCATTGTGTATATTGTGACAACATAATTGTGAGGCATTATTTACATTGAAGTGGTTAAGGGTGAGGGAATGTTACTGCCTAAAAAAAGTTCATAAGTGTATGTTACAAGATTTCTCTTTTCTGCTCGACCTCAAGTTATCTAGTAGGCTCACCATGTAACCATGCATGCCTTGCTCAATCCACGGCGTTATCATTTTTGGTATCAGGCACAACGTGATTAGCCAGCTCGTTTTCGTTTGAATGGTTTTGACTTCGTTGGTCATACCGACGCGATGGTGCAATGGTTAAAGCGTTTGCTTTGCAGTCGGTAAACCTGAGTTCATTCACCTTGTCGAATCATACCAAAATACTTTAAAAATGGTATCCACAGCTCTGCTGCTTGGCCCTCGGTATTTAAGGGAGGTTGTGGAGAACAAGCCGGCAAGTTCGCTTGTTGTGTTCTTGGGCGAGGCACTAAACGGGATGCCCCCATCTTTATGTAAAAGACAGGTGGCCAAGACACCTCGAAAATGGCAACTCCCATGCGAGTACGGACGTCCTGTCCAAAAGATAGCGATACAATTCGCTTTCTTGTGAATGGAGGATAAACATGTACAATACAATACAATTCTAAATTCGGTGCTGAGCAAGCCGAACGTTTATTGCTTAAATTGAATAATCGGATACATGATTGCAATTCATACAAAAAATAAAACAAAACTGAAACCAATTGTATGTCTGCAACAAAACATATGAAACAAAATAAATCATTTTTTACAAACGACCCCCATAAATTAAGAATTTGATACGCAGCAACTTTAGCAGCATGATTAATTACTGTAAAACCAGCACCTTGCATAGATAAATTCAGACAGTCAAACATATCGGCAAGAAAGGCAATCTTTGCATTGAAATCTTCTTGACTAAATTTTTCAGCTAATGCCATAACATTCTGTTGCCTCAGAAAGATCAAGTGTACAACTTCAATGCTTTGCAAAATAAACAAATCTTCTGATACAGAAGCATTGCTCATGTAGCGAATAAGGACTGAAAGCTGGGGCAGACCTGTAATATCTGTGCATTCATCTAATTGAATGGAATAAAATGGGAGATTCTTAGTAAAAAAATAAAGCCAAAATACTGGTAAACATTTTGTTAAAACGTTTCACTTTTACACTAAAAGCATCATCAATTAAATAAATGGTCATTTAAGGCTAGGATAAGACAGATACTGCATTTTATTAACACGTTTTGCTTTTACATTAAAAGCGAAACGTTTTAATAAAATGTTTGCCAGGATTATTGCTTTATTTTTTTACTAAGAATTGCAAATAAATCCCATTTTTATGCTCCTAAAATGGAAATGTTTTCACGTGAGTTAGAATCTATTCAAGAACATTACTAAACATGTCTACTATGCATCTTTTCACCGTGTTGTTTGACGATGAAACTGCATTCAGTTTTTTCCTTTCTTTCTCACCAATCATTATTTTTACAACCTTTTTCTTAACCGGCATGAACAAATTCTTACCAATTGTATGAGCTTTTTTCTGCTTTGCAATTTGGTAGGAAGCAAGGTACGAAGAGTAGACAGTTGATTTATTTTCTGTCGTGAATTTCGTTGTAACACTTCTCTGTCCTCGAATCGAATTTAACTTGCGCTCAAAAAATTCAACAGGCTTGTCTAAACAAGTTGGATAATTTGTCTCTAAATGGCGTTTCAATTTGTTTTTCTTCATTGATTCTGCAGACCGACGCGATGGCGTAGTGGTTAGAGCGTCCGCTTCGCAGTCGGTAGACCTGGGGTTCATTCCCCTTGTCGAGTCATACCAAAAGACTTTAAAAAATGGCATCCGCAGCTTTCCTGCTTGGCGCTCGGCATTTATGGGAGGTTGTGGAGAACAAGCCGGCAACTTCGCTTGTTGTGTCCTTGGGCAAGGCACTTAACGGGACGCCCCACCTTTATGTGGAAGACAGGTGGCCCATAAACCTCGAAAAAGGCAACTCCCAAGCGAGTGCGGACTTCCCGTCCAAAGTATAGCGATACAATTCGCTTTCTCGTGAATGGAGGATAAATATGGCAAATAAAACAAATAAAACAAAAAAGAGAGAACTTTCAGACATAGCCTACTACACATTTTGGTTTACCATCCAATTTCGTAAAACCTAGTTTTAAAAAAAGCTTCATCATACCATCAAGTTTTACCATTATTTTTAAGTCTGAAATTAAGCAACTGTTACAAATCCTCAGTCAACGAAGATTTGTGCACAAGTGCCCAGGAGGAAATCCAGGGCCTTTGTTCCTTTTTCAAACACAACGACTAAATAAAACTTCTTTATTGCAAACAAATCAGTAAAAGAAATTGAAATCCGAAAACGTAGTTAAGTAATTCCAAAATCGATAAAAAAGAAAAAGCAAAAATTCACCAAGTGCTTCTTCAAATATAGGAAGGTTGCACGCACGTGATCAAACGTCATCAAAATGTGCTTTTCAAAAAAGTGGCTGACCACTTACAGCGTTTTTGCATTGAATTACATGTAAATAGCAGTGATACCGTTTTTTGCAAATTAAATGAATAAACGTGATAGTTGTTAAATGAACGATAAATACGGTATGTTGTTTTACTGATGTTAAGGAATGAATCTCAAGTCAAAGTAAGAAGTGCTAAGGTTTGCTTGTTATTGCTAATAGTTGGGCTAATTGCTTGTTATTGCTAATAGTTGGGCTAATTTTATGAGCTAAACATCCAGGCTTATTTGTAGCCAACTGGTGTGAAGGTTTCATATTCGATAAACCAGCGTGTTTGGAAATGCTGAGTTTAAGTTAATTGTAATGTGCAACTTATACAGTATATTTGGTTGCATAAGCACGCTGAAAAGTTGTAAATTTAAATTATACTGTAGCCTAAATCAGGACTTCCCAAACTGGGGGTCGCGACCCCTTGGGGGGTCGCATAATGATGTTCAAGGGTCGCAGAGAGTATATCAATTTTACCCAAAGTACTGCATATACTATAGTAACTATAGTATATGCAGTACTTTGGGTAAAATTGGTACCGGTATACTCTCTCCAATCTTTGATGTTCGCTAAAAACTATTGCAATTATGCAAAACATCATTCTTAACTTAGCTGTAGATTCTACGTAAATAGGCGTAGCTATAGTATCAAATAGTGGGACTTTGTTAATTGACAGCGGATGGACTTTTCCGCATTCATGTCACGTGGAATAACTGGATGCATAACTTTTTGCTTCGTCACTTCAGGTAATGACGCCATAGCGCTGTGCAGACGAGAGAATAGTAGCCAAATTAAAAAAAAAAACTGATCTAATCAATGGATAGCTGGTTAAAAAATTGAACGATAACGGTAATAAGCCTACTGCAGATGATGTTGAAGCAACGGTAGAGGTAGATGCAACACTGACTGGTAGATCGATAAAAGTTCATTGAGAAAAACCAGGATAGTCATATCAAAAACCTATAACGGCAGTTTTTTGCAGGGTGGTTTCGCTTTGATATCGGAAAACAATAAACACCGTCCACTTTGTGTGATTTAAAAAAAGAGTTGGCAAGTGAGAGTCTTAAGCCGGCCAAGTTGAGACGACATCTACACACCAAGCATGATTCTCATCGCAACAGGCCTGTGGAGTTTTTTCATCGCTTTCTGCGAACATCGAAAAGACAAAGACAATCATTTGAAAGTAAATGAAGGAAGTATACACAAGCATCGTTTGAGGCTTCCTTGTTGATTGCAAAGAGTAAGAAACTTTACAACATTGGCGAAAGCTTAGACTAGCTTAGACTAGACTAGCCAACTGAACTCTAAGCTTAGACTAGCCAACTGAAAGACCTAATCTCACCCAAATTGCTTTTGATTAAATTTATTTGTTTCCAAGGATTCAACTAGCAATAATTCATTTCAATTTTTAATAAATTTCTCGTTAGTTTAGATAATTCCCAAAGTTGTTGTTCGCGCTATACCTTTCCAGCATAAATTACAGCGTTTGGTCAGCCAATTTTTTTGGCGCGAAATGTGTGACGTCATATGCAACCTTCCTATAATTGAATGCAGAAAACAAATTGAACTTCGTGCAGCAACAAAAATTAAGTAACTACATTTTTAAGCAGAACGTTACTATTTTACTGTTTGGAACGAGAGGCCAGCTGATTGAATTGCAAATCTCGCTTGTTTTTAGGCAAAAAACGCCCGAGAGTCGCATTCCAATCTCAGCTGCCAAACACCAAACAGAAAATACAAGGCATTAGAGAACAAAGGGCGCTAGTTCAGTTCAGCCATGGAAATCAAAAAAATTTTTTTTCTTTCCTAAGCCTATTGTGTAACAGCAACAAAAGGATTTTAAGAATGAAAGGCGTTTTTCTGTTCTTGGTAGGACTAAAAAGGTAGCAGAGACTAATTAATTCATCTTGTTAGGCCACTGTAACATCACAGTCGCAGTTACATTATCACAATTAAGATTATCATATAAAATTGTGAAACGGTCTTATTCTACGAAGCGCAATAGGCCTACAAACGGAAAACGGTCAAAAGGTCTCGCACGATAAAGACTTTTCATGCTCAAAAACATAAAAATTGCTAGAACTAAACTCAAACTACTAGCTTTCAATTGTGTGTTGTTGCCTTGGCCTAGTCTGACTTACGTAACCTTGCTTTGCAGTCTTAATGTCCACAAAGCTTGTTTAGTGCGGGAGTTCTTTGCCAACAAAAATGCTATAGAACAGCGTTTACTGCTTTGAAGCGTTTCACGACATTGCCATCTTCAGGAGCTCAAAGTTTTCACTGCGAGAGTTTTGTTTACAAAAATACTGCAAGGATTGACTACTATAAAGGGGCATTGCGTTTTTATTTATCATTGTGTTGCGCAACGGCAGGCTTCTGACTGTTGTCCAAGTGAAAATGAATGCACTCCGTGTGGCGACGTCACTTCTATCATGATAGCTACTGAACGTAGATGCAGAAAGTAGAGTGTTCATTCTCGAAGCTTTTGTCTGACTTTTTTCAAGAGAATCCGGCAGAAATAGAGTGAAAAGGTGAAGTGAGTCACTTCTGACGGATTCTCTTGAAAAGTGTCAGACGAAAAGCTTCCACAGTGAATACTCTACCTTCTGCAATTTTCAAACTCTGAACGTAGATGGCAATCCGTATATAAAGCCAAGAGTTGTTGGCGACTTTCTGCTTGTGGTTTGCAATTGAAGTTTTTGAGGTTGCTAGTTGCTACAATTGCTTTCTACAAGTTTCGCTCTTTGTAGATATTTACAAAAAAACAAGCAAACCAAAGTAATAATAAATAGGCGACCCAACTTTGGGTCGCGACCCATAGGTTGAGAACCACTGCTATATAGTATCGACTTGAGGTCATCATGATGTAATCCAACCTTCATGAGAATCATCTCGTTGTGATGATCAATCATGCCCACTTCGATGTTTGTATGCCCAGCAGTTTTTGATCATTTAACAAAAATAAGCCAAAACAAAAAAGAAAAAGTTCTTGTTTTAACTGTGTAAGATATTTTTACTCAGTTTGGGTGGATGTCGGTCGGTTTCGGTAGATTTCATTCGGTGTTGGTAAATGGACCTACCCGCAGATGTTGGCCGTTCTGGCCGACGAAACGTTAGCCTAAATAAAGGCTCCGCCAAAGAAATTTGTGTGGCAATTTTTACTTACCATTAGAACGAAAGTTAAGATTTAATTTTATTTGATGCCTGGTGAACAACTTCATCAATTATACATTAGGTAGTTACTGTAAAGGACAAAGGCCTATAATTGTATGAGCGTGAAGCGTGTGATAGAATGTGTGCACGTAAGCGTTTAAATAGAAACGTGACAGTGCGTGCACTCGCATATACCGTGTTTCCCCGATAATAAGACAGGGCTTATATTAATTTTTACTCCAAAATATGGCACTAGGGCTTATTTTCGGGGGATGTATTATTTTGATATATCAAAAAATGAAGTTACAAAGTAAAAATTACGAGATTTTAAATAAACAGAAATTACGAAAAAAGATCTACATTTACTTGCCATTAACATGTTTTTTATTCAGAAACTCATTAACAACAATTTATTCAAGAACAATCATATGATCATCCTCTGGAATGTCTTGCAAGTCATCAGTTTCCAAAATTGCAGCGGAGTTTTCGCCTTTCGTCTTTCTGCCGCTCTCAACTAGGGCTTATTTTAAGGGTAGGGCTTACATTAAAGTCATCCTCAAAAATCACGCTAGGTCTTATTTTGCGGGTAGGTCTTATTATCGGGGAAACACGGTAGCAGTCGCGATACACTTAGAGCAAAAAGTGTTTGAGACCCATTTGAATGTTTTCATAGTTCTGGCTCTGAGTAAATTCTTAAGCATTTCTATAAAGATTAATTTTGAATAAGGTATGAGTCAATCATTATCAGTCCCTTACCCAGAAAAGTTGAAGCATATAAGAGAAAAAGAATTCTGTCAAATAGGAGGTAAGCCAATACTGGTTTGGGTAATAATTTACAGTATAAAGTAGGCAGTGGCAGTTTTGCTGTCAATAGCATTTTACGTTTGGAAGCTATTCTGCCATTTGACATTTGTGATTGGTCAATATTAATGAGGTAGTGCAGTGGTTGCCAACCAGGGGTCCATGGACCCCCTAGGGGTCTGTAAAAAGCTTGCTGGGGGTCTGCAAGTGCATTAGAATTTGACAAAATTAATCAACAATATTCAATGAATTAATGTAGGCATTAGGTAGCAACTTGTACGTACCAAAATAATGTAGCGCAGTGGGATAAATTGTTTCCGTATTTGGCTAAATATTGTGTAATCACTAATCAGTATCTTTTTGCTGATTGTGACGTTTATCCAAACTCAGAGATTGAAATTACGCGTTGAACCAGCTTTTATGTCATAAAGTTTATAATGTCCCAATCTCTCCCAGTTTTAATGCTAAGCAATAATAGCAGATCAGCATTAGCAGTTTGTAAAAGTAAGTGTAGTCTACCAAATTATTTGTTTAGGGTCGGTTTTGAAAATGTAGGGGTCCGTAAGCTTGACAATTATTTAAAAGGGATCTGTGACTAAAAAAAGGTTGGAAACCACTGAGGTAGTGGCTATTTTGCCTTTGATGGAATTTTATGTTTATAATCTATTTTGTTGTTGAACGTTTAGATGTCTTTAAATAAGCTTATTTACTATAATGCATGGAGTGATGCTGTGGTGTTGTGGATAGTGTTGTTGCCTTTGAAACTGATAGTTATGGGTTTGAGTCTTTGCAAGCATGATGCTTTGACAGAGGCAGTGTACACAGGGGGGGACCTGATATATAAATGTGAAGGTGAGTGTACACTGGGGGAAAATTTTTGTCAAGTTAAGTGTTTGCCATATCATAGATATCAAGCAATCACAAATGACCAGGAGACATGTTTTTAATTCATCATTGAAACTGGCCAATCACAAATGTTCAATGGTATAATAGATTCCAGGAGTAAAATGCTGTTGATGGCAAAATAGCCACTGCCTATTATTAATAATTTGTGCTTTTTGCACACTTGCACACAGAATAGTTAAAATATGTCAAGTTACCCACACAGTCATTTTTTTAGTTTTGGTTAAGTTTTGGCAGTAATAGATCTAGTTGGCTAATTTTTCTTTAAAAATCACAATGTTGAGCCAGAATCACTTGCTAGAGCAGCACTCTCAAATGGCAAAATCTTTTTCATGCAGGAAACTGGCAAAATAAAGATATCTGGGACAACACTAAAATACAGAAACTTCGATAATTATGGAAATATAGAAATTTTAACTGAAATATGTAAAAAACAAATTACTGAAATCACAGAAACTTATGAAAATGCTTAGTTTAATTCAACTCAATTATTAACTTTTGCACAATTGGGTGGTTATCCTATACTTTTTGTTTTTAATAGGCAGTGGCTATTTTGCCATTAACAGCATTTCATCCTTTGAATTAATTTTGTCATTGAACGTTTGTTACTGGTCAATTTTGATGACATTATAGACATAGGTCTTGGTTGTTTGTGATTGCTCAATTTCTATGTCATATTAAATCAAACATTAACTTGAAAAAAATTAAGATCAATTTCTATGTCGTTTTAAATCAAATATTGACTTGAAAAAAATTTAACCACCAGGATACATTTCCCCTTATGTTTTTATACCAGGTCTCCTAGTCTCTGTAAATTACCTTGCCTGCAAAGCCTCAAAAACTCTTATTCATTGCATATGAATGCGCAGCAGCACTATCCACTACACCACAGCATTACTACATAAATCATAGCAAATTCCCTTATTTAAAGGCACATTAATAGTGATGGCAAAATAAATTTTTTTTTGTTTTTGACTTCCATAAATTTCTGCAATTTTCTCACTTTTTTAGAAAGTAGCAGTAGGTTTTTAGTATTTCTGTAAGTCAGTAATTCCTTTTTAACTATGAATTTCCATATTGCAGTAGTTTTTTGTTTATTTTAAATTTCTGTATTTCTATAATTCAGTAACACCATAATTCAATGTGAATTTTTGTGTTTCCAAAAAATTTTCGTATTTTGGTGTTGTCTTATAACTGTTCCCATGTCATTGCTCAGTCATACAAGATACAGACATGGCATGTTTTACTTTTAACTCAAGTAGGACTGTTGCGCTCAACTTACATGAACAAAGTTTGGAAATCAATTTAAATTTGTTACAACTAGACATTTTAGCTGCAACAACATTTTCAAAAATTTTGCCTAGCTGATGTGTCACTGTGTATCATTGTCAATTTGCAAAAACAACAAAAAGTTTTTAGTATCACATCCAACTTTAGTCGTAGCATTTTGGAATGCTCTTTCTTAATTGAAAACTCATAACCCTCTTATGACTGAACCTAAATCTGTTTGATTTTTGTAACAGGATAATTCAGCTTGTTAGTAGAATCTGCGCAGCCAAAAATGTTGAACGTATCTTGATGAAATTTTGTGGTTAGTCTTTATGAATATTTGTAATGCTTGTGATGCACCTTGCCTCTGCTGTCCAGCTTGATGCTCCTTACTCTAGACAGAACAGAAAAGTTTTTTTTTGTTGTCAACTAAACCTTTTGTCATTATTAGCAAAAATCCTGAAATCATCTACAGCAGTTGTAGCAAATCTATTTGGGAAGTATGGAAACTTTTTGCAAATATGTCAACTTTTGCTATTAATGGTCTAGTACGCTTAAGTACTAGTTTTCAAAGTTCCAAACTGGTAAACTTTGAACTACCGGTAATATAGAAGGCCATTATTTTAAAAAAAGCTTTTTTATATGGTTGTTGGAATTCTGTTACACATAAATGACCTCTATTTAGTGATTGAAAAACAGTGGACGTTTTGAGGTAAAAGTTATTGTAATCCAAGTAGAGGTATATCACTTCATGTTTTTACTAGTATGATTTAATTGTAATGCATTTTCTGGTTCATGAAATTTGCACATGTGTTTGGTAAAGAAATGCTGTTTATTTGCATCAAAATCTCACAAAAACAGATATTGACAAATTTTCTTTGTTGAAAATTTTCATTTGATATCAAATTTTAGAAAATGGGTTCCAAGCAGCAATGTTATTGTCTAATTTGTGGTAAAGAAGTATCTTTGATTTTGTTAACTTTTGAAGGCTTTAGTTGTCAAGTGAAGTAATGGTAGTCTAACTGATCGAGTTTAGCTGGTGGATACTGCCAAAATTGACCAACGTGACGTCTTTTCAACCACAAAATCGTTTATCTGCGATGATTGGCTTAACATTTTAACTTTACAGCAATTATGTAACTGCTTACGCTTTGGCTTAATTCAAGCTTGTAGTGGTCAAAGTATTTGTAGTGAAGTTGAAACTTGTGTTTAGATGCAATATATCTTGATCATGCTGGAAGTTCCTTGTATGGTAAAAGCCAAATAGCAAATTACATGAAAGATTTAGAGAAAAATTTGTATGGCAATCCTCACAGTATCAGTCCAAGTAGTGATTTAATGTCTGATGTTATTCACCAGGTACTGTTTTCGAGTGAAAATTATCGTTTTATTTGTGTTAAATTACACTAAATCAGTATTTTTGGGTTTGTTGTGGAACATGCGTTTGTTCATATAATGAATCGTCTTTCACCTTGAGTTAATTTTCTGGTAGAAAATAAAGACAACAAACTAGGTTGCTACTTGACTTACGGACTAAAAGTGTTTTTTTGCAGTCCTTGTTGTTATTACACATTAAACAAAAAATAATTTGTGGTATTTCATTTGTTTTATTTCTTTGTGTTATTCACTGCAGTAAAAATATTTCACTTGAATAACATTCTGTATAAAATGTCATTACTAACATTGGCACCAGATCTCTTATAGAATATTTAGTTGTTTCAAGTACATTTAACTTTTATGTGTTTGACCATTTTTCGTGTGCTCAGGTATTTTGGAGAAGCCTCTTGATTGATTTGTAGTTCAGAATTAAAATCCCAGTGAGTTCTGTTAATGGCAAATGCAGACGAGGGCACCTTCTGTAATCAGTCGTTTATTTTTCTGCATTGTACGTGCATACCGCAGTTTCTTATGGACCTGTATGTGTGACTGAAGAAAGCAAATAGCAATCGATTTTACACTTATCTACCAATTCTTTGTCACAGCAACTTTTGTGACCAAAGAATATGACTGGGTGCTTTTTGTTATACAAATCGATTAATTTTTTTGTGCGATATTGTTAATTACTTGACAACTTTTACATTTCAGGTAAGATGTTCAGTGCTTCATCATTTCAATGTTACACTTGAAGAGTACGACATCATTTTTACAAGCGGTGCTACTGGCGCAATAAAGCTGTTGGCATCTGTTTTTGCATGGACACCAGGTCAGGCATTATTTTACTTTTGCAAACAAATAAAGCTCTTATTAAATTTGCATGTTAGCTGATTGATCTTAAGCTGGTGATTTGCATTTTGCTTTTATAGTTGATTAATGACTCTTGTTACTAATCATGTTCAAACTATAGGCTAGTAGGTCTTACTGCATTCAGTTTTTTCAAGTTTTTCCATCCAGACTCCATCAATTAAATTTACATTTTTAGTTGAATTTTTTATGATAAATTAACTATGTTGCAATGTGATTGTCTTACAAACAAAATTAGTTAAATGCAAACTGATTAAACTCGCAAATGATTTTAATGGATAAAGCTTCGTCATTCCAAATTCCCTGCCTGCTCCAAAAAGTGTATAAAGTAAATATGGATTCATGCATAAATCTATGATGCCTAGGAGAAGCTCTTGGCATATTGATTAGCGTATGCAGGTAATTCGTTTTGCCCTATTAATTAGGTGATGTTTGAATTAAATGCTATTGATTTGTTAAGGAAAGTCAAAGTATGCATACTTGGAAGACAATCACACATCTGTTATCGGAGTACGAGAAGTAGCAGCAAAGCATGAAGCTACTTCATATTGTCTTTCTTTGAAGTACGTATTTAGTTTCTGAGTGATACCTTGCGGAACTTGTTGTACGATTTGTGCCAATTAACCAATTTTTTTTTAGAAAGTTTACAAATTTTGATGAACTACCCGCCAGTGATTTGTCGTCGTACGAATTAAATATTGTAAAGCAACGTTCAAGTGATAAAAACTCAAAATCCGATCAAAAGTGAGAACGATTATTTCAAATTTCATTGCTTATGGGGCGTCAAAGGCTCGATTATGCCTTTGACGAGAGCGTCATGAAAAGCTTCTGGCAAAAGAGCGTCTTTTTGTTTACGCTAAGCTACTTATTAGGCGAATTAGCGTTTAAATTTACATAGTTTATGCAGAGGGTTTTGCATGCTGTAATCTGTTTATTTTGATTTGGCGTTTTACTAGGTTTTCTTTTAAAAGGTACAACAGTTTGTTTGCTTACCCAGTTCAGAGTAATTTTTCTGGTTACAAATATCCTCTTACATGGAGTCGACAAGTGAAGAAAGATGGCTTGCCACTCTTTAAAGGTAATGAAGATGACAGTTACCTTGTTTAAATGTGAGTCGCAAAATTATCAAAAGCTTGTAGCCAGTGGTACACAGAGATTTAAGTTGTTTTTTGATGCATATATTGATGTCTGTTGAAAAAAAACATAGTTTTAAGAAAGCCTGTGTTTTTGTATAATCTATTTTTATGATTTAATTTCCTTGGGGGTTTTGCTTGAAGCATTCAAGTTTTTAGAAATTTTTACTTTCAGTTTGAATAAAAAAAAACTTGATCAGTGCAGTAGCTGGCTAGAAAAGGGGTGTTTTAAACATCTCGACGTACTGGTAGGCCTACTTAATAAACCTTCTCGCGAGACGTCCTGCGTGGTCTTCAAACTAAATCAAAATTCCTTTAATAGCCACAACGTGTCTTTGCTATCTTAATTTTCTTTAGTAATTGTGAATTTATTGATGCCCAGCTGTACTCCAAGTCGACACTAAACGCTGCACCTCACAAGCCACCTCGCCAACGCTCAATTTTTTGCATTACATTTGCAGCTGTGCTAAGTAGACGCTGCATACAGCGTGTAAGCGATTCAATCACTTCATGTTGGAGCACCTGTGTGTTTTAGTTTTGCTATATATAGTGTTTTGGTCCAACCTGTTTGCGTCTATGTAAATGTGGTATTTTATAATTGAAAGAGAAAAAAATAAAAACAAAGAACGTCACCAAAAAGACGGTGTTTTCTTGTGCATTCCAGAAGGATTGAATTAGTATGATCTGCTCCATGCACTGAATGCGTTTTCTTCGACACTTCTTTATATGCCAAAAATCCTTCAGCGAGATGCAAAGCATGTGTTTTTACTAAAAGTTGTATTTCAGATGAAGATGACAATTTGTTGAACAACGAATCCTGGTTTGTACTCTCGGATGCTGCTGGCTATGTAGCAACGTCATATCTTGATCTTAAAAAATATCCTGCTGATTTTATTTGCTTATCGTTTTACAAAATGTTTGGGTTTCCTACTGGTAAATCCACTGTTTAGTAGTGTTAAATTGCTTTTGATATTAAGTATGAATGCCTGTCTATTGTATAAGTAGTCATTGAGGAACAGATCTCATCTCTACGCGAATGACAGATTTCGATTCGCTTTGTATATTTTGCATTATTTCTATAGCTAGCATAAATAAATGTGGGAAGGAATCCTAGCAATGACATAGAGGAAGGGCTTGGTATGACAAACTGTCTAAAGTTGCCGATACGCTACCACTACTGTGTATTGGTACTGCAGTAGTATCGTCTGAATAATAACTTGACTTCACAATCATTGTGTCTGCCTTATAGCCGAGTTGAACTGATTTCAAATTACTCTGATTAAACTGCGCCTAAATCCACAACAGCTGCATTTTTTACGTAGGTCTGGGTGCTTTGATAGTAAAGCAAAGTTCAGCAAATGTTTTATGCAACAAGGTTTACTTTGGAGGTGGAACAGCAAATGGATATTTGCCGTGGCAGGATTTCTACCGACCCAGAGCTGTTCTTCATGATCGGTAAGTTTTACAGTGACTGACAAACCTGAACGTTAGGTCTCGAGCCTAATACCTGCTTATGTTGTGTCTTGCAAATGGCATTTCACAGAGTTTCTTTTGGCTCATTGCAGTGCTTGTAGTTGAATTACATTGCATCGGTATGTGCCAGAGTAAGTGGACCGAAGTTTTCCCACTCCGGTAAAGATATTCTACGACTAAAAGATAAATGCAACTAACGTCTTTCCCATAGAAGCGCTACATTTTACATATGTTTAGCTTAGAAGATGGAACTGTTGCTTTCCTCGACATACTTGCTCTTCAGCACGGATTTAATTTTCTGCGGAATGTAATCGATCGTTCCATGCTAAAAGTACAACACTACACGTTTTCACTCATTGAAAAGTACGTAGTCCGTGGTATGTTGTTTTTTTATTTTTGTAAGTTGTATGCATTACGAAACATGTTCTACAGCACATTGTGCCGCCATTCCAGGCAAGCTGAAAACTCAACTGATCAATTATGCACCACTCTCAACACGATTTCTACAGCATAATGATCCGTACTATATTTATTGAAAATTTAAAGTTTAAAGTGCACCAAAGCGTAATATATTTGGTGTTTTGCAACAACCGTTTTCACAGTCTTATTTCCTGTGCTTGAGTGCGAACTGAGATAGCATTTTCAGATCCGAGAGTTTAGTGGTTGAAATTGAATCCTTGCACGATTTAGCCAGTTGGATTTCAACAAAAACTTGCCGGTATAGCGAGTGTATTGTTCGGTTTCAGTTAGAATGAGCTTTGATATTTTAGACGCAGCAACTTGGTATTGTATATTACGTTGCATTGTATTTGTCTGAAGCGTGTATTCCCTTATTACAGTGTGTGAATATAACTAACGAAGCGATCTACATTGAGGTTGTTTTCGCTCATGTATACACAGCGTGTTTGTGAACTCAGATTGTACAAGGACATGATTGCCCTCAAGTATGCGAATGGCAACCCTGTAGTGGAGATTTACAGCTATTCAAACTTCCGAGATACTTCAGTGCAAGGAGGGATACTCGCGTTCAACGCGAAGCGCGCCGATGGCAGGTGAAACAAAATGTCGTGTTTGGCTTATAAAATAGCTGTCTCGTTTTGCGGCGGCGCGTGCAAATTTCACCAATTTTGTGCTAAGCAATTTATTATGTTCTACCATAACTTTGGAAATGGAGTTTTTTTTATGTCTTGTTTGGCGCTTAGGTAGCCCATAGGGGCGATGTGGAAATGAAAAATGAAAGTGAAAAATTTTCCCGGTCGTCGTGATTTCACAATCTAGTAATGAAGAACTGTTTCGCTATCGTTAAAAACTGCGTAAAATTGAAAAGTTCTTACGTTTCTTTGTTTTGTAGTTACGTCGGTAGCAATCACATGCTTCACCTTGCGTCATCACGCGATATTCATCTTCGTGGAGGCTGCTTCTGCAACGTGGGTGCTTGCTTGTCCATGCTCAAAGTGAACCCGGAATTGTTGAAAAATGCGTATATTGTAAGTGCTACAACAAATAATACTAGATTATCCCGACTTCTTAAAAAATGCAAATCTATATGTAAGTTGATTTTTTAATTTTGGAATGACGAAAGTTGATAACAAACTATATTCATTTGAAAAACTTTAATAATTATTTTAGCGCCTACGTTTTTTAGAATATTTTATTTTTGTATATTTTGGCTTTTAACGTTTGTAAGTAAAACTTAAATTATAAACTTAATTTTTGGTAATACATTGTGATTTTGGTATACCCTCTCATTATTGAGATTGTTAACGAGTTATCTGAAACGTAATCACGCTAGTTTATAATTTCCTATCTGAACGCTAGAAAAACGACGTCAACTTTAGAATCTCTTAACTAAATAAGCATTCGAACTCATCATTCACTCTACACAAAACTAGCAATGACTGGACGAATAACGGAAAGCTAAATCTCTTAAAGAAGAGATGGCTTTTAACATTAGCTAAGAACATTTCATGGAGAAACTTAGATATTAAAACGTAATTTGTGTTGCGATTGACTTTAAAATTGATGCCCTTCTTCCTCTTGCATCTGCATGGAAAAGTTTTATTAAAGTATTAATCGGAAAAGTGACAGAAGCTTGTTTCATTTTGGTTTCGAGGCTAGGTCACTATTTTTTAAGTCGTCGCAGTTGTTTTTCCATTACCTTCATGCCTACAAGAAAAAACTCGAGCGATGATGTAGTGGTTAGAGTGTCCGCTTCGCAGTCTGTAGTTTGGATTCAATTCCCTGGTTGAGAGAATTTACTTTGAAAAATGGTATTCGCAGCTTCAATGCTTGGCGCTCTGCCCGAAAGTGATAGTGTAGAGAAAAATTCGGCACCTTCGCTTGATATGCCCTTGGAAAAGGCGTTTGACTGGATACCTCTCATCTTCATGTGGCAGACACGTGATGGCGCCAAGCGGTGGCTCAGTCTGCCTAAAGACATGGAAACCAGAGCATGAGATCATACGCACGATGATGATGAAGAAGGGGGAGTGTCCGGGGTAACTTGGGCTTTCGGGAAGGCCAACAGCCATTTCGACCCAACCCAAACGGGGTAGGAAACCGCACCACCACGTTGAGGCGGCTGTTGATTAGTGCAGGACTGACGGCTCTGTTCCTTTTCCTTTTGGCACAGGCGGCTCCGGCATACTTGCCAACTGCTCTCTGTGGCACTGAGGCCACTCTTTCCTTTTCAGCAGGCCCAGTATGCTCAAGTTTTTCCGCTGAAGCCTGCGCCATTCTGCACGCTTTTTGCTGATCTTGGAAGCACCAACAAGCTTGCCATTTCTCTTCTCCTTTTATCTGATTCTCGTTCTGTCCTTGCTACCCTGTCCTCTCCTCCATAATTCCTTCCACCTCAAACTCTCTGGCAGATCTGGCAGGAACTGTCTTCTCTCTCCTCCTGTTCTATCAGGTTACAATGGGTCCCCGGACACTTGTTTCTCCCGGGGAACGATGCGGCTGATGAGCTGGCCAGACGGGGAGCGCTACTTGCGCCCTCTGCAATCCTTGTAGCCTCTCTCGTCTTATCTCTGGTATCTACTCTTCTCTTTTGTCGGACTGGAGGCGCACTGTCTCATCGAAATTCTTCGACACACAGGTTCCCTCGATTTCCACCGAGGAATTTGTGCTTCCTTGTCATGCTCGCTGTGTTCTCTCTCGTCTACGCTGCAACGGACACAGTCTTCTGTTAAGTTCTTACCTTTCTAGGATTGGCAGAATCGAGAGCCCTTCCTGCAGCTCCCGTGGACACTCGTCCCAAAACACCTCTCATCTCATTCTGCACTGCCCAGCTGCAGACTCTTTGCGTCGCTCACTCTTTTGCGACTCTCTGTCTCTTTATGACCTCTGGTCCGGTCCAGACCCTGGGCAGTTGCCCGGCTTCTGGGGCTTCATGGTCTTCCGCCATGCCCCCATCCCTCAGAAGGGATCGGGTAACAACAACAACATGATGATGATGGTGCAATAAAACTACTGATGTTTTGGTCTCCTTCGACGTAGTTTGTTTTACATGCAACACTGCAACCGATCAAGGAAAATTGCCTTAAAATGCTTTTCCGATGGCTAATCAGCGCTGGCCCATATGACGACTTCAACATGCGAACTATCGCTGCGAGATTAAAGGCTGGTTTCCATTAGGCGTAAATTGCAGGCGTAACGTGAACAATTTTTTGTTTCTCTATTTAGTTTCATGCGCGCGAGAGCAACGCATGAAATCAAATAGAGAAACGAAGAATTTTTCACGCTACGCCTGCCATTTACGCTTAATGGAAACAAGCCTTAATGTTTCATTTTGCTCATCACTGACTTTTTCTGTTGCGCTTCTGTTTTGAAGTAAAAATAGAATAGATTGAAAAGTCGTGTGTTTTGTATTTAGTTAGTCTTAATTTAAATACTGTATATTTCGTGTAAACTGCTGTAGTCGAGTACGCAATAACGTTTCGTAATATACTGTAATTTAAATCGATAACATTTCAAAAACAATATAATTAAAAGAAGAGCTGTATTTATCCGCTGCAGTTTTAAAGATCTGTTGTTCGTTCGAGCAGTTAACAGCACGGCTTTTGTTCGCAGAGCGGTCATCAGTGCGGTGGAGCTTTGGACATGCTTGATGGGCATCCACTCGGTGCTATTCGCGTGTCGCTTGGTTACATGTCATTGCGGAGTGATATTGATGCGCTTGTGGATTTCTTAAAAGAATGCTTTCTCAATGTAGGTTGAAAAAGAAGAGAGCTACTTGTTCCAAGCTTTAAGACCAGTAACCAAAATTACTTGTTTAAGACAAATTCAATGTCGAAAGCCGACTTTGTTGTTTGTGCAAATACCAGCTTATATTTATTACTGGCTCAAAATGTTGGATCCAAAAATAACATATTTTCAATTTGTAGTACTGTTACAAATCCAAGACTCGAGGGAGGGGGAAGGGCGACTGTGGCAATGAATATACTTGCAACGCATGTTGTAACTTTTCGTTTCAGGATAAACGTACTGACGAGGAAGAAGAGGTATTTTACGATTCAGTGGAGAATCTGCCATCACCACTTCATAATCAATTATTCTTGAAAGATATTTACATTTATCCTGTGAAGTCTTGTCGTGGCATGAAGGTATTCTTTTCCTAAGTTTGGTACGGTGGTTCGAAACCCAACAAACTTCGAGGTCGGTGATTTAGAGCTGTGTGTACTGCACAGTGCCAAGTTTACTACACCGAATCTGCGCCACTCGCTGTCTGCAAAAAACTTTTATGCGGCTCGCCAGATAATTTGAAAAAAATGTTTACAGTCTAAGTAATCTTTTCTAGACCCACTGTTGGCGTTTGCTATTTTGTTAGCTTTGCTCTCGACAAAATAGAGCTCAAAATCAGATTTTATAAAATTCATCTCCAATAATACAGGTAAACACTTTCGAAAAGCTCTAAAGGTTGTCGATTAAAGCAAAAATTGTTTAAGATCAAGAAAATTTAATTAAAAAAGGTTCATCTCTGAAAAAGGTTATCACCTTTTAGAAAGCAGCTAGTGTTATCAATTTGAACAGAATTTGTGATTAAATTGAAAAAGTTCGCTAGCAAAGAGTTAATCTCCAAACAGAAAAGCATAAGCTGTGAACAACGATGTCGCGGTGTGCGGCTCGTGCTTTGACAATCACCAGCAATTTACTGAAATTTTCGCGGCGCAGGTCGCTCGATGGAAGTTGTGTAAGACTGGACTTGAATACGATCGCTCGTGGATGGTCGTGAATGAACATGGTACCTGCATGACGCTAAAGAGGGAACACAGACTGGCGCTCATCCAGCCGGTTCTTGATCTAGCTTCGGGAACGCTTACCCTAAAGTAAGTGCACTTTCAATAACGATGTAATTTGAAACGCTGATTTCCATTTGCTCACCCTGCATTTATGGTAGTTGTTTTTCGAAAGAGTGTGCTAGTTTGGAGAAATAAGGTATTAAAAACACTTCAATGTACAGTTGTACATAACAGGCAAAGTGTTGAGTGTGCAAGCAAAAACTGCCTCTGTCATAGATTTCACATGGTTGGAACAGTGGATCTGCTTCAGCATGTCGTGATAGAAAACTATTGCTTGCCCACCAGTAGGATTTGTTGTTGTTATTCGACCCCTTCCGAGGGATGGGAGCATGGCGGAAGACCATGAAGCCCCAGAAGCCTGGCAACTTCCCAGGGGTTGGACCAGAGGTCATAAAGAGACAGAGAGTCGCCAAAGAGTGAGCGGCGCAAAGAGTCCGTCGCTGGACAGTGCAAAATGAGACGAGAGGTGTCCTGGGAGTTTACTGTCCTGAAGACTTAACAGAAGGCTGTGTCCATTGCAGCGTAGACGAGAGAGAACACAGCGAGCATGACGAGGAAGCACAAATTCCTCGGTGGAAACCGAGGGAACCTGTATGTCGAAGAATTTTGATGAGACAGTACGCCTCCAGTCCGACAAAAGAGAAGAGCTGATACGAAAGATAAGACGAGAGAGACCTACAAGGGATTGCAGAGGGCGCAAGTAGCGCTCCCCGTCTGGCCAGCTCATCAGCCGCGTCGTTCCCCGGGAGAAACAAGTGTCCGGGGACCCATTGTAACCTGATAGAACAGGAGGAGAGAGAAGACAGCTCCTGCCAGATTTGCTAGAGAGTTTGAGGTGGAAGGAATTATGGAGGAGAGGACAGGGTAGCAAGGACAGAACGAGAGTCAGATAGAAGAAGAGAAATGGCAGGCTTGTTGGTGCTGCCGAGACCAGCAAAGAGCGTGCAGAATGGCGCAGGGTTCAGCGGAAAAACTTGAACATACTGGGCCTGCTGAAAAGGAAAGAGTGGCCTCGGTGCCACAGAGAAAGCAGTTGGCAAGTACGCTAGAGCCGCCTGTGCTGAAATAAAAAGGAATAGAGCCGCCAGCCCACAGAGTATCAGACCGTGAGAGGGGGAGAGAGTCAAGGTCAGCGACAGCCGCACCTTGGCGAGAGAGAGAGGGAGATCAGAGCGGGAGCATGGAGAGGAAAGGGTGGACTCCACAGTGAACAAAGGCAGATTGCAAGGAGGAGAGGGAGGGCAAGCAAGGAGAACCTCCCTAGGAGAAGTAGAAGGAAGCATGAGCCGGTGAATGGACCCAAAAGCTCTCCAGGACGATCTGCAGAATCTTGGTTTCACTTCAAGTCTGGCCAAATTTAAAATAGAAAAGGAGGTTGGGAGACGAAGAGCCCGCTCGTAAGATGAAAGAGTGAAATGAGTCAGGGTGACTCGTAGGGGAGGTAGAGAAGCCTCGGAGAGAAGAAGTGGGATAGGGGAGGACAAGAGGCAGCCGGAGATAATGCAACTAGCCGCTCGTTGAAGGCGTTTCCATTTGGTGATATTGGTAACGCTTATGAAAGGAAACCATCCGGGTGAAGCATATGTGAGAAGGAGCCGAAGAAAATATTTATACAGAAGAAAGGGGGACTCAGAGGGCCCGATGAGGAAGCAGAGATACAGCGTAAGGCCGTGAGACGTGGGAAAAACTTGGCCTTCAGCGAAGATTCATGCTTGGAAAAGGAAAGAGTGCGATCAAAGGTGACCCCAAGAAAAGTTGGAGTGGGAATGAAACGGAGGCGGGAGCCGAGCAGCAGGAGGTTGGGCTGGAGGTTAGCTTGGTGGGGATCCACTGAGAAGAAAGAGGCGTCACATTTGCTCGGATTGAGAGGAAAACACCAGTACTCAGACCAGCGCTCCAATCGAAGCAGAGCTTCTTGTGAGGCCTCCACTGCAGTGGAGACCGAGAGGGAGGAGGACCAAATGGCCAGATCGTCCGCGTAGAGAGAGCAGCTGACTGAAGAAGGTAGACAATCAGGAAGATCATTGATGAAGAGAGAGAAAAGTACTGGGCCAAGAACGGATCCTTGCGGAACACCTTGACGGACTCGAAAGAAACGACTTTTGTGATTTTGATAAACCATGCAAGCGTGCCAATCAGAAAGAAAAGATTGAGTCCAACGAGCAAAGCAAGGAGAGAGGCCAGCCGAAATGAGTAAATGGAAAAGGGCGGGATGCCAGACAGAGTCAAAAGCTTTAGAGAAATCAATAGTAGAGAGAATCGTCCGAGATCCCGGCCTGGGTTTGTTAAACCCATCCGAGATGGACTGAGAAAGGTACAGAATTTGATCTAGAGTAGACCGCACAGGGTGGAAACCGGTCTGGCGGGGAGAGAGAATGGAATTAGATTCCAGAAAGAAGAGTACACGGGATAGAATGATGCGTTCAAAAAGCTGTGATACGCAGGAGGTGAGAAAGATAGGCCGGAAGGAAGCAGGAGAATCGAGAGGCTTTCTCATATTATGGATGGGAATAATAGAAGATGTCTTGCAGATGGAAGGAAAGGAGTGCGAAGACCAGGAGAGATTGAAGATGTGAAGAAGAAAATCCATGCCAGACCGAGAAAGATGGTTTAGCATGGGATAGGCAACTTTGTCTGGGCCAGTGGCAGTGGAGGAGGAAGGGTTGGAGGCAGCTGCATGAAATTGTGCAGAAGAGAAGGGAGAGCAGAAGGACGAGTGCACGTGGCTCGGCGAAGCTCGGAAAGGTAGCTCTGGCTCTGCTGCGCAGGATCTTTGGCTGAGAGACAGAAAAGTGAGATCTCTGGTAAGCGGCGTAGACCGAAGCCGACTCCCTGGAAGAGAAGCAGTTAGGAAAGTTATTGGAGGAGGAAGAAGAGGAATGAGAGCCAGCGATAGAGCGAAGAAGAGAGTATGCAGATTTAGGGTTTCATTTGGGTGAAAGAGAAGAGCAAGTCGTCTGCCATGCCTCAGTCTTGGCCTTGGCAATGACGGACGAGGGACGTCGAGAAGCGGAGATGTAAGCCTGGCGATCTTCATCACTTCTGTGAGCGGCAGCGAAAGCCTTGCGTCTTTCACTAACCGCATCTTCCACTTCAGCAGACCACCAGGCTTTAGAATTGCGTTTAATGTGGCCAAAAGGAATGGAAGATTTGGCCGCATTCAGTGCCAGAGAGATAAAGAGAGCGGCAGTAGAGGAAAGAGAAAGAGAGGAGTATTCCTCTGCAGAAAGACACTGAGAGTCAATGTAGCAGGCAAAGTCATCCCAGCGAGCTTTCGAAAAATTGAAGGAAGGGGACGCTCGTTGGGGCGAAAGACCGGAGAAAGAGGGACAGATAGAAGAATTAGTAGGTGATCAAAGCCCAGGTTCCAAAGTACCTCCTAGGTGCAAGATAGGGCGAGAGAGGAGGGAGCAAAGGAAATGTCAGCGGAGGAGCGACTGGCAGAGGAGCGATGGAGAAGGGTAGGTATGTCAGGGTCATTGAGGGGGAGGTCAGAAGAGATGACTCAGTCGAGTACTTCCTTCCCACAGGGGTCGGAAGTACCTCTTGAGTCCCAGAGGGGGTGATGGCAATTGAAGTCCCCTAGAATGAAGAGATTTCTGGAGGAGGAAAGAATGGAGGGAGAAAAGGAGTCGGTTCTGCCATTCATTGGAGAAGAGCGGATAGGGGGAGCATACACATTAAGAAATGAGAGCGAGGAGGAGTTGCTTAGAGAGATGCTGACCCCTACATAATCCGAGTAGGGATCAAGCAAAGAAAGAGAGGAGGTAGAAAGTTCAGAGAACGATAGGCCCTGCCTGAAAAAAATGATGACATCGCCACTAGCGTGCATGGCATCCTGAGGGAGAATACCAGACTGGGAGTGGGTGCGATCGAAACGCAGAGCAGAGAATCCAGGGATCCGGAAAGAGGAAGATGAGTTAAGATTGGGTTTCTTGGCTACAGGTAAGGTCAACAGGATGGAACGAAAGAAAGTGAAGCAGTTCAGTGCCTCTGGCTCGAAGACCTTCAGCATTCCATTGAAAAACCTTGGGAGAGTCAGGGGGAGGGGAAGCAGGGGATGCAGAAGGACAGCCAGGAGCAAGGGGCGGTGGTGAGGGGACAGAGGGAGAAGATACAAAATGGGCAGAGGGGGGATAAGAGGTTTGAAGACCGGGGTGGGGCGGAAGTGCAGCATTAGCAAATGGGTGGGCCAGATTGTACAGTGGAGATATACAAACCACAAGAGTCCGAGGAGGAAGTCTCAGTGTTACAAGCAGGGACACAGCAGGGGGGCAGCTCCAGGAATGAGAGCTGCCAAGAGTTCTAAATTTGGAGAGGGAGAGAAGTGAGCACCTTAGATGGATCCATTTGGAGCAAGTGCAGCATTGCACTGACTTGCCCCGCCAGGTCACATTTCCAGCGCACACAGAGTAAGGAAAGATGGGGCCTGGGTTGGGATAAACGTTATCGCTCATCAAGAGAAGTAGAAGAATGAGGAGACGAAGACGGGCAAGAGAAGGGCAGGAGAAAAGAGAAAACAGGTGACCGATTTTGAAGAAGCTGAGTGCTGCCATTCTGTGGCCGTTCAGGGGGCAGCACGGCGAAAAAACTAAAGGGAGTTCCCGGGGTAACTAGGACCCTTGGGAAGGCCAACAGCCATTTCGACCCAACCTAAACGGGGTCGGGGACCGCACCACCACGTTTGGGCGGCTGTTAATTGGTGCGGACCAGTAGGACTTCGCTTTGTTGGTTGGTGATGCTGCATGTATGTAGAGCATTTATGACTGGATAACAATGGTTTTGTTTTTGTATCCCGATTACGTTCTTGGCTTAGCCGTGTGCAGTCTTAATATTTCGTATAGCCCTATGCTTTTACATCAAAGAACAAAAGGGCAGTTTTCAAATGTGGTCTTAATAACGACAGAATTCCCTTCACGCCACAAACCTAATCAAGCTTTCATCATATACTGTACGACTTTAGCCTCAATATCAACAAATATCTTTTTTTCAAAATTGCCCAAAAATATAACCTGTTTTTTAATACAGAGCCGACGAATTTGGTTCTGTAACGATACATATTCATGAATGCACTGCACATGAAAGCGAATTATTTCAAACAAAAGTGTGCTATGACAGGTATAATTGTGGTGATTTGGAATGTTGGTTTTGTTTTTTTATTTCCGTAATTGCAGTCCCACGTTTTTAATTGGTCTGATTCGGAATAAGAGGTAAATGTTACGCGAAAATCACTAGTCGCTGCTGCCTATCGGAAAAGGTTGATGATCGGGTGATCTCCGTTATAAGAAAATTTCGAAGCAAGCAGTGTTCAAAACTGTAGTTTTCTGCCATGTTTTTCCGCATCGTATACTGCAGTCACGAATGGAGCAGTCAGAGCAAGGGAGTTTGTCACGATAAGCCTTTACAATGTTTACGTGAACGAGAAAACCAACACCAGTTTTGAACTGCGATCTCGCATTCAAGAACGTTTTATCGCTAGTGTTGCCGTTGACGACACTGAACGTTTCGAAAGAAACCTAGATCTACTTTTCGTGGCAGCTCGGTGATTGCTGTTATAACCAGTCTACCGATTTTTTCTTCAGAATCACCGGATATCACTGTGGCGAGGAAGTATCTGCTTGGCTTTCAAACGTTCTTGAAAAAAAGGCGACGCTGGTCTACAAAAACCCGCAGTTTGAGCGAATCAGTCGACTTGCAAGCAACGACTCTGCAAACGCAATAGCGCTAACCAACGAAGCCCAGTACCTCATGCTGTCCCTAAGTTCGGTGGAACGTTTACAGCGAGCTGTAGCGGCCGCCAACTCGGTGGAAAATGGCGACGCGACATTGGAGGTGGACGACATTATCAGCAGATTTCGATGCAACTTTCTAGTGGAAGGTTGCGAGCCGTTTGCTGAAGAAAGCTGGTCTGAAATTATCGTGAAACCGACGAGTGTGATCAAGAAAGTACATTTTCAAAGCTCGGGCTTGTGCAATCGTTGCAGCATGATCTGTGTTGACAGCAAAACTGGAAAACGAAATGTGGAGCCGCTTCGTACACTTGGTACGTTGCCTATTTCATCCGCACTCAACTCCAACGTTCAGTCGGATCGCAGAAACACGTTCGGTGTTTACTTGTGTTCGAAATTCCACAGCGCTGCTTCTATCAGTGCTGGTTCAGTGATAGCTGCTCTTTCGCACAAATCCTAAAGCTGTCTTTCACTGCTCTTTCTTTCTTCTCATTTCTTGCTTACATCAGTGTTTATTGTGTAATTCAGAGCACAATATCGCGTTGGAATCGCGGACTAATCAAGATTTTAAGTACAGTATAAATCACTTATTGACTGTTTTTCAATGTACGTTATTTTATTATTTTTTGATTTTCCTTCATGTTGGTGTAACTTTAGTAAGTGCGTTTTGTAGCGATAAAATTGTTGTTTGCCCCTTTTTTTGCGGTTAATGGCGGTACGCAAAATGTATTCAGATACACCGTGCAATCCTAGTAAACATGGAAAAGCAATAGACTTAAGTGGTTGATGGTTTACTGCCGATGAATTTAATATTTTGTGGGTCCATGTTAAAACTGGCAAAGCTGGCTTAGTTACGTACTTGCTTGATGAAAGAAGCCGAGTCATTTATTAAGTTGTGATATCACTTTCTTACGTTGTGCAAGCTTTTCTATGTGGAATAAGTTTGTACTTGTTATTTAATAGCTTAACGATGCATCTATTTTTATAGTAGCGTCATGATGCGCTGGGAATGCTTTAAGTAACGTTTCTCTTTTTTTTACGCATCAGTGTTTTATCTTGTGCATCTTCGATTGCTCTTAGTCTGGTGGTATAAAATAGGTGGTGATAGTAAGCTCGTTTTACTATTGCGTATTTCAGGTGAAGTTTCTAATGCAAGACCAGGTTGGTGGAGCTTCCGGTTTTGTATTCGCGACCAGTTCGAAATGGCCTGCCACTTCTTTCTATAATATCGATTGACTAGCTGTGTAATCCAATGAATAAGTAGTTTTCGGGATCACTTTTTAAAATCTTTGGTGTTAAATCCGGGTTTCAATGTTTGATCATGGATTTTAAGACATAGATAACCAAGTTCTGTAGAGATGAATAAAATAATTTTTGACTATGCCGAATTTTTGGTCATCATCAAATGTTTAACAGCACGCAAAGAGCTTGCTGTTTATCAAAATCGTTTCGTTGCCGAGCATCTTGGTCAGCGCTTCAGTGGGGATGATTGTCTTGAAAAAATTGTTTCTTGTCAATTGCGTGTTCACCATCAAGCTGTTTTGCTCTAATGCCAGCGGACTAACCTGACCTTGGAAAGTGCTGGTCTTAAGCTACCTGGCCGTAGCTTCGTCGGTGTTGATCTGGGCATCCGCAATTCATGCTGCCGTCCCAATGTAGTTTGGTGGCATGCTGTTTCCCGACCTCTTCCTTGGGATAGGGTATGGCGGAAAACTGCAGCCCCGAAAGCAAAGTGACTCGCCTAGGTCTTAGACTAAAGATCGTATATAAAAAGAAAAGAGTCGCCAAAGAGCGAGTAGCTTAGAGTCCGTCTTAAGACCGCACAAAATAAGATGAAGTGTCCACAGACGCTGCACAAAGGATCCTAAATTCTGCCGATTCCAGATGGATGAGTTTAGCAAGAGGCTGTGTCCATTGCAACGAAGGCAAGAAAGGGCAAAGTAAGCGTGACTAGCAAACACAAGTTTTTTTCGGTTGATGCTACAGGGACCCATGTATAAAAAAATTCGGATGAGGAGAGCTAAGTGGACACGAAAGTTCTATAACACTTTCAACCTTGACTTACCCAAAGTACAATAAATTTTTTGAAGTTTTGCGAATTTTTGCTCGAAAAGGCATCAATAAACATATCTATTGTCATGAAATGCATCAGATGACTTTAAGGGTCTGGAATTCTAGTTCCTGTCAGAACTCTAGATATTCAAAATTGGAATTATGCGCCATACAGTGTCTTACATTTCTAAAATGATCGGCAACTAATTAAAGCGTGACTGAAAAAAATTAACAGTTTCTGCCAGTGGGAAAGTGTAGTAAGGACAAAGCGAGAGTCTGAATAATGAGAAGTGGCAGACTTGTTAGTGCTGTGGGAAACTCACAGGCTTCAGCCGAAAACCTTAAATATGTGGGTCTGCTAATTAGAAAAGGAGGTCTCAGCGCCACGAAGTGAGCAGCTTGCAAGGATGTGGAAGACTACTTAGCCGAAAGGAAAGGAGACAAGAACACAAGTCTAAATCTTGAGATGGGGAGAGAGTCAAGTTGGCAAGAGCAGTATCTTTGCGAGAAGGTCAGAGCGACAGCAGAGAGTAGAAAGAATGAGTTTAGCGCCGAAGAGGCAGGCCAAAGGGAAGGAAGGCAGACGAGAAAAGCCTCTCTGGAAAAGGAGTAAGCGTGTGTGGGACAGTCGCCGCAATGTTTCTCCGGTAGGTCCTGGATAGTGGATAGCTTTCGTTTCAATGTGTGTTTAGCTGGTATTGAAAGAGCAAAGATGGAAGACGAAGGACCCGCTTGTAAGGGAGCAAAGCAAAATGAGTCAGGTTGATTTGTAAGAAAGGCAGAGAGGCCTCAAAAAGAAGAAAGAGATGGAAGAACGAGTGGCAGCAGGTGATGGCGCGACTGGCCGCTCGGTGATTGTATCACCACGTGGTAACGCCAGCGGACCCAAGAAAAGCTACGAGGGGTCTCAAGAAGAAACAGAGATACAACATAAAACCTTGAAACGAGGGAAAACTGGGCCTTTAGCGAAAATACATATTTAGAAAAAATAGGGTTTCAAGAAACAGAGGTGAGGCAGCAAATTATAAAAGAATGGGGTCTAAGGTGATTCCAGAAAAAGAGGATTTCAACAAGGAGGAGTGAAACTGAAGATTAGACTTGCGATAATATAACGAAAAGAAGGAGAATTCATATTTCCCCGGATTGTGCGCAAAATTCCGGTGCTTCGGTCAGCGCTTTTTGTCTAGTCTCCGTAGCAATAGATACAGAGGGGAAGAGACCAGATGGCGAGGTCATAAATAACAAGTAGAGTAGCTAATGGAGGAAGATTATTGGTGAAAAGAGTAAAACTGGGCCAAGAATAGACCCTTGCAAAACACCTCGGTAGACTCAAAAGGAACGACTTTTAAAACTGATTTTAAATTGTCACGCAAGTGTGTTTGCCTGTAAAGATTAGGTCCATCGAACAAAGCTAGAAGAGAAGTTAGCAGCAATACGCTTAAAAAAAGAGCGGGGTGCCAGACGGAGAAAAAAGCTTTGAAAAGTTGATAGTGGTAAGAGTCATACGGCAATTTGGTTTAGATTTGTTTAACCCATTTGAGATGGACTGAGAAAGATCACGACTTTGATGGAGAATACACTAATAGGGGCGGAGACTGGCCAAACGGGAAGAAAGAATGAAGTTGAATTCCAAAAAAAAAAGAGAAAACGAGACAGAGCGATGAGTTCAAAGAGGTTTGAGACGCAGAACGTAAAAAAGATAGATGGAAAGGAAGTAGAAAATTCGAGAGGTTTTGCCATCTTGTGAATGGAAATAATAAAAAAACTTTCTGTTAGAGGAAAATTAATGCAAGACACTAAAAATAAAAGATGAAAAAGAACCATGCTACAATTAGGAAGGTGCTCATGAATGGGGCAGGCGGCTCTGTTTGGACCAGTGGCAGTGAAGAAAGAAACATTGGCAGTATTCGCCAGATATTCATTGGAGGTGATAGGAGAACAGAAAAAGGAATGAGACTTCACAAGGCACGAAGCCCGACAGAGCTCAGACAAGTAGCCTCTGGTACTCTTACGCAAGATTTTGGCTGAGACACAGAAAAGTCAGACCTCAGGTAGTTGGCGTAAACCAATGATGACTCCGTGGGAAAGGATCTGCGTGGAAAGTTGGGAGAAGAGAGAGAAAAAGCAGAACCAAACACTTATGAAAAGAGAGAACAGACTGATTTAGGAGAGAAAAGCATGCTTCTTTCCACGTCATAATCTAAGTGATGACAAATAACGCATGCCGAAAGGCTGAGATGTAAGCCGGACGTTCTTTTTTTCTTCCGTGAGTGAAAGCGAAAGCGTTTTAACTTTTCCCTACTACTTTTTCCACCGGGATGACTATCAAGCTTGAGGCTGGCGTTTAACGCAGCCGAAAAGAAGATTTGATCGCGTTCAATGCCGAAGAGAGTAGTCGCAGAGGAAAGATATGAGCACTCCTTTGCAGGTCAGTGAGGACAAAGTAATTCTAACACGCTTTCCAAAAATTAAATAAACAGGATGCTCATTGGGTGAAATGTTGGAGAAAGAGGGAAAGTAAGAAGGAAAAGATGATCTGAACCGAAGTCTTGGAGTACCTCTGGACCCGAAGAGAGAAAAAAGATATCTGGTGAAACCAAGCGACTGGTGGAGCAATGAAGGGAAGTTGGTAATGGTGTCGTGTCATTTAGAGGTAGAAAGCCCAATCAAATACTTGATCCACACGAGGATCTGGAGTAACTACGAAACCCAAAATGGGTGGTGAGAATCGAAGTTTTCGAAAAGGAAAAGATATCTGGAAGAAGAAAAGGAGTTAGATTTAGTGCCCCGGAAGAAACAAATATATGAAACATAAACATTTGGAAAAAAGTGTTTCAGAGAAATTTTGACCTCTATATAACCTGAGTTGGGGCTAAGCGAATATAGAAAAATGGAAAGTTCAGAAAAAGATAGACCTTGTCTGACGACAAAGATGACTCCACCAGCAGCGTGGAGTCGTTAGGAAGTAAGCGCAATCAAATCGCAGGGCAGTGTATCCAACAATCATGGAAGTTGAGATTGTACTCCGGGATACGAAAAATGAACGTCAGCGAAAAGCAATACAAAGTGAAGTTTTATAATTCTAACATAAAGACCTCCAGCATTCCATTTGAGAGCCCTGGGCGCGTCAGGTGAAGAGGAGGAAGCAGGAGATGAAGAAGTGCTTGAAGTGAAGGAGAGAGATTGCAAAGAAGAATTTAGAGACAGAGCAGTAGGGGGTAAATGGTCACCTGACGGGTGTGAAAGAACAATTCTAGCTTAGGAACAATTGGCAGAGTTACAGCGCAGTGTAGGGGACCCAGAATTGGAAAACACAGTTTTGGTAGAAAAGGGGCTTCCACAAGCCAAAATTCGAGAAGGAGGACAACTCCTGCAGTGAGAGTTGAACTCCGAGGAGAGGTAAATGCACCTTAAACGTCTCGATTTTACGCAGGTACAGCGCAGCACTGACCTGTTCCTCCATTTAACGTCACCGACAAACGCAGAACAAGGACCAGACGAGCATTTGGATGACTAGTTAACCACTGCCATCAATCAGAAATAGAATTTGGAAATAAGAGAGCACAAGACAGACGACCGATTTTAAAGAAGTGCAGGGAGCTCTTCTGCTATTGTTCAGGGGGCAGCACCATGAAAAGATGGTTGTTGTGGGCAGTGTCAGGAGTAACTGAAATCTTAGAGAAGATCAACTGCAATTTTGGTTCAACGCAGTAGGTTCGAAGATTGCTCAACCACGTTGAGGTAGCTGCTGATAGGCGGGAAATGGCTTTCATACCGGCAATAACCGAATGGTCACGTGTTCCAACCTCACGATTACTGCGTTGTGGTGAGCATGGAAAAATGTACTTTAAAATAAGTTTACTTTAGTTTAGAGCAGTGGTTCTCAACCATTTTTACCCATGGACCCCTTTTCCCTTCTTTTTTTTCTTGGTGGAAACCTTCATAGCTATTGGACATAAGAACAATCACCTTCGCTTGTTCTTGCCACTGACTGATGGGTGGACCCCGAGTGACTAATATTACATGGACCCTAGGGGTTCTTGTGGACCCCGGTTGAGAACCACTGGTTTAGAGGAATGAAACACAGCTACTCTGTTGAAAGTGACACCACGCAGTCCAAGCGGAATGTTTAACATCGTAAACTGCGCGGCATATTTGGATATTTGTGGTATGTTTGGCACCACTGTCTCAGTTCAAAATATAGAAATGCAACACCAAAATGAACTACCACGTTGGCGTCCGACTACCTTGACGGCTGGCCAACAGTAATTTCATGCGACATGTTGAACAACAATAGATTCAAGCGACGTGTTGAACAACAGTAGTCTCAGACGACGTCCTAAACAATAGTAGTCTCATGCGGCGACGATTTGAACAATATACCGGCGCGATGGTGTAGTAGTTAGAGCCAGTGGCGTAGCAACGCAATACGCCGCCCTTAGATTTTTGCATGAAATGCCACCCTTAACATCGTCATAAAAACTGATTTAAACTCCACACAACAGAAGAATTAAAGTAATGTTTGTTTAATTTTATTGAAAGTTCAAAGTTGAATACGTCGAGCTTTCATTGAAGCAAACTCAGAAATTATATCGTCAAAAGACAATGTCTCGACTAAATCACTTTCAATGGACAGTATAGATAGCGCAGACAGCCTGCTTTCTCCCATAGTCGATCTCAATTAAGATTATATTAACTGAAGTTTTGAAAAATTTCTTTCGCAGCTTGCGGTAGAAACAGCAACAGTGAGGTAAAGCTTAAGACTCATAAATAAATAAGGTGTTGATTCACATAGACGATGTTTGCTTAACCACTGCAGCACATCCAGCGCTGTAGCGTCATTTTTAAATGTAAAACCACTGAATTGTACTAGTCGATTAAACCTAACGATTTCTAGTTTTAACTCGGTAAAATATACGTCATCAGCATACATTTTCTCAAATTTGTCCTTGTCTATTTCGATATTGTCACTTCGCAACAAGGCGTGGGGATATAAAAAGCCGATTATCTCATTTAGCAAACACATTTCGATAAACCGCTTTCACGCTTCACTCCGAAATCGGTCCATAGCTTTTAGCATGCATCTCTTGATTTCTTCTATAGCCGAGAGACCTACGTCTTCTGCATGTTCGCCAGACATCCTTTTCTTCCTTCTGATCCGTCTCTCTTCAATCGGTATTTCTTGCTCTTCGCAGATCTTGATCGCTCTTTCAATGCAATTGCTTTACCTGCGCATCACGCTCATTGATCAAAAAAGCAATAAATGCATTCATCTTGTCGGTACAGTCTTCCAGAGACTGATCTTTTCGCTGTAAATATTTTGGGGTGTCATAAGATTCTCTTAAGACTTCGAACCAAAATTGTAAAAAAGAAGCAAAGGAAAAACGCTGAATCGCATTCAAGATTCCACGTGCTTGTCCTCGTGTATCAATGTTTTCATTTTGATCACTAAGTTCGTTTAATGCATCCACCACATCAACGAAACATTGCTGAAGCGCTTTCACAGCTTCATAATGTGCACTCCATCGTGTGTCAATCACTCGTTTTACCACATTTGGTACATACTTAAGCAATACCTCCCATCTGTGAGTAGAAGCAGAAAAAAAGCAATAAATCCTTTCCACAACAGCAAAAAATGTTCAACTTCCGACGATCCCACTGCGTAAACTCCTGCAAGGTTAAGCGAGTGGTTTCCACATGGGATAAGCAAGACCTTAGAATTAATATCTTTTATTCTGCGTTGTACTCCAGTACGGACTCCTTCCATGGTTGAAGCATTGTCGTATGCTTGGCCTCTACACATCATTATGTCTAAGCCATTTTGCTGAAGCTTATTGACAATAGACTTAGTAATTTCGTCCGCATTTTTTCCGTGCAGTCGAAAGAAATTTAGAAAAGATTCCTTTATTTGTACCTCATAATTGCTGTCGATTTTGACGTAGCCTATCTAACAATAAAAGTCCTTTGATCAATATGAGACGTCAGGAGTACTGTCGAGTAAATTTGAGAAATACGGGGTGTTCCAAAAGTCTTGGGCACATTTTGACGTTGAATATGTCAAAAACTATTAAGGAAACAACAATGCATCTGATATATTCTGAAAGCTTGCAGTCTCAAGCTTTTTATAGAATGTTCAAAGACGTTCAATGTGAACACCGTTAGTCATACGCCACACATCAAGCCGATAGTCAAATTCCTGCTAAAATGCGTTCCAGCATTGTGTGGTCTATGGCTGCAAGTTGCAACAACTTCCGTTATTCGGCCATGAGATCAGATACATCTTTTGGAAGGGGGAGGCGCATAGACCAGTTTCACGAAACCCACAAAAAGAAATCGCAGGGTGTGACATCTGGAGACCTAGGATATCAGGGCAAGAGAACGCGATCATCAAGTGTCGCTGAATCAGTTTTTGAAAGTTCAAGGACACAAAACGCTTTTTCTGGTTGAGTGAAAACCATTGGGGGATCTAGGATATTTTAGTTTTTTAAGCTACATGAAAATATATGAAAAAATTATCAGCATGACAAAAAAACTCAATGAATTTAGCATTAAAATGACAACAGTTTCATTCAACTACCATTTATAGATCAGCAGAAATAAGAACTTGAAATGTACCCAAGACTTTTGGAACACCCTGTACTTTGCTGTCTTTATCTCCTCGAGAATGAGAGCTTTTAACTTTTTACCAAGAAGCTCGATTAATTTATTTTGGATGTTGGTGAAAGGTACGTTGTCATGCCCTTTTTAGGGAATTGGGTACCAAAAATGTCTTCGTTAATGACTGTACTGTAATTTGCAAGGAGTTTTGAAGTTTCTAGACAATTTTCCTGGTTCCTTAAATTGGAATCTTCCAGATGATCGCGAAAAGGAAGATTTTGTTTACTGAGAAACTTTATGACTGCGACTACGCTCTGCAGGATTTCTCTCCATCTATGTTTTTCCTTATTCATAAGATTTTGCATTTCTTTGTCAACTGTTTGATGAACCTGAAGCTTCAGTGCGAGCTCATTCCATTTATCAAAGCACTGTTTGTAAACTTTTGAATTTTCGTGACTAGAAATGCACGGATTAAGATGCCAAAAATTTACAAAAGATTTGGAAAGAAATGGAGAATTATCATTTCTCGATTAAAATAACTTGCAACAGAAACAATGTAACCCTGAGTGGCTATTCAAATAAAGCAACCACGATCTGAGAATTTCATCACCATTCTTTAGCGTCTCATAAAACCGCTTCTTACTCAGAAAGCTTAAGGATTCTTTCTCTTTGTCTCCTTCTTTAATTACTCTAAATTTTGGCTTGAACCGTCCTTCTTTATTCTGAAACCTTTCGGGCCCTAACTTGATCATCTCAACTCTCATGTTATGAGTTAATACTTCTGGCCAAGTAGCCACATCGTTATGAGAATAATAGTTATCATCTGTTTTATCTTTATCTGAAAGTGCTTCATTCATAGGCCGACTTCTTTCAATGATCACTTCGTTATTGTTTTGCTCGAGTTTTGCTTTACCGTCTCAACTTGGGGTAACGATTCACTGTCGCTGCTAACTTCTGTTTCTTTGGCAGTAGCAATTTTTATGAACTTCAAAATGGCTCCTTCATTCTTTTTCAGTTCCTCTTCTTTAGCTTTTTTTTTTTCTAAAAAAAGCTCCACTTTTTTTACTCTCTTCATAGGCAACAATTAACTTAAAAAATGTGCAACTTAAATCTTGTTAACTAGAATTTCCGGCACAATAGTTAAAAAAACAACCGTAATTGCAAATTTGCTGAGTTAAGCTAACTGATCTTTTTCAAACTTGAAACTTTAGATTAAATCTTTCACGAATTTGCAACCAAAGCTAAAATGACTGAACAATGCAATAGCTTACAAGTTACAACCGACATTCTATTATGACTTCAACAACGTGAGTATCAATATACCGTCACCGAGATCACATAGTGAGTCACAATCTAAAAAAGTTGCTGACTAATTAGAGGCGTAACTTGTGTAATTTTTTGGCTTCACTTAGATCAGAGTTAACTTAATTCGTTTAAGTCTGAATCTCTCTTGAGAATAAATTAATGTGACTGTCTTTGTTCCTTCAAAATATTATCACATTTTGCCGCCCCTGGATTTATCCACAAGATCCAATGGGTAGCTACACCACTGGTTAGAGCGTCCGCTTCGCAGTCGGTAGACCTGGGGTTCATTCCCTAAGTCGAGTCATACCAAAAGACTTTTAAAAATGGTATTCACAGCTTGGCGCTCAGCATAAAAAAGGGGTAGTGTGAAGAACAAGCCGGCAAGCTTGCTTGTTGTGTCCCCGGGCAAGACACTTAAGGGGATGTCTCCACCTTTATGTGGCAGACCGGTGGCCTACCCGTACTTCACCGGGTTACAAATGTGAAGTTGCCTACCTAGCATGTCGTAAAAGGCGACTCTTGGATACCCACCAGCGGCAGTCCGTCTTGTTGATAGTGGGGCTACCAGTCACTCATGACTGGTTTGAAATGGGCTGCCATCTTTCCCCTAGCCTAATTTCAATTAGGTTGACGACATGAACCTGAATTGCCGTTCGTGCCGTACCTCCATCCAGAGGAAGGGTAATCACAACAACACGATTTGAACAAGTTTTTTCTACTCGGTCACGAACAGCACAGTTTTGACTCGCATTAATTTATTTCTTGCTACCATCTTTTAAAATAAAAATTATCGCAAAATGCCGCCGCCTTTTCCTATAACACAACTTGCTCTTCGTGATATTTGAACCCATAACCGTTTGACTTGACCACATATCGTTTTGCCATCGTCTCCTTTTTTTGTCCACTGCTGTCAAATTTATTTTCTATGTACGCTGATTTGGGCAAAAATAAAATTGATTGATTGATTGATTGAATGGCGCTTTAACCAACTCGATCAGGCTGCAGACAAGAATCTTTACCGCGTAACTTACAGTACAAGGTTAGCGGTGGACAAACTACTTACGCAGACGCACAATAGTTATCATAAACACCAAACACTTTTAATTAACGCTTTTAACACTTAACGAATACAAAACACGTCCAAAAGAGACAATAAAATTCTTAGTTAATTCCGTTCAAACATATGTAGGTAAAACCTGTTTTAAAATAGGCAGTGATATAGCAAGCGTTGCAAGCATGATACAAAGATAAAAACTGCAATTTAGAGAAAAAAGTTTTTAAACACCGGTTATGCTCACACAATTAAACAATTTAATAGTCAGTGTGCGATTCATGAAGCAGTGGTGGGAATATAAACCTTCAAAATCGGGCGTTAAATTGATCTTTTTGTCATGATTTTATTATGTAGCTACAAACTGCTTTTCGTCTACTACCGATTGCGAGATAAACCTTTAACACCACACAAACAACAACACTGCACAGTGGAGGGGTCATGCTACAATCAACTGGCATTTCACAAAGCATAAATGAGTTATAAAGCAATATATGAACAGCAATAAAGGACAGTGCTATACCTTTTAGTACCTAAGTTGATAATTTAAAACTCTAGTTAGAAACAGATTGTATCTTTTGTACATTATTCGTCAAGAAAACCGAAAACGGCAAAAACAGTATTGTTGAAAATCTCCATTGCTGAGGTAAAAAAGTCTCTTTTAAAACTGCCTTACGACAGGAAAAGGTATTTAACTTCATTCTAACACTAGGGTGACCTGCTGGCTGATGTTGACCTTGAGCGCTCCCGAGAACGACTTCTAGAAAAATAAGAACGAGAACGCGACCGAGAACAGCGGGGAGATGGTGATCGTTTGTCGGTGCTTTTACTTCGAGATCGCCGGGCTTCGTCATACAACTTGACTCGCAAATAAGAAATTTGGCCCTAAAAAGTAAAATTTGAAATAAAGCCTCACACCAAAACCACTGTGCAACAGCAAGAGAAAGAAATTGAATTCAAAAACACTGCATTAAGCTTTATCTCGAACATCGCAGCGAAAAGTACACAGAGCATTAGAAAACTTCTTAAATAATTGATGAACAATACCTTCCGCTGAGCACCTACGGTTCCAGAGAGCTAGCTGAAGAAATAAGTAGGTTATAAAATAACGCTTATGCTTTGACATCACAAAATACACTTTGATATACAGAACTCAAAAACAATAAATTATTATCATCAAAACCAGCCGCAGAAAATACAAAACCTTATACAATGCTTTACGAAGGTCTATAATCAATTTATGGTGGTAAAATCACATTTATTTGCAGATCTATGTCATTTATTTCAAAACAAACATTGAGTTAAAAATAAGCTGAGGCAAAAAGTGGTAGCAAATAATGTCAACTGTAAAAGGAAGGAGGAGACTTGAATTAAATTGTTTTATTTTGTAGAATCACAAGCCAAGCAAATCTTGTAGTGATTACATTCTACAATCTATAGAATACTACAGATCTACTGTACATACAACGCAATGTAGTGAGCGATATTGGCAAGAGGGTTGGAGCACTGTATATGGTCACAATGGCCGTGCGTTCAAACCTCTCGAGAGCTAGGTTGTCATGCATTTAGAAAAGCTGTTAACGGAAAATTTTTTCTGATTGGTTGCACTGCTCTTGGTAGGAATGCAGTGTGCCAGCAATCCCGTAACAGGCTTGAACACATCTACGTTCTTGTACCGCGTACCCAACGAAACCTTTTCCCGTGGTCACACAACAAAAACGATATTGCAGCAAAACCCGAAAGGTCATTGCCACTTGTTCAATGTCAACTCACAATACAACTTATTACAAGCTGCAACGTGAAGTTCACGTTCTGATAAGACAAACAGCGCTTTACATGCAGTTTAAAAAATGAAATAATTTGAATTTGAAGCAATATTTTCACAATACCTCATGTGATTTAAATTTGGTATTGTCCAAATGTCGAACAGCATAGTTTGCCGAATTTTTTCGTTCGTATTCAACAACTCCCCAGCCTTTCTTATAAACATCAGCATAAGTGACTGAACCAGCCTCCCGCATGTGGTCTTTCAAATCCTGCCAACTCCCTGTAGGTGGAAGGCCTATGCACAACAAAGAAAGTTCATACAAGAAAAACTAAATCTTATTTTCAAGTAAAAAATATTATCCGCAACTCGCCATCCAATTTGTCATCAAGTGTTTCCTAATTCAACGAAATAAAGGAGAAATTTTATCTTCCGATCAAATGTAGCACATGTGTCTAGATTCATTATGTAAACCTTGTCATCAAAAGACTGCAGGCTGAGCGCGTAGAGTGTAACGTAACATCCAACATGACCGAGTGTAATCCGTGTTTGCATTGTACGTTACATTTCACGCCCCAACTACGGCGTGTGCCGACCGCAAAGACATGTATGGGTGACTGTTGACTTGCAGAACATAAGATCACTATGCAGTCTCCTAAACTTTCTGTTCTCTTGTGTTCGATGAGTTCTCATCATCACTGTGGCAAACGGGCACGGTGGAGTAATGGTTAGAGCATCTGTTTCGTCGTTGCTGGACACCGGTTCAATTCATTTGTCGAGTCGTACTGAAGATTTTAAAAACAGTATTCACAGCTTCCCTGCTTGACGTTCATCACGAAAAAGATAGTGAGGAATAAAAGCTGCAAGTTCGATGGTTGTGTCTTTGGTTAAGGCAATTAATATGTTTACATGGATACCTCCATGTCTACGAGGTAGACAGGTGCTGGGACAACGCAGTCTACCCGTTTCGGTGGCCCAGTCACATAAATCACTCGCAAAACAGAGCATAAGCTAGTACACATGAAGAAATAATCACTGAAGGCGTGATCAGCACTGCCAATACTGTGTAAGGTGCGTTATCACAAGCATTGCGCAAGCAAGGGGAATTGTCAAGTGCATTTTTGCCAAGGTCACAATAACATAGTGCATCTTTGCCAAGGTCACAATAACATAAAAGTCAAACTAGCATAAAATACAAAACAATATCTTATATCATCATATTTGCGACAGCAAAATTTTCGAAACAAACCTTTTTGTGATCTAGAGCAGTTCGACATGAAATGCGTATAAGAAACTACTACAGACAATAAGCTTATGAATTGTATTATAGTTTTAAAAAAAACAATGTTGTTTGACAGTATTTGCACACATGCTAAGTTAATGTAGTTACCCATGATAAAATGATTGTGTTTCAAATCTGGAAACAATTGTGCCATCGTGCCTTTTGAAAGGCACTCAATGATTATTTCCTTTGCTAAGCAGATTCTTACCAGCAGTGTATTCATCAGGGCTGGAAAGTCAGGAACAGGGAATAGGTGAGTCGCATGTATGTTAAAGAGTCAAGAGTCGGAAAATTAATACAAAGAGTTGGACGTTGCTGGTGGAGGCTGAGTCTTTCACGACCCACTCGCCCATAAATCAGACATTTTCTGGAGCAACCCAACGTGGCACTCACTATTTTGTAACTGCCAAATCAGCAGTGACTTGAAAAATTAGATTCATTTAATGATAAATTTGCATAATGAACTTTTGAGGCAAACTAATTGCTAGACTTGTGGTCCTACTCAGCAGACGGGTGTAGGAGTCGAAAAATATCAAAAGTAAAGGTAAGGAGTGAAAAGATTTTGAAAGCGAAGTTGGTGAGTCTGATCATGTTAAAAGAATCAGAGATCTTAAAAGTAGGTGTCAAGATTTTGAAAGTGTCAAGAGAGTCGGAAATATTTTCTACGACTTGCCGGCCCTAGTGTATATAGAAAAAGAAAAAAAAGTCAGTTTTACGTCATTTTTCCCACGTTTTGCAGGCTCAGACGTGCTGATTTAACGTATTTCTACCACTACACACTCCATTTTGAACCAGACATTTTACTGAAGCAATGCAGCACTTTAAATTCTGGATGCCCTTCTCGACGAACACCAGTGATGTTTTTATAGAATTTTGAACTCCAGACCTTTCGCTCTGAAGCCCGTAACGATACCACTACACCACGAAGTGATACAAAAAACGAACAAAAAGGTAAAAGCTTTGAAACAGATGTGGAAACCTCGTCTTGTGTCTAGCGATGCAGTCACAGCACTGTGAGTCAGGGGGAAAAGGATTATCAAGTAAGCAATCAATTAAATGTCAATAAACCCTTGCAAATATCTCTGCGTACAGTAACAGCTGTTATTTTTGTTTGAGTAATCTGAAATCCTAAAACAAACGTATTAAATTTTTCTTCAGCAAAGAGAAAACATTTTTTTCGGAAAAACATAGCTTTTAAGTTGAGTAGTGTATATGCATTCAAGCTCAAGTTTAATGCCTAAATACTTGGCATGACAAGCACGCAGCCACAGCTTGGCAGTACCTGTTACAACTACTCTGTGATCTGTTCGTCTTGTTTGTGAGTAACTTTGCCTTCCATGAGAAACAGTATATGCTCTTCCATTATTGGTACTAGCTACACCGCTTTTTGGTCGTTCCACTCTTAACTTGTATCCATCAAAGTTGTATCCACTGCGACCTTTTACTGCATCTTCAGCATCTCTAAGTTTAAAAATAATCAAGTGTTTGAGTACACTAACAATTAAAACGTAATTGATTCATTGAACAAAAAAAAACGAGAGGTAGCAAAAATAACACCATATACAGTTTGTGAGTCTGCAACCTGCCTTACATGTCATTAAAATTTGTGCTAACTGTGCTGAAACTCAACATATAAGCTTGAGAACAAAGAATTGATTTTGATTAGTCATATAGTGCGCAACATGTAGTAACACTTTATCACAGTTGGCATTTGTAATCTGATGAAGTTTATTCTCTTTGGTAACCAGTGGTCCAACACAGCGCAAGTTAGACGTTCACACCAACTTATTCCTTAAAGATGTTGCTCTTACGAAATCAACTGCAGATTGCCCTATCAACTTTGAAAAAACTGAAAAAAACGCCTGTGGAGATATTAACAATCTTTTATGCTGTTTATTGGTTTTTAGTACCCATTACGACCAGAAGCTGCAGTGAATAATTGGATTTTTTATAAGGCTATGTGTGCAAATCATCTACCCAAGAGCAAAACTCCACAGAGTTTTAGAACCTTACTGTTACACATACAAGGTGTCCCAAAAGAATGTAAACACAGTATATCCACCTGTTATACAAATTCATAACGCACCAGCAGGAATAGTTTTGAGATGACGAGTTTTACTTTTAGAAAGATGGTGCACCTCCCCCTTCCATCAAAATGTGGGAACTTATCCACTTAAAATATGAAAACATATGGTTTGAAAGAAGAGGTACAGTTAGATATATTCACTTAGTTCACCAGATTTAACACCCGTAAATTTCTTTGCGTGAGGGTTTCTAAAAAAAAGTTTGCTGCAGGGAACCTGAAATGATTGCTAAAATGAGAGTAGCAATTGAAAAAGAATGTGCTCAAATGCTGGAAAAAAAGTGGCTGGATGTTTCTAGGTCCATAGATATGAAAAGTGTATTGAACAATACGGCAACCAGTTTGAGCACTTATGTGAACTCCTCAATTTTTGAACATTCTGAAATTTCCCCAAAGTGTCTTTCATATTAAAAGTTGATTTGAAATGCTTTTGTATATTTTTCTTACAAATTCTTTAAATGGGTATTCTTTCTCTTGTATCAATCTATTTACAAGTCAAAATCAATAACTTGTTTAAGTTATAACGATTCAAAGAGTGTATACATTTTTTTGGGACACCCTGTAGTTGCCAACCTTGGAAATTTATCCCGAGATCTTGGTAATTTTCAGTTATTTGGAAATACTGACTGGCTAAAAAGTGTTCGAAAAAAATCTTTAAAGAGTTTAAGATTGAAATTCGTAATTTCTTTTTATTTTTGAGCAAAAACCTTTTTTGGAGATCAACCTGAAATCAGAGAATTTATTTCATGTATTCAGCAAAATACCTTTTTGTGAGAAAGGGAATAGAATTTGACAAAAGTTTTTAGGTGGAGACTTTTTTATTTTTTTGTGTTGAAGATCAAGCTGAAATATTTTATGTGTCTTATCATTTTACAATCTTGGTAATTTTTAGACAAATACTGCCTCTTTTGAAAATGATTTTGAGCCTATGTAGGGATTTTTGTCAATTTCAAGCAGACAACTCTGCTGCTACACTAGTGTTAACATATCAACCAACACCATTTCTGATATTTGACTGTGAAATTGATTTTGTTTTCTTTTCAATCATCACAATTTTCTGATCAAGAGATAGAGAGATGTGCCCTGAAAATGTTTCCATTGAAAGTTGTTATTTTATTGTATTTGTACTTGACAAGATTATGGAAAATGTCAAACAATTTTTAACAGAACAAGTATCTAATCTAATTTTTTTCAAATTATGAAAAACCTTGCTTGGTAAGTTAGTAGTTTTTCATATAAAAAAAATGAAAGTTTTGGGAAAATTTCCTGTTGTAGATAAAGGGCGTCACAGAAAAATGAAGACTTGTGAACTTCATGAAATTGTGCACTTTATAAAACACCAACAAACTATACTCATATTGGCTATTTTGCAGTTGACAGCAAAAAAGACTCACAGGCTATTTTGTCATACACAATTAGTGTCTTTAAATAACAACATAATTTGATTAGTTGTTATCAGTGTAGCAGTAGAGTAATGGTTAGTATTGCTGCATTCAAATATTCCTCCTGTCGACAAGCACACCATGCACCAACTTGAAACACAGAACCTATGGCAGAACTACACAGACAATATTCCAGACCAACATAAGCTCCAAAATTTCTCAGTTCAAGGATCTCTCCCCCAGGACACAAGTTACAATGGAATAAATGGCGTTGTCTGAACCATTTAAGATCAGGTGTAGGCAAGACCAAATCTCTTCTACTGAAGTGGGGCTACTTACCCCCCAGCACTGATACCACCTGCCAGTGTGGAAAAGAAAATCAAACCATGAACCATTTGTTAACTTGCAAAAAAACTGGAACAATGTGCACCATGGATGACCGGTTACAATGTAACAGCAATGCAAAAAAATCACAACGACTTGGTGCAACTTAATCTAGCTCAAACGGACTCGAAGAAGAAGAAGCTGCATTCAAATGCTAAGGTTAGGAGTTTGACTCTTTGCAGTAATTATTTCTTGAATTGGAGTTGGATGCCATGAAGGATATCATGCAGTAATTTTTTTTGTTACATTACATAACAGCAGAGTTCACTGAGAAGAGGGGTGTAGGTATCTAAATGTAAAGGAGTGTAAACTGGGCTGCCAGTAATTTTGTCACATGATAAATTCATCATAGTATTTTCGTCAGGGTTAGTTAGACAGAGGGTTAGGATTAGATTTAGTTTTATAGTTAGAATTACAATTCCCATGTGAGAAAAATACTGGCAACCATACACAGAGGATTAAATTTTGGTTAGGTCAGGTTTTTAATCTGCCATGAAAATCAATCACAAAGGACTAATGGCAAAATTGCCTTGAAGTCTATTTGTTGTTGACTACTAAGTAGTTAAAGTCAAATATATTATCTCAAACTCAAAAAAAAAATGCAAAAATTAAATATGGCAATTATGTAATCTCCCAGAGTTTATGCATAGATTTTAAAAACAATTTGTATGGTTGATACTTATCCAATTGAGCTGAAACTTTTTGGAAACAGGTTTTACAGATAATCTAACAGAATGAGCCTGTCCCTACAAAGATCAATGAAAGAACGTCAGTTTTGACACCCCATATCAGAACCACAGCAATTTAAACTAAAACATGAAATTAAAAAATTTATGTTAAAATTGAAATTACTGAACTACAGAAAAGCTACCAACCAATGTAGTACAGAAATTTAAAGAGTGCCACCAAAAATTACAAGCATAACCACCCAATTGGGTAAGATTAAAGTTTTTATAGTTTGGATCAGGCTTCACCAATGTGAAGTCTTGACAGACCACAAAACAGCAATTTTTGGTGAGTGCAACTGGTTTAAGTTAGGATTGGCATATACAAAAAGATCAGCATTCTGAGCTCAAAGTTTGTTGCAGACAATTGCCACAAGACTAGTCGCAATCCAAAGAAATTCTTACATAGACTGCATTTTATACATCTCTGCACTGCTGCAGTAGGGTAATGGTTAGTGTTGCTTCACTCGAATTCCTTAATGAGAAGTTCAACTCTTAGTGGTCATTTTTGTCTTGAACTGGGAGTGGATACTCTGAAGATGAATTAGAGCATTTTTTTCTCAAATTACCACATGCAACAGCAGAGTACACTGGGAAGGGGGATAAGGGTATTTAAAACGTAAGAAGTGCACACTGAGAATTAAATTTTTGTCAAATTATGTGTTTAATATGCCACAGAAATTGACCAATCACAAATCACTAATGGAGAGCTACTGTAGCCTTGAAGTCTATTTTGCCATCAGAGCAGCAAAACAGCCACTGCTTGGCACTGCCAAAATTAAACTTTGGAAATGAATTTTAATACTGGTGCTGCCATAAATTTCCATATTTCTGAACCTTCCATAAATTTAGTAGGTTTTGCTACTCTATTTCAGTAAGAATTTCCATGTTTGCGGTTTCCCATACTCTGCTCTCCATCCATCACCCAACACTGCTAACTCACTGCTTTGCGTTAAAGTCCTTAAACCTACCTACTCGCTTTTCTTTTTCATAATTACTTTACATTACCTATCATATTGTTCTCACCTGTAATCATCAAATTCAACAAAAGCAAATGGTGGTCCACGATGATTTTTGAGAGTGACATTTTTTATATCTCCAAATTTCCAAAATAAATCTTCCACTTCTTTTTCACGAACGTCTGGTGGCAAATTTCCAACGTAAACGCGAGAATCTTGAGCAAGTGACATCGTTAAAGAGCTTAACCACTGCACAACATAAAAAGACCACCTCTAGCCAGTATCCACTTTCCTTCTGTTGTGTGGATTTTAATTCGAATTTGAATCAGGAGAAAGTTTGTGTTATATGGAGAAAGCCTTTTTTAAGCGCAGAAGGAGGGACAGATTGGTCGCGCATTACATGCCACAGGTCGGATTTTCTCGTCCATAATTAGGCACGTTGCAAGTTCAAAAGTTTTTGAAAAAATAACAAATCATTTTACCTTGTCTTTGGTCGTACCACTAAGTTTGAGACTTCTCCGAAACGCAAAGCAAAGCCAGTCACAGAAAGTATTTCTTGGTATCTTCATTTCGGGACTTGACAGTGGCGCAGGATATAGAGAATGAGGAGGCGAGGCTCGCTGATCTTCTAAATTTTTATTATTTTTTGTTTTCTAGCAAAATTAAAATTTAGAGACATAGGCGTAGCCAGGGGGGGCAATGGCCCCCCTCTGAGTTTTAAGTCTAATTACAAAACAGTATCAAAAAAATAAAAAAAATAAATTTTTTTGCGCCTCTGCAGGTACATTGGAGTTTATTGTTGACTTTTAGCAAGGGGGTGGGGATGGCGTGGCTTTTTAAGTTTTTAAACTTACAAATGTTATCAAGCAAGATGTGTACTTTTTGCACACTAAATATCGCCGAAGTTTTCCTTCTATGTCGAAGTCCAGTGATGAATTGATAATCCAAGTTATGGTAATTGCAAGAAATAAGCGTCTCGTTGAGCGCTTTCTTGTTTTATTGCGATGCGGACTACTACAAAGACGTTGCTTCTTTTATCAGAACGTTCAACCTACCAATGGGAGTGGTTTCCTTGAAATTCCTAATCCGTTCTTAATAAAACTACATTATATCAGTGAAATTGCATTCGCACTTTCTCAGTTTTGTACAGCAATTTTTATAGTAGAGACGAGCGTAGTTCACGAAAGGCAAAATGCTATTATAAGTAAATGACGTCAAATTAAAAGTTGCAAAATTTGGCCCCCCTCTCAATTTTTTTCTGGCTACGCCCTTGTTTAGAGATCAAATTGTTCGATTGCTTTTGAACTGAATGGCGTTGAAAACTTATTAAACTCCTGTTCGACTCGCTGGTCAGTTCAAGCTCCAGCGGTATCCAGAGTATTTGCCAGTCACCCTTTACCAATGGTTTTCAACCTTTTTGCAGAAGCGAAACCCCAAGAAAACATTCCAGTGGCTCGAGGAACTCCTGTGCAATAATTCAATTGTCTTATGCAAAAAACACCTTTTAATTTAATTAATAATATAAAGTGAAAATTTGTGTAACTTCTGGCGGAACCTCTTGACTGTACTGGCGGAACCTGGTTGAAAACCACTGCCCCATACTATTGGAAACATTAAGTCAAATAGAAAGTAAAAAATCCATGCGGGGAAAGCAAGAGTCCGAATTGATGGATTGTATAGACTACGATAACTTGACATGATTGCGTCAACGCTTTGATTATGACAACGGGCATTGATTGCAACGGATTGGGGTGATAACTTTTAGCTATTCAGGAGATCCTGCTCTTTGGCCCCATAACATGCAGAGCCTTAATTGCTTCATGTATCGTTTGGGTTAAGAAGCGTTTGTGAACGTTTGTAACTTGTTCACACGCTTATTACACAATGGGCGGATGTGTCTTAGTCGATCTAGGAAAGTAAAATACACCATAAAAACTATAAAAAACATCTTTAAACAAATACTACAAATAAGATATAGTTTGGTATCCCTCCCCCTCCCCGATCATATATCGTTTCCTCACCTCTGGACGTTGACGTAGTTGAGATATTGATCTCCCGATTTCTTTTAAAAATCGGAGATCACAATCAACATATTGCTGAGGTTGCGATATCATTGAACGTGCCAAGTGCTTTTTGAATACAGTTATAACTTCACACCCTCCTTTGCGTACTTTAGAAGAGATGTGGGACCAATTTAACAGTGGGAGCCTTTCAAAACTACCCTATCTTGTCCCTTGCAAACTAATAGACTTTGATTGTTTTGTATTTGGTTCCCGACTTAGCGCAGACAGTGCATTGTGGGATTTTGTTCAGCCGTTGCTCATGTTAACCAAGAGAAGCAAAACTTTTTGTTTTGAAAGTAACATTTTAATTTTAGAGTGTAGCCTACAGTTATAGTGCGATAAATGATTTTGTATTGCATACTAATAAAAGTTAGCTGTTGGTTTTCCTTATCAAGTAGTAAGTGTACGCTGTCACATAATTTCATACTTGACACTTTTGAAAGCAAAAAGTTTTGAACCAAAAAGTGAAAATTGCCTACTGTAAGACCAATTCAACACTCAGCTCAGGGACTAATTCAACAGTTAATTAACTGCTTATAAAATAAAGCACTTTCCGCATTTAGCAGAAAGTTCATCTGAAAGCGAAGAAAAAGAAGAGGAGGTTAATCTGGAGTAAAATGAACCAGAATTGCGGATGAAAAACTGCTCCCTTAGGGTGGGACCTATTCAACAATTCAGGAAAAATTTAAATGACGTTTAAATATATCAAAGTCTATAAAATTTTAAAACTATTTGCGTGTTTTGTAAACATTGATGCTGTTGATGTGATATATGTTCTCTGTCATTGGTTAAGTTGTTTTGTCCTTTTAGTAAAGTAACTCTTAATATTCTTGATGTCATAAGTGTTTGCAAGCTTTCGCCTTTCAAGCTGTTGTGTTTGCCGCATCATTCAGTAGATCGTCATTTGTAATAAGTGAGGAATAGGAATGTTTTGTTATATGTGATTTTTTTTTCACGCGTATGAGCTCATGCTCGGTTTGCACATCTTTCGTCAGACTGGGCCACCACGACGAGTAGACTGCTTGGTCCCACCATTTGTCTGCCACATAAAGACAAAGGCATCCCGTTAAGTGCCTTGCCCAAGGACACAACAAGCAAGCTTGCCGGCTTGTTCTCCACACTATCCCTTATTTGCTGAGCGCCCAGCAGGGAAGCTGTGAATACCATTTTTTAAAGTCTTTTGGTATGACTCGACAAGGGAAATGAACCCCAGGTCTACCGACTGCGAAGCGGACGCTCTAACCACTACACCAACCCGCCGGTTTATATGCGTGTTGTGTAGCGGCAGCCTACAGTGTTTTGTAGCGGCAAGCTGTGAATACCATTTTTTAAAGTCTTTTGGTATGACTCGACAAGGGAAATGAACCCCAGGTCTATCGACTGCGAAGCAGACGCTCTAACCACTACGCCATCGCGCCGGTTTATATGCGTGTTTTGTAGCGGCAGCCTCATATATGTGATGATTGATGAAATTGTTTTTATATTTCACAAATCGTTTTCAATTCAGTTTAACCCTTAATGGAAAGAAATCGTAAGTTGGGTACAGTGAATCATTTACGTGTAAATATTACGGCAAATTGTTTTCTCTTTACATAACGCCTTTATTTTGATCGATTTGTGTGTCATTCTAGTTTCTTGTTAATGGTTATGTGACAATTTCGCTGATTGATCTCATATTTATTTGTGGTTTTAAATAAGCCTGTTGACCGATTATGAGTTCACTTTACTTTGGCAGTGCTTTTAGTATGGGTGGTCCAAACTCCTATTGATGGATCATGATTTATCACTATGAATATTTCCGCTGCTGTTGTACATTTGGCGATTGCTATTCTTGTTATATTGGACTACATGTTTGTTACAAAATAATGTGCTTAAATCTACTCTTGCAATAATTGAATAAGAGTTAACTGCATTTATAGTTGCCAAATTGCCTTTTTTAGGATTATTTGTGCTATCACCCGAATTTTGTTAATTTCAAGTTGGCAGCTCTGACTTCTATATTGTGCTGTTAGTAGTGTGGTTAGCCTAGGTTGGCCACAGACTGTAATTAACTGAGTTATTCGAAATAAGCTTGTTACAGTGTATTTTCTGCAATAAAAACTGCTAAAAGATACCAATTTGCTGTTCTTTGGACAAGTTGTCAGTGCAGTCTTGCGCATTGCAACTAATTTCAAGGCTAAGTCGATGGGCAAAGGCTCCAATAGTTTTGCCACTTTTTTCTGATCAGCTGATGGTGATTTCAGCTTTCCATCAAGTCCGCTCCAATGGGGTGGTAGCGAATAGAAAACCTAATGTTTTATCACCAACTAATGCGAGTGGCCAGCTGTTCATGCATTTCTATCAGGGCTTGTCTGTGTCACAGATCAACCGGGAAACATTAAACAGCTGGTGCTGTCAGCTAATGATAGCCTTCATTAGATAATATACGCTTGTTTCGCATTCTTTTATTATCTTTATTTGCATGGATTGTATTTTAGGAGATTTTTAAGTAGTCTTTAATATCTTGTAGCAACTAGAGCCGACTATGCCTAACGTGTCGCGATTGACGCATGTGACAGCTAATTTGTGAACAAATTTTGTGTCCTTCTTTAATACAGTTAATACCTCTGATGAGCAAGACAATTAGAGGCAGGATCTCCCAAATAGAAGCGGCGGTAAAACGTCCAGTATAGCTGTTCCACACTGCAACAGATGCTGTTTACAGTCGTAGCAAGTTTGGTTAAAATAGCTTAAAAGATAAATGTTTTAGGCAGCAAAGTCAAAATTTGTTGAATAGGTCTCACATTTCCCCTACCAGTGATTGGCTATTTTTTGATTCAATCGGATTGGGAATTCCTCATAATACGTGGTTTGTAGGCTGCCGCCTAAAAAAGCATTTACAGATGCAAGTAAAGTACCGGTATGTCAATTAATGTAGTCTAACTCTTTGTTCTTCAATAAACCCCACAAAACAGTGAAAGTAAATTGTTTCTTAATTTTTGACATTTATTTTGTTTCCTTTTGAGCCTCTTATTACACTCATTGTGGTAACATTTCTAGCATTTTGTTGTGTAAATGCTTTCAATTGTTTATGCAGTAAGTTGTTGTTGTTATTGTTTTGCTAATAAAGTTGTCTGATCAGGTGAAAAATTCCGATTCAATGGAGGAATAAGCCTTTTCGGAGAAAAACACTCGCTCTGCATCGAAGCAACGACATGGAATGAAAATATAGATTTAGGCCATCACCGATTCAAACGCAGCTGAGCTGTTCATCTTCAAGCTTGATTACAACCTTGCGTGCGAGGGTGGCTAAAACTTAAGTGTGGTTAGATAGAGATCAACCAAGAATCACGCGTGTGTTTGTAAGATTTAGTTATAAAAACCTATATCTAAGATTTAGTAATAAGATCAGAACTCTCATATATGGTGAGTTATGATCTTGTGTGCAATTATAGCAAGAGCATGTATTTTATACAAGTTAATATCATAATGCCAGGGGAGATCTTTACTGGACCTGTCTTATTACCATATATATAGGAACAAAATCTGGGACAATGAGAGATACTTTTGCCACACACAATAGATAATTCTATCTATGGCCCGAGACAAACTTTCTTGTCTTGGTGGTATCATCTAAACCAGCGCTTCTCAACCGATGGGCCGCGAAACGTTTTGCCATAAATTATTAAAGATTTGTTTGGAAAAATTATGAATTACGAAAGCTAAAAATGCACTGTAAACTTAACACTCTTTCGCTTTGTAGCAACTTCCTTCCTGGAATAAATAATTGTTCTGAAACAATTTTTTTAAGAAGTGGGATCCAAAACAAAGTCTCGGCGAAAAGTGGTCCATGACATCAAAAAGGTTGAGAAGCACTGATCTAAAGATAACAGAGTATTACAGCAGTTTGTATATAAATCTAGCTTTTCTGATCAAGCTTACACAACAAAGCCATTCGAACTAATGCAAATCTACAACAAAGTACAGTCAAGAAAGCCAGCAACATGAAAATTACAAGTTTTGGGCAAGTGATGCAATAAGTAAGTCTCCAACTAACTGTTACAACGAAAAACAAGACAACGGTTCAAAACTCAGGCTTACGCTAAATCAAATATAGTTTAGCAACCAATCAAAGTATAATTACAGCCAGTAAATTGTTGCTCCTGATGCCAAAGCACAGTTTTCAAAAATCGAAAATTTATGTATCATATCCATTGTATCTTTATATAGTATCCAAACTCCAAAATCTTTGTACTTCGACTCATTTCAAGACAATGCACATCGCTCCATCAAGATTACGTGTCGCATCAACCGTCATTGTTTTTGTGAAGGTAAAACCTCTTGCTGTATGGAGAAAAACATAGCCATTGGGTCTGTGATGAATATTTATATTTAAACTCTAGCGAACCCTTGCACGACACTGCATCCTCGAGATACTCCCACTTTCAACAACAAACTCGAAGTTGTTGCTGAGGGTCATCAAATATAATGCACCATGCCATTGTTTCCCGAAAATGTGTAGTCCACTCGTACCAGCTTGCCAGGCTGTCCACATGTAGTCGGCTTTTCGCAACACGCTACCGATGCGTAAACTTTCGTCATCCATAATTATTACGTCGGTTTTGCCAATTAAGTTTTGTTTTGTTTTATTTGCCATATTTATCTTCCATTCACGAGAAGCGAATTGTATCGCTATACTTTGGACGGGAAGTCCGCACTCGCTTGGGAGTTGCCTTTTTCGAGGTTTATGGGTTGAGCTGATATAAGTTGAGCAAGACCCATGATGACTTTTTGTTAACGGAAATAGTGCATTCGTTCGCTGAGGACACGGGCTGTGGGGACGTTTTGTGAATGCACTTATTAACTATCAGAAAAACAAAAATATATCGGTATGACATTTTCAAACTTTTGGTAAATCTATTCATTATAACGACTCAGCTCAAATGGAAAAACAATTTAATAAATATGGTTTTAAAAGTGATTTGGATAAGAGCTACCTAATTACAACAAACTAGCTAGCTCTGCATCAGAAAGCCCCCACCAGGGACCTAGAGGTTAAAAATATTGGTTCAGCCGGCTTCACCCATCGTGCACTTGTGTGAACAGAAACGAAAAAATTGTGATTTTTATGCACATCCATAATTCTTGTACTCGTGATGGAAATCATCTTATTCACTTAATCAAGACTGGCAATGCTTACAAAGAAAGAATCCTGCAACAAACTATCATTGATTCTTTTTGAAAGTGTAAGGGAGAGGGAGAGGGATGTTGAAACAGAGTAAAAAATGATGGTGGCTGCCAAATGGTGGTTGTTTCCACAATTACAGAAATAAACTACTCAGTGGCAAGCTTATTTTACAATTTGGTGCGGCCTCTTATTTATATTTGCGATATTGAGTTCTTTGGCTACACTATTTGCGTAGTTTCTGGCGTAGCGTGAAAAGTGCCTATGTCTTTGCCCAAAGTTATTAACCACATACCGTTACTAGTCAAAGCCCATCATAACAAGTTTATTTCGAAACAGCATACTCTCTCTTAAATTCAGTTATGCAAATTATTTGGAATATAGTTCTATTCTGATTTTTTCTCAAACCTCGGATATTATTACATTACTTTACAGTATAGATGTAGTCAAACTAAAAGTATTAAATGTTAAAATAAGGTAAATATTGACTTTTTTTGAAAATCGGCGGTTATTGTTCACATGCACGCCGATGTTCGCGTGGAGCTCGCAGGAGCCGTTGCGTTAACAGGCAGCATATCAGCCAAAGAACAAATCCTTGCTTTGTGGTATACGTCGGCATCGCCCACAGGGCCCCCATCAGAATGTTTATTAGTTCGGGATTTAGAATGTCGGTTTAGCCAGCCAAGCGTGTTTAATCTTTTGGGCACTTGAGCAAACAATAAGGAACATTTTACGTTTTCTCTGCTCATAAAATTTTCACGACTTGGTGCATTCCTTTTCCTAATGGAATTTCACATTTTAAGGTCCTGGCTATGCTTAGTCTATGTGCTCAGTTCATTGCTTACGCGAACCAAAGGGGCCCTTACATTTCCCTTAGTTTGGAAGTAGGAAGCATGTTTGTAATATTAAACTATTTTAAAGCAAAATAGCAAAAATGTTTTTCATTTGGAGCGATTTATTACCGTGACGTTGTCTCCTTAAACTTTCTCAAGTGTTTGCTGGCTACGCATTTACGTAATATATTGTTATCTCTCCGCTTGGCGTCTCCAGGAGAGTCCTTGCTTTTCCAGAAATGTTGTAGATTTAATCCCGGTAGCTCTATAAAACTATTATAAAGCAAAACATCAATAATATTTGCCATGTAGTATGATTTGACGCAGTGACGTTTTTTTAATTTACCCTAAAATTTTCTTAAGTTCCTGCTGGCTACGCATGATGTTGCATGTTCATTTTTCCTTGCTTGAGTGTGCTCAGGGGAGCTTAGTGAGTTCTTGCTTTTTCCAAAATTTTTATGTTTGATCCCCATAGCTCTGTAGAGCGAAAAAGTGTTCCCCCTCAGAATGGTTTGATTTTACCCGGCAGTCATGGCATTACCTGGGCCGAGTTAAAACGTATCGATTAAGGCAGCTGCGACGGTTTCCCAGTACAAACTTTTGTGAGAGCAGCAACTAAAAGTTGTTGTAAATGTAGGCCATAGTTCCTGTACAGGTAGTGATGATCATGCTGGTTTGTGAGTCAAGGCTGGTAGTACTCAAAAAGAATGATAGCCTATCACAAACCATTATTACAAGCTGTAAGGGGCAAGTGAAACATAGTCAAAATTGATAGCAGTGATCAAGAGGTGGTCGTTTTGACAATCAAAGAAATAAGGTATGTGCTGTTTAGCCTATTTGACGATTTGGTGGGCCTCCTTTCGCATTTATATTTGTGGCATAAAGTTCTTTAGCTGCGTTGTATGTTTTAATTTGACCATAGCATGAAAAGAAGCCATGCCTTTCCGCAAAGTTATATAACCTATTGCAATAGGTACCTATTAAGCTCTTATCAAACAAAAACGTTCCCTCTTAATCCAGTTTTACAAATTGATGCCATTATTGTTTAATTTTTTCTTAAACTTAGGATTTTACGACATAAAACTTTGCCCCCAATCCCGACTTCCCTACTCCTTAATGAAGATCAATGTTTCGTAGCGATACAAAAAGCCTATCAATTATAAATATCAGTAATTGGCTTTACCATTTTATGCTCGCTATCAAAATAATAGTGGATAATTATTCCGCCTGCTGCTGTTTCCATTATATAGTGGCAAGCATTGTGATGTCCGTTTTGCAAAAAAAATTTAAACAGAAGAAAACAACAACTTAATAGCTTTAATGAATAATCGCTTGTTGCACCTTGATACAGCAAAAGATGTTATAGAATTATATAGTTTTAGTAAAAATTAATCTATGTTTAAATGCAATCGATTAATGAAAATCTTAAGGGCGGGTTTGTACAGCCACTACAAGTATTTTGCGTGTTGGCAATGTCTTATTTACGCTGTTATCATCATAGGCGTTCCTAAACTAAGCAGATTTGTATCCGTTCAATTCAGCAAGTGCTTGAAAGCATATCAAAGTTGTTGGAGGGCGCCAAGATAACTGATACGTATTTTCAGGATTAATTCATTAAATATTAGGACCGCTACTTACAACTTTTTTGTGACTGTTGGCGAATTTGTATGATCTAATGTCTCTGACTGCGCGCATGTTGCTTGGTCCTAGCATAACCAAAGCCATGCAAAAAGCAAAGTAACCCAAAATAAAGCACTCGTGGTTGAGTTATTGCAATAGCACGGCCTCCGTTAATAATGTCGAGGTTGGGAATATCAAATCAGCTGGCTTCGCCGGTCTAACACAATTGCAAAGAAAATTACTTCAACATTGAAATCGTATATAGCTCGGCACTAATATTTTGTTGCAAGAGATTAAACGAGGCTATCTCTATTTCTTTTTTGGGTGGGATATCAGGTTTTTGGTTCGAGTTTAGACTTGGATTTGAAAATGGTTATAGACTTCATTTTTTGAGGAATCTTTTTGAATATTTTAATAGATATTGACAAAGATCCATGCAATCGAGAAAGAATAGACAAAATGTACTAAAGAACTTATTTTTTTAGAAACTGCAATTTTGTGAAATGCAGGCACCACAATTTTGAGTGTTTTCAACCGTTGCACTACGTTTCATGACGTGTAGAGACTTCATTTTTTGATGAATGTTTTTGAAAACGTAGGTAGATAATACCATAGGATCATGTTGGTGAAGAAAAGTAGTCAAATGTACCATAGAACTAACGTTGCTTAACAATTGCAAGTTAGGTCAAGTACGATAACTGTTCAACTAAAAATAAAACATGATGTATGGGAACCAATTGTTGATAAGCTTTCAAAGGACAATAATTGTTAGTACTTTATTATAACTCTTACGAATCAAACTTACCAATTTTTACTCAGCTCACGACTATTTTGAAAGGGGTAGAAAGTTACACTATCGGTAATACAGTTTAGTTTTTTAGTAAAAAAATAATACTAAAGATACATAATACGTACTGTTGAAATTACCTTGAAATATTTTTAATTTGGTAAATAAACTTTAAAAATCAATGGAAAAATAAGGCCACAAATCAATGTTTTAGTAAACTGATTATGTAAAAATGTTCAATTTTTGAAAATTGTCATACTATGATTTCTGTTTGCAAAAGACTGCGTTAACAATACCAAACGACATTATGACATCATATAATGATTTAGAAGCGTGCGAGAGTGAAAGAGAAGAAGCATAATTAGAAGGCTAAAAATGCTTAAATAAAGATTTGCTCGTTGCATTGTCAAATAAGCTTATATTGTCGTGGAGTTGATATTATCAAAAATCACCTAATTGATGTGTTTTGAAAATGCGTTTCATCGCATTTCTACAACCATTAGTTTTTGAGAAAATTCAGCTAACAAATTGCACAATCAAGCGTTGATTGTGACGTCATCTTAAACCTCAAAAGAATGAAGTTTTTTGTGAAGTGATTGGTTGAGTGTTAGCTTTTGTGTGAGCATAAAACGGTTTTGCTCAGTCCAGAAATGTAAATTAAAAAAATTCTCATTCATTATGACGCCATGATGACGTCACCAACACCTTTGTGACATTCTCCCCAATGAGGTGATCAAGCGTGCCCAATTTGATATTTGTACGCCAAATAGCTTTGGAGGAGTTTAAGCGTATGCACATACGTACAGACATAACCACGCTGTATTAGACAAAGCATTGAATAACTATCTCACTTCCAGGGATAAGGGCTCCCCATTGCAATATCCATGCTATTCAATAAGCCTTCTCATTTTCGGGGACCCATCTTTTTGATGAGGATATAACGTTTTGTTCTTTTTTCAAGTTTTGAATTATTTCTTTTCAAAACAAAAACCGTTTTTTGTTTATTTCATTTTCATGGACATATATTTTGGCAATGTTTGTTATTTGTTATTGTAACTGTGCTGTTTCAACACTAAGTTTATTTATATTTAGTGTGTTTTTTGTATTTCCAGATCATAATAATTTAAAATTGCTCACTAGCAAATACTACATTGTGGTTTGTTTTCTCGTAATTACTGAGCTTAGACGTTGCGTTTTGCATGATTTATATTTGTGATTCAACACCCCTCACCATTAATAAAGTTGGTAATTTATTAAAAAATCAATTTAAAAACTTAAAACATGAGGAACAACTAGAAATTAAAAGACTAGGTCCATATCAACCACGTGACATCAGAATCTTCCAGAAAGATGGTAGGAAATTGAGAACATTTTCATCGACGTGGTTTGATAAAAATTGTGCTTTTGCTGTCTCTTATTTGGAGGTGAGAGTTTATAGACAAATAAAGGTTGCAACGACTTGAAACATTTGTCAGAACCAATTTCTAAGCACGAATGCAGCAATTGACGCTGGCTAGCGTCGAAGCATAATTAAACGTAACGAATTAGTTGACAGAGATAGGCATGCTTTGAACAGGATCATTAACTGCATAAAATTTTGTGGCTTTCATGAATTTACCGCTCAGAGGACATAATGAAGTGGGAGGGTTTACTAACCGAGGTGTTTTTTTTGATCTTGTAACGTACACGGCAGATTTGGATGGTGCATTTCCTGATCATCTTGAAAAATTTAATGTGGTAAAAAATATATCGAAATCTAAACAAAATGATCTTTTGTCTTGCATGCTTAAAGTGTACTGTATACTGAAGAAATAACAAGGAAAACTAAAAATTCTAGGTACGTGTATGTGTAGGCAGATAAAACTACTGATATTTCATGCAATTCTCAATTTGTGATTATAGTGCGCTATGTGAAGGACTTTGAACCTGTCGAAAGATTTTTTAAGTTTGTTGAGCTTCAAGATAGAAAAGCTGATGGACTTGCTCAGGCATTGAAGGAAAATCTTGATTCGCTTAATTTGGAAAGCAAGCTTATTGCTCAGGCATATGATGGCGCGGCAGTAATGAGGGGTTCCATAAATGGAGTCCAGGTTCAAATGAAAAAGTTTTTCCCACACGTTCATCACGTTCACTGCCACGCTCACCAACTGAACCTGATCATGGCTACTTGCAACAAAAGACTTAAGCTGTTTTTTCAAATTTAAATGGAATTGAAGTGTTTTTCACTATTTCACCAAAGCGCAATAGTCAGCTCAAGAAATTCTGTTCTGCTCAGATACCAAGAGTATGTAAGATACGCTGGAATTATGTATCTAGAATAATTTCTGTTGTGCGTAGCAACAGGGAGCAAAATTTTAGAGTGCTTTACTAGCATTCAAAATGGAAAAAGTTGGGATCAGAAGAGTTTTTATGAAACGATTGGATTTACAAAAATTTTAGAAGATAAAGAATTTATTTTCTTAGTAGAATTTTTTGATGATTTGTTCAAACATGTTAGTGTACTTTTTGGAATCTTACAGTCTAAAAAATCAAACAGCATAACTTCTAAACAAGCTCTAAAGTCTTTTTTCACAGCTGCTAAACACTAGCGTGGAAATGCGGTCAAATATTTGAATCACAGAGAACAATCAAAAGAAATAACATCCCAGCAAGCAAAAAAGCCAAGAAGAGCTGCAACTCATGCATTTGTTTCTCATTTGCAATTGCAATCAGCGCGGTGGTGTAGTGGTTAGAGCGTCCGCTTCGCAGTCGGTAGACTCGGGGTTCATTCCCCTTGTTGAGTCAAATCAAAAGACTTTAAAAAATGGTATCCTTAGCTTCCCTGCTTGGCGCTCGGCATTTATGGGAGGTTGTGGAGAACAAGCCGGCAAGTTCGCTTGTTGTGTCCTTGGGCAAGACACTTAACGGGATGCCTCCGCCTTTATGTGGAAGACAGGTGGCCCAGACACCTCAAAAATGGCAACTCCCAAGCGAGTGCGGATGTCCCGTCCAAAATATAGCGATACAATTCGCTTTCTCGTGAATGGAGGATAAATATGAACAAATACAAATACAAATACAATCATGTGTAACAGAAGCATGTGATACAATCACAGAGGATGTTAAAGAAAACTTCGGATCTTCGGATACATTTCGTTCATTTTTCATAGTGAATCCAGCTGAATTTGAGCTTTACAGAAACTCTTTTCCCGACAATTATGTTAAAGAAATTGCTTCGAATTACACAATGCTTAATAAGGATAAACTGAAGTGTGAGTTATCCGTTTTGTACGCAAATGATAATTTTAGTGGAATTTCCAAAATTAGCGAGCTATTAAAATTCATAAATGAAAATGGACTTGATGAAACATTTTCTAAAGTCTCTAAATTGCTCGAAATTGTTCTCGTGACACCAAATTCAACTGCTGACTCAGAGAGAAGCTTCAGCACAATGAAGCTAATAAATAGGTTTCTTCGAAATACCATGTTACAAGATAGACTGAACAGCCTCGCTTGCCTGTTGATACACAAAGAGTATATTAGCAAAATCACAGATTACAACAACAAAGTCATCAACGTTTTTGTGCAAATAAAAGACCAAAGAGCTGACTACTTATACAAATAAAGGTTTGTGTTGAATATTGCATTTTTTGTTAAAAATTTATTTACCCCGCCTTTAAATTTAGGTAGTCTATAAATGGTGCTTTTTTGTCTTTTCAATAATTAGATGACGTTATGCAAGGTTAGTTAATGGTTTGAAGGTTCACACCGACATAAACCACAAACATTATATTGAAAACAATTTACGTATTGCAAACAATATACCCAACCCAATTTCACGAGACTATCCCTGGACGTGTTTCGTCCTCATGGACTCCTCAGCAGGGCCTGTCCCCTCCCCCGAACCAAACCCTTTATTTGCAATAACATAAACTCGTTTTCTCCATATGCAATAGCAAACATGCGTCGGACAAGCGGCGCAAGCATGTTCATGACAAATGATGAACCCAAGACACTCGGGCTTTTGCTGCAAAATGAGGCTCGCAGAATCCACTGCGATCCACAGACTAAGTCGCCTCAAAGTAACACCTTGCTGCCGAGATTGCAATACGTATATAATTGTTTGCAATACGTAAATTGTTTTCAATATAATGTTTGTGGTTTATGTCGGTGTGAACCTTCAAACCATTAACTAACCTTGCATAACGTCATCTAATTAATCATTCCACCTGCGTGGGGTCGTTGGAGTGGATTCTCCCGTCACAAAAGGTGAGGGCGCTCTCGGCAGCAAGGTGTTGCTTTGAGGCGACTTAGTCTGTGGATCGCAGTGGATTCTGCGAGCCTCATTTTGCAGCAAAAGCCCGAGTGTCTCCATTAGGTTCACCATCTGTCTTGAACATGCTTGCACCGCTTGTCCGACGCATGTTCGCTGTTGCATATGGAGAAAACGAGTTTATGTGATTGCAAATAAAGGGTTTGGTTTGGGGGACGGGACAGGCCCTGCTGAGGAGTCCAAGAGAACGAAACACGTCCAGGGATAGTCTCGTGAAATTGGGTTGGGTACATTGTTTACAATACGTAAATTGTTTTCAATATAATGTTTGTGGTTTATGTCGGTGTGAATCTTCAAACTTTTCAATAATTGTTTTGTTGACCTCACCATTAATGAAAGCCACGTGCCGCAATTGACTACTCGTATCAAAAAGTGTGATTCTTTGTTGAAAGAAGCAAACCAATGAATTAGCTTCAGCAATAAAAGATGGTTACCAAAACGATTTGGAAATTCACTGAACAACCTAGATTTTAACTTGACTTCCCCCTTTCACCCTTATTTTAAGTTGAAGTGACTACATTTACTTGCCCTTATCTTAAACGAAGATGTGGATTTACTGCAAAACCGCATAATAAACAAAATGATATCACTTATGAAAGCGATCAAAAACAAAATATCCAGCGACTCCAATGCAGCAAACAAGAAAGGTCCTGGAACGGAGGTGTCTCTTAAATCTTGTGAAAATGAAGCCTTTTTCGATGAAATTTAATCTGAAGAAAACCCGAGCCAAAAAAACGAGAGTTCAGAATTTTAGCATCTTTCTTACAAAGAAAAGCTTCTGATGGCTGTACATCTTCCAATATGTTCAAAAATTCAGACATATTAGCTTTATTTATCAATTACAATACAGCAGTGCCATTAAGCGCTGCTGTGGAAAGATTGTTTTCTTTGGGGAAAGATGTATTAAAACCAAAACGAGCAAGACTAACCGACAAACATTCTGAAATGCTTGTATTTTTGAAAGAAAAGTGTGTTTGACTTTTGTGTTTTGTGTTTGACTTTTGTATCACATATTTTAAATCTTGCAAAATATGGGCCTTAAGTAGTGAGTAACGGTAGCGAGTAGCGACCGCTCCTTATTCCTCAAAGTAGCAGTGGCGCGCTAGAATTTTAGGTATGTAGCGAATAACGGTAGCGTCGCTACTATTTCAAGCAAGTAGCTGTAGCGGCAGCGCCACTACTTTTGAAGTAGCGAATGCCTATCTCTACAAAAAGTAAAGTAATATGGTATCAATGTTTTTAGGCCTGTTTGAAGGAACAGAATCATTTTACCTTCAAGACCTAATTGTTGGTTGCTATTGTTACGGTAAGTGTCGACACGTCATGCGATTTTTGAAATTCGAGAAACTTATTTGAAATTTTAGCATTGATTGGGCTGCTATTTGTTTCATGCGCTGCTGTTATTGTCATTTGATTCATCAGCAAACCGACCAACATCGAGTAGCCGAGGGGCACTAAAAAGAATGAAATCAAGAAATCAGCTCTAGTTTAGTTTTGTTTCCTTTGAAGCTTTTGCAACGGCGAGTAAAATACCAAAAAATTGGTAGGGGCATTTTAAGAAGTCACGTGACTGCTGTTTTTCGAAAGATGTTTAAATATTGGTGGTTGAGATAGCCTAAAGTGATCTTGTGGTCTAAGCTAGTAAGTTAGATGATCTTTCTTGATGTTGGTGCCATGGTGTAGCGATATAGTGTTAACTTTCCGGACTTTGGAACGAAAAGTTAGGAGTTTAAAACTCCCTGAAACATTAGTATTTGTCAGGAAAGATACCCGTTGCTTATAGTGATAAGTTGCTCCAGCAAAAAATCTAGTTTGAAAGTAAGTGTGTAGTGGTAGACAGACTCTAAATCAGCTGATATAAGCCTATCAAATGGAAAAAAGACAAAAAAATAACTTTTTTTCGGTCATAATCCGTGCTAATTCAACAAATTAGCATAGAAATCTTTTTTATAGTTGAGCTCTATGTATCAAAATCAGCTTCAGTCATTCTTTAAAACGCCAATTGACTTTCATTCTCTGAGCTTGATTACAGCATTGTTTATTTGTTTAATTTACCTAAATTGAAAATGAATATATTACACTGGACTATAAAATTATTAAAAAATAATTAAGTTATAATTAACTTTGGCTACGAGATCACTTTCTACTACGAAAACAGATCTCTTGATTCGCGTCTTGGAAAGTTGATTACCGTGATGTCCAACTTTTTTATTTGTTTTGGAAAACAGCGGTTAGGTGACTTGTTTTTAATAAGTATTAAACTTTTAACTCTCCATATCCCTCAAAAAGCACGGATTCGAAACAGGGCTGATTCCTTGGTTTTTTTCAATTTCAAAAACCTCTCCGATTTCTTATTGTGGCGTTTTAACAGTTAGTGGATAGTGACTATTTAACTAATCTAATGTACAGTAATTAGTCATAGCGTGTGATACTGATGACAGCATCGTTTCGCCATCTAATAAGTCGTTTGGTCTCAGACTCTGATTATGGCAACTTTGAATAATATGTAATCAAATTAACCCTTACAAGAGTATTACACAACCTAATGTATTAATTCTGCCTGTTTGTTGCAACTCCTCCGAAACTGCCAGGCGTACAAACATCAAACTTGGCACGATCAATCGCCTCCTCAAAGTGAGTATCATAGGAAGCTGGTGACATCAAAATCAATGATAATTTTTTGAATTTGATTCTCTTGGCAGAGGAAGCTTAGACAAAAGCCAGTACCCGACTTATCAACTTCAATATATTTCATGTCTTTAGGATGTCACATGATGTCATAATTGACAAGTAATCGTAAAATTTGTTTTCTTCATTTTTTTAAAAACTACTGATCGTAGAAACGCAATTAAATGCTTTTTTGGAAGATTTTATCAAGCTGCTTTCCCTAAAACAACTTTACAACAATTTAATCTCAATTGACACCGCAAAAAGATTGTTTTTCTAAGCATGCTTCTTGCCTTTTTCCTGCAAGTTTCATTCTCGCTATATAATGTCATAATGCTGCTTGCTGCAATTAACACAGTCTTTCGCTTCCAGAAATCAGCATATGATAAGTTTTCAAAATTTGCATCATTTTTACTAAATCAGTTTCTTTAACAACTAATTTGTGACTTCATGTCTCAATCAATTATTATCAAAGTTGTTTTACAAAATTTAAGGATATTTTAAGGCAATTTTGATAATCATTGACAAGTTGGTGATACAGTATTTGCTACTGGTATTTACACCAAATCAATTAAACTTTAAGGCCTGTAGTGTAACTTTTTATTCGCCCGAGATGTGTAAGTTTAGGGGTGTAGTGGCGAGGAAACGCCTGGAAACGGCGTTCCCTCACTGTTTTACCCCCACCTGCCTGGAACATAAATATTTCTACTGTGTGCGCACCTACACAAATGCTGCCTTCGACACTTTTTTTAGCACTACATTTCTGGGTAAGCTGAGTGAAAACAAGTAAGTTTGATGAATAAACAGGGGCGGCTCGTCCATGGGTACTATCAGGGTCTCGTCTAAGGGTACCAAGGGTAACTAAAGGGTACTAACTCTAAGGATACTCTAAGGGTACTCGTCTAAGGGTACTATCAGGGTCTCGTCTAAGGATCATGGGTACTCGTCTAAGAGTACTATCAGGCCGCAGTCCTCTCCAAGCTTTTGAAAAATCATTATTGTTTCCCGCAAAGCTGTCTCTTCAAGAAAAATTATTAAGCTTAATAAAATTTGAAGGATGCTTACTGTAATCAAGAATCTTACTATTATCACTTTTTAATCGAAAACTTGAACAAATTGAGCTACCAATTTCTCCGCTCTCCTTGCCAATAAAATCACGTGATCGGGAGATGACTGGTGGGAGAGGTTTGTTTGCAGTCTGAACTGCTATCTGGTCAGCCACAACAGTTATGCTGGGCGTTAAAAGTCACTTTTCAGGTTTGGCAAAAACAAAACAAAACAGCTGACTTTGGCTACGGAGCAGGAGATTGGGTATGCTACGGAATTACGGTACGGTTAAATTTTGAAGAAAAGTATAATACAATATTAGGTACTATACTTTTTGACCTACTGCTGTACGGTACGGAAATGTGGTTTTATTTTTTCTGTACCATACCGTACTCTTCCCGGAGGCCTAACCTAAAGTCTCCCAAAGGCTTGCTTTGTTGAAAACAAAAATCACACAAAGTTCCAACTTCACAGCTGCAACAAAAAATGCATTATTATAGCGTAAAATTCAATTAATGGCAACAAGTTTGACCTTACTTGAGTTTATTGACCTAGAACTTTCTTAAACTCTGCATTTAACAAGGTAACAAACGTGTTTTGAGGGACGTTTGGAAAACGTAATAATGAGGCCTGTAAAGTCTCCCGATTTCGTTGGGAGTTTCCCAATTGCGCACTTTCTCCCGATCTCCTGATTCAAACTAAAAATCTCCCGATTTTGCTCATTTTTTCATTTTGCAAAAAAAACATGATTTAGTTTTGAAGCTATTTTATATCAATCTTGTTAGACTTTTTTTTACATGCCTTTCGGCTTCGTACGCAGTTTTGTCAAAACTATTGACTTCGTTTTTCAACATATAAACATTCATTGCTTACCATCGAGACGAAACAATATCCTTTGTTTTCGGCGCCAGCTTTACCACTGTGTTCAATAAATTGTGGTACATGTATTTTAAAAAAGGCTTTTCTCGGAGGAAAGTGCGTTGGAGGGGATCAACTGAATGAAACATCAGTTACCGGCAGCTAATCAGAAAAAGTAGATCAACAAATTTAAACCGGAGTGGCTGAATGTCTACCCATTCATTTCCAGGAGTCGTAAAGGTTGTGTTGGATTGAGAATTTTAGAGGCCTGAGGCGAGTTTTCATGAGCGGTTTCTATTGGCTGAGTACTCATTGGAGATCTCTGTTTTTCCATTCATTTGTAGATTGTTTCGAAGGTCTGAATTAGGGACACTTTTTGCAAACCAGGGTTTCGGCCCTAAAATTACAAGGGATGACCTTTTTTCTTTTTTGGAAATCATCTCTTTTTGGTTGGTTTAAAATGCACAGTCTAATTCAAAATTAGGGTTTCAGCCCAGAAGATAACGGAGCAGAATTTTTTTGAAGATTAGCACTATTTTGCTAAACCATAAAGCAGTTTATAGCACTGAAAGTAGAATCCTATTCTCCGTGAGGAGCGGCTTGAGGCAGCTGCATCGCTTGACTCACCCTAAATTTACCACTGCCTAAAGGTGACGAGTTTGCTAAATGCTTTTCTTGTGGGGTAGATACTATATTGTTGCTCGAGCTAAAAAAACTATCTAAGAAAATATGTTGTACCAGAGAATTACAGGAAGCACCATACAGCTGCCTGTGAGACTCAGAGAATTACTAGTTTTTTGCAAAACAACGAGATAAGATGAATGTATTTATGCCGAGACTAAATTTGCAATGTTCGTAGCGAAGAACAACGAGGTATTCAGTACCTGCAATGGATTTTCAAAAATAGGCAGCGACATGTCTCCGGACAATGAACTGGCCAAGAAGTATGAAGCTGGAGAGACCAAAACTACAAAAGATAAAAGGAATCACTTTTCGATTCTGAAGAAACCAAATGTCCACAATGTGTGTTTAGGAAGATAATTTTTGGGTGGTTGTTCACAATTTTGGTTTTGTTTCTTCGTCTTCATCCTTCTGCCACGAAAAAGTGACCGAGGCGCTGTACATATGACGAATCCTTAAGACCCTGCTGGCTCAGAAGTTACATTTTTTTTCCGATTGACTTTTCTGTTCTCTTGTTTAATTTGCTGTTGGAAATCTACCAACCAGATACAACTATCGTGAAATATCTTAACCGAGGATAAAAAAACGCAGCTTAGGTGGATAGATGGGAGTTGAACCAAGACTGTGTGACCAGGGCCGTCGGATTGCAAGAGTGATATTCTACACTGCAAGAGCACGAGTCATGCGTAATAGCGTAAATGCAGGTAAAGGGAAAAGGCGATGAACATAAACGGGGTTTGGAGGGCACAACCTCAAGAGTTTGGTTTTATTTGCACTAAATGTTTCCCGATCGCACAGTTTTCAATGTTGATAGGTATGGTAATAACTGCTGAAGATGGAGTTATTACCGGCAGGTGTGCTGTTTATACATTACAACGGCGTGGGCATGACTTCTTTAAAGCTAATTCCAGCGCCAAAGAAGCGGTGTCAAAAGTTACAAATTTCTCCAAAAGGACCAACAAGCACAATATCAGAGAACTGTTCAAGCCACCTCTTCCTAGACTGGATTGTGAGACCCGTTGGAGTACAACGTTTTTAACGCTTGAAAGTATGTTGCTTGTCAGGAATTTACTGGGCCATATCGCCCTTACGAAGGAATTCTTCCTTTTGTCAGACATTGATCGGTTTGCCGTTCAGGAGCATACTGAATGTTTAGAACCAGTTTATGACACGACCATTACAATTCAGCCGAAAAAATTGAATACTGATGAGTTCTTCGATGAGTGGCTGAAGTGTAAAGTCCAACTGCAGTGCAAGAATGTGAGCAATGCTTCTTATTTGACATTTGCTATGCTTCATGCCATGAAACATAGAGAAATAACTTTGTTATCAAACGTTGTTTTTTGACTGCAATTTATGTTGATCCAAGGTAACAGGTACTTCTAAAATATTCTCAGAAAATACAAGCCCATTTTGCAGAATTGTGGAGGCGCTTGCAAATGCTGCAGGAGTCAGATGACACGACTGACGTAGAATGTCTAGGCTCATCCTCAGAATCTCAAAATGGATCTACTCCTGCATGCGGGCTTGATATTATTAATGAGATACTCGCCACTTCAGATGCGTGCAATGCGAGCTCATCATAATCACGACGGAATGAGCAAAATATAACTGAGATGATGAAGTGCTTCAACAACCAAGCTCGTCTCCTCAGGAATACTAACATATTTGAATTGTGGGGCAAGCAAGCAGAATCCGATCTTAAACGCGTTTTAATGTCGCTCTTGCTTTACCAGTTGCACAAGACAGCTTTGAAGGAACTTTTTCGGGTTTAAGGCACATTATAAATAAGTTGAGACATTATAACATTATAAATAAACTTGGGTTCAAAGAAGACATAATCGAGGCAATAATGTTTCAGCTTTGCAACACTTGAACCTTTTGTATGTAGTATAGTTGAACAAGCTCCCAAAAACGCTTGAACACTTTTCTTTACAATTTGTTCGATCGTTGCTGTTTTGTTGTTTGATGATAATAAGTTGATAACATCAACATCATTGCTGTTTTGATCGTTAAGTGTAAATTTAATTAGCATATTATCAAGTTGATATTCTTTGCTATTTAATGAATTAGTAGGTTGGAGGTTGGCTGCGTTGCCCGATTTTTTTCCAGAAGAAGTAAAATTAGCGTAGCCTCTCTACATCTGCTAATACTTATCTCAGCCCGCATTTTATGTTACGCAAGAACAAAAGCTCAGCCAAATAATTGTTACGGAAAGGTACGGTATTACGGAACGGAAAAAGCTCTGTACCGTACTATTTATATAAGGTATTTTAGCAATGTAACCAATTCCGGTTTGATATTTTTATGGAAGTGCGGATTGTGGAAGACCTTTTCGTACCGCATCGTACCTAATTCCCTGCTCGGGAGAGAGTGTAGCAATAACAGCATTCGCTCTGTCTCTTGTAAGTTGAAGATTTCGGTCTTTTTTGCTCACTTTATTTTTGTCGGTGAATATTTCACGGGATCTGTAGCGTTTTATTCATTAACTTCTATAAATAATAACTTTGGTAAATTGCAAACGAATCTTATTCAAACAGAATATAAAACAAAAGATTAATGCATGTAGGTATGAAGTACGGAAAGCCATTCGGTACCGTACCTAATGCCTTGATCAAAACAAATTTTCTGATTTACTCATGTTGAAACCGAACTTCTTTAGCCATGAGCAAAAAGATTGCTTATTACATAAATTCGTTGAAGAAAAATGTTCTCAGAATAAGCCAAACAAGAGGAATTACCAATGGCAACTATATACGATTTTGCTTTAAAAATTCTCAGTGCACGTCATATAGGTGAAATAAAAAGTGTATAGCCACTACCATTGCAAGTTCAGTAGCGACGGCTTTACTAACTTTACAAACGAACAACTGCCACCCTCGCGAAGGACAACAAGCATTTCGATTCAACCCAGCGGGGTTGTGGATCGCACCACTATGTTGAAGTTTTTGATTGGGGCAGAATCCCTACTGAGCTCCTCTCTCCGCTTCATCCCCATCTCAAAGAGAAAGCGGAAAGGGACAAGCTCCTTAATTCTTTTTAAATTTATCTACCTAAAGGTTGACTACATTAATTCTATTTTATTTTAAAGATCACCTAAAATAAATGCCAAAAACCGTTTCTCCTGCGAAGAAAACGAAAATTCTGTGAGGAAATTAACCCTATTCAATTTTTTTCTTGATCAAGACTTTGCTTTTTTCAATCGTTTTTTTTTAAAGTTTAGTCCTTGTCACTTTTTCTTGTAGTTGCAACCAAGGGTCAGGAAAATTTTCATTACTACCTCGGGGAAAACAAAGAACCCAAGCACCTATTCTTCAAAATCTATATATATAAAACTCAAAGTTTGTCTGTCTGTCTGTCTGTCCGCTATAGAAATAAAACTGGAGACATTTAGATACAAACAAACATATGAATCTTATATAACTTTTTCCAGGGAAGCCAAGTACGGTATTTTGATTTCGATCAGAATCGTCTATGGGGGGCTACGAGCCTATATTTATTCAACCTATATTAAAATATGGTTATTCAATGTAAAAATTTAATCAGTCTTTACATTTTACCCGGTCAACGACGGGGAAATCTGCTAGTATTGAATAAAAGAGAGGAGCGAGGATTATGTTTTGAAGAGGGCACGTGCGATGCGAGTTTGTGTAAGTTTAAATGATGTTATAGCTAATTATCCCCCTAAGTTTTTTATTGTTTGCTCATCATTGGGTTTTGCAACCACAATCTAAAAGGAAATAATGGAAAAGCGAACCTTCTCATCGTTAATCCCTACGTGATTTCAGTATGCAGTTGTAAAATCTCTTGCTAAGGTTTACGTAACAACATCACCGTCAAAGTCAACAACAAATATTTACCAATCCTAGAGTTATATATGCACTAGAATAAAGAAAGTATCAGTGTGGTCAGCCAATCGCTTCAACTGTTAACTGAGATGCAGAAAGCTTTGTGCCAATTTGGTGCCTTTTTTAATAAGCTATGTAGGGTACAACCAAAAGAGAGGAAAAGGCGCGCGTGCAGGCTGTAGCTAGATTTTATTTATTTGCTACATCGAAGTCACAATGCAATTGCTAAACATAGCTAGGAACAATTGCTTGGTAGCCGAAGAAAAAGGAAACAGCTCAACCAATTGATGTCATTGCCGGTGTGTCAAACGTAAAAATAGAGATTAGTAAAACGAGATAACTGATGCAGTCTTATGGCGATTTTTTTGCGGTTGTGTTTTCACGACGCTAAGATATAGGGTAATCGCGACAAAGGAAACTTGTATTTGGGCTGATCTACTCTTCTTGCTGAGCTCAGAGCTCCAAGCGCCAAGTAGTTATTCTGTGAGAACCTTTATTAAAGTCTTTGGTGTGACCTTACAAGGGTTGAGTCAAGAATGCGATTGCAAACTCTGCTCAGAAAACAAGTGTTCAAGTGATGTCATTTGCTAAAAATAGGTCATGAGCAGAGCGATACTGTTTGAAAGCGGCAGATGTGGCGACTTATTGTTTAGAAGTTTGGTTTTAACGCCATCTAGCATTTTTGAAACATGTTTACTTTCAAGCTTTTCAGCTGGTACTTTCGCTACCGTCTTTCGCTACCGGTACCAAAGCTAAACTTGCTGTGCTTAAAGTTTATTTACTTACCAATCGTGAAAGGTGACTATTGGCTACCATTAGCCACCCAGGGCAGTTAAGATCAATTTTGTTAAGGTTCTGTACCGTGTTCATGTTATGCTATCAATTTGTTTGTTGGCTACTTTGTATAACTGGTTCAAAATTGCCTGTCACTTTCTTGTAAATTTAATCATTGATCGGTTACTTGCATGTTCAAGTTTGGGGTGTAAACCAGAATGTGTCACTTTTTACCTTGCTTTCCCCTTACCCATCTCAAGAAGGTGCGATATCGTCATTGGCGACATGTTTTTTCTTGTGAATAACAGATGACGTTGGCAATGCTGATTTAATATTTGATGCGAGCCAGGGACACGAACTCGAAATCAAGCTTAAAGAACTTGGTTTTTTTGCTGAACTCGAACTTCAATTGGAATTTTAAAAATAAAAATTTGTGAACTCGAACTCGAAAAAACGTTGATGGAGTTCGAGTTCATTATATGAGTAATTTTGAAAGGGGAATAGTAAATGATATTTTGCCGTGACGTAGGTCTTAAGACCGTTTGCTCGAGGTTTGGTCTTGGGTTTTATAGTTTTGGTTTTGGTCTTTACTAGGACTGCGAACTCGTTAAATTTGGTTCCTCAAATTTGAACCAAAAAAATTACAATAAAAAACTAAACTTGCAATACATTCATCGAGTTAGCAGCCCTGCTTTTGAATTTTGTCGTTTCAGGTTTACTATCTACTTCAAATATCTATTTATTTCTCTATGGTGAAATATAATGTTAGCGTTCGAAACGAAATGAGTAAAACCAACGAAGTAATGCCGCTCTCTATTCGCTCTCAGAACGGTGAGGTCACCGAGTCAAGTTTTAAGAAAGAAAGCTCCACATCTAAGGTTCAAGTGCAAGTGGATCACCATGATACAGTCAAGCAGACTGTGATGTCGTTCCACGACATCAACTATGCCGTGAACATAAAGAAGAGTCCATGCGGAACGTGTAGACCCAAGGATAAAAAGACAATTTTGACTCATGTTAGGTAAAAAATACATTCTTGTTTATACCTGTACCACTACCGAATAGTTCATAGTCGATTACCCAATGAGCAAGCAAAGCTGAAGCCCAAAAACTGTTCGTGGCAGTCTGTTTTGAAGAACCTACGTTTGCTTAGACTTTTTGATGCAATTTGTCTAGCTGTTTTAGTTTAAGAGAAACCGCTCCCAATGACCTTTCAGATTAGTCACTCCAAAAAAATGTCTTTTTTAATTAATAGAAGCAAAAAGCTGTTTTTTCAAATTTTGGAACATCACTTTTTGAGGCCGTTTCTAGCGCCACGAACTCAAGTGACGTAGCTATCTTTAGGGTCATTGCACACAATTGCCAAACAAACCAATAGCAATTTTTAAGAATATGGGATAACAGAACGTCTTACGAGCATATCTAGCATTATTAAGAATTAAAAACCTGACACTGTTTGCTTTCATTGCTTTGTGCATTAAATTAAATTGCCCGTCAAAAATGGCCGACTAGTCACTCGTGACTTTATCCGGACTTCTTTAGTTTAAAAAGTCAAGCTTTGTGAAGACATCACCCGATCTAGTGTAGGCGGACTGTGTTCTGTAAAAGATATTTTATTCAGTTTTGCTGACCATGTTGCTTGCTTGGCAGTCCAAGTATCGAACCAAGGTTATGTTTAGATAAAATTTGTAAAGTTGTACAGGGTCGTAGCTGGGGTTTTGAATTGGAAAGATCAGAGAACTAAATATGATGTTCACAAGAATTTTGAAATTCATGGTTTTCTCTGAAAAAGGTCTTCAAGACCTAAAACGCCAACTTTTTCCTAACTTCAATACTGTAAAATATAGAATGATTACCGGTGAGTTCTACAGGAACCGGGCAGTTCATCTCACTTTAATTCTCAGAAACTAACTAGGCATTGGTACCTGAGGTGCCTTTTAAGTGAAGAACTTTTATTTTACGGTTTATACCTTTTTCCAAAAACGATGATAAAACGTGACTACTAACATACCTCACGTCTTTTCGGTTGCCAGTGCCCACACTTAAAGTTTACTTGACTTTGCAATAACTGTTTTGCAGTGGAATTATGAAGCCTGGACTAAATGCAATCATGGGACCAACTGGAAGCGGAAAATCATCGTAAGTAAACAAAGATCTTCTCGTTAGTGTTATCCTTTCGCCTATATTCAAAAAATTGTAAACAATTTAGCACCTAGCATGGAGGGTGTATTATCAAAGCCAGTATTAGTTTTTCAGGGGGTAGGATAAAAATGTTTTAATATTGGTTTAGTTTGGGAAGTGAAACACCCATATTATCTAAAAATTATTTTTTGTTTATATCAAGCAATAAATTTTAAGACGTTAGTGACGGCACTTTTATGTTCCCCAATTAGCTTGTACTGGTGGTAATCTACCTCAAAAAGTTACTAGAATAACTTCATATTGTGAAAGATTGTTGGATATTCTTGCCGGAAGAAAGGACCCCAGCGGATTGAGTGGACACGTTCTCATTGACGGCTCACCTCTACCTTCAAACTTCAAACGGATAAGCGGATATGTTGTTCAGGTGTAACTTGATATAGTGTAGGTCTTTTAAGCTTGCTTGCTATTGGTAAATATTTATGTGTTGTTCTGTGATAGCTGTAAAAATGCGTCATCAACTAAGAAATTTGCAATGCGATCATATTTTCACCAAAAACTAACTAAGGTGCAAAAAAAACTGTTTTATAAGAAAAGAAACTTATTCTTTATAGTTATTTCCAACAGTTTGCTTTTGTTCCGAAGATCGCAACCAATTTTCATTTAATTAACTCGCTATAAACCTACCTTCAGTAGAATCAACACAATTCTATTTTGATTCAACCTAGATACTTTTTTCTCATTTTTTTCACTCCGAAAAAACGACTCTAGCCACATTCAGTTAATTAAATAGTACTTTTTCTCCGATTTTGTGAAGCGAACAATAGCAGAAATTAGGCCCACTTTTTTATTTAACCGAGGTATACATCAGGAAAACAGAAAAGGCTAAATTTTTTTGTCCCTCCAGTGCAGGAGTGTCACGTGAAGTCGTGTCATTTGGGAGGGTTCCGAAAATAGTCTTAACACTAAAGTGTTCTTTTAAAAAATGACTTCAGCCTACATTGTGTCCCATCAACCGACTCCCCCCCGATTGCATCATTTCCCTGATAAAATTCATTTTCGATTAATTTTGTTTGCTTATTTTGGTTACAAATAATTGAAACCATGTTGAACAATGCTTTTAGCAAGATGTTGCTCTCGGAACGTTGACTGTTCGTGAAAATCTTTGGTTCTCAGCAAATCTTCGACTTCCAAGGTCGATTTCAAACGAAACAAAACGAAAAAGAATCGACGACATTTTGTTCGAGTTGGGACTAACTGGGTGCGCCGACACCAAGGTGCCAACTCACTGCTGCATATTTGTTAAAAAATTACTAAAATTCCAGAAGGTATGCAAGCGGTCAAAGAAGACTGTACCCTGCTCCTGTAAACAAGTCTTTTTCTGGGCAAGCAAATCATGTGTCACAACAACCGAAGTGATCCCGATTCGTGTGGCAAAAATCCAAGTTATTATTGTAGAGATGAGTTTATAGGCATTATAGCAGTCCGATTCCTTACTGGCAATAAAAATTAAGGTCGGCAAGGTGTTCATAATGTCGTGAAAATAATTTCCGAATCTCTTGGCGGCTTACATGGCATTGCATTTGAACATTGATATAATGGAATTATGTTAAGGTCGGAAATGAAATGATTCGAGGGATTTCTGGTGGAGAAAAAAAGAGAGCTTGCATTGGTATCGAACTGATCACAGCCCCAACTGTGCTCTTCCTTGATGAACCTACTACAGGACTAGATGCTTCCACCGCTAACGCCGTAATGTTGCTGCTCAAACGGTAAGAGCTTGACTTTTTTCATGAGCTCATGAACTGAAGAAATAAGCATACTTTACAAGGCCATTTTAGTCATAGTCTTTTTTACACAAGTAGTTTCTCAGCCAATTGATCGAGTGGATTGCAATGCCATTTATGAGCGCCATGACCATGCGTTCGAACCTCTGAATGGCTACGTTATTTTTGTTTTAAGAAAAGTCACTTTACGGCAATTTACTCTGCGTACTTTTTGAGGTCAAAATGCATTTTGCCGACAGTATTTAACCCGTTCTGAACAAAAGTCTTATCACAAAAGAAGCTAGAATAACCGACGTAAGATTTTCTTGTGACGGAGGATAAATTACGAATAGATACAGTATCTGATATTCAAATACTTTTATGATAGACCATGCCTTACTTGATAAAATGAATTTACTGTAGGTTTTTTTACCGACCACCAGAAAGCATTTTGTCACGGTTCATAATACGTCTTATGCTAAAATCCGAATTTAGCAGTATTAGCTGAACATTGCTTTTCCTCCATAAATTCTGCAACCACGGAGGAAAACTGTCCTAAAGCTTATTTCCCGTTGATGTTCGTTACGAAAGTCACTTAAGGCCAATTTTCTACAAAATAAAAACCAAGTGAAAACCAAGTGGTCTTGAATTTGCAACTTCACGGCCGAGGACTAGCGCTTTTTATTGCATTAAACGACGCTTTAGATTTTAACTATCATTTCACGTTGATGCATTATGTACAGATTAGGAAGAAGAGGTCGTACCATTATCCTTTCCATTCACCAGCCTCGATTTAGCATCTTTCGTTTGTTTGATTCTCTCACTCTTCTATCATTGGGTCGACTCACTTATCATGGCCCGTATGATCAAGTCCTGCCATATTTCGAAAATCTAGGTAAAGACTCCGTCTGCCAAATAAGCTAGAGTGTAGAACCCTATAATTGATTGAAAAACTTTTAAAGGAAAGATGACTAAGCGGCAGTCTACTTAAGTCGTCTTTTGGTATGTCATGGCATTAATTTTGACAGCTTGTTTGATCAATGATCAATGATCAATAATCTGGCCTGATCAATGTCGTGTTCAAAAACTTGTTCCAGGAGAACGGATTGACCTAATCGAAGAATATCAGGCAAGATCTGATTAGGCCGAGTTGGGACCCATCGCACTAGCGCAGCGAAGGATCTATGAGTTAAAAAATCACTTTGATGAATGAGCTTTCTTTTTTTACAGTGAGCTTAGGTGCACTTACGATCATGCACTCCCCCTTTCAATTCAGCACTGAAATCAGGCAACACAAACGAGTCCGATTCAAAAAAGAAAACCTTTACATTTTTTGAGGCCATGTTTTTCCCCCAAGCTTACGCTTTGGGCTGCGGATTGGCTGTAGATTTGCAATTCATTCAAAGCAGTAGTAGTGGGAAAGTATGTAAAAGGTTTTGCTTTGATCAGGCTACCACTGTCAGGAGCACAACAATCCTGCTGATTTTTTCCTGGATGTCATCAATGGCGATTCAACTGCTCTTGCGAACTCCATTGAAGATGCGGCAGGTAGGCTAAATATCATTGTGTGTCATGTTATATTTTCGTCACTTGTGAGAATGTATCAAGTATGCTGGCGCAAGAAATCATAAGTATTTCAATTACTTCATAGTTTTTGTTTATTACCTTTTGGTAGAAATAACGTGTCTTTCTTTCTATCTTTTAACCAAATTATGGTTAAATAGGAACAAGCCAGACTAGAGATCATCAAATTCGCATTACAAATTTGATACAAGTCATAGTAGCAAAGGTTCTACGGTGGATATGTGAACTACATTGTACACACTTCAAATAATGCTGTTGTTTGCAGGCCACTGACCTTCTTCATATCGTTGTGTAACGTCGTTAACGTTTAACTAGCTTGTGATGGATTTTGATGGCAAAACGTTTGAATCATTTATGGCTTTTGTCAATTGTTGTTATGTAACATTTCAATACACCATTGCATAACTTGGTAACTCTCACGTTCACTACTAATACTAAACACCGTGTTTTATCCACCCTGCACAAATGTATTAAATTTTTGCAGTTTTAAATAGTTATGACATCAGTGTAGGCTCTTTATGCAAGTAAAAGGTTTGGGTGTATATATTTTGTTGGTCTTTACTATCAAGCGGTACTAAAAGTTTGCAGTCGTTTTACTGGTCGATAATCACGGCCTACTGCAGGTTACATCTTCGTTCTACGGTTTCTGGGAATCAACACAGTAAAATGACTAGTGTTCAAATCTATCCCGAATGTGTAGGTGCAGAGCACATGGCCTCCTTTACCACTTGAGATTTGTCAATATTAAGTCCTCAATTAAAAGATTTGTTGCGAAATATTTGCTGCTAATTCAACCGCCACTTTACCTGCAACTCCTTCTGTTGACGTTTGTCACAATGCTTTTTCCTGCAAACAATTCTTAAAACCAATAGTTTGATTAACAAATACGACTTAGACTACGTTTTGACGTTTTTGCTTCTTGCTCCAGCAAAATTTGCCAATGCTTCGCCAACAAAAATCTTCTTTTTTTCAGAATCATCGGTAACTGAGCTGAACGAAAACCAGAATGCAAGTCTGGCAGAACAGCTGGCTGAGAAGTTTCAAGAGTCAGATATTTGCAGTGAAAACAAAGAAGAACTGGATAAGATATATAAAGAATACTCTTGTAAGTACTTCTTAGTGATTGGCTCTATATAAAAATTGCTATTTTTGAGAAAGACATTGGATTGCATCAATCAAAGAAAAAAGTATGATCGCTCAAATTAAAACGAATACACAGGTCCACAATGGGAATTCTTTTTGAAAATACATGTTTTACATCTTGTAATTGGGCTGTTTCCTTGCTCCTTTACTCTTAAATAATATCTTGGTGTACAGCAGTGGTTTTCAAACTGTGGGCTACGGCTGGGCAATGAATCACAAAGACGTTTTGACTAGACTCTAATTTAACGAAAAAAAACAGTCTTGAGATAGAAACGAATTGGGATAAAGACCTCTTTTGAAGACAATCCCACAATGACCCCCACGAAAAATTTCAGAATTTGCCAGCAGCAATGCATGATGGGCCATGTACAGTTTTCAAGTTAGCGGATAGATAACGGATTAAAAGATTTATAATTGTTGACGCGAAGGTCTTTTTCATATTATTCCAAAGTTTGTTTTGTGATGCAACATTTTGTGAAACTTTTCAGCAAACAAAAAGAAAAAGCATTCCAATGATCTGGACACCTACGCAACACCATTCTTTTACCAGTTTGCAGTTTTGTCTAAGCGAGCATTTAAGAATGTAATCCGAAATCCGATTGCATCGGTGGGAAACGTAAGTTGCCAAGTTTGAAACCGCATTTGTGTTGTCTGTTTGGCCACGGTAGCAATTTTCTCTTTGCTCTGAGCAAAGACGTCACTGAATTTCATGAAGCCTGAGCCGACCTCAGAAAAGGCCGCTTTGGAACCAACAGACTCTAATTTTTGCAATCGTTGTTTTCTGAATTCAACATTGCTTTCTAAAATATGTCATCAACCAATTTTTTTCAATTTTATAAATGTTTTCACAAAAAAGTGCCCCCACAAAAGCAGTGCACCCGCCGCGAAATCCCTGCGATGGGATCCTTCATTAAAAGAATAGTATTACAGCACATTTACTAAAACATTATTTTATATTGACTACAACTGTATTTCAAGTACTAGCAATAATATGCTACAGAAAGAGGCGTTTTGTTTAAGGTAAGTCAGGGGTGTCAAACTGGTGGACCGTGGACCAAATCTGGCCGTGACGTAATATTCTATGACCCGCGCAAGGATTTTGTAGCACAGTGCAAATGCTAGGCCTTTGAATTTGGTCTTCGAAAAATTGTTCTCCAAAAGAAAAAAATCTTTAAGTTGTAATTAAGCAAAAAGAACGACGATTTCTGTGATGAGAACATCTATTTTCCAAAAAAGTTTTTCAAGTAGTTATTGAGTGAAAAATGCGAGAAAATACTTATTGAAAGCATTCATCTCCAAAAAAAGTATATCGTTTCATCTGCTTAAAGTTTTGGCAACATAGTCCAGATCGCATAAAATCCAGGTGAGTAAATGTGGCCCACAGCATTGAATAAGTTAACACCTCTGAAATAATTTTTTTAAATGTGGTCACCTTGACTTAGAAAGAAGTGCAAATCCATAAAAAAGTAAGTGGATAAGATGACGATTTTTCAATCATTGCCTGAAGAAAATGTATTAACTTTGTTTCGAAGAAAACTGGTCTATAGATTGGAACTTTTGTTAGGAAGTTGGGTACGCATCTCCTTTTTTCCTTCTTGATACTCGCACTACTGGATGCACCACTCACTAACTGAGACTTTGATGGTGTTTCTCATTGTTTATTTATTATGAAATATCACTTGCCTGTTTTTAGCTGGTCATCAACATCATCGTTGGAGTTGTGTTCGGTCTTTTGTTTTTTCAAGTCGACAGCTCTCCAACTACTGGCACACAAAACAGGTATTGTTGTTTGTTTGTGGTTACCCCTTCTCTTCCTCGGGATGGAGGTACGGCATGCCGTCAACCTAATTGAAATTAGACTAGGGGAAACATGGCAATCCATTTGGAACCAGTATTCAGTGACTGGCAGCCCCACCACCAACAAGGCAAACTGCCACTGGTGGTTACCCAAGAGTCGTCTTTTACGACATGCTGGGCAAGCAACTTCACAATTGTAATCCGGTGAAGTACGGGTAGGCCATCTGTCAGCCACATAAAGGTGGAGGCGTCCGGTTAGTGCCTTGCCCAAGGACACAACAAGCAAGCTTGCCGGCTTGTTCTCCACACTATCCTTTTTTATGCCGAGCGCCAAGCAGGGAAGCTGTAAATACCAGTTTTTAAAGTCTTTTGGTATGACTCGACTTTGGGAATGAACCCCAGGCCTGCCGACTGCACAGTGGACGTTCTCACCACTACACCATCGCGCTGGTGCAAAACAGGTATCGCTAGCAATTATTCAATTGTAGGGTTTAGCGAATAGCAGCATAATTGGTGTTATGTTTTAAGATGTGCTATTTACCTTAGACCGCCTGCATTTGCCAAAAGCAAGAGTGGTGCAGCAGTTTTTGGGCTTTGTGCATATTTTACTACATTAATTATTGTAATTCGCAAAACGGAAAAAACGTTAAGATATTACACGTATGGCTTACAGCTACTTTCACTTATTTGGTCTCCCGATCCATGACGGGACGTTACTGTAAATAAAAAGCCAGAGTTTCTACAACTTACCTGAATGACGAGGAAACTACAACAATTTGATAAAACTCGCCATTTGATTTAGATTTGGAGTTCTTTTCTTCATCACCACCAATCTCATGTTCAGTTCAATCAGTGCTACCGAAGTTTTCAACAAAGAAAAAGACATTTTCATGTGAGAAGTTGTGCCGTACAAGTTACATTATTTTGCAATTTGGTTTCAACTCCTAACACTCATTTGAAAGATTTTCTTTTGTGATTGTGAAAGCTTATTTTCATTAACCACCTTCTTTCGGGTTTGCGCCAGAGTGTTTCTTTATTGTATGTTGTTAAAACTTCTAAAGAATGGAAATAATTATCAAACGAGGAATATTAGAAGATGTTTGTAAGGTGGCGAATGGAAACAAATATCGGAAGTTAAGTCCCCATGCCGGTGCAAGCGCAATTCTCGCAATAATTTTGTGCTTGTATTCAATTCAATTTTGCGATACCACTAGTTTTTTTGTTAGATTTAGAAAAACATTTCAAAGTTCTTCGGATTATAGATTTTTGTTGTTTCAGACACGAATATATATCAGGTTATTACATGGTAATATCATACTTTCTGTCGAAACTGGTCGCCGATCTTATACCAATGCGAACAATATCGCCGATAATATTCGGATCAGTCACATACTGGATGGTTGGTAAGTATTGGAATTTAGCATCGCAAGATCATTTTCGTTATAGTCAGCTTGAAGCAGATACTAAGCCTTTAGTACTGATACGGAGCAGAGCGTGAAGGTGCACGCAGCACCACAAAGCGGAAAAGTCGTTTTCTTTCAAGCTCGTTTTTCGGATCCAAACTGCTCTATCACATTTACGAGTGGTTACTCACTCAAAGGCCATGTAAGGTTATTTGGTGAACTCCCAAAACTCTCCGTACATTTTTTGTTCAATGAATGAATAGACCTAATTCTCTTTGTTTTACGTAAACTTAGTCCACCTTCATTTATAGCCATCTGTGTACCGTATAATACTGTATTTTTACTCAAATTTTGGTTTTGATCCAATCGGAGACAAGTTGGAAGAGGCATAAAAAAATAAGCGAAGATTCAAAAAGGGTAAATTATTGCATTTTAGGTTTGAAAGCGGATGTCGCGTCGTTTTTCATCTTTGTCCTTTTCCTCATTCTGATCGGTTATGCTGCCACTGCCATTGCCTTGTTTTTCTCGGCGACATTCAACAGCTTTGCAGTGGCGAGCATCTTCATTTCGTTAACCTTCGTTTTTTCAATTGTGAGTTCACAAATAATTTGTTGGTGGTACAAAACTTTAATATAGCGCTAAACAAAAGCTATCTTAGGCTCGTTTGTGGTTGCCCTGCCGTTTGTGTATCCGAGAGGCCAGTACCTGTTTGCTCCAGCTTTACCCTTTACACTCGATACCGCCATTGATCAGAGTGTCTCAGAAAGCTTTTTTCCAAACAGTATTCTCCAAAACTATGTAAACTGCAGGCCTATTTAAAGTTTTCTTTTTAACATATCTTTCTTAACCCGTGAGAAAGTAAACACCAAAACTTGTTATTTTTCCGCTATTTCCAATGGAAAAATTTCATCAATCTGCAAATTGAAAGCCACTTCGATCCCCTTAGATTAATGTATATTGTATTTGAATAGATGGAGCTTTTATTAAATAACTGATGAAGTCTTCTATTAAAACAGATTTGATGGCGTCACTGAATAGACTGCTCAAGTGGTTTTTAACGTTTTTAATACTTTTTCATACGACATGTGCTTACGTATGAATCGCAGCTATCTTCACAGTATTCGATGAAAACTTAGTTACAGTATTACAAAAATTACCAAGCAAGGACTTCATTAAATGCTTTCAACACCGCAATAGTACACGAGCTTTGAACACTCAACCTTTTGGACTTGAGATGTGGGATAAACTGCTTTGCTTGTCATTTAATTAGGCTGCCTTATGACCATGAAGGTACCGGTGTAATGCCGTAGTTTTGTGCCTTATCGGCGTTGTTTTATCCTTGGTAAAGGCAAGTTATGGGACTTTTTCCTGCGTTGTTGCAGCGCTTGTGAAAGAAATTCATCATGCGGTCATTACCGGCTGTCCAGAAGTCGGTTTCAATCACAAGTTGTTGTTGATTGAAATGCAAAAGTTGCCACATGCAAAAAAGAATAAAAATGCAGAACGTAAAAGCTAACTGTTAAGCAGTGTGATCGGAAAGTCACTGCGCACTTGTAATCACAATGCATAAACAACATTCTGTCCTTTAATAATCGATAACTACAAGTTTAAAATAACCAGTTTATTGTTTAAAACAAAGATCGGTTGCTAATTAATGAAGAATTTATTCGATACTCACAATAGCTGCTAAAAATGTCCACCAAGTTCACCAATGCAAAAATCGATTCGACGCTTCAAATTCTCAAACACTCTATGAATTTCCTCTTGTTTAATGGCTAATGACATTGTTCAACATCCTAGATATCTACTGTACAAATCAAAATATGACTGTTTCCATTGACCAAAGCCTAGATGATATTAGGTGCACAGTGACTTTCTGATCGTTGTTCTAAACAACAAACTGGGGATCTTTTTTAGAATGCCCTGGCGATTAATGCAAAAATGTGAGATCAGAGAAAAACATCCTCGCCATGTTTTAAGTACTGCAGATTTTAGGGTTAGGGTTAGGACAAAATATTAGCAGACATCGCTGAATTCAGGGCTGAATTCCATCAATGAATAAAAATTCTAACTGGATAAGAGCGATGGCGGGGGTGTTTTTTGGTAGGGGCTTTCTACAGTACAAAAGATTTGTAACTGGTTATTTTAAACTTGTAGTTATCGATTTTTAAAGGACAGAATGTTGTTTATGCATTGATATTACAGGTGCACAGTGACTTTCTGATCACACTGTAGCTTTCTTGTCTTTTCAGCTTTTTGCCGGTCTGCTTCTTAATGTTGAAACTGTTTTACCGTGGCTGTCATGGATTGAATACCTTAGTATTGCTCAGTATGGCTTCTCGGTGAGTTGATATAAAACTTATGTATCGAGCATCGAGTGATTTGCACCCATAATGATAAGCAGCGACATCGGCTGTTTTTGTTGAGAGTGACAACGTAGGTTTTTTATTGGTTTTAAACTTTGGTGTAAGTAAAGTTCGTGACATCAACAGAGGCTTCGGAGACTGTCTCCACAAAATCAAAAAATGTCACCCGAGGCCGTAACGAAAAGTGAAGACACCAAGACTTTTCTCCAAATTCAATAGTTCTTCAATCTAAACGTACTACTATTTTTCCGAAAGTGTTCTAAAATAATAAAGAAAGATGCTCACGAAAAAGTGTCGCTTCCCAAGATAGTGTCACCTAGGAAGTGTCATTCAGGATGGACCATCCCTTCCCCGTAGTGATGCCAGTGGCTTCTAATATGGTTTTCATTTTACAAGGCTTAAGATTTATTCACTAGCCAAGTGTTAACATGACTGCCTTGTTTTCTTGCAAAAGTTTTTAATAACACTCATTTGCTTTTCGAAATCTGCATGTGCTGTCATTTTTACTATAAGTTGCTCTTGTGTGAAAAAGTTTTGATTTTATCAACAGGGGCTATGCGCTAACGAGTTTCGATCTCAGAACTTCTCAGCTTGTATAAATCCTTCGGAAACAGCGATGCTGATGGAAGCGCCCCGTGCTCCGACTGTGCCTCAGTGGTAAGTTTGTTTTTGTGGAATGTTTGGTAATTAATTACATAACCGGATCAAGTTCAGCTTAGGTCATGATGCATCTTGGATGAATGGAGATCAAAGTTTTAGAAGTGAACTCAGAGTAAATAGTCTTTTTTTGAGCTAGAGCCCCTTCCATAACCTTGGTCTCCTTATTAATATCGAGCACTAATTATTTTTAACTCTTGAGTAAAACGTAGAGGTCTTCACAACAAAATTGGTTGCTAAATGATTAGAGCCAACTCTCTCATTTCGGGCCCCATTCTCCCTTTCAATGCAATTTTACCCATTCTCCCTTTCCGTTTGCTTCGGAGCTGTCAGCATTCTCAAAAAGCACTTTTCTATTGTAACCACTTTTACCAATAAGTGTGTAAATTTTCCTTACGTACCCCAGAACGCAATATCTGCATCTCAAGTGGGCATTAAAATATTTCAAAGCAAATTTGTAGCAATAGAAGGAGTGGGAAAAGATGGCCATTAAAACAGGTATTCTCCAAAACCAAAAAATTTATCAACTATCTGCAAGAACGAGATTTTTATTGGTAAGTCACAGCTCACTACTGATTCCACACCACACTGCTTCCAATGTTCCCAAATTAGCTGAAACAGGCATTCAACAGGAGTCCCCAGATGTCGCTTTTAATAGAAATTTTTTTGATTCTCTTTCAACTTAATTTCCTTCTTAAAATTGAAGCAACTTGTTGTATCGCTCGAATAATTAAGTCTGGTTGCAACTTAATATGCTCGTAGCTAGAAAAAGATTGGCTTCCACTAAGATACTTTAGCTCACGCACTTTTCGATCAAAAACAGAACAAATATATTCATAAACCACTTTAAGACTTTGAATTCCTTCATTCGTCGAATACCAAAAAAACAATGCGCTGTAATATAACAATCAGACCCAACCAAAAATAAATCCACTAATTCCGCTTGTCACACAAATAGAAATCCACAATAAATCCCACAGATCAATACACTTCTTTGCTCTACTGCTGTGCCGTTCCACTCTCTCTCTCTCTCTCTAAATTGTAAAAATCTCGCAGCCTTATGTACGAAAAAATGATCTTCTGGAAAATGCTAGAACATCACGTGACACAGAAAAAACACCGTTAATAAATTTCGAATTGGCAAATAAAAAAATGAAAAGAAATCTTCAAAAAGAAACAAGATTCACTAGAATACACCGGAACTTAGTCACGTCGTCAACCATTATGATGTAAGAAGAGGCGTGTGAATTACAAATCTATTAAGGTAAAGTAGAAAAAAAATTTTTTGCTCAAAAATGATCACCAACATCATACAGTACCATACAGCAATCTATTACATCATGTCAATAACCCGCGACCGGTTTCGACCTTATTGGGTCTCATCAGGCAGGTGTAAAAAACACTCAATAATGAACGTGCTGAAAAAAACAAATTTGACATTGGGTGCAAAAAAAGATGCAATACAAAACAATATGATACAGCAATACCTATATCATGAGGGTCTCATTTAAGGACACACACACATGACATGGACAACAAGTCACATCGGTAAGCCCTAATAGGGGTGTAGGATCATTGTCAAGACTTATCAGTCTATAAAATATAGAAGTTGCTAGTTGCTAATTAGCAATTTTCAAGCCGATCTCCTATTAAGAGGAATCCGCCTCCAGCATCACACTAAGGTAAAATAGAAAAATGTATCTATTGATAACTGCGAAAAAAAAAGGTCTTTTTTCAAAAACACTTTCTCAAGTGGGGCTTCAGACAATTCAGACTTACAAATAAAATAATCACGGCAAAATATAACAGCAGATTACAGCAACTATACTTATATAAAAACTATTTTTAAAACGCAAATTTACTTGTTCGTGACACTCTCAATTACGAGACAAAATGCCTTTTTGAGGCGTGATGTCGATGTTGACTGTGAAGGAAAAATTGAGGCAATGCATCAATTCGACAACTTGGCTGGTTTAAGGAAAATTTGAAGCCGTTAACAAATGTTTTGCCTTCGATGAACGATAAATAATTTGTTTCGTTTATTGGCTTTGAGATATGAATTTCAAAGGAAAGACAAGTTTATAAAAATTACATTTTTAGCATTAACGTTTCCGTAACCGGAGAGGAGTTCCTAATGAACCGCCTTGGCATCGGAGATGGACAAAATATTACGGAGTGGGACTTGTGGGTGAATGTGGTGGCACTAGCGAGCATCATAACGGGAATGTTTGTGCTTACGTACATTCAGTTGATGAGAACGAAAAAAACGACATGAATTTCGAGCACTTCTTTGACTTTTCGTATTTTTTAAAATGTGATTACCAGTTACTGTTTACATTACCGTATTTGCCGGTGTATAAGTCGACCTTTTTCGATCAAAAATCGACCTAAAAAAATCGACCTCGACTTATACACCGAGTAATGAAATTCAAAAATAAGTAGTCATAAAATCGTAAATTTCCGTCGAATTTTAGGGGGTCGACTTATACAACGAGTCGACTTATACACCAGCAAATACGGTATATTTTTTCTATAGAAGGTTTTACTGCTGGGTGCGTATTCAATCAAGTTCATTCTTTCTATTTTAGACAAGTCTTTGTTTTTTGCTGAATACTCGGCACTAAATATCAATACAGTAAATAGTAATACAACGTGTTACTGCGTCGTAAGTACCAAAAGTTGAAGCCCTGTTCAACGATTTTGCATTATACAGGGGCGTTTACTCCTATTTTAGTTGCGTTTGTGTACGATTGGGCAAACTACTTGCAGAGACGTAGTTATACGTTAAAACCTTGTCTACGTCAGAATTTTTTGCAGTTAAGCCTACGTTCACATTTTCTTGCTTTTTAGTTTGTTGTTGATGTCTTTGCTCGGTGTAAAGCGAATAAATCATCAATGAAAGTATATTATTCACAAAATATCTGGCCGCTTTATGATGGACCAGCATTATACAGTAGTAGCCTAACTGCAATACAAATGGAATATTAATTGCTGCGCTGCCTTAAGTTTTATTTGAGTATTATGCTACTTTCTCTTTCGTACAGTCTCTAACGGATCTAAGTATGTACTCGTTTTTTTGCAATCTTTTGAAGTATGAGCTGCAAAATTTAATAAAATTCATTCCAACGTGACTCTGCATAAAACATGCGATAGATCGGCGACGTGGTGAAGAGGAATCGAGCGTCATTTTTAGTGACAACAATGGTCTGTACGAACTACACGGACACCCAGGCCGGGCTCTCAGACAATTCACTCTACTGTTGATTTCTCGAAAGCTTTTGACTCTGTCTGGCATCCCACCCTTTTCCATTTACTCATTTCGGTTGGCCTCCCTCCTTGCTTTGCTCGTTGGACTCAATCTTTCCTTTCTGATAGGCGCGCTTGTGTGGTTTATCAAAATCACAAAAGTTGTTCCTTTAGAGTCCGTCGAGGTGTTCCGCAAGGATCCGTTCTTGGCCCTGTGCTTTTCTCTCTTTTCATTAATGATCTTTCGGCTTCTCTGCCTTCTTCCGTCAGCTGTTTTCTTTACGCTGACGATCCGGCCATTTGGTCCTCCTCCCCCTCGTTTCCCACTACGGTTGAGGCCACACAAGGAGCTCTGTTTCGATTGGAGTGCTGGTCTGAGTATTGGTGTCATCCTCTCAATCCGAGCAAATGTGAGGCTGCCTTCTCAGTGGATCCCCACCAAGCCTATTTCCAGCTCAACTTCCTCTTACTCTCATCTCGCCTCCGTTTCAATCCCACTCCTACCTTTTTTGGGGACACCTTCGACCGCACTCTTTATTTTTCTAAACATGTATCTATGCTGAAAGCCAAGTTCTTCCCACGTCTCAAGGCCTTACGCTGTATCTCTGCTTCATCATGGGGTCCCTCTGAGGAGTCCCTCTCTTTCTGTATAAATCTTTTCTTCGGCCCCATCTCACATATGCTTTATCGGGATGGTTTCCTTTCTTAAGCGTCACCAATTTTACCAAATTGGAACGCCTCCACCGAGGAGGTAGTCGGGCCATCCCTCAAAATCCCACTTCTTCTCTCCGAGGCTTCTCTACCTCCCCTACGAGTCACCCTACTCATTTCACTCTTTTATCTTATGAGCAGGCCCTTCGTCTCCCAACCTTCTTTTCTATTTCAGGTTGGCCAGACTTGGAGTGAAACCAAGACTCTACAGATCGTCCTGGAGAGCTTTTGGGTCCACTCACCCGCTCATCCTTCCTTCTACTTCTCCAAGGGATGCTCTTCTCCCTCACCTCATTGAAATCTGCCTTCCTTCACCGTGGAGTCCACCCTTTCCGCTCCATGATCCCTCTCTGATCCCCCTCTTTCTCGCCAAGGTGCGGCTCTCGCCCACCTTTACTCTCTCTCCCCTCATGAACTGGTACTCTGGACTGACGGCTCTGTTCCTTTTCCTCTTGGCAAAGGCGGCTCTGGCGTACTTGCCAACTGCTCTTTGCCACTGAGGCCACACATTCCTTTTCAGCAGGCCCAGTATGTTCAAGTTTTTCCGCTGAAGCCTGCGCCATTCTGCACGCTCTTTGCTGGCCTCAGCAGCACCAACAAGTCTGCCATTTCTCTTCTTTTTCTATCTGACTGTCGTTCTGCCCTCTTCCGCATATTTCTTCTTATCGCAAACTCTCAGGCAGATCTGTCTTCTCTCTCCTTCTGTTCTATCAGGCTCCAATGGGTCTCCGGACATTCGTTTCTCCCGGGGAACGACGCGGCTGATGAGCTGGCCAGACGAGGAGCGCTACTTGCAATTCCTTGTAGTCTCTCTCCTCTTATCTCTCGTATCCACTCTTGTCTTTTCTCGGACTGGAGGCGTACTGTCTCATCGAAATTCTTCGACATACAGGTTCCCTCGGTTTCCACCGAGGAGCTTGTGCTTACTCGTCATGCTTGCGGTGTTCTCTCTCGTCTACGCTGCAACGGACACGGCCTTTTAAGTTCTTATCTCTCTAGGATTGTCAGAATCGAGAATCTTTTCTGCAACGCCGGCGGACACTCGTCCCAGGTTACCTCTCATTTTATTCTGCAATGTCCAGTTACGGACTCTTTCCGCCGATCACTCTTTGGCGAGTCTCTGTCTCTCTACGACCTCTGGTCCAGTCCCTGGGGAGTTGCCCGGCTTCTGGGGCTCCATGGTCACTCGCCATGCTCCCATCCCTCGGAAGGGGTCGGGTAATCAACAACAACAACAACAAATACACGAAGGTTACGTTGTTGTGCAGTGGAGAAATGCATTTCACCCGTTTCTGATGGAAATGCTCTGTGCCAACAGTACTGTAACTCGGAAAGCTAAGATGTTTTAGCGTAACCGATAGAAGTTTTGCCGTCGCTGGAGGATAATCAGATAGGACCAAATCACTGAAGAATTAGCGGAACAAGAGTTCTTAAAGAGGATGAAGAACAAAAACTATTAATACAGTAAAATGATAACGTTTTTAGCAAACTTCTACAATGAAATCAAAAACTGACGCTTCGGGGATACAGTTTCGGTGAAAACCATTTAGCATTTCAACGACTTTTTACAAACGCGAAGTGAACTGATTTTATTGCTTTGTGGTCGAGGCAAACGGGCTCAATAAATATGCCTCGTGCAAATTCTCCAGTTATTTTTTTTAGCTTTTAGAAAGAGTCACGATCCAAACAACGTTAGTATGGCAAAATAGGCGGGACCATCCCTCATATACGGGTAATAAAGACGCGTTATCGTCACTAGGACTCATGCCAAATGTAAGACACTTTACGTAGCTTCTGGCTTGCCCAATATCCTAGATGGGACTGCGTACGAAACAAATCCAAACGATCCAACGCAAAGCAAAAGACTTACGTATCGGTACTGTTTACTTTTGAACCAGTATTTCCTTTGACGTTATTGCCATCGAAGCAGGAATAAACTAAAATTAATATTCTCACATGAAATTGATCACACAAAAGGTAATTAGGCATACAAAAATCTTCCAATGATTATACACTAATTGTTGTGTTTTAAGGCATTCATGGCAGTACGTCATTACATGATAGCAAGTCCCGGCATGCTCGGAAGAGCAGCTCGAAAGACCTGGGTTTGAAGCTCACAAGTACCAGACACTACGCAACACACCTACGGGGCAAAAATTAGCTTTTACGATGAGTCACGATCCGAAAAACGTCAGTATATCAAAATAGGCGGGACCATCCCTGGACCCAGATTTCGGCCTCATCCCAATTAACGTGGCGCTCCCGGAGGAGGCGTAGTGCGAATAGAATTGGAGATTAACGTTGCTCCTGCATTGCAGGTGGACGCGAAGCGTGACTTAACAATGAATAGTTGCGCTTTCAGGGTAGAGCGATGAGGTATCACGAAGCATAACAACGCACTGACCAACGTTAAAAGTGCGAGCCGCGGCGCCAGTGAAATCGAACCATTGACGCCTCGAAACCATGCCGTCAGAATCTACGTAGCACGGGACTGTAGGTCTGCAACAAAACGGCAGTTGGTGTATAAATGAAACTTCTGTAAATGATACGAAGATAAATTTTGGCGGCTGGGCGAAACCAATGCTTTTGCCCCACTTGAAAACGAGAGTCGGAGCACAAACTAATCGCGCTTGACTGTATTACCGTTCCAAGCATGCCCCCAAAATTCTAACTTTTTGTGGAGCACCGATTCATTTTACCCAAGCAGAGCCTCTTCTTTTAATTTTTTGTTCTAATAGCAACTACAACGTTACTTATGTTGTTTGCTCCAACATCTTATTGTCATGAAGATTTATTCCAAATCACAATGATATTTTAAAACCATAAAGAACATGTCAGCCTAAAAGCATTTTTAACAACTGCTGAGCATTAAACAGAAAAAAGTGAAAACAATGGTTTGCCTGTCAGTGCTGGAAGAAACGTGCTGTGTTTAGGGGAGCACAGCTACATTTTTTTGTGGATTAAGGACTAATTTTCAAAATTAAAAGCGTCGCTTTTAAAGGAAAGCAGAAACCTAATTTTTTTTTGTAGCTGCTCACACGCGCTCGCTACTGCTGTGCTTACATTGTCAAAGAAGGGTCGACAAGTAAAAATCTTGTTTCTGCAGGCCCCAGAAAAACATCTATAAAGCCTATATATCGCATAATCGCGTTGCAAATACCAATGCTGCAAGTACAGCGCATTTTTGTCACTCGCAAACAAGTCAAACGCGAGAAATTGCGATAAAAGAGTTTTTTTAAAGCATAACGTACAAGCCATTTATGCGAAATCTTAAAAGCTAGCAGTTCCTCAATGGCTCAGCTTACAGCACAACAGCAATACGATAAATAAATATTAACTTAATTGCAAATCACAGCGATCAACAAGTTCACTTATCACAAAATACTGCGTAAAAAAATAGACAAATCAAAGTACATAAAATTGGTACGTAAAAATCGAGCAAAAAGTACATGTCAAACCAAGAACGCCAACAAATCGCTTTGAACAGAATCACAGTGAGTCTTGAATAAACATTTATAAAGTATGAATGATAAGTCACAAAATAAGATAGTACCAAAAACACAGTCATAAGTAGAAAAAAGCTTGCAACACTCAATGCTTGGAACCGTCTAAAATCACTTGGTTGGTCGACATCACTTAGTCGAGAAGTTGATCGATGTAATCTTCAAGTTCTCTAAAACCGAAATTGAAGGATTAATTCAACGACTACTGTGTTGTACACTATGTCTTCAACTTTTCATTCCTTGTCAAAGTCCACGGTTGCATATGGAACAGTAATGTTTAAAATTACTTTGGAAACGCCTGTGCAAACACATCGCAGTAATGCGTATTGCCAATAAGCGTAACGCACAACTCATGCGGGTATCGAGCTCAATTCTCAAATGCAAGAACCGGCATTGCAGGTCATTGTCAAAATTAAACTACTGTACGCGAACTTGCAGTCTTTGGCTAGGTGACATGTTTTATTACTGAACCAATGTGAAATTTACTTCAAGAAGTCACTAATTTTAAAGTAAAGGAAATACGAAAACAGGAAAGCAACTAGCAGCCAGATTAAATGCAAAATTTCCATTGTCGGTGACAGTATGCAGATTTACCAAATAAGCTACAAGATGACATCATATAGTACGTGCCGTTTATCAAATAGCAATAATTAAGGATGTTGCGATATTTTATGTTTCGTGCCATGCGTCGGATCAAAAACATGTATGATTTTACACAAACAAAACATGTGTTTACGCAAATCTGAAGAACGCTGGAAGTACTTTTTGCACTAAAGTAGCTTTTGTACTAGTGTTGAAATGTTGAAACACAAAGCGATTCGGCAAAACAATATTACCCGATATGTTATTTTGTTCAGGTACTTTAAAAAATACCTGCATGGACTTTGAAATCAAAGACCAGAGCAATTCTTGCAATGCAAAGTAAATTGAATAACTTACTTAATTCGTACGTCCTTCTTTTTCAACTGTTCTCGTTGGTAGCGCACAACACGGACCAATTGAGCTGTGTTTACTCTTTCAAGCAGTACTGAATCATCATCGATTAATAGGGAAACCTAAAGAATATAGCTTCGTTGATTTTGCACAGCGCCAGCGATCATTGGATAACCATCAGTGGCATTTCACTTTGATGGCAGCGGGGTTTGCATTTATGACTTGTTTTCGCTTGATCGAGCAAACACTTGAAACTGGATGTTTCATTCAGACCAGCTCTTCCTTCATCTCAGCAAATTTGAGACAAAAACTTTTCAAGATTATCAAAGACCTCTACACAACTCTGCTCCGCGATAGAAAGTTGTGAGTTGGAAACTAAAATTTATTATTTTCTTGCAAATAACCATGGCTGGGACAAGTAATTTACCTGTTGCGGTGGCACAGTTTTACTATGGACTAGCTAACAAAGAGTACGAACAAAAAAGCAGCGTGGTAAAACAAAGACAAAACGAGACCAGCGTGACTTAATAGTCTTTCGTTGGCAACCAACACACTTTTATAAGCGAATACAAACTACAGTCAATCTCCATACTTGTTTTTGACCGGTTTTTGATTGCTTGTCTCTATTGAATGACCGTATGGAGAATCTCAACTTTTCGTACAAACCGTGTTTTGAAGTTCTTGCAGCAGTCTTATTCAATGTGTTACTTCTGAAAGAGAAAGATGAATAGCAATGCGATACTATTGATGCAGTGGCAAGAGAAGTTAATTCTTGCGAAAAACGGTTAAACCTTGGTTTTAAAAACATTGCCATATTTTGGACGTCAGTTCAGCCCATTTAAAGCATTTCTGTCCATAATTTTTTTAATGTGAAACCCATAAACTCTTAACATTTAGCCCAGAGAAAAGTGCTACGTTACTACAACAAAAAGTCTGGTACGAAGGTAAGTCTGTGTAATGGTAGACATGCACTGAAACATCACGATTAGTCTGCAAAAATATCGGCAAAAAAGAATATAAAATCAAAATAAACAACTCCGCCAAAATACATAATTTAACGTAGAAAATACTTACTCGTAATTCAAGCTTGATATTGTCTTTGATTTGAAAGTGATATCGTGAAACGGATGGCTTCTTGTGGTGGGAAAAGACAACTCTAGAAGAACATTGAATTTATATTATAGTCAAGAATTTTTGCGGCAAGCCAAGTCAACTGACAACTTCAAATTTGTGGTGAATAAACGATAGATAATTTGTAACAAAAAAATCGTTACTTTCTTATCGAAGCCGACGTTATAAAAACTTCATCAATGACAATTTCAATGCGTAAAATCATTTTTACTCATGTAATGCTCCGTCAATAAACCTTAATATTAAACGGAGAATTTTAAATGGAGAAATTCCGGACCATACCAAATTGGTCATAATAAGCGGCTGGTCATATTATCCGTGGTCATAATAAGCGGCGCTTACTGTATTATTAAAACGTGTAAGAGAGGGAAATACGGTCAAAAATGGTCGTGGCGCCCAATTGGTGGTCATTTTCACAATTGCAAAAAAATAGTAAATTGTGGCAACTTCAGCATCTTCAACTGGTAACCACACTCAGAAAGTCGCCAGCAACACTTGGGTTTATATATGAATCGTCATCTACGCTCAGCAGCTATCATGGTAGAAGTGACACGGAGTGCTAGTCGCCACACGGAGTGCACTCATTTTAACTTGGATTACAGTTGCATGCCAAATTGATAGGTCTACGGTTTTGTTTTGATTTTTTCTTAAACCTGGGATTTTATTACATTTAACTTTGGCTTTACTCCCGATTATCCAACTTTAAATCGAAATCAGTCTTACATACCGGTACAAACAGCCTATCAATTACAAATGCTCATTTTTTGAGAAAATGAAGGCAACAAAATCTACAATCAATAACTTGTAAAATGGTAGGGCTGGCTTTCGTTTCAATAAAAAAAAGTTTTTCTTGTTGAAGAAACGGAAGCAAACATATCTCCCAATAAATGATGACCATTTACATTGGAAGAAGTTGTCGTATCATCCTTTGAAAAGTTTCGCAAGTCCTGGCTAGGCTAGGTTATGTCACTCAAAATAATTTTTTACTGAGATTGTGCACAAACGTAGTTATTGGTACTGGTTCGCTAGTGGATATCCTTTTCTTTAGAGTACTAGATTTTAGTGGCAAGCGAAGGTTGACGCATGTGATTTATCTGTCGCGGATGGTTACACATGAACGGCTTTAGTTGTGATGGCAAAGCGCATTCAATAAAAAAAGCGTCCTAAATGTGGCATAATGCTTTCATGAAAAAAAAAAGGAAGTGTGCTTAATCAGAATGCTCAAAAAATACCGCCTGTTGTTTGTTAATTAAAGCTTGCCATTGCAGTGAAATCTGTATACAGTGTCTTCAACTTTTCATGCCTTGTCAAAGTCCACGGTTGCATATGGAACAGTAATGTTTAAAATTACTTTGGAAACGCCTGTGCAAACACATCACAGTAATGCGTATTGCCAATGAGCGTAACGCACAACCCATGCGGGCATCGAACTCAATTCTCAAATGCAAGAACCGGCATTGTAGGTCACTGTCAAAACTAAACTGCTGCACGCGAACTTGCAGTCTTTGGCTAGGTGACATGTTTTATTACTGAACCAATGTGAAATTTACCGAACAAAAAAGTCATTACAGTAATTCGAAAGTGAACGAAATTCGAAAGCAGGAAAACCATCAGTTGCCAAACTAAATGCAAAATTTCCATTGTCGGTGACAGTATGCAGATTTACCAAATAAGCTACAAGATGACATCATATAGTACGTGCCGTTTATCAAATAGCAATAATTAAGGATGTTGCGATATTTTATGTTTCGTGCCATGCGCCGGGTCAAAAACATGCATCATTTCACGCAAACAAAACACGTGTTTACGCAAATCTGAAGAACGCTGGAAGTACTTTTTGCACCAAAGTAACTTTTGTTCTAGTGTTGAAATGTTGAAACACCAAGCAATTTGGCAAAACAATATTACCCGATATGTTATTTTGTTCAGGTACTTTAAAAAATACCTGCATGGACTTTGAAATCAAAGACCAGAGCAATTCTTGCAATGCAAAGTAAATTGAATAACTTACTTAATTCGTACGTCCTTCTTTTTCAACTGTTCTCGTTGGTAGCGCACAACACGGACCAATTGAGCTGTGTACTCTTTCAAGCAGTACTGAATCATCATCGATTAACAGGGATGTCTAGAAAATATAACTTCGTTGATTTTGCACAGCGCCAGCGATCATTGGATAACCATCAGTGGCATTTCACTTTGATGGCATTTCTTGTTGAAGAAACGGAAGCAAACATATCTCCCAATAAATGATGCCATTCTACACTGGAAGAAGTTGTTGTAGTGTTCCCGGAAAAGTTTCGCAAGTCCTGGCTAGGCTAGGTTAGGTCACTCAAAATAATTTTTTACTAAGATCGTGCACAAACGTAGTTACTGCTACTGGTTCGCTAGTGGATATCCTTTTCTTTAGAGTACTAGATTTTAGTGGCAAGCGAAGATTGACGCATGTGATTTATCTGTCGCGAGTGGTTACACATGAACGGCTTTAGTTGTGATGGCAAAGCGCATTCAATAAAAAAAATGTCCTAAATGTGGCATAATGCTTTCATTAAAAAAAAACAAGGAAGTGTGCTTAATCAGAATGCTCAAAAAATACCGCCTGTTGTTTGTTAATTAAAGCTTGCCATTGCAGTGAAATCTGGTTTCATGATGCAATCTCACTTCCTAAAACCATGACATTTCTTGAAGTTGAGCACTGGTTTGTGTTTAATCCACAAATAGTTTTTATAACGTGGTGGTGTAGTGGTTAGAGCGTCCGCTTCGCAGTCGGTAGACTAGGGGTTTATTCCCCTTGTTGAGTCATACCAAAAGACTTTAAAAAATGGTATCCACAGCTTCCCTGCTTTGGCGTTCGGCGTTTATGGGAGGTTGTAGAGAACAAGCCGGCAAGTTCGCTTGTTGTGTCCTTGGGCAAGGCACTTAACGGGATGCCTCCGCCTTTATGTGGAAGACAGGTGGCCCAGACACCTCAAAAATGGCAACTCCCAAGCGAGTGCGGACGTCCAGTCCAAAATATAGCGATACAACTCGCTTTCTCGTGAATGGAGGATAAATATGAACAAATACAAAAAAAAAATAAATTGATCAGCCAAACTGATGCATTCCAACGTGATATAGTTAATTTAACAACACTTACACAAAAAATATCAAAGCTTTTCTTCTCCTTTGTTGTTGTTGTTGTGTTAACCCTCCTCTTCCTCGGGATGCAGGTACGGCACGAACGGCTACTTAGATCTGTGTCGTCAACCTAATTGAAATTAGGCTTGGAGAAAGATCGTAGCCCATTTTGTACCAGTCATCAATGACTGGTGGCCCCACCACCAACAAGGCGAACTGCGATTGGTGAGTACTCAAGAATCGCCTTATACAACATGCTGGTGAAGTACTTCACAATTGTAACCCGGAAAAGTACGAGTAGGCTACCGGTGTGCCACATAAAGGCTGAGACAGGGAAGCTGTGAATACTATTTTTTAAAGTCTCTAGGTATGACTCGACTTAGGGAATAAACCCTAGGTATACCAACAGCGAAGCGAACGCTCTAACCACTATAGGCCTACCATCGCGCCGGTGTTTCTTCTTCTTACGGCGACTTCATTAGAACAAAAATGAATACGAAATTCCAAAGATAAATTTAATGTTTCAAAACGAAACATTGTGACGAAAGTGATATTGTTTAAACACTGCACCTCTCAATGCAGTCCCGTAGCACTCCAACTTCGGGCCCCCCCAAAGTAAGCGCAAGAGCCCCTGCGCACAGGTCATATCACTTTAGAGGTGTAAAATTGAAAAGCTGCATTAAGAAAATACACCACAATTTGCACATAAGTAAACAGGCTAATGTCAGAATAAAGCATGCCGATACCGAAGGTGCAAGTCATAAAAAATTCGGCACCGATGCCAGAGTTCAGTAGGACATTTATGCAGACACTGCGAAACGAAAGCAATGACACTGAAAAACATGAAAAACTTATAAAAACACAGTATCATTTAAATAGTCTGGAGCGAACCTTTTTGTTCGCAAATGCTGTTATGACATTGTCATAATCAAGAGATCGGGCGCAGTCATTTTCGATTGACAACATGGCTAATGAAGATAGTCTACTGTCTGTCATAGACGTTCTATTAAAAGTTTTGATCAGTTTCAATTTGCTGAAGCTTCTTTCAGCGCTGGCAACAGTCACGGGGCAAGTTAGTAAGATTCGAAGTGCGATGTACACATTCGGATACAATTCAAATAAATGAGTCTTTAGAAGATAGTTGAGAAAGTCTTGAGCCGTATTGAGATTGCGTTTTTTTTGTAAAATTAAAACAAACCGCTGTAGCTCAGCGCTCATTTCATCAGAATCAATGTCACCGAACTTTTTTTGGAACTCTTTACAGCAAGTAAGAAGAGCATTTTCTTGTTGCACAAGCAAAAGTTTGTCTCGTGTGTACAAAAACGAAAAGGCGGAAGAAACCTCACGTAACAAATTAAAGCGCTCCTTTATTGACATAATAGCCTGGTCTACTAATGGATAGAAAAAGTTGCTTTCAGTTCAGGAGTAGCTCGTTGTTCCTCTTCACCTTGGTAATAAAACAATCTTCTTTTCTTTCCACTTCTTGACGGAGGAAAAGAAGGATCAATATCCAATTCCTGTGCTATTTCAACAGCAGATGTTGCGGCACTGTCATAACCCGTTGTGCGATAGTTTTGCAAAAACTTTTCAGTTGCCTGGATTTCCGTTTCCATTGTATGAAGGGAGACTCCATACGATTGAAGAATCTTGCTTGCTTTATTGACTTGGAATAGGATATCATACCAAATAAACACCGACAAAAGAAAACTCCATTTTGATAAATGAGCTATCAACGATTTTGTTTCTGAGGCAGCTCTTCCATCTTTTCTTTCTATGGAAATGGCTTCCAAGTCTTTCAGTGCCAGCAACACCTCTTTTAAATTGTATCGAAGAGGTTTGATGCATTTAATTCTGCTTTCCCAACGAGTATCAGATTGTGACTTTATGGACAGCTCCACATGTTTCTTCAAAATTTCCCAACGCTGAGCAGAGGAAGAAAACAGCACATACAACCTTGTAAGTACTCGAAAAAATGTCAATGCTTCCGTCGATGAATTAGCACTGTCAACAACAACTAAGTTAAGGATATGGTTTGCACAGGGCACGTAAACAGCTTTGGGATTGATGTCTAGCATTCTTGCTTGGACCCCAGAATGTTTTCCTTTCATGTTAGCACCATTATCATATGACTGACCTCGACAATCAGACAATTCGAGTTGCAGTTCGGTCGCTTTTTCTAAGAAAGCGTCCAACAAGTCTTTCCCAGTACTGTCACTTATTCTCAAGTAGCCAAAAAATGTTTCTTTAACAACAGCAGCTTCTTCATGACATAGTACATAACGGAGAATGACAGACATTTGTTCATGATGTGACATATCTGGAGTGCAGTCCAAAATTATAGAAAAATATTTTGCCAATTTCAATTGCTGTAAATTTTCTTTTTCAACTTCTGTCGCTAGCAATTCAATTAGTTTATTTTGTATGGTAGGACTCAAATAGTGATCTTTAGTGTTTTTATTCTTGATTCTGTCTTGAAGCTCTTTTAGGATCGGATCTCTTCTTGCCAAAAGCTCAAATATACCCAGAAAATTTCCATTGTGAGGAGATCCTCTAAAAGCAAGATTCCTTTCCGATAGAAACAAGGCAATGTCGATAAGTCTCTCTAAAACATTTCTCCAAAAACGTCTTTCATTGAAAAAAATATTCATCTCGCGTTTGTCGATAGTGGATCAATTTCTTATCCCTTCAGCTAGCAACATCCATTGACTGAAGCATTCTTGGTGGGAAATGCCGTTTTCATGGTCTTTCAGTTTTTTCGAAAAACCCTCCCATGTATTTATACCACTACAAAAGGGGCTTAGTGTTTTTCCAAATAGCTTACAACAAAAGCAAAAAACTTGATCTGATTCCCCAGAATAAACTAGCCACGACCGTGAAACACTTTCACCATTAGGTAACACACGTTTATAATGGTTGGAGGAAAAACGTCGCCTTGGAGTTGTGTTATTATATGAAAAATTCATTATTAGTTGATGTGGTCCACGCTTTACTATATCACATCGTTGAGCATCAGAAATACTTTCAGGCCATTTACATGGGTCATCAGGGATAGGGGTAAATTGAGATTCAGTTATTTTTAATATTGAAGGTTGCGTATTGGAAGGTAAATCACAACTTACATTTTCTGGAAATTCACAATCACTTTGATGCTGATCGTCATAGTCTTCTTTTTCTTGTACACTATAGTTTTCTTCATCCCTCTCGGTACTAGTGCCAGGTCTACTCTGCTCAGTAATCTTGAAAAAATCTGTCATCTTGGGCAATTTCGCTACAGCATCTCGAGCAGTGGCTGCTTCTTTTCTCTTTTGAGCACCACTTTTTGAACGTTTCACTCTATACAATGTCAATAAAATACTTTATCTGCACTCTGCAGTGTATATATATTGTCCCGGTATTTCTAGCCAAACAGAATTCCAGACCATTCTATGATAGTTGCGTAACAACGGCATTGTTAGGTCAATCGAATATTCAAGATTCTACCAGAAAATCAATCGAAATATTCTAGATTCTGCGAGATAAAATGACGTTGCATTCACTTATGATGTCACAAGCCAATTTCTTCCTACAGTTTAAATCGGTTGTAAACAAGTCTGCTGAACTGAAAATAGTCACGTAGCCAAAAAGCAATTTCAGACTAACTTGGGCCCCCAAAGTTTGCCTGGCCCCCCCCAATTGGGGGGTTTGGGGGGCGGCTGCTACGTCTCTGGTTACGTCAATCGAATATTCAAGATTCTACCAGAAAATCAATTGAAATATTCTAGATTCTGCGAGATAAAATGACGTTGCATTCACTTATGATGTCACAAGCCAATTTCTTCCTACAGTTTAAATCGGTTGTAAACAAGTCTGCTGAACTGAAAATAGTCACGTAGCCAAAAAGCAATTTCAGACCAACTTGGGCCCCCAAAGTTTGCCTGCCCCCCCCCCAATTGGGGGGTTTGGGGGGCGGCTGCTACGTCTCTGTCTCAATGAAGCAAGTGCAGAAGCGACTTTGCTCTTTGTGAATGACAGTGTTATATATTTAAAAATGACTTAGGGCCTTTAATTAGCAGCGCTTCCATAAGCTTCATTTTGATGTTGAAACGGCACTGTTTTAAGGCATTTATGGCAGTACGTGATTACTTGACAGCAAGTCCCGGCACGCGCGGAAGAGCAGCTCGAAAGACCTGGGTTTGAAGCTCACAAGTACCAGACACTACGCAACGTACCTACGGGGCAAAAATTAGCTTTTACGATGAGTCACGATCCGAACAACGTTAGTATATCGAAATAAGTGGGACCATCCCTGGACCCAGATTTCGGCCTCATTCCAACCAACGCGGCTCTTCCGGAGGAGGCGTAGTGCGCATAGAATTGGAGATTAACGTTGCTACCTGCATTGCAGGTGGACGCGAAGCGTGACTTAACAATAAATAGTTGCGGTTTCGGGGTTGAGCGATGAGGTATTTATTACCAAGCATTACAACGCTCTGACCAACGTTAAAAGTGCGAGCCGCGGCGCCAGTGGAATCGAACCATTGGCGCCTCCAAACCATGCCGTCAGAATCTACGTAGCACGGGACTGTAGGTCTGCAATAAAACGGCAGTTGGTGTATAAATGAAACTTCTGTAAATGATGCGAAGATAAATTTTGGCGGCTGGGCGAAACCAATGCTTTTGCCCCACTTGAAAACGAGAGTCGGCGCACAAACTAATCGCGCTTGACTGTATTACCGTTCCAAGCATGCCCCCAAAATCCTAACTTTTTGGGGAACACCGATTCATTTTGCCAAAGCAGAGCCTCTTCCTTTTGTTTTTTGTTCTAATCGGACCTACAACGTTACTTATGTTGTTTGTTCCAACATTTTGTTGCCATGAAGATTTGTTTCAAATCACAATGATATTTTAAAACCATAAAGACCATGTCAGCCCAAAAGCATTTTGAACAACTGCTGAGTGTAGGCAGAAAAAGTGAAAACGACGCGATGGCGTAGTGGTTAGAGCGTCCGCTTCGCAGTCGGTAGACCTGGGGTTCATTCCCCTTGTCGAGTCATACCAAAAGACTTTAAAAAATGGTATCTATAGCTTCCCTGCTTGGCGCTCGGCATTTATGGGAGGTTGTGGAGAACAAGCCGGCAAGTTCGCTTGTTGTGTCCATGGGCAAGGCACTTAACGGGATGCCCCCCGCCTTTATGTGGAAGACAGGTGGCCCATAAAACCTCGAAAAAGGCAACTCCCAAGCGAGTGCGGACTTCCCGTCCAAAGTATAGCGATACAATTCGCTTTCTCGTGAATGGAGGATAAAAATGGCAAATAAAACAGTCCAAAAAAAAAAACAAAAAAAAACAACGGTTTGCCTGTCAGTGCTGGAAGAAACGTGCTGTGTTTAGGGGAGCACAGCTACAGTTTTTTCGTGGATTAAGGACTAATTTTCAAAATTAAAAGCGCCGCTTTTTAAGGAAAGTAGAAACCTCTCTAATTTTTTTTTGTAGCTGCCCACGTGCGCTCGCTACTGCTGTGCTTACATTGTCAAAGAAGGGTCGACAAGTAAAAATCTTGATTCTGCAGGCCCCAGAAAAACATCTATAAAGCCTATATATCGATACATGTTGCAAATACCACTGCTGCAAGTACAGCGCATTTCTGTCACTGGCAAACTAGTCAAACGCGAGAAATTGCGATAAAAGAGTTTTTTTAAAGCAGAATCTAGAAGCCATTTATGCGAAATCTTAAAAGCTAGCGGTTCCTCAATGGCTCAGCTTAAACAATACAACAGCAATGCAATAAATAAATAATAACTTAATTGCAAATCACAGCGATCAACAAATTCACTTATCACAAAATACTGCGTAAAAAAATAGACAAATCAAAGTACATAAAATTGGTTCGCAAAAATCGAGCAAAAAGTGCATGCCAAACCAAGAACGCCAACAAATCGCTTTGAACAGAATCACAGTGAGTTTTGAATGAATAGTAAAAAAGTATGAATGATAAGTCACAAAATAAGATAGTATCAAAAGCACAGTCATAAGTAGAAAAAAGCTTGCAACACTCAATGCTTGGAACCGTCTAAAATCACTTGGTTGGTCGACATCACTTAGTCGAGAAGTTGATCGATGTAATCTTCAAGTTCTCTAAAACCGAAATTGAAGGATTAATTCAACGACTACTGTGTTGTACACTATGTCTTCAACTTTTCATGCCTTGTCAAAGTCCACGGTTGCATATGGAACAGTAATGTTTAAAATTACTTTGGAAACGCCTGTGCAAACACATCGCAGTAATGCGTATTGCCAATGAGCGTAACGCACAACCCAAGCGGGCATCGAACTCAATTCTCAAATGCAAGAACCGGCATTGCAGGTCATTGTCAAAACTAAACTGCTACACGCGAACTTGCAGTCTTCGGCGTAGTGACATGTTTTATTACTGAACCAATGTGAAATTTACCGAACAAAAAAGTCATTAATTCGAAAGTGAACGAAATTCGAAAGCAGGAAAACCATCAGTTGCCAAATTAAATGCAAAATTTCCATTGTCGGTGACAGTATGCAGATTTACCAAATAAGCTACAAGATGACATCATATAGTACGTGCCGTTTATCAAATAGCAATAATTAAGGATGTTGCGATATTTTATGTTTCGTGCCATGCGCCGGGTCAAAAACATGTAACATTTTACGCAAACAAAACACGTGTTTACGCAAATTTGAAGAACGCTGAAAGTACTTTTGTTCTAGAGTTGAAATGTTGAAACACAAAGCGATCCGGCAAAACAATATTACCCGATATATTATTTCGTTCAGTTACTAAAGGAATATCTGCATGGACTTTGAAATCAAAGACCAGAGCAATTCTTGCAATGCAAAGTAAATTGAATAACTTACTTAATTCGTACGTCCTTCTTTTTCAACTGTTCTCGTTGGTAGCGCACAACACGGACCAATTGAGCTGTGTTTACTCTTTCAAGCAGTACTGAATCATCATCGATTAATAGGGAAACCTAAAGAATATAGCTTCGTTGATTTTGCACAGCGCCAGCGATCATTGGATAACCATCAGTGGCATTTCACTTTGATGGCAGCGGGGTTTGCATTTATGACTTGTTTTCGCTTGATCGAGCAAACACTTGAAACTGGATGTTTCATTCAGACCAGCTCTTCCTTCATCTCAGCAAATTTGAGACAAAAACTTTTCAAGATTATCAAAGACCTCTACACAACTCTGCTCCGCGATAGAAAGTTGTGAGTTGGAAACTAAAATTTATTATTTTCTTGCAAATAACCATGGCTGGGACAAGTAATTTACCTGTTGCGGTGGCACAATTTTACTAAGAACTAGCTAACAAAGAGTACGAACAAAAAAGCAACATGGTGAAACAAAGACAAAACGAGACCAGCGTGACTTAATAGTCTTTCGTTGGCAACCAACACACTTTTATAAGCGAATACAAACTACAGTCTATCTCCTTACTTGTTTTTGATCGGTTTTTGATTGCTTGTCTCTATTGATTGACCGTATGAAGAATCTCAACTTTTCGTACAAACCGTGTTTTGAAGTTCTTGCAGCAGTCTTATTCAATGTGTTACTTCTGAAAGAGAAAGATGAATAGCAATGCGATACTATTGATGCAGTGGCAAGAGAAGTTAATTCTTGCGAAAAACGGTTAAACCTTGGTTTTAAAAACATTGCCATATTTTGGACGTCAGTTCAGCCCATTTCAAGCATTTCTGTCCATAATTTTTTTAATGTGAAACCCATAAACTCTTAACATTTAGCCCAGAGAAAAGTGCTACGTTACTACAACAAAAAGTCTGGTACGAAGGTAAGTCTGTGTAATGGTAGACATGCACTGAAACATCACGATTAGTCTGCAAAAATATCGACAAAAAAGAATATAAAATCAAAATAAACAACTCCGCCAAAATACATAATTTAACGTAGAAAATACTTACTCGTAATTCAAGCTTGATATTGTCTTTGATTTGAAAGTGATATCGTGAAACGGATGGCTTCTTGTGGTGGGAAAAGACAACTCTAGAAGAACATTGAATTTATATTATAGTCAAGAATTTTTGTGGCAAGCCAAGTCAACTGACAACTTCAAATTTGTGGTGAATAAACGATAGATAATTTGTAACAAAAAAATCGTTACTTTCTTATCGAAGCCGACGTTATAAAAACTTCATCGATGACAATTTCAATGCGTAAAATCATTTTTACTCATGTAATGCTCCGTCAATAGATCTTAATAGTTTCCTAAAATACTTCCTATTCAATGCATTACACTTAAAGCGTAGAATATCATAACGAAAGCAAGCAAGTTCCATAAGTTCATAAGTTTATTATTGTTGTTTGCCCAATACACTCCATAAACGTCAACATAAAACAGTAATAAGATGCTACAAATGGCATAAATAAACGCTATCAGAGCTAATTCCATGCATTATACGAGGTGCATTCAATAAGTTTCCAGACTTTTTTTGTACAGGCATTTATAATTGCCGTAAACTCGAGATATTTCAGTATGTTGTTACTATACTCCTTATGAGATGATGGACCAATTTTTTCTTGTTTAGGTGCAAATTTATAGCTACAGTAGGAATTAGAGTACACCTTACTAAATCCTGATTGTCACAGCTGGTGAATTTCAAAAATGCAATCTGGACGTGAGGACACATTAGAAGAACGATATGCGATCAAGTTCTGTTTTAAACTTGGAAAAACTGCCACGGAAACGTATGGTATGCTTCAGACTGCTTATGGACCATCTTGCATGAATCGATCATCAGTTTTTCAGTGGCACAAGAGATTCAAGGAAGGCAGGGAGTCCGTGAGGGATGATGAGAGATGTGGGAGGAGTAGGGAAGTCAGAACATCAGAGATGATGTGTGTACGGTTAATAAAAGTGTCCATACCAAAAAAGTCTGGAAACTTATTGAATGCACCTCGCATTTAAAAAATTCAAAACAAGAAACTTTATATCTTCAATTTTATGAAACGAAACTTTATTTCCATCGAGAATTAGCTAAAAATGGCCTATTTTACTATTTTTTGATTTTTTTTGTGACGTCACATGGTTTTGATGCACGTGCTTCTTACATCATCGCTTACCGCACATATTTTCTGAATTCTGATTCTTTGACGGACTTGACAGCACAACATCACTAAACACACGATTCGGGACGGCTAGGTCTCTATGAAAACATACATAAGTTGATGAAGACCTTACACAAAAGCAATGCTTAACTACAGACCGCGCACACTGTTTCGACCGATCAGGTCTCAGCAGTGAATATTGGTGATCACCACTTAGCCAAAGCCCCTACAATAAAGTTTACCCTAAAGCCTTATAATTTCATATTTGTGGGGCCTAAGCTAGTTCAAGTGTCACAAGTGAAGCTTTAGGCTAAACTTTATTTTTGTATATTATTTATTATTGTGAAGTTCTAGGGCTTGGAATCTAGGCTATTCTATAGCCCTGGAAACTCACTCTCACGAAGGTCCAAGTTATGCTTTAGTTCAATGTCTTTGGCCAATTGTTGGCCACCAGTTGCACTAATGAGACTTGATATCAAGAAAGGGTGTGCACTATATGCAGAAACGCACTGAAGCAAACTGCTCATCCGTTGTGTTAACTTACAAGTAATGACGTTTGTGCTAGTTGTCACACAATTTATGGTGCTAGATATTTATTGATCAAGCAGTCATACAAGCCTACATTTTAAAAAATCAATCTAAATAATTTAGTATACAATTTAGGTTTAGTGAAAAATAGACAAACATTAAACAATTATGCATGCATTTTCATCTTACCTGGGTAAAAACACAAATTGAAAAGTAAGTTGAATTTCTCCACGATCTTTCCTACTGTTAAGCTTCTTTCCAGATAATTTGTACCACCTTTCAGACATAAACCCAAAATTAACTTAACACCAGTAGCACACCGTTTTCACACAGTTGCAGTTTGGTTTAAACCTACAATTTATCAACGGCATTCAACCAGAAAACTTGCAATTTCTTAAAAATCTTTGCTATGGATCAAACACGAAGTGCTTCCAATTTTACAATTATACTCTTTTTCATAGAGAGAGTTCATTACTTTGCCCAAAGTGCAAAAAACCAATGCTTTGATCCCAGATGGCTAAGCCAATACAAATAAACGAAGCATGCACCAGCTGCTGTTTAAAAGTATGCAGATCAATATCGTGCAGAAAACAATCCACTTAAATGCAGTTATGTTGCAATAACTGACCAATTAAAGCTAACTTTTCAATGACTGATGTAGATGGTGACAAAAATCCACACCATTTGTGCATAAACTTAAAATATTACCACTCAAAATATCAACTTACCCTGTATGAGAAACATCATTTTCAAAGTGTAAAGATGACAACGGAACTTCAACACGACCTAGAAACTCATCTGGTTCAAGGCCATACAAACCAGTATGCTTGTGAAAGACATTGACAGTTACATTACACTGATTGTTTATTATATCTGAAAAAAACAAAAATTAAACCGTAGGTTCTCATGCCAAAAGTAATAACGTAAGCATCTGTATTGGAGCTAAGCTAAAAGCAATTTCAGAAGCTAGACACCTTAATATTATGGCCTTCTTCTGTTCAAATTAAGGTATTAAATTTTCATTTGTATTACAAGTTAACAAGTAGATCTCAAGATCATCACAGACAGGGCCTAATATAACCATTTAATATCAATCATTTATCACCAATAAAAAAAACACAGTTCAGACCGAAAAATTAAAAACAGTTTCCCAATTACCTTCATTCACAGGAAACGAGCATTCGGACATCCACTTTGGCATTAAAGATTTTTCCACTTCAGTAACATATTTTTCTTGCAGCAGTTCAATTGTTGCATAAGCTTTGTTTATTCCACTTCTTGCTTTGATAATGAGATGTCTTGCTCGGTTTACAATAACAATGACACCAGAAGGAATTTTCATTTGAACAGTTAATGTTATATATTTCTTTTGATTAAAATGTATGCTAAACATTACAATTTAATTAGTTTAACCGTTTAACATGAATCTACTGGTTAAAAGCTTTTTAAGGTGGTATTTTTTTCACTTTCTAACTATCTACTGAGATTTGACTAAATACCTTGTCTTTCATTGTTTGATGCTGTTGTTTCTTAGCCCATGAACAGAGAATTTACGATTTAACAGCTAGATCAATAACTTCATGAAACATCCGTGATAAACTGGAAATGCAATAATTACCGTTATAAATTTTGAATTATGTTGTGTGTAGCAGCACAAGTAATGAATAATCGATTGACTAAACTTTGGACTGTTTTATGCAAAAAAGTCTATACTTTTTTCTCACATTTCATGACTCAATTATTGCGAAAAAAAATGCAAGTTTGACATTACAAATAGCCAGCGCACATGCCCAAAACCAGTGGGTATTTAGCCAGCGATTTTTTCTGGGTCACCAAAAGCATGGTCCAAAATAAACCTGCTAAAAGCCCAAAATATCGTCGTTTTTTGGCCACCGGTACTCAAAAAGGTGGTCTGAGAACCAAGGCTTTGTAAGAGTGTGGGCTTCTTCTACTCTATAGTAGAAGAAATTTTTGCGTTTGAATAATAATCAATGCAATGCTTTTAATGATCGAAATAAATCAAAGATTTATAGTTTAGTTTAGGCAATAAAATGTTGTAGCTAACCAAATTAATGCTTTAATTCAGGAAAGCAAGCCTATAACAAGCTCATTGCAATTACATGCTGGCAAGGGTAGTTAAAGTACACGCCATTGTCATTCTGCCAGAAAACAAATTTGCTTTTACTCTGAGCGACAACAAGCAGATGAAAAAGCTCCCAAGTTTGCACCAGGGCTGCGAACTCGGTCGATTTTTGTATCGAGTTCAAGTTCGAGTTCGAGTTCAGCATGTTTTGCGAGTTCGAGTTCAGCATGTTTTGCGAGTTCGAGTTCGACATTTTCATTTTTGTGAGTTCAAGTTCGAGTTCGAGTTCTGTCAAAATTTATCAAGTTCTTTTCGAGTTCAGAAAATAAGGTGATTGACTTATTCTAAGCATGTTTGCAGTAAAATTGCACGTTCAAACTAATGTTCGAACATCTGTGATAATAAGCAAATGTGGTTGCTATAAGCCAAGCAATATGTGTATTGTGAATTTGTATTGAAAGCGAATATTGAAAAACAACTTACAATTGAATCATTGTAGGTTTTTGTGTCAAACTACCGAAAAATAAACGAAAAGCAGAAAGAAAAACTAAAAAGAAATTCACAAAACACTGGAAAGTATGGCGAGTCTTATGTCTACTTTACCATTTATCTACAAAAAGTAGCAGTAAAATTTCATACAAGAGCTGTATGAACATTTAAAGTTTGTTTTATCGTTCAGCATTAGCACGCAAATATAATATGGACTCCAGTAACTCTCGCGTCATCGACAGTCTTTGGTTACTTAAAATGAATTTCATAGAAGAAAACAATCGCTCCACGGATACTTGGGTAACCGGCATGGCACTAAGAATTTCTGCTGTAGTAAGAAGCGGCTCTTCCAATTGTTTCATAACATCCCAAACAGTTTCTCCTTTAAATCGACCAATTTCAATCATTTTCTCGATATTTTTGTTTAATTCTTGAGTCGTTTTATTTAATACGTCGTAGGCATTAGTGCGCATGCTGGATGACCTTCGTTGTTCAATCAAATCAAGCTCTCTCTTAAATTCATCCTCTTCCGATGTTGACGATTGGTTGTGACTTGCAACACAGTCTGGCGCTTTCTCAGACTCAGAGCTTAAGCCTAAGCCGAGCTTGCGCAAGTCGGGCTTACAAAGGGAGGCTTGGCGGTATGCAAAAACTAAATTTCAACAAGACTTTTGAGAGCCCGTTTACCGTTTTTTCAAACCCAGTTTATGAAGGGGTTATGACGTTTCTGCTGCGCAGGTGACACGCTGTACGTTATTATGGTACGATACAAATGGAAGTTGTTGTTTGCAAAAAGATTTGGTTGAAGCGGTTACAGTAAGTGATACGGCATGCTGCATAACCGTGTTACTGATTTAAGCTACCTGGGGCCCATTGCCCAAATATAGCAACAGCAATACAATAACTAGGGTTTTGCCTCATTGCTTACATAAGTCGCGATTTAAGCCATCTACAATGGTGACTTATAAAAGGCCGGCTTAAACAAGTTGTTAAACCATGCTTAAGGCTGTTACGTGGTTTTTAATGACAGAAATTTACTCGCAAATACTACAAATAGCACACTGTAAAGCAGTAATCACTAAATAGAATCAAAGCTAAAGTAGGAATTTTCGAGTAGTTGCTAGCTCCTGTCTGTCAACCACGTTTCTGAAATTATGCATATCGGTGAGTGACAGAAACTAACAACCGGACAAAAAAGGCAAAAAGAATACAAATTTAAAAAGGGGACTAAATTCATAACATACCCACCCCGAAAACGCGAATTTAGAAGCGTTTTACAATTAAAGTTAAGCAGAAATTTAAGTCAAGATTAAACTTACAAAAATAAGAGGGGGAAGAAGATATCAAACTACCAAGCTATTTACATCGGCACGAAAATTAATTACAGCTAAAACCATGCGTTTAGCTCCACCAAGCGTGCGAAAATAAACAAAACAACAAAAAAACAACACAAAACTAGAAAGAAATGCGGTTTCTACCATTATGTTCAATCGTCTAAAAGTTTTCCTTCCAGCATGCACAGTTTTCTCACGTCTCGTACAAATGTTCTTCCGTCTCCAGTTCTAATTCTGACCCTCCGCACCAAATTGGCCGCATCCGGCATCACCTTTTCCACTACAGCCTTTGACCAACAGCCTCTTTTCAACTGATCATCTTGAATAAGCACAAGATCACCCTTTTTGAAATTGGTTGATGAACCAAACCACTTAGAGCGTGGTTGCAGTAGAGGCAAGTATTCGCGAAGCCATCTTTCCCAAAATTGATTCGCTAAATACTGTGTTTTCTTCCAGGATCTTTTATAACCATCACTCCTTAAGAATACTCCAGGCGGGGATCCGTCATCAAGAACACCGGTTAACAACATACTCGGCGTGAGTGCTGCAAATTCGTCCGGAGATGAGGGAGTTTCTGATATTGGACATATTGGACGATTATTCAGAATTTGCTCAACTTCGGTCAATAATGTTAACAAATCGTATTCCTCCAAGGTCGCTTCTCCGACAATAGATCTCAAAACTTTACGAACAATTCGAAAGTACCGCTCGTAGAATCCACCTTGATGCGATGCTAACGGTGGATTAAAACGCCACTCAATGTTATTTTGCACCATAGCATTCTGAAAGTTCTTTGAATTCCAAATTTTAATTCCGTCATTGAGCTCCTTGTCAGCCATCACAATCTTTGAATTCCCTCCGTTATCGCTGTACATAACCTTTGGCCTTGTAATTCTACGATTGCAAAACCGACGAAACGCTTGAATAAAAGCACTTGATTCAAGGGATTGCACTACTTCAAAGTGAACGGCTCTCGTGGCCATACAGCTGAAAATACACACATAACGTTTACAAGAGCTTCTTCCTATCTTAACGAATAACGGACCCATCAAATCAGTACCACATGTCACAAAGGGCGCGGAGGGGGTAACCCTAGGCACAGGTAATTCACCCATCTGCTGTTTGCCAGGTTTAGCTTTCCAAAATCTGCAGTTCATGCATTCCTTTAGGGCACTTTTTACAGCTGTTCTTCCCTTCAATATCCAATAACGTTCACGAATGGCATTTAATATATGATTGCACCCAAGGTGTCCTTCCCGGGTATGGATTTCAAGGATCAACAGCTTTGTAACATGGTGGTGAGTAGGCAACAAAATGGGGTGCTTCGCGCACTTGTCAAGAGGAGAATTTTGAAGTCTCCCACCAACCCTTAAAATTCCATTTACTTTGCAGGGATTCAAAGCTTGCAAGTTTCTTAGACAGGGCTTATTCCGTAACAGCTGCTCGCCTACAGGCACGATCGAGCTCAGTTTGTTACAGTCTGGCAAAGCATTAAGACATAAAGGAAATGACTCTCCTTGTGTTAAGCGAACGATAATCTCTGTCGACTTATCCAACTCAGCCACAGTCAATGTGCCCGTTTGAAGCTGATAGCGTTCCGGTTGCCTTTTCCATTTAAGATAAAGCATAAATCGAGTTAACCAAACGACTGAGCGTCGAAGGCGTGTGATGTCAGAATAACGACGCAACAAATGATGCATTGAGTCAGAAGCAGAACGTAAAAGACTGTTAGAGGAAACCTTGACTTTCTTCAATTCGGGATCATCGCAATCATCAAATTCGGATAAAAACGGTTGCTTAGGCCATTCTCGTTCACAGCAAACAAGAAACGGTGGGCCATGAAGCCACATGTCAGCAAGGTAAGTTTTATCAGGCGACACTCCGCGAGAACCGATGTCTGCGGGATTTAAATCAGTAGGCACATACCTCCACTACTGAGGTGTGCTTAACGTATGAATAAGTTCAAGTCTGTTAGCAACAAAAGACATGTAACGACTAGACGTGTTCTGAATATAGCGCAAAACAACACTAGCGTCAGTCCAAAAAACAATACGATCAATTACATATTCGGTTTCCTGACGTACAGTATGAGCGAGTTTAACAGCAACCACAGCTGCTGACAGTTCTAAGCGAGGCACTGTCAGCGATTTTAATGGCGCAATACGGCATTTTCCCAAAACAAACAAGCACTTAATTGATTCACTATGATACACGATACGAAAGTAAGCACATGCACTATAACCATGCAATGAAGCATCACAAAACACGTGTAATTCAATACTCTTGACATCCCCTCCCAGAAACTTAAAGCTTCTGGGTAGAGATATCGACTCCAAACACGGCAATGATTTCAACCACTGATCCCAATCGTCTATGCCCACCCCGGCATTGGAGATTACCTCATCCCAAGGCAATCCCATACGGCATGCCTGTTGCAGAACTCCTCTGGCTGGAAGCAAAAAGGGTTGCAATAGTCCTAAAGGATCGTACGTTTGCCCGATCATCGATAACAAACCGCGTCGAGTGTGAGGCTGTGGACGAATTTTAACCTTTACCTGTAGCCGGTCTGTTTCAGCATCCCAATAAATCCCTAAAGCATTTTGTATGGGCAATTCGCGGTCGGCAAAGTTTAACACATTGGACGCTAAATTCTCGTTAGGTATCGTCTCCAGAAAAGACTTGCTATTAGAAACAAACTTTGTGAGGAGAAAACCTCCACTTTTCAACAACGTGCACAATTGCTTGATCATCTCAACAGCTTCTTCAACAGTCGAAAAGGATTTGCAAAGATCATCTACATAAAAATTCTTATATACTGTATGAATTACCTTTTCACAAGTATTGGTCTCATTGTCTTCCGCAGTCCTTCGTAGTGCGAACGACGCGACCAATGGCGCGGAAGTACTCCCAAATAGGTGCACCTTCATGCGGTAGGTCACCAAAGGCTTCTCGAGGTCACTATCTTGATACCACAAAAACCGGAGTGCATCTCGATCCTTTTCAGAAACGAACATCTGATGAAACATAGAGCGAATGTCTCCTACGACAGCAATTGGTTCCTCCCTGAAACGTAAAAACACTCCTAAAAGGTTGTTAGATAAATCGGGTCCCTGCAAAAGCTTGTCGTTTAAAGAAACACCATCAAACTTAGCGCTACAATCAAAAACTATGCGAAATTTGTTGGAAGAATTAACGTAGTGGTGAGGAATGTACCACGTTTTCCTTGAATTTGAGTCTTCATTGGTTAACAGTTCAACGTAACCACAATCAATATACTCTTTTATCTTACTACAGTACTTTTCATACATATCTTCATTTGCAACTAACTTTCTCTTCAGTCCAAGTAGTCTCTTCTCAGCCATTTTCTTGTTGTTGGGTAGTGAAGTATTTTTATCCATCCACGGAAGAGCAATTGTGTAATAATCGTCCTTTTTCTCAACTGACTCTTCAAATATTTCTAGTGCCTTACGATCATCCTTAGACATTTTGATTACTTCAGGCAGCTCGATATCTTTAAAATCCTGATGAAGTACGTCAAGTATTCTTTTGCAACTGCTATCCTTCTCAAGGATAAAATTAACCTTGACACCTCTTGAGTAATCAGCAGTTGAACATAAATAGTCGTTTCCCCACAAAGCCCAGCCCAATGATGTGTGCAAGGCATGTGGCTCATTGCTAGAACCGTACCTCAGCTCAGACACACAAAAGGCACTCTGCACATTTTGGCCCAAGAGCAGTTCAACCTTCGAGCTATCTATGGCAGGAAAATTTAAGTCTGCCAAATGACGGTAATCTTGAGTTATCTGATCGCTTGGTATGCTTGAGCTGACATCAATTATGCCCTTCTGCACAAGTACGTCACTCACTTCGAAAATGGTTGATTCACCCACACCTTGAATGCAAATAGATTTAATTTTCTTATCCGCGGGTGTCACGGCATTGTTTGTACAAATGTCAATTTTACAATCAGTTAAAGGGGCATTGAGCCTTTTTGCAAGTTCAAAGGTGCATAAGCTAGTTTCAGATCCTTCGTCCATGAATGCCCAAGTCGTCAGTGAATTACAGGGATTATCAACCCAAATACTAACGGGCACCACCTTATGTAGCTTTCTTCCACACTGATTTATCTTGGCTGCGCATTGACTGCTGGCAATATTTACAGACGTGGTTTCCTTTGGTTCAGAAGGCAATGATTCTTTGGAAGGGGCACTACGTTTGTCACGTTTCTATGCAATAGCGTATTGTGACGTCTGTGGCAATGACTGCAGCTCTTGCTGAGTCTGCAATGAGCAACTCCATGACCTGCCCTCAAGCAATTAAAACAAAGCCTGTGTTCCTTCACCACTTTAGTTCTTTTCTCCAAATCAAACTCCTTAAAAAGATTACAATGCCACAACTGGTGCTCACCATCGCAACAGGGACATTTGACCAGCTTGACTGCGTCAACATTATCCGAAGCACTTTTTGCAGCAGCGACGTTGTACTTTCTTGGCAAAACACGTGAGGTGGTATTTCTTTGATTTCCCTTCGTGGTTAGCATATGCTGTCCTAAAAAGCTCTCAGCATCACGAGCAGCTCGGTCCAATAGTTTTCTCAGTTCTGAAAAGTTAAAACATCCTGCTGTTTCATTTCTCCGGGATATTGAAACAAACTCTGCTTTAAGCTTGTAAGGTAGCCTTTCAAACAGTTTCTCAATTACATCTGGACTATCCAGCTCAAAAAGCTTTCCCCAACTGCGGAAAGTAGCTTCACAACAAAACATTTTGTCACTTAATGAGGACAAAGCTTTACCATCCCATTCACTAATCTTTTCTCCTTGTAAAAGATCCTTTCTCACTGCATTCATTAAGCGATGTCTGTCACCAAACCTTGAATTTAGACGAGCTCGTGCAGTGCGATAAGCCTGCGACTTATCATAAATTCTGCCTAAGCCGCTAACGATTTCCTTAGCTTCTCCAGAGCAAAGAGATTCTAGCTGGAGTAATTTGTAGCCATCATCTGGGGCACTTGATGCAACGTACTTATCGAAGTTTTCTATAAATTCACAATATTTTAAGCAATCACCATTAAAGGGTGTGATGGCCAAGGGATACATAAATGGTGTGTTGTGAGTAATAGGCAACGCATTTTGGAATCCTGGTGGTGGCTGCATTCTAAGTCCACTACCAGTTGTGAACACGGGTGCATGCACATTTGGCCACTGTGTGCCATAAGTATTATTCTCCTGTGTCTCAATCATCACCCCGTTTCCACCAGAGGCAGAAGAATCTGCATGAATTAGTGGTGGTGGTGGTGACGATGGCATAACAGGGTCACGATTATCCATATCCAATTGCCTTACTTTATTGCCTAAATCTGAGACTGTAGGGTTTTCAGCCACATTTGAATCCTTTACCTTGGAATCTTTCTGCAACTTTAATCCAACCATCTTGGGAGGGACATGTGCTCTTACTGGTATGGGCGCAACTGTATCACTACATAACCCAAAAACATCGTCCTCACTATTCTTTGGTGACGGAGTACTGACACCCTTCACAAATTCAGATTTGGGGCTGCCAACATTGGCCATGGTCAACAAATTCAAACATGTTTTATACAGCTGTTCAATGGCACCGATAACATTCTCTATTTGGCCTTTTATCTCTTCACCATCAATTGATGCCTGAATCCATGAGGCCTCCAAATAAAGTTTGTCACACCTTTCCAAAATATCTTCCAAAGATTCGCTTACCTTTAACGCCTTTTCTAATTCCATTTTCAATTTGATGAGTTCTATCTTCTTCATACTCAATGATCTTAAACAAGATTCATTACCCGAGGCCACACACGATGGCACTGGTTCACTCGAATTGAGACAAGGATTGCTACTGTTTACAACTTCACTGGCAGACACCTCCGACATAGTGATAAGATTGTAGTACACAGATATTCTACAACACTTACCCGCTTACAAGAAAACTATTTATGCCTGCCAGGATACCGGTTTATAAACAGCCTAACCTGCTATGGTCTCACAAAAACAAAAAGAATACTTTTAACTCTAACTCAGCAACTATCTAAAACAGCCACAGATTAACTGCTGTGGCTCTCAACTACTCGAAAAGAAATGTTACGTGGTTTTTAATGACAGAAATTTACTCGCAAATACTACAAATAGCACACTGTAAAGCAGTAATCACTAAATAGAATCAAAGCTAAAGTAGGAATTTTCGAGTAGTTGCTAGCTCCTGTCTGTCAACCACGTTTCTGAAATTATGCATATCGGTGAGTGACAGAAACTAACAACCGGACAAAAAAGGCAAAAAGAATACAAATTTAAAAAGGGGACTAAATTCATAACAAAGGCAATAACTTTTTTCGGCATACGAAATCGATGACTTCTGTTGGGCTTAGAGAATTTTTAAAAAGCTTGGCTTAAGCCTACTTTCTACATAAGGTCCTTAATTTCCAATGAAAAGATTTCAGTTTTTAAAATTCAGTTGTAATGGTATTGTACCAATAAAAATGAACTCGAACTCGCTTTAAATATTTTCGAGTTCGAGTTCGAGTTCGAGTCCCACAAAATTTTGAGTTTCGAGTTCAAGTTCGAGTTCGAGTTCGGCAAAAAGATCGAGTTCTTTCGAGTTCGAGCTCGAGTTTGCAGCCCTGGTTTGCACGCATTCAATCTATTACTGAGGGTTGCAAAAGTAGTTTTGGGAACACCGCAAGTGAAAAATTGCTAACGTATTGCCAAGTTTCATGGTGGGACCCCAATAAAACACTCATCAGAATAACTACAGTGCAAACTCGTGTGATAATGAATAACCATGCAAGTATTGTATAGCTATTCTGATGAGCGGTTTATGGCGATTCCAACATGAAACTTTGCAATATGTTAGCATATTCATATTATTGTCGAATGTCAAACATGTATTGAAATCTCCTTAATGGGAAAGGTGTTTAATTTGGCTTAGACTGACCACAAGTTCTTCATGGTTGGTCGCCATACTGTTTAGCAAGCAATAACTCCCCACCCCTCCGACCATGACCACGCGAGTTTGCGCTTATTCTGATGAGCGGTTTATCGCGTTCCCACCCTGAAACTGTGCAATAGGTTAGCAATTTTTTACTTGCGGTGTCTCAAAAACTACTTTTGCAAAGCCTCAGTAGGCTTATAGGTTAGATCAGCGTTTCCCAAGCAATGGGTCGCGGCCCCCAGGTGGGTTGTGGACGCAATTTCAATGGGTCGCGAAAGTCATTCAAATTTTAGTATAATGTATGCTTTGTCTCAAATAATTTAAATAAAAATTAGCATCTTAATTTTGTTATGTTTTCACTGTACTTTTTTCCAAGTGCTACGAAGTACATGTAGAATTATGTGGGACTCGAAAATTTATGTTTTGAAAAGTGGTTCATGACTTGAAAAAGTTCGGGGACCACTGGGTTGGATAGGTGCAAAGGAGGGAGCTCTTTTCTTCTGTTTCTTGTCGCTCAATTTTTATGGCGAATTCGCCTAAGAGAAAAAGCGGATCTTTTTTTGGCAAAATGACAGTGAAAAAGTACAATATGCTTATTTTGCTGTTGATTTAGCTTGTACGCTACCGCAAAAGCAAAACTAGAAATGAATACTTACAATATATTAGCCCATTGTTCTAGCCTATGGTCTGTGCTGTTTTTGTCGTTTCAGTAGACAAGTATCGCACAACAGTAACTAGATTAAATTACTGATGATTTTTTTCAACTTTATCACAAATGATTATAGCATAGGTCTACCACATTGCAGCAATTTATAACCACAAACGAAACGGCTTTTCCAGCACTATATATCTCGTAGGTTAGTATTGTGCCCCAGAATGCATTGTGCTCCGCTCATAACGCCACAAAGGCAGAAACGGCAGCCGTTCGAAGACTGAGTAACCTTGTGATAAAACTTTGCTACTGCAAGCAATCACGGGTTTTGTACGGATATTTTCAGCATTGTTATGCATCTAAAACTGTCTATTACGAATTTCCTTGGGCAAGATGACTGTTGCAATGATAATCCAATAGTAAAAACGTCTCTTTCTTGAAATAGTTTTGCTCACTTTAACAAAAATCACTGGTGTTTTTTTTCTTTTCAGTTCACAAGTAGAGAGATTTGAGAAAATGTGTTGGGATTCTTTTGGGGAATTTTTTGCAGAAAATGTGTTGGAAAATATCCATGAGAAATATCCATGGGAAATATTTTCAGTGACAATTCAGTTAGAAATAACTGACCTTGGGATGCTTAAGTGAATCTTACGAACTCCAATGATAATGTTTGAAAATTTTTTGGCGTTTTTTGTTTGCAAATCAACACAAAAATGTAGAATCGTTTCTTGGATTTAGGATGACGACCTTTTTCATTTAGTATTATGCTACAGATCGATGTGAAGACCTAGAATTGTTCCGATGATTTAGAATAAACACCTTTTGTTTAGGAATCAATTCTAATTCGTGAAAATCTATGAAAGAAAAAGGCAATCTTCTTTCAGGTTAACTAAAATTCATGATACGCCAAAGTACAGTCAACTTCGGATAAAAGAGATCCGCCGGGGGACCAGCATAATCAGTCTCTTATAACCGAATTCTCTTATAACCGACTGCCGCAAAGTTCGATCCGATACCTTAAGGACCTTTTGCGTAGTCCCTTATAAGCGAAAATCCCTTATATCTGAATCTCTTATATTCGAAGTTGACTGTATTGCAGAATCTTTGCATTTTTTACACAAAAATTGATTTTTTGGGGATTTTTTTGGATTTCTTAGTGCTGGGATTTTTTTAACATTTTGAGTTGGAAGCTACGCTCGAAATAAGTGTGGCTTGTAGAGATGATTCAGATAGAAAAAACCGCTCGCTGCCAGCATTGCACAGCAAAAGCCTGCCTAAAGCTGCATGGCAATTTCTCACTATAGTTTATAAATTGCCAGCGCTGCCCTGCACCGCAAGTTTTCAGCATGCGTCGAAACATTCTACTTATGATAATTTTTAATATTTGATGCAGGACTACAGCTATTTTATATTGCTGGTTCCAAGTGGTTACGATCGATAGAGAGCGTCTTATAAGCGAGAAACAAAACAACAAAGCGAGTCCTACAGGCGCGAGGCTTCCGAAGGAAGCAATGCTATTGACAGATATATTTAAATTTTACAAAGCCATCCCTGGACGCGTTTCGTCCTTTTGGACTCATCAGTAGGGCTTGCCAAGGGCCGAGAGGTCCCCCCAATAGCATCAACTTTGACCATTATAAAACAGACTAACACAAAACACGAGGCTTACGTGCCGTTTACTATTGACCGAGGTTCGTTTGGACGTAGTTCTAGCCGCTCGACCATGGACTGATCAACATATTTTCACAAATTGCTTTACCAGTTGAAAAAACGCAGCAATCTTGAAATGAAGCATTAGAAAGATACTTTGGGAATTACAAACGCATCAAATGAAATACAAAAAGCGCAGAAATATAGGAATTTATGGTAATGCACAGTTCAAATCACTTCAGTTATATCGCTTTACGAACTAGCATGTTATAGTTTTAGTTTCTATCAACTTCAATTAATTTCGGTATTTGTGCAATTTCCGTCAGTCTGCTATTTTGAGTGAAATTTTTTTCATATTTTTATTATTTAGTATTTCGTTATATAAAAAAAATTTGTCTATTTCTGTTATTTCCTTGTTTCAAAATGTGACCACGTTTCTATCATAGCGTTTTTGTCTAGGAAACGAGGCTTTATCACTGATTCATTGCATCGTGCTTATTCATGATCATCAAATGACTCATTACTGAAAACTGAAATCAACTTCATTATCTCTCTTTATGTAAACGAAACGGATGTCCATCATCATTTATTTTTAAAGTGATAAACAAGTTTACGATAAATTTTCACAACCATAACCAACAATTTTCCCGACTCCTCTAACAATAGTCCTAAATTTCATTTCTATTTAATCTTCCCGTACATTACCCACCTATTAAATTTGGTAAAGACATTGCTCCATTATTTCGCAACACACTGGGCACTGATATCAAAACAGCCTCCTAGCTTTTAAGATAATTTTGTATGTCAATCTTAAATGTCCTTCTACTCGCTCTCATCTGCTCGAATGTTGTCTATCAGTATACATGTTCTTATGACAAGAATCTGTCACTCATCAGTATGACGACTAGACAACTAATCGCGAAAATTGAAAGCCTACTTTCTAAGAACCAAAGTTCATCTAACTCCGCCATCAAATCCCAACGTAATTAGAGCAATACCACCAGAGAAAAAATGCTAGCAAAGCAAAACTTTATATTTTTAAAACACAATAATTAGTGCGTAATCATTGGAAGGTTTTTCTATACTTAATTATCTTTTGTGTGATCAATTTCATATAAGAATATCAGTTTTAGTTCATTCCTGCTTGGTTAGTAATAACGTCAAAGGGAATACTGGTTCGAAAGTACGCCCTAAACGGTACGTAAGTCTTGTGCTTGGTGTTGGATCATTTGGGTTTGTTTCGTACGCGGTCCCATCTAGGATATTGTACCAACCAGAAGCTACGTAAAGTGTCTTACATTTAGCATGAGTCCTAGTGATGATAACGCGTCTATATTACCCGTATATGAGGGATGGTCCCGCCTATTTTGCTATACTAATGTTGTTCGGATGGTGACTCTTTCTAAAAACTAAAAAAAATAACTGGGAAATTTGCACGAGGCATATTTATTGAGCCCGTTTGCCTCGACCACAAAGCAATAAAATCAACTCACTCCGCGTTTGTAAAAAGATCTTTGAAAAGCTAAATGGTTTTCACCGAAACTTTATCCCCGAAACGTCAGTTTTTGATTTCATTCAAGGAGTTTGCTAAAAACGTTATCATTTTACTGTATTAATAGTTTTTATTCTTCACCTTTTTTAAGAACTCTCGTTCCGCTAATTCTTCAGCAATTTTGTCTTTTCTGATTATCCACCGGCGACGGCAAAACTTCTATCGGTTACGCCAAAACATCTTGGCTTTCGGAGTTACAGTACTGCTGGCACGGAGCATTTCCATCAGAAACAGGCAAAATGCATTTCCAAACTGCACGACAACGTAACCTTCGTATAGTTCGTACAGACCATTGTTGTCACTAAAAACGACGCTCGATTCCTCTTCACCACGTCGCCGATCTATCGCATGTTTCATGCAGAGTCACGTTGGAATGAATTTTATTAAATTTTGCAGCTCATACTTTAAAAGATTGCAAAAAATACGAGTGCATACTTAGTTCCGTTAGAGACAGTACGAAAGAGAAAGTAGCATAATATTCAAATAAAGCTTAAGGCAGCGCAGCAATTAATATTCCATTTGTATTGCTTTTAGGCTACTACTGCATAATGTTGGTGCATCATAAAGCGACCAGATTTTTTGTGAACAATATACTTTCATTGATGATTTATTCACTTTATACAGAGTAAAGACATCAACAACAATTTAAAAAAGCAAGAAAATGTAAACGTAGGCTTAACTGCAAAAAATTCTGACGTAGACAAGGTTTTAACGTATAACTACGTCTCTGCAAGTAGTTTGCTCAATCGTACACAAACGCAACTAAAATAGGAGTAAACGCCCCTGTATAATGCAAAATCGTTGAACAGGGCTTGATTGAATACGCACCCAACAGTAAAAACTTCTATAGAAAAAATGTAATGTAAACAGTAACTGGTAATCTCATTTCAAACAATACGAAAAGTCAAACAAGTACTCGACATTCATGTCGTTTTTTTCGTCCTCATTAACTGAATGTAAGTGAGCACAAACATTCCCGTTATGATGCTCGCTAGCGCCACCACATTCACTCACAAGTCCCACTCCGTAATATTTTGTCCATCTCCGATGCCAAGGCGGTACATTAGGAACTCCTCTCCGGTTACGGAAACGTTAATGCTAAAAATGTAATGTAATCTTCGATCCTTCCAGCGCCTCGATGAACCGAAGTGATGCTATCTGAATAAGTTCGGATACGAATTTCAACTTCACTTTCTCGTCTCCCGGTAATCGATAGCCCAACAATGATCAAGCAATTCATTTATTTATCCAAGATTTAAAATATAACACACGTTTCATGGGCCATGAGAACAATTAGAGGGAAGCGCTAAACGCGAGATAGTGATTATGATGTTAAATTCGAGTTATCTTACTTCTACAAATACAAAGAATCATATTACTATTTCTATATCTACAAATTCGTACAGACCAGCATTCAGTAAACGTACCGTACTTAATGCTTTGTTAAAGCTGATGGATACTGCAGCATGGCTTTGTAACCAATGCTTTCTTTAATCTGCCACAGTAGAACTTGGGGCCGTTATTTATAACGACCTTGAGGTAATTTCTTCGAATTGGAGAAAGCGGCGAGAATAATTTGTTTTCTGAGTACAAACCAGTAGTAGTTATAGGAGAAAGCAGCATCCATGACTTGTTTTTCAGGCACAGTTCGATCTTGGTCATAATAAATAAACTAAAACTGATATCAACCCCCTTCTGTAGTGTTAAGTTGTTTTCATTAGAACTGCGAACTCACCATAATGACTCATAACAGTACGGCCATATAAACACACGAATGCCAATTAGGCGTTCAGATCTATGTCAGTAATAAATGAATTGAACACTGGCCTAATTCGCTTGCTTATAATTTAGGATTTTATCCTTTTTATGATGTTGTTTGTCAGTTCACGTAACAAGTAATTTTTATAAACTTGTCTTTCCTTTGAAAAGCATATCTCAAAGCCAATAAACAAAACAAATTATTTATCGTTCATCGAAGGCAAAACATTTGGTAACGGCTTCAAATTTTCCTTAAACCAGCCAAGTTGTCGAATTGATCGATTGCCTTAATTTTTCCTCCACAGTCAACATCGACATCACGCCTCAATGAGGCATTTTGTCTCGTAATTGAGAGGACTCCTGTTTAATGCCTGTTTCAGTTTATTTGGGACCAATGGAAGCAGTGTGGTATGGAATCAGTGGTGAGCTGTGACTTAACAATAAAAAATCTCGTTCTTGCAGGAAGTTTTTTTAGTTTTGGAAAATACCTGTTTTAATCGCCATCTTTTCCCACTCCTTCTATTGCCGCAAACTCACTTTCAAATACTTTAATACCTACTTGAGATGCAGTTATTGCATTCTGGGGTACGTAAGGGAAATTTACATACTTATTGGTAAAAGTGGTTACAGTAGAAAAGTACTTTTTGAGAATGCTGACAGCTCCGTAGCAAACGGAAAGGGAGAATGGGTAAAATTCCATACAAAGGGAGAATGGGGCCTAGTTGAGAGAGTTGGCTCTAATCATTTAGCAACCAGTTTTGTTGTGAAGACCTCTACGTTTTACTCAAGAGTTAAAAATAATTAGAGCTCGATATTAATAAGGAGACCAAGGTTATGGAAGGGGCTCTAGCTCAAAAAAAGACTATTTACTCTGAGTTCACTTCTAAAACTTTGATCTCCATTCATCTAAGATGCATCATGACCTCAGCTGGATTTGATCTGGTCGGCCACGTAATTAATTACCAAACATTCCACAAAACCAAACTTACCACTGAGGCACAGTCGGAGCACGGGGCGCTTCCATCAGCATCGCTGTTTCTGAAGGATTTATACAAGCTGAGAAGTTCTGAGATCGAAACTCGTTAGCGCATAGCCCCTGTTGATAAAATCAAAACTTTTTCACGCAAGAGCAACTTATATACTGAAAATGACAACACATGCAGATTTCGAAAAGCAAATGAGTGTTATTAAAAACTTTTGCAAGAAAACAAGGCAGTCATGTCCAGCACTTGGCAAATGAATAAACCTTAAGCCTTGTAAAATGAAAACCATATTAGAAGCCAGTGGCATCACTGCGGGGGAAGAAATGGTCCATTGTATATGAGGGAGTGATACTTCCTGGGTGGCACTATCTTGGGAAGCGACACTTTTTCGTGAACATCTTTCTTTAATATTTTAGAACACTTTCGGAAAAATAGTAGTACGTTTAGATTGAAGAACTATTAAATTTGGAGAAAAGTCTTGGTGTCTTCACTTTTCGTTACGGCCTCGGGTGACATTTTTCGATTTTGTGGAGACAGTCTCCGAAGCCTCTGTTGATGTCACGAACTTCACTTACACCAAAGTTTAAAACCTACGTTGTCACCCTCAACAAATCAGCCCATGATGCTGCTTATTATTACGGGTACGAATCACTCGATGCTTGATACATAAATTTTATATCACCGAGAAGCCATACTGAGCTATACTAAGGTATTCAATCCATGACAGCCACGGTAATACAGTTTCAACATTAAGAAGCAGACCGGCAAAAAGCTGAAAACACAAGAAAGTTATAGCATTTAGCTTTTACGTTCTATATTTGTATTCTTTTTACACGTGTCAGCTTTTGCATTTCAATCAACAACAACTTGTGATTGAACCGACTTCTGGACAGCCGGTAATGTCCGCATGATGAATTTCTTTCACAAGCGCTGCAACAACGCAGCAGAAAGTGCCATAACTTACCTTTACCAAGGATAAAACAACGCCGATAAGGCACGAAACTACGGCATTACACCGGTACCTTCATGGTCATAAGGCAGCCTAATTAAATGACAAGCAAAGCAGTTTATCCCACATCTCAAGTCCAAAAGGTTGAGTGTTCAAAGCTCGTGTACAATTGCGGTGTTGGAAGCATTTAATGAAGTCCTTGCTTGGTAATTTTTGTAATACTGTAACTAAGTTTTCATCGAATACTGTGAAGATAGCTGCGATTCATACGTAAGTACATGTCGTATGAAAAAGTATTAAAAAGGTTAAAAACCACTTGAGCAGTCTATTGAGTGACGCCATCAAATCTGTTTTAATAGAAGACTTCATCAGTTATTTAATAAAAGCTCCATCTATTCAAATACAATACAGAGTCAACTCCCGTTAATCGGACCCCCTTTAATCAGACACCCTCGCCATCGGACACAAATTGTCAAGGAACGGAATTTCTGCATTGTAATGTACTATGTTTTACCTCTATAATCGGACAACCTCCCTATCCGACTATGACAGCGAAATTCTTAGAACAAAAGTGCAAAATGCATTAAAAAATTCCCCGTTAATCGGACATAGACCGCAGCAAGTTTGAGATGCCGCTACCCATAAGCTCATTTTATGCTTAGCCCCATAGGCGTAGCCAGGAGGGTTCCAAAGGGGCTATGGCCCACCTGAATTTTATGTGAAATTACAAAACAATATCAAAAAAATAAAAACCTATATTTTTTGCCCCTCTGCAGATACATTAGAGTTTATTGTTGACTTTTAGTAAGGGGGTGGGTCGGGCGTGACTTTTTAAGTTTTTTAACTTTTAAATTTTATCAAACAAGATGTGCACGTTTTACACACTAAATATCGCCGAAGTTTTTCCTCTATGTCGCAGTCGAGTGATGAATTGATAATCCAAGTTATGGTAATTGCAAGAAATAAGCGTCTCGCTGAGCGCTTTATTGCGATGCGGACTACCACAAAGACGTCGCTTCTTTTATCAGAACGTTTAACCTACCAGTGGGAGTGGCTTCCGTGAAATTCCTTAAATAGTGCGTTATACGTCACAACTGAAGTTGAACTATTAAAGCCGTTCTGGATAAAACTGTATTAGATCAGTGAGATCGCATTCGCACTTCCTCAGTTTTGTACAGCAATTTTTATAGTAGCGATGAGCGTAGTTCATAAAGGGCAAAATGCCATTATAAGTAAATGACGTCACATTAAAAGTTGCAAAATTTGGCCCCCTCTCAATTTTTTTCTGGCTACGCCCTTGCTTAGCCCTAATTACAGTAGGCCTACAAATAAACGAATTTTGTGACTTTCGTTAGATAAAACGAATTTGTGACTTATTTTGCAGTTGCGTTGACTATAATGATTTACATGTACGTGTGCTAACCAGGGCCACGCAAGTGCAGATCGGCATTGCGTGATTGACGTACCGACATTAACAACCACAAACTAGGCTAACTCGTTAATCTGACAACCTCGCTAATCGGACATTATTCACTGGAACAAATGGTGTCCGATTAATTGGAGTTGACTGTACATTAATCCAGTGGTTCTTAAACTTTTTTCGATGCGACGCATTTAAAAAAGTTTGCGAGACTTTGTTTCGCACCAGGCAGCATTCTATAGTTTAGTTTGCCGTACTGCAAGATAAATATGACCCATAATCTACATAAATGATTGCCCTTGTGCCCCCGAGATTTTGGACTGGTCTGTCATCTTCAATCGTAAAATTACGCTCTTCTAAGTTTGCAACTCATCTTTCCTGTTTTCGTCCAACATACAACCGAATGCTTTATTCTTTTTATATTTTTCGCCAATTAAGTTAAACTTCTGCAATTTGATTCTTAAATAAGAAGTCAGCAATTTAAAAATACCATTGTGAAAATACAATTGATTATGAAAGTCAAAAGAAAATAAAAAGGGATAAACGAACCGAGTTCTTTTGACGCAATAAAATCCAAGTTATCCAGCGACGTCTTTGGAAAATTGAAACGACGCACCGGGGTGTCGCGACGCACAGTTTGAGAACCATTGCATTAATCTAAGGGGATCGAAGTGGCTATCAATTAGCGGATTGATGAAATTTTTCCATTGGAAATAGCGGAAAAATAACAAGTTTTGGTGTTTACTTTCTCACTGGTTAAGAAAGATATGTTAACAAGAAAACTTTAAATAGGCCTGCAGTTTACATAGTTTTGGAGAATACTGTTTGGAAAAAGCTTTTTGTGACACTCTGATCAATGGCGGTATCGAGTGTAAAGGGTAAAGCTGGAGCAAACAGGTACTTGCATCTTGGATACACAAACGGCAGGGCAACTACAAACGAGCCTAAGATAGCTTTTGTTTAGCGATATATTAAAGTTCTGTGCCACCAACAAATTATTTGTGAACTCACAATTGAAAAAATGAAGGTTAACGAAATGAAGATGCTCGCCACTGCAAAGCTGTTGAATGTCGCCGAGAAAAACAAGGCAATGGCAGTTGCAGCATAACCGATCAGAATGAGGAAAAGGACAAAGATGAAAAACGACGCGACATCCGCTTTCAAACCTAAAATGCAATAATTTCCTCTTTTTGAATCTTCGCTCATTTTTTTATGCCTCTTCCAACTTGTCTCCGATTGGATCAATACCAAATTTGGGTAAAAATACAGTATTATACGGCCCACAGATGGCTATAAATAACGGTGGACTAAGTTTACGTAAAACAAAGACAATTAGGTCTATTCATTCACTGAACAAAAAATGTACGGAGAGTTTTGGGAGTTCACCAAATAACCTTACATGGACTTTGAGTCAGTAACCACTCGTAAATGTGATAGAGCAGTTTGGGTCCGAAAAACGGGCTTGAAAGAAAACGACTTTTCCGCTTTGTGGTGCTGCGTGCACCTTCACGCTCTGCAACGTATCAGTACCAAAGGCTTAGTATTTGCTACAAGCTGACTGCAACAAAAATGATCTTGCGATGCTGAATTTCAATACTTATCAACCATCCAGTATGTGACTGATCCGAATATTATCGGCGATATTGTTCGCATTGGCATAAGATCGGCGACCAGTTTCGACAGAAAGTATGATACAGTAGACGCCGCTTAATATGACCACCTTGGGACCAGACCATTTTGGTCATAATATCCGAATGGTTATAAAAACCAAAGCCGCCAAAACCGCGCCTGAATCGAGGCCGTAAGCCACAAGAAGTCCAAATACCGTCAAATTCATCGTTCAACCGAAATAACAGAGTGACTTTGGCAGGAAAACAAAGTACAGTACTGTAACAGTACAAGTAACGGTAAAACCAAGTACTGTATGTAACAATATGTTGAAAAGGTGAAGTTATAAGTGCGTGGCGGGAAAAAATTATGTACTGTAACAAGAGAGATGGAGAAAGTGTTGGTCATATTATCCGAAATTTGGTGATATTAAACGGAGGATTCTAAATGGAGAAATTCCTGACCATACCAAATTGGTCATAATAAGCGGCTGTTCATATTTTCCGTGGTCATAATAAGCGGCGCCTACTGTATTACCATGTAATAACCTGATATATATTCGTGTCTTAAACAACAAAAATCTATAATCCAAAAGAATTTTGAAATCTTTTTCTAAACCTAACAAAAAACCAGCAATATCTCAAAATTGAATTGAATACAAGCACAAGATCATTGCGATAATAGCGCTTGTACCGGCATGGGGACTTAATAACTTCCGATATTTGTTTCCATTCGCCACCTTACAAACATCTTCAAATATTCCTCGTTTGATATTTATTTCTATTCTTTAGAACAGGGATTCTTAAACTGGGGGGCGTGAAAGCTTCACAAGGGGGGCGCGAGCATGACAGTGACATATTGATGAAAAGCAGCTCCGAACTACAGTCAAATCTCGTTACCACCTCGTTACTAATCCATTACATTAGAATCTGTGACCTAGTTTTGAAAAACAAGTTTGTCTGGACTTTGATTCGTTACTGTTTTAATTTCCGCTGTCTTATTTACATCGACACATCGTTATATGCTTCTCCTTCCTTTCTCCGCGGGAGATGTCACTTAGCACGTCGATTTTGTACTTTTTCATTTATTCGTTCTTTTCTCTCCCACGCCGTTAAACCGTATTTTCCAAACTTTTTGAAAGTTCACGAGCGAGATATATTGTTAACGTTGTTGTGGAGTGGACAGTACCTGATTGTTTTCAGTTAAAATTCTTTGCTGGGATTTATTAGTAGTTTTCTTAGTGTTGTGACTTTTGTTTGCTTTTTTTTAAGAACTGATGATGCTTTCTTAAAGCGAAATATATTTTCTTTTTGTTTTTATATTTTGAGATTGATTAATTTTAACTTTTTCAAACTTGTTAATCCCCCATAATTTACAAATTTTAGACCTTTGAAAAATAAGTGGTATTTAATTTAGCTGCAGTGATAAAAATGAGTGCAAAAAAGAGGAAGTACAATGAAGAATATCTGCAGTATGGTTTTACTGATGCAGCAGTGAATGGTCAAGTTGTACCACAGTGCGTTATATGTTTCGAAAAGTTGAGCAATGATACTTTGAGGCCAAATCGCTTGAAGCGTCATCTTCAAACAAAACATCCTCTTCATCAAACGAAACCCTTGGCTTTCTTTCAAAGCAAGAAGGATTCTTTTAAAAAAATGAAAATCGCCTGTGCGGAGAATTTTAGCCAATTATCATCTGCGGAGCTGGTAGAAGCATCTTTTGAAATTGCTCAAATGATAGCTCAAGCGAAAAAACCTCATAATATTGGCGAAACTTTGATAAAACCATGCATGTTGAAAGCAAGTAGCCTTGTTTTGGGGGAAAGCAACAGCAAGAAGTTAGCAAAGATTTCTCTCTCAGATTCCACTATTAAGACACAAATCGATGAGCTTGCAAATGATATTGAATGTCAAGTTCTTCAAAAGATACACGCATCACCTTATTTTGCCATTCAGTGCGACGAAACGACTGACGTAGCTCAATTGTCACAGTTGATGGTCTATGTTCGTTTTGTTGGATCTGCTACAATTGAGGAAGAAATGCTATTCTGCAAATCGCTTGAAACGACCACTAAGGCAGAAGATGTGTTCAGAGTTGTTGATGCATACTTTCACAAAAACGGCATGAAATGGGAGAAACTTGTTGGCGTCTGCACTGATGGTGCACCAGCGATGCTTGGGTGTCGGAGTGGATTTATTACCAGGGTAAAGCAAAAAATCCGGACGCAGTTGGAACTCACTGCGTAATCCATCGAGAGGCTTTGGCCTTCAAGACTTTACCTGCTGCAATGAAGAAAAAGCTTGCCATAATTATACGAATTGTTAACTTTATCAAATCAAGTGCTGTCAATTCCCGGTTATTTTCCCAGCTATGTAAACACATGGATTCCAATCATGAAAATCTGTTCTTTCATACAAATGTTCGATGGCTATCAAAAGGTAATATGTTAGCTCGTGTTTACGGTTTGAAAGATGAAGTAAGTATATTTCTTGAATCTCAGGGAAAACAAGATCTCCTGTTACCATTCCAATCACAAGAGTTTCAACTGGCAATGGCATATCTTGTTGACATTTTCGAAGCTCTCAATTGCCTCAATCTACTGTTGCAAGGAAAGAACATGAACCGTATAAAAGATTACGATGAGATACGGACATTCATAGCAAAGCGGGGGTTGTGGCATCGCCGAGTTCAACGGGGAAATGCAGCCTCATTTCCTACCTTGGACATAGCACTTGAGAACAGCAAAGCCAAACTGGAAGGTGAACTTAAGGTAGAAGTGGAATCCCACCTCCAAATTTTGAAAGAAGAATATGACTGCTATTTTCCCGACTTGGGTAATGTTGAACTAACAGAGTGGAAGATGACGAGAAATCCCATTCGAATCAAAGAAGGTATTCTTTCGGAAGAACTGCAGGAAGAGTTTTTGGAGATGAAGTGCAACTCCACTGCTAAAGATGATTTTGAAGCAATGTCTCTTAACAATTTCTGGGCTAAATATTTGCATATATATAAGAATGTGGGCAATGTGGCGATACGTACCCTTCTTCCATTTTCATCGACATATTTATGTGAAAGTGGATTTTCAGCACTTGTGAGTATGAAGACAAAGTTTCGTAACAAACTGGAATGCGAAGCCGATCTTCGATGCGCGTTGTCTTCAACAAAGCCTCAAATTAAACGACTAGTTTCCCAAAAACAGTTGCATCCTTCACACTAAGCAGGATAGTGGCAAGTAAGTTATTGTTCTATTTTTCGTGAATTTGATTTTTGAGGCTAGGTGAGGCGTGAGCATGAATGACAAATGTCAAGGGGGGCGCGACTAAAAAAGTTTAAGAACCACTGCTTTAGAAGTTTTAGCAAAATACAATAAAGAAATACTCTGGCGCAAACTTGAAAGAAGGTGTTTAATGAAAATAAGCTTTCACAATCACAAAAGAAAATCTTTTAAATGAGTGTTAGGAGTTGAAACCAAATTGCAAAATAATGTAACTTGTACGGCACAACTTCTCACATGAAAATGTCTTTTTCTTTGTTGAAAACTTCGGTAGCACTGATTAAACTGAACATGAGATTGGTGGTGATGAAGAAAAGAACTCCAAATCTAAATCAAATGGTGAGTTTTATCAAATTGTTGTAGTTTCCTCGTCATTCAGGTAAGTTGTAGAAACTCTGACTTTTTGTTTATAGATCGGGAGACAAAATAAATCAAAGTAACTGTAAACCATAAGTGTAATATCTTAACATTTTTATCTTTTTACGAATTGCAACGTAATATAACATGCACAAAGCCCAAAAACTGCTGCACCACTCTTGCTTTCGGCAAATGCAGGTGGTCTAGGGAAAAAAGTACATCTTGAAACATAACACCAAGTAAGCTACTATTTATTATAAGCTATAATTGCTAGCGATACCTGTTTTGTGTGCCAGTAGTTGGAGAGCTGTCGACTTGATAAAACAAAAGACCGAACATAATTCCAACGATGATGTTAATGACCAGCTAATAACCAGCAAGTGATATTTCATAATAACCAAACAAATGAAAAAGTGCCATCACAATCGGATTTCGGATTACATTCTTAAATGCTCGCTTAGACAAAACTGCAAACTGGTAAAAAATGGTGTTGCGTAGGTGTCCAGATCATTAGAATGCTTTTTCTTCTTGTTTGCTGAAAAGTTTCACAAAATATTGCGTCACAGAACAAACTTTGGAATAATATGAAAAAGTCCTTCGCGTCAATGATTATAAAGCTTTTAATCCGTTATTTACCCGCTAACTTGAAAACTGTACATGGTCCATCATGCATTGCTACTGGCAAATCTGAAAACTCTTAATGGAATCGTTGGAGGATTGTCTTCAAAAGAGATTTTTATCCCAATTCGTTTCTATCTCAAGACTGATTTTTTAGTTAATACAGAGTCTGATCAAAACGTCTTTGTGATTCATTGCCCAGCCGTAGCCCACAGTTTGAAAACCACAGCTGTACACCAAGATATTTAAGAGTAAAGAAGCTAGGGAACAGCCCAATTACAAGATGTAAAACATGTACTGTTGAGAGAATTCCCATTGTGGACCTGTGTATTCGTTTTAGTTTGAGCGATCATGCTTTTTTTGATTGATGCGACCCAATATCTTTCTCAAAAACAGCAATTTCTAGCCAACCACTAAGAAGTACTTACAGAAGTCTTCTTTATATATTTTATCCGGTTCTTCTTTGTTTTCACTGCAAATATCTGACTCTTGAAACTTCTCAGCCAGCTGTTCTGCCAGACTTGCATTCTGGTTTTCGTTCAGTTCAGTTACCGATGATTCTGAAACAAAGAAGATTTTCGTTAGCGAAGCATTGGCAAATTTTGCTGGAGCAAGAAGCAAAAACGTCAAAACGTATTTTAAGTCGTATTTGTTCACCAAACTATTGGTTCAAGAATTGTTTGCGGGGAAAGGCATTGTGACAAACGACAACAGAAGGAGTTGCAGGTAAAGTGGCGTTGATAAAATTTGGTAATAAATAGCTACAAAGTCAAGTGGATTTGACATCAAATCACAATTTATCGTCGGTCACTAATTTAAGTTTATTGAAAAATTTTGGCTGAATGTTAATTTAACTTAGAATAGTCGTCGCGCTTCAGTAATAAATAGCTTTAGCAGGCGAGAGCCGTATAGCATTTATGATTGAAGGAGAGAGAGGGGGAAATAACAATCGGCCAGCACAAGGCCCCTTGGAATTGACTTGCCCAGAACATCTTGGGCTAAGTTCATCCGCCTGCCGACTGGTGTTGGGTGTTTTCATTTGTCTATGTCACTAGTTTTCAACTGGTGGGCAACAGCACGTAAGTCGGGTGGGCCACAGACGTTTGCGTACTTTAATAATGGGTTTGCAAGCCGAATGAGGTTGGAAAATACTGGTGCATATGAACAGCTATACGGAACAGCACTCATGAATTGGAGGCGCAATAACCTTATTTTCCTTTGTAAATCAACTCCGATTCCGCCCGCGGACTGGCCATCCTCGGCACTGGGCAGGCAATGGCCTTTTTTTTTGGAGATCACCCCCGCTGCCATGAGTTCTGATGCTAATATCAGCAACTTTGTCATCATCACATCACAAACGTAATCAAAGTGGGTCACGACACACGAAAAGGTCGGCTAAGGCAAGAAACTACACCACAAAGATCTGTGGCCCCTCGAAAGAAGCCACGGCACGAAAAAGGTTGAGAACCACTGATCTATGTACAAATGGGGTCTCGCTCCCTCATCAAATTGGGAGTGTGGCGCCACCAAACAAACTGTAGACCACGTTATCTCAGCGTGCCCCGTACATCGGGCACCTCGAGAGGTGGCTCGTCTGACGGTTTTGGATGACGATACTCGATGCTGGCTTAATACCACAACAGGCAGCATCTGATCTCAACAGCAAATGCATGCCCCTCCATACGAAGAAAAACAATCGGCCACAAGCACCTTGAAATGTAGGCTAATGTTAAAAAACAACAATTAGAATCAGTTGCAATTGCATAAAAGTTATTTGTCACAAACAACGTAGTATACTGGTTACGACATTGTCGTAGTTTAAGACTTCATGCTACTGATTCACAATAGAGGGAGGTATAGAATTAGGCCTACGAGTGTAGCTGCAATCTGATTCTTGATGGCCACGATATAAGTCACTGATAAGTAAAGTAAATTATGTCACTATGTCATTATGCCAAATGCAGAGCGTTGGCTGAGACCACGGTCGTGGAGTTTTTTGTTCCCAAAATACTTCAGTGTCGAAAATACCGCTGCAAAAACTTGGATTTTTGCTCTAAGATACCTGATGCGAGTCGTGGTTTCGAATCCCATCCAAACTGAGTTTTATCGATGCTCCATTCATACCAGCGATCCTCCTCATAGTAGTAAAGCAATTCACTGCTCTCGACGGAATCTAAGATTTTTGTCGTTCAGGGTTAAATTTTAGCGCTGAAAAATGTACTCCCACTCCTTTCCATTGCATATCGTGAGAGAGCAGCGATCTCTTGTTAGCAGGTAGGTGCTTTGATCGGTTGGTCCAGTGCAATTTTTCATAAATTGAATTAATTCAGAACTTCAATGATTTTCCCCAAACTCATTTCTTCAAAATGTGAAATTTCGAAACATTTGAGAATAAAAGTGACTTTCGTTCATCATTCTCCTTCGAACATCAAACTAAAAAATCATTGTAGTTTACTTTTCAACTTGCTCTATCATCATTAAGAAAATCTGGGCTAAGTCTTCGTTTTATGTTCATTCAGCTCCCCGAGTTGATATTCCTGCCATGAATCAGAGTGCTGAGAGAGGAAGTTCGGCTGTGTTCAGTTGCACTGCATCAGGCTTTCCCTTCGCGTGGTTCGAATGGCTCAAAGATGGCGAAAGCGTATTTCAGTCTGACCTCAGTGACAACATAACAGTTCAAGTAAGTGCGGTGGAAAGCTATGGCATTCGCTGTCGCATATTCTTTTCTGTAATCGTAAATCGTTTTCTGTCTCACATTGTTGTTATCGCATGTCGTACTCTATCACAGGTGGTTGTTGTCGTGTGCTGTTCTTCGTCATAGGTTGTTGTTGTTTTCGTGTTCTCCTTTGTTACATGCCGCCGTCATCGCATGTTGCATAAATATCAGGGAAGTCTTCAGGGATTTAGGGTACGTAGGCCAACTTATGTTTTCAATCCGCTTCCGTTTTAGTCTCTCAGTTGGCAACTGCTGGCACAGTGCATAATGCCAAAAGCAGTGCAAACAAAAAGAAGACGTTGCTGAAGATAACCTTTTCCACAAGCGCAACGACAAAGAAAATGAGAGAACGTTAAGCTCGCAACTTCTTCTTGCCTATCTAAGCGTCTTGACGTGTTGAGATACGTTCTCCCAATCATGGCTGTTCGTTTTTTTTCCAAATAACTGAAAAACAGCAGCTTTAAAAACGAAATATTTTAGCTTATTGCAATGACCAATGGCTCTCCTCTTCTTTGGAATGATAATACCGAGTGAAATGAAACATTCAAATTTCGTATCGTGTATGCTATCAAGAGAGCAAGAACACTTTGATCGGGCAAGGGAAGCGGTAGACATGAACAGTTTTAGAAATCATCAATGGCAAGAATGAAATAAATTGAAGAAGTCTATTTGATATGCTATGAAGTATAAGCATATTGCTAATGTAACGGATTACTTACTACATTAGTACTGTGAAATGTAGTTTTCAATAACAGTACTAAAACTGCTTGCAGCCTGTAACCTACAGTATAATTGACCAATTTGTTTCAGATGAATTTGATGTTACCAGTTGTTACGTGTTTCGGGGCAAGCACTACCAGTTTCAACAGAAAAGCCGGAACAAGAATGTCAAACCTGGAAGAACTGAAAGGCCTACAAAACTACATCAGAACGGCATGATGTTGTTAATGACATGTAATCTACTAAAAACCCAAACAATTCTTTAAATGAATAGTGTTTGCATCTATTATTCTCAGCAATTTTGATCGGAGGATGCCACTAGAAAGCGAATCTGTTGCCCCTGGTGCTTGCATCAGTGACTTGCAAGCAGAAAATAGAAATAGCGGTTGCATAATTGCAGCTTGGACATAGTTTGTGGGTTGTACATTGAGGCGTCATTTTTTACTTAGGTGACGAAGGAAATGGGATTGAAGCCGATATACACATTGCGTTGATTGCAGCATAAGAAAAGAAAATATTAATATTAAGAAAAGGCCCTCCGAACGTTTTTTGGGATCTGATATGTTTCGTTAATACTACGACACTGTTGTCCTGTAGATGACATTGCAAGTTATTGATATCGAGTTTGTCACTTATACTTTAGTGTTTAATTTCTATTCAATTAACCTTATGTTCCCAGCCACATATCAGTTCATCCACAATCCAGCTACTGCTCTTGCGAAGGGAATAGCAAGGCAACAAAGAGAGCAACCGCCTCCCAAGAAATGTGTGAAAGATTTATTTTTGACTGAATTTTTTAGTGCCCTCTAAAATGCTATCATATAAGCTAGACCACATCAAATACCATTGATTCATACCTACCTTCTTTGAGGCCCCTAAAAATGATAAAAAAACGTTGTCACCAAATAATGTAATTCAAAATATAAAAATTTTGCCTTTTCAACATCCAATAGATTTAGTTGACCAAAACGTTTGACTATGCTTTTGTGAGCTAAATCTTAAATATCATCAATACTTCGACCTTAAATATCATTAAGATGTAAATTATCAAAAAAGTATTAAACACCACAATAATTTGACCAACGTGTCTACACCATGCTGTACCATTTAGGTCTAAATCAGGGAATCTCAATTTATTTAGCATCTCGCACACCATACCAGAAAAAAATCCATTTTCACTTTCCTTCCCATTGTGATTTGTACCGCCCAAGACTGATTCAAAAATGTCACCCCAAAATAAAAGCTAAAACAAATCATAACGCTTCTCCGACACAAGGTCTTCAACCTAAATTTACTAAGTGTTTTCGAAAGAAAAAAGTGATTGATCTAAACTGTGGCAACGCCCTTTCCGAAGCCTTTCTTACATCGCACAACCTATAAAATATTGTCTCCCGACACGTACCCCCTACTAGTAACGCCACTGCCTGCACCATACATGTAAACCTTTCGTTCGCTCGGTAATGTAAATGAAGCTACAATTTGGCAGAGGAGTCGGTACCTTTAGTAATTGTTTCTTGCATTTTATCCAGTGCGAGTAACCCTAACGGAAACCCGGTGGTCAAGAGCGATAAAGGACAAAACCGCTTAAAAATAAAATTGATTTCTACTTTTTCAAGCCAAGCTAATTCAATTTTCGACTACTTTATACTTTTTCTGTGGTAAAAATACCTAGCATCATTTTCTACTTTTGCTTGAGTATTTTTTTGGGGGGAAAAAACAATATTTTTGCTCATGTAAATTTTTGGACTACTCTGACCACCTCTGAGTATCACGGTTGCAAAATGCAATTATTCCGCTCTTCTGATTGGTTGATCCAATAGTTATCGATAGTTGGGCGCTGTTTAAGCTCAGATTTGTTTGTTTGCAGAAACAAACGGAATTTCCAGTCAGTTTCATGAAGTTGGCAATGACGGTGCAGAAACAAAGGTTTCGCTTAAACCAGAAATGAACGCAACTGAGCACGAAATAACTGTTGACGATGTGCTTGTAGAAACCCTTGAAGACCTTGTGAAAGCGAAAGAATTCAAAGATATTTTTTTTGATGATGATGACTTTTCAAAAGACTCAACAACAGACAAAACTGCAATAACAGTGGCATTGAAATATGGGAACTCGAAGTCTTATAGTTGGACGCGTCTTTAATTAGTCTTAGTAGGCTCTAGTACCAAGCTCACAAAAATCTTGTTGGAATACCATTCAATAGATCACTGGAGCAGCACCTTTAAAACTCAGATACCCCTGCGCTTTGCACATTGCTGGGTGAAGAAGTTTCTTCGTCCTGTATTAAGCCTAAAACCCCCTGCCACAAACTATTTTTGATATTACAAAGGTCTTCAAGAAATATTATGGGTTTCTTTCGAATTATTTGCTTTACATATTTTTGTTTCCGAGTTTTGCTCGCTTTGATAGTCATAGCCTATTCTCATTAAACATTAAAAAGAGAGACACGAAAGCAGTTGTTTCACTCGTCTTGCATAAAAGCTGTCATTGCGTGACATTAGTATAATTGTGACTTATTTCTCGTTTGCTCTTTTACGTTTCTTGATCTCATTATCTATCTCACTGCTGCTTGACGGCGCGTGACTTCTATGCGATGAACAGCTAAGTGGCGCTATTGAAAAAATATTGTTATACGAGCTGACTCTACCGGCGTTCCCCGCCGAGCCCCCATCAGTGATGTCGACGAGGTTAACAATATCGGTTCAGCCGGGCGCGTTGGCTTCACTCAACGGATAGTTGTGAAAACGCCAACAAAAGTTGATGTTTTTTGACGTAGGAAATCGCGTTCCGAGACAAACCTACCGTTTTTTGAAAGAAAATCGATTAAAAAAACATTGTGGGGAGTTGCTCATAGCCGCTACATGTCTTCCAAGTTTATCGAGTCCCTGGCAACGTTTTATTTGCCTTGTTTTTACCGAAAACGTGTTTAAACTTAACAAACTTTTATCCATTAAATTCAGCAAGTGCTTGAAAGTGTGTCAGAGTTGTGAAAAAGCGCTAAAATGATTGACGTATATTTTCAGGATTAAGCTATTAAATATTAGGCCCATTCTTACGACTTTTTCGTAGCTAAAGCCTCTGGCTGCGGGTATGTTGCTTCGACTTGGCATGAACGCACCTGGGGAAGAAGCAGTGATGGGATTCAGAGGGTACGCACGTGTTCGTGCGAACCCGTTCTTGGAGTGTCGTGATAATTAGCGAACCCGTTCTTGTTTTTTGTTATAGACCTTAGACGACCGCAGCAAATGGGTTTTCTAAAATGAGGGAACCTGTTGTTAGTGAGTTTGATACAAAAGAGAACCTGTTCTTAAAATTTTGAATCTCATCACTGGGAAGAAGATATTAACCCGAAGTGATGCACCTACAGCTAAGTTGTTCCCTCCATCATTAATGTCGAGGTTAAAAACATCAGACGACTGCACTGGCTTCATTCAGTTGATAGTTATGAGAACAGTAACAAAAAGTTAATGTTTTTTTGACATAGCCATATCCCATTCCAAAATCAAAAGTACTGTGCTTTTAATGACAATCCAGTAAAAATGCATGAGGAATGTTCTTTCTCCCAAAGTTTTTGAAGTCTCCAACAACGTTTTATTTACCCTTTTTACAGCATGTATTTCTTAAATGGACTTGCTCACAATTAAAACAACTTAAAATTTCAAAAACTTTTAGCTATTTATTTCAGCATTTGCATAGAAGCATAAATCTAAAGTTGTGAGGGAAGAGATCGCCAAAGTGTTGTGTAATTTCAGAAATAAGCTCATAAATATGTGGCATACTAATAACGACTTTTCGTAATCGTATGCCTGTTCGTATGACTTAACATCTCTGACTGCGCGTATATTGCCAGGCACTGTCATAATTGCAGCTAGGGGAAGTGCAAGCTTACCCAAAGTCGAGCATTTACAGTTAAGTTAATAAAATAAGTTACATTTCGTTTTAAGTGTATAATCCATGGACCAGGATTTTTGTGGTAAATTTGTGGGCAACTGTTGTGATTCCTCTAGGATTTAACGTGAAAAATTGTCAATTTGTATAGCTTTGCTACATTTGATTAATATGTCTTAGAGCAGGGATTCTCAATCTTTTTTTTGCTGCGTACCCTTCTATAGAACCTAGATGTGTGGCGTACCCTTAATGAAAAATGTTATATTCCTTTTTCAACTTAAAGGGTTATTTTGAGATTAAGTTGATGAAAAGAATTATTTTGCTTATTTTGTGCTGTTTTTGTGATTTTTTTCCAAATCATTTGTTTGATTTATTTTTCATCATTTGCCTTTTCTCAACTAAAAGTTGTGGGAACAGATTCTATCAAGAAAAAATTGGTGAATGTTTCCGCTATACAAAGCGAAGGCCCCATTTGTTTGGAGATAAAGTTTTCGTAATGGAAATTCACGCCAAATATTTTCAACCGCCTGAATGGCACCTCCGAATGTAGGGTAGGCGAAGGATAACTTTTAGCGGGGCGGTGGAGGAAGTGTGACAAAAAGTTGGGAAACACTGCTCTAATGTGTTATTTTTCTGTCACAGGCACGATATCACTTGTTTGCTTTCGTACAAGCAGTAAATTAAAAGTTTACGCGTAGATGCTGTCTGGTGATTTTTTCAATGTAATGATACCAAACGGCATTATGACATCACAGATGCAGCTTGAAGAGTTTAAGAAAAAAGAAAAGAAGCATGCTTAGAATGCTTATACAAAGCATTGCTTGTTGCATTGTCAATTCCGCTTAAATTGTTGTAAAAGTATTGTTGTCGAAAGCACGTTATCAATATATTGAGGGCAATTTATCTGCTAAAATTGGTCCGCAATAATGTCTTTACATTGGCATAAATTTTGCTTTAAGCTAAACACCAATATATACTGTTGACCCAATCCTGAGATTTTTTCGGCAAATTTGCTTAATATTAGGTTATCATTTATCAAACTGTACTGTCGTTTTATTGGCAAAAAATTGGTTCAAGCCAAATTCTAACAATAAATAATTGGGGCATCAAAGGGGTTTTGTAGGCAATTCATTTGCTTAATATTGAGTTATTATTTAGTTGGTAATGTTCGATTTTAATTGTTGGCATAAAATTTGCTCCGAGCCAAACTCCAATAATATACAGGGTGTTTCAAAAGTCACGCCCGATTTTATACAGTTAAAAAGTCTTTGAACATTATGAATAAAATGTGTACAATTAACTTTATTTTATTTTCTGATTTATTCTTATCATTATAATTTTCTGTAATTCCATTTTTCATTGTTATGTAGTTATACTACTTATCAGAAATATAAATTCGTTCTTTAAGCACGTTTTTTCATATTAAAAATCGGGCGTGACTTTTGAAACACCCTGTATTGTTAATGCATTCTAGGGGTTTTGTGAACAGTTTATTCAATCAATATTAAATTATTATTTAGTGAGTAAGGTTTGCTTTTTATCGGCATAAAATTTGCTCCGAGCCAAACCCCAATAATATATGATCGACGCAATCCTGGGATTTTGTAGGCAATTTATTCAGTCAATATTGAATTATTGTTCAGTAGCAAATAACAGTAGTATAGTAGGTATATTACTAAGCCGGGTTTCATCTCTTGCCTATTTCAACAATAGAGTGCTGGTATATTGTTGAAATTTTATTGGCAGTTAGAGATTGAGTTTTAACCGCCAATAAAAATTTCAACAATGACTTTACAAAAAAGTTTGACTGGAATCATCAAACAAAAGAGCTTCGTCGTTTGAGCTATTTGTAGTGAGCATTATGCAGGAAGATGTATATACACTGCGTTAGCGCTTACGCTCGGTTTGCGAGTCTTCAGTTAGACTGGTGCCACCACGACGGGTAGACTGCTTGGCCTCACCAACTGTCTGCCACATAAAGACAGAGGCACCCAGTCAATTGTCTTGCCCACGGACACAACAAGCACGCTTGCTGGCTTGTTCTCCATGCTATCTCTATATTGCTGAGCGCCAAGCAGGGAAGCTGTGAATACCATTTTTTGAAGTCTTTTGGTATGACTCGACAAGGGAAATGAACCCCAGGTTCACCGACTGCGATGCGGACGCTCTAACCACTACGCCATCGCGCCGGTTAAGCGTGTCGGTTGAGCGCTAATGCAGTATACAGGGTGACCCAAAAAAAACGGGCCCCAATTCTAATTAGGCCTCGTTTCTTAGTGTTTTGTCCGAATGAAATGAAACTTTGGTCATAAATAGTTTATTATATTCAAAACATCACATCAAAACACTAGGGTCTTTGGTCTTTTTTTCCTCCGTTCTACAGCATGTGTTCTGGATAGCCTTCATTTAGCTCCGTGCATTTCTTGAGGCGCAGCACGAAGTTGTCCTTGACGTTCTTACAGACTGAATTTGTAATGGCTCATCTCCTCCCTGGTGGCTTCCTTGAGTTCCGTGATGGTTCTGGGTTTTCCTGCGTAGACTCTGTCCGTAAGATAGCCACAAAGAAAAAATCTGTGGGGCTTAGGTCCGGGCTATGGGGTGCCCACTCAAAATCAGTCTTGAGACTGATCACTCGGCCTCCGAAGTTCTCTTCCAGCCAATCTCGGGACAGGTTTGAGGTGTGAGAACTTGCTCCGTCTTACTGGAACCAGAACTTGCTCATGAGCGACGGGTAAAGGGTTTGAAGCTCACTTTTGAAGGTTTTGAGTACCTCCACATAACGCTCCTTGGTGACTGTCACTGCTGCGCCAGATTCTTCGATGAAGATTGGTCCGGTGATGCCTCTGGCCAAGATTGCAGCCCACACAGAGCACTTAGGAGAGTGCAGGGGCTTAGTGGCTACTTCATTGGGTTTGGAGGACCCCAGAAGACATTTGTCTTGGAGTTTGCCTTTCCGTCAAGATGGAAGTGGGCTTCATCTGAGGTCCAAAGGAGGTTAAGGAAACTTGGTGTCTTCTCGATCTTGTCGAGCATCTTGACTGCCATAGCGCTTCTCTGCTTCTTGTCTGAGGCTGTAAGGGTCTGCAGCGTCTGTATTCTGTATGGGTAAGCCCTGATATCGTTTACCAGCACTCTCCTGCAAGTCTCACGGGACATACCGAGGGACTGACTTCGCTTACGCACAAAGCGTTTCGGGCTCTGCTGGAGAGACTCTCTCACACTTTCGATCAGCTTGGCTGTTCGCTTCTTGGGACGTCCCGAGTGGCTTGTACGGTTCTCACTGGCAGCGTTGAGGTTTTCCACGGTCCCGCACTTCTCGATGTGGTCCACCCAGTTCTGAATTCTGCTTTTGAATGAAGCCTTTTCACATTTGAACTGACGTATGAAACTGTCCTGGGTTTTCTTAAACGAACCTGTCTTGTAGTAAAATTTAACACAGTGTATTCTTTGTTTCAGCTCCCACTGGGGTCTTGGTGTACTCACGGTCGTTGATTTTGTGATGTCCTGTAAAATAAGGGCAATCGGTGAATAGATAAAAGAGATATCACTTAAAATGTACACGGGGGCCCGTTTCTTTGGGTCACCCTGTATATACATCTTCCTGCATAATTAGACTTACCATACGAGCCGTTTTAGCCGGGACAGTCCCGGTTTTGAAGGCTTTGTCCGGGTCAAATAATCTAAAATCCTGTTTATTTTGCACTCAGTCACCCAGCACAGCCAGACCTATCGTGCCTCCCGATTTAAACGTCCGTCCCCAGCCCGACGATGATTTGGATTGGGAGTGACACAATAGCTGCAGTAATACCGGTGTTGACCTTTTTTGTTTTTTTTGAGGACACCTTGATTTATGGTAGGGATGTCTAACTCGTGGGATTCTCGGGCCCACGTTGCACGTTGGCCATCGTGCCGAGGGCCGCATGATGTTTTCGATTTGGAGATCACCATTTCTACGGGCAACGGTCTCTCCAATGTAGCCCGCAGCGAGGTCGATCACCGAAAAAATGTCATTACCTCTCCAGCATCTCCATACCATCGCCCTTCTTCAGGCATCATTAATCAGAAATCGAGTCCTATGGCACGAAGTGGAGTTGATCTCCAAATAAAAAAAAGTCTCTGCACCTTTCAAGTGTCGCCTGTGTTAATGCGTTCAAACGTTTCTTCGAAGATGAAACGTTGCAAAACTGCCGAAAGTCATTAAGAATTTTAGAATCGTCTCGCGGGCCGCGAGTTTGACACCCCTGATTTAGAGTGTAAACTACAAGGTCAACACCTGATCTGTTACCGCTAAATGCCGCACCGTACCTGGTCAGCTATAGCAAAACTCTTTGATCAGGCCTGTTGTTCTGGAGCGTCCCGTTTTTAATCACCAAAATATGGTAAGCCTATGCACAATGCTCACAACAAATAGCTCAAACGACCACGAAGAAGAAGCAAAATAGCAATACTGTTTCTTACAAATATGGTAATTATACACCGGATGGGCTTGCCATCGGATGTGCCTAGTTTAAAAGTGTCAGTCCAGGCAGCTGCTCCGGCCCCACCATACAAACGTTTGTGAGAGTTGTAACAAAAATTTCTTGTAAATGGAGGCTATAATTCCTGTACTGGTAATAGTTATATTCTCAGTGGATTGAGCAAGAGTAAAAATACTCACAACGTATGATTTCACAAACTATCGTTGTTATTTTTAAAACGTGTTTGAGAGGGAAACACGGTCAAAAATGATCGTGACGCCAGAATGGTGGTTGTTTTCACAATTACAAAAAGAAAGTATATAATGGGGGCCTACTTTACGATTCTGTGCGGTCACTTTCGTTTATTATTGGTGATATTACCCATTTTATCCTAGCGTTGCATATATGCAACACAAAATTGCCTGATGTTTATTTCTTTGTGTAGAGTACTAGACGAATGACTTCAAGTATTTGTTTTGTTGTAGTTGTAGGTTATAAAATTACTTTATATTACATACATGGAATTTTGTTTTTTGTAGCTAATTGTCTTAAAAATATATGTCAGAAAATCCTTCATGCTCAAAATATTTTCAAAGTTACAATCCTAGCTCGGTGAATAGAAAAAACACACTAAACTCAAAAGTTATGATTTAATTTTTTTAATGATTTATGATAATAGGTTCAGGCTATTTATCTATATAATAATTGTTTAAAAATATTCTGTAATTTTTCTGTTATTTTTGTTTTAAACTTGCGTTGCATATATGCAACGCTAGGATAAAACATGTTCTAAACAAAATGCCGTGTGTGACAATAGTTGTTTTTTCCAGGCTAACCAAGCTTACACTAAAAGAAGTTTTAGATATGATTGACCTCAACCAAATTCAAGATACAAATACTGAAATTGTTGTTAAACCTCCTGAAGTGCACTATTTAACTGATGAGGACTCTGCAGAAGAGAATAATGCTGACCTAAATCACTTATCTGGAAATCAACTTAGAATACCAGCATTTATCAATAGTTTATCAGCTGAAGATAATTTTACTGATAATCCACTAAATGAAGTTCTTAGCATTACATCTTCTACAGTGAAAAGTCTAGAACTTTTAAAAGAAAAAAGGTGACAAAAGATTATGGATACAAGTGGAAAAATGGGGAAAAATGAAAGTTTTCAAATCCCATTTTCTGAGCCAAATTTTAGTCATTACAATGAACTCTCTGAAATTGAACTTTTTGAGCTCTTTTTTCTTGACGAATTGATTGAACTGATGGTTGAGCAAAGTACAATGTATTGTTTGTCTAACAATTGGCTCAATTTAAATGTTACAAAAGAAGAGATTAAGGTGTTTTTAGGCATACTTATTGTATCCGGATACGACCCACTGGGCAGTGAAGAGATTATTGGTCGACAGGAAATGACTTGCGCAACAACGCCATTTATGAAGCTATGAGACGTGATAGGTTTGAAGTTATCATGAAATGCCTGCATTTCAAAGACAACAATAAATTGGATAAAAATGACAAATATTCTAAAATTAGGCCACTCCTAGACCACCTTGAAGAAAAGTTCATTCAACATGTTGTTCCATCACAAAAGATTTCAAATGATGAAGCAATGATGCAGTGTATTGGCCAGTACAGCTGCAAGCCGGCAATTCGTAATAAACCATTTCGATTTGGATACAAAGTATGGAGCCAAAATACGTCCAACGGATATCTCATAACGTTTGATGTTTATCAAGGCAAAACCTATCAAGGAGATGAGGAAATGGAGTTAAAACTAGGAAAAGCTCCAGCCACAGTGATGCACTTGCTCGGCAAACACAAAGAGAAAAGTGACCTTCCTTATCATATTTTCATGGATAATTTATTCACTACAGTTCCTTTGCTCAAAGAAATGGATATGAATGGCTATCTAGCATCAGGTACTGTAAGAGTGAACATGCTTCGCAGGTCTTGCTCTCTTGCAAATATTAATGACTTCAAGCGCTCTGAAAGAGGATCAATGCGAAGTGTGCAAACCACTATATCTTCCTTACAAAAAAAACTTGTATAAAGTTGACTCAGTGGATTGACAATGGCCTGGTAACACTTGCATCTTCTATGTTTGGTGCGAATTCTCAAAAGCAATCTAAACGATGGTCCAAATCACTGAACAGAATTACCAATATTCCAACCCCAAATGCTGTTCATCAATATAATTCTGGTATGGGTGGTACTGATTGCATAGATCAAAACATCAATACTTTCAGAGTATCACAGGAAAAAAATGGTGGTAGATGTTGGCTGCAAGTTTACGAAATGCTTGGCTTCTTCGACAAATGTGAGGAGAAATAAATTCTCAAAAAACCTTCAAAAGAGAAGTTCCTATGACTTATTTGAAATGTCATCAAAGCGAGCCAAAAGGACCTGGTAGAAAATGAAAAAATGCACCTGGTGCATAAAATGCAAGGTATGACCAAAGATCCCATCTGGTAATTCCCATTCCAAACAACAAAAGAAGAAGATGTTTAGGCGAAGGATGCACTTCAATTGTAAAAACACCATGTCAGAAATGTGATGTTGGGTTGTGTGATTTGTGCTTTGCCCTATATCACACACTGTAAAGTGAAAGCAAAATTTTGCAATAGATAAACGCTGGCTTATTTTGGATCTGTAACTGCATCAAACTTATTGTAAATATAGTTACAATATTTGGCAACATTTAATGCTTTAAATCTAGTTTTCGCGTAGCCAATCTGTGATTCCAACCCGCGTTGTGTGGTTGTTATGTTTGTTTCTCTCGAGGTATCGTCTTTTATTGATTAGTCGTTGGATTGGCGAGTTTGACCCTCAAGCGACGCAGTAGTAACTGCCTTGTTAACACACTTTTACATTATTCTCAAGTAGACACGTTGCAAGAAGGATTACGTTGTTTGTAAAACCTGCACGTTTGAGTAGGAGTCAAAGGACTATCAAAGAAAGCTCGTAGATGCCAACGTAGAGAAAGGTTGGTTGAGCTGTTTCTCTGTCGATTATTATTGTGTTGGAGCTGTAGTAAAGAAGAAAGTACTTGGGGGTCAAAATAGTTTGAAACCGCTACGCCGCTAACAACGCCAACGTCGCCGAAGCCAATCCATCTGTTTTTTCATTTCTGCTTATCACTTTCATTATTTCCATTTTCAGTTTTGCGTATTATCTATAAAAATTTATCAAAGAATTTATTCAAGAAAGTCAGACAATAACAGCGTGACGAGAGGAAAAGCGCGTTTCATCTATTTACAACTTCAGCTTCACTGCAATCTGTCTCGGGTTCGGAGACTACCCCAAGGGTCTCTGCTCCACGAACCCGTTACACTTATTTTGTCGTGTTAGAATATTAAATTTTAAACTTTATTGTGCTTTGTTGTAACCATAATCAAGTTAATATATGTGCTGTTTAGGTTTCCTTCAACCGTGTTCCTAAGTTACAAAAATAAAATCAAAATCACAACTACGCATCGCAAAAACGACAATGCTCTATTGTGTCTGAAATGCGCAAGCTCTTTATACCTTATTATCCTAGCGTTGCATACATGCAACGTTCTATTACTCATAATGTAGTAAATATAAAAACAAAACTTCATATATTTTGTTGTTAGGGTACGCCTAGTTCATAACATAAATTTTAAAAAAATCATCAAAAAATATTAATTAAGGCTAAGATGGGTTACGTTCTTTGGCTGCGCTGTTTGCTTTTGTTCGGCCATAGCAAGAAAAGAGGCAATATTTTCGCCCAAAGTCATACATTTTATTCCAATAGATGCTTACTAAGCTCTTTTCAAGCAAAAACATTGCTTCTAAATCCAGTTTTACAAATTGATTGGTCTACGGTTTCGTTTTGATTTTGTCTTTAACCTGGATCTCATTTATCTCCAACTTTGGCTTTACTCCCGATTATCGAACTTTAAATCGAAATCAGTCTTACATGCCAGTACAAACAGCCTATTAATTACAAATGCTCATTTTTTGAGAAAATGAAGGCAACAAAATCTACAATCAATAACTTGTAAAATGGTAGGGCTGGCTTTCGTTTCAGCAAAAAGTTTTAATTGGTCAAGAAACGGAAGCAAAAATACTTCCCCATAAATGATGACCTTTTACACTGGAAGAAGTCGCTGTATCATCCTTTGAAAAGTTTCGCAAGTCCTGGCTAGGCTAGGTTATGTCACTCAAAATAATTTTTTACTAAGATTGTGCACAAACGTAGTTACTGCTACTGGATATCCTTTTCTTTAGAGTACTAGATTTTAGTGGCAAGCGATGGTTAACGCATGTGATTTATCTGTCGCGGATGGTTACACATGAACGGCTGTAGTTGTGATGGCAAAGCGCATTCAATATAAAAACCATCCTAAATGTGACATAATGCTTTCATTAAAAAAAAGAAAAGAAAGTGTGCTTAATCAGAATGCTCAAAAAATACCGCGTGTTGTTTTTTAATTAAAGCTTGCAATTGTAGTGAAATCTGGTTTCATGATGCAATCTCACTTCCTAAAACCATGACATTTCTTCAAGTTGACAAGTTGAGCACTGGTTTGTGTTTAAGCCACAAATAGTTTTTGTGATTTGATCAGCCAAACTGATGCATTCCAACGTGATAAAGTTAATTTAACAAAACTTACACAAAAAATATCAAAGCTTTTTTTCTCCTTTTTTGTTGTTGTGTTACCCCTTCTCTTCCTCGGAATGGAGGTATGGCAACTCAGGTCTGTGCCGTCAGCCTAATCGAAATTAGGCTTGGAGAAAGATGGTAGCCCATTTCGTACCAGTCATCAATGACTGGTGGCCCCATCACCAACAAGGCGAACTGAGATTGGTGGGTACCCAAGAGTCGCCTTTTACGACATGCTGGCGAAGTACTAACCCGATGAAGTACGGGTAGACCACCGGTCTTCCACATAAAGGCGGAGGCAGGGAAGCTGTGAATACTATATTTTAAAGTCTTTTGGTATGACTCGACTTAGGGAATAAACCCCAGGTCTACCAACTGCAAAGCGAACGCTCTAACCACTATACCATCACGCCGGTGTTTCTTCTCCTTCGGTGACTTCATTAGAGCAAAAATGAATCTGAAATTTCAAAGATAAATTTAATGTTTCAGAACGAAATATTGTGACGAAAGTGGTATTGTTTAAACACTGCACCTCTCAATGAAGCACGTGCAGAAGCGACTTTGTTCTTTGTGAATGACAATGTTATACATTTAAAAATGACTTAAGGTCTTTAATTAGCAGCGCTTCGATAAGTTCCGTTTTGATGTTGAAACGGCACTGTTTTGAAAATATAAAGTTTTGCTCTGCTGGCATTTTTTCTCTGGAGGTATTGCACTAATCAAGATGGGATTTGATGGCGGAGTTAGATGAACTTTGGTTATTAAAAAGATGGTTTTCAATTGTCACGAATAGTTGTCTAGTCGTCATACCGATGTGTGACAGATTTTTGTCACAAGAACATGCATACTGGTAGATAACATTCGAGCAGATGAGAGCGAGCATAGAGGACATTTGAGGTTGAAATACAAAATTATCTTAAAAGCAAGGAGGCTGTTTTTATATCAGTGCCCAGTGTGTCGCGAAATAATGGAGCAATGCGTTTACCAAATTTAATAAGTGGGTAATGTACAGGAGGGTTAAATGAGATGAAATTTGGGACCATTGTTAGAAGAGTCGGGAGAATTGTGGGTCATGGTTGTGAAAATGCATCGTAAACCTGTTTATCACTTTAAAAATAAATGATGATGGACATCCGTTTCGTTTACATAAAGAAATAATGAAGTTGATTTCAGTTTTCAGTAATGAGTCGTTTGATGATCATGAATAAGCACAATGCAATTAATCAGTGAAAAAGCCTCGTTTCCTGGACAAAAACGCTATGATAGAAACGTGGTCACATTTTGAAACAAGGAAATAACAGAATTAGAAAAATTTTTTTAAATACCGAAATACTGATGAAAAATTTTCTCTCAAAATAGCAGGCTGATGGAAATTGCACAAATACCGAAATTAATTGAAGTTGATAGAAACCAAAACTATAACATGCTAGTTCGTAAAGCGATATAACTGAAGCGATTTGAACTGTGCACTTCCATAAATGCCTATATTTTTGCGCTTTTTGTATTTCATTTGATGCGTTTGTAATTCCAGAAAAATTTTTCTAGTACTTCATTTCAAGATTGCTGCGTTTTTTCAACAAGTAAAGCAATTTGTGAAAATATGTTGATCAATGTGAAATAGCTGTGGTCCTGCATCAAATATTTAAAAAAACCATAAGTAGAATTTTTCGACGCATGCTGAAAACTTGCGGTGCAGGGCAACGCTGGCAATTTATAAACTATAGTGAGAATTTGCTATGCAGCTTTAGGCAGGTTTTTGCTGTGCGATGCTGGCAGCAAGCGGTTTGTTTCTATCTGAATCATCTCTACATGCCACACTTGTTTCAAGCGTAGCTTCCCACTCAATATATTAAAAAAATCCCATCAACGGAAATCCAAAAAAATCCTCGAAATTCCAATTTTTGCGTAAAAAATCCAAAGATTCTGCAATACTTTGGCGCATCATGAATTTTGGTTCACCAGAAAGAAGATTGTGATCTTCTTTCATAGATTTTCACGAATTAGAATTGATTCCTAAACAAAATGTGCTTACTTTAAACAAGTGGAACAATTCCAAGGCTTTGCATTGATCTGTAGCATATTACTAAATGAAAAAGGTCGTCATCCTAAATCCAAGAAACGATTCTACATTTTCGTGTTGATTTGCAAACAAGAAACACAGGATTTTTTCCAAAAATTATCATTGGAATTCGCAAGATCCACTTAAGAATCCCAAGGTCAGTTTCAAAAGATATTTCCCATCACATTTTCTGTTAAAAAGTTTCCAAAACATCCCAACACATTTTCTCAAATCTCTCTATCTGTGAATTGAAAAGAAAAAAATATCGAGTGATTTTTGTTAAAGTGAGCAAAACTATTTCAAGAAAGAGACGTTTTTACTATTGGATTATCATTGCAGCATTCATCTTGCCCCTGGAAATTGGTAATAGATAGTTTTAGATGCATCAGATGCATAAAAATGCAGAAAATATCAGTACAATACCCGTGATTGCTTGCAGTAGCAAAGTTTTATTACAAGGTTACTCAATCTTTGAGCGGCTGCTTTTACTGTCTTTGTGGCGTTATGAGCGGAGCACAATGCATTCTGGCACAAAATACTGACATACAAAATATATAGTGTTGGAAAAGCCGTTTCGTATCTGGTTATAAATTGCTGCAATGTGGTAGATCTATGCTATAATCATTTGTGATAAAGTTAAAATAAAATTATCAGTAATTTAATCCAGTTACTGTTGTGCGATACTTGTCTACTGGAACCACTAAAACAGCACAGGCCTATAAGCTAAATAGGCATATTGTACTTTTTCACTGTCATTATGCCAGAAAAAATATCCGCTTTTACTCTCAGGCGAAGTGGCAATAAAAATTGATCGACAACAAACAGAATAAAAGAGCTCCCTCGTTTGCACGCATCTAATGGTTACAGTCTAAGCTATTAGCCTACTGAGGCTTTGCAAAAGTAGTTTTTGAGACACCGCAAGTAAAAAATTGCTAACCTATTGCACAGTTTCAGGGTGGGAACACGATAAACCGCTCATCAGAATAAGTACAAACTCGCGTGATCATGGGAGGGGGGAGTTATTGCTCGCTAAACAAAATGGCGACCAACCATTAAGAACTTGTGGTCAGTCTAAGCCAAATTAAACACCTTTCCCTATAAGGGATTTCAATACATGTTTGACATTCGACAATAATATGAATTTGCTAACATATTGCAAAGTTTCATGGTGAGACCACCATAAACTGCTCATCAGAATAACTACACACACTTGTATGGTTATTCATTATCACGCGAGTTTGCACTGTAGTTATTCTGATGAGCGGTTTATGCGGGTCCCACCGTGAAACTTGGCAATACGTTTGCAATTTTTCACTTGCGGTGTTCCCAAAACTACTTTTGCAAAGCCTCAGTAATAGATTGAATGCGTGCAAACTTAGGAGCTTTTTTCATCCGCTTCTTGTCGCTCAAATTTATTGCGAATTCGCCTGAAAGTAAAAGCGGATCTGTTTTCTGGCAGAATGACAATGGCATGTGCATTTAGCTACTTGCCAACATGTAATGGCAATGAGGTTGTTATAGGCTTATTTTCCGGAATTTAAGCATTAATTTGGTTAGCTACAACATTTTATTGCCTAAAGCTACAACATTTAAGCCGGCAAGTTCGCTTGTTGTGTCCTTGGGCAAGGCACTTAGCAGGACGCCCCACCTTTATGTGGAAGACAGGTGACCCGGAAATGGCAACTCCCAAGCGAGTGCGAACTTACCTTCCAAAACATAGCGATACATCGCTTTCTCGTGAAGGGAAGATAAATATGGCAAATAAACTAAACTATAAATCTTTAATTTAGTTCAATCATTAAAAGCATTGCATTGATTATTATTCAAACGCAAAAATTTCTTCTACCATAGAGTAGAAAAAGCCCACACTCTTACAAAGCCTTGGTTCTCAGACCACATTTTTGAGTACCAGTGGGCCAAAAACGACAATATTTTGGGTTTTTAGCAGATTTATTTTGGACCATGCTTTTGGTGACCCAGAAAAAATTGCTTGCTAAAAACCCACTGGTTTTGGGCATGTGCGCTGGCTATTTGTAATGTCAAACTTGCATTTTTTTTCACAATAATTGAGTCATGTCATGCTTCATATGAAATGTGAGAAAAAGTATAGACTTTTTGCATAAAACAGTCCAAAGTTGAGTCAATCGATTATTGATTTGATTACTTGTTGTGCTGCTGCACACAACATAATTCAAAACTCACAACGATAATTATTGCATTTCCAGTTTATCATGGATGTTTCATTAAGCCATTGATCTAGTTGTTAAATCGTAAATTCTCTGTTCATGGGCGAATAAACAACAGCATCAAGCAATGAAAAACAAGGTATTTAGTCAAATCTCAGCTGTTCAGTCGATAGTTAGAAAGTGAAAAAATACCACCCTAAACGTTTTTAATAAATAGCTTCATGCTGGACGGTTAAACCAATTAAATTGTAATGTTTAGCATACATTTTAATCAAAAGAAAACTATAACATTAACTGTTGTAATGAAAATTCCATCTGCTGTCATTGTTATTGTAAACCGAGCAAGACATCTCGTTATCAAAGCAAGAAGTGGAATAAACAAAGCTTATGCAACAATTGAACTGCTGCAAGAAAAATATGTTACTGAAGTGGAAAAATCTGTAATGCCAAAGTGGATGTCAGAATGCTCGTTTCCTGTAAATGAAGGTAATTGGGAAACTGTTTTTAATTTTTCGGTCTGAACTGTGTTTTTTGGTTGGTGATAAATAATTTATAATAAATCATATTAGGCCCTGTCTATGATGATCTTGAAATCTACTTGTTAACTTGTGACATCATTGAAAGTTAAATACCTTAATTTGAACAGAAGAAGGCCATAATATTAAGGCAGTGGCTATTTTGCCGTCGACGGCAATTTGCCCTTGGAATCTATTTTGCCGTGATCATTCATGTGTGTTTATATAACCAAATTTGCTATAATCGCACCAGTGACTCTGTGGTGTAGTGGATAGAGCGCTGGTCTTGAGATACCAAGGTATCGGGTTCGAATCTCAGCTGACCAGGGTTTCAAAAGATAGGCAGTGTACACTGAAGGGGAAGGCCCGGTATGTAAATGTACGGGGCAGTGTACACTGCAAGGGAGTGTGCAGGGTGGGGGATAGAGACCTGGGGGTGCAAAATTTTTTAAATTTGTTTTTAAAATTGACCAATCAGAGACGACCAAAAGTCACATGTTTAGTATGTCATTAAGATTGACCAATCACAAACAAATCACAGCAAAATAGTCTCTGAGGGTAAATTGCCGTCGACGGCAAAATAGCCACTGCCTAATATTAAAGTGTCTAGCTTCTGAGATTGCTTTTGGCTTAGCCCCAATGCAGTTGCCTACATTAATACTTTTGGCATGAGAACCTACAGTTTAATTTTGTTTTTTTCAGATATAATAAACAATCAGTGTAATGTAATTGTCAATGTCTTTCACAAGCATACTGGTTTGTATGGCCTTGAACCAGATGAGTTTCTAGGCCGTGTTGAAGTTCCATTGTCATCTTTACACTTTGAAAATGATGTTTCTCATACAGAGTAAGTTAATATTTTGAGTAGTAATATTTTAAGTTCATGCAAAAGGGATATGGATTTTTCTCACCATCTACATCAGCCATTAAAGTGTTAGCTTAATTGGTGAGTTATTGCACCATGGCTGCATTTAGATTGATTGCTCTATGCAATATATTGATCTGCATACTTTTAAACAGCAGCTGGTGCATGCTTCATTTATTTGTATTGGCTTAGCCATCTGGGATCAAAGCATTGGTTTTTGCACTTTGGGCAAAGTAATAAACTCTGTTTATGAAAAAGAGTATAATTGTAAAATTGGAAGCACTTCGTGTTTGATCCATAGCAAGGATTTTTAAGAAATCCAAGTTTTCTGGTTGAATGCTGTTGACAAGTTGTGGGTTTAAATCAAACTGCAACTGTGTGAAAATGGTGTGCTGCTGGTAGTAAGTTAATTGTAGTTTTGTGTTTGAAAGGTGGTACAAATTATCTGGAAAGAAGCTTGACAGTAGGAAAGATCGTGGAGAAATTCAACTTACTTTTCAATTTGTGTTTTTACCCAGGTAAGACAAAAACTCATGCATAATTATTTAATGCTTGTCTATTTTTTCACTAAACATAAATTGTATACTGAATTATTTGGATTGATTTTTTAAAATGTAGGCTTGTATGACTGCTTGATCAATAAATATCTAGCACCATAAATTGTGTGACAACTAGCACAAACGTCATTACTTGTAAGTTAACACAATGGATGAGCAGTTTGCTTCAGTGCGTTTCTGCATATAGTGCACACCCTTTCTTGATATCAGGTCTCATCAGTGTAGCTGGTGGCCAACAATTGGCCAAAGACATTAAACTAAAGCATAACTTGGATCTTCGCGAGAGTGAGTTTCCAGGGCTATAGAAAAGCCTAGATTCCATGCTGAAGTTCCTGGCCCTAGAACTTCACAATAATAAATGATATACAAAAATAAAGTTTAGCCTAAAGCTGCCCTTGTGGGACCCGAACTTGCTTAGGTCCCACAAATATGAAATTATAGGGCTTTAGGGTATACTTTATTATAGGGGCTTTGGCTAAGTGGTGATCACCAATATTCACTGCTGAGACCTGATAGGTTGAAACGGTGTGCGCGGTCTGTAGTTAAGCATTGCTTTTGTATAAGGTCTTCATCAGTTTATGTATGTTTTCATAGAGACCTAGCCGTCCCGAATCGTGTGTTTAGTGATGTTGTGCTATCAAGTCCGTCAAAGAATCAGAATTCAGAAAATATGTGCGGTAAGTGATGATGTAAGAAGCACGTGCATCAAAACCTTGTGACGTCACAAAAAAAATAAAAAAATAGTAAAATAGACCATTTTTAACTAATTCTCGATGGAAATAAAGTTTCGTTTCATAAAATTGAAGACATAAAGTTTCTTGTTTTATATTTTTTAATTATAATGCATGGAATTAGCTCTGATAGCGTTTATTTATGCCATTTATAGCTTGCTTGCTTTCGATATGATATTCTACGCTTTAAGTGTAATGCATTGAGTAGGAAGTATTTTAGGAAACTATTAAGGTCTATTAACGGAGCATTACATCAGTAAAAATAATTTTACGCATTGAAATTGTCATCGATGAAGGTTTTATATCGTCGGTTTCGACAAAAAAGTAACAATTTTTTTGTTACAAATTATCTATCGTTCATTCACCACAAATTTGAAGTTGTCAGTTGACTTGGCTTGCCGCAAAAATTCTTGACTACAATATAAATTTAATGTTCTTCTAGAGCTATCTTTCCCCACCACAAGAAGCCATTCATTTCGCGATATCACTTTCAAATCAAAGACAATATCAAGCTTGAATTATGAGTAAGTATTTTCTACGTCAATGTACGTATTTTCGCGGAGTTGTTTAGGTTGATTTTATATTCTTTTTTGCCGATATTTTTGCAGACTAATCGTGATGTTTCAGTGCATGTCTACCATTACACAGACTAACCTTCGAACCAGACTTTTTGTGTAGTAATGTAGCACTTTTCTCTGGGCTAAATGTAAAGAGTTTATATATCATGAAAGTCTATGGGTTTCACATTAAAAAAATTATGGACAGAAATGCTTTAAATGGGCTGAACTGACGTCCAAAATATGGCAATGTTTTTAAAACCAAGGTTTCACCGTTTTTCGCATGAATTAACTTCTCTTGCCACTGCATCAATAGTATCGCATTGCTAATCATCTTTCTCTTTCAGAAGTAACACATTGAATAAGACTGCTGCAAGAACTTCAAAACGTAGTTTGCACGAAAAGTTGAGGTTCTCCATACGGTCAATCAATAGAGACAAGCAATCAAAAACCGATCATAAACAAGTAAGGAGATTGACTGTAGTTTGTATTCGCTTATAAAAGTGTGTTGGTTGCCAACGAAAGACTATTAAGTCACGCTGGTTTCGTTTTGTCTTTGTTTTACCACGTTGCTTTTTTGTTCGTATTCTTGTTAGCTAGTTCTTAGTAAAACTGTGCCACCGCAACAGGTAAATTACTTGTCCCAGCCATGGTTATTTGCAAGAAAATAATAAATTTTAGTTTCCAACTCACAACTTTCTATCGCGGAGCAGAGTTGTGTAGAGGTCTTTGATAATCTTGAAAAGTTTTTGTCTCAAATTTGCTGAGATGAAGGAAGAGCTGGTCTGAATGAAACATCCAGTCTCAAGTGTTTACTCGATCAAGCAAAAACAAGTCATAAATGCAGCCAGATAACCCCGCTACCATCAAAGTGAAATGCCACTGACGGTTATCCTGTGATCGCTGGCGCTGTGCAAAATCAACGAAGCTTTATTTTTTAGACATCCCTGTTAATCGATGATGATTCAGTACTGCTTGAAAGAGTAAACACAGCTCAATTGGTCCGTGTTGTGCGCCACCAACGAGAACAGTTGAAAAAGAAGGACGTACGAATTAAGTAAGTTATTCAATTTACTTTGCATCGGAAGAATTGCTCTGGTCTTTGATTTCAAAGTCCATGCAGATATTCTTTTAAGTAACTGAACGAAATAACATATCGGGTAATATTGTTTTGCCGAATTGCTTGGTGTTTCAACATTTCAACACTAGTACAAAAGTTACTTTGGTGCAAAAAGTACTTTCAGCGTTCTTCCAATTTGCGTAAACGCGTGTTTTGTTTGCGTAAAATGTTACATGTTTTTGACCCGGCGCATGGCACGAAACATAAAATATCGCAACATCCTTAATTATTGCTATTTGATAAATGGCACGTACTATATGATGTCATCTTGTAGCTTATTTGGTAAATCTGCATACTGTCACCGACAATGGAAATTTTGCATTTAATCTGGCAATTAATTGCTATTCTGTTTTTGTATTTCCTTCACTTTTAAATTAGTGACTTCTTGAAGTAAATTTCACATTGGTTCAGAAATAAAACATGTCACTACGCCGAAGACTGCAAGTTCGCGTGTAGCAGTTTAGTTTTGACAATGATCTGCAATGCCGGTTCTTGCATTCGAGAATTGAGTTCGATGCCCGCTTGGGTTGTGCGTTACGCTCATTGGCAATACGCATTACTGCGATGTGTTTGCACAGGCGTTTCCAAAGTAATTTTAAACATTACTGTTCCATATGCAACCGTGGACTTTGACAAGGCATGAAAAGTTGAAGACATAGTGTACAACACAGTAGTCGTTGAATTAATCCTTCAATTTCCGTTTTAGAGAACTTGAAGATTGCATCGATCAACTTCTCGACTAAGTGATGTCGACCAACCAAGTGATTTTAGACGGTTCCAAGCATTGAGTGTTGCAAGCTTTTTTCTACTTATGACTGTGTTTTTGATACTATCTTATTTTGTGACTTATCATTCATACTTTATAAATGTTTATTCAAGACTCACTGTGATTCTGTTCAAAGCGATTTGTTGGCGTTCTTGGTTTGACATGTACTTTTTGCTCGATTTTTACACACCAATTTTATGTACTTTGATTTGTCTATTTTTTTACGCAGTCTTTTGTGATAAGTGAACTTGTTGATCGCTGTGATTTGCAATTAAGTTATTATTTATTTATTGTATTGCTGTTGTGCTGTAAGCTGAGCCATTGAGAAACTGCTAGCTTTTAAGATTTCGCATAAATGGCTTCTAGGTTCTGCTTTAAAAGAACTCTTTTACCGCAATTTCTCGCGTTTGACTAGTTTGCGAGTGACAAAAATGCGCTGTACTTGCAGCAGTGGTATTTGCAACATGATTCGATATATAGGCTTTATAGATGTTTTTCTGGGGCCTGCAGAATCAAGATTTTTACTTGTCGACCCTTCTTTGACAATGTAAGCACAGCAGTAGCGAGCGCATGTGGGCAGCTATTTCAAAAAAGTTAAGGTGGCAAATCACCATTTGAAAGCCAGAATTTCGACAAAATCAGTAAAAAACTGAAAATTAGTTTGGCACAGTTTATAGTACTATTTGATCCATAGAATCGGATTCTGGCCACAAAAAACTGAATCGGCCGGTCTAAGTAGGTTAAAATCCCATGTTTTATAAGGGGTACACGTATTTTCTGCCTAGCAACGCCTTTATTGCTTGTTTGAGACCCCTTTTCAGCCGATCTTGTGGGCGTACGATTTTGGGAACGAGCATAATTCTAGCAGGTGTTTTCGTTGTCTTGATGGCACCTACCCGGAAAAGAACTGGCAGACAGTGATCTCTGTAAATGCCTGCATGGCCAAACCCAGAATAGCAATGAGTCAATCAATAATGTGATCTGGAAATACTGTCCGAAGGAAGTTTTCGTGTCTAGACCAGTGGTATCAGATGCAGCACACTTTGCTGTCGCTTTATTCAATGATGGTAATGACGCTCTCGTGAAACTTTTCGAGCAGTTAGGACTGAGTGGAGGATTCACAGTCAAAAGTGCTCATAGTAGTGACACTACGCGTCTGTATCACGCCAAACGAAAATCAAGTGATCGGTATAAAATTACTCGAAAGAGACTTCGAGCCGAGAAAAAGGGCTTCATAGACACGAAAAATGAAGAGGAAGGCAACGTTTATGAATCCGGCGCACATTGATCTGTCTTTGAACAGAAATAAACGTTTTCAGATGATATTATGCCTAGTTCGGTACAACATGAAATGTTTAATCGCGATTTTCTCATTTTGAGGATTTTGGTGAGTTCATACTGATTTCAAACACGCATAGTATAGCCAAATGTCATCCGATTTCCAAAATTCTTATTTTAACATGGGCCTTGGACCATTATGCAGGGATTCTAGTCGGGAAATTCCCCTCCTTAGTGTAGTTCTCTGTTGATAAGGGTATTATGTTACTAATAGGTAGCTAATTATTCGCAAAAATTCCAACAGAATTTTTGAATGCGGACTGTATCAAACTGAACAATAATATAGCAAATTCATGACTACAAACCCTTATTTTGGTTATTATCTGTCACACAAACTTTGAATGAACGAAAAAACCCATGTATGAGACGAGATATCCGTGTTTGAAAATTGGCGGATTTCTGGTGCGATGACGTCACGTGTGACGTCATAATTTATGCAAAACTGTCGAATTTCTTCCTTTTTGCGAACGGGCTTTCTAATGACCACACCAGTTTATAAAAACGGCTAAAACAGCTCAAATGTTGATTTGCCACCTTAAAGAGGTTTCTACTTTCCTTTAAAAGCGACGCTTGTAATTTTGAAAATTAGTCATTAATCCACAAAAAAAATGTAGCTGTGCTCCTCTACACACAGCACGTTTCTTCCAGCACTGACAGGCAAACCGTTGTGTAACAAATCTTTTAATTCAGCGTGGGCCAAGTGCTGAATTGTCACACGCCCGGTCGAAGCTTTTAGCCAACGCGTCTCAAGTTCGCCTCCCTTCCTTTGCCGCTGTTCTGTCAAGCGTACGCGTCTATTGCAATTCCTTTATTCCAAAATAAACGCGACAGCCACACTGGCGACACAAAGCGTACTCGAAAACGGTTTCTGTTAATGTAAGAAACAAAGCATGAATAATCGTAAAAATGCGGTGGCTTGCCTACAACAGAATAATATTTACCTAACTAATTAAGCATCCAAGAACTTGAAATTCCTTAATACTCTGTCGAGGGCAAGTAACACGTCCGTTCGCTGGCAACTCAAAACAGCAACTGATAAGCAAGTGTAATTGCGGCGGTCTGAAGGCAGCTTAAAGCTTATCAGGCGAGAAAAAAGCCAAATGAATAAACTCCCTTGCAGCGACACAACAAAAGGCACGAACAATATTTAACACGTTGTTTTCACTTTTTCTGCCTAATGCTCAGCAGTTGTTAAAAATGCTTTTAGGCTGACATGGTCTTTATGGTTTTAAAATATCATTGTGATTTGAAACAAATTTTCATAGCAACAAAATGTTGGAGCAAACAACATTAGTAACGTTGTAGTTACGATTAGAACAAAAAACAAAAAGAAGAGGCTCTGCTTGGGCAAAATGAATCGGTGCTCCACAAATTCTATGGGCACTACTTCTCCGTGAGCGCCGCGTTGGTTGAGATGAGGCGAAAAGGCTGAAATGTGGTCCATCCCGCCTATTTTGATATACTAACGTTGTTCGGATCGTGACTCATCGTAAAAGCTAATTTTTGCCCCGTAGGTACGTTGCGTAGTGTCTGGTACTTGTGGGCTTCAAACCCAGGTCTTTCGAGTTGCTCTTCCGCGCATGCCGGGACTGGCCATAATGTAATCACGTACTGCCATAAATGCCTTAAAACAGTGCCATTTCAACATCAAAACGGAACTTATCGAAGCGCTGCTAATTAAAGACCTTAAGTCATTTTTAAATGTATAACACTGTCATTCACAAAGAACAAAGTCGCTTCTGCACGTGCTTCATTGAGAGGTGCAGTGTTTAAACAATACCACTTTCGTCACAATGTTTCGTTTTGAAACATTAAATTTATCTTTGAAATTTCAAATACATTTTTGCTCTAATGAAGTCACCGAAGGAGAAGAAACACCGGCGTGATGGTATAGTGGTTAGAGCGTTCGCTTCGCAGTTGGTAGACCTGGGGTTTATTCCCGAAGTCGAGTCATACCAAAAGACTTTAAAATATAGTTCCCTGCCTCCGCCTTTATGTGGAAGACCGGTGGTCTACCCGTACTTCACCGGGTTACAATTGTGAAGTACTTCGCCAGCATGTCGTAAAAGGCGACTCTTGGGTACCCACCAATCGCAGTTCGCCTTGTTGGTGATGGGGCCACCAGTCATTGATGACTGGTACGAAATGGGCTACCATCTTTCTCCAAGCCTAATTTCGATTAGGCTGACGGCACAGACCTGAGTTGCCGTACCTCCATCCCGAGGAAGAGAAGGGGTAACACAACAACAAAAAAGGAGAAAAAAAGCTTTGATATTTTTTGTGTAAGTTTTGTTAAATTAACTTTATCACGTTGGAATGCATCAGTTTGGCTGATCAAATCACAAAAACTATTTGTGGCTTAAACACAAACCAGTGCTCAACTTGCCAACTTGAAGAAATGTCATGGTTTTAGGAAGTGAGATTGCATCATGAAACCAGATTTCACTACAATTGCAAGCATTTATTTAAAAACAACACGCGGTATTTTTTGAGCATTCTGATTAAGCACACTTCCTTTTCTTTTTTTTAATGAAAGCATTATGTCACATTTAGGATGCTTTTTATATTGAATGCGCTTTGCCATCACAACTACAGCCGTTCATGCGTAACCATCCGCGACAGATAAATCACATGCGTTAACCTTCGCTTGCCACTAAAATCTAGTACTCTAAAGAAAAGGATATCCACTAGCGAACCAGTAGCAGTAACTACGTTTGTGCACAATCTTAGTAAAAAATTATTTTGAGTGACATAACCTAGCCTCGCCAGGACTTGCGAAACTTTTCAAAGGATGATACAACAACTTCATCCAGTGTAAAAGGTCATCATTTATTGGGAGATATGTTTCTTCAGCAAGAAAAACTTTTTTTGCTGAAACGAAAGCCAGCCCTACCATTTTACAAGTTATTGATTGTAGATTTTGTTGCCTTCATTTTCTCAAAAAATGAGCATTTGTAATTAATAGGCTGTTTGTACTGGCATGTAAGACTGATTTCGATTTAAAGTTCGATAATCGGGAGTAAAGCCAAAGTTGGAGGTAAATGAGATCCAGGTTAAAGACAAAATCAAAACGAAACCGTAGACCTATCAATTTGGCATCCGATTGTAATCCAAGTTAAAATGAGTGCACTCCGTGTGGCGACTAGTACTCCATGTCACTTCTGCCATGATAGCTGTTGGTGCGATGGCGCGATGGTGTAGTGGTTAAAGCGTCCGCTTCGCAGTCGGTGAACCTGGGCTTCATTTCCCAAGTCTAGTCATACCAAAAGACTTTAAAAAATGGTATTCACAGCTTCCCTGCTTGGCGCTCAGAACATAAGGGATAGTGTGGAGTACAAGCCAGCAAACTTGCTTGTTGTGTCCTTGGGCAAGACACTTGACGGGATGCTTCCGTCTTTATGTGGCAGACAGATGGTGGGAGCAAGCAGTCAACCCGTCGTGGTGGCCCAGTCTGACGAAAGGCATGCAAACCGAGCTTGAGCTGTTACGCGTGAATGAATGAATGAATAGCTGCTGAGCGTAGATGACGATTCATATATAAAGCCAAGTGTTGCTGGCGACTTTCTGTGTGTGGTTTTCAGTTGAAAATGCTGAATTTGCCACAATGTACTTTCTTTCTGTAATTGTGAAAACGACAACCAATTTGGCGCCACGATCATTTTTGATCGTGTTTCCCTCTCTAACACGTTTTAAAAATAGCAACGATAGTTTGTGAAATCCTACTTTGTGAGTTTTTTTATTCTTGCTCAATCCACTAAGAATGTAACTATTACCAGTACAGGAATTATAGCCTCCATTTACAAGAAATTTTTGTTACAACTCTCACAAACGTTTGTATGGTGGGGCCGGAGCAGCTGCCTGGACTGATACTTTTAAACTAGGTGCATCCGATGGCAAGCCCATCCGGTGTATAATTACCATATTTGTAAGAAACAGTTTTGCTATTTTGCTTCTTCTTCTTTTTCGTGGTCGTTTAAGCTATTTGTCGTGAGCATTGTGCATAGGCTTACCATATTTTGGTGATTAAAAACGGGACGCTCCAGAACAACAGGCCTGATTGGTATATTATCATTATCAATTAACAACAACAGGACAGTTGGTATATTATCAAGCCGGGTTTCATCTCTTGCTTATTTCAACAATAAAGTGCTGGTATATTGTTGAAATTTTATTGGCAGTTAGAGATTGAGTTTTAACCGCCAATAAAAATTTCAACAACGACCTTACAAATGTTTGACTGGAATGATCAAACAAAAGAGCTTCGTCGTTTGAGCTATTTGTAGTGAGCATTATGCAGGAAGATGTATACATACTGCATTAGCGCTCAACCGGCACGCTAAACCGGCGCGATGGCGCAGAGGTTAGAGCGTCCGCATCGCAGTCGGTGAACCTGGGGTTCATTTCCCAAGTCTAGTCATACCAAAAGACTTTAAAAAATGGTATTTACTGCTTCCCTGCTTGGCGCTCAGCAATATAGGGATAGCGTGGAGAACAAGCCGGCAAGCGTGCTTGTTGTGTCCGTGGGCAAGACAATTGACGGGATGCCTCTATCTTTATGTGGCAGACAGATGGTGAGGCCAAGCAGTCTACCCAATGTGGTGGCACCAGTCTAACTGAAGACTCGAAAACCGAGCGTGAGCGCTAACGCAGTGTATATACATCTTCCTGCATAATGCTCACTACAAATAGCTCAAACGACGAAGCTCTTTTGTTTGATCATTCCAGTCAAACTTTTGTAAGGTCGTTGTTGAAATTTTTATTGGCGGTTAAAACTCAATCTCTAACTGCCAATAAAATTTCAACAATATACCAGCACTTTATTGTTGAAATAAGCAAGAGATGAAACCCGGCTTGATAATATACCAACTGTACAACTGTTATTTGCTAATGAACAATAATCCAATATTGACTAAATGAATTGCCTACAAAATCCCAGGATTGCGTCGATCATATATTATTGGGGTTTGGCTCGGAGCAAATTTTATGCCGATAAAAAGCAAACCTTACTCACTAAATAATAATTCAATATTGATTGAATAAACTGTTCACAAAACTCATGGAATGCATCAGCAATATATTATTGGGGTTTGGCTCGGAGCAAATTTTATGCCGATAAAAAGCAAACCTTACTCACTAAATAATAATTCAATATTGATCGAATAAACTGTTCACAAAACCCCTGAAATGCTTCAACAATATATTATTGGGGTTTGGCTCGGAGCAAATTTTATGCCGATAAAAAGCAAACCTTACTCACTAAATAATAATTCAATATTGATTGAATAAACTGTTCACAAAACCCCTGAAATGCTTCAACAATATATTACTGGAGTTTGGCTCGGAGCAAATTCTATGCCAATAATTAAAATCCAATCTCACTAACTAAATAATAACTCAATATTAAGCAAATGAATTGCGTACAAAACCCCTGTGATGCCCCAATAGTTTATTGTTAGAATTTGGCTTAAACTAATTTTTTGCCAATAAAACGACAGTATTGTTTGATAAATGATAACCTAATAATAAGCAAATTTGCCGAAAAAATCTCAGGATTGGGTCAACAGTGTAGTATTGGGGTTTAGCTTAAAGCAAATTTTATGCCAATGTAAAGACATTATTGCGGACCCATTTTAGCAAATAAATTGCCCTCAAAATATTAATAACGTGCTTTCGATAAAAATACTTTTACAACAATTTAAGCGGAATTGACAATGCAACAAGCGATGCTTTCATTAAGCATTCTAAGCATGCTTCTTTTCTTTTTTCTTAAACTCTTCAAGCTGCATCTGTGATGTCATAATGCCGTTTGGTATCATTACATTGAAAAAATTGCCAGACAGCATCTACGCGTAAACTTTTAATTTACTGCTTGTACGAAAGCAAACAAGTGATATCGTGCCTGTGACAGAAAAATAACACATCAGAGCAGTGTTTCCCAACTTTTTGTCACACTTCCTCCACCGCCTCGCTAGAAGTTATCCTTCGCCTACCCTACATTCGGAGGTGCCATTAAGCCGGTTGAAAATATTTGGCGTGAATTTCCATTACCAAAACTTTATCTCCAAACAAATGGGGCCTTCGCTTGGTACAGCGGAAACATTCACCAATTTTTTCTTGATAGAATCTGTTCCCACAACTTTTAGTTGAGAAAAGGCAAATCCTGAAAAATATATGAAACAAATGATTTGGAAAAAAATCACAAAAACACCACAAAATAAGCAAGATAATTCTTTTCATCAACTTAATCTCAAAATAACCCTTTAAGTTGAAAAAGGAATATAACATTTTTCATTAAGGGTACGCCACACATCTAGGTTCTATAGAAGGGTACGCAGCAAAAAAAAGATTGAGAATCCCTGCTCTAAGACATATTAATCAAATGTAGCAAAGCTATACAAATTGACAATTTTTCACGTTAAATCCTAGAGGAATCACAACAGTTACCCACTAATTTACCACAAAAATCCTGGTCCATGGATTATACACTTAAAACGAAATGTAACTTATTTTATTAACTTAACTGTAAATGCTCGACTTTGGGTAAGCTTGCACTTCCCCTAGCTGCAATTATGACAGTGCCTGGCAATATACGCGCAGTCAGAGATGTTAAGTCATACGAACAGGCATACGATTACGAAAAGTCGTTATCAGCATGCCACATATTTATGAGCTTATTTCTGAAATTACACAACACTTTGGCGATCTCTTCCCTCACAACTTTAGATTTATGCTTCTATGCAAATGCTGAAATAAATAGCTAAAAGTTTTTGAAATTTTAAGTTGTTTTAATTGTGAGCAAGTCCATTTAAGAAATACATGCTGTAAAAAGGGTAAATAAGACGTTGTTGGAGACTTCAAAAACTTTGGGAGAAAGAACATTCCTCGTGCTTTTTTACTGCATTGCCATTAAAAACACAGTACTTTTGATTTTGGAATGGGATATGGCTATGTCAAAAAAACATTAACTTTTTGTTACTGTTCTCATAACTATCAACTGAATGAAGCCAGTGCAGTCGTCTGATGTTTTTAACCTCGACATTAATGATGGAGGCTCCGCAATGGAACAACTTAGCTGTAGGTGCATCACTTCGGGTTAATATCTTCTTCCCCAGGTGCGTTCATGCCAAGTCGAAGCAGCATACCCTCAGCCAGAGGGTTTAGCTCATACAAATACGTATAGAGTTACATACTTTAACACAGGATGAGGAAACGTCTCCATCCAGCAATATGCAAAGCGGTGGGGTATCTGAGTTTCAAAGGTGTTGCTCCAGTGATCTATTAAATGGTATTCCAATAAGTTTTTAGTGAGCCTTGGTAGTAGAGCCTATCTGCAGAAGGGGGAACTGATTCTTCGTAGCAACGCCACTGATTTGCATCTACAACTCGTATTATTTTTGAGTAACTTAGAAAAAAGACAAGTTTGTTATTGCGTTTGAATTTCTAATTAAAGGCGCGTCCAACTATAAGACTTCGAGTTCCCATATTTCAATGCCACCGTTATTGTAGTTTTGTCTGTAGTTGAGTCTTCTGAAAAGTCATCATCATCAAAAAAAATATCTTTGAATTCTTTCGCTTTCACAAGGTCTTCAAGGGTTTCTACAAGCACATCGTCAACAGTTATTTCGTGCTCAGTTGCGTTCATTTCTGGTTTAAGCGAAACCTTTGTTTCTGCACCGTCATTGCCAACTTCATGAAACCGGCTGGAAATTCCGTTTGTTTTTGCAAACAAACAAATCTGAGCTTAAACAGCGCGTAACTATCGATAACTATTGGATCAACCAATCAGAAGAGCGGAATAACTGTATTTTGCAACCGTGATACTCAGAGGTGGTCAGAGTAGTCCAAAAACTTACATGAGCAAAAATATTGTTTTTTCCCCCCAAAAAATACTCAAGCAAAAGTAGAAAATGATGCTAGGTATTTTTACCACAGAAAAAGTATAAAGTAGTCGAAAATTGAACTAGCTTGGCTTGAAAAAGTAGAAATCAATTTTATTTTTAAGCGGTTTTGTCCTTTATCTCTCTTGACCACCGGGTTTCCGTTAAGATTACTCGCACTGGATAAAATGCAAGAAACAATTACTAAAGGTACCGACTCCTCTGCCAAATTGTAGCTTCATTCACATTACCGACCGAACGAAAGGCTTACATGTATGGTGCAGGCAGTGGCGTTACTAGTAGGGGGTAAGTGTCGGGAGACAATATTTTATAGGTTGTGCGATGTAAGAAAGGCTTCGGAAAGGGCGTTGCCACAGTTTAGATCAATCACTTTTTTCTTTCGAAAACACTTTGTAAATTCAGGTTGAAGACCTTGTGTCGAAGAAGCGTTATGATTTGTTTTAGCTTTTATTTTGGGGTGACATTTTTGAATCGGTCTTGGGCGATACAAATCACAATGGGAAGGAAAGTGAAAATGGATTTTTTTCTGGTATGGTGTGCGAGATACTAAATAAATTGAGATCCCCTGATTTAGACCTAAATGGTACAGCATGGTGTAGACACGTTGGTCAAATTATTGTGGTGTTTAATACTTTTTTGATAATTTATATCTTAATGATATTTAAGGTCGAAGTATTGATGATATTTAAGATTTAGCTCACAAAAGCAGAGTCAAACGTTTTGGTCAACTAAACCTATTGGATGTTGAAGAGACAAAATTTTTATATTTTGGGTTACATTATTTGGTGACAACGTTTTTTTATCATTTTTAGGGGCCTCATAGAAGTTAGGTATGAATAAGTGGTATTTGATGTGATCTAGCTTGTATGATAGCTTTTTAGAGGGCACTAAAAATTTCAGCTGAAAATAAGTCTTTTACACATCTCTTGGGAGGCGGTTACCCTCTTTGTTGCCTTGCCTCCCTTCGCAAGAGCAGTAGCTGGTTTGTGGATGAACTGATATGTGGCTGGGAACATAAGGTTAATTAAATAGAAATTAAACACTGAAAGATGTCTAAATTTTCTTCTGGCTCTTAAAACTTTCGAAACCAACACTTGATGGCAACACTGTCCACTGACGATAACTTACCACACCTCTTTTAGTTAGCAATGGCTAGCGACGTTAGTTAGTTTTCAGCAATTCGAACCAGAAATGGCTCACTTCAATAAAGGATTTGCAAAAAATAATAATTTGCATCACAATCTGTTTTTGTGCCAACATACCACATTCCAATGCATCAGACATTCAAGTTTTAGCATCTACTAAAGTAAAAATTACAACTACGCAAGTAGCGTTACTTCCTACACCATCTACTCAAGTAAGAGTAGAAGTAGTAAAAAATATAACTACTCACGTAAACACCTTGTTACTGAAAAGCTTACTCAAGTAAGTAGAACTTACTTCGTGCTGATTACCCCTGGTAATACCACAGCAACTAGAATTTATGCAGTGTTTTTTATTTAAAAAGTGAAAAACTCGATATCAATAACTTGCAATGTCAAGTACAGGACAACAGTGTCGTAGTATTAGCGAAACATATCAGGCCCCAAAAAACGTTCGGAGGGCCTTTTCTTATTATTAATATTTTCTTTTCTTATGCTGCAATCAACGCAATGTGTATATCGGCTTCAATCCCATTTCCTTCGTCACCTATATGAAAAATGACGCCTCAATGTACAACCCACAAACTATGTCCAAGCTGCAATTATGCAACCGCTATTTCTATTTTCTGCTTGCAAGTCACTGATGCAAGCATCAAGGGCAACAGATTCGCTTTCTAGTGGCCTCCTCCGATCAAAATTGCTGAGAATAATAGATACAAACACTATTCATTTGAAGAATTGTTTGAGTTTTTAGTAGATTCCATGTCATTAACAACATCATGCCGTTCTCATGTAGTTTTGTAGGGCTTTCAGTTCTTCCAGGTTTGACATTCTTGTTCCGGCTTTTCTGTTGAAACTGGTAGTGCTTGCCCCGAAACACGTAACAACTGGTAACATCAAATTCATCTGAAACAAATTGGCCAATTATACTGTAGGTTACAGGCTGCAAGCAGTTTCTACAGACTTGGCAATATATTAGTTTTAGTACTGTTATTGAAAACTACATTTCACAGTACTAATGTAGAAAGTAATCCGTTACATTAGCAATATGCTTATACTTCATAGCATATCAAATAGACTTCTTCAATCTATTTCATTCTTGCCATTGATAATTTCTAAAACTGTTCATGTCTACCGCTCTCCTTGCCCGATCAAAGTGTTCTTGCTCTCTTGATATCGTACACGATACAAAATTTGAATGTTTCATTTCACTCGGTATTATCATTCCAAAGAAAAGGAGAACCAATCATCATTGCAATAAGCTAGAATATTTCGTTTCTAAAGCTGCTGTTTTTCAGTTATTTGGAAAAAAACGAACAGCCATGATTGGGAGAACGTATCTCAACACGTCAAGACGCTTAGATAGGCAAGAAGAAGTGAAGAAGTTGCGAGCTTAACGTTCTCTCATTTTCTTTGTCGTTGCGCTTGTGGAAAAGGTTATCTTCGGCAACTTCCTCTTCTGTTTGCACTGCTTTTGGCATTATGCGTTGTGCTAGCAGTTGCTAACTAAGAAACTAAAAAGGAAGCGGATTGAAAACATAAGTTGGCCTACGTACCCTAAATCCCTGAAAGCTTTCCTGATATTTATGCAACATGCGATGACGGCGGCATGTAACAAAGGAGAACACGAAAACAACAACAACCTATGACGAAGAACAGCACACGACAACAACCACCTGTGATAGAGTACGACATGCGATAACAACCATGAAGGTCAGAAAACGATTTTCGATTAGAGAAGAATATGCGACAGCGAATGCCATAGCTTTCCACCGCACTTACTTGAACTGTTATGTCGTTACTGAGGTCAGACTGAAATACGCTTTCGCCATCTTTGAGCCATTCGAACCACGCGAAGGGAAAGCCTGATGCAGTGCAACTGAACACAGCCGAACTTCCTCTCTCAGCACTCTGATTCATGGCAGGAATATCAACTCGGGGAGCTGAATGAACATAAAACAAAGATTTAACACACATTTTCTTAATGATGATAGAGCAAGTTGAAAAGTAAACTACAATGATTTTTTAGTTTGATGTTCGATGGAGAATGATGAACAAAGGTCACTTTTATTCTCAAATGTTTCGAAATTTCACATTTTGAAGAAATGAGTTTTGGGAAAATCATTGAAGTTCTGAATTAATTCAATTTATGAAAAATTGCACTGGACCAACCGATCAAAGCAGCTACCTGTTAACAAGAAATCTCTGCTCTCTGACGATGTGCAACGGAAAGGAGTGGGAGTACATTTTTCAGCGCTAAAATTTAACCCTGAACGGCAACAATGTTAGATTCCGTCGAGAGCAGTGAATTGCTTTGCTGCTATGAAGGGAGCATCGACAAAACTCAGTTTGGATGGGATTCGAAACCACGATTCGCATCAGGTATCTTAGAGCAAAAATCCAAGTTGTTGCAGCGGTATTTTCGACACTGAAGAGTTTTGGGAACAAAAAACTCCACGACCGTGGTCTCAGCCAACGCCCTGCAATTGGTATAGTGACCTAATTGACTTTACTCATCAGTGACTTACATCGTAGCCATGAAGAATCAGATTGCAGCTACACTCGTAGGCCTAATTCTTTACCTCCCTCTATTGTGAATCAGTAGCATGAAGTCTTAAACTACGACAATGTCGTAACCAGTATACTACGTTGTTTGTGACAAATAACTTTTATGCAATTGCAACTGATTCTAATTGTTGTTTTTTAACATTAGCCTACATTTCAAGGTGCTTGTGGCCGATTGTTTTTCTTCGTGTGGAGGGGCATGCATTTGCTGTTGAGATCAGATGCTGGTTGTTGTGGTATTAAGCCAGCATCGAGTATCGTCATCCAAAACCGTCAGACGAGCCACCTCTCGAGGTGCCCGATGTATGGGGCACGCAGAGATAACGTGGTCTACAGTTTGTTTGGTGGCGCCACACTCCCAATTTGATGAGGGAGCGAGACCCCATTTGTACATAGATCAGTGGCTCTCAACCTTTTCGTGCCGTGGCTTATTTCGAGGAGCCACAGATCTTTATGGTGCAGTTTCTTGCCGTGGCCGACCTTTTCGTGTGTCGTGGCCCACTTTGATTACGTTTGTGATGTGATGATGACAAAGTTGCTGATATTAGCATCAGAACTCATGGCAGCGGGGGTGATCTCCAAAAAAAAAGGGCCATTGCCTGCCCAGTGCCGAGGACGGCCAGTCCGCGGGCGGAATCGGAGTTGATTTACAAAGGAAAATAAGGTCATTGCGCCTCTAATTCATGAGTGCTGTTCCGTATAGCTGTTCATATGCACCAGTATTTTCCAACCTCATTCGGCTTGCAAACCCATTATTGAAGTACGCAAACGTCTGTGGCCCACCCGACTTACGTGCTGTTGCCCACCGGTTGAGAACCAGTGACATAAACAAATGAAAACACCCAACATCAATCGGCAGGCGATTGAACTTAGCCCAAGATGTTCTGGACAAGTCGATTCCAAGGGGCCTTGTGCTGGCCGATTGTTATTTCCCCTCTCTCTCCTTCAATCATAAATGCAATACGGCCCTCGCCTGCTAAAGCTATTTATTACTGAAGCGTGACGGCTATTCTTAGTTAAATTAACATTCAGCCAAGATTTTTCAATAAACTTAAATTAGTGACCGACGATAAATTGTGATTTGATGCCAAATCCACTTGACCTTGCAGCTATTTATTACCAAATTTTATCAACCGCCGCTTTACCTGCAACTCCTTCTGTTGTCGTTTGTCACAATGCCTTTCCCCGCAAACAATTCTTGAACCAATAGTTTGACCAATAAATACGACTTAGACTACATTTTGACGTTTTTGCTTCTTGCTTGTTATTAGCTGGTCATTAACATCATCGTTGGAATTATGTTCGGTCTTTTGTTTTATCAAGTCGACAGCTCTCCAACTATTGGCCCACAAAACAGGTATCGCCAGCAATTATTCAATTGTTGCGCTTAGCGAATAGCAGCATAATTGGTGTTATGTTTTAAGATGTGCTTTTTCCCCTAGACCACCCGCATTTGCCGAAAGCAAGAGTGGTGCAGCAGTTTTTGGGCTTTGTGCATGTTATATTACGTTAATTATTGCAATTCGTAAAAAGATAAAAATGTTAAGATATTACACTTATGGCTTACAGTTACTTTGATTTATTTGGTCTCCCGATCTATGACAGGACGTTAATGTAAACAAAAAGCCAGAGTTTCTACAGGTTACCTGAATGACGAGGAAACTACAACAATTTGATATAACTCGCCATTTGATTTTGATTTGGAGTTCTTTTCTTCATCACCACCAATCTCGTGTTCAGTTCAATTAGTGCTATCGAAGTTTTCAACAAAGAAAAAGACATTTTCATGTGAGAAGTTGTGCCGTACAAGTTGCATTATTTTGCAATTTGATTTCAACTTTTAACACTCATTTAAAAGATTTTCTTTTGTGATTGTGAAAGCTTATTTTCATTAACCACCTTCTTTCGGGTTTGCGCCAGAGTGTTTCTTTATTGTATTCTGCTAAAACTTCTAAAGAATTGAAAAAATTATCAAACGAGGAATATCAGAAGATGTTTATAAGGTGGTGAATGGAAACAAATATCGGAATTTATTAAGTCCCCATGCCGGTACAAGCGCAATTATCGCAATGATCTTGTGCTTGTATTCAATTCAATTTTGAGATACTGCTGGTTTTTTGTTAGGTTTAGAAAAAGATTTCAAAGTTCTTTGGATCATTGATTTTCGTTGTTTAAGACACGAATGTATATCAGGGGATTACATGGTAATATCATACTTTCTGTCGAAATCGACAGAATCGAACAGAATTTCTGTCGAACAATATCGCCGATAATATTCGGACCGGTAATATTCGGATAATAATATTTTTGTTGCAGTCAGCTTGTAGCAAATACTAAGCCTTTGGTACTGATACGTTGCAGAGCGTGAATGTGCACGCAGCACCACAAAGCGGAAAAGTCGTTTTCTTTCAAGCCCGTTTTTCGGATCCAAACTGCTCTATCACATTTACGAGTGGCTACTGACTCAAAGTCCATGTAAGGTTATTTGGTGAACTCCCAAAACTCTCCGTACATTTTTTGTTCTGTGAATGAATAGACCTAATTGTCTTTGTTTTACGTAAACTTAGTCCACCGTTATTTATAGCCATCTGTGGGCCGTATAATACTGTATTTTTACTCAAATTTGGTATTGATCCAATCGGAGACAAGTTGGAAGAGGCATAAAAAAATGAGCGAAGATTCAAAAAGGGTAAATTATTGCATTTTAGGTTTGAAAGCGGATGTCGCGTCGTTTTTCATCTTTGTCCTTTTCCTCATTCTGATCGGTTATGCTGCAACTGCCATTGCCTTGTTTTTCTCGGCGACATTCAACAGCTTTGCAGTGGCGAGCATCTTCATTTCGTTAACCTTCGTTTTTTCAATTGTGAGTTCACAAATAATTTGTTGGTGGCACAGAACTTTAATATAGCGCTAAACAAAAGCTATCTTAGGCTCGTTTGTGGCTGCCCTGCCGTTTGTATATCCGAGATGCAAGTACCTGTTTGCCCCAGCTTTACCCTTTACACTCGATACCGCCATTGATCAGAGAGTCACGAAATGTTTTTTTCCAAACAGTATTCTCCAAAACTATGTAAACTGTAGGCCTATTTAAAGTTTTCTTTTTAACATATCTTTCTTAACCCGTGAGAAAGTAAACACCAAAACTTGTTATTTTTCCGCTATTTCCAATGAAAAAATTTCATCAATCCCCAGTTTGATAGCGACTCACGATCCCCTTAGATTAATGTATATGGTGTTTGAATAGATGGAGCTTTTATTAAATAACTGATGAGGTTTTCTATTAAAACAGATTCGATGGCGTCACTCAATAGACTGCTCAAGTGGTTTTTAACGTTTTTAATACTTTTTCATACGACATGTGCTTACGTATGAATCGCAGTTATCTTCACAGTATTCGATGAAAACTTAGTTACAATATTACAAAAATTACCAAGCAAGGACTTCACTAAATGCTTTCAACACCCCAGTAATACACGAGCTTTGAACACTCAACCTTCTGGACTTGAGATGTGGGATAAACTGGTTTGCTTGTCATTTAATCAGGCTGCCTTATGACCATGAAGGTACCGGTGTAATGTCGTAGTTTCGTGCCTTATCGGCGTTGATTTATCCTTGGTAAAGGCAAGTTATGGGACTTTTTCCTGCGTTGTTGCAGCGCTTGTGAAAGAAATTCATCATGCGGGCATTACCGGCTGTCCAGAAGTCGGTTCAATCACAAGTTGTTGTTGATTGAAATGCAAAAGCTGACACGTGTAAAAAGAATGCAAATATAGAACGTAAAAGCTAAGTGCTATGGCTTTCTTGACTTTTCAGCTTTTTGCCGGTCTGGTTCTTAATGTTGAAACTGTATTACCGTGGCTGTCATGGATTGAATACCTTAGTATTGCTCAGTATGGCTTCTCGGTGAGTTGATATAAAACTTTTGTACCGAGCATCGAGTGATTTGTACCCGTAATGATAAGTAACATCATGGGCTGCTTGTGTTGAGGGTGACATAATAGGTTTTTATTGGTTTTAAACTTTGGTGTAAGTAAAGTTCGTGACATCAAGAGAGGCTTCGGAGACTGTCTCCACAAAATCGAATAATGTCACGCGAGGCCGTAGCGAAAAGTGAAGACACCAAGACTTTTCTCCAAATTCAATAGTTCTTCAATCTAAACGTACTACTATTTTGCCGAAAGTGTTCTAAAATAATCCGAAAAAGTGTCGCTCCCCAAGATAGTGCCACCCAGGAAGTGACACTCCCTCATTTAGAATGGACCATCCCTTCCCCCGTGGTGATTCCACTGGTTTTCATTTTACAAGGCTTAAGGTTTATTCAGACTACCTTGTTTTCTTGCAAAAGTTTTTAATAACACTCATTTGCTTTTCGAAATCTACATGTGTTGTCATTTTCGCTATAAGTTGCTCTTGCGTGAAAAAGTTTTGATTTTATCAACAGGGCTATGCGCTAACGAGTTTCGATCTCAGAACTTCTCAGCTTGTATAAATCCTTCAGAAACAGCTATGCTGATGGAAGCGCCCCGTGCTCCGACTGTGCCTCAGTGTTTGGTTTTGTAGAATGTTTGGTAAGTAATTACATAACCGGATCAAGTCCAGCTGAGGTCATAATGCATCTTGGATGAATGGAAATCAAAGTTTTAGAAGTGAACTCAGAGTAAATAGTCTTTTTTTGAGCTAGAGCCCCTTCCATAACCTTGGTCTCCTTATTAATATCGAGCTCTAATTATTTTTAACTCTTGAGTAAAACATAGAGGTCTTCACAACAAAACTGGTTGCTAAATGATTAGAGCCAACTCTCTCATCTCGAGCCCCATTCTCCCTTTCAATGCAATTTTACCCATTCTCTCTTTCCGTTTGCTGTGGACCAGTCAGCATTCTCAAAAAGTACTTTTCTACTGTAACTACTTTTACCAATAAGTGTGTAAATTTTCCTTACGTACCCCAGAACGCAATAACTGCATCTCAAGTAGGTATTAAAATATTTCAAAGTGAGTTTGTGGCAATAGAGGGAGTGGGAAAAGATGGCATTTAAAACAGGTATTTCCAAAACCAAAATAATTATCAACTATCTGCAAGAACGAGATTTTTATTGTTAAGTCACAGCTCACCATTAATTCCATACCACACTGCTTCCATTGGTCCCAAATAAGCTGAAACAGGCATTAAACAGGAGTCCTCTCAATTACGAGACAAAATGCCTCATTGAGGTGTGATGTCGATGTTGACTGTGGTGGAAAAATTGAGGCAATCGATCAATTCGACAACTTGGCTGGTTTAAGGAAAATTTGAAGCCGTTACCAAATGTTTTGCCTTCGATGAACAATAAATAATTTGTTTCGTTTATTGGCTTTGGGATATGCTTTTCAAAGGAAAGACAAGTTTATAAAAATTGCATTTTTAGCATTAGCGTTCTCGTAGCCGGAGAGGAGTTCCTAATGAACCGCCGTGGCATCGGAGATGGACAAAATATTACAGAGTGGGACTTGTGGTGGCGCTAGCGAGCATCATAACGGGAATGTTTGTGCTTACGTACATTCAGTTGATGAGAACGAAAAAAACGACATGAATGTCGAGTACTTTCTGAAATGTGATTACCAGTTACTGTTTACATTATATTTTTTCTATAGAAGTTTTTACTGTTGGGTGCGTATTCAATCAAGTTGATTCTTTCTATTTTAGACAAGTCTTTGTTTTTGCTGAATACTCAGCACCAAATATCAATACAGTAAAGTGTAATACAACTTATTACTACGTTGTAAGTACCAAAAGCTAAAGCCCTGTTCAACGATTTTACGTTATTCAAAGGCGTTTACATTTTGGTTGCGTTGGTGTACGATTGGGCAAACTACTTGCAGAGACGTAGTTACACGTTAAAACCTTGTCTACGTCAGAATTTTTTGCAGTTAAGCCTACGTTTACATTTTCTTGCTTTTTAAATTGTTGTTGATGGCTTTACTCGTTGTAAAGCGAATAAATCATCAACGAAAGTATATTGTTCACAAAAAATCTGGTCGCTTTATCATGCACCAACAATATACAGTAGTAGCGTAAATGTAAGTGGAATATTAATTGCTGCGCTGCCTTAAGCTTTATTTGAATATTATGCTACTTTCTCTTTCGTACTGTCTCTAATGGAACTAAGTATGCACTCGTATTTTTTGCAATCTTTTGAAGTATGAGCTGCAAAATTTAATAAAATTCATTCCAACGAGATTCTGCATGAAACATGCGATAAGTCGGCGACGTGGTGAAGAGGAATCGAGCGCCATTTTTAGTGACAACAATGGTCTGTACGAACTACACGAAGTTCACGTTGTCGTGCAGTGGGGAAATGCATTTTGCCCGTTTCTGATGGAAACGCTCTGTGCCAGCAGTACTGTATTTTTGAAAGCCAAGATGTTTTAGCGTAACCGATAGAAGTTTTGCCGTCGCCGGTGGATAATCAGATGGGACGAAATCACTGAAGAATTAGCGGAACGAGAGTTCTTAAAGAGGATGAAGAATAAAAACTATTAATGCAGTAAAATGATAACGTTTTCAGGAAATTCCTAGAATGAAATCAAAAACTGACGTTTCGGGGATAAAGTTTCGGTGAAAACCATTTAGCTTTACAAAGATCTTTTCACAAACGCGAAGTGAGCTGATATTATTATTGCTTTGTGGTCGAGGGCAAACGGGCTCAATAAATATGCCTCGTGCAAATTTACTAGTTTATAAAAGTGCAGTAATATGTGTCAGCACAAACTAATCGCGCTTAACTCTGTTGCCGTACCAAGCATGCCCCAAAAATCTTACTTTTTTTGGAGCACCCATTAATTTTACTCAGGCAGAGCCTTTTCTTTTAATGTTTTGTTCTAATCGCAACTACAACGTTACTTATGTTTTTTGTTTCAACATTTTGTTGCTATGAAGATTTGTTTCAAATGACAATGTTACTTTGAAACCATAAAGACCATGTCAGCCCAAAAGCATTTTTAACAACTGCTGAGTGTAGGCAGAAAAAAGTGAAAACAACGATTTGCCTGTCAGTGCTGGAAGAAATGTGCTGTGTTTAGGGGAGCACAGCTACATTTTTTTTGTGGATTAATGACTAATTTTCAAAATTAAAAGCGTCGCTTTTAAAGGAAAGTAGAAACCTCTTTAACTTTTTTGAAGCAGCTGCCCACATGCGCTCGCTACGGCTGTGCTTACATTGTCAAAGAAGGGTCGACAAGTAAAAATCTTGATTCTGCAGGCCCCAGAAAAACATCTATAAAGCCTATATATCGAATCATGTTGCAAATACCACTGCTGCAGGTACAGCGCATTTTTGTCACTTGCAAAGAAGTCAAACGCGAGAAATTGCGGTAAAAGAGTTCTTTTAAAGCAGAATCTAAAAGCCATTTATGCGAAATCTTAAAAGCTAGCAGTTCCTCAATGGCTCAGCTTACAGTACAGCAGCAATACAATAAATAAATAATAACTTAATTGCAAATCACAGCGATCAACAAGTTCACTTATCACAAAATACTGAGTAAAAAATAGAAAAGTCGAAGGACATAAAATTGGTGCGTAAAAATCGAGCAAAAAATACATGTCAAAGCAAGAACGCGAACAAATCGCTTTGAACAGAATCACAGTGAATCTTGAATGAACATTTATAAAGTATGAATGATAAGTCACAAAATAAGATAGTATCAAAAACACAGTCATAAGTAGAAAAAAGCTTGCAACACTCAATGCTTGGAACCGTCTAAAATCACTTGGTTGGTCGACATCACTTAGTCGAGAAGTTGATCGATGCAGTCTTCAAGTTCTCTAAAACGGAAATTGAAGGATTAATTCAACGATTACTGTGTTGTATACTATGTCTTCAACTTTTCATTCCTTGTCAAAGTCCACGGTTGCATATGGAACAGTAATGTTTAAAATTACTTTGGAAACGCCTGTGATAACAGCGCAGTGTATTTCTGCTACAAAATGGAGTGGGCTGAACTGTTACGAAGCAGGGATAATTGCAGTATTGCCAATGAGCGTAACGCACAACCCAAGCGAGTATTGAACTCAATTCTCGAATGCAAAAACCGGCATTGTAGGTCATTGTCAAAATTGAACTACTGCACGCGAACTTGCAGTCTTTGGCTTGGTGACGTGTTTTATTACTGAACCAATGTGAAATTTACCGAACAAAAAGTCATTAATTCGAAAATGAAGGAAATACGAAAACAGGAAAGCAATTAATTGCCAGATTAAATGCAAAATTTCCATTGTCGGTGACAGTATGCAGATTTACCAAATAAGCTACAAGATGGCATCATATAGTACGTGCCATTTGTCAAATAGCAATAATTAAGGATGTTGCGATTTTTTGTTTCGTGCCATCCGCCGGGTCAAAAACATGCATCATTTTACGCAAACAAAACACGTGTTTACGCAAATTTGGAAGAACGCTGAAAGTACTTTTTGCACTAAAGTAGCTTTTGTACTAGTGTTGAAATGTTGAAACACCAGGCAATTCGGCAAAACAATCTTATCCGATATGTTATTTTGTTCAGTTACTTAAAAGAATATCTGCATGGACTTTGAAATCAAAGACCAGAGCAATTCTTGCAATGCAAAGTAAATTGAATAACTTACTTAATTCGTACGTCCTTCTTTTTCAACTGTTCTCGTTGGTGGCGCACAGCACGGACCAATTGAGCTGTGTTTACTCTTTCAAGCAGTACTGAATCATCATCGGTTAACAGGGATGTCTAAAAAATAAAGCTTTGTTGATTTTGCACAGCGCCAGCGATCACAGGATAACCGTCAGTGGCATTTCACTTTGATGGTAGCGGAGTTATCTGGCTGCATTTATGACTTGTTTTCGCTTGATCGAGCAAACACTTGAGACTGGATGTTTCATTCAGACCAGCTCTTCCTTCATCTCAGCAAATTTGAGACAAAAACTTTTCAAGATTATCAAACACCTCTACACAACTCTGCTCCGCGATAGAAAGTTGTGAGTTGGAAACTAAAATTTATTATTTTCTTGCAAATAACCATGGCTGGGCCAAGTAATTTACCTGTCGCGGTGGCACAGTTTTACTAAGAACTAGCTAACAAAGAGTACGAACAAAAAAGCAATATGGTAAAACAAAGACAAAACGAAACCAGCGTGACTTAATAGTCTTTCGTTGGCAACCAACACACTTTTATAAGCGAATACAAACTACAGTCAATCTCCATACTTGTTTTTGACCGGTTTTTGATTGCTTGTCTCTATTGAATGACCGTATGGAGAACCTCAACTTTTCGTACAAACCGTGTTTTGAAGTTCTTGCAGCAGTCTTATTCAACGTGTTACTTCTGAAAGAGAAAGATGATTAGCAATGCGATACTATTGATGCAGTGCCAAGAGAAGTTAATTCTTGCGAAAAACGGTGAAACCTTGGTTTTAAAAACATTGCCATATTTTGGACGTCAGTTCAGCCCATTTAAAGCATTTCTGCCCATAATTTTTTTTAATGTGAAACCCATAAACTTTCATGACATAAAAACTCTTTACATTTAGCCCAGAGAAAAGCGCTACTTCTTACAATAAAAAGTCTGGTTCGAAGGTTAGTCTGTGTAATGGTAGACATGCACTGAAACATCACGATTAGTCTGCAAAAATATCGGCAAAAAAGAATATAAAATCAACCTAAACAACTCTGCAAAAATACGTATATTGACGTAGAAAATACTTACTCATAATTCAAGCTTGATATTGTCTTTGATTTGAACGTGATATCGTGAAATGAATGGCTTCTTGTGGTGGGGAAAGATAGCTCATTTTCAGAAAGCTCTAGAAGAACATCAAATTCATTAGTCAAGGATTTTGCGGCAAGCCAAGTCAATTGATAACTTCAAATTTGTGGTGAATGAACGATAGATAATTTGTAACAAAAAAATCGTTACTTTCTAATGGAAACCGACGATATAAAAACTTCATCGATGACAATTTCAATGCGTAAAATTATTTTTACTGATGTAATGCTCCGTTAATAGACCTTAATAGTTTCCTAAAATACTTCCTACTCAATGCATTACACTTAAAGCGCAGAATATCATATCGAAATCAAGCAAGCTATAAATGGCATAAATAAACGCTATCAGAGCTAATTCCATGCATTATAATTAAAAAATATAAAACAAGAAACTTTATGTCTTCAATTTTATGACAGGAAACTTTATTTCCATCGAGGATTGGTTAAAAATGGTCTATTTTACTATTTTTTGATTTTTTTTTTGTGGCGTCACATGGTTTTGACACACGTGCTTCTTACATCATCACTTACCGCACATATTTTTAGAATTCTGATTCTTTGACGAACTTGACAGCACAACATCACTAAACACACGATTCGGGACGGCTAGGTCTCTATGAAAACATACATAAACTGATGAAGACCTTACACAAAAGCAATGCTTAACTACAGACCGCGCACACTGTTTCGACCTATCAGGTCTCAGCAGTGAATATTGGTGATTACCACTTGGCCAAAGCACTTAAAATAAAGTATACCCTAAAGCCCTACAATTTCATATTTGTGGGACCTAAGCTAGTTCGGGTCCCACAAGTGCAGCTTTAGGCTAAACTTTATTTTTGTACATTATTTATTATTGTGAAGTTCTAGGGCCTGGAATCTAGGCTTTTCTATAGCCCTGGAAACTCACTTTCGCGAAGATCCAAGTTATGCTTTAATTTAATGTCTTTGGCCAATTGTTGGCCACCAGCTGCACTGATGAGACCTGATATCAAGAAAGGGTGTGCACTATATGCAGAAACGCACTAAAGCAAACTGCTCATCCATTGTGTTAACTTACAAGTAATGACGTTTGTGCTAGTTGTCACACAATTTATGGTGCTAGATATTTATTGATCAAGCAGTCATACAAGCCTACATTTTAAAAAATCAATCCAACTAATTCAGTATACAATTTATGTTTAGTGAAAAATAGACAAGCATTAAACAATTATGCATGAGTTTTTGTCTTACCTGGGTAAAAACACAAATTGAAAAGTAAGTTGAATTTCTCCACGATCTTTCCTACTGTCAAGCTTCTTTCCAGATAATTTGTACCACCTTTCGAACACAAAACTACAATTAACTTACTACCAGCAGCACACCATTTTCACACAGTTGAAGTTGGATTTAAACCCCCAACTTGTCAACAGCATTCAACCAGAAAACTGGCGATTTCTTAAAAATCCTTGCTATGGATCAAACACGAAGTGCTTCCAATTTTACAATTATACTCTTTTTCATAAACAGAGTTTATTACTTTGCCCAAAGTGCAAAAAACAATGCTTTGATCCCAGATGGCTAAGCCAATACAAATAAACGAAGCATGCACCAGCTGCTGTTTAAAAGTATGCAGATCAATATATTGCATAAAGCAATCAATCTAAATGCAGTTATGGTGCAATAACTGACCAATTAAAGCTAACACTTTAATGGCTGATGTAGATGGTGAGAAAAATCCATATCACTTTTGCATGAACTTGAAATATTACTACTCAAAATATTAACTTACTCTGTATGAGAAACATCATTTTCAAAGTGTAAAGATGACAATGGAACTTCAACACGGCCTAGAAACACATCTGGTTCAAGGCCATACAAACCAGTATGCTTGTGGAAAACATTGACAATTACATTACATTGATTGTTTATTATATCTGAAAAAAACAAAATTAAACCGTAGGTTCTCATGCCAAAAGTATTAATGTAGGCATCTGTATTGGGGCTAAGCCAAAAGCAATTTCAGAAGCTAGACACTTTAATATTATGGCCTTCTTCTGTTCAAATTAAGGTATTAAACTTTCAATGATGTCACAAGTTAAAAAGTAGATCTCAAGATCATCATAGACAGGGCCTAATATGATTTATTATAAATTATTTATCACCAATAAAAAAACCTCAGTTCAGGCCAAAAAATTAAAGACAGTTTCCCAATTACCTTTATTCAGAGGAAATGAGCATTCGGACATCCACTTTGGCATTACAGATTTTTCCACTTCAGTAACATATTTTTCTTGCAGCAGTTCAATTGTTGCATAAGCTTTGTTTATTCCACTTCTTGCTTTGATAATGAGATGTCTTGCTTGGTTTACAATAACAATGACAGCAGAAGGAATTTTCATTACAACAGTTAATGTTTTATTTTTCTTTTGATTAAAATGTATGCTAAACATTACAATTTAATTAGTTTAACTGTCCAACATAAAGCTATTTATTAAAAGCTTTTTAACGTGGTATTTTTTTCACTTTCTAACTATCTACTGAGATTTGACTAAATACCTTGTTTTTCATTGTTTGATGCTGTTGTTTCTTAGCCCATGAACAGAGAATTTATGATTTAACAGCTAGATCAACGGCTTGATGAAACATCCAAGACATACTGGAAATGCAATAATTATTACCAATATGAATTTTCAATTATGTTGTGTGCAGCAGCACAACAAGTAATCAATAATCGATTGACTAAACTTTGGACTGTTTTATGCAAAAAGTCTATACTTTTTCTCACATTTCATACAGAGCATGACATGACTCAATTATTGTGAAAAAAATGCAAGTTTGACATTACAAATAGCCAGTGCACATGCCCAAAACCAGTGGGTTTTTAGCAAGCAATTTTTTCTGGGTCACCAAAAGCATGGTCCAAAATAAACCTGCTAAAAACCCAAAATATTGTCGTTTTTTGGCTTACCGGTACTCAAAAATGTGGTCTGAGAACCAAGGCTTTGTAATAGGGTTACCAACTTAGTGTTTAATAATTCCGGGACACCTTAAATACCAAGAATTTGAAAACTGATGCAACAGAAGCTTATGAAACACGAAAGACATCAAAAGCAACAGTGCGAGCTGCGAGCCATAGAGTGATGATTGTGCAGCGTTATTTTAACCAACTTCAAGCCTCTAATTAATTTTATCATCAAAGAAACTTTTGAAATGGTGAATCTTTAAGGTATAAGTGCAAAAAACCACTAAAACAGGGAAAATGTACAAGTTTTACTAAGTAAATTTATTTCTCTGGCAAAAAACATAAAAAATCAGTCCTTCTGGCATTTAAATTTGTATTTTTCTTGTGATTTTGATGCTTTAAGATCTTTGTCTTTGCTTATAAACTCATAAAACTCATTGCATGACATATGAAAGTTTATTTTCATCATCAGTTCAGCTTTGACGAGGTTAAAGTTTAGCCTGTTTCCACTGTTGGTCCAAAGCGCATTCACAATAGTGAATACTCTTTCGCACTTCGCGTTTGACACTGGAATTTACAGGACAAATGGTACAAGACGTAACAGTTGCGTATCTTCTGGCTGCTGAGTGGCAAAAGAACTTCACCCATCTGTTTGAAACGCCACTACAGTAGTTAAGCATAAAAGTTCACTGCGAACCTTTCGCAGCGCACACAGTTCTTCATACAATTTATCGCAGTCCATACTTACGCCCACGCGTTCTACAAGCTTGACCATTTAATCTCCTTATCAAGAGCAAGTGGGGCTATGTCCTTGAAAAATGAATGTTCATAATCATACCATTTATGTAAGTATGACAAACTGCGTCGAAAAAACTGATCAACTTCTTGCGTAAATTTTTGTCAGTCAGAGAAATTGACTTCGACAGACTTAAAAGTTCTGTGGCATTACTTCCATAAAACTTGTCAGTCCATCGCTGCTGTAACTTTTTCTCAACATTCACCATTATTCCATGTACTTCTGTGGCTGTAGTAGCATTTGATTCGAGCCGTTTAATGGCTTCTTCAAAAATATTTAGTACATTATGTACAAAATGTAAAATACAATGTGGCAGAATGTTAAGGCTTTCTTCACAAGAAAACCTTGTCCATATAATGTCAGCGACATTGTCTTCTCCTTGCGATATAAAATATGATTTCAGCGCTGGCCAACGCAACAACAGTCTATCAATAGCAGGTAGTAGACTTAGCCACCTTGTAGGTACATGCCTTAATAACTCTTTATATTCCATATCGAGGAAATTGCAAAAGTCTCTCAGAACTTCAGATTTCTTTGCCGATGATGCAAACGAATTATAAGTCTTGATAACGAATGGCTCCACATCAAAGCTAAAAGTCTTTAAAGCGTATTTCACACAGTTGTTGAGAACATGGCAATTGCAATTCGCCTGTACAATAGAAGAATTATTTAATTTTAGTGCCTGGTAAACTGAAGAATGTTTACCGTATTTAACTGAAGCATTATCGGCACTGCATGACGAGACCGAGGATAGACCAAGGTTATTTTTCTCGATAACACTCTCTTTGCGATGAGCAATTGCTTCAGAAAATTTATTACTATCATTGTGGAAGTCTAGTACAGCATCGACAACACCTCTGGTTTTGCAAAAATATCGAGCAATTACAGGGAAAAATTTTTTGTTGCCTTATTTGAAGCATCAGTTCCGATGCTGAAAAATAACACATTTTTCAAGTCCTGAATGCACATTTCTTGCGCTTTGGGCCCCAAAATTCTTTCTGCATAGCTGGCTGCCTTAGTGTGGCCACATGATAGCTTGGAAACAACTGCAGAGTCAGGACACAGTTTTGCGAGTAGTTTATTGCCACAGTCTTGACTGACAAAGCTATGATGATAAATAATCCCATGATAAGTTGAAACCAGTTCGGCTAAAACCACAAGATGTTCCTCTTCACTGTTTGTCCTAACGAAAAAATCAGACAAAGTTTTGTTTTGCTTCTGCACAATAATAGTCCTTTTGTGTTTTGTTGATTTAGCATGGCTAGAAACTGCGGATTTACCGTCATATTTAACAGAAAAGGACTGTCGGCAGAAAGTGCAGTTTGCAGTAAAATCATCAACTTTAGATAGTCATGACATGCCTTCTTCTTTTAACCATTCTGATCGGAAAACACAATATCGTTTGGTAGATTTGACTTTCTTCTTCGGCGGAGTTTGTGCTAATGTATCATCAACATTACACTCTGAATTACAATCACTTTGCTCAACAAACTCGGTTTGCGAAGATGACATGAGATTAAAAAATTTTTAAAAAGTAATGAAGAACTTCTATAACAGCTGTAAAGGAAAAAAACGTAAATCTTTGGTATATTTCCATAAGTAGGGTTACCATACGTCCCGCTTTTTCAGGCCTTGTCCCGCTTTTTTCATCGAAAATCCCGCTTTTTGCTTCAGTCAAACAGAACAGTTTGATCTCGGGAATGCCAACGTCAGTCCCGGTAAGGCAGGGCATTATGACATGGGGAGAGATCTCCAAAAAAACAAAAAGGTCAACTCCTGTTTGGCTGCACGTTTTGTGCAGTTTTCGGCCTGAAAATGTCACAAAACGTGCAGCCAAACAAGTGATGACCTTTTTTTTTTTTTGGAGTTCCCCCCTTTCTTTTTTCTTTTAGAAGCTGGTCCTTTCCCTCAAAAATTATGTCTAGAGCTGAATTTGAGCGTCCCGATTTTGTTAAAAAAAAATTTGAAAAGCCCATAAATTTGGTCTCGTGCAAAGTGGCCATCCATTGTCCCGATTTTTGCTTTTCCAGATATGGTAACCCTATCCATAAGTGAATTTTCATTGACATTTCCTGCAAAAAGTTTATATTAAAATTTGTAATCCTTACGGAAATATAATAATCAATGAATTCTCGCTAAGAAAAATAGCTGTCAGTAAGGCGTTCCAAAATAGTTCATGCAAGCCTGAAAAGTGATTAAACAATGAAAATTTGCTCATAAAAAGGCCTCACACTAACAGTACATTACCAACTAAAAACAAGAAACACAAAATATTTTCTATATAAAATTACTACACACCTCAACTTTAATCACTAAATTTCTCAACAAATCTCAATGGATAAAGTTTTTTAAAGCTTTGTCTAACTGACTGTATTAATTAAAAAAATTAACATTAAAACTATGTTTAGTTTCACTTTTTTATTTTAAAATTAAAGACAGTCTTTACAGTAAAATACAGCTTGCTGCATATCTATTATAATCTAAAACAACAACAGGTCCACTAGTGCCGGTATAGCTTTTTTCTCCAAAGCTCTTTTTCTTTGTGGTCTTAAGGGAAGCCTAAATACTTTCACTTTATCACCTTTTTCATGTGAAACATATCAATAAGTAAGCTAAATATTAATTTGACTTTATACAAACTAATCAGTCAAATCCTATCTTCATCTTAACTTTTAACCTTCTCTTCTTACTTGCCTTTTACTCACTTACAGTTACCAAACCGTTTTAAAACTACCTGCGTATTTTTAAATTAATCAACCAAGTTGAATGATCGTCTCAAATTAAGGTGACTGCTGTATATAATGTTTTATCCTCCATTTTGCAATTGTTTAACTTATTTGATTGTTTTGTTGTTATGACGTCATCGCTGACAAAACATGTCTTATCCACAAGTTTCAACTTACTTTTATTTGAATGGCCCATACAGATGTAACACGCTTTTATTTAAAGAAATATTCGAGTAACTTACATCAGTTTCCAGTTGTGAACGAAGCCGACACGCTTACATGGCTTTCTATTTTAGAACACCTTGGCTGTCAGTAAATTCCAGGACAAACATGGCCCATTCCGGGACACGGGACGCCAGACGTCAATTCCGGGACTGTCCCGGCCATTCCGGGACGGTTGGTAGCCCTAAAAGAGTTATGGTGACGTAAAAAATAGCTTCTTGTTTTTTCCGATAGAATTGGTTTTGCGCTAAATTGGTTTTGTTGTGAACAATGTTATGGTTAACAAACATACACCGGTAACATGCTACATTGTGTTTTATTTCATTGTTAGATTGTATATTTACCCTTAATTTTGTAGGTGTTTGTTCGATTGGTCTAGGGGTACAAAAACATTTCACAAAATTTTAAGGGGTACGAGCGCCAAAAAGGTTAAGAAACACTGGTTTAAGCAATAAAATGTTGTAGCTAACCAAATTAATGCTTTAATTCAGGAAAGTAAGCCTATAATAAGCTAATTGTAATTACATGCTGGCAAGTAGTTAAAATACAAGCCATTGTCATTCTGCCAGAAAACAGATTCGCTTTTACTTTCAGGCGAATTCGCAATAAAATTTGAGCGACAACAAGCAGATGAAAAAAGCTCCTAAGTTTGCAAGCATTCAATCTATTACTTAGTCTTTGCAAAAGTAGTTTTGGGAACACCGCAAGTGAAAAATTGCTAACGTATTGCCAAGTTTTACGGTGGGACCCGCATAAACCGCTCATCAGAATAACTACAGTGCAAACTCGTGTGATAATGAACAACCATACAAGTGTGTGTAGTTATTCTGATGAGCGGTTTATGGTGGTCTCAACATGAAACTTTGCAATATGTTAGCAAATTCATATTATTGTCGAATGTCAAACATATATTGAAATCCCTTATAGGGAAAGGTGTTTAATTTGGCTTAGACTGACCACAAGTTCTTAATGGTTGGTCGCCATTCTGTTTAGCGAGCAATAACTCCCCCCTCCCATGATCACGCAAGTTTGTACTTATTCTGATGAGCGGTTTATCGTGTTCCCACCCTGAAACTGTGCAATAGGTTAGCAATTTTTTACTTGCGGTGTCTCAAAAACTACTTTTGCAAAGCCTCAGTAGGCTTATAGGTTAGATCAGCGTTTCCCAAACAATGGGTCGCGGCCCCCAGGTGGGTTGTGGACGCAATTTCAATGGGCGCGAAAGTCATTCAAAATTTAAATTAATGCATGCTTTGTCTCAAATAATTTAAATAAAAATTGGCATCTTAATTACATGTTATGTTTTCACTGTACTTTTTTCCAAGTACTTCAAAGTACATGTAGAATTATGTGGGACTCGAAAATTTATGTTTTGAAAAGTGGGTCGTGACTTGAAAAAGTTCGGGAACCACTGGGTTAGATACGTGCAAACGAGGGAGCTCTTTTCTTCTGTTTCTTGTCGCTCAATTTTTATGGCGAATTCGCCTGAGAGTAAAGCGGATCTTTTTTTTTGGCAGAATGACAGTGAAAAAGTACAATATGCTTATTTTGCTGTTGATTTAGCTTGTACGCTACCGCAAAAGTAAAACCAGAAATGGATACATACAATATATTGGCCCAGTGTTCTAGCCTATAGGCCTGTGCTGTTTTTGTCGTTCCGTAGACAAGTATCGCACAACAGTAACTGGATTAAATTACTGATGATTTTTTTCAACTTTATCACAAATGATTATAGCATAGGTCTACCACATTGCAGCAATTTATAACCACAAATGAAACGGCTTTTCCAACGCTATATACGTCGTAGGTTAGTATTGTGTGCCAGAATGCTTTGTGCTCCGCTCATAACGCTACAAAGGCAGAAACAGCAGCCTTACGAAGACTGAGTAACCTTGTGATAAAACTTTGCTACTGCAAGCAATCACGGGTTTTGTACGGATATTTTCTGCATTGTTATGCAACTAATGCATCTAAAACTATCTATTACCAATTTCCAGGGGTAAGACGACTGTTGCAATGACAATCCAATGGTAAAAACGTCTCTTTCTTTAAATGGTTTTGCTCACATTAACAAAAATCACTCGGTATTTTTTTCTTTTCAATTTACAGGTAGAGAGATTTGAAAAAATGTGTTGGGGTTGTTTTGGGAATTTTTTGCAGAAAATGTGTTGGGAAATATCTTTTGAAACTGACCTTGGGATTCTTAAGTGGATCTTGCGAATTCCAATGATAATTTTTGGAAAAAATCCTGTGTTTCTTGTTTGCAAATCAACACGAAAATGTAGAATCGTTTCTTGGATTTAGGATGACGACCTTTTTCATTTAGTATTATGCTACAGATCAATGCAAAGCCTTTGAATTCTTCTACTGATTTAGAGTAAAGACCTTTTGTTTAGGAATCAATTCTAATTCGTGAAAATCTATGAAAGAAGATCACAATCTTCTTTATGGTGAACCAAAATTCATGATGCGCCAAAGTATTGCAGAATCTTTGGATTTTTTACGCAAAAATTGGAATTTCGAGGATTTTTTTAACATTTTGAGTTGGAAACTACGCTTGAAACAAGTGTGGCATGTAGAGATGATTCAGATAGAAACAAACCGCTTGCTGCCAGCATTGCACAGCAAAGACCTGCCTGAAGCCTCATCGCAAATTCTCACTATAGTTTATAAATTGCCAGCGCTGCCCTGCACCGCAAGTTTTCAGCATGCGTCGAAAAATTCTGCTTATGATTATTTTTAATATTTGATGCAGGACTACAGCTATTTCACATTGATCAACATATTTTCACAAATTGCATTACTTGTTAAAAAAACGCAGCAATCTCAAAATCAAGCACTAGAAAAATTCTTCGGGAATTACAAACGCATCAAATGAAATACAAAAAGCGCAAAAATATAATAATTTATGAAAATGCACAGTTCAAATCACTTCAGTTATATCGCTTTACGAACTAGCATGTTATAGTTTTGGTTTCTATCAACTTCAATAAATTTCGGTATTTGTGCAATTTCCATCAGCCTGCTATTTTGAGTGAAAATATTTTCATGTTTTTTATTATTTAGTATTTCGTTATATAAAAAAATTTGTCTATTTCTGTTATTTCCTTGTTTCAAAATGTGACCACGTTTCTATCATAGCGTTTTTGTCGAGGAAACAAGGCTTTATCACTGATTCATTGCATCGTGCTTATACATACTCATCAAACGACTCATTACTGAAAACTGAAATTAACTTCATTATTTCTTTATGTAAACGAAACGGATGCCCAATATCTTTTATTTTTAAAGGCAGGTTTACGATAAATTTTAACGACCTTAACCCACAATTCTCCCAACTCCTCTAACAATAGTCCTAAATTTCATTTCTCTCTGACCCTCCAGTTAATTACCCTACTATCAAATTTGGTAAAGACATTGCTCCATTATTTCGCGACACACTGGGCACTGATATAAAAACAGCCTCCAAACTTTTAAGATAATTTTGTATTTCAACCTCAAATGTCCTCTATGCTCGCTCTCATCTGCTCGATTGCTGTCTACCAGTATACATGTTCTTGTGACAAAAATCTGTCACTCATCGGTATGACGACTAGACAACTATACGTGAAAACTGATAACAATCTTTTTAATAACCAAATTTCATCTAACTCTACCATCAAATCCCATCGTGATTAGTGCAATACTTCCAGAGAAAAAATGCCAGCAGAGCAAAACTTTATATTTTCAAAACAGTGCCGTTTCAACATCAAAATGGAGCTTATGGAAGCGCTGCTAATTAAAGACCTTGTAACAGCAGCCTTTTCAATCAGCTTTGGAAGACTGAGGCTGCTGAGACAGGTGTATATAGCCGAATTTGACGCGTATTCCAGAATTCACTTCCACCCGATGTTATAAATATTTGTATATTGATGCGGTATCAATGTGGGGGAGCGTTAGAAGTACGGTTATCGGACTATGGCGGAACCGTTCCAAATATATATGCAAGACGTACAGTATACTTGTGATCCAAAAATAGCAGTAACAATTTCCAACAATTATATCAAACGAATCTTCTGACAGTTACTAATCTTCCGACCATTCTCCCTGTAGTCAATTCTCAACTATACTGGTTCACATACATTTTTGACTTTGTCTTCAAATTAACCACACGTAAATTTAGGAAAGCTCCGGACAAAAGGCTCAAATGTTATTAGTAACAGCACGACGTAATAAATTTAAGTGTCAGGTTTGAATCGAAAGACTGCGGGTTTAAAACTCAGAACATTTTATGTAAAATTTATACGTGTAAATTCAACAGACCTTAAGCCATTTTTAAATGTATAACATTGTCATTCACAAAGAACAAAGTCGCTTCTGCACGTGTTTCATTGAGAGGTGCAGTGTTTAAACAATACTACTTTCGTCACAATGTTTCGTTCTGAAACATTAAATTTATCTTTGAAATTTCAGATTCATTTTTGCTCTAATGAAGTCACCGAAGGAGAAGAAACACCGGCGCGATGGTATAGTGGTTAGAGCGTTCGCTTTGCTGTTGGTAGACCTGGGGTTTATTCCCTAAGTCGAGTCATACCAAAAGACTTTAAAATATAGTATTCACAGCTTCCCTGCCTCCGCCTTTATGTGGCAGACCGGTGGTCTACCCGTACTTCACGGGGTTACAATTGTGAAGTACTTCACCAGCATGTCGTAAAAGGCGACTCTTGAGTACCCACCAATCGCAGTTGGCCTTGTTGGTGATGGGGCCACCAGTCATTCATGACTGCTTTGAAATGGGCTACCCTCTTTCTCCAAGCCTAATTTCGATTAGGCTGACGGCACAGACCTGAGTTGCCGTTCGTGCCGTACCTCCATCCCGAGGAAGAGAAGGGGTAATCACAACAACAAAGGAGAAAAAAAGCTTCGACATTTTGTGTGTAAGTTTTGTTAAATTAACTTTATCACGTTGGAATGCATCAGTTTGGCTGATCAAATCACAAAAACTATTTGTGGCTTAAACACAAACCAGTGCTCAACTTGTCAACTTGAAGAAATGTCATGGTTTTAGGAAGTAAGATTGCGTCATGAAACGAAATTTCACTACAATGGCAAGCTTTAATTAAAAAACAACACGCGGTATTTTTTGAGCATTTTGATTAAGCACACTTCCTTTTCTTTTTTCATGAAAGCATTATGCCACATTTAGGACGCTTTTTTTATTGAATGCGCTTTGCCATCACAACTAAAGCCGTTCATGTGTAACCGTCCGAGACAGATAAATCACATGCGTCAATCTTCGCTTGCCACTAAAATCTAGTACTCTAAAGAAAAGGATATCCACTAGCGAACCAGTAGCAGTAACTACGTTTGTGCACGATCTTAGTAAAAAATTATTTTGAGTGACATAGCCTAGCCAGGACTTGCGAAACTTTTCAAAGGATGATACAACAACTTCTTCCAGTGTAAAATCTCATCATTTGTGGGGAAGTATTTTTGCTTCCGTTTCTTGACCAATTAAAACTTTTTTTGCTGAAACGAAAGCCAGCCCTGCCATTTTACAAGTTATTGATTGTAGATTTTGTCGCCTTCATTTTCTCAAAAATGAGCATTTGTAATTGATTGGCTGTTTGTACCAGCATGTAAGACTAATCTCGATTTAAAGTTGGATAATCGGGAGTAAAGCTAAAGTTTAAATGTAATAAAATCCCTAGTTTAAGAAAAAATCAAAACGAAACCGTAGACCAATCAATCTGTAAAACTGGATTTAGAAGCAATGTTTTTGCTTGAAAAGAGCTTAGTAAGCACCTATTGGAATAAAATGTATGACTTTGGTTGAAAGCATTGCCTCTTTTCTTGCTATGGCCGAATAAAAGCAAACAGCGCAGCCAAAGAACTTAATACCACCAATAAAATACGAAAGTGGCCGCACCGAATCATAAAGTAGGCCATCGTTATATAATTTCTTTCTGCAATTGTGAAAACGACAACCAATTTGGCGCCACGACCATTTTTGGTCGTGTTTTCCTCTCTCACACGTTTTAAAAATAACAACGATAGTTTGTGAAATCATACGTTGTGAGTATTTTTACTCTTGCTCAATCCACTGAGAATATCACCATTACCAGTACAGGAATTATAGCCTCCATTTACAAGAAATTTTTGTTACAACTCTCACAAACGTTTGTATGGTGGGGCCGGAGCAGCTGCCTGGGCTGATACTTTCAAACTAGGCACATCCGGTGGCAAGACCATCCGGGGTATAACTACCATATTTGCAAGAAACAGTTTTGCTATTTTGCTTCGTGTTCTTCGTCGTTTGAGCTATTTGTTGTGAGCATTATACAGGACGATGTACATATACTGCGTTAGTGCTCAACCGGCACGCTAAACCAGCGCGATGGCGTAGTGGTTGAAGCGTCCGCTTCGCAATTGGTGTTTATTCCCTAAGGGTATATTTCCTAAGTCCAGTCATACCAAAAGACTTTAAAAAATGGTATTCACAGCTTTCCCGCTTGGCGCTCAGCAAAATAGGGATAGCGTGGAGAACAAGCCGGCAAGCTTGCTTGTTGTGTCCTTGGGCAAGATACTTAACGGGATGCCTAGAGCTATCTTTATGTGGTAGACAGGTGGTGAGGCCAAGCAGTCTACCCGTCGTGATGGCACCAGTCTAACTGAAGACTCGCAAACCGAGCGTGAGCGCTAACGCAGTGTATATACATCTTCCTGCATAATGCTCACTACAAATAGCTCAAACGACGAAGCTCTTTTGTTTGATGATTCCAATCAAACTTTTTTGTAAGGTTTTTATTGAATTTTTATTGGCGGCTAAAACTCAATCTCTAATTGCCAATAAAATTTCAACAATATGCCTGCACCTTATTGTTGAAATGAGGCACGAGATGAAACCCGGCTTAGCAATATGAGAACAATATTACTGTTATTAGCTACTGAACAATAATCCAATATTGACTAAATGAATTGCCTACAAAATCCCACGATCGTGTCAATCATATATTATTGGGGTTTGATTCGGAGCAAATTTTATGCCAATAAAAAGCCAACATCACTAACTACATAATAACTCAATATTAATTGAATAAACTGTCTACAAAACCCCTGGAATGCTTCAACAATATATTACTAGAGTTTGGCTCGGAGCAAATTCTATGCCAATAATTAAAATCCAATCTCACTGACTAAACAATAACTCAATATTAAGCAAATGAATTGCCTACAAAACCCCTGTGATGCCCCAATAGTTTGTTGTTAGAGTTTGGCTTGGACCAATTTTTTGCCAATAAAACGACAGTATTGTTTGAAGAATAATAATCCAATATTAAGCCAATAAATTGCCTGAAAAACCTCAGGATTGGGTCAACAGTATAGTATTGGGGTTTAGCTTAAAGCAAATTTTATGCCAATGAAAAGACATTATTGCGGACCCATTTTAGCAAATAAATTGCCTTCAAAATGTTAATAACGTGCTTTTGACAACAATACTTTTACAACAATTTAAGCGGAAATGACAATGCAACAAGCGATGCTTTTTTTGATTGGCGCTCAGCATAAAAAAAGGGATAGTGTGGAGAACAGGCCTGCAAGCTTGCCTGTTGTGTCCTTGGGCAAGGCATTTAACGGGACGTCTCCGCCTTTATGTGGCAGACAGGTGGCCCACCCGTACTTCACCGGGTTACAATAGTGAAATTGCTAACCCAGCATGTCGTAAAAGGCGACTCTTAGGTACTCACCAGTGGCAGTCCGCCTTGTTGGTGGTGAGGCTACCAGTCACTCATGACTGCTTTGAAATGGCTGCCATCTTTCCCCTAGCCGAATTTCAATTAGGTTGACGGCATGAACCTGAATTGCTGTTCATGCCGTACCTCCATCCCGAGGAAGAGAAGGGGTAATCACAACAACAATAATATGCTTTTTTTAAGCATTCTAAGCATGCTTCTTTTCTTTTTTCTTAAACTCTTCAAGCTGCATCTATAACGTCATAATGCCGTTTGGTACCATTACATTGAAAAAAATTGCCAGACAGCAGCTACGCGTAAACTTTTAATTTACTGCTTGTACGAAAGCAAACAAGTGATATTGTACCTGTGACAGAAGAATAACACATTAGAGCAGTGTTTCCCAACTTTTTGTCACACTTCCTCCACCGCCCCGCTAGAAGTTATCCTTCACCTCCTCTACACTTGGCGGTGCCATTAAGCCGATTGAAAATATTTGGCGTGAATTTCCATTATGAAAACTTTATCTCCAAACGTATGGGACCTTCGCCTAGTACAGTGGAAACATCCACCAACATATTCTTGATAGAATCTGTTCCCACAACTTTAAGTTGAGAAAAGGCAAAAGCTGAAAAAAATCAAACAAATGATTTAGAAAAAAATCACAAAAACAGCACAAAATAAGCAAGATAATTCTTTTCATCAACTTAATCTCAAAACAACCCTTTCAAGTTGAGAAAGGAATATAACATTTTTCATTAATGGTGCACCACACATCTAGGTTCTATAGAAGGGTACGCAGCAAAAAAAAGATTGAGAATCCCTGCTCTAAGACATATTAATCAAATGTAGCAAAGCTACACAAATTGACAATTTTTCACGTTAAATCCTAGAGGAATCACAACAGTTGCCCACAAATTTACCACAAAAATCCTGGTCCATGGATTATACACTTAAAACGAAATGTAACTTATTTTATTAACTTAACTGTAAATGCTCGATTTTGGGTGAGCTTGCACTTCCCCTAGTTGAAATTATGACAGTGCTTGGCAATATACGCGCAGCTAGAGATGTTAAGTCATACGAACAGGCATACTGCACCAATCAACAGCCGCCTCGATGTGGTTGTGCGGTCCCCGGCCCCGTTTGGGTTGGGTCGAAATGGCTGTTGGCCTTCCCGAGGGTCCCAGTTACCCAGGGCACTCCCCTTCATTTTTTCGCTATGCTGCCCCCTGAACGACCGCACAAGGGCTGCACACAGCTTCTTTAAATTCGGTTGCTTGTTTTCTCTTTTTCTTTTTTCCTGCCCTACTCTTGCCCTTCTTTGTCTCCTCATTCTCCCCCTTCTCTTGATGAGCGGTAACGTTCATCCCAACCCTGGCCCCATCTTTCCTTGCTCTGTGTGCACTGGAAATGTGGCCTGGCGGGGCAAGTCAGTGCAATGCTGCGCTTGCTCCAAATGAGTCCATCTAAGGTGCTCACCACTTTCCTTATCCAAATTCAGAGCTCTTGGCAGCTCTCACTCTTGGAGCTGCCCCCCTGCCGAATCACTGTGACTCCCTCTTCGGACTCTTCCGACATGTATATCTCCACTGTGCAATCTAGCCCCACCTCTGCTACGCTGCTTTCTCGCCCCACCATCGTCTCCAAACTTCTTATCCCCCATCAGCCCATTTTTTATCTTCTTCCTCTTCCCCTTTACCACCGTTCTTTGCTCCTGGTTTTTCTTCTGCGCCTCCTGCCTCCACTCCCCCCGACTCTCTCAGGGTTTTTCAATGGAATGCTGGAGGTCTTCGAGCCAGGAGCGCTGAACTACTCCACTTTCTTTTGTCCCATCCTGTCGACCTTATCTGCATTCAGGAATCCAATCTTAACTCCTCTTCCTCTTTCCGGATTCCTGGATTCTCTGCTCTGCGCTCTGATCATACCCACTCCCGGTCTGACATTCTCTCTTATGATACCACGCACGCTAGCGGCGGCGTTGTCATTTTCGTCAGGCAGGGCCTATCTTTCTCTGAACTTTCTACCTCCTTTCTTTCTTCGCTTGATCCCTGCTCTGATTATGTAGGGATCAACATTTCTCTAAACAACTCCTCCTCGGTGTCATTTCTTAATGTGTACGCCCCCCTATTCGCTTCTCCCCAACGGATGGCAGAACTGACTCCTTCTCTCCCTCCATTCTTCCCTCCTTCAGAAATCTCTTTATTCTGGCGGACTTCAATTGCCATCACCCCCTATGGGACTCAAGAGTTACTTCCGACCCCCGCGGGGAAGAAGTATTCGACTGGGTCATCTCCTCTGACCTCCTCCCCCTCAATGACCCTGACACACCCACCCTTCTCCATCGCTCCTCTGGCAGTCACTCCTCTCCGGACATTTTCTTTGCCCCCTCTTCCCTTGCCCTTTCTTGCTCATGGGAGGTGCTACAGGACCTTGGTTCTGATCCCTTACCAATTCTTCTATCCGTCCCTCTCTCTCTGATCTTTCGCCCCAACGAGCGCCCCCCTTCCTTCAATTTTCAGAAAGCTCGCTGGGATGTGTTTGCCTCCTACTTTGACTCTCACTGTCCCTCAGCAGAAGAATACTCGTCTCTTTCTCTTTCCTCTGCTGCTGCTCTCTTTACCTCTCTGGCACTGAATGCGGCCAAATCTTCCATTCCTTTCGGCCGCATCAAACGCCCTCCTAAAGCTTGGTGGTCTGCTGAAGTGGAAGAAGCGGTTAGTGAAAGACGCAAGGCTTTCGCTGCCGCTCACAGAAGTGATGAAGATCGACAGGCTTACATCTCCGCTTCTCGACGTGCCTCGTCAGTCATCGCCAAGGCCAAGGCTGAGGCATGGCAGACGACTTGCTCTTTTCTTTCATCTAAATCTGTCTACTCTCTTCTTCGCTCTATCCCTGGCTCATCTTCCTCGTCTTCTTCCTTTCCTAACTTCTCCCACTGTTCTTCTCCAAGGGAATCGGCTTCGGTCTTCGCCGATTACCTGAGATCTCACTTTTCTTTCTCTCAGCCAAAGGCCCTGCGTAGCAGAGCCATAGGCTACCTCTCTGAGCTCCGCCGTGCCACGTGCCCTGAGGGGTCTCGCTTGTCATTTTGCTCACTCTTTTCCCTCGCTGAATTTCTTGCGGCTGCCTCCAATCTATACTCCTCCACTGCCACTGGCTCAGACAAAGCTGCCTATCCCATGCAAAGCATCTTTCTCGCTCTGGCATGGATTTTCTTCTTCACATCTTCATTCTCTCTTGGTCTTCGAATTCATTTCCTTCCATCTGGAAGACATCTTCCATTATTCCCATACACTAGATGGGAAGGCCTCTCGACTCTCCTGCTTCCTTCCGACCCATCTCTCTCACCTCCTGCGTATCAAAGCTTTTTGAACGCATCATTCTATCCCGTCTACTCTTCTTTCTGGAATCTAATTCCATTCTCTCTCCCCGTCGGGCCGGTTTCCGCCCTGGACGGTCTACACTTGATCAAGTTCTATACCTTTCTCAGTCCATTTCGGATGGGTTTAACAAACCCAGGCCGGGCTCTCGGACGATCCTGTCTACTATCGATTTCTCTAAAGCTTTTGACTCTGTCTGGCATCCCGCCTTTTTCCACAAACTTATTTCGGCTGGCCTCTCTCCTTGCTTTGCTCGTTGGACTCAATCTTTCCTTTCTGATAGGCGCGCTTGTGTGGTTTATCAAAATCACAAAAATCGTTGCTTTCGAGTCCGTGGAGGTGTTCCGCAAGGATCCGCTTTTGGCCCAGTACTTTTCTCCTTATTCATTAATGATCTTCCGGCCTCTCTGCCTTCTTCCATCAGCTGCTCTCTTTACGCTGACGATCTGGCTATTTGGTCCTCCTCTCCCTCGGTCCCCACTGCGGTGGAGGCCACACAAGGAGCTCTATTTCGATTGTAGCGCTGGTCTGAGTACTGGTTTCTTCCTCTCAATCCGAGCAAATGTGAGGCCTCCTTCTTCTCAGTGGATCCCCACCAGGCTAACCTCCAACCTAACCTCATCCTACTCGGCTCCCGCCTCCATTTCAATTCCACTCCAACTTTTCTTGGAGTCATCTTCGACCGCACACTTTCCTTTTCTAAGCATGTATCTTCGATGAAGGCCAAGTTTTTCCCACGTCTCAAGGCCTTACGCTGTATCTCTGCTTCCTCATGGGGCCCCTCTAAGGAGTCCCTCTCTTTCTGTATAAATCTTTTTTCGGTCCCTTCTCACTTACGCTTCACCCAGATGGTTTCCTTTCCTAAGCGCTACCAATCTTACCAAATTGGATCGCCTCCACCGAGCGGGCAGTCGCGCCATCACCGGCTGCCTGTCGTCCTCCCCTATCCCTCTGCTCCTCTCCGAGTCTTCTTTACCTCCCCTACGAGTCACCCTGACTCATTTTATTCTTTTATCTTATGAGCAGGCTCTTCATCTCCCAACCTCTTTTCCTATTTCAGGTTTGGCCAGACTTAGAGTGAAGCCAAGACTCTACAGATCGTCCTGGAGAGCTTTTGCGTCCACTCACCCGCTCATGCTTCCTTCTTCTTGTTTTAGGGAGGCTCTTGTTGCTTGCCCTCCCTTTCCTCCTTGGAATCTGCCTTCGTTCACGGTGGAGTCCACCCTTTCCACTCCATGCTCTCGCTCTGATCCCTCTCACTCTCGCCAAGGTGCGGCTCTCGCCCACCTTGACTCTCTCTCCCCTCATGATTTGGTGCTCTGGACAGACGGCTCTGTTCCTTTTCGTTTTGGTAAGGGCGGCTCCGGCGTACTTGCCAACTGCTCTCTTTGTGGCGCTGAGGCCACTCTTTCCTTTTCGACAGGCCCAGTATGCTCAAGTTTTTCCGCTGAATCCTGCGCCATTCTGCACGCTCTTTGCTGGTCTCGGCAGCACCAACAAGTCTGCCATTTCTCTTCTTTTCTCCTATTATCTGACTCTCGTTTTGTCCTCGCCGCCCTGTTCTCTTCTCCATCTTTCCTCTTATCTCAAACTCTGTGGCAGATCTGGCAGGAACTGTCTTCTCTCTCCTTCTGTTCTATGAGACTACAATGGGTCCCCGGACACTCATTTCTCCCGGGGAACGACGCGGCTGATGAGCTGGCCAGACGGGGTGCGCTACTTGCGCCCTCCGCAATCCCTTGTAGTCTCTCTCCTCTTACCTCTCGTATCCACTCTCGTCTTATCTCGGACTGGAGGCGTACAGTCTCATCGAAATTCTTTGACACACAGGTTCCCTCGATTTCCACCGAGGAACTCGTCCTCCCTCGTCATGCTCGCTGTGTCCTCTCTCGTCTTCGCTGCAACGGATACAGCCTTCTTTTAGGTTTTTATCTCTCTAGGATTGGCAGAATCGAGAATCCTTCCTGCAGCGCCTGTGGACACTCGTCCCAGGACACCTCTCATCTCATTCTGCACTGTACAGCTACGGGCTCTTTGCGCCGCTCACTCTTTGGCGACTCTCTGTCCCTTTACGACCTCTGGTCCAGACCCTGGGGAGTTACCCGGCTTCTGGCGCTCCATGGTGTTCCGCCATGCCCCCATCCCTCGGAAGGGGTAGGGTAAGCAACAACAACAAAAACAGGCATACGATTACGAAAAGTCGTTATCAGCATGCCACATATTTATGAGCTTATTTCTGAAATTACACAACACTTTGGCGATCTCTTCCCTCACAACTTTAGATTTACGCTTCTACGCAAATGCTGAAATAAATGGCTTAAAAGTTTTTGAAATTTTAAGTTGTTTTAATTGTGAGCAAATCAATTTCCGTAGCACATGCTGTAAAAAGGGTAAATAAGACGTTGTTGGAGACTTCAAAAACTTTGGGAGAAAGAACATTCCTCGTGCTTTTTTACTGGATTGTCATTAAAAACACAGTACTTTTGATTTTGGAATGGGATATGGCTATGTCAAAAAAACATCAACTTTTTGTTACTGTTCTCATAACTATCAACTGAATGAAGCCAGTGCAGTCGTCTGATGTTTTTAACCTCGACATTAATGATGGAGGCTCCGCAATGGAACAACTTAGCTGTAGGTGCATCACTTCGAGTTAATATCTTCTTCCCCAGGTGCGTTCATGCCAAGTCGAAGCAACATACCTGCAGCATATGTCACGAATAAGGAAATTTGCTTTGTAAGCGTAGTTTCGTATCTGTGTAAAGTGCTGTATTATTTGTTCGCTCGGCTACTGATTGAAAAAAAGACCTTTTTTCCTCGTAATTGGATTTGCCGTAAGTATGCGTTTTTTACGTCACAATTGTTATTACGGCATAGTAAAATTCCAGATTGATCTAGTGATTTGGCTTCTTCGAAGAATTTCTATAACCGATTACATAACTTGAAATGTTTTTTTTTCTTTTTTCACGTGATTTCGTTCTAGCGTTTTCTGGATTGTTTTTTCTATTTATATACATGTATAAGGCGAAGAGATTTTTCTGTAGTAGAGTAGAGAGAATATAGAGAAGCGTGTAACGTGGAGAGAGAGAGATTGATTTACGGAGTAAAGAAAGGATATTGGTTTTTTGTGATAATTTATTGTGGATTCTGTGGACGTGGCGAGTATCAAGCAGTTATTGGTGAAATTAATTTTGGCGGTTTCCTGATTGTGTATTAAAGTGGTTAATTCTGAGATCGTTGAGCGAAGAAACTTGAAGTCGTGAAGTATCATTTCTGCGAGTACATTATTCTCTTCTTAACGTGGGTTAAGGTGTTATTTTAGTGGAAGCCAGACTTTTCCAAGTTTTATTAAGTTGCAGTCAGACCTAATTGTCCGAGCAATTATAATACGTCTCCTCAATTTTAAAAGAAATTTAAGATGGAGATAGAACCGAAAGTTCTATATATTATTTCAAAATGCGACAAATGGGAAATGGCTATGTCAAAAAAACATCAACTTTTTGTTACTGTTCTCATAACTATCAACTGAATGAAGCCAGTGCAGTCGTCTGATGTTTTTAACCTCGACATTAATGATGGAGGCTCCGCAATGGAACAACTTAGCTGTAGGTGCATCACTTCGGGTTAATATCTTCTTCCCCAGGTGCGTTCATGCCAAGTCGAAGCAGCATACCCTCAGCCAGAGGGTTTAGCTCATACAAATACGTGCAGAGTTACAAAAAAGTCGTAAGAATGGGCCTAATATTTAATAGCTTATCCTGAAAATATACGTCAATCATTTTAGCGCTCTTTCACAACTCTGACACGCTTTCAAGCACTTGCTGAATTTAATGGATAAAAGTTTGTTAAGTTTAAGCACGTTTATGGTAAAAACAAGGCAAATAAAACGTTGCCAGGGACTCGATAAACTTGCGAGACATGTAGCGGCTATGAGCAACTCCCCACAATGTTTTTTTAATCGATTTCCTTTCAAAAAACGGTAGGTTTGTCTCGGAACGCGATTTCCTACGTCAGAAAACATCAACTTTTGTTAGCGTTTTCACAACTATCCGTTGAGTGAAGCCAACACACCCGGCTGAACCGATATTGATAACCTCGTCGACATCACTGATGGGGGCTCGGCGGGGAACGCCGGTAGAGTCAGCTCGTATAACAATATTTTCTCAATAGCGCCACTTAGCTGTTCATCGCATAGAAGTCACGCGCCGTCAAGCAGCAGTGAGATAGATAATAAGATCAGGAAACTTAAGAACAAACGAGAAGTCACAAAAATACCAATGTCACGCAATGACAGCTTTTATGCTAGACGAGTGAAACAACTGCTTTCGGTCTCTCTTCTAGATGTTTAATGAGAATAGGCTTTGACTATCAAAGCGAGCAAAACTCGGAAACAAAAATATGTAAAGCAAATAATTCGAAAGAAACCCATAATATTTCTTGAAGACCTTTGTAATGATAAAAATAGTTTGTGGCAGGGGGTTTTAGGCTTAATACAGGACGAGGAAACTTCTCCACCCAGCAATATGCAAAGCGCAGGGGTATCTGAGTTTCAAAGGTGTTGCTCCAGTGATCTATTGAATGGTATTCCAATAAGTTTTTAGTGAGCCTTAGTTGTAAGCCCTTTTGCAGAAGGGGGAACTGATTCTTCGTAGCAACTCCGCTGATTTGCATTTATAACTCGTATTATCTTTGCGTAACTTAGAAAAAAGACATGTTTGTTATTGCGTTTGAATTTCTAATTAAAGGCACGTCCAACTATAAGACTTCGAGTTCCCATATTTCAATGCCACCGTTATTGCAGTTTTGTCTGTTGTTGAGTCTTTTGAAAAGTCATCATCATCAAAAAATATATCTTTGAATTCTTTCGCTTTCACAAGGTCTTCAAGGGTTTCAACAAGCACATTGTCAAGAAATTGAGTTCATTTCTGATGCAATCGAAACCTTTGTTTCTGCACCGTCATTTCCAGCTTCATGAAACCGACTGGAAATTCCGTTTGTTTCTGCAAGCAAACAAATCTGAGCTTAAACAGCGCGTAACTATCGACAACTATTGGATCAACCAATCAGAAGAGCGGAATATTGTTTCCCTTCCCCAAAAAAAATACTCAAGCAAAAGTAGAAAATGATGCTAGGTATTTTTACCGCAGGAAAAGTATAAAGTAGTAGAAATTTAAACTAGCTTAGCTTGAAAAAGTAGAAATCAATTTGTCACAAATAAGTAAATTTGAGTTGAAGAATAGTTTTACATATCTATAGAGTCTTAATCTGGGGATCTGCCGTGATTTTTTATTTGTAAATCTGAATTGTTTGTAGCCCTTACTTGCTAACTGTTTTGGGTATCGCTAACTTTGTAGCCCTTACTTGCTTTATTAAAAGCCTCTAGCTTCTTAATGGTCACCAACTGCACTGAAGAGACCTGATAGGTCGAAACAGTGTCACTGTCTGCAGTTTGCTAAGTGCATCACTGGCTTCTTGCATTACTATACATGTAAGACCTTGTGACCACTCGGCTGTGACAGCACTATTGTTCTAGCAGATGTTAGACTTAGTGCACCTGTGACAACCGCCACTCATTCACGAGTGATACGGCTTCGCAGAGGTTGACAGACCATCCACTACAGTGGACCTAGTATTTGGTCCCACAAGTGTGACGGTCTAAGCTATGCTTTATTAAAAGCCTCTAGCTTCTTAATGGTCACCAACTGCACTGAAGAGACCTGATAGGTCGAAACAGTGTCACAGTCTGCAGTTTGCTAAGTGCATCGCTGGCCTCTTGCATTACTATACTTCTAACTGTTTTCAAAAAAGGCCTTTTTTCTTTCGGATTTATAAATAGATTTGTAAATCACACGCCTTTCTGACGTCACAATGGCTGTCTAAGTGACTATCCAGTGTATTCTAGTGATTCTTGCTCCTTCTCGAAGATTTTTCTTTTCTATTTATATTACCGATTACGTAATTTATTAAGGGTGTTTTTCCTGTGTCAGGTGATGTTCTAGCAATTTCTAGATTATTTTCTGTTGTATATATAAGGAGGCGAGATTTTATCCATTCAGAGAGAATGTAGTTCAGAGAAAGATAACAGAGTGTAGTAAAAAGACGTTGTTCTGCAGTGATTGTTGTGACAGGAATTAAGCGATTATTTTGGTGGTTTTTAGTTTATTTAGTCTCTGATATTTATTTATTGAAGTGCTTTCATTCTGTGTTTTGGCAAGCGAAGGAATTCGAAGTTGTAAAGTGGTTTGTGAATATATTGTTCTGTTCTTGATCGAAAACTGCTTGGTTTAAATTATCTTAGTGGAAGCCAATCTTTTCCAAGCTATTAAGTTGCAACCAAACAGGCAACTGGGAATTTAAGCAGCGTGTGCAGGAATGGTTTGATGGCCTTCCTTCTTCATCTCCTGTAGTTTTAGAGACAATGACGACCTCAGCTCAAGTGGGAGACAAGCAAATCGGGTCGTCTTTGCCTCTAAATTGGCAGGTAAGCGATTCTCTTGCGTCTTCTAATATTCAAACATCAGTTTTGAATTATTCATGTTTTCCCAGTGTTAGTTCCACTGCAGATTCGTTTAGATCTAATGTTGGTTGTCCTCCTGGCTTTTCGACGCCGCATAGCTCAACTACATTTTCTGATATTCAGTATGGTCGATCGGTGCGAGACCCATTAAAGGCTCTAGCGCCGACATCTGTTGTACCTCAACACTTCAAAACCAACAGACGTCGTTAGTCTCCAAGGATAAGTTTTTCCCTTCCCCACTGCCTTCTATAAAAAGAGGTTCGCGTGGTTCCCGCAGGTCTAGTACAAGTAGTAGCAGTTCTGCGAGTCGCTTAGAACAAGCTCGCGTCAAATTAGAACTTGCGCGTCTTGAAAAGAGGCAAAATGAAGAAAGATTGAGGGAAGAAGAAAAAATAGCTGTTGCTGAAGCTGAGTTGGATCGCGAGAGAGTAGCTGCTGATGCTGAATTAAAACGCAAGAAAGCTGAGTTACATCGTATGAAAGTTAAAGCGGAAGACGAACGTCGCATTAAGGCTGCAGAGTTAGAGGCTGCTCTTTATTGCTCGCAAATAGATACTGAAGATGATCTATCTTCTGATGACGGTAAATCCGTAGCTCCGCAATCTCAAACCGATAATAAAGCAAACTGTGTAACTTACTCCTCAAACGATCGAGTTCGATTTAATGATCAAACATATAAAGTTTGCATAAATTCTGATGTAGTGACTTCTTTCGCTGCTTCACATACCGTTTCTGCGAGCGAGTTTTATAGGTTAAAAGAAAATGACAGAAATCAGAGACCCTTTGCCAAGGAAACCTTCTGTCATAAACCTGCCTCTTATTCTGTTCCAAGGATCTCTGAGGTAACTCACGCCCCTATTCAACCTATTCCATCGCAGATTTATGAAAGACCTTTTCAGGTAAGTAGTCAACACCCAAGTGTTCATGGTGCATATGACGCATTGAGAGGTAGTACAGATCAGCTTCTGCCGACACCGAGTATTCGCAAATTTGACGGAGATCCCCTTGATTACTGGGCTTTCTTTAATAGGTTTAGATGTCATGTAGCTGACTGGTTAGCTCCAAAGAAAAAGTTGTCTTACTTATTGCAGCATTGCACAGCTGAAGTGTCGCAATATATTCAGCACTTTGCGGATGTCCATGAAAGTAGTCATCATGTTTATGATTTGGCATGGAATGAATTGAGACGGCGATATGGCCAACCGTATATTATTGCTCAAGGTTGTCAGGAAAAGCTTTTAAGTTTTCCCAAGATTGACCGAGACGTAGCTGAGAGACTAAATAAGTTAAATATTTTGGTGAAAAAGAGTTGTTTTGCCTTGGGTAATGAAAATGTCTCTTCGAGTTTAGATTCAGTTCAGTTTCTCACAGCCTTAGCCACTAAACTTCCGTTGGATCTTAAGCGAAAATGGGTTGAGAACACTGTTCAGATTAGCGAAAGATATGAACGCATTGCTTCATTCAAAGATTTTGCCGTTTTTGTGGAAGAACAAGCTCGCGTGACTAATTCAGTTTTTGGCTTAAAGTTGTTTCAGTCTAGTAGTAGGAATGATTTCAGTAGTAAACCGAAAGCTTCTGCATTTCATACGGTGGCAAACAAAACCCGGATAGATGTAAAATGCCAATGTTGTTCAGAGCCCCACTATGTATATCAATGTAGAAATTTTCGTTCATTGTCTGTTGAAGAAAGATGGAGCATTGTGAAGAAACAAGGCTTATGTAAACTATGTTTGCACTCTGGGCATTTTGCTACACGTTGCACTCTTGGCTTAAGGTGTAAAAGGAAGGATTGTGGAAGTACAGCACACAATACTTTGTTACATTTAGTTTCTAAAGGCAGCGAGGCTCAGAGCAACACCAACCAGCCGACGACAAGTGAAGAGTCCCAAGTTAAGTCGCTGGCAACTTCTTCTCGTATGTCAAATACATTTCAGGGTCGTGGTACCTACCTAGATATTGTTCCAGTCAAGGTATTCACCAAAGATGAAACTATTCAAGCCTACGCTCTTTTAGATTCGGGGTCTGATAGATCCTTTTGTGAAGCACGCTTGATTCGCGAACTAAATATACGCGGATCTCCTGTGAAAATGTCTATACAAAGCATGTCACCTAGTAATCCTCATGTTATGGATTGTAGTTTAGTGCAGTTACAGTTGTCGTCTATGAATGATGATCATTGCATGAGTTTAAAGGAAGTGGTTGTTGTTGATAGCATTCCGGTTGCTCCCTCGTTTGTACCAGTAGAACAGATGATGCGGTGTCCACATTTGTGCGACATATCCTTGCCATCAATTAAAGACGGCACAGTTACCTTGCTGATTGGAAACGATTGCGTTGTTGCGCACCGTTGTCTAGAAAGCTGATTTTCTCCAAATCCAGAAAGTAGCCCTGACGCGATTCGAACACCTTTTGGATGGACACTAAGAGGAAGTTATTTCAAAGGCATGGTAAATGATGTAAACAATCACAATTACTTGGTTCGCGGGATGAAATGGCCTTCAGATGTACAAGATCTGGAAGATGCAATTTTGACTAATGAAGGTGAGATAATTTCGTTGAGCAGTAACGCAGATTATTGCGACAAAAAAGGATTGTTAACTACACTTCAAGCACATCAAGAAATGCTTGAGTTTGGACTTCAGTATTCCGTAGAGGATCCAGTCGCCTATGATATCATGCAGCGTAACTTGAAGCATAAGAATGGACGTTATGAACTTCCACTGCTGTGGCGAAATGACGCTGTTCTACTGCCTAACAGTTATGCCATGGCAATACGCCGTATTGAAGGATTAAAAAGGCGTTTGAAAAGAGACAGTGATTTGCACACAAAATATACAGAGCAAATGGAAGCCATAATTTCTAAAGGCCATGCTGAAGCGGTTCCTGAAGACGAAATTGTGTCGAATAAACGCAAGTGGTATATTCCACACCATCCGGTCATCAATCCAAAGAAACCTGACAAGTTCTTACTGTTTATGACTGTGCTGCTGTAGCTGGAAGTAAATCTCTGAACGATTTTTTAATGAAGGGACCGGACCTGACAAACTCGCTGGTGGGAGTGTTACTACGATTTCGCAAAGGGAAAGTAGCAGCAATCGCTGATGTTGAAGCCATGTTTTATCAAATCAGAGTCGCCCCACATGATAGAGACGCTTTGAGATTCTTTTGGTGGCCACACGGTAAGTATGATCTACCACCTAAAATATATCGTATGACTGTGCATATCTTTGGAGCAAAATCTAGTCCAAGCTGTGCTACATTGTGTCTGCGCCAGACAGCTCGAGAGTTTGGTAAGTTTTACGATCCTTGGCTAGTAAATATGGTGCTAAATAATTTCTATGTGGATGACTGCTTGATCAGTGTAAATGCAACTGAAGATGCTATTACAATGGTGAAAGATCTTCGAAGCCTTCTAGCAAAGGGAGGTTTCAGACTGACTAAGTGGTTATCTACCAGCCATGGAGTAAAGAAAACCATACCTGATGAGGAAAAATCTAAGTCCGTCCAAGGAAACATGCCGTCAGTTGGCGTTCGACAGAACGTACTAGGTGTTAGCTGGGACATGATTACTGATGAATTTTATTTTAATGTTGACGTTTCAGATGCGCGATGTACAAAACGAAAAATGTTGTCCGTTATCAACTCCTTATATGATCCTCTGGGGTTTGTCACACCTGTTGTACTGAAAGCTAGGTTGCTGTATAGCGAAGCATGTTAGCAAAAGGTTAGCTGAGACGAACCGATTGCAGGTTCTATTCAATCTAAGTGGAAGGCCTGGATTAATGGTTTACCCAGTCTAGTTAATGTTCGAATTAAACGCTGGTATGATTGCACCACACCTTTTCAATTACATTTCTTTTCGGATGCGTCGTCACTTGCTAGAGGAACTGTATGCTACGTTCGCTCTATCTCCAAAGATTCAGTAAATTGCCAAATGATAATGGCAAAATCGCACTTATGCAGTACCAAAAGAACAACCATTCCTCGACAAGAATTAGAAGCAGCCCTAGATGCTGTGACTCTGTCACGGGTTGTCAAGCAAGAGTTGGAACTAGACAGTTGCCAGTGCTTCTTTTGGACTGACTCAACCATAGTAATTCAGAGCTTGCACGCTCAATGTAAACGCTTTTCCCTGTTTCCCAGAAACAGATTACTGCGAATTCTAAAACATACGAAAGTTTATGACTGGAAATTTGTGCCGTCGGAATTAAACCCTGCAGACAAAGCATCTCGAGGATTGACAACGGAAGAGCTGTTACGGGACAAAACGTGGTTTGATGGACCAGTATTCCTTTCATCAAGTACAGAAGATTGGCCAAAATCTCCTATTCCTGAAAAGGAATCAGAAGATGTCTACACGTTTTACGAGTTAACAAAGAAGGCCCCGGAAGATCAAACCCAACTTAAAGAGGTCAGTGCTTTATCTTTTAATCTTGCCAGTAATACTAAAACCCTAGACTCTTCTATAGAATTCACGCCAACTACAAGATTTATTGCGTGCTTTTCTTCGCTGTATCGTTTAAAATTGGCCACAGCTTGGTTACTTCGTTATAAGGATTATCTTATTATGCGAGTTAAATTGGATTCGACTCTGCTGAAACCTTCACCAATGATCGAGGTACATGAATTGCTGCGAGCCGAAAATAATCTTATTATTTATGAGCAACGTGTGCATTTCCACGAGGAAATCGCCCTTCTCTAAAAAAATAAGCAGCTGAGCAAAACGTTTGCTTTGTTTAAGCTTGATCCAATTCTCGTTGATGTTTTGTTAAAAGTTGGAGGACGGCTTGACAATGCTGAATTGAGTTTTGATTTAAAACATCCAATTATCTTGTCTGAAACCAGTCATTGAACTGCGTTAATAGTTGAAGATACGCATTGCCGTTTAGTAGGCCATGCCGGAGTTAATTCGACTTTGAAATATATTTGTCAACGCTACTGAATAGTAAATGCCAGAGTATATGTGAAGCGCATCATTGATAAGTGTACTTCCTACAAGAAAAGAAACTCCCGTGCGGTTAATCAGGTTATGGCCGATCTGCCTTCCTCAAGACTACGGCTACATGAACCCCCCTTTTCACAGGTAGGTATTGATTACTTTGGACCTCTGTCTGTAAAATTAAAAAGATCAGAAGTCAAACGCTATGGGTGTTTGTTTACTTGTTTGACTACAAGAGCCATACATCTTGAAATTGCTATTGATCTAAGCACATCTTCTTTTATAAATGTTCTTCGCAGATTCGTTTCTAGAAGAGGACCTGTGAAACATATCTTTTCCGATAACGGAACTAACTTTGTCGGCTGTGCTCGCTTGATGCAGGAATCTGTTAAAAGGTGGAATCAAGCACAGATTCACCAGTCTTTACGACAAATGAATGTAGCATGGACTTTCAATCCTCCCAGCGCCAGCCACATGGGCGGTGTTTGGGAACGTATGATTCGAGTTGTAAGAAATGTCTTACTAGCTATTACTCCTAAACAAACGCTTTACGATGATGATCTAGTTACGCTGTTTACAGAGGTGGAAGCGATCGTAAATTCTCGCCCTCTAACTAATGTACCCTTGGAAGCTGGCGAAGATACTCCCTTAACACCGAATCATCTTCTTCGCCTCAATCCTGCTGTTGCACCACCTTGCATATTAACTGAAAAATCTGATAATTTTTCTCGACAGCGGTTTCGAATTGTTCAATTTGCTGCAGACAAATTTTGGAAGAGATGGGTTGTTGAATATTCGAAAACAATTCAAACAAGGAGTAAATGGCACAAAACAAGAAGAAATTTCGCTCTGGGAGATATTGTATTGATTACAAATTCGTCAACACCTCGTTGCCATTGGCCTCTCGGAAAGGTAAGTAAGCTCTTTCCTGATAATCACGGAACAGTGCGAACAGTATCTGTTAAAACCAGTGAGGGCGAGTTAAAGAGACCTTGCTGCAAGTTTTGCTTAATCATGCCTTATGAATCTGAGTAAGTATCTTTACACCGTCACTATCTTTATTTTCTTATTTGAAATTTATGTTCTTTTGAAAATTGTCTCTATCACAACAGCTCCAATTTTGGCGGGGAGTGTTAGAAATTTCAAATTCGGCATTATTTAAACCACCTTTTAGTTTCTATTCATTTCTCCGGTTTTGCGTTAAACTTGTTATGTACACTTCTTTCGCCCTGCCCTTTTAACCTTAATTAATCTTGTTGTAAACTTGTTGTGTACACTTCTTTCGCCCTGCCCTTTTGACCTTAACTAATACAATTTTTTTTTCTCTGGCACTTTGACTGGATGTAAAACAAAAACTTTATAATTGTATCACTTTGTGTTTTGGAACTTGATGAAGTAACAGTTGGTCATATTCGCGAAACACGTGGAAATTTAATTCTTCTGTCCTTATTGAATCAACCAAATTGGTATGTTTATTCGTCTATATTTTATTGTTATGTAGTAATTCATTTGGTGTTAAAATCATTTACAAAGTCAGTTAGAATATTATAACGTCGCTGTTCTAAATTTATTCTTTAGTTAATAATTGGTGTTATCTTTTAGAAAACGTGCTTCAACTTCTGGGTTAAACTTTTCGGTTATTCTTCGTTTTTTCATACAATTAATCAAATAAACCATCAAAGAATAGAAACTCGCCATTCAACACGGATATCGATTCGATATAAAACGGAAAAGACAAACAGCAGACCGTTTGTAGTTTAAAATTTTACAGTATGAATCGCAGCTATCTTCACAGTATTCGATGAAAACTTAGTTACAATATTACAAAAACTACCAATCAAGAGCTCCATGAAATGCTTTCAACACCGCAACAATACACGAGCTTTGAACACTCAACCTTTTGGACTTGAGATGTGGGATAAACTGCTTTGCTTGTCATTTAATTAGGCTGCCTTATGACCATGAAGGTACCCAGAGACGTAGCAGCCGCCTCCCAAACCCCCCAATTGGGGGGGGGGCCAGGCCAACTTTGGGGGCCCAAGTTAGTCTGAAATTGCTTTTTGGCTACGTGACTATTTTCAGTTCAGCAGACGTGTTTACAACCGATTTAAACTGTAGGAAGAAATTGGCTTGTGACATCATAAGTGAATGCTAGGTCATTTTATCTCGCAGAATCTAGAATATTTCGATTGATTTTCTGGTAGAATCTTGAATATTCGATTGACGTAACAATGCCGTTGTTACGCAACAATCATAGAATGGTCTGGAATTCTGTTTGGCTATAAATACCGGGACAATATATATACACTGCAGAGTGCAGATAAAGTATTTTATTGACATTGTATAGAATGAAACGTTCAAAAAGTGGTGCTCAAAAGAGAAAAGAAGCAGCCACTGCTCGAGATGCTGTAGCGAAATTGCCCAAGATGACAGATTTTTTCAAGATTACTGAGCAGAGTAGACCTGGCACTAGTACCGAGAGGGATGAAGAAAACTATAGTGTACAAGAAAAAGAAGACTATGACGATCAGCATCAAAGTGATTGTGAATTTCCAGAAAATGTAAGTTGTGATTTACCTGCCAATACGCAACCTTCAATATCAAAAATAACTGAATCTCAATTTACCCCTATCCCTGATGACCCATGTAAATGGCCTGAAAGTATTTCTGATGCTCAACGATGTGATATAGTAAAGCGTGGACCACATCAACTAATAATGAATTTTCCATATAATAACACAACTCCAAGGCGACGTTTTTCCTCCAACCATTATAAACGTGTGTTACCTAATGGTGAAAGTGTTTCACGGTCGTGGCTAGTTTATTCTGGGGAATCAGATCAAGTTTTTTGCTTTTGTTGTAAGCTATTTGGAAAAACACTAAGCCCCTTTTGTAGTGGTATAAATACATGGGAGGGTTTTTCGAAAAAACTGAAAGACCATGAAAACGGCATTTCCCACCAAGAATGCTGCAGTCAATGGATGTTGCTAGCTGAAGGGATAAGAAATTCATCCACTATCGACAAACGCGAGATGAATATTTTTTTCAATGAAAGACGTTTTTGGAGAAATGTTTTAGAGAGACTTATCGACATTGCCTTGTTTCTATCGGAAAGGAATCTTGCTTTTAGAGGATCTGAAGAAGTCTTAGGATCTCCTCACAATGGAAATTTTCTGGGTATATTTGAGCTTTTGGCAAGAAGAGATCCGATCCTAAAAGAGCTTCAAGACAGAATCAAGAATAAAAACACTAAAGATCACTTTTTGAGTCCTACCATACAAAATGAACTAATTGAATTGCTAGCGACAGAAGTTGAAAAAGAAAATTTACAGCAATTGAAATTGGCAAAATATTTTTCTATAATTTTGGACTGCACTCCAGATATGTCACATCATGAACAAATGTCTGTCATTCTCCGTTATGTACTATGTAATGAAGAAGCTGCTGTTGTTAAAAAAACATTTTTTGGCTACTTGAGAATAAGTGACAGTACTAGGAAAGGCTTGTTGGACGCTTTCTTAGAAAAAGCGATCGAACTGCAACTCGAATTGTCTGATTGTCGAGGTCAGTCATATGATAATGGTGCTAACATGAAAGGAAAACATTCTGGGGTCCAAGCAAGAATGCTAGACATCAATCCCAAAGCTGTTTATGTGCCCTGTGCAAACCATACCCTTAACTTAGTTGTTGTTGACAGTGCTAATTCATCGACGGAAGCATTGACATTTTTTGGAGTACTTACAAGGTTGTATGTGCTGTTTTCTTCCTCTGCTCAGCGTTGGGAAATTTTGAAGAAACATGTGGAGCTGTCCATAAAGTCACAATCTGATACTCGTTGGGAAAGCAGAATTAAATGCATCAAACCTCTTCGATACAATTTAAAAGAGGTGTTGCTGGCACTGAAAGACTTGGAAGCCATTTCCATAAAAAGAAAAGATGGAAGAGCTGCCTCAGAAACAAAATCGTTGATAGCTCATTTATCAAAATGGAGTTTTCTTTTGTCGGTGTTTATTTGGTATGATATCCTATTCCAAGTCAATAAAGCAAGCAAGATTCTTCAATCGTATGGAGTCTCCCTTCATACAATGGAAACGGAAATCCAGGCAACTGAAAAGTTTTTGCAAAACTATCGCACAACGGGTTATGACAGTGCCGCAACATCTGCTGTTGAAATAGCACAGGAATTGGATATTGATCCTTCTTTTCCTCCGTCAAGAAGTGGAAAGAAAAGAAGATTGTTTGATTACCAAGGTGAAGAGGAACAACGAGCTACTCCTGAACTGAAATTTAAAAGCAACTTTTTCTATCCATTAGTAGACCAGGCTATTATGTCAATAAAGGAGCGCTTTAATTTGTTACGTGAGGTTTCTTCCGCCTTTTCGTTTTTGTACACACGAGACAAACTTTTGCTTGTGCAACAAGAAAATGCTCTTCTTACTTGCTGTAAAGAGTTCCAAAAAAAGTTCGGTGACATTGATTCTGATGAAATGAGCGCTGAGCTACAGCGGTTTGTTTTAATTTTACAAAAAAAACGCAATCTCAATACGGCTCAAGACTTTCTGAACTATCTTCTAAAGACTCATTTATTTGAATTGTATCCGAATGTGTACATCGCACTTGGAATCTTACTAACTTGCCCCGTGACTGTTGCCAGCGCTGAAAGAAGCTTCAGCAAATTGAAACTGATCAAAACTTTTAATAGAACGTCTATGACAGACAGTAGACTATCTTCATTAGCCATGTTGTCAATCGAAAATGACTGCGCCCGATCTCTTGATTATGACAATGTCATAACAGCATTTGCGAACAAAAAGGTTCGCTCCAGACTATTTAAATGATACTGTGTTTTTATAACTTTTTCATGTTTTTCAGTGTCATTGCTTTCGTTTCGCAGTGTCTGCATAAATGTCCTACTGAACTCTGGCATCGGTGCCGAATTTTTTATGACTTGCACCTTCGGTATCGGCATGCTTTATTCTGACATTAGCCTGTTTACTTATGTACAAATTGTGGTGTATTTTCTTAATGCAGCTTTTCAATTTTACACCTCTAAAGTGATATGACCTGTGCGCAGGGGCTCTTGCGCTTACTTTGGGGGAGCCCGAAGTTGGAGTGCTACGGGACTGATTGAAATGCAAAAGCTGACACGTGTAAAAAGAATGCAAATATAGAACGTAAAAGCTAAGTGCTATGGCTTTCTTGTGTTTTCAGCTTTTTGCCGGTCTGCTTCTTAATGTTGAAACTGTATTACCGTGGCTGTCATGGATTGAATACCTTAGTATAGCTCAGTATGGCTTCTCGGTGAGTTGATATAAAACTTTTGTACCGAGCATCGAATGATTTGTACCCGTAATGATAAGAAGCATCATGGGCTGTTTGTGTTGGGGGTGACATAATAGGTTTTTATTGGTTTTAAACTTTGGTGTAAGTAAAGTTCGTGACATCAAGAGAGGCTTCGGAGACTGTCTCCACAAAATCGAATAATGTCACCCGAGGCCGTAGCGAAAAGTGAAGACACCAAGACTTTTCTCCAAATTCAATAGTTCTTCAGTCTAAACGTACTACTATTTTGCCGAAAGTGTTCTAAAATAATCCGAAAAAGTGTCGCTCCCCAAGATGGTGCCACCCAGGAAGTGACACTCTCTCATTTAGAATGGACCACCCCTTCCCCCGTGGTGATTCCACTGGTTTTCATTTTACAAGGTTTAAGGTTTATTCAGACTACCTTGTTTTCTTGCAAAAGTTTTTAATAACACTCATTTGCTTTTCGAAATCTACATGTGTTGTCATTTTCGCTATAAGTTGCTCTTGCGTGAAAAAGTTTTGATTTTATCAACAGGGCTATGCGCTAACGAGTTTCGATCTCAGAACTTCTCAGCTTGTATAAATCCTTCAGAAACAGCTATGCTGATGGAAGCGCCCCGTGCTCCGACTGTGCCTCAGTGTTTGTTTTTGTAGAATGTTTGGTAAGTAATTTCATAACCGGATCAAGTCCAGCTGAGGTTATAATGCATCTTGGATGAATGGAAATCAAAGTTTTAGAAGTGAACTCAGAGTAAATAATTTTTTTTTAGCTAGGGCCCCTTCCATAACCTTGATCTCCTTTTTAATGTCGAGCTCTAATTTTTTTTTAACTCTTGAGTAAAACACAGGGGTCTTCACAACAAAACTGGTTGCTAAATGATTAGAGCCAACTCTCTCATCTCGAGCCCCATTCTCCCCTTCAATGCAATTTTACCCATTCTCTCTTTCCGTTTGCTGTGGACCAGTCAGCATTCTCAAAAAGCACTTTTCTGCTGTAACCACTTTTACCAATAAGTGTGTAAATTTTCCTTACGTACCCCAGAACGCAATAACTGCATCTCAAGTAGGTATTAAAATATTTCAAAGTGAGTTTGTGGCAATAGAGGGAGTGCGAAAAGATGGCATTTAAAACAGGTATTTCCAAAACCAAAATAATTATCAACTTCCTGCAAGAACGAGATTTTTATTGTTAAGTCACAGCTCACCATTGATTCCATACCACACTGCTTCCATTGGTCCCAAATAAGCTGAAACAGGCATTAAACAGGAGTCCTCTCAATTACGAGACAAAATGCCTCATTGAGGTGTGATGTCAATGTTGACTGTGGAGGAAAAATTAAGGCAATCGATCAATTCGACAACTTGGCTGGTTTAAGGAAAATTTGAAGCCGGTAACAAATGTTTTGCCTTCGATGAACAATAAATAATTTGTTTCGTTTATTGGCTTTGGGATATGCTTTTCAAAGGAAAGACAAGTTTATAAAAATTGCATTTTTAGCATTAGCGTTCTCGTAACCGGAGAGGAGTTCCTAATGAACCGCCGTGGCATCGGAGATGGACAAAATATTACAGAGTGGGACTTGTGGTGGCGCTAGCGAGCATTATAACGGGAATGTTTGTGCTTACGTACATTCAGTTGATGAGAACGAAAAAAAACGACATGAATGTCGAGTACTTTCTGTATTTTTTGAAATGTGATTACCAGTTACTGTTTACATTATATTTTTTCTATAGAAGTTTTTACTGTTGGGTGCGTATTCAATCAAGTTGATTCTTTCTATTTTAGACAAGTCTTTGTTTTTGCTGAATACTCAGCACCAAATATCAATACAGTAAAATGTAATACAACGTGTTACTACGTCGTAAGTACCAAAAGTTGAAGCCCTGTTCAACGATTTTGCATTATACAGGGGCGTTTACTCCTATTTTAGATGGGTTTGTTTTCGATTGGGCAAACTACTTGCAGAGACGTAGTTACACGTTAAAACCTTGTCTACGTCAGAATTTTTTGCAGTTAAGCCTACGTTTACATTTTCTTGCTTTTTAAATTGTTGTTGATGGCTTTACTCGTTGTGAAGCGAATAAATCATCAACGAAAGTATATTGTTCACAAAAAATCTGGTCGCTTTATCATGCACCAACAATATACAGTAGTAGCGTAAATGTAAGTGGAATATTAATTGCTGCGCTGCCTTAAGCTTTATTTGAGTATTATGCTACTTTCTCTTTCGTACTGTCTCTAACGAACTAAGTATGTACTCGTTTTTTTGCAATCTTTTGAAGTATGAGCTGCAAAATTTAATAAAATTCATTCCAACGAGATTCTGCATGAAACATGCGATAAGTCGGCGACGTGGTGAAGAGGAATCGAGCGCCATTTTTAGTGACAACAATGGTCTGTACGAACTACAGAAAGGTTACGTTGTTGTGCAGTGGGGAAATGCATTTTGCCCGTTTCTGATGGAAATGCTCTGTGCCAGCAGTACTGCAACTTTGAGAGCTAAGATGTTTTGGCGTAACCGATAGAAGTTTTGCCGTCGCCGGGGGATAATCAGACGGGACAAAATCACTGAAGCATTAGCGCATCGAGAGTTCTTAAAGAGGATGAAGAATAAAAACTATTAATGCAGTAAAATGATAACGTTTTCAGGAAATTCCTAGAATGAAATCGAGAATTGACGTTTCGGGGATAAAGTTTCGGTGAAAACCATTTAGCTTTTCAAAGATCTTTTTACAAACGCGAAGTGAGTTGATTTTATTGCTTTGTGGTCGAGGGCAAACGGGCTCAATAAATATGCCTCGCGCAAATTTACTAGTTTATAAAAGTGCAGCAATATGTGTCAGCACAAACTAATCGCGCTTAACTCTGTTGCCGTACCAAGCATGCCCCAAAACTCTTACTTTTTTTGGAGCACCCATTAATTTTACTCAAGCAGAGCCTCTTCTTTTAATGTTTTGTTCTAATCGCAATTACGTTACTTATGTTGTTTGTTCCAACATTTTGTTGGTATGAAGATTTGTTCCAAATCACAATGATATTTTAAAACCATAAAGAACATGTCAGCCGAAAAGCATTTTTAACAACTGCTGAGCATTAAACAGAAAAAGTGAAAACAACGGTTTGCCTGTCAGTGCTGGAAGAAACGTGCTGTGTTTAGAGGTGCACAGCTACAACTTTTTCATGGCTTAAGAAACAGAGGATTAATTTTCAAAATTAAAAGCGGCGCTTTTAAAGGAAAGTAGAAACCTCTTTAACTTTTTTGAAGTAGCTGCCCACATGCGCTCGCTACTGCTGTGCTTACATTGTCAAAGAAGGGTCGACAAGTAAAAATCTTGATTCTGCAGGCCCCAGAAAAACATCTATAAAGCCTATATATCGAATCATGTTGCAAATACCACTGCTGCAAGTACAGCGCATTTTTGTCACTTGCAAAGAAGTCAAACGCGAGAAATTGCGGTAAAAGAGTTCTTTTAAAGCAGAACGTAGAAGCCATTTATGCGAAATCTTAAAAGCTAACAGTTCCTCAATGGCTCAGCTTACAGCACAACAGCAATACAATAAATAAATAATAACTTAATTGCAAATCACAGCGATCAACAAGTTCACTTATCACAAAATACTGCGTAAAAAAATAAGACAAATCAAAGTACATAAAATTGGTACGTAAAAATCGAGCAAAAAGTGCATGCCAAACCAAGAACGCCAACAAATCGCTTTGAACAGAATCACAGTGAGTCTTGAATAAACATTTATAAAGTATGAATGATAAGTCACAAAATAAGATAGTACCAAAAACACAGTCATAAGTAGAAAAAAGCTTGCAACACTCAATGCTTGGAACCGTCTAAAATCACTTGGTTGGTCGACATCACTTTGACGAGAAGTCGATCGATGTAATCTTCAAGTTCTCTAAAACGGAAATTGAAGGATTAATTCAACGATTACTGTGTTGTACACTATGTCTTCAACTTTTCATTCCTTGTCAAAGTCCACAGTTGCATATGGAACAGTAATGTATAAAATTACTTTGGAAACGCCTGTGCAACCACATCGCAGTAATGCGTATTGCCAATGAGCGTAACGCACAATCCAAGCGGGTATGGAACTCAATTCTCGAAAGCAAGAACCGGCATTGCAGATCATTGTCAAAATTAAACTACTGCACGCGAGCTTGCATAGTCTTTGGCTTGGTGACGTATTAGATTACTGAACCAATGTGAAATTTACTCGAACAAGAAGTCACTAATTTTAAAGTGAAGGAAATACGAAAACAGGAAAGCAATTAATAGCCAGATTAAATGCAAAATTCCCATTGTCGGTTCATTCGTGACAGAAAGCAGATTTACAAAGTAAGCTCTAAGATGACATCATATAGTACGTGCCATTTATCAAATAGCAATAATTAAGGATGCTGCGATATTTTGTTCCGTGTCATTCGTCAAAAAGCAATAATTAAGGATGTTGCGACATTTTATGTTTCCTGCCATGAGGTCGGTCGAAAACATGTAACATTTTACGCAAACAAAACACGTGTTTACGCAAATTTGGAAGAACGCTGAAAGTACTTTGTGTACCAAAGTAACTTTTGTACTAGTGTTGAAATGTTGAAACACCAAGCAATTCGGCAAAACAATATTACCCGATAGGTCATTTCGTTCGGTTACTTACAAGAATATCTGCATGGACTTTGAAATCAAAGACCAGAGCAATTCTTCCAATGCAAACCAAATTGAATAACTTACTTAATTCGTACGTCCTTCTTTTTCAGCAGTTCTCGTTGGTGGAGCACAACATGGAGCAATTGAGCTTTGTTTACTCTTTCAAGCAGTACTGAATCATCATCGGTTAACAGGGATGTCTAAAAAATAAAGCTTTGTTGATTTTGCACGGCGCCAATACTGGATAACCATCAGTGGCATTTCACTTCGATGGTAGCGGGGTTATCTGGCTGCATTAATGACTGGTTTTCGCTTGATCGAGCAAACACTTGAGACTGGATGTTTCATTCAGCCCAGCTCTTCCCTTATCTCAGCACATTTGAGACAAAAACTTTTCAAGATTATCAAACATCTCCACACACCTCTTGCAAATAACCATGGCTGGGCCAAGTAATTTACCTGTCGCGGCGGCACAGTTTTACTAAGGACTAGCATGACTGAATAGTCTTTCGTTGGCAACCAACACACTTTTATAAGCGAATACAATCCACAGCCATGTCCTTACTTGTTTTTGATCAGTTTTTGATTGCTTGTCTCTATTGATTGACCGTATAGAGAACCTCAACTTTTCGTACAAACCACGTTTTGAGGCTCTTCCAGCAGTCTTATTCAACGTGTTACTTCTGAAAGAGAAAGATGATTAGTAATGCGATACTATTGATGCAGTGCCAAGAGAAGTTAATTCTTGCGAAAAACGGTGAAACCTTGGTTTTAAAAACATTGCCATATTTTGGACGTCAGTTCAGCCAATTTTAAGCATTTTTGCTCGTAATTTCTTTGACGTGAAACCCATATACTCTGATGATATATAAACTCTTTACATTTAGTCCAGAGAAGTGTTATATTGCTACAACAAAAAGTCTGGTTCGAAGGTTAGTCTGTGTAATGGTAGACATGCACTGAAACATCACGATTAGTCTGCAAAAATATCGGCAAAAAAAGAATATAAAATCAACCAAACCAACTCTGCAAAAACACATAATTTAACGTAGAAAATACTTACTCATAATTCAAGCTTGATATTGTCTTTGATTTGAAAGTGATATCGTTCAGCGAATGGCTTCTTGCGGTGGGGAAAGATAGCTCATTTTCAGAGAGCTCTAAAAGAACATTAAATTCATTAGTCAAGGATTGTGCGGCAAACCAAGTCAATTGATAACTTCAAATTTGTAATGAATGAACGATAGATAATTTGTAACAAAAAAATCGTTACTTTCCAATGGAAACCGATCCTATGAAAACTTCATCAATGACAATTTCAATGCGTAAAATCACTTTTACTGATGTAATGCTCCGTTAATAGACCTCAATAGTTTCCTAAAATACTTCCTATGCGATACAATACACTTAAAGCGCAGAATATCATATTGAAAGCAAGAAGCTATAAATGGCATAAGTAAACGCTAGCTGAGCTAATTCCATGCATTGTAATTAAAAAATATAAAACAAGAAAATTTATGCCTTCAGTTTTATGACAGGAAACTTTATTTCCATCGAGGATTGGTTAAAAAACGGTCTATTTTACTATTTTTGATTTTTTTTGTGACGTCACAAGGTTTTGATGCACGTGCTTCTTACATCATCACTTACCGCACATATTTTCTGAATTCTGATTTTTTGACGGACTTGACAGCACAACATCACTAAACACACGATTCGGGACGGCTAGGTCTCTATGAAAACATACATAAGTTGATGAAGACCTTACACAAAAGCAATGCTTAACTACAGACCGCGCACACTGTTTCGACCTATCAGGTCTCAGCAGTGAATATTGGTGATCACCACTTAGCCAAAGCCCTTAAAATAAAGTATACCCTAAAGCCCTATAATTTCATATTTGTGGGACCTAAGCTAGTTCAGGTCCCACAAGTGCAGCTTTAGGCTAAACTTTATTTTTGCATATTATTGTGAAGTTCTAGTGCCTGAAATCTAGGCTATTCTATAGCCCTGGAAACTCACTCTCGTGAAGATCCAAGTTATGCTTTAGTTCAATGTCTTTGGCCAATTGTTGGCCACCAGCTGCACTGATGAGACCTGATATCAAGAAAGGGTGTGCACTATATGCAGAAACGCACTAAAGCAAACTGCTCATCCGTTGTGTCAACTTACAAGTAATGACGATTGTGCCAGATGTCACACAATTTATGGTGCTAGATGTTCATTATTCATGCAGCCTATGTCTACCACTCAGTGTTGCCAGTTCCGCGGTTTTCCCGCGGAATAGGGCTAGTTTTGATTAGGCGTTGCGGAAAAAATTTAGCAGTCGCGGGTTGTGGTTTTTTGGGCTATTTTGTGCCATCCCGTTCTGCTATTTCGGGCTAGTTTTTGGAGTGACAAAAAGCGTAAAAGCAGAAGACAACTGTGCGTGATAAGGAGGTTGTTATCGTCGCTGGCATATTTTCGTCAGAAAAAAAGCTCGAAAATAGGCTCAAATGGCACTATATCGCATTATTTTCCAAAAACTAGGATGATTTGACACCACCTGGTAGGTGATGACCTTTTTTTCTTTTGGAGATTACCTTCTAGCCGAAGAAAATATTACCAAAACGATCACGCAGCAGCAGCGTTGGCCTATTTTTTTTGGAAGTCGTGCTCAAGCACAGGCTGACTTGTCTATGGCCATCGATGGGAAACCAAATGCTGTGCTGATGCCGGGCCTGGACTGTTCTCCCAACGGCCCGGTATGGACTAACTTTGCAAATTTTCGGCTATTTTTTAACAGGCAAGCGTTGGGCTATTTTGGGCTGGAAACTTAAAGAAAACCTGGCAATACTGCTACCACTAACCAACAGCTTGTTCATCATAGGCAACAAACTACAAAGACATTTGGCAAATACCAGTGGCGCTAGCAATAACAGGCTGTGCAATTCAAAGCACACTGCAAAACTTATGATTTCTAGAAAGTAGGCAAAAATCTCAGCTTAAAATGATTATCATTAACCATTAGCTACTTAATTAACCTTTCAAGTGGTAATTTTTTGTTAATACACATCATATGTAGCATAGCCTACTTACTTATATTCATCTTTAAGATAATCATATTCTTCTGAGCTATCATTAATTGCACTATTCGGTCGTGGTTTAACTGAAAATAAATTATCAAATATAACAATAAATTGGCAAATGTTTAATTCTTACTTCTATCGTAACTTCAAAATAGTGCCACAAGCGCAATATGTAATCAAATCAAAGATTTTTATGGTCATTTCAAATCTTAAAACTGGCATATCAACTTTGATCACCATCTGATCCAACTAAAAAGATCAAACCACTTTTAAAGTAATTTTCCTCACATATGCAATAATTTAGATCAAGTCTTTTTAAATCAAAACTCATAATTTTTTCACTACGTAATGAAGATGGATAACTTCCTATCATCGATCTTTCTAAAGAATCATCTAAGAGCAAACCATAGCTTTTTATGAAAAGTCCTACCTCTGCTATCTATTGTTTTGGTGGCCATGCTTTTTCTTCGAAGAAAATACTTTTGTGACTTCAGTTTTTCTTTTACCACCTTTGACATAGATCTTTCCAATGAGACTTGTTTTTCTTTTGACAAAGAAGCTCTAAGCACAATACACAGTCTGGTAATCGACTACATGGCATAAACTAAAAATTACTTTAAATCACATATCTTCATGGAAGCCTACATTTTAAAAATGCTAATCAATTTCACATACCAATAAAATTTTAGTAAACATGCCTACATTGTGATTCAGTATACAATTTATGTTTAGTGAAAAATAGACAAGCATTAAATAATTATCCATGCGTTTTCATCTTACTTGGGTAAAAACACAAATTGAAAAGTAAGTTGAATTTCTCCACGATCTTTCTTACTGTCAAGCTTCTTTCCAGATAATTTGTACCACCTTTCAAATATAAACCTAAAATTAACTTACTACCAGCAGCACTTCATTTTCACACAGTTGAAGTTGGATTTAAACCCACAACTTATCAACAGCATTCAACCAGAAAACTTAGATTTCTTAACAATCTTTGCTATGGGTCAAACACAAAGTGCTTCCAATTTTACAATTAAGCTTTTTTTTCATAAAGAAAGTTCAGTATCTTCTCCAAAGGGCAAAAAAACAATGCCTTGATGGTTAAGTCAATACATCTAAAAGCATGCACCAGATATTGTTTAAAAGTATACAAAAAAATTTTACATTAGGTATTCGATTTCAAAGCAACTATGGCCCAATGACTAACTGATTAAATGTAACTTTTTAACGGCTGATGTAGATGGTGACAAAAATCCACATCATTTTTGCATAAACTTAAAATATTACTACTCAAAACACCAACTTACTCGGTACAAGAAATATCATCTTCAAAGTGTAAAGACAGCAAGGGAACTTCAACACGGCCCAGAAACACATCTGGTTCAAGGCCATACAAACCAGTATGCTTGTGGAAAACATTGACAATTACCTTACACTGATTGTTTATATTTTCTGAAAAAAAACAAAAATTAAACCGTAGGTTCTCACGCCAAATGTAATAATGTAAGTATCTGTATTGGGGCTAAGCTAAAAGCAATCTCAGAAGCTAGACACTTTAATATTAAGGCCTTCTTCTGTTCAAATTAAGGTATTAAACTTTCATTTGTATCACATGTTAAAAAGTAGATCTCAAGATCATCACAGACAGGGCCTAATATAACCATTTAATATCAATTATTTATCACCAATAAAAAAAAAAACACAGTTCAGACCGAAAAATTAAGAACAGTTACCCAATTACCTTCATTCACAGGAAACGAGCATTCGGACATCCACTTTGGCATTAAAGATTTTTCTACTTCAGTTACATATTTTTCTTGCAGCAGTTCAATTGTTGCATAAGCTTTGTTTATTCCACTTCTTGCTTTGATAACGAGATGTCTTGCTTGGTTTACAATAACAATGACACCAGAAGGAATTTTCATTACAACAGTAAATGTTTTATTTTTCTTTTGATTAAAATGTATGCTAAACATTACAATGTAATTAGTTCAACTGTCCAACATCAATCTATTTATTAAAAGCTTTTTAAGGTGGTATTTTTTTCACTTTCTAACTATCTACTGAGATTTGACTAGATACCCTGTCTTTCACTGGTTGATGCTGTTTTTTTCTTAGTCCATGAACAGAGAATTTACAATTTAACAACTGGGCTAATTGCTTGATAAATTCCAAAATAAACTGGAGATGCAATAATTAAGAATTTTCAATTATGTTGTGTGCAGCAGCACAAGCAATGAATAATTGATTGACTAAACTTTGGACTGTTTCATACAAAACGTCTATGTCTTTTCTCACATTTCATATGGAGCATGACATGACTCAATTATTGTCAAAAAAATGCAAGTTTGACATTACAAATAGCCAGTCCACATGCCCAAAACCAGTGGATTTTTAGCCAGCAATTTTTCTGGGTCACAAAAGCATGGTCCAAAATAAACCTCCTAAAAACCCAAAATATTGTCATTTTTTGGCCTTTTGGTACTCATAAAAGTGGTCTGAAAACCAAGGCTTTGTAAGAGTGTGGATTTTTTCTACTCTATGGTAGAAGAAATTTTGCATTTGAATATTCAATGCAATGCTTTTAATGATTGAACTAAATTAAAGATTTATATTTTAGAAGTGGCTATTTTGACGTCAGTGGCATTTTACCCTTGGAGACTATTTTGCCATCACCATTCACGTGTGTTTATATTGCTATAATTGCAATATTTGTGCAAGTGATGCTGTGGTGTATGGATAGTGCACCTGGCCTAAAATACAATGGTAACAGGTTGAAATCTTGGCTGGCAGAGCATGACATGACTCAATTATTGTCAAAAAAATGCAAGTTTGACATTACAAATAGCCAGTCCACATGCCCAAAACCAGTGGATTTTTAGCCAGCAATTTTTCTGGGTCACAAAAGCATGGTCCAAAATAAACCTGCTAAACACCCAAAATATTGTCACTGGAGGGGGAAGCCTGGTATGTAAATGTACAGGGTAGTGTACACTGGGAAGGAGCATACAGTGTGGGGGGTTAAACTGGGGATGCAACTTTTTTTAACACTTAACAGCAGATTTTTATGTCCTGCTAGCAGGTTGTTTTTTTTAAATTGCATAAAATTGAAAGTTTTTAAAAAAAGAACTAAAAAATATGAATAAAACTATACAATATAATGATATAAATAGATCATTTTATTATCAAAAAGAGTGGCATATATATATTTATATGTCATCCGCTTATAGATCTACATTGAAATTTGCATATTTTCACATCATCTGCTGTCAAGTGGTTAATTGATTTTTTTTTCCACACACCAATAAGTGTTAAAAAAACAATCTTTTCTTATGTTTTTTCACACCATTTCAAAATAGGCAATGAGTATTTTGTTTTTTGCATATATTTTTTTTTACTGAATTGTACTTTTATTGAGCAATAAATTTTTGATAAAGAGGTTTTAAACCAATTTCCAAAAATTAACCAGTTATTTCCAACACAAAACTATGGCAAGAAAAAGACACTAAGAGTTAAAATACATGCATCAAATCTGAAATGATAGATCTCAACAGGCCTGTTTCAATATATAAGATTTCTTCAGGGCATCCCAGTCACAAAAACTGTATCAGCACCACAGCCCTAATACAGTTCTACAATATGATAAAATCACAAGAAAGTTAGTTAATTGATTATTAAAAATGACCAATCAGAGACGAACAAAAGTCACATACTCAACACGTCACTAAGATTAACCAATCACAATTAACTCACAGCAAAAAACTCTCCAAGGGTAAAATGTTGTGGATGGCAAAAGAGCCACTGCCCTCTATTTTAGTTTAAGCAATAAAATGTTGTAGTTAACCAAATTAATGTTTTAATTTAGGAAGGTAAGGCTATAAATGATAATTGCAATTATATGCTGGCAAGTAGTAAAAGTACAACATGCTGAATTTGCGGTTGATTTAGCTTGTACACTACCAGTACTGGAAAAGTAAATGTAGAAATGGATACTTCCAATATATTAGCCTAGTGTTCAAGCCTGTAGGCCTGTGCTGTTTTAGTGGTTCCAGTAGACAAGTATAGCACCACAGTAACTGGATTAAATTACTGAAAATTTATTTTAACTTTATCACAAATGATTATGGCATAGGTCTACCACATTGCAGCAATTTATAACCACAAACGAAACAGCTTTTCCAGCACTAAATATGTTGTGAGTTAACATTGTGCGGTTTATCTTTGCTACTGCAAACAATCACTAGTTTTATACGGATATTCTCAGCATTGTTATGCATCAAAACTACCAATTTATGTCCCAGTGGCAAGATCAATCTTGCAATGATAATCCATTAGTAAAAAACACGACTGTCATTCTACCAGAAAAAAAGATCTGCTTTTACTTTCAGGCACATTTGCGATAAAAATTAAACAACAACAAACTGAAGAAAAGAGCTCTGCGTTTGCACCCATTTAATCTATTACTGAAGCTTTGCAAAAGTAGTTTTTGGGAACACCGCAAGTGCAAAATTGCTAACGTATTGCAAAGTTTCATGGTGGGACCGCCATAAACCGTTCATCAGAATAACTATACAAACTTGTCTGTTTCACATGAGTTTGCTTCACACGAGTGTGTTGAGTTATTCTAATGTCCAGGACTACAGCTATTTCACATTGATCCATATACTTTTCCAAGGTGCATTACTTGTTAAAAAACTGCAGGAACCTTGGAACAAGGCATTAGAAAAATTCTTTGGGAATTACAAAAGCATGAAATGAAACACAAAAAGGCAGAAATAAGGAAATTTATGGAGATTCACAGTTCAAATCACTTCAGCTATATCGCGTTGCAAACTAGCAGATCAGATTTTTTTTACTTTTTTTAATTACCATATTTATCCTCGATTCACGAGAAAGCGAATTGTATCGCTATATTTTGGACTGGACGTCGGCACTCGCTTGGGAGTTGCCATTTCCGAGGTGTCTGGGCCACCTGTCTTCCACATAAAGGCGGGGACGTCCTGTTAAGTGCTTTGCCCAAGGATACAACAAGCGAACTTGCCGGCTTGTTCTCCACAACCTCCCCTAAATACCGAGCGCCAAGCAGGGAAGCTATGGATACCATTTTTTTAAGTCTTTTGGTATAGCTCGACAAGGGGAATGAAGCCCAGGTTTACCGACTGCGAAGCGAACGCTCCAACAACTACGCCATCGCGCCGGTTCATCAGCTTCAATAAATTTCGGTATTTTTGCAATTTCCGTCAGCCTGCTTCTTTTAGTAAAATTTTTTCACATTTTTTATAATTCAGGATTTCGTTATTTAAAAAGAATTCTCTATTTCCATAATTTTCTTGTTTGCAAAATGTGGCCTCATTTCCTCCATAGCGCCTTTGTCTTGGAAACGAGGCTTTATCACTTGTTCATTGCATCGCGCTTATTCATACTAATCAAACGACTTATTACTAAAAACTGAAATCAACTTCATTATCTCTCTTTATGCAAACGATACGGATGCGCAGCATCTCTTATTTTTAAAGTGATAGACAGGTTTACGATAAATTTTAACAACGATAACCAACAATCTCTCGGAACAATATCGTAACTTAAATCCTTATTTAACTTTCTCAATTGATACCCCATCTTTTTAATTTGATAAACGCATTGCTTCATTATTTGGCGACACACTGGGCACTGATATAAAAACAGCTTCAAAACTTTTAAGATAATTTTGTATTTCAACCTCAAATGTCCTCTACTGGCTCTCATCTGCTCGAATGTTGTCTATCAGTATACATGTTCTTATGACAAGAATCTGTCACTCATCAGTATGACGACTAGACAACTAATCGCGAAAATTAAAAGCCTTCTTTCGAATAATCAAAGTTCATCTAACTCCGCCATCAAATCCCATCGTGATTTGTGCGATACCTTCAGAGAAAAGATGCCAGAAGAGCAAAATTTCACAATTTTAAAACAGTGCCGTTTCGACATCAAAACGGAGCTTATGGAAGCGCTGCTAATCAAAGGCCCTAAGGCAGTGGTTCCCAAATTGTGGTACGGTACCCGAGAGTCTTTCAGGTGGTTCGCGAGTAACTTACTTAAGTTGATGAGCTACAATAAATATTTCAAATGTGAAATACTTTAAAATTATTATGTCATAATTGCTTTTATTTGGGCTTTACACGCCAATAGAGAGGCCAATTGTCTAATAAATAAATGAATATAAAGTTGGTTTGAGCTGTAAGGTCAACTGCTGGTTGCAATAAAATTGTAGCTTATTTATTTATCTTACATTTGTTTAAAACTAATTTTTGTATTGTTGGAAATAGTCCAAGTGATATGAAATATTTGGCTGAAAATATATAAAGCTAAATTATAATTTGTTTAAAACTAATTAATATTTTGCTGAACATATAAGGTATTTCTATAAATGCCGAAGCGAAAGAGCTGTCTAACGCACATAGAGAATATGTTTATAGCCAATGAGCATGGGAGAGAGTCTCTGTCACAATGTGTAATTTGTATGAAGACACTTTTTAATTCAGCTGTAAAGCCCAGCCTTCTTAAGTTTCACCTTGTAACAAATCATGTTAAAGAGAAACAACGAGAGTTACTGTAGTGTATTAGCAATCGAGTTTCCATTGTGTTCATTATTACGTCATAAAGCGGCACGTCGTTCTAGTGCTTTAATGGCAGTTATTCAACATTCTTACGAGACAACAGTAGTAAATGCGTGCATATATTGAACGCGAGTAAAGTGTTAGCGTTAATCTGTAAATATTGCTGTAAATAAACTTTCTTCAAGTAACTTGCTTTGAGAAGTATAACAATGGCGACAAGGATGAAAGACAGCGACGAACAAGGTGGTGTGCGGTTAGATTGTTGTACAATTCAGCCGTTTAGACTTACTGGTGATTCTCACAGCCATGCTGAAAACTGGAAAAGGTGGCAAAGGTCTTTTAATTTATACGTTTGTAGCAAAGGATGCAAAGACGACTTGCAAAAAAAAAGCTTGCTATTGCATAGCGCCGGATCGGAGGTGCAAGACCTGCATTATTTTTTGGTAGATGAAAAAACTGACAAGCATTCGTTGGAAGAAGCAATGCAGTTTCTTAACGACAACTTGATGCCACAACGCAATATTCCTTTCGAAAGACATTTGTTTCGACAGATAGAACAAGCGCAACAGGAAACCCGTAACTGAATTTGTTTGCTGGTTGCGCCATTAAGCCAACAACTGTAATTTTGGCGCGGCTATAGATGAGCACATTCGATGCCATGTAATTGAAAAATGTACGGTAATTCTAGAGAATTGCGGGCAAAATTTTTGGAAAAGGCTAGCTTGAAACTACTTGATGTTCTTTCTATTGCAAGAGCGCACGAGGCTGTAAGAGAGCGGCTACAAGCAATGGATCGCCCTATGGAACCTAACTTAGCCGGCAATCATGAAATAAATGTGCGTACTAGAATTGATAAAACTAAGCTTTTTTGTTTTGCTTGTGGAAAAGCTGGCCATTTCCAACGAGATCCACAATGCCCTGCAAAAGGAAAGAAATGGATTCGATGCGGTAAAATTGGACATTATAAAGCGCAATGCCGGAGCAACTACTCGCGGCCACGCAGCTATGACGATGCTCATCGTCCAAATATGAATTATTTAGAGGAGGGGGAGGAAAAAGAAGTGGCAAAGAGACACACTGTTAGAGGGAACGGAGATATTTTTACTGTAAATTCGCCGGTAAGCAGTGTTTATCGTATTTCTGTTGATATTGGTGATGTGCATGTGCCTAATGTCATTATTGATTCAGGGGCTGTTGCAAATGCTATTACTAAAAATACGTGGGGCCAGTTGACAAAGAGTAATGTTAAAGCTAATACTTGTTGTTCTGCAATTAATTTGTTTGCTTATGGCAATGACAAATCGTTGCCTACTGTAGGTACTTTTACTGCTCGTGTTGTATGTAGTGAAACTAACCGATCTTGCATTGCTGATTTTGTCGTTGTTGACGGCTCTGGTGCGAATCTTTTGGGGAAATGTAGGGCCGAAAAACTGGGAGTATTGCACGTTGGTCCAGGGGTTGTAAACCTTCTTGACAACGATATAATTGCCCGTTATAAACCACTTTTCACGGTGGTGGGGACGTTGAAAATTTATCGATTAAAATTGCACCTAGATGGATCGATAAAACCAGTCGCACAGCCACTTAGACGTATTCCATTTCAATTGCGGGATAAAGTGGATTTCAAATTGAATGAACTACTTGAATCCGACATTATCGAAGAAGTGCCTGACGGCCCTACGGAATGGGTATCGCCGTTGATGGTTATCCTCAAAAGCGATGGCGACGTGCGGATTTGTGTAGACATGCGACGTGCTAACGAGGCGGTTATCAGAGAACGGCACCCCATTCCAACTGTGGAAGAACTTTTGCACAGGCTGAATGGTAGTACGATGTTTAGCAAATTGGACCTAATGTGAGGTTTTCATCAGATTGTGCTGGAAGAGGGCAATCGCCCGATTACCACTTTCACGACTCATCGGGGTTTGTTTCGCTACAAAAGATTAATGTTTGGATTGAGCTCAGCGCCGGAAAAATACCAAAAAATCATAGGTGATCTACTTAAGAATTGCGGTGGCGTAGCAAACATTGCGGATGACGTTATTGTCTGTGGGGTTGATCAGAAAGAGCACGATGAAAGATTGCACAAAGTATTGGCCAAATTACTCAATTATGGCTGGACATTAAATCCGAAAAAGTGCTAATTTCGAATGAACAAGTTAAAAATGGGCAAACAAGGTGTGTCACCTAGCAAAGAGAAAATTTTTGCGATTGAAAACGCTAAACCTCCAAAAAATGTCAGTGAAGCTAGGTCATTTTTGGGCCTTGTCCAATATTCCTCCAGATTTATACCTGATTTGGCCACTCTGGCTCGCCCGATACAATACCTTGTGAAGAAAAGTATCCGATTCGTATGGGGTCAGGAACACGAACACGCATTTTATCAACTGAAAAAGGCTATAACTCATCCAGATGTTTTGGCATATTTTAAAAATGACTGCAAAACTAGGATTGTAACCGACGCTTCTCCCATGGGTTTGGGCGCGGTATTGACACAGTTACAAGACGATTTCTGGCGTGTCATATCCTACGCATCAAGAAGCTTAACAAATGTTGAAAGCAGATACAGCCAGACAGAAAAAGAAGCATTAGCAATTGTATGGGCATGTGAAAGGTTCAATTTGTATGTGTTTGGTAAAGAATTTGAATTGGAAACTGATCATCGATCTTTGCAATACATTTATTCCCGCAAATCAAAACCTTCAGCCAGAGTGGAAAGATGGGTACTTCGGTTGCAAGCCTATGATTTCAAGGTTGTTTACAGACCAGGTCGAAGCAACATTGCAGATGCCTTATCCAGATTAAATTCTGTAACTCCCATTCTTGATCCAAAGAAAGAATTTCAAGTGACCTGGGACACAGTACAAATGATTGCCTTGCATAGTACGCCCATTGCTTTGTCTACACATGAAATAGAAGAAGATTCTAAGACAGATCCAGAACTTGTAGTGGTGCGAAAATGTCTGGACTCTGGAGATTGGTCGGCTTGTAAGTATTCCAGTTATGTACATGTGAAAGATGAATTGTGCTCCACAGGATCACTGGTGCTACGGGCAGGGATGTGGAAGCGGACGCGAGAAAAATCCACCGCTTCCGCTTCCACATAGGAGGGAAGAATGGAGAGAGAAAAAAAATTGGTTCTGCTATCCTTCGTAGAAGAACGAATGGAGGGAGCATAAACATTAAGAAATGAGAGCGAGGAGGAGCCGTTTAGAGAGATGTTGACCTCTACATAATCAAAGTAGGGGCCAAGCGAAGAAAGAGAGGAGGTAGAAAGCTCAGAGAAGAATAAGCACTGCTTGACGAAAATATGACGCCGCCGCTAGCGTCTGCGACATCAGTAGAAAAAATACCAGATCGGGAGTAGGTGGGTGCCATGGGATTGCAGAGCAGAGAATCCAGGGATCCGGAAAGAGGAAGATAAATTGAGGTTAGATTCCTGTATATAAATAAGGTCAACGGGATGAGACGAAATAAAGTGTAGTAGTTTAGTGCTCCTGGCTTGAAGACCCCCAGCATTCCATTGAAAAACCCTAAGAGAGTTAGGGAGGGAAAGAGAAACATCCAGGAGCATGAGGCGGTGGTGAGGGTGCAGAGGGAGAAAATACAACGTGGGCGGAAAAAGGATAAGAAGTTTGAAAGTGAGGGTGGGGCGCGAGTGCTGCATTAGCAGAAGGGGGCCAGATTGAGCAATGAAGGTATACGAGCTGGAGGAGTCCGACGAGGAAGTCACAGTGCTGGTAGGTCTAGAATCTCCAAAAAAACAGGGAAGGCAGCTCCAGAAATGAGAGCTGCCAAGAGTTCTGAATCTAGAAAAGGAGAGTAGTGAGCACTTTAAATGAACTTAATTAGAGCATGTGCAGCATCGCACTGACCTACCCCGCCAAATCACATTTCCAGCGCACACTAAATAGAAAAAGACAGGGCAAGGGTTAGGATGAACGTTGCCGCTCATCAGGAGAAGGAGAAGACAGGCCAATTTTAAAGAGGATGCATGCTACCCTTCTGCGGTCGTTCATGGGGCTGCACGGCGAAAAAATGGTTTGTGTGAGGGGAGTGCCCGGGGTAACTGGAACCCTCGGAAAGGCAAACAGCCGGTAGTTATAAATAGGCATAGTACAGGCAAAGTAGGCATAGTAGGAGAGGTGTGCGATCGAAAACCAGTCGCACAAATGTGACAAAGCCTTCTTTCCTTTCAAAAAAAATTAATTTTTACTTTTATAAAATATAGAAGTTGCTACTTGCTAATTAGCATTTTCAAGCCGATCTCCTATTAAGAGGGATCCGATTAGGGCTGCCACTCTAGATGTTTTATAGCTAGATCTAGATATTTTTTGTAAGGCCTAGAGGTATAATTGGGAAACTAGATGATGGCTAGAAAGTCTAGATATTTTTTTAACGTACTAGATATTATCTAGAGGGAAATCTTTAAGTCGAGTAATGTCATAAAGAATAGTGAAGGAGGGAGATTAACTTGTTTTCCTTTACTTTTTTGTTCTAGGTTATGCAATATTGTTAGGCTAATGTTGTATTAGTGAGTTTATCTAATATTTTTCAAACATAATGTTGGGCTGAAAACACAGAACAGAGAAATTTTGGGCTGAAGTGGAGGATTTCAAAAATGCTTCTGGAGAGAATCCATTTTTAGATCTCATGAATTGTCCTAAGCAAGGATTGATACCACCTCATTCAAATGCAGATGTGGAAGTTTGGAGATGGGAGCGATGTGACATGAGTGCTCGACAGTCTTCATAGACGCATTTTCCACCCGAAGCGAGGGAGATGACCTTTTTTTTTTGGAAAACACCATGTCCACGTACGATTGTTAAATTTTATTTTGCAACACAGTGTTGCAAAGATCCCTAAACATCTGTTTCCTAGGTCCCGCAAGCAGCCGTTTTCATTTCATTGCTTGGTGAACTACTTAAGCATGTAATGTAAAGTTCAAATTTTGTCCTTTACGTTTAGTAGTAGGCGGACTCCAACAACTAAAAATCATCGCCACATCGTACTATGCCTGTGCTATGCCTACTATGCCTGTACTATGCCTACTATGCCTGTACTATGCCTACTATGCCTATTTATAACTACCCGCAAACAGCCATTTTGACCCAACCCAAACGGGTCGGGGACCGCACCACCACGTTGAGGCGGATGTTGATTGGTGCAGTTCAATTTTGCTCGCTTTACATTTACATACTATATATACGACAGAAATTTTGCACTTCACTATCCAAAAAGATTAGAGTCAATACGTGTTTTGAGGACGGACAGAAGGTAGTGATGATTAAAGTTAAAGTTAACTCAAAGTCAGAGTTACATGTAGTTGAGAATAGAGAGGGAAAATTGGCGCTATACGGTGTAGTTTGTTGTTGTGACGACAGGTTATTGTCGAGAGCTGTGATATGTGGTCATACGATTAAGATCTGAGAAGCATTAAGTTAACTGTTGTAAAAGTAGTAAGTAGTGAAGGAACTTGTAATAACTGTTTATTTGTTGAAGTGTTTAATTATTTTTTGAATTGTAGTAACGAAATATTTGATTTTCTTGCAAGCAGTTCGTGATTTCTAAATTTTTGTTAGTGGGAGTTCCGTGACAAACGCGAAAGTACATTAGGGGCTCCGCGATGACAAAAAGATTGAAAAGCACTGTTCTACATTTAACACGAGTTCTGATATCTAAGAAAAACAAACACAGAGTAGTTCGAAATAATAAGCTTAAGCGAAGTAGGTAAAGCAATAGCAATAAATGAAGGTTTTTGTTTTTTCAAAATGATAAAGTGTAGGAGAAAGCAGGCTAAAGACCCACAAAAGTAAAAAAAATTGTCAACGGTCGTCTTTTGGTTTTTTGTTGGTGGAAGCGGAAGCGTTTGAAAAATAACCGCTTCCACATCCATGGCTACGGGGTACTCATTTAATAATACCGAAGTCCCGGCGTGTTCAGATCCTTAAGTTAGCGCATGAGGGCCACCAGGGAATCGTGAAATTCAAATTGAGGCCAAGGAACAAAGTTTGGTGGCCAAAAATGGATGCCGAAGTGGAAGATTACCGTAAGCGTTGCCATGGTTGTCAGCGAACATCATCCACCAGAGCCAATGGCTCGAACTATTCTGCCGAATGGACCATGGCAAGACTGTGCAGCGGACTTAATGGGTCCATTGCCAAATGGCGAAAGTATTTTGGTGATAATTGACTATTTTAGTCGTTACTATGAAGTAGCTTTCTTGGGTTCTACGACTACTGAGCGCATCATCGAGTCTCTCATCCCTATTTTTTCTCGCCTTGGCTCACCCGTTACGTTAAAAACAGAAAATGCGCCTTAGTTTATTTCCACCGAGTTCAAAGAATTTTTACAAGAATATGGCGTTGAACATCGCACATCAATACCGTTGTGGCCTCAGAGTAATGGAGAAGTCGAAAGACAAAATAGGACCCTCCTAAAAGCAATTAAAATCTCTCAGTTGCAATGGACCAACACAAGAAAATGGAAATTCGAGTTAAGCAAATTTTTGATGGCATACCGTTCAACACCTCATATAAGTACCGGTGTATCTCCATATTTTCTCATGTTTGGAATAGAGATGAGGACAAAGCTTCCAGCACTTGACTTTAGCCAAGCGGAATACCAATTAATGGAAGAAATGCGTGATCGTGACTGGACTAACAAAATCAAAGGGAAGGAGTATGCTGATAAACGGAGAAGAGCAACCACCTCTGACTTTGAGATTGGAGATGAGGTCCTATTGAAACAAAAATTTCGATTTTTCAGGAAAAAGTATGACGATTTTCAGGCAGATCTTGAGAACAAGGAGTTTCTTGCAAGATTGGCTTATTTATCCGACATTTTTAAAATTCTAAACAACTTCAATATGTCATTCCAAGGTCCCAACGGAACTTTATTTGAGTATATTTAAAAGCTGGAAGCGTTCCTCCGTGAACTGACCCTCTGGATGGAGAACGTGAAGAATAAAAAGTTCGCAATGTTCAAACTCCTCACCTCGGTTGAGGACAAACCCAATGATGAATTTTTTGTAGAAATTGTCTGCCATCTTTCGCAACTAAAAAGGAGTTAATGCATTACTTTCCTGACGTTACATCATGCACTTATTCCATCAACTATTCTTCGTTGATCCAGCCGATCTGCGTGTGGGGACTGGAGAACAAGAAGAGCTAATAGACATTTAAACTGATGAAGCAGCAAAGATTAAGCATAAGGAATGCGACTGTTCTATAAATTTCTGGTTGAGCATTGAGTCATCGTACCCAAACCAAGCCTCTCAAGCTGTTCGACAATTATTGATTTTTCCGTCAACGTAGGAGTGCAAGCAGGGGTTCTCGGCTTTCAATAAGCATAAAATCGAAAATCTGGAACCGCGTTGCTGCACCTGGGTATGATTTTAAATGCGCTGTAAGCAAAGTTACTCCTCGAATTGACCAATTAGTGGAGGAAAAACAACTACATCCTTCTCATTAAAACTATTATTGTGTTTTCAGTCATTTTTCAGTTTTTTTTAACTCTCGGCTGATGCTAGTTTAATAAAGCATTGTTACTGTATATTTCTGAGCTATTCAATTATCCAAATGTCGGTGGTACGCAAACATAGCAGGAAACCTTTTAATCATTTAATGGTACGCGAGTTGATAAAGTTTGGGAAACACTGCCTTAAGCCATTGTTGAATATATAACACTGTCATTCACAAAGAACGATGTTGCTTCTGCTCGTGTTCAATCGAGAGGTGCAGTGTTTAAACGATAGGCTACTATACTTTCGTCACAATGTTTCGTTCTGAAACATTATATTTATCTTTGAAATTTCAGATTCATTTTTGTCCTAATGAAGTCACCGAGAGGGGAAGAAAGTTTCGATATTTTTTGTGTGATATTTGTTAAGTTAACTTTATTATGTTGAATAGCGTAATGTTCATTGCATCAGTTTGGCTGATCAAATCATGAGAGCTGTTTGTGGCTTAAACACAAACCAGCGCTCAACTTGCCAACTTGAAGAAATGTCATGTTTTTAGGAAGTGAGATTGCATCATGAAACGAAATTTCACTGCAATTGCAAGCTTTAATTGAAAAACAATGCGCGGTATTTTTTGAGCATTCTGATTAAGCACACTTCCTTTTCTTTTTTTTAATGAAAGCATTATGCCACATTTAGGATGCTTTTTTATATTGAATGCGCTTTGCCATCACAACTAAAGCCGTTCATGTGTAACCGTCCGAGACAGATAAATCACATGCGTTAACCATCGCTTGCCACTAAAATCTAGTACTCTAAAGAAAAGGATATCCACTAGCGAACCAGTAGCAGTAACTACGTTTGTGCACGATCTTAGTAAAAAATTATTTTGAGTGACATAACCTAGCCAGAGACTTGCGACACTTTTCAAAGAATGATACAACGACTTCTTCCAGTGTAAAATGTCATTATTTATGGGGAAGTATTTTTGCTTCCATTTCTTGACCAATTAAAACATTTTTGCTTAAACGAAAGCCAGCCCTACCATTTTACAAGTTATTGATTGTAGATTTTGTAGCCTTCATTTTCTCAAAAATGAGCATTTGTAATTAATAGACTGTTTGTACTGGCACGTAAGACTGATTTCGATTTAAAGTTGGGAGAACACAGCGAGCGTGACAAGGCAGCACAAGTTCCTCGGTGGAAATCGAGGGAACCTGTGTGACGAAGAATTTAGGTGAGACAGTATCCCTCCAGTCCGAGAAAAGACAGGAGTGGATACGAGAGAGACTAGAAAGGATTGCAGAGGGCGCAAGTAGCGCTCCACGTCTGGCCAGCTCATCAACCGTGTAGTTCCCCGGGAGAAACGAGTGTCCGGGGACCCATTGTAGTCTAATAGAACAGGAGGAGAGAGAAGAGAGTTCCTGCCAGATCTGCAGGAGAGATTGAGGTAAAAGAAAAGATGGAGGAGAGGACAAAGCGAGAGTCAGATAGAAGGAGAAGAGAAGAGAAATGGCAGACTTGTTGGTGCTGCCGAGACCAGCAAAGAGGGGGCAGAATGGCGCAGGCTTCAGCAGAGAAGCTTGAGCATACTGGGTCCGCTGAAAAGGAAAGAGTAGCCTCAGTGTCACAGAGAGAGCAGTTGGCAAGTACGCCAGAGCCGCCCTTGCCAAAACAAAAAGGAACAGAGCCGTCTGTCCAAAGCACCACATCGTGAGGGGAGAGAGAGTCAAGGTTAGCTAGTGCTGCACCTTCACCAGAGAGAAGGAGATCGGAGCGAGAGCATGGAGAGGAGAGGGTGGACTCCACTGTGAAGGAAGGAAGATTCTTAGAAAGAAAGGAAGGAAAAGCAAGAAGAGCCTCCCTATGAGAAGTAGAAGAAAGCATGAGCGGATGAATGGATGCAAAAGCTCTCCAGGACGATCTGCAGAATCTTGGTTTCACTCCAAGTCTGGCCAAACCTGAGATGCAAAGGAGGTTGGGAGACGAAGAGCCCGCTCATAAGATGAAAAAATGAAATGAGTCAGGGTGACTCGTAGGGAAGGTAAAGAAGACTCGAAGAGGAGCAGAGGGATAGGGGAGGACGACAGGCAGCCGGTGATGGCGCGACTAGCCGCTCGGTGGAGGCGTCCCAAGTTGGTGATATTGGTAGTGCTTAGGAAAGGAAACCATTCGAGAAAAGCATGTGTGAGGTGAAGTCGAAGAAAAGATTTATACAGAAGAGAAAGAGACTCTTTAGAGGGGCCCCATGAGGAAGCAGAGATACACCGTTAAGGCCTTGAGACAAGGGAAGAACTTGGCCTTTAGCGAAGATACATGTTTAGAAAAGGAAAGTGTGCGGTCGAAGGTGACCCCATGAAAGGTTTGAGTGGGATGGAAACGAAGGCGTGAGTTGAGTAGGAGGAGGTTGGCCTGGTGGGGATCCATTGAGAAGAAGGAGGCCTTACATTTGCTCGGATTGAGAGGAAGACACCAGTACTCAGACCAGCGCTACAATCGAAACAGAGCTCCTTGTGTGGCCTCAACCGTAGTAGGGACCGAGGGGGAGGAGGACCAAATGGCCAGAACGTCAGCGTAAAGAGAGCAGCTGACGGAAGAAGGCAGAGAAACAGGAAAATCATTGATGAAGAAAGAGAAAAGTACTGGGCCAAGAACAGATCCTTGCAGCACACCTCCACGGACTCGAAAGGAACGACTTTTGTGATTTTGATAAACCACACAAGCGCGCATATCAGAAAGGAAAAATTGAGTCCAATGACCAAAGCAAGGAGGGAGGCCAGAAGTATAAAAAAAAAATAGTTTATGGAAAAGGCGGGATGCCAGCTTTGATACGCAGGAGGTGAGAAGGATAGGCCGGAAGGAAGCAGGAGAGTCGAGAGGCCTTCCCATCTTGTAGATGCGAATAATGGAAGATGTCTTCCAGATGGAAGGAAAGGAATGCGAAAACCAGGAAAGATTAAAGATGTGAAGAAGAAAATCCATGCCAGAGCGAGAAAGATGCTTTGCATGGGATAGGCAGCTTTGTCTGAGCCAGTGGCAGTGGAGGAGTATAGATTGGAGGCAGCCGCAAGAAATTCAGCGAGGGAAAAGAGTGAGCAAAATGACAAGCGAGACCCCTCAGGGCACGTGGCACGGCGGAGCTCAGAGAGGTAGCCTATGGCTCTGCTACGCAGGGCCTTTGGCTGAGAGAAAGAAAAGTGAGATCTCAGGTAATCGGCGAAGACCGAAGCCGATTCCCTTGGAGAGGAACAGTTGGGGAAGTTAGGAGAGGAGGAAGAAGAGCCAGCAACAGAGCGAAGAAGAGAGTAGACAGATTTAGAGTTAGATTTGGGCGAGAAAGAAGAGCAAGTCGCCTGCCATGCCTTAGCCTTGGCCTTGGCGATGACAGACAAAGCGCATCGAGAAGCGGAGATGTAAGCCTGGCGATCTTCATCACTTCTGTGAGCGGCAGCAAAAGCCTTGCATCTTTCACTAACCGCTTCTTCCACTTCAGCAGACCATCAGGCTTTAGGATGGCGTTTAATGTGGTCGAAAGGAATGGAAGATGTGGCCGCATTCAGTGCCAGAGAAGTGACGAGAGCAGTAGCAGAGGAAAGAGAAAGAGACGAGTATTTCTCTGCAGAAGGACAGTGAGAGTCGAAGTAAAAAGCAAGGTCATCCCAGTGAGCTTTCTGAAAGTTGAAGAATGAAGACGCTTATTGGGGCAAAATACCGGAGAGAGAGGGACGGATAGAAGAATTGGTAGGTGATCAGAACCCAGGTCCTGAAGCACCTCCCAAGAGCAAGAAAGGACGAGAGTGGAGGGAGTAAAGGATATGTCAGGGGAGGAGTGACTGCCAGAGGAGCGATAAAGAAGAGTAGGTATGTCAGGGTCATTGAGAGGGAGTAGGTCAGAAGAAATGACCCAATTGAATACTTCCTCCCTGTTATAATGTTATGTTTATTAATCACAAAAAAAGAATTAACTCACTAGAAATGTAGCTACTGCCTACAAACAGAAACTTTTATGACAAAACGTAAGTAATATCAAGCTTAACAATGCAGTAGCTAAACTAGACAGTACTATCATCTCAAACTGACTACTCATTCGTTTAATTTAGATGAAGCAGACACCGAAGCAAAGAGAAAAAACGAGCAATAAGTCATACGGAACGGCACTGATTACAAGCGCGTTACGTCTACTACAACAATTGCTATAATTCACAACATTTCCCCCCTTTCAATAATAAACGGTATCCGCGTATCTCAAAGGAGGTACGCCTTTATTGTATCGGGCTGATCTTCTGGGCTGGGGGACAAACGCTCTTGGTCTTTAGGGTCCGAACTCGAAGGTAATAGGTTATTTTCGTTTTCGGTCTCAACATTCTTGAGGATAGAAGAATCAGTTACACTCTATTCATTGGTGCCCATCTCCGTGGGGTGCCCAAATTTCGAGGGAGATGACAGGAAGGACGCGGGGCAAGGGGCTAAATCTTGTAATGATACTGTAGATTCATGGCTGTGCGGAAATCGGACCGGCGCAAAAGTGGGGTTTGCTTCAGTTAATTGAACTTGGAGAACATAGTCATCATTTTTGTTAGCACGAACAAAATTGCGTAACAACACAGGACCAGGCTTGGTCAACCAAGCCGGCAACGTAAAAGCATTTGGTGATTTTCAATTAAAATTTAAAAAAAAGTTTATGCGGCGTAGCGTTATTGCTGGTACACAAAAGTGATCGCAGCGAATGCAATACATCATGAAAAACGCGTTCCCATTGAGTAATTGGCATATTACGAGTTAGCAAGTCTCACAGCACGCCAAATAACACCATTGTATCGCTCTACTTGGGAGTTGCCAGCCGGTTGATATACTGCACTGCGGCTTTGAGCGATTCCCCTTTTAATCAGATACGATTTAAATTCTGCAGAGACAAACGTACTGGCGTTATCAGAATGGATGCACTCTGGAATACCACATAGGGTAAACAAGCGATCTAAACAATTAATAACAGTTTGTGATGACATATTATGACAAGGAAAACAAAACGGAAAGCGAGAGAACTCGTCCACAACAACCAATATGTAAAAGTTACGAGAACTTGAGGGAAGTGGTCCTTTGAGATCTGTTGCAAGCCTCTCAAAAGGTTGTGTTGCTTTAATGAGAGTGTTTAGAGGCGGTTTACAAAATCGCGGCTTTAACTCTGCACAGACTTGACAAGATAGACACACTTTTTTAACATCTTCCACAGAGAATGGAAGATTTTTTGCTCGAACATAATGCGCGAGTTTGCTTATGCCCGGATGACATAAGTTTTCATGTAGTTCTTGCAAATTACGATTGTGAGAGTTTGCGCAAAATGCACGCGTTAATGTGTCTGGAGCGAAGTTTTCTTTCCCTGGTCGAAATTGTATATTATAAGCAAGAGATGCTAGTTATAGTCTCCAGCTTTGAATTTTATTTTTCTTGATTTTACTGCGCTTTTTGCGATCAAACATAAACGCTACGGACGGTTGGTCTTTAACCAAGGTAAATTGTCCTCAAGCTAGAAAATGGCTCCATTTTCGCGTTTTTATAATGGCCGTAGCCTCTTTTTCTACGGCCGGGTAATGACGCTCGGATGCGTGAAGTGCGCGTGACATAAAAGCGACGGGTCTACCCCCTTGATTTAACGTTGCCGAAACAGTTACATCCGATGCGTCACATTCGACGATGAACGGCAAGTTTTCATCAATCGCTGCTAAAGAATCTTTAGCGATGTCCTTCTCAATCTTTTTGAAATCTCAAACAGCTTCCATGTTTAATGGAAAAGATGTGGCATTTTTCAGTCGTTCAATTCTGTTGGAAAAATTAACATGCAAGCATTCCTAAAGCGCGCTTTAATGATTTTGCGTTGTGCTGTCCGAGAAGTTCTAGCAATGGTTTGAGTCTCTCTGGGTCCGGTTTGGTAATGCCGTTCCCAACGCTATATCCCAGAATGTTTATACACAATACAGACAAAATAGTTTCACTTTGATTAAACAGTAAACCGCGTCTGCGGATTGATTGCAAAAACTGACTTACATTTTCATCGTGGTCTTCTTGACAGTTTCCTCCCACTTTTTTCAACTTATCGATTTCTTCCTGGATAAATGACCTGTCATCGGTATTGAATCGACGCGATTTGGTCGCAATTGGACGACAACCTCCCAATAGGTTCTTGAAAAGATTGATGGGGCTTACATTTGAGATCATTGACGAGCAGATATCTGTTAAATTATTTACCACAAAATTGGGTTTCGAACCATGATATTCAAATATCACCCGCTTGTGTTGACCTTGAAAATCGCTCCCAAGTAGCACGTCGCTTCAAGGATTTTCCACTCCTCCGAGTTTACTGCATAAAATTGTTGTCGTATATTCAGGTCAACAGTGCAAAATCCTAAAACTCCAAGTTTTTGATCAGATGTGGCCAATAAAACATCGGTTTTACAGGATTCTGCAGAAAGATCGAGTAACGCAGCTGTCTTGTTGATATAACTTAAGGAGCTTCCAGAATTTATTATTACTGAAAGTTCGTGATTATTGATGGTGGCAGTCATGATAGCATGCGCCAGACAAGGAGATGCCGATTGAATCACGCATATCGATTGATCGAGTGTCGCAGCCGTTGAATTTGTTTGCGCTTTACCCCGACAACCTTCGAAAATTGGCCCTTCCTTCGACAATTAAAACAAATAGCGCTCCGTGCTGGACACCATTTTCTTGGATGATTTGAAGGATTTCCACAAAAGAAGCACGAAGTTATTTTATAGTTTTCGGACGGCGGCCCACGCAAAACTGAAAGAGCAGGGGCCTCCGTAGAGTAATGAGACGTTTCATTTCATACCTTTGATGGTTATTTGGGGATGACTGCAACCACATTAGCGTTAGAGGTTCCGTCGTAAGCTTATGATTGACGCAGAGAACAATCAAGAGCGTTTGCTTGGTCATAAGACTGATCGAGGGTTAGACTCCGGTTTTCTAACAGATGCGGTCTGATTGCACTAGAAGCCAGGCCGTTGATAAACGCGTCTCGAATCATTTGTTGACGATAAACTTCCGCAGTGACAGCTTGGAAATTACAGTCTTTACTAAGTGCACGTAGGTTTGAAGAAAATCGTGCAATGTCTGACCAGCTTGCTGTTTGGTGGTAGCTAATACATGCCTTGCAAACACTGTACTCGGAACCTTGATAAAGAGCGCATTCAAAACGTTAATCGCGGCCTCGTAACTTTGGCAATCTTCAATGTAATCAAATACATTGAAGTCGACGAAATTTATTAAATACTATAGCTTTGTGTTCGCAACCTCAGCATTCCCACCTTCGCCCTCTTCAGCTGGTAAGGAGTCTACATAATTCTCAAACGTTCTTCGCCAATCTCTCCATTCTTTGGCAACAGTAGGACTGTTTGGGTCCAGGCTCAGACGCTCTGGCTTCATCAACTTATTCATTTTTTTAGTGAGTTAAAATGTTGTAATGTTATGTTTATTAATCACAAAAAAAGAATTAACTCACTAGAAAATGTAGCTACTGCCTACAAACAGAAACATTTACAATAAAACGTAAGTAATATCAAGCTTAACAATGCAGTAGCTAAACTAGACAGTACTATCATCTCAAACTGACAACTCATTCGTTTAGGTATGTTAGCGTAGGCATGTCAGGGTCATTGAGAGGGAGGAGGTCAGAAGAAATGACCCAATTGAATACTTCCTCCCCACGAGGGTCGGAAGTACCTTCTCAGTCCCATAGGGGGTGATGGCGATTGAAGTCCCCCAGAATGAAGAGATTTGTAGAGGAAAGAAAAATGGTGGGAGAAAAGGAGTTGGTTCAGCCATCCATCGGAGAAAAGCGAATAGTGAGGAGCGTAAACATTAGGGAATGAGAGCGAGGAGGAGTTGCTTAGAGAGATGTTGACTTCTACATAATCAGAGTAGGGATCAAGCGAAGAAAGAGAGGAGGTAGAAAGCTCAGAGAAGGATAAACCTTGCCTGACAAAAATGATGACGACGCCGCTAGCGTGCTTGACATCACAAGAGAGAATGCCAGACCGGGAGTGGGTGCAATCACATTGCAGAGTAGAGAATCCAGGGATCCGGAAAGAGGAAGATGAGTTGAGATAAGATTCCTGGATACAGATAAGGTCAACGGGATCGGACGAAAGAAAATGTAGCAGTTCAGTGCTTCTGGCTCGAAGACCACCAGCATTCCATTGAAGAATCCTGAAAGAGTCAGGGGGAAAGGAAGCAGGAGGCGTAGAAGAACAGCCAGGAGCAAGAGGGAATCGTGAAGGGGCAGAAGAAGAAGAAGGGACAAAATGGGCAGACAGAGGAAAAGAGGTTTGAAAGCGAGGTTGTGGGAGGGCTGCATTAGTAGAAGGTGGCCAGGTAGAACAGTGGAGTTGTACAGGCCGGAGGAGTTCGAGTGGGAAGTCACAGTGTTACAATGAGGTGTATCAGTGGAAGTCACAGTGGAGGAAGTCACAATGTTGCAAGCAGGGACGCAGCAGGAGAGCAGCTCCAGGAGAAAAAGCTGCCAAGAGTTCTGAATTTGGAGAGGGAAAATAGTGAGCACTTTAGACGTACCCATTTGGAGCAAGTACAGCATTGCACTGACTTACCTCACCAGGTCACATTTCCAGCGCACACTGAGCAACGAGAGAAGGGTCCAGAATTGGGATGAAAGTTACTGCTCATCAAGAGAAGAAGAAGAATGAGAAGACGAAAACGGGCATGGAAAAGGCAGGAGAAAAGAGAAGAAACTTGACCGAATTTAGAAAAGCTGTGTGCAACCCTTTTGCAGTCAATCAGGGACAGAACGGCAAAAAAATTGTTCGAGGGTAGTACCGGGGTAACTGGGATCCTTGGGAAGGCCAACAGTCATTGCGACCCAACCCAAACGGGTTTGGGAACCGCATTATTACGTTGAGGCGGATGTTGTTTGGTGCAGAAGTATGTACCAACAATAGCTATCATTGTTGGCTATTAAACAATAATCCAATATTGACTAAATGAATTGCCTACAAAACCCAGGATTGCATCGATCATATATTATTGAGATTTGGCTCGAAGCAAATTTTTTGCTAACAAAAAGCCATCATTGCGGACCCGTTTTAAGCAAAGAAATTATGATTACTTAACGCCCTTAGTGAGCCTTAGTAGTAGAGCCTATCTGAAGAAGGGGGAACTGATCCTTCGTAACAACGCCACTCATCTGCATTTATAACTCGTATTATTTTTGCGTAACTTAGAAAAAAGACACGTTTGTTATTTCGTTTAAATTTCTAATTGAAGACACACCCAACTATAAGACTTCGAGTTTCCATATTTCAATGCCACCGTTATTGCAGTTTAGTCTGTAGCTGAGCCTTCTGAAAAGTCATCATCATCAAAAAAAATATCTTTGAATTCTTTCGCTTTCACAAGGTCTTCAAGGGTTTCTACAAGCACATCGTCAACAGTTATTTCGTGCTCAGTTGCGTTCATTTCTGGTTTAATCGAAACCTTTGTTTCTGCACCGTCATTGCCAGCTTTATGAAACCGACTGGAAATTCCGTTTGTTTCTGCAAGCAAACAAATCTGAGCTTAAACAGCGCGTAACTATCGATAACTATTGGATCAACCATCAGAAGAGCGGAATAACTGTATTTTGCAACCGTGATACTCAGAGGTGGTCAGAGTAGTTCAAAAATTTACATGAGCAAAAATATTGTATTCTCCTCAAAAAAATACTCAAGTAAAAGTAGAAAATGATGCTAGGTATTTTTACCACAGCAAAAGCAAAAAGTAGTCAAAAATTCAACTACATGACTTGAAAAAGTAGAAATCAATTTTATTTTTAAGCGGTTTTGTCCTTTATCTCTCTTGACCTGCGGGTTTCAGCTAGGGGTGCACACTAAATGGGATGCAAGAAACAATTTCTAAAGGTACAGGCTTTTCTGCCAAATTGTAGCTTCATTTACATTACCGACCGAACGAAAGGTTTACCTGCATGGTAAAGGGAGTGGTGTTACTAGTAGGGGGGTACGTCCCGAGAGACAATATTTTATAGGCTATGCGATGTAAAAAAGGCTTTGGAAAGGGCGTTACCACAGTTTAAATCGATCACTTTTTTCTTTCGAAAACACTTTGTAAATTCAGGTTGAAGATCTTGTGTCGGAGAAGCTTTTCAATTTGGGGTTTCAGTTTTTATTTTGAAGTGACACTTTTGGAATCTGTTCTGGGTGACACAAATAACGATGTGATGGAGAGTGAAAATGGATTTTTTTCTTGCAGGGAGTGCGAGATGTTAAATAAATTGAGATCTCCTGATTGTGACCTAAATGGTACAGCATGGTGTAGACACGTTGGTCAAATTATTGTGGTGTTTAATACCTTTTTAATGATTTACATCTTAATGATATTTAAGGTCCATGTATTAATGATATTTAAGATTTAGCTCACAAAAGTAGAGTCAAACAGCTTAGTCAGCTAAACTTATTGGATGTTAAAAAGACAAAATTTTTATATTTTGGAGTTCATTATTCGGTAATAACGTTTTTTCATTATTTTTAGGAGCTTCACAGAACTTTGTTAAGAATCAGTGGTATTTGATGTAATCTAGCTTGCATGACAACCTTTTGGAGGGCATTAAAGAATTCAGCCAAAAATAAATCTTTTAGATATTTTTTGAGCGACGGTTGCCCTCTTTGACCCCTTGCTATTCCCTTCACAAAAGCAGTAGCTGGTCTGTGAATGAACTAATATGCGCCTGGGAACATAAGGTTAATTGAATAGAAATTAAACGCTGAAGGATATCTAAATTTTCTTCTGGCGCTAAAAACTTTCAAAACCAATGCACTTGATGGCAACACTGTCCACTGACGATAAATTACCACACCTCTCTTAGTTAGCATTGGCTAGCGACATCAATTAATTTCCAGCAATTCGAACCAGAATTGGCTCACTTCAATGAAGGATTTGCAAAAAATAATAATTTGCATCACAATCTATTTTTGTGCCAACATACCACATTCCAATGCAACAGACATTCAATTTTTAGCATCTACTAAAGTAAAAATTACAACTACGCAAGTAGCGTTACTTCCTACACCAATTTCTCAAGTAAGAGTAGAAGTAGTAAAAATATAACTACTCGAGAAAACACCTTGTTACTGAAAAGCCTACTCAAGTAAGTAGAACTTACTTCTTTCTGAACACCCCTGGTAAAGTCTCAGCAACAATAATGGCTAGCGACATCAATTAGTTTTCAGCAATTCGAACCAGAATTGGCTCACTTCAATGAAGGATTTGCAAAAAATAATAATTTGCATCACAATCTGTTTTTTGTGCCAACATGCCACATTCCAATGCAACAGACATTCAACTTTTAGCATCTACTAAGGTAAAAATTACAACTACGCAAGTAGCGTTACTTCCTACACCATCTACTCAAGTAAAAGTAGTAAAAAATATAAATGCTCACAGCTCGTTACTGAAAAAACCTACTAAAGTAAGTAGAACTTACTTCGTGCTGACCACCCATGGTAATACCACAGCAACGAGAATTTGTGCAGTGTTTTTCATTTAAAAAGTGACAAACTCGATATCAATAATTTGCAATGTCATCTACAGGACAACAGTGTCGTAGTATTAGCGAAACATATCAGGTCCCAAAAAACGTTCGGAGAGCTCTTTCTTAATATTTTCTTACCTGCTTATAATATTTTATTATAATATTTTCTTTATGTTATGTCTTTTATAATATTTTCTTTTCTTATGCTGCAACCAACGCAATGTGTATGTCGGCTTCAATCCCATTTCCTCCGCCACCTATGTGAAGAATGACGCCTCAATGCACAACCCACAAATATGTCCAAGCTGCAATTATGCAATCGCTATTTTTATTTTCTGCTTATAAGTCACTGATACAAGCACCAAGGGCAACAGATTTGCTTTCTAGTGGCCTCCTCCGATCAAAATTACAAAGAATTGTAGATACAAACACTATTCATTTAAAGAATTGTTTGAGTTTTAGTAGATTCCATATCAATAACAACATCATACCGTTCTCATGTAGTTTTGTAGGCCTTTCAGTGCTTACAGGTTTGACATTCTTGTTCCGGCTTTTCTGTTGAAACTGGTAGTGCTTGCCCCGAAACACGTAAGAATTGGTAACATCAAATTCATCTGAAACAAATTGACCAATTAAACTGTAGGCTACATGTTGCAGGCAGTTTCTACAGACTTGGCAATATATTAGTTTTAGCACTGTTATTGAAAACTACATTTCACTGTACTAATGTAGAGAGTAATCCGTTACATTAGCAATATGCTCATTTGCTTATACTTCATTGCATATCAAATACACTTCTTCAATTTATTTCATTCTTGCCATTGACGATTTCTAAAATTGCGGTTGCATTGGTTTCTCCAAGACTGTTTTTTGCTATACACGTATATAATCCGTTGTGTTCCGGTTGGCAGTGTTTTATCTCCAGCCATGTAGTCACGTGATACAGCAACGGTCCACTTCGAATCTAAATATTGGTTGCGGTCAGGACTCGCTTGAAGGTAATAAAGCTGCTGATATTGATCACCGAGCATAGGATAATTCGTTTATCAAGGTAGATCCGCCCGTGCTTCCCGGATTGGCATAGTGAAGCTACTCACCGTCTCCTAGCCTAAGAAGCGACATTCGGTCACCCGTCAGTGGCAAACCACTTTGGTGGTGGGGTTGCCAGTACGTACAATATGTATAGCTGTTTCGCAATGACTACCGCTTTTTCTAGCCCGATCAGAATGTTTTTGCCCGCTTGATAGAGTACACGATACGAAATTTCGATGTTTCATTTCATTCAGTGCTGTCATTTCAAAGAAGAGGAGAGCCAATGATCATCGCCAATAAGCTAGGATGTTTCGTTTCTAAAGCTGCTGTTTTTCAGTTATTTGGAAAAAAATTGATCAGCCATGATTGGGAGAACGTATCTCAACACGTCAAGACGCTTGAACAGGCGAGAAGAAGTTGCGAGCTTAACGTTCTCTCACTTTCTTAGTCGTTGTGCTTTTGAAAAAGGTTATCTTCGGCAACTCTCTCTTCTTGTTTGCACTGCTTTGGTATTATGCGCTGTGCCCAGCAGCGTGCAAAGAGGGTGAACAGGTCGTCAGCTGCGAGCATCCAAGGCAAGGGGGTATCTAGCCTAAAGAGTGAAATTTATAACATTATGTTTTATTAAAATTTTGCAACTGCTGAGTGCTTCTGCGTACTGCAAGGCTACTGTCACATTCTAAATGGAATAGAAGGGAACTTGCGTGAGAGGGGCATGCAAAAGAAGGTCAAGTAACCCGATGGAGAAATGAAGCACTGCGAACCGTATATCTTATCATCACTCAATTCAACCAGCACAAAATCTAACATTACATGATGTAATACACAAATCGATTGTGGTTTTGGCGCACAATTTGCATTGTGACGTAAAGTCTCTCGTGGTTACTTCATTCAGGTATCTGCGTGGTTTGGCCTTTTTGTGAATCTAGGTCTTAAAGTTTGCACTCGATACAAATATTGTCTGTGGTAACCTTTTCCTATAACTTAGCAGCATCTTTCCAGTGGAGATGGCCAAACGAAAAAGAGTTTCCTAACGCCTGAGGAGGAAAAGAATGCAATTGACCAGAGTGCTTTGAGTATAAAATAGTATCGTAGTTTGTGTGAATTCTGTGTGAAATGAGAAGTCTATTTATGACTTGTGCTTGCATTTTTGGGTCTGGTGTTAGCAATGAGTGCATTCTATTTTTATTGTGGGGATGCACGTTCAAACTTAGTCATGAGCGCCATTTAGCAAAGGTACGCCACTGAAGTTGAGTTTACGTGAATGGTGTGATTATATCTCACAGAAAACCTACTGTATGGTGTCTTTGGATTGAAACTGTTTTTAAAGGGGGGCCAAGTCGATTCTAGTACTTACAGTGCAACACAAAATGTCTGGAATCACTATTACGATATTTTTCCGCATTTGCTATCGTATCGTGTATGTCAGTCGCGGAGGTTAATGATTTCACCAAGCTTCGCGGCAGAGGTTAGCAATTGTCCTGAACTGTACGGAGTGCCTCGAGTTAACTGTCACACAATGGCTCAACACTGCCGAACGAGCACTCCAACTAACGCGTGCTGAATCACTCCTCATTAATTATATTCGTAACTCTTGGCAACACTCAGACGTAATCAGTACAACTCTTTATTTAGATTACAACTTTCAGTCCCGAATATTCATTGGTTTCAGTTAAGTAGCAATCAAAAACACTCAACAGGGATGTAGGAGCCACTGCACGAAAAATTCGAAGGTCTGTTTTTGATTATAAAATAAACAAGGATAACTACTATAAAAAATGACTTTTTGACGTTTTGAAGATAAATTTCCGAATCATATTTGTTTGTCGACACTACTTTAGTTTTAACGAATTTCAAATGCTGGTCTTTCTCACATTCCTCAGTGCTAAAATAGAGTTAGGGAAGGGGCACACAATCAAACAGTTAGTCCCGGGCATCGCCAGACTCCTGCACGCCCCTGGTTGTGCCAGCAGTTGCCAGCTGAGAAGCTAACACGGAAGCGGATTAAAAACATAAGTTGGCCTACGTACCCTACATCTCCGAGGGCTTTGCTGATATTTACGCAAAACGCGCAATGACGGCGGCAAGTGACAAAGAAGAATACGACAACAACCTGTGACGAAGAACACCACACGGCAACAACCACCTGTGATAGAGTACGACATACGATAGCAACAATGTGAGACAGAAAACGATTTACGACTACAGCGAACTATGATCTGAGAACAATGTGCGACAGCGAATGCCATAGCTTTTCACCGCACTTACTTGAACTGTTATGTCGTTACTGAGGTCAGACTGAAATACCCTTTCGCCATCTTTGAGCCATTCGAACCACGCGAAGGGAAAGCCTGATGCAGTGCAACTGAACACAGCCGAACTTCCTCTCTCAGCACTCTGATTCATGGCAGGAATATCAACTCGGGGAGCTGAATGAACATAAAACGAATACTTAGCCCGCATTTTCTTAATGATGATAGAGCAAGTTGAAAAGTAAACCACAATGCTTTTTTAGTTTGATGTTTGAAGGAGGATGATGAACAAAGGTCACTTTTATTCTCAAATGTTTCGAAATTTCACATTTTGAAGAAATGAGTTTTGGGAAAATCATTGAAGTTCTGAATTAATTCAATTTATGAAAAATTGCACTGGACCAACCGATCAAAGCATCTACCTGTTAACAAGAAATTTCTGCTCTCTGACGATGTGCAACGGAAAGGAGTGGGAGTACATTTTTCAGCGCTAAAATTTAACCCTGAACGGCTACAATGTCAGATTCCGTCAAGAGCAGTGAATTGCTTTACTACTATGAGGAGGATCGCTACAACTTGAGCTTGGATAGGATTCGAGACCACGATTCCCATCAGGTATCTTAGAGCAAAAATCCAAGTTTTTGCAGCGGTACTTTCGACACTGAAGAGTTTTGGAAACAAAAAATTCCACGACCGTGGTTTCAGCCAACGCCCAGCATTTGGTATAGTGACATAATTTACTTTACTCATCAGTGACTTGCATCGTAGCCATCAAGAATCAGATTGCAGCTACACTCGTAGGCCTAATTCTTTACCTCCCTCTATTGTGAATCAGTAGCATGAAGTCTTAAACCATGAGAATGTGGTAAACAGTATACTGCGTTGTTTGTGACAAATAACTTTTATGCAATTGCAACTGATTCTAATTGTGGTTTTTTGATATTAGCCTACATTTCAAGGTGTTTGTGGCCGATTGTTTTTCTTCGTGTGGACGTTTTCACGTTATCTCAGCATCTGATCCCAACATCCATTTGCGGTTGAGATCAGATGCCAGTGGCTGTTGTGGTATTAAGCCAGCATCGAGTATCGTCATCCAAAACCGTCAGACCAGCCACCCCTTGAGGTGCCCGATGTATGGGGCACGCTGAGATAACGTGGTCTGCGGTTTGTTCGGTGGCGCCACACTCGCAATTCGACGATGGAGCGAGACCCCATTTGTACATAGACGAATAAAAACACCCAAAGCCAGTCGGCAGGCGATTGAACTTAACCCAAAATGTTCTGAGCAAGTCGATTTCAAGGAACCTAGTGCTGGCTGATTGTTATTTCCCCCTCTCTCTCTCCTTCAATCACAAATGCAATACAGCCCTGTCGTGCTAAAGCTATTTATTACTGAAGCGTGACGGCTATTCTTAGTTAAATTAACATTCAGTCAAGATTTTTGAATAAACTTAATTAGTGACCGACGATAAATTGTGATTTGATGCCAAATCCACTTGACCTTGCAGTTATTCATTACCAAATTTCATTGAGCCAAAGCGACCGGACAGAAATTCAATCTCAACTGTGAGTTTGTGATGACAACTTATCCGCTCTCGCCATACCCCTGGCGGAAACCGATCTTATTTTTCGTGGACAGTGCTTTTATGACCAAGGCTAAAGTAATCAAAATCTTGTGCACAAATTTCTGCCGAGCATGCTAAGCATAACCTCAAAAAATTATAAGGCTATAAGGAAATTATTTAATTGTGACCCACTTATATTGTAATTTTATGTGGCTCAAAAGTAATGGCCAAATGACAGTATTGACTGTCGAAATGAATTTTTTTTGTGAATATTTTCTTCGGTTTTTGAAGAGTTTTAACTTTCTAAAGGCAAGTTTCTGCCGGTAGTGTACGATCTTAATCTAGCCCTATAGTACGTAGGAGCCTGCCATAACTTTATTGATTCGCCAAAATATTTTTTTTAAATACCTTGGCGTCAGCGTGCAGGTGAATACTAGGCGTTAGAATTTCTTGTCACTGTGCAAGAAGTTGTGTTGCTTTCGGCGCTGTCAAAAATTGCTTAGAAACAACCGCTTATCGACAAGCAATCACTTCTGCACAACCGTAAGTGCCCTAACCATCTGAGCTCGAAGTTCTTTGATTGTTTGTATTGGTTTGCTGATGAGACAGTGATATGCAGCCTGCATTTCATAACCTTGACCGACTTTGCAAATCACCGGGCGGCATTTCACGGTTCGTCAGTTAAGCTTTGCAACCACGCAATAACTTGTCAGAGAGCACAATTACAAACTATTTCGAACATACGGTAGACGCCGCTTATTAAGCCCACCTCGGGACCAGACGATTTCGGGCTTGTTAAGCGGGTGGGTTTGTTAACCGACGGACGACTTTATTATAAGAGCGGTTCTTAATACAAAACAGTATTTATTACCCTCAAAACATTCATTTTCGTACAAAAATTTTAAATTTGTTAGTTATGAAGCTTTTTAAACAAATTTTAAAAAATTGCTTGGAAAATTTGGGCATATTAGACGGGTATTTGGGCGTATAAAGTGAGTTTCGTTAATACACAGTCAAATGGAAGAATTCCGGGCCGGATGAATTTGGCTTTACTATGCGGGTGGGCTCATAAACCGTGGGATCAATAAGCAGCGTCTACTGTATTTGGTCGTTGTACCGCCTTATTTTGCATTAATGCAGCCTGGGAGCTGCATTAATGCCTAAAAACATCTGATATAAATTTTGAGCGCTTGAATACTTTTACATAAGTCTATCTGGTAGCAAAAAGTTAACATAGAGTAGAGGTTGCAACGTGTACATTATAGTGTAAATTATGCCATGACCAGCAGCGTTTCAGCGAGGAGTAGAAAAAAGACCGCTCACTTTCGGGGCTGTTTGCAAATCGTATGATGTTTTTCTATTCGAATTCTAATCCCCCTTCCCCCCATGTGACGCATTATGACATTTTGTGTACCACCATCCCCCTTCATGTGACGTGTCATATATCAAAAAGTACTCAAGAAAACTTTGATTATTCGTATTCGCCACAAAAATTTGTTTAATCAAACGATTGAAAACTTCAGTTCCGTTTAGTATAAGAGCAATTTTGTCGTGTAACAATATCTCTTATTCCCCCCCCCCCCCCCCCCCCATATAACGCCAATATGATAATTTTGCTTTTTCCCTCTCCCCTAATGTAGGTGCCACATGATATTAGAAAAGCCCTTTTCCATCGCAAAACATTTATATTTGCTTTTTAAAAATAAGTGTACAGAATGAAAAATTTTGTGTTCTTTAGCGGTTTATTTATCTCTGAAAACTAACGGAAAAATGAATCCTTCATTTCCTTTTTGAAACAAGATATTAGATGTGCGTTTGGCCTTTACAATGCTTAAATTCACAATTTAGTTTTTCGCCGGGTGAAAGCTAATTTTCATTCTTTTTTGGAGCCTTTTTCTTTTTTTTTTGGAAATAGCCCGGGTTTATCGCAGCCTGGGGATGGGGAAGGGTGGCGATATTTCTTCAAACTATATTTTAAACTTTTAACATCAACAAACTATGATAAAATAATCATTGCAAGAGCAGGGTAAAATCTCTTTCCTCAAATTGTTTTTAACTATTTATTTACATATTAAATTATTTGATGCATTTTCATTCGCCAGACCCGCAAGACAATGACGAAACGCATAGAAGAATGGTCCAGATCTGCATCGGAGTTTCCGAGTGTGATCATCGCTTTGAGTCAATTTCAACAAAGCTGTGGCTTGTTAAAATTCGCCAAACAGAAGAAACCATTGCAACGTGCCTTTTCCAAGGGCACAACAATGCAGGCATCTTCAGGTTTAAAAGCATGACCACTCGCTTGATTGTATTTAAAACGGCGCTTCAACCAACTCAATTATGCTGCTGACAATGCTGGAAAAATATAGAGAAAACTGCAACAAGGGTGGTACCAATTGAGCCACGTGCAGTGGCAAATCGCACCAACCTGCTAAACATGGCCCGTCGTGTGCATGGGTTAAATTTCTTTTTCTTTCCGAAGCTCTCTTAAATCGACATGGATTGGTGTATGTTCTTCCGTCATTTCCGCAAATCACAGTTGTTGCTGCGCACGTGCAATAGCCTTCCTTTGGAGCAGCATTACTTTCACCAATAGAAGTCGGAGTGCAAACCAATCCTTTACCGCACCCTCCATGCCTGAGAAGCAAAATCAACTTGAGATGAGTAATAAATTAGACAGAGAATATTAGGCCTACAGACAACTAGCCGTGTGCATTTTTATTGCATGATGCTATATCAGTCAAGTTTGTGCGGATACACATGTACCACTGGTTTTGGAATTAGTAGTGCTCCTGCACAGTGATTTAAACGGTACTACGCAGCCAGATGTTAAAGGAGAAATTAGTCGTTTAGTGCAGTTAAATCATTGGGTAGGGGGAGGGCGCCGGGTAATACTCCGGTAGACTTGAATCTAAAAATTATAAAAACGTTTAATGAGCTGTATTTTTGAAACTGGAGGGGGTGACACTTTCGCGTTGTGTTCACTTTGAGTGTCATGGACTCCATGATACGCCAGTGATTTAGGAGCAATGTCTCTCTCTGGTGACAAAACAAATAGAAACAATGTTTAAAAATTAAGAATGCATGTGCAAATCAAATATCTGTCGAAAGAAGCCATCCCGCCTTTCGGTTTCATAATTCAGACTGATTTGCCCCATCTCTTTGTACCGTATTTATCTCCATGAGATTGACTTTCTTCATTTGTGGGGATAATTACACCACTCCCTCAACAAAGAACTTCATACTCCATGAGCAGATTAGAGTTTGTTTTACATGAGTTAGTTCAAAATTGAATTTCCGTTTACCTGAATTTGAAGTTTGGCAGATCACACAATGTTCCTTCTAGATTGCCACATACATAGCAGCAGTCGCAAGCGTCTCTTATCAAACCGGTGAAACAGTCTGACGGTGGCTCCTCGCACAGCTCGGGGTTGCATTGGCCGCATGAAACGGTCCAGTCAAATAGAAGGGGGTGCCGGCTGCAGCCGAAAACAAAAAAAGCAGCATTTTACGAAAACAACCACCACCAAAGACTTTATACAACCTCATGTGCTTTTTAGCGTCTGTGAGGAGCGTTGGCTAGACTATTGTGTGGTGAAAATTCGCTAACTGTATCGTGCGGTCGAGCCATTAAGTCAAACCTAAGCTAAATACTCTACCTAGCATTATTTGCAACTCTGACCAAGGAGAAGTTTTATAATAGTAGTTTTAATGTTAAAATCAAACTAAGCAACGAGTTCTTTGTGGGGTACTTGTCGACCAGGGTCAGGAAACTGTTCTGGTTATTGCTCAAAAATTATTTCAAGAAAAATGAAATTACCCCACACTTTGTCCAACTCAAACACTGAACCAGATTATACCCAACATGAATAGCTGGACAAACATACCAAAAAATTTTTAATTAAAGAAAGCTGTTTACTTTTTTCCGATTTCACTATTAGTTCAGTGAAATTAATTATTATCATACGCAATGTCATTGCAAATAAAAGTGACACTGAAAAAATGAGATAACCAGAGATTTTTGTAATTAGTTTTAGTTTTTATTTTACTCCAAGCTCTTTCAATTTTATCCCACTTGAAAAAATTATTGTCACTTGAAAAGCAGACATCAGTCTTCTATAACATATTGAGCTGATCGTTGATTTGGGATCCATTATACGCACTGCTGTCTCATAGCAATGAAACCAATTGTGATTACTTGATGTAATAAATGTGTTTGAATTTCCCGACCTCTAGTGAAGACAATAAACACGTGTACAAGCGTCACAAAACTATAAATATTTTTTTATTAGGTCACGAATTTACGCCGCATGGAAAAACTGAGGTTTTGTATTAGGCCGATATTTGTTTTTCAAGGCTAAACAATGCGGTCAAAGATCAACTTCACAAACAAATAGCCAAAATCGTAACATAGCAAACAGTTTGAAACCCTAATGAAACTTAGCAACTTATCAAGTGTGTTTTGCAAACTTCACCCTTTAACTTTGCCGACAAAACCGAGCTCGTAGACTTGCCCAAGTAATCCCTTGTCTGACATGCATTTCAACGATATTTTAACTTAATGAGAACTTAAACATTTCGATGACCTGCTATGAAGAGGAGAGTGTGGAATAGGTCTATTGCAAACTTAGTCTCCCCCGTGACAAGATACTTACTTGCTTGGTAATCGTTGCTGCTTTACCTCACTGCTTTCTGTTTCTACTGCATTCGAATTTGATCGGTTCGATGTTGTCACAGCGTCCGTGATTTGATTGGCCAGAGCGGTGACTTGAAAGCTTCGAAGTGCGTTTATGCGAGGCGATCGGTCAGTAGGATGGTAGTGTTTTAAATTTTGATCAAGCGGTGCTGCTGACCCGCCATAGAGTTGTACAGCAATCATAGCTAGGAGGCCAACTGCTCGGCACCAATTTAACATGACTTGGTTCGTTTGTTGTTGCTAAACTTTATCAACATGATTCTTTACAAAGAAATAAACAACACATGTAAATTCGCATGAAGATATTTCGAACCCAACAGTACAATGAGTTATCGACACAGCCCTGTACCTGTTTCACTATCTACGCGATGGGAAAAAATACAATCGTTTCCAAAAGAAAAAGAATGTATGGTTTTCAAGATGAATAAGCAACCTGGTATGAAAAACATATGGTCTACAAGCAGTGATGGGATTCAAAAATTTAAGAACAGGTTCTCTTTTGTATCAAACTCAACTAACAACAGGTTCCCTCATTTTAGAAAGCCCATTTGCTGCGGTCGTCTAAGGTCTATAACAAAAAACAAGAACGGGTTCGCTGATTATTACGACACTCCAAGAACGGGTTCGCACGAACCCGTGCGAACCCCCTGAATCCCATCACTGTCTACAAGTAGCTAGACATGGAAAAAAATTGAGAAAATTACGTTCAATATCAATGAACAATCTATGAATAAACTACTTATATTACCTAAATAGGTGCAAAACTTGCTATAATAGCTAAAACTAAAAATGAAATCCATATACAGATTGAATTCAAATAATATTCCTGTTGCATAAGAAAATGATTTAGCTCACTGCACTCACACAAAACCTCACTTACGCAGCACGATTTTACACGCCCATAGCAGCGAGTATAATCCCTTTTTACAACCAATACCTGGTTTCCATTACGCGTAAATAGCGTAAAAATTCTTTGTTTTTCTCGTCAATTTTATATGTGGAGCGTTTTTTGCCCGTAAATTTAACTTCAAATAGACAAACAAAAAATATTTACGCTACGCCGGCAGGTTACGCCTAGTGGAAGCCAGCCTTTACGTTCGAAATTGGTAAAATGACAGTTCGAAAATCGGCAACTTACGCAAACGGTCTCGCTTCACAATGTTTTAAATTGCAGCCACTTAGCAAAATGTTCAAAATAAATTGAGAATCATTGATCTCAGGGTTGGTTTATTTTTTTAAGCCGTGTTGTTGCAGCTGTATCAACGCCACGCGAAACAAAATGCGATCAAGAAAAGAAAGGTCATTTTATGAAGACGTGTTTCTGCTACATCGTTTGCGTTTTACGATACCAACACACTGATGGATTTAGACGGGGAAAAGGCAACTTAAAATTTCTGTGTTGTTGTTGGCTAAGTTGCAGTAGTCCTATCTTAATTTCATAAGATCCGAGTTTTTAATTTTAATTGGTTAAAAGCAATGTTTTGATATTTAAGGGTTTCAACTATCTTGGCTGTGTATCGAGAATGGGCATTTAAATGATTCAGCTCACACATGTATCTTATTTCTTTCTCTGTGTAGGGTATAAACAAACCCCCAGCATCCCATAATACGCCAAGAGTAATCATAGAAGGTTACTTTCAATGAAACAATTGTCGTGGAAACCTACCTGGTAAAGGTCAGCCAAGATGTAAACGCGAAACCAATCCATACAACATGGCAACTATTTTTCGCATCATCCATTTTACAGGCAGAAGTTACTTGGGAGACCTAAGAGCTGTAGATTATTTTACTAAATTAGCAGTAGTGAAATTAAGAGTTGGAAGCAATTTCATTGTTTAGAGGTGGTGAATCAATCGGTCATCTAGTGTAGGATGTTTTGGAGAGCATGAAGAAAAAGGCAAATTGTCTCCTTACCCACTAATATCTTGAAATTGGTTTTACACCAGAAAAAAAAATTTAATAACTTCTGCATCTAAGGTTTTGACCTGATCTGCAGCTTTCAATCCAATTTAAGAAATTTTTGTCTCCTATAACGAAAGTTTCAAATCGTATAAGATTTAATCCCTTTGCCAAAAAAATGTAGTAGAGATACAGTGGTTCAAATCATGATTGTATTCAGAACCTTTTTGGAAAAAGTCTGTTTGAACTAAGGCAACGGTAATGAGCTGCTAGAAGCCTGAGCGCGTAGCCGCAAATGACATCAAATGTGAGGAGTTTTAGCAAGATAAAAATTTTACAGGTAGGAATCAAGATCTACTTTCTATAAAAACAGCCATGGCTGACAATCGTCAAATAAAGTAAAATTACTAAAGCAACGCCACCAATTGTAATCACAAAAGCAACCTCGGGAATAAGGAGAGGGCTGAATTCCCATCCTCTTTACCACGCTACCTGAAGCCTCACGCCCCACAACTCTGTTTCAAGAATCAAGCGAAGACTTGCTATCACAGAGATGTTTATAAAAAATATGACTCAATAAAGTTTAAAGGCCTTTTTTAGAGAACAAAAAAATTTCTTGGCCAGCCCTCCCTCGACAATCTTCTTTAAAAAACTATTTTAGTGATTGATCGCGATTATAAAGTTTTTAATATGAATATTTATTCTTAAAATTGTTTAAAAAGAAGTCGAAATATGTGCGTTTGCGTTGGGCTTGAGTTTAGAAATCCATTCGAGGACACCCAACTTGTAAAGCTTAAACATTTCAAACAAAACGTCATCAAAAACGTCATTGAACCTACTTTGTGCGTCATGTTTTATAAATGACGACTTTAATTCTCGGGTAGTCTATATGCCACGGGTACCTCGTTCGTCTACTCAATATAAATCGGCAATTCCACTGTCTTGATCAGGTTAGTGTACATTTGTTTAAGTGAACTTTAGAGCTCATAAATTATTCAGGTAAAAGTTTTTACGGAAACATCAATTAAAAGCTATTTAAATTTTCAAAATTATAAAAAAAGTGTTCCTCTTTATGCTAGTTAGGTTTTGCAGTTTGTTGAACTATAGCAGCAATGAAGAATATGTTGGAGAAAGTTTAGGCAATTTTTTTAATCTGCTATAGTGTACTTAGCAGGGCTGTAAGCACAATGGAAAGCAGCATCTTTTGGTCTTTTAAAACCCGGATGGAATGTGCGCTGCTGATTATTTGGACAGAAATTTAGTGGCTATTGCATTAGTGGCAGCTGCATAAAGCAGAGATGCAATCTTTTGCACAGCTAGGCCAATTTCCATTTATTTGGTATCAAACGTGGGCCAGAGTGCACTGACCGATAGCTTTTTTATAATGAAGACCTTTTTTGTAGTTAAATTTGAGGTAAGATGTCTACCTGCACTGAACATTTTTTCGGACGGTGGCGCGGGCCGCGAAATTTGAGTTCGCGCGCTACAGGATGCGGTTACCTAACGCAAAGGAACTATTCTATTTGCAGCTATGTTCGATTCTTCCGCGGGCAAACTCTTCGGGTTCGAAAACAAGCTTGACATAGGCCGGCGTACTAACCTACCCTTCTAGTTCTGGAAGAAAATAGAATAACATAAAAACATTAAATTTAGATAATTTTGCAAAGTACATTAGTGTTTAAGCAATGGAAATATTGGAAAAACTTCCTGGGATAACAGTTGAACGTCATTTGCTGTTAAATGGAAGCTACACCACTGCCGGAGACAGTAAACAAAGATCCTACGATAGTGTCATCATGGCTAATGGCAGAGCGAGTTATAATGTTCAACCAACGGAGCACAAGAGAGTTGTACCGTCTAGAAAAGCTTCGTCAAACGAGCTTCATCGTGGTAAACTTCGTGGTGGGCTTGAGGGACGCCAATTCATTGAAAACTTCTCTACCACTCAGTACCACAAGTACTTGAATAAACCGGAAGTAAAATTGGAGTTAGAAGTGCTGGGAAGAAGTACGAAGCAAATGTCTCGCGGGAATAACAATTCGGACATAACACCAAAGATACTCAGCATTCCTTCTCCTGACAACCCAGCTCCTGTTCTTAAGTCAATATTAAAGCGGCCTGGATCAGCAGTTAGCTCCAAGTCGTGCACCATGTTGGAAGTCATGTCTCTCGATTCGGGAATGTCAAGGCTAACTGCATCTCTGGCCGCCCACAAACAGGCAAAAAGCAATTTAAAGGGGATTGAAACAAAAAGGCTAAATGACCACAGAAAGTCTCAGAGCAGTAAAACGCCTTCTCATGCTGACTCGACCGCTATGGCAGGAAGCACAAAACAACTTTCTTCAGATGGTAAGCAACAAACAGATAACTCAAGACTGACCACCTCTCCTACAAAAACCGTCAGCTTTAAATTGGATCCTGAAATGCAAAATCGAGAAAAGAAGCGATCTGTGACCAAAAGCAGGCGGGGTGACGCAAGATGGGGAGTGGTAATTTCCTCCTATCAAGCAAAAAATTCCAAAGAAAAAACGAAATCGCCAGGCAATGATGACTTCCTTTTATCAAGGTAGGCGTAGGTAATAGATTGAAACATATAGAAATCATGGTTGTTGAATGGGTTTTAAAGATTTTATATTTCAGTTTTGTACCACTGGATGATAAGATATTGTTAACAGCAAATTTGAGAGGTCGCAAGTTTGTTTGCCAACAGGTTCTATGTTATAGTTCCTTTTAAGAGACACTTTGCAGAACTTTTTGCAGCTTTGATGCAGATCTTGTGATAGTCACACGGGAAAGTGAGTCACACGGTAAAATATTTCAGAGGAAGTAGTACTCTAAAAATCATATCAAATCGAAAGTTGATCTTTGATAAATTGTATTTTTTACGCTGCGTCATATTGACTGCTGAAATAGTGGTGGCCTCCTCGTAAACCTACATTGAGATAGTCTCGCGCTGGGAGGAAATGTTTAATCGAATCTTGTTTTAAAACTCTAAGCTTGCTACAAGGGTTAAGCAGGGTACGAGGGGACTAAACCGCTAGTGAAAGTGATTTTCATTTGTCTCCGGAACGCAGGGACTTCATTTGCTGGCTACGACAAAAAACCCTTACGGCTGATCATGCAATCGGCATGCCTAGGGTGGCGGTTCTTAACGGGGTCCCAAGTGAAAAATCTGGGGGTCCCCAGAAGGAATGCCAAACTGTATTCTTTTAACCCTCAAATGCACAAACAACAACAACCACCACTTTGATTAATAATAACAGTAGCTTTACAGTAACATGCTACCTATGGTCAAACGTAGGCAGTATCACATCGTTCTAGTGGTGAACTAATTATTTGTTTTCGTCTGATGCAATTGATCGTCATTTTTAGTGTTTTATATTATGATGGAATAGACCAGAGCAAAAAAACAATCTCAATGTTTCACCTGTTTCAAAGTTTTGTAATAGAAAGACTGGTTTTTTGCTTCCAGAATTAAAAATTAGTAAGGTGGATAGAGCTATGTAGTGGTGACTTTTTAAACAAGAATGCAGTTAGGTAAGCTTAGACAATAGCATTGAAGAAGCAATTGAAAACTGACGGCAGTAGCTAAGATAATTCTGGTGAGAATGATGCAACTAACTCCTCTGGAGAAGCATATGATTATCCAACTAGTTGTTTCTGTATTGAGGGTTAAACATTAAATCCCTAGCCACAAGAGATAAGGTTTAATAAAGTATTTGAAAATTGAAGTATAAAAGTTGCAGTTGCTGTACTTTCTGTTCTAGCTCTAACAACAGCCCACAGGGTGAAAGGAAGAAAGAGAAAACTTCAGGTACCGTGGGATACCAGAGTGCTTAATTTTCTTCCAGCAGCTTTCTGGTATCTGATAGCTAGTTGCTACCGGCCTGGATAGAATTATACAACCTAAGCAATGAAGGAGCGGACGGAATGTAAGACAATCACTATGCCTGTTTCCTTTCAGTATTTGCTATATCGTTTCTACATTCTACATGCGATTACCCCGAAAGTGAACTTGTATGATTTATTACTTTTAATTAATTGATATTAAGGCATAAAGGCTAACTGCAATCAGTTGAATAAAACATACCACTTCCACGACCGGTTTCGTTCCTATTAGAACTCGTCAGGTGGGAAACCGGTCGTGGAAGTGGTATGTTTTATTCAACTGATTGCAGTTAGCCTATATGCCTTAATATCAATTAATTAAAAGTAATATCTTAAACAGGCTAACACCAGCTCCCATAATTCGTATTGTATGATTTAGCTACTTTTAGTATAATTAAGACTTTTCAATTAGTCATTATTTTCGCTTCCTTAGGTCATAATCATTTTGTTTACTAATAGACATAAAATACGTTTCTGGGACGATTCTTACGTTCAGTATGGTTTCACAAAAGTTATTGGTTGTGAAAAACTTGACAATGCTCAGTGCACATTGTGCAATATCATTTTTGGCAACGAGTCCTTAAGGCCTTGGAAGCTGAAGAGGCACAAGGAACTGAAGCATAAAGAGAATACAGATTCAGTTGAAATGTTCAAAGCGAAAAAGCTCGTTATGATATGAGCGGAACGCTCCCTGCGTTAGGCTTTTGCCTAACTTCTCAACTTCTTCTTCGCGCTTCATGTGAAGTTTCTTTGATAATAGCAAAAGCAAAAGCACCTCACAGAGCTGGTGAGAAACTAATAAAGCCAAGTGCTGTAAAAATGGCACAAATATTATTTATCCGAAACGTGGCCAAAAGAATAGACTCAGTTCCCGTGTCCGATGACACTGTAAATAACAGGATTGCAGATATAGCAAATGACATTTTGAGTCAGCTTATCGCTCAAATCCAAGATAGCCGATGTAGAATAAGTCTTCAATTTGATGAAACAACGAATATCAAGTCAATAAGCCAATTAGTAGCATACGAGAGATTTGTTGAAGAAAACGCGATTGTGGACAAGATTTTATTTTGTCAAGAAATGAAGAAGAGAACTAGAGCTAAAGACGTCTTTGATCTTGTTAATGCATTTCTTCGTGAAAATTCAATAGCATGGAATAATGTGGGATCAATATGCACAGATGGTGCACCAGCTATGATAAGGCACCCATCCGGTTTTGTAGCACTAATGAAACAAGTTGCTCCTCATATAGTATCAAATCACTGTGCTATTCATAAATACACCTTAGCTTGTAAGACACTCCTTCTTGAATTGAAAAGTGTTCTTGATTCTGTAGTAAAGGCTGTGAATTTCATTCGTGGCAGGGTCGTGAATTCCCGACTATTTAAAGCATTTTGCGACGACCTTAGAAAGGAGCATCAGTACCTTCTTTTTCGCACCGAAGTGCGATGGTTATCGCGCGGAGAAGAGTACTCTCTTGTGTAGCAGAACTTGTCATTAAAGTTGCCGTGTTCCTTCGTGAGCACGGGTCAGTGGAACTTGCTACATTATTTGATAACAATAGATTCCAATTGAAGGTCTTTTATTTGGCAGACATCTTTAGTCTTTTGAATGAGCTCAGTTATTCTCTGCAGGGAAAAAACAAATCTCAGATAGAGGCTGCAGAGAAGGTTTCCACCTTCAAAAAGAAGTTATCCCTATGGAAAAAGAGAGCAAGAAACCATAATTTTGCTATGTTTTTACTGTTGGGCAGTAAAATTGGTGATCAGGAAACTAACAAATGGCTGACTGCTTTAATTGATGATCTCATAAGCAACCTCCAGAAAAAAATAGAAGATTACTTTCCAACATCTGAACCTTCTTCAGCATGGATTCAGCAGCCTTTTATTGCTGAGATGAACGACAACGAGCAGCTCAACCTTCATGAGCAACATCTGGAATTGCAGAATTCTCAAGCTGCAAAGACCAAGTTCAGCTCCTCCTCAGTGACAGAATTTTGGTGCAGTATATCAAAACTACGTATTGTAATCACCTTAGAGTTGCAAATGACCTGAGAATTGCTCTCAGCAATATTAACCTCCGTATTGATGAGCTTGTTTCGAAGAGACAAGAGCAGAAGTCACACTGACTATCATTTGTGCTATGTTTTGCGAAATTGTGATATTCCACTAACCACTTGTGTTACGCTCAGGGATGTGGAAGCGGAAGTGGTGGAAGCGGAAGCAGAAGCGCGAAAAATTCACCTCTTCCGCTTCCACATAGGAGGGAAGAATGGAGGAAGAAAAGAAATTGGTTCTGCTATCCTTCGTAGAAGAACAAATAGGGGGAGCATAAACATTAAGAAATGAGAGCGAGGAGAAGTCGTTTAGAGAGATGTTGACCTCTACATAATCAGAGTAGGGGCCAAGCGAAGAAAGAGAGGAGCTAGAAAGCTCAGAGAAGGATAAACCCTGCTTGACAAAAATGATGACGCCGCCGCTAGCGTCTGCGACATCAGTAGAAAAAATACCAGATCGGGAGTAGGTGGGTGCCATGGGATCGCAGAGCAGAGAATCCCGAGATCCGAAAAGAGGAAGATAAATTGAGGTTAGAATATATATAATATATAAGGTCAACGGGATGAGACGAAATAAAGTGTAGTAGTTCAGTGCTCCTGGCTTGAAGACCCCCAGCATTCCATTGAAAAACCCTGAGAGAGTTAGGGAGGGGAAGAGAAAGCAGGAGGTAAAGAGAAACAGCCAGGAGCATGAGGCGGTGGTGAGGGTGCAGAGGGAGAAGATATAACGTGGGCGGAAAAAGGATCAGAGGTTTGAAGGTGAGGGTAGGGTGCAAGTGCTGCATTAGCAGAAGGGGGCCAGATTGAGCAATGAAGGTATACCAGACGGAGAAGTCCGAGGAGAAAGGCATAGTACTGGTAGGTCTAGAATCTCAAAAAAAAAAACAGGGAGGGCAGCTCCAGGAGTGAGAGCTGCCAAGAGTTCTGAATCTAGAAAAGGAGAGTAGTGAGCACTTTAAATGAACTTAATTAGAGCATGTGCAGCATTGCACTGACCTAACCCCGCCAAATCACATTTCCAGCGCACACTAAATAGGAAAAGACAGGGCAAGGGTTAGGATGAACGTTGCCGCTCATCAGGAGAAGGAGAAGAATGAGAAGACGGGCAAGAGAAAGGCAGGAGAAGACAGGCCAATTTTAAAGAGGATGCATGCTACCCTTCTGCGGTCGTTCAAGGGGCTGCACGGCGAAAAAATGGTTTGTGAGGGGAGTGCCCGGGGTAACTGGGACCCTCGGAAAGGCCAACAGCCATTTTGACCCAACCCAAACGGGTCGGGGACCGCACCACCACGTTGAGGCGGCTGTTGATTGGTACAGTTCAATTTTGCTCGCTTTACATTTACATACTACATATACGACAGAAATTTCGCACTTCACTATCCAAAAAGATTAGAGTCAATACGTGTTTTGAGGACGGACAGAAGGTTCGTAATGATGATTAGAGTTAAAGTTAACTCAAAGTCAGAGTTACATGTAGTTGAGAATAGAGAGGGAAAATCAATGCTATACGGTGTAGTTTGTTGTTGTGACGACAGGTTATTGTCGAGAGCTGTGATATGGAATCATTCGGTTTAGATCTTAAAAGCATTAAGTTAACTGTTGTAAAAGTAGTTGTAAGTAGTGAAGAACTTGTAATAACTGTCTATTTGTTGAAGTATTTAATTATTTTTTGAATTGTAGTAACAAAATATTTGATTTTCTCGCAAGCAGTTCGTGATTTCTAAATTTTTGTTAGTGGGAGTTCCGTGACAAACGCGAAAGTACATTAGGGGCTCCGCAATGACAAAAAAGATTGAAAAGCACTCTTCTACATTCAGCACGAGTTCTGATATCTAAGAAAAACAAACACAGAGTTGTTCGAAACAATAAGCTCAAGCGAAGTAGGTAAAGTAATAGCAGCAAGTGAAGGTTTTTGTTTTTCAAAATGATGAAGTGTAGGAGAAGGCAGGCTACAAAGCCACTGAAGTTAGAAAAAATTGTCCACGGTCGTTTTTTCGTTTTTTGTTGGTGAAAGCGGAAGCGATAGGCGTGGAAGCGGAAGCGTTTGAAAAATAACCGCTTCCACATCCCTGGTTATGCTTTCGTAAAGAGAGTTTTTGATTAATTAGAGATCCAGTAGCAAACAACTTATCCGCCTTATCACAAGAGTGCTTGTCCTTTGCAGGTTGCGCAGACAAGATGTCCCCCAAGCCAATATCTTTTGGAATAGGGGTCCCAGAGGTTGGAAAGGTTAAGAACCACTGGCCTAGAAGGAGGGGAAAGGGCTTGGTTTTTTACTACAAAGATAATTTTGCTCGTGATGGTTTGTCTAACTACCGAATGCACTAGATTTTGCATAAAAATTATTTTTTTCTCTAAACATAACAACTCCGTTTCTGTGCTGGCTTCGATCTCTTGATCTTCTGTTTACAGCGTCAATGCTGCGGAATTTAGTCAGCAGCGCAACTCAATGCAATAAAGCGATGCGGAGTTCAACGTCCGCATGGGCTTTTATTTGTTGTAGTTTTGGGAGATGCACTTTTATGTCACATGCATGTATTTTTATTTTCCGGTTTCAGAAATGACTATGCAGCAGCGCATTGAACATTGTTATGTTTAGACCGGCTTCAGAGCTACTGGTCCGCTGCATTTCTACCACAAGCCTGCAACCAAGCAGAAGAAATTGCTGCAAATTGCCTTTTCCTAGAACACAGCAACGTGGCCGATGAGAGGTTCCAACTCACGATCATTTTCGCCCTGAACAGCCCAATAACCCACTTCACCTTGTCGCTAACTCATTCGACCTAGAAACGCATTACGCCAGCAATCTCGGTTACTCTGGAAGCAGGGCTAAACGCAAGATGTTCTACGCATAACAAGGTGTTTCGGTGATAGAGGATAAAAGTATACCGAAAACATGTGGCTACCACAACCAGTGCAACGAAACAAGAGAAATCGCCGTAAAGTCCAGTGATGACGGCGCCGATGACGAGTGGATTGGACCGGTGTTTGCGGCGACAATGATCGTAAGCTCGAACCTCACATTGTTGGGTCCTTCGCAAATGTATTTGGCAGTAATTTTTACGGCTTGTAGTAGAAATGTACTGTGCCAGCGCGACCGGTAACTCCGACGTTGGTCGGAACAAAACTTTCTCAATGAATACCCGCAAAAGTCTTCCGTGACCAGAGAATCAAAACAAAATAAAAAAAGATCATTTGAGCTGAATAATTCTGGTTTTGACATTTTGTTTGTTTAATGGTTTATTTCATCAATTTTATTTTTCTCACAGAAAAGAATCAAAGGTTAACGATGCCAGAGTCCGTTCACAAATTAAATATCATAAAAGTAACGCCGAGGTAGGTTTCTTTCGTAAAAAACAACACAGACCGCTCTCGACAACTTTGAACATTTTTTTGGCTGTTTTAGTAATGTTTTAAACAAAAGATAAGTTTTAACAATGATTTTTAATTAGGGGCCAAAACACATGGACTAAGAGAGCTGAAGGCCTTAGAGATTATCTCTGAAAAGGAAAATCTTTCATTGAATGTGACCTTGACAAAATCGAGTGAAAATCTGTTCTTTACGAGACATTTCAGATTCTTCGTTTTTACAGAATTCGTGATTAGGCGCACACATGTCGAGAGAGTACATTTTTCTCTCGTCTTGCAATATGGCCGAGGGACTTTGTTCTGCGATTTCGTTTTTTCTGTTGTGAGTTGAAAGCACTTACTATTTTTTACAACACATTAGCGCCTCCTTCAGTTTAGAGCAGGAGTAGCCAAAATCCGGCTCGCACGAGAAGTTTTTACAGTTTGCGACTTGTCTCGAAAAAATTGTCAACAAAATCCGATTTGAAAATATTGATCTCAACAAAAAATCTTTATATGGACAAATTGTTATATTCGCTTTCAAAACAACAGCCTTCACAAGAGGAAGAAATTATCACCTTGGTAACTGGCAATAAACGTTGACTTGGACCAGTTGATCTCCAAAAAACAGTCTCTGTGCGGCCTATACCTTAAAAATTTCGGGCACTGTTGATTTTAAGTTAAGCTAACCTAAACTCTAAGCCGCAGTCGAAAGTCAAGTTTGGATTGAAGCTGCGGTTTCGCAATACCATTGACAAAAACGTTTTACGAATTTTTTTTCGCACAATTGTACCTGATAAGTTGCTTGCAGCTAAACCAGCAATAACATTACTAGGTAATAAGGTTAATGATTAATTGATTTTATTCTTTAGGATGAAACCCGTAGCAGCGTGAACAGTAATAACTCAATGATGACTTATTCGAAGCAGCATCTCGACAAGAATCGAACCAGCATGTCTGAGATTCACCATTTGTCAGAACCTTATCGCAAGTTACTAATGAAGCGAGCTCTAGAGCAAACGCCTCACGCTGCTGATAGTCCAAGCACAACAAATTTAAGTTTAAGGAATTACTTGGTTGCAGCTGTTAATTTTTCGAAATCAGAAGGATCAAAAGCTTCAAAAGCCTCAAATTTAGACAAGCACTACATGTCAATGGCTCAAACTTCAAACTTGCACAAATCGATCTCATTTCTCCCAGAAGTAAAGCATTCAAAATAATCTATTGTGAATCGAATACTTGACCATGCTGGATTAATAATTAAAAGGTTGCCAACTCAAAGCTCATTTGGCCTTCCAACTTGATTAATATGCTGCGATGCCATGCTACTAAACATTACTCTGAAATGGATAGAAAATGTTTGGAAATAATGAATTGGTTTGTGCCAACAAAACTGCTATGCTACGGACCTGTGACTGTATGAAAAGTTAGTGACGAACTCAAAACTTTAAAACATAAAAGGCCTACTTCCAATCAATTGGACCTTAACATATTTTTTGAGCAGCAAACTATAAATTTCCACTCCCAAGAAGTGTCACTCGAAAAGATCAACCCCTTTTTTCCAGTTGAGCAGCGAGGAATTTAGAAAAGTGCCAGCGTCACTTTTTCAATTTGGTCGAAGGGTGATATCAACCTTTAGCATATTTTTCATGAACTTTTTTTGGATGTCACCTTTTGATAGGTTTCCTACTCCAAAATGAACCTCCTCTGCTCAGTGTCATCTTTTCGGAAATGTTACTGATTCAACGAGAAGTAAAGTTCCTTCTAACAGGATTGAGAATGCGTGAGGTTATATTTACCCAGTACCAAGGGCGTAGCCACAAAAAAATTGAGAGGGGGCCAAATTTTGCTACTATTAATGTGACGTCATTTACTCTATAACGGCATTTTTCGTTTCATGAACTACGTTTGTCGCTACTATAAAAATTGCTATACAAAACTGAGAAAGTGCGAATGCGATTTCACTGATCTAATGTAGTTTTATCGAGAATGGCTTTAATAGTTCAATTTCAATTGTGACGTATAACGCACTATTTAAGGAATTTCACGGAAACCACTCCCACTGGTAGGTTGAACGTTCTGATAAAAGAAGCGACGTCTTTGTGGTAGTCCGCATCGCAATAAAGCGCTCAGCGAGACGCTTATTTCTTGCAATTACCTTAACTTGGATTATCAATTCATCACTCGACTGCGACATAGAAGAAAAACTTCGGCGATATTCAGTGTGTAAACGTACACATCTTGTTTGATAACATTTGAAAGTTTGAAAACTTAAAGTCACGCCCTCCCCATCCCCTTGCGAAAAGTTAACAATAAACTCTGATGTACCTGCAGAGGTGCAAAAAATTTATGTTTTTATTTTTTTGATACTGTTTTGTAACTGGACTTAAAATTCAGGGGGGCCATGGCATCCCCCTGGCTACGCCTATGCCCAGTACACGACGAACTATGTATCAGTGCCAATACTAACTATATCGCCACGACCTCTGAAACATGGACTGTTATTAGAAAGTTAGTGTTTTTGGTAGCCAAACGTCGTCCTACTTGGGATGCTGGGTAACAGGTAAAACGTAAACATAAAGATTACCTTGAGAAAACAATTTTTACGCAATTCCAAAACCAATTACGTACTCTTTGCTATGCGATTGTACCTGGGGTGAATTTGCATTTGAAAAATGTTCTCCGTTTTTATTTAATTTTTAGTTAATATCCACTTTCAAGATGCGGCTGTGAAGGCCAAATGGCATCATGACGAAGCTCTAACGTAATCGGAAGCTTACTTTATTAGCTTATGCTGTGGAAACAACTACTTAGTTTAGAGCCAAAACAAAGCTTTCTTCACATTAGTCTGGTAATGGCACGAGCTGGTAGTTGACGCATTTTACTTTACTTTTCAATTTTTTAAAAATGAATTTGCAAATATACAACAACGATGAGAGGAAGAAACATTGCCATATGAAACAGGCAATTAAATCGCTTGAAAGTCTTATCCGCGACATTTTCGAGTAAGGTTAGGGTGCTGCATACGGCGAAAATGTTCAAACTTCACAATCGCCACTTGTGCGATTATAAAAGGCACTTCACGGTGTTCGTGGCAGTGATACACTATGCCACCGGCGCTGGTAACTCCGAGACTAAATATTTTAAATCCGGTTGTCTTCGTTAACGGAGGTGGCCGAATTCAGCTCCTGTTTCTTGCAGTTTCCAGCAAAAACAAAATTTATTGAAGCGTTTCGACGAGGCTTAATTTGTTTCTTGTAAAAAATTCGTGTCGTTCGTTCGGGGCTTTCTTAATGTTGAAGTATGAAGTAATGGCAGGGACGTTAGAAGGCTTGGCATCATCGTCGTCGTCGTCATCAGGCCATTCCACTGACACAGCCTCCTCTTCAAGAATACTTTGAGCTGGAAAAATATTGTTCATTACTTCATGAAGTGGTTGTTTTATTTTCTTACCGACTAGGTGGACAGGATTATTCTCTGACGAATTGTTCAAATGTGCTTCGTAGTCTCAGAATTCCGCTGAAAACTTCAACTAAATGCACTCTTGAAAGCACCAAAAATTTAACGTGCTACGACGCTTCAGTAAAGTCTGTTTCGAAATCGGGTGCATAGTGGCAGAGACACGCAGTAAGCTGTCAGGCCATCAAAGCGGGAAAAAAGAAAAATTAGGCATTCACTCGATTGCAAGTTTCATGTGATAACGAAAGCCGCCTTTGATTGTGAGTTGCACTGTGTCACACCTCTTCCAAGGATGGAGGCACGGTATGAAACGACCGGTGCGATGGCGTAGTGATTAGAGCGTCCGCTTCGCAGTCGGTAGACTTGGGGTTCGTTTCCTAAGTCGAGTCATACCAAAAGACTTTAAAAAATGGTATTCGCAGCTTCCCTGCTTGGCGCTCAGCACAAAAGGGATAGTGTAGAGTACAAGCCGGCAAATCTGCTTGTTGTGTCCTTGGGCAAGACACTTAACGGGATGCCTCCATCTTTATGTGGCAGACAGGTGATGAGGGCCAAGCAGTCTACCCATCGTGGTGGCCCGGAATGACGAAAGGATGCACACCGAGCATTAGTTCATACGCAAAAAGAAAAATGAAACGATTTTTCATATTCTCTTCGCTAACTTTATCAAATGAGGCTAGGGAAAAGCGGCAGTCCATTTCGCACCAGTCATGAATACATATTGGCAGTCTAATAGCCCCACCACCACTAAGGCAAACTGCCGACGATGGGTACCTAAACGTCGCCTCTTACGACAGGCTGGGTGAGCAGCTTTACTGCTCTAACCCGGTGAAGCACGGAATTTGATTGTACGTCGCACGTAATGACGTTACCTAGTTTCGTGCATATTACGACAATAATCGTCGCAGCCAAACACTCTGTGTAACATTGTTTTGCAACTACTCACAGGGCAGTATTATTCGTGTGTTGTCAATGCTTAGCAAATGTGGCGGCGCTAGCGTGCAAGACGCAAGACAGAGCGTAAATAACGTAAAACCAGCCTGTAATGAAGTGGCAAAAACGATGCAAAAAAACGATTAAAAATAGCTTGCGAATACAGTAATCATAATAACGCCCTCACAGCCGGTGCAATTACGTGGCATTTGTTAAGTCGTATTTATAGTTATCTTCTCATATTGCAAATGCTTTCTTTCTGCTTACGTTCCCAAAATTGGTTCCTTCGGCCTTCATGCACAATCATTGAAATTTCTCAGAATGCATTTCCTAGATACATTTCAGGCTCTCACTGGAATGCGAGGCCCATTCAACAACCACTCACAGTCCAACTTACCAGTTGCCCAGCTAAACCTGACGATTGTTGGAAATCCAAAAACACGATCAACATTTTTCCTCAGCCACAACTTTGTAACAGCATCTGAAACAATAAATTTGTTTGAAACTAAACGCTGGTCGACATAACGTTTAAGGCTTTCAAATCTGACATACAAGCGTCGCAAAAAAGGCTGCTTCTAGAACTCGATTTTTTTTAAATAAGGCTTTCGGCTCGTTAGGACTAATCAATCAGAAACTATACACAGAAACAAAAATAAAAACCCGGCCAAAGTTAAAATACATTTCACAGAATATGTGATCAACCATCAAATGGACCTTTAAGTTACGATCACAAAGAGACAGTCTCCTACTAGCCGGCTAAGAAGGGCGTACTATATTCGCTGCTGAAGTTATTCGTCCAATTAAAAACTTTTCTTCCATTAAATACAACCACAGTACGAGTAACAGCAACTCACAACTCCTACTGGGTATTTCTTTACATATGCTTACGATTCGATAAAAAGTTTAATTTTTTTCTACATTTGCACGAAAAGACAAACGCGTACCTCCAGGATAGCCGGAACCATACTGAGAATCGATATCATGACTTTCTTTAAAACGCCAATTGGTCAAAGTCCGATCTCTGCACACTTTAGCACAAATACTGGCGGCACTGACAATAGGAAACTTGGAATCCGCTTTCTTTTCTACTATTATTTCAAGATTGGGAAAAATTCTCTAAAAATTAACATTCACCTTTTCGAAATAGCACAAGTATAATACTCTAACGAAACATAGAGAGATCTGAAGACTTTACAACGAAGCAGTGTTTACCGTTGAATTAAAACTCACTCTAGATACAACATAGTCTAATCTAAGCTATATTGGCAACGCCTCCATACATGCTTGAGTCCTAAAGCTTGAACATACAATGCGAATCTGCAAAAGTGTTTAGAAATTGATTCGGGAAAGACTTCAAGTAGATGAAACAAAACTTCTTTAAGAAGACAATTAGGGGTAAAAAGGCCTAAATCGCTAAATAAAGCAATGCTCACACTGTTGGGAAGAGAGGAATAGGGTTTAGTAACTTCCCCTTATCCAAAATTAATTAGAAACAACACTTTCAAAGTTACCTGCAATTTGTCTTGATATTTTTCAGGAGGTCCAACAGTGTCTACAAATACTTTCTTTACTTTAACACCCAGTTTTATTGCGGTCTTGATTAAATTGATTGCAGTGTCATGTGATATTGAATTCAAATTGTATTTTGTTCTAGTAAAATATTAATAACGCGTACCAAACGGTGAAACACGTATGATAAAAGCAAAGTGCACACAAAAATACATCACGGGACAAAATCCACACAAACAAATCGCCAACCCTTAATTTCATCAATTTTGGATTGATCTGTACAAAGTTTTCTCAGTACAAGAATAAACCAACATTTTGTTGTTGAAACTTTATCAGTAAATAAAAAGCGTTAAAAGACAAGAGATTATCCAACAAGTATGAAACCGGCAGCTTAGCGAGGCACTACGTCGTGGAACTCGATACGAATTTGCGGCCAAGCTGATGCTTAGTGACGTCACAATCCCAAGCTTACTGACCTGCCTTCTGCTTGTCAAGTAACAGCCTTCACTGAATATGATTGATTATCAGCTAGTGTTTAGTACAGTGAGGTGTAAGAGCTTTTCACACAATTACTGGATAGAGACTAGTATCGCAAGTGTTTGCGCTCAGTTTGGGAAAGGGGGGCACAAAACAGAGTAAAACATTAATAAAGACCAAGGACAAGCTAGAGCCACAAGTAGCCGTTTATTGTATCAATTTCCGAGAATGGACAGAAAACAATAAGATTGTACAGAGCAATAGATAGACCTAGCCGGTATAAAGTGGTACAAAAAATAAATGTGCGAGAAAAAAAATGGCACCTGCTTATCTTGGATTCACAAGTTTCAAGTGCTTTCACGGAAGACTTTGATAATCACCAAATCATCATTGATTGTTTAATCAGGTGTTGTATGGCAATGTAGAAATGCAGCATGATGACACTAATGCAGCAAGTGCAGCTATTTTTGCTCCCAGAATTTATAAAATTTATTACCAACGACAACCTTACACTCTCACAAGTTAATGATGCAGAAGAAGCATGCACTTTTTAGTCAAGTCAAAGCAATTCCAAAGGGAAGCAGTGTTTCCTCCAATGTAGAGGAACCTTTTCGACAAGTAACAGGTACCTTTTTGTGTGGTAAATCAGTGCTTCCCATACTATTTTGCTCATGGCCCACTTTTACCAATGTTGTGTTCGAGCAACCACGGTGAAATATTGTGGAAAAAACAATTTAAAATATAAAAACAAATTACTAATTAATCGTGCAATTTACTTTTAAGGAAAAACTTCATCAAATCAATGGGATGTTACAGAAAATTTGCTAATTTTAAGAAAGGTTTAGTTAAATACCACACAATAACATTTTAATATGCATGCAGTTCCCTGTAAGAACTATGCAACCCGTTGGTCGGAAAGTGCTGTGTCAAATTGAGAGTTGGCTGAACTCTTTTGATAATTACTACTTTCCAAACAGCTATATTATACCACTATATACAGAATTGACACAACTTTGAATTTTCTACTTCAAAATCACATGACTATAGTTCAGCAGAACAAAACCAAATAAGCACTGTCATCTCTCACAAAGTTCCAAGCGAAGCACCGGGTTTTCAATCCTAAGATGATGACACAGAAGCAGTGTTTCCTGTCGAGTTTTTGACCATTTTCTGGCATATAAGTTGGACAATAAATGCGTCCAACTTTCAAATTTAGCTCGTTTTCCTGCAATTCGCGTTTTTGTCAACATTGCATACTAAGGCTCTCTGATCCCAGACACAACGGAAAATCTCAAGCAAAGTGAGTCTGCTGTTGTGTGAAAACTTTCTGGCAGCATGCAGTCATGCGCCAACACAAATTGCCAATTTGCTTTGCCAAAAAACGGCCTAAAGAAAAAATGCAAAGAATAATTTTGTAACATATCTGCAGTCCCATGAAAGTCACGATCTTCCTCAAACAAAAAATGCAACTTTGATTTCAACTAATGAAAAAAGCTAGGAAAATTCAAAGTGCATAAACAATAGTTTTAAAGCATGAATAAAAAACATAGCAGCTACAAACCGACTAAGCATTGAAGTTGATAAATAATTAGGTGATAAAATTGTTATAATCCAACCCATAAAATCAGGTGTTATTTCATTTATACTTGAAAACAATTTTTCACGTTGTTCTTCTTTCAAAACTTTTGAGTCATCACATCCCAAATTGGTTAAATCCTCTTCATTTGACAAAGGACAAAAACAAGCACCATAAACCATAGGCCCTGTGAAAAATATTTTAAAAATGATCAACAAGCTTTAAAAGTTATGCCCATAATTTTTACAAGTTTCAACTCGATTCTTTACTCCTTTTTACTGGCATACTGTGATACCAACAATGCAAACCATAATACAACTTCAATAAGATTTGGTAGAAAATACCTTGTTTTCTTACACTTGTTCTCAGTGATCAAAACAAGAGCAATTTACAATATCAAAATAATATAATCAAGCAAAAATTGCAATTGTGAGTTTTTTGTTCATTCACTGACTAAACTTAAAACACTGTGCAAAATAGCTGGATCATTACATGCATATTTAGCATCATCAGCATATACAGTAAAAAAAAGAGAGAGTTCAGAACAAAAGCCTGTAGAACATCACTATGAATAATAGAGGGGGTAGAAATAGTAGCATTTACACATACAAACTGTAGATGAATTCTCCAGCCACAGTAATAAATTACAGTCAACTCCAAGTAGGCACAGTAACATAACTTTAACTGTGACACCTTATTAAATGCTTTGCAAGATCTGTGCATATAATATGAACAATGATTATGCAATCAAATTGCTTGGTCAAAAAATTTAAATAAGTTATGAACTTTAATTGTATAAATTGCAAAAGTAAAAACCCATGTTGAGCATATGATATTAAATCACCAGAAAGCAAATAGTCAACCATTTTTTTACAAATCACACTTTTCATTACATGATATATTGCACTAGTTAATGATATAAGTCAATAATTATCTACTTTACTTTCCAAGCCTATTTCATGAGTAGGTACGAAAGCTTTTTTCTACACAGCAGGTACAGGTACTTTAAGATTTTATTTGAATAAGATTTAACTGAAGATGGCCTATTAAAGACCACAATTGATTTTCATAAATTTCTTCATAAATTTTTCACTTATTTATGAATAATATCAATGCGAATTAAAAAAAAAAGAGATTATAAGTACAGGCCACAATTGATTTTCATAAATTTTTCACTTATTTATGAGTAATATCAATGCAAATTTAAAAACAAAGAGATTATAAGTACATGTATCATGCCAAGCTTTTCCTTTTTTCACAAAGATTTTGCCAAGGCAAAAGACTACAAATCACATACCCTTGGTCTCATTCAGCTATGTGCACTTGACCTGGCTGTGCTAAAAGTTACACAGGACAACACCAACATGTACAGAAATTCAAATATATGAAAATACAATTTATACTGAAATATGACATTACTGAATCACAGAAATTTGTGCTACAACATGCAATTACAAAAATGTATTCTAAAAAAGAGAATTACAGAAAGAAGTATCAAAGCCACAAAAAAATGATAAAAGTTAATAAAACAAAGGCAGTGGCTATTTTGCTGTAAACAGCATTTTACCCTTGGAGGCTATTTTGCCGTGAGTTATTTGTGATTGGTCAATCTTAATGATGTACTAAACATGTGAATGTTGGTCGTTTCTGATTGGTCAATTTTAATAACCAATTAAAAAATTTTGCACCCCCAGTGTCTACTCCCCCACCCTGTACACTCACTTCCAGTGTACACTGCCCTGTACATTTACATACCAGGCCTGCCCCTGCAGTGTACACTGCCTTTCTTTTAATGCCCTGCCAGTATCTCAAGACCAGCACATTATCCACTACACCACAGTGTCACAGGCTGAAATGCAGCAATTATAGCAATATAAACACACATGAATGATGACGGCAAAATAGTCTTCAAGGATAAAATGCCATTGACGGCAAAATAGCCACTTCCTAAAACAAAAGACAGTATTTACTTTTACTGCTAACAGCAATTTACCCTTGGAATTTTTTTGCCTTCAATATTTGTGATTGGTCAATTTCTATGATGCATTAACCACTTTCCTCTGGAGAGCGGCAAATGCTGCGCTGCGTTCTCTTGGCACAGCAACGGAGAGTGTGATATCATGCAAAATTTTTCTGTTGCTTCAACGGAGAGCGTGATATCACGCAAAATTTTTCTGTTGCTTCAACGGAGAGGGTGATATCATGCAAAATTTTTCTACCGCTTCAACGGTAAGCGTGATATCACGCAAATGTTTTTGCCGCCAGTGCAGAAACCGTACATAACTAGCAATGAAATTTATGACAGTTAAAGGCTGGGAAAAGCTCTTAGTTTGATGTTTTTGTAATTGCAGCTCTGTATTTGTTACTAAGGCTCAACTTTCTTCACTAATTATAGGAAACTAATTGTATAAATTTTTAATAGGCTACTTTTAGCATTATCATAAATATGGATAATTTAGATGACAGCTCAACTAACGAAGCTGCTTTCCAACAGAACTTCGAAATTGTATCATCTGGTGAGTCTGGCTCTGATGTTACTGATGAAGAGTTTCAGTTTGATGATGATGTATTTTCATTATATTCAAGTGGAAGTAGTGATGATGATGAATTTTCATTGAATTTAAGTGTTGAAAGCGTAAGTAGTGACAATGAAAGTGGTACCGGTAGTTACACAGATAGAAGAGGGCCTAACCCAGCATGCCCAGCACAGATCCCCAGGCAAGGTGCAGATGAAGTCTGAGATTGGAAATTAACTACTCTTCAACCCCAAAGCTTTATTTTCAATGGCAATTGTGGAATAAAAACATCATTTGATGAAAGTAGTACAAAATTAGAAATTTTTCAACAGTTTTTTGCACCTGAATTGTTAGATGATATTGCAAGACAGACCAATTTATATTCTTCTCAGCATCCTACTCCCTCAAGTTCCTCAACAAATGACACCACTTTCAAAAACACTTCCAGTGAAGAACTGAAAGTTTTTTTAGCCACAACTATTATCATGGGAGTGATCAGAAAACTTGATTTGCATCTCTATTGGAGTAGAGATGGAATGCTAGAAACACCTTTCTTTAGAAAAACCATTCCAAGAGATAGATATCTAAAAATAATGGCAAATCTCCACTTCAACGATAATACATTAGATAATGGGAGTGATCGTCTTTTCAAAATAAGGCCTATTCTGGATACTCTGGCTGACAAATGTCGTAAAATCTACATCCCTGATGAAAATTTTTCTGTTGACGAATCTTTGCTAAAATTTCACGGGCGTTTGAGATTCAAACGATATAACCCCTCCAAGCAATCACGATTTGGAATAAAGTTATACAGACTTTGTCAATCCACTGACCAAATGTGCGGGTACACGTGGAATTTTAAAGTATATAGTGGCCAGGACACAAGACGAAAAAACTCCAGCCAGCACCAAGGTGGTTTTGGATTTGTCCAAAGATTTACTTGGGCTTGGGTATACCATATACTTAGATAATTGGTACAGTAGCCCAAGTCTCTTTTATAATTTGTTACAACAAAGAATGCATGCTGTTGGGACAGTTCAACTAACAAGAAAACACATGCCGAAAAACTTCCCTGGGAGCAGATTGAAAAGGGGTGAATGTGTATCCCAAACCGCTAATGGGATTATGGCGCTCATATGGAAGGACAAAAAAGATGTAAAAATGTTGTCCACAAAACACAATTCGGAAATGCTTGACACTGGAAAAAAAATAGAGAAGGCAATGCAATAATCAAGCCTGCTTGTGTTGTTGCGTACAATCATGGAATGGGTGGTGTGGATCGATCAGACCAACTGTCAGCCACATGTAGGTCTGTAAGAAAACACACCAAATGGTATAAAAAAGTATTTTTTTATATGGTGGATATTGCAGTGGTTAATGCATTTTTAATTTTCAAAAAGCTGCAACAAAATAAACAGAGAATAACTTTGACGCAATTCAAAGTCGATCTTGCCTGACTGTTGTTAGAGGTGGCTGAAATATCGGATTATTCAAGCCGAGGCCGTCCTAGATCATTGCCAACACCCGATCGCTTGAGGGGAAAGGATGGGCATTTTCCTAAATACAGCCCCACACCTGATGGCCGAGCATTTTTCTACAAAAAAAGTACGGTTTGTCTGAAGCATGGCAAAAGAAAGGAAACCAAATTTCAATGCGACAAATGTGAGGTTCCCTTGTGCATATTGCCTTGTTTCAAGGACTTCCACACAAAAAAAACTTTTAATTTTTCCCTGTATTTTATAATTTTTTCTCATTTCAATTAAAACACAAAAAAAAACTAACAACTGAGTGTTCTTGTGTAAACATTTTATAGAAAAACGCAGTTTTAAAATTTTGCAAATTTTACTAAAAAAATACCGTTGCAGGGGTATGAACATATAATAAAAATTCTGGAGGAAAGTGGTTAAACATGTGACCTTACATTTACATACCTAGCACCTCTCCCAATATACACAGCCTCTGTCAATGCAGCCTGCATTTAGCAAAGCACTGGACTTGCAACAATTGCATGCCATGGCCGCAAAACCACGCACTATGCCACAGCAACACACTAATCATGTGTGGTAAAACACATTGCAAGGTAAAATACTGTTGACAGCAACACAGCTACTTTGAAACCAAAAAAACAGAATGGGATAAAATCAAACCACTGATTTGAGTTGCATAATGCAGTTCCGTAAATTTCTATATTTCCGAAATTTTATGGTACTTTTTCCCTATTTCACTTCAAATTTCCACAATCTAGTGTTGCCCGCTGCACACCAATGCCTAAACTCACCAACATACCAAGCACTGGACCACGACCTGCTTCATCAATTCCCAACATACATTCTTCTTTTTTAACGTTGTCGTTTATATTTGAATGAAATGTCAAGTTTTCATCAGTATTGCATAAAAATGGCTCAATATTCATACCTTTTATGAAAATCAAATGGAAAACACTTAACCTGTCTTGCACTTGGCCTTTTCACATGTAGCAATGTATTTTTAGTTTCTTGGATGGCTTACTTTTGTTTTATGGCGGGAACATACAACTTGCTACCAAGTGTCATTATTGGGTAAGCTTGAGCTTAATAAAAGTGGTAAAACTTGTACGCATGGTTGCCAATCTTAAGAATTTATGCCAAAATCTTGAGAATTTCATATAAATTGAGGATCTTGTAAAAATTTTGATTTTGTAGTATGTGTTGGTGAATCATTACGATTTTTAGAATTGATCTTTGCAATTTTCATCGTTGTGGGCGAAGATCATATTTTGGTGATTAACCTGAAATCAGAGAATTTGTTGTTAGCGTTTGGGCAAAGATCCGAGAATTTGTGGTATGTATTTCGCAAAAGACTTTTTTTGAAGGAAAAGAAAAGCATTTGATCTGAGATTTTAGGTTAAAACGTTATTTCTTTGAGATCAATTTGAAATATTTTATGTATTTAAACATTTTACCATAACTTGTTTTTTATAGCTAAAATCCAAATTGCTTTAAAATCTAGTCCTTGGTGTATGACTTGAAACTACAGCTGGCGACAGGATTGTTCCGCCAATCGCCATGTAGTTTTTCTCAGCAATTTCACTTCATACAGCGTAGTCTCTTAGAAATGTTACGCAAAAACTTCATAAGCAATTTCCCACAAAATTGATTAATATTGTGGTAAATTATGTGATCTCGTGTTGTTTTGCTAAGAGTTTAAGTAAATATAGCTTCAAATTAGACCCCCACAGCGAACTGAACAATTGGCCCCTACTGAAAAATAGTTGACGTTGTAGCGCAACGGCAGGCACCTGGCTGAAGTCCGGCGTCAAAAGAGTGCACTCCATACGGCAACTAGTCACTTCTATCATGATAGCTACTTTCGTAGATTTCCTTTCGGTTTATATATTAACATTGTTGTTGGTAACTTTCGGTTTGTGGTTTGTAACATCTTCGTGCTCATACGACTCTTAGTAGCTAGATCACGTTGCCGCGATAGCTGCGCATGTATGCATCGAAGTTGCAGTGGCTGCAACACGCCTTCCCCGCCATCGATGAGAGAGAGATGAGCTTGCCGGCCGAAGTGAATGAGATTTCCGTCAAGACTTCATTTGGAAGGCAGTCTTGAGGTTAGGGCTCGGCGACTCAACGATGGCTTCTGTTGCTTGATTGAAGGCGCTGCCGTCCAGCTACATCGGGGAAGATGTAGCTTCTTTGTCGGGGTCACCATTGTAGCGCAACGGCAGGCATCTGGCTGTAGTCCAGCGTCAAAAGAGTGCACTCCATACGGCGACTAGTCTTTTGATATCTAACTACAGCCAGATGCCTGCCGTTGCGCTACAATGGTGACCCCGACAAAGAAGCTACGTCTTCCCCGATGTAGCTGGACGGCAGCGCCTTCAATCAAGCAACAGAAGCCATCGTTGAGTCGCCGAGCCCTAACCTCAAGACTGCCTTCCAAATGAAGTCTTGACGGAAATCTCATTCACTTCGGCCGGCAAGCTCATCTCTCTCTCATCGATGGCGGGGAAGGCGTGTTGCAGCCACTGCAACTTCGATGCATACATGCGCAGCTATCGCAGCAACGTGATCTAGCTACTAAGAGTCGTATGAGCACGAAGATGTTACAAACCACAAACCAAAAGTTACCAACAACAATGTTAATATATAAACCGAAAGGAAATCTACGAAAGTAGCTATCATGATAGAAGTGACTAGTCGCCGTATGGAGTGCACTCTTTTGACGCCGGACTTCAGCCAGGTGCCTGGCGTTGCGCTACAACGTTATAACCAGGCTTCCTGCGGACTACTTCAAAAAACCCTCCTTTGTTGTATTGTCTTTCTTTGGTCTTTGCCCTGTGGTCAAATAAGGGCACATGTTTTACTCATATATATATGTGACAAGTTCATATCTGCTCGTATATATATATATATATATAGTGACCACGTGTATTTTCGCTATTCTTGTCAAAGCGTGAACGCGGCGAAACGAGTAGTGAATTTTCGTTTCGAATTGATTATGCTTCGAATTTCTGTTTGCTCCTGAGTGTTGGTCCCCCCCCCCCCCCCCCCCCCCCGCTTGATAGTTATTAAGGCTGTGTGTTAGCCTTTATCGCCGTGAATTTTCGTTCTGCGCACGCTGGGAGGAGCTAGGCATATTGTAAATAAAACACTGCAAGAAAGCTTCAACCGTTTCCTGTTTTTGTTTGACGAAGCAGAAAGGATCCGTAGAGCTAATATTACCATCTCTACAAAGCAACTCTACTGGTTTAATTCTAATCAACGACGGTACGCTTGGCACGGGAATCAAAGAGTTGAAACCTGGTGCTGCCGCACCAAGGGTTTATATGCTTTGAGACATAAAAAAGCTGTCATTGCTCCCAGATCACCCTTGGCAAGATGTAGCACCTGATAGTCTCCCCTGTTGGGCTTACAACGTGACAGTTTTTTATTTTTAATGTATTTTGGGATACCTTGTACATACTGTATGTGCTTTTCTTAGTGTATGTTTTTGTTTGGCATTTACCTTACAGATACGACGACTATGCCACTATCATCAAATTTAAACAAAATTCTTTTTTTGAACATGTTTTGTCGGTAACATATATCGTATTGCCATCGTCCCCTTTTTTGTCCACTCCTGTCAAATTTATTTTCTTTTTATGCTGATTTGGACAAAAATAAAATAAATGATTGACTGATTGACTTTATTATTTTGGAAATATGTTTGGATTTTTGCAAATTTCATGTTGGCAACTCTGCTTGTGTTTAAACTCTGAACATATGGTCTGAAGAAGAGATACTGGTAGTCATGAATAGGCATTGTAGGCAGAGTAAGCATCGTTCAAATTGTTGTAGGCATAGTACAAAGGTATTAGGTTGTAGGGAAAGTTCTCGCGGTTGGTAGAATTGCATTTTATTTGCTACACACTTCCTTCCAGCTAGTAGGTTGTTTCCAGTATTATAGAGGAAGTGTGTCTATGTTTATCATTAGGCAGTGGCTATTTTGCCGTCGACGGCAATTTACCCTCAGAGACTATTTTGCCTTGAGTTATTTGTGATTGGTCAATCTTAATGACGTACTAAACATGTGACTTTTGGTCGTCTCTGATTGGTCAATTTTAAAAACCAATTAAAAAAATTTTGCACCCCCAGGTCTCTATCCCCCACCCTGTACACTCCCTTCCAGTGTACACTGCCCCGTACATTTACATACCGGGCCTGCCCCTTCAGTGTACACTGCCTTTCTTTTAAAGCCCTGGCCAGCTGAGATTCAAACCCGCAACCATAGTATCTCAAGACCAGCGCTCTATCCACTACACCACAGTGTCACTAGTGTTATTATAGCAAATTTGGCTATATAAACACATGTGAATGATCACGGCAAAATAGATTCCAAGGGCAAATTGCCGTCGACGGCAAAATAGCCACTGCCTTATCATTACTCTATTTTGGTTGCCACACAACACTAACCTTATGGCAGCCCTGTATTGTCAGCAGTTGGATAGATTAGCCACCAAAATCACAGAAAAGTGACCAAATCATGGCACGATTCCATTCTTGCATGACAACGCTCTGCCTCACATTGCAAGAATAAGCTACTCGACTTGGGATGGGAAGAAATTCCCCACCCACCATATAGCCCAGACTTGGCACCAACAGACTATCATCTTTTCTTGTTGCTCTCCAACGCTATGCAAGGTAAAACGTTTGACAATCCAGATGACATTGATTGCTGGTTGAACAACTTTTTTGCTATGAAGGAAGAACAGTTTTTCAGTTTTCTAAAGTGATTAAACGTCTACCTAATAGGTGGCAAAAAGTGCTGGAAAATAATGGTAATTATTTCATATCTTTAAATGTTTTTTATTTTGTAAATATGTCAATAAAATGCAGCGCTCCAAAAACTGCGAGAACTTTCCCTACAACCTTATAGTTGGCATACTACCTTTGTAGTTGGCATAATACAAAGGTAGTTGGCATACTACAGCCATAGTAGGCATGGTACAGGTATAATAAGGGAAGTGTAAGACTGAAAGCCCATGGCACCAATATAACAAAGCCTCACTTCTTGCTATGCCTCCACCTGTCTACTATGTCTGTTTATTACTTCCACTGAAGAAATGCATTCATTTGTATTAATCGTGATTATGTTAGGGCATACGAGTCACAGATCGTAGACTCAGTGGCATATTGTGGAGGGAGAAGGAAACTGAAACTTAAGCTCTGGGCCCACAGGATTAACCTGCAAAGAATGATTATGAATCAGTGAATGCAAAGTTAATAATAAATTGAAAAAAAACAAATATTGGATAAGAATTTAAAAGCTTACAATTAATTATTCCAAAACAAATTTTATAATTTTTACTTGAAAAATTACAACAATCACAATTTTGATGTAAAAATTGGCCAATATACTTTTAATCTAGTCAATAAAATTAAATATTTAAGTGTGATAATAGACAATAAACTATCGTGGAGATTGCACATTAGCTATTTAGTCTCTAAAATATCTACAGAATCATGAGCAATTTGTAAAATTGAAAATTTATTACCTAAAAGACCCTACTCATGTTATACTCTTGTATACTCTCATCTGCAACATTGTATTTCTTCATGAGGCAGTGTTTCAAAAACTCCCATCCAATCACTTCCTAATTTGCAAAAAAAGATTATTCAAATTATAGATAGGCTAACTAACTGCCATCTTCAATCACCATTCACTCTCCTGTTAAAAACACTTGATCTACTTAAACTAGATGGTATTTATAAGGCAGTGGCTATTTTGCCATCAATGGCAATTTGCCCTTGGAATCTATTTTGCCGTAATCATTCACGTGTGTTTATATAGCCATATTTGCTATAATTATGCCAGTGACACTGTGGTGTAGTGGATAGTGCGCTGGTCTTGAGATACCATGGTTGCAGGTTTGAATCTCAGCTGGCAGGGCATTAAAAGAAAGGCAGTGTACACCGAAGGGGCAGGCCCGGTATGCAAATGTATGGGGCAGTGTACACTGGAAGGGAGTGCACAGGATGGGGGATAGAGACCTGGGGGTGCAAAATTTTTTAAATTGGTTTTTAAAATTGACCAATCAGAAACGACCAAAAGTCACATGTTTGGTACGTCATTTAGATTGACCAATCACAAATAACTCACAGCAAAATAGTCTCTGAGGGTAAATTGCCGTCAACAGCAAAATAGCCACTGCCTATTTATAAACTACTAATTGTTAAGAGAATACATAATATTGGTAAAAACATTGTCAAACCAAGCTCAATAGCTAACTAAGAAATTCATGCAATCATAATTCTGAATTATCACCCAAATCAAATTCTGTATTCATTCTATCAAACCTAGTTTAGGAAAATCCTGACCTAACTTTGCAGAAACCCAAATATGATGCAAGATACTGAGTGCTATAAAGAATCAATTTAAAACCTAGCTTAAAAAAGCACACCAAAATTTTTTTCTTCAGCAGTACTTGAATCATTAAATTTTGGAAGTAACTATTTTGCTGTCAATGGCATTTTGCCCATAAAATCTAGGCATTGGCTGTTTTGCTGTCAACAGTATTTACCTTTGGCAGCTATTTTGGCATGAGACATTCGTGATTGGTCAATTTTAATGTCGTATTAAACATATGATATTTAGTTGTTTCTGATTGGTGAATTTTAATGATGAATTCAAAAAAATTTGCATCCCAATTGTACACAACCCCATACATTCACGTACCAGGCCTCCCCCCAGTGTGCACTGCCTTAGTTTAGAAACCTTGCTAGTGAAGATTCTAACCCGTAACTATTGTATTGTAAGGCAGCTGCGCTATCCATACATCACTGCCAGAATTGTAGAAATTACAGCTATATAAACACACATGAATGGCTATGAATAGATACCTAGGGTAAAATGCTGTTGATGGCAAAATAGCCACTGCCTTAAATGATTGCTTCATACTGCGTTTGTTATAACTTAATGTTGTGCACTACCAAATTTGAAATTTGCATGGCTTTTTTTGTACATAAATTTTGTTTTGTTGTTTTGGTTTGCTTAGCTGACTTTGACCTCAATGAGTTTAATAAAATTTCATTGGTATGTGTGTGTGCTGTTTTTTGCTTTGTTTTATTTATCTATTGTAGTTAAGGTGGTGTTGGCTCAATGATGAAATGGTTTTTTCACTGTCTTTTTATCAGGCTCCAAACTTGAACTCAATGAACTGTATGGTTTTGGTGAACGCAAACTCAAAAAATAAAAATTGTAGGAGCTGGTGTTAGCCTGTTAAGATATTAATTTAATTAATTGATGTTAAGGCGTAAAGGCTAACTGCAATCAGTTGAATAAAATACCACTTTCATGACTGGTTTCATTCCTATTGGAACTCTTCAGGTGGACTCAGGTATTGAACTGACGATCACATGAATTGCTTCATGCAGTTTCTACCACTCTGCCATCGGTCCTGTCAACTGATGCTGTTAATTTTAAGCTTATATATAGTGCACTATGGTGTGGAAAATTTTTAGAACTATCTTCATGCTTTCACATCGTTAAGCTGCAGTCGAGAGAGGGTTTTCAGTCAACAGTAAACTTTTGGTTGAAAACTTGCAAGAGAAAACCTTAGTTGCGAATCGCTTTTTGTACAGTGGTGTCAAGAGTGATGCTAATTATTTCAGTGAGCTTGCTTTTACCCCCAGATTGAAATGAAACGTTTGGGCAGCACGAATGCGATAACAGTTGTATTTGGATGAGCAAAGGAAACTTCATGCTAAAAGTGATGAAGCTAAAAAGAGGAAAGCTGTAGAAAATGAAATTTGTGAAGTTGATCAAAAGAAAGTTATTGAATAAAAGCATCCAAGCTTTGAGCCTACAAGCAGACAAATTAGCTACAGAGGCAGAAGTGAAGAACAATTTTACTTTACTTGCAAAGTCGAATGCTTTCAGACTGAAGATTTGTGAAAGTGAAGAAAAATGAGAAAACGTTTTGTGACCAAGTACATGTTTTGAAAAAAAAAGTTGAAGTTTATGGAATGGCATTTATCTCTGTATGCTTAAGAAGTATCACATTGGTTCAGTATTTAAACTGCTTATGCTCTATCATGACCTTTTGTTGAACTTTGATGGTTGATTGTTTTTCCTGGGAGAGTTGTTGAGAAACTAAATTTCATATTATGCTTTTTGCTCAATGCAGCTACAGCACCACTTAATTTACTTGCTTAGGAAAAAAGAAGTTATGTGAACTTTTTATACCAGATTTACTGAGAGATGTTTTTCTGTTAAATTGTAGAATCATTTTCTTGAGCCCTAAAATTTTCTGTGTATATACAGCGTGTCCATAAAGTCTATATAATTTTAAAAAAATTTTTACTTAGTAAATTGATGAGATATCGTAATAAGGGTTGTTTTATGTTAATCAGTATTTCATAAAGTTTATATTGACACATTTAATACACTTCTAAACATTTAATTAAAAATATTTTTTCACCATTTAGTACACTTTTATATGGGCACCATTAGTTGCACAAAGCACATCAAGACGATACTCAATTTCTTGCCATGTTTGTTGTAGCATAGCCTCATCAATGGTTGCAATGGCATTAGGAATTCTTTGCCTAAGGTCAGTCATGTCCCATACTTTTGTTCAATACTCGATATTCTTTACGTAACCCCAAAGAAAGGAGTCCAGGGGAGTGATGTCTAGTGAACATGGTGGCCATGGAATTGGCCCATCCCTTCCAATCCGTTGGTCAGAAAAAGTTTCATTGAGGAACTCGCTAACATGCAGTCCCCATTGTGGTGGTGCACCATCTTGCTGGAATATGATTGTTGGTTGAAAGTCAATCAGTTGTGGTGCCACATATTAGGTCAGAAGGTCAAGGTAAGCAACTGCAGTAATTGATGCCTCGTGAAAAAAAATGGTCCAATTATTTGATTGCATATAATTCCACACCAAACATTCACTTTTGGACTATCTCGCTGAAGTTCTCTAATCACATGTTATTGTTCTGATCCCCAAATTCTTACATTTTGTTTGTTCAACTTTCCTGAGACATGAAAAGTTGTCTTATCACTAAAACAAACTCGCTTGAGGAATGCTTCATCTTCAGAAATTCGTTGCAGCATGTTCACTGCAAATTCTTTTCGTCTTGGCATGTGGTTTGGCTGAAGTGCCTGAAGCATTTGCACTTTGTAAGCATACAATCTTAAATTCTTGTGTAGGACTTTGTGCACTGTTAAACATGGAAGTTCCAATTGTCTTGCAGCAGTACAGATGGATTTCATAGGAGAACAATGAAAGGCTTGCCTTACATGCTCAATGTTTTCTTCAGATGTTCTTGGTCGCCCACTCCTCCCTGCATCGAACACTGTCCCTGTCTCCATAAATTTCTTGTGCCACAAACGAATTGAAGGACGTGATGGTGGGTCTCTTCCACACTTAGTTCTGTAGTTTCGCTGGGTCTGAACATCTGATTTTGTCTCAATGAACCAGGATACACATTGTGCTTTTTCTTGAGGAGTAGTCATTTTATGGGTGTTCATATTGCTAAATCATTAAACCCGTTGAAATTTTATCTGAAACAATAAATTTTAATGTCATTAAAAACTTTATGAAATACTGATTAACATAAAACAATCCTTATTGCGATATCTCATCAATTTACTTTGTAACAATTTTTTTTAATTGTAAAGAGACTTTATGGACACCCTGTATTTCTTGTTAATTTTTGATGTGTCATTTCATCTTGTAATAACTACTGTAACTTGCTCATTCATGTTGTACCTAGATTGCATAAGTCATAGTTAACATCAAAGTGCTCACTATTTCTTGATCCAGTTACATGAGAATTGTAAAGGGACTTTTTGTAATCTAGCCTTTTATATCATTGGTGGTTTGATATTATTCTAATTACAATAATATTCCAGCTTAGAAACAAAGCTATTCTAAGTAAAATGCTCAGCTCAGAGATTGCAGGGTTAAAGACCTTAAAAGAGGACATTTTTCAGCTAGAAGAAGTAATTATTTTCGTATTGTTTTCATAGCCTCACTGTAGTTGTTTGTGAAATTAATTGCAATGTCCAGGGTTTTTGCATGTGCTAGTTTACATTTTATAGCAAATAGTAGCATAAGCACAATTTAAGAAGACTTAAAAAATTAGCTAAAACAATAAAAGATAATTTTAGTTAAATATGCCAGAAATGAGAAATTTAACTGAATGTCTTCTTATCAAGTATTATGTTGTATCAATGCCTTGTGAGAGTACCTTTGTGATAGTAAGGTGGGTTTAACCAGATATTATATTTCTAGATGTTAAAACTGAATGATAAAGTAATGCAAGTTAAATAATGTTGGCAAGTGAAAACGCTTGCTCAAGAAGCAATTAACAAGAATTTGATCTCGTTACCAAAAGAGCTATTTCAATGTGAACTGATTGATGTATTTAAAAATGCTTTAATATTGGTCATAGGAAACTCATAAAAATAGTCATGAATAGTCTTGGAATTTAGTTTTGAAAATTGTGTGGGAACCCTAACTAACACAAACTTTGCATGGAGCAAACATTGGATGACATCACACGCATGTACACCTAAAATTCAAGGCTTTGCCTTCATCTGAATTTTTTTTAACCATTTTTATTTTTACCCTCGAAACCTATGGCTTTAGCACTTGTTGGGTTTCCAGGTATGGTTATCCTCCTCTGGAGGTATGAAGCTGTCCTGTCACAACCCTGAGTATGTTGCATCCGTAACATGTCAAAGAAATAAAAACGTTTTTACTACCAGGTTTAAAAGTTTTTTGGTTTAACTTGCATACCCTCATCAGCCATCACAGATTTGCATTCTTGAGTTAGATGCTGTATGGCACTTGTTTCAGCTTGGTGGAACCAAACAGGCAGCATACTCATATTAACTGACAAATTAAGAAATCAACTAAAAACTGATGCTGGTATCAGACTTTATGCTAGGCAGTTGAAGTTGTTACTGGTACAGTTTTTGCAATTTGGCATAGCAGATGTTTAGGTAAGTAAGGGGATAAAGTTTTTGTAATATACTGGTAGATGATATAGCTTATGAAAAAGGTTGAGTCATTCAGTCATGATATGTGATTATCTTAGCAGTGCACTAGAATGTGCAGCAGCTTCAGAAAAAACAAAAAAATGAAATTGTCCAAAAATACCTTAAACTAGCAACCTTTTTCAAAGTGGGTTCATGTCTAAAAAGTGAGCATATCATGCAAGGAAATGCATAGCAGTTGCAAATTTGTATGGGTAGTCCTACTCCATTGTCATTAATGTATGTGATACCAGTGCCATAATTGTTTTAGAGAATAGATTCATTCCCTATGTTGCAAGGGGCCTGCAACTCACTACCAGATTGGCCCTAGGTCCAGCTTACTGTTCATTTGCCCCTAGGTTCAATATCCTTTTGCATCAATGCCAAAGACTTGAAAAACATATTCTGGAGCTAAAAAATTGTTGCAGTTAAAAAGTCCCTCACACTCGACAATATTTTAGAATTGGTGGTTACTTCTCATATCAAGAAGCATCACAAGCCTCCTGCTGAAAAAAAAGTAATTGCCTTTGCTCTGAGATTTTCACGATTGCTTTCAATTTCGTGTTTAAATTTTGTTTTTAGACATTTGCTCAGTTATTTTCATTAAGTGTGAGCCACACTACTTGTGTAGCATGTTGTAAACATATACCAATCAGCCAATAGTTTGTTCTAATATTTTCTTTATTTACGGTATATCTTCTGAATAATATCACATTGTCTGATGATGATTGAAAACTTTAAGGAGTTGACTCAAAAAAACTTCACTCAGAATACAGTAAAAGATTTTTGTGACAAATTAGAAGCAGTTGATCAGTTTTTGGATGTTTTAAAACCCGATGATTTATCAAAAAACGATGTTGAAATTTTTATACACTGCATGGAAATAATTTTAAATGATACAGTGCAACATATAACAGATAAAGAATTGTTATTTCCTAATGAAATAGAAGATACCACCAACAGTTTGGATCACAGGAAAATTCATTTGTTGCTGAGGTTGTTGTCATCCATTGTGACTAAGTCTGTTAATCTTTTATCAAGTTATGATGTTGATGGTCTCTTTACTGAGTCTTTTAGAAATGTTTGTGCACCTTCACTTGTAAAATTGTGTTTGGTGTTTGATGATGAAACTTCCTGGTCTCGTTTGGAGGATGTGAAACATGTAAAAAATATTTCTAATGCAATATTTCAAGTGCTTTTAAATTCTTCACTTCAGGAATTCCTGATAACTATCCACAATCCAATTTACGTCACAATTTTGAAACTGGTAATATCAACTTTGAATAGGTAATTTTTAGAGATTTTATGTTAGAATCGCGGACTACCTATCTGATCAGTATTAGTAAACGCATTATTTCATCACTTCATAAACATTATTTCTGCGTTATGCTTTTTGCATGATTCGGTGTTAGTTCATTTTGTATTAAGTACAAAGCAAAAAGCGTAAAGAAATTTCTAGTCAGTGGTTGAGTTGTGCAATGTGCAACCAAGACATGTTTGGTGAAATAAAGAAATGCTGTGACGGTAATATATGTTTAAAGTATCATCACTTATAATTTATTCTTGTCTCTATTCTATGTTCAGAGACCAATGGAAAAGATATCCAGCAACTGTCCATGCATTTAGAAAGTTAATATGCTTTTCAAATGGAAGCAAATTAATCAGCAGTTTGCAAGTTATTCTTCCCATTATTCTTCGTCTTTCTGATGATTATAACCCTCGCTTTGTTTTAACTGGATTGAAAATGTTAGAACAATTGCTGTCCCTAATTCCTGCTGCAGAATTCAGGTACATACTTTTGATTAAGCAATAAAGTTTCCAAATTTTTTCATTTTTGCATTTGTTGTGTCGTTCAAAGTATAATTTTTTTTTTGCTTACGATTAAACCTCAAGTTTTTCTCAAAAAAAGTTACATGAATTCTATTGATGCCAACTGTTTTTTTGGACTATTTTTGATGAGTTTTTCATTCAAGTTTTGTAACTCTGAGCAGCTTTTGCCTAGTTTTGTTGACACCAATTTTCCAGAATTTTTGCAGCTGAAAACTAATAAAATGTTTTTAGAATATACGGTTGGGATGAGGTCATATATGATGCTCTGGTGAAGAAGTTGTACCTTCGAAAAGTTCCTATCCTTGATATTTGTCTACCTTGTTTACTGTCTGTGTTAAAAATTTTGCAAAGAGATCCAAAAAAAGCTGATAAGCCAAGAAGCCTTACAAAATATGACGAAGCAATTCAAATTATTATGTCAAATCTTACAATGTGCACAGAGAACGAAGTCGTAACGTATTCAGTGTTTTTTTTTGTTATATAGGATAATTTTTTACTGTGTAAACTTGTGTAATATTTTGATTGTTAATATTGCTCTCAAAGGCTATAGTAAATACTCAGCTTTTAATCATTTTCAATAGTTGTTTGTCATGCAAAAAATATTACTTATTAATGAGGTAACTCAAGTAATATGTTACAACTATGTTTGTCATTCGATACTGCAATTGTAAATCTATCCAATTTTAGAACTAACCGAAAATCAGTAGCCCAGTAAACTGTTAATCACTGAACATTTGATTTAACTTGGTGGTCAATTAACTTTGTGATACAATAGTGCGCAGTCGTTGCTTTAACTGTGCGGTGGTGCTAGTACTTGGTACTTGGCATAAAATTACTGCAGTACCAGTACACTTGAAATAAAAGTACCACCAAAAGTACAGTGGTACTTAAGGCCTGACTTTTAAGAAAAAATTATTATTTTGTTTATTTGAATTATATGGCACGTTCAAATGTCGTATGACGTTATGAAGGTTTTTCAAAGCATCTGAATACGGTCTATGGGCATTTTCTTGGGAGAGACACTTGCCTACCCAGAACTTATGAAAGGAGAGAGCCACCCATAAAGACTGTTTTGTAGAGTTCACTGGTGTATTGCCAAAAATGAGTATATTTTGGGGAAAATTTTGAGGAAGACTTTTATTTTTTCAAAGGTTAGCTCCTAAACGAAAATTAAGCTGAAATTTTTAGTTTGCTGTCTAGACCAAATGGAGGCTTGATGCAATGCCTTGCCCCTAAATAAGCAAGTGGAAGATAATTGCAATCAATTGTCAGGTGACGACTTTCCTTTTGACATATGACTATGGTAGAAAAAGAGCATTTTTGCCCAAGGGTAAGGTTTGCAAAACAGTGTTAGGCAAGCGCCATGCTAAGAGCCGGGGGTTGGTATTTTGTCAGAAAGTGTCATATGAGGCTGTATCGAGCCTTCCTGAGATCAAGTGCAGATAGTCGTTTTAGGACGTCTATTTCTTGCACACCTATTATATCACATGATAGTCATCAGAAAAAAAACCGTTCAAAAGAATGTCTGTTTTATGTTAGATTTAGTGATGTATTTAGAAGTTATCTTTAGGGGTAAGCATTCACTTGTTGTTATATTTGGAGAGCCATCACTCTTTATCACCACCTCCCCCTCCCCTTAAGTATACCACTGGTGAGATTGACGTTATAAACGGTGGAAGGGGTCAAGATTTTGTTAAAAAGCACCGCATAGTTTTTGTACCCTTTTCTTTAACTAGTTATGTTTTTCAAATAATATTTGAATTCTTTGCAAAATTTATTTTACTTGAAACGTAACATTTTCTTGAAATTACAAACTAAAATAAGAGCAAATGATTGACTTTTTCTTGAGATGAAAAACAAAATTAGAGCAAGCAAACGACTTAATTTTCATTTGAAATTCTCGTTTTTCATTCTTTTTGGAAGCATCTCTTAGAAGAATTGTTCAGTTTTTTTTTGCGATCTGCTTTTTTTCAATTAATTTGCACAGCGATCCATAGAAGTCGTCAGCTTTGTGCTCTGCATCAGTCTCAGTGCTGCTGCTACCCGCATTAAAATCGAAGATTTTCTAGCAAACTCCACATTAAATTAACCAAACATCTTTTTCTGCAGTTAAGCCGTATTGTTTCATCTATAGCAGGCACAGCTGTTGCAATTATGTGAAATACAAATCGAAAAGTAACTGGTATTGGCCAAAAAAAAAGGAAAGGTGTACCCTGGTACTACCCACATCTGGTAGTACAGTGATTCCTAAACTTGGGTCGCGAGAAGAATTTTTAAAGGGTCCTTAACAGCCTTTTGTTTTTGATTTATTGATTGACTCGAAGGATTCTCGACATAAGTCGATCTTTAGACAGATTATCCTAGAAAAAGGGACAGTAGGGTTTCTAAAAAAAGGTCATAAGAGTGACTACGTGTTATCCTACAGTACATTATTTCAAACGAAAAAGGAATCCAGCTGTACAAAAAGTTTGAGAACCACTAGTGGAATGATTAGAAAGAAGATAAACATTGTAATAAAATATCTAATAGTATATATTGGCTTTGTTATTTGTTCTGAAATGGTTGGAAATATTTTGATATTTTAGTTGAATATATATTTTTACTATAAAAAAATCTTTTCAGAGTACTATGGAAATACTTTCCATCGTATGTTCAAGCAATGGGCATTACTACTTCAAGACATTTGAAAGACATTATGCAGCTTTTTGAACAGTATTTAATGATGGGCAATCCCGTTGTTTTACCTTACGTACTTCAAGCAATAGTTTCTGTCACAAACGTTGCATGGAATAGGTAATTTATACGGTACCTTTTCAGTACACATATGTTGTTTCATTGAGCTTTCTAGACAATTTACGTAGCTAAACTGTCAAGAAGACATTGGCAGAGAGGGACTTCAAAATATACGATTGAGAATACAATACTCAGGCGAAAAATCGGTTGCCACGTTTATTTTTGCAACATTAGTTGACGAATAATTTTAATTGAGTTTGAGTTGGCTCATCAATAATTTATTGAGAATTAATTTTGGGTTTGTAATGGGCTGTAGCTGTAGACTTCAGAAATTGAAGTTGGCCACATTTTATCCAACTTAAACTTTTTTAATCAAAAGTGATTTTTAGGGTGAAGCGCTACACGCCCATGCTTTTAAAACAGCTGCTATTGTTAGCACAGCGTTTGTATCAACAGAATTATAAAGACACCTCCCTCTACACGGCAATTCGAAGCTGCATTGTTGTGCTTTATCAATGCAATGCTGCTGTAGTCACGGTAAGCATGAAATGATTTGCTGAAGTTATTTGGAAGGCCCCAGCTCAATTGATTTGGGGACTTGACATTAAGTTCATTTTAACGGAAAAAATGTAGCCAGTTTTGTTTCCTAACCTTCACTGAAAACTGGTTTAACATGGAGCGCTTGCTCATGTGATTAGCGGTTAGCGCGACGTTATACGTGTTTGTTTAACTGTCCTTTTCCCTCTGAGATATTTTGTTGTAAGCTTTATGCAGGAAGATGTATATAGTGTATAGGCCACACTGCGCTAGCGCTCACGCTCGGTTTGCAACTCTACAGTTAGACTTGGGCCTCCACGACGGGCAGACTGCTTGGCCCCACCATCTGTTTGCCACATAAAAACGGAGGCATCCCGTTGAGTGTCTTGCCCAAGAACACAACAAGCAAGCTTGCCGGCTTGTTCTCCACACTATCTCTTTTTGCTGAGCGCCAAGCAAGGAAGCTGTGAATACCAATTTTTAAGTCTTTTGGTATGACTCGAGTTGGGAAATGAACCCCAGGTCTACCGACTGCGAAGCGAACGCTCTAACCGCTACGTCATCGCGCCGGTTTTTGTTTAACTGTAATGTGTCAACAGTGCCTTTCTACCATGTTTTGCTATCAATTTGTAAGAGTGCGTGCCATAATTTCTTGGTAAATGCATAACATTTTTAATTTGAACAAGATAGAAATAGCTGTTGGGATCCAATGGATAGAAAATAAACTAAAATAGAATTCGGATTACCCATGAATTTCGTGAAAAATATTTACGTTACTATAATTGATGTCATTAGTACTCTAGAGCTGAACATATAGAACTTGCCTTAAAAGATTGTGTGTTAAGTTGCTACGTAAGAATTTACTGAAAGCATGTGTTATCTTTGAAGGGGACTCTGATGAGGTTGAGACAACTTCGACCGTGGAATAGCAGTCCCTTACAAGAGGTTGTGGGCAATCCAGAAAGTAGATTATGAAGTACGGATCAAACGATATTTTCTCTTTAAATTTCTATAATCTGAACTTGTCTTTTCAAAACCCTGTAATCTTGAATTTCATCAAGTTCGCACTTATGCAATTTTTTGCTTTTTTTTTCATTGTAGCCTAGAGCTTATCAATTATTCAATCTCGCGTTTGTGCGGTTCCTACTTTCAGTTAACGGTGCTGCAGAGATACACTGGTAGATCTTACTTTCGACCTAGGCATAATTGTGTACAACGGTACACGTTAGCAAAACGATTTGGTTATCAGTTTGTGATTGGTATTGTGATGTCTAACTTGATTCACAAAGAGTTGAATGGTTTATAAATCCATTTTCACTGTGAGCTGTTGGAGTAGCTACTAGATTAAAAACTATTAAATCTAACATGGTGAGCTCGAAAATATCTTGTGTGAAGTTGAGTTACTTAATTGCTGTTATCCTATTTACTTCCTGTTATCAGTGTTGTGTTTGGTGTTTCCATAATTTTGTGCGATGACAATTTCATTTGTGTTGGAATATTGCTCTACCACAGATTGCGCTTTTTCATAAACGTCTGCAATTAAAAAGATTTTTGTCGCCATCTAACTCAGTGGTTACCAGAGATAGAAAAACTAGCAAATTTAGCCTTGTCATTTTGAAAACTATGATCTCTATGCTTACAGGCCAACATCTCTTCGCTTCAACCCCTTACCAGCCGTATTTCTTTATAGGCCGCAGTCGAGGAGTTTGCATGCTTACTCCATGATGGTTCATCATCAGCCCACTCTGGCTTACACTAGTTTTCTCGGTGTTATCAACCTCAACTAGTTGGCGCCTTCATCAAGCGTCCAAGTCGCGCTATCGCCAGATGCCAATCATCATCATCATTCCTCTCAACCTACAAGCAGGGTCTTCGTTTTCTCCAATCTCTGGACTGCCTTGACGTGAAGTATTAATAAAACTTTCGCTGGCCAGGAATTCGTGGAGACTAAAGAGACTTTGTTTTCACTCAACCGTTTATGCTTTCCTTTTCCTTAGATCTGCTTCCTTGTCCCCATTAACTCGAAGATATCCATACCTACTGCGTAAAGCTTTCCGCTTCATTCGCACGCACTGACATTTTGTCAAAGTAGTGCTCTTCCCCACTTTTGCTCTCTAGCAATGATCTTGTGGTTGGTACTGTCGGCTGTTTTTGGTATAAGGTCCGGCTCACTTGCTCAGCTGGTGGCTTTGAACTTGTCTAAGCAGTCTCGTTGGCTATGCTTAAACTTTAGTTGCCTCATTTTCTACTCGTCTCTGCAGCGCAATTGGGTCTGCCACTTCTCTTTTTTGTCCCAAATTTTCATCCTCCTGGGTCATAAACTTCGGTCGGTAATGCTAGAACGTCGGTATGATCGTACCGCTTTGGAGTTAGCCTGCTGTTGGGCAAACTGCGATTTCTATCTTAAATTTTGTAGGCATATACTTTTATTCTCCATGCAGGGGAAAGCCTTGTGCCAGTTATGCTAGAACAGCGTGTTCAGACCCTGTTCGGAGTTGCCTGTGCTGTTGGCCCAGTGCATGTCTTTCACTGGGGCTGGAAAAATTGCCGTTATGAACTTTTTCCAAGTGCATAACAGCGTTGCCATCGTGAGGTTCGAACTCAATATCATTGTTACCGGTATCATAAACTGTTCAACTCCCTCGACCGCGAGGCCGACAATAAACAGCAGTGAAAAAAAGTGCCTTTTCCATTGACAATAACGTAACCTTCATGTGATTTGTAGTCCCGATCATTGTCACCATAAACTACTTGAATATTTTTGGAGTAATAGATATAATGACATGGCCAATTCAGTGTTGTGCACAAAATGTGGAAACTGGTTTATGGCAGATGTGCAAAAGTAAGGAGAATTACCGCTAGGCTGGCGATGTATTTTGTTTGCTCGAAATGTAGAGAAGCGGTGAGTTCGATCGAGTTGTGCGATGAAGTGGAGACACTGAATCGGTTTTGTTATTTGAGAGGCAGACAAAATTCTACTGGTGGTTGTGAAGCGGAAGTTACAGCAAGAGTAAGAATCGGTTAGGTAAGCTTCAGGAAACGTGGCGAGTTATTGCTTGCAAATAGGTTTCCTCTGAGAGTGAAAGATAAAGTTTTTCATCGTTGCGTAAAATCAGCAATACTGTATGGAAGGAGGTGTGATATTTAAAAGAGAATGAAAAAGCAATTTTAAGGAGAATCGAGAGAGCTATGTGCGGTCAGAAAGTTGTTGACAGAAAGACGACTGAAGAACAGATGGACATGTTGGGGTTGAGGGAAACTATAGACCGGTTAGCAACAGCGAATGGAGTTGGATGGTATGGATATGTGCTGAGGAGGGATGACAATAGTGTTTTGAGGGTTGCTCTGGATCTTAAAGTGAGTGGCAAGAGAAAGCGAGGACCACCGAAAAAGACCTGAAAGAAGCAAGTGGAGGAGGAGACAGAGAGGATTGGTTTGAAGGAGGATGCTCTAAATCGAGCAATGTGGAGAGACGAAATGCAAGCAATTACAGAAGGAATGGGGTGAGTCCGGCCATCACTGCTAAGGGGACAACACCGTATAAAAACTGAATAGCTACTACTACCTTTGCTCAAATAGATCTTTCGGCTACGTTGACCACCTCTGTGCGTTTGTTCGTTAACTAACCCAGGATTTCTCAAACAATTTTTGGCGCAACTCTTAGAAATGGTGTTTAGGTCTTGCAACCCAAGTATCACTGAGCAGTTTTGCGAAACACAATTCTCTGCACCAACCAGTTGCTGTTCAAGTTATTTGATATCAAAATTCAAAATTTTTATAAGTAGAGATCGTGGTGTAGGTGCCATTTGGCTCTGAGCCATGGCGGCAAAATTAAGTAATCTATACAAATAAAGTGGGCACAAACGCATGAATCTGTAATCACCGTGTGCTTGTGTGTAAATAGTTCATTTAGCCTTGATTTTTTTTCCTGGAATACGCTTAATTTTGTAAGAGCAAATATACAGTAAACCAGGAGTGTGCAACCTTTTTTGCAGGAGGGCCAACTTTATACCTTTTTCCATTCTAATTGAGAATAGTTGCAAACTAAATGGAATAGTTACAAACTAATTGAGAATAGTCGCAAACTAAATAGAATAGTTGCAAACTAAATGGAATAGTTGCAAACTAAATGAAAATAATCCTTGTATTATGAGTTATTAAAGAATAATTTTTTAGCATTTGTATTTATATAAAAATAAATTTATTTTTCATCATATTACCTTATCTTACTTTTATATTTTAACTTCTTTCCTCTTTTTCCATTTTAGGTTTAAAATATTTAATAAATTGCGAATTTATTTGAGTACTGTAACTGAAGTTTCACTCATAAAATCATTTAATATTTCGTGTTTTTTGGATAAATAAACATTTTTGATAAAAAATTTACTCATGCCTAGATAAACTGAAGATGAAAAGAAAGAATGGGCAAGAAAGAAGTCCCGTATTGTTGATTTATACTGTACAATACAAATGGAGATTGTCGTCGTTTAGCTGCTCAGCTAAACGTACCTCAAACTACCGCCTATCGTTGGGCCAATGAAAGGGGACAAACCTCATGGGAGAGGAGGAGCTTATAATTCAAAAATCACAACGGAGAATGAAAGCACTTGATGTGATTATATTGAAGAAAATCCTCATGTAACTCTGGGCGTATTAGTTGATAAACTAACCGACCGACATTAGTTAACTGTAGCTAAGAGTGCTGTGTTCAGGCACTTGGATGCTATGACTTATTTTCTTAAAAGAGTAAGGTTTGATCCCGAAAGGGCTGACACCCCAGAGAATAAAGAGAAGCGCAAAGTTTTTGTTCAAGAATTATTGGCTCATCAAAGCCGTAATGTACCTCTTCTCTATATGGATGAAACCGATCTCAATACCCATATTTCTCGCTCAGTAGGTAGGTCATTGAGTGGATGTAGATGCACTGTCGTAGCATCGGGATCAAGGGGATCAAATGTCCACATGATTGGTTGTATTGGTTGTCTCGGACTGACACACCATGAAACAAAAAGGGGCTTATTCTGCAAGGAGGATGCAATGCAATGGATGCGTATTTGTTTGAGAAACGCATACAGTCCTTACAGAAGCCCTGTTGTGGTAGTCTTAGACAATGCTCCCTGCCATTCTCGTATTGAGGAGATTTTGTTGGAAGAGGAATTTAAAGATCATAAATTCTTAAGATTGGCTCCGTACAGTCCCATGTTCAATCCAATTGAACATATTTGATCTGTTGTGAAAGCGTCCGTAAAGAGGAATATGGCCGAAAATATGTCTGACGTGTCGAATGATGAACTCATTGGCAGTTATGAAATGTTGTCTTCAATTAGAGAGATTCATGGGTAGTGTTAAAAATTTGATTGTGCCTGATTTATGCTGTTCTTGTATTGTACACATTCAAGAAAAAGTGTCTGGTGCATTAGCTTTGGAAGACGTGGAACTTTAATATATGAATGCTTTTAGGTATTTTTGAATCATTTGTTTTTTATTAAATAAAAAATTTGATTTTACTTTTCTCATTTAGTTTGCAACTATTTTATTTAGTTTGCAATTATTTTATTTAGTTTGCGACTATCGTCATTTAGCTTGCAACTATTCCATCTGGTTTGCAACTATTTCAATTAGTTTGCAACTATTCTCATTTAGCTTGCAACTATTCCATCTAGTTTGCAACTATTTCAATTAGTTTGCAACTATTCTCATTTAGCTTGCAACTATTCCATCTAGTTTGCAACTATTTCAATTAGTTTGCAACTATTCTCATTTAGTTTGCAACTATTCCATTTAGTTTGCAACTATTCTCAATTATAATAGTGTGAAAAAAGGTATAGACTTGTTGAATACTTAGCTGGCCAGTAAAAATTTGTAAGCCATGTTGTCTCTACGCGCAATTAAGCTTTGAAGCAGAAACTGGTGGCAGTGTTCACCCAAAGTTGTGGTGAAGACTTTTTTTTGGAGATCAATATACGAGCGTACTTTCAAAGCAACGTTTTTACCAAATTTTTCTAATTTTCATGTACAGACCAATTTTGTAATGAAGATCGGTTTTTCCGAGGTGGAAGTGATAGGTTTTCGATCCAAGGCCACCAAATTTCAAGTCGTGGGCCACAAAATTTCATATCAAGGGCGGTAGATTGCACACTCCTGCAGTTAACAACAAGTATCAATTAATGAAATTTTGTGGGCAAAGCCAAAACGCAACAAAACAACAATGCACTCGTCAGTGGTTTTTATAAGCTACCCTCGCAGAGAGAACAAAGCATCGAAAGCAATTTTGGGTCCTATAATTCGAGCCGGTAATCCCAAATTAAGACTTGGTGCTCGTGAATTTAGCATGGGTAGGCTATGTATCATTTTTTTGTTGTTAAGCAAGCCCTATTGGTAAGATACTTCATTGTAATGCAGAACTTTTTATCTTTTTGTTTTCGGTCAAATGCCAAAGTAGGGTTAGAACAATCAAATGATAAACATGGTGCGTAAGAAACGTCGAGACTACTTTGATGAGGTATTAAATAAAGCTATAAGATTGGTAGCAGATGGAAAGATTTTCCTAAAAAAGGCATCGTCCGACTTTAATAAGCTTTGGCAGACAGAAAACAGACTTCTAAACGGCAAAAATTGCTCTCAAAAAGGTGGAAGATCCACCACACTAACTCATGAAAAAGAGTTATGTTTCAATAAAATGGTACAAGAGGAAATTCTATAATCTCAAAATGAAAAATCACATTTACCTTTTGCTCGATTCTTTCAGTATAACAAGAATTTGTTCGAAAACTTGATTTTAAAATATCATCTGTAATTTGGGTTTCCAGTTTGACAAGTTCATTTATGAATAATGCTGGCGTAGCGGAGGCTTACAAAATTCATTCATGATTTTTTACATTCATTTTTGTTAATGTATTGTTCGCCTATTGTAGGTCCTATTCTCAATTTTTAAGCTGAAAACTTAACCAAAATATTTCTTCTTGAAAATATTGTTGAATATTATTCAACGGATAACATCGTGTGGTGCGGCATTTCAGCGAGAGCCAGAGGCAACAGATTGTGCTCCTAAGCCACTAAATAGAGAGATACAGTAATGAGTAAACAAAATTAAATCAACTTAGACTAGACCTACAAGCAAACTTTGAGCCAATTACTGTTCAAAAATAATAACTTGTTTTCTAAATAACAATATCTTACTGGTATAAAACTTCAATGTAGCTTACTTGACAAGGCTGTTTAATTCTGCACTACTTTTTATTCAAATAGAAATATAGTAGGGTGGGGCTTGATGGACAGTCGGGTAAGACGGACCGCATTAGATATTTTGATTATAAGATAGCGGCACCTAACGGGAAACGCTGGTTTAGTGGTTTGTTTGGCAGACCAGCGTTAGATTTCATTAATGTGCGATTGTCAGGCATTTGCGTTTTGATTGTAAGGAAGTAGGTGCAGTGTTGTATTTTGCAGTTTTCGATTTTCCTCAAAAAGTGCCATATTATAAGATGAATAACAAATTATTGGTTATCAGTTAAGTCAGTTAAAAAAGTAATAAATGTTTGTAAATGCTTAACGCAATCAAGAATTGTTTTTAAGAATGCTGTAAACAACAATACGTGATGAATGATCACCACGTGTTAGTTCACTGACTCGTCAAATAGTTCACGTGATTTAAGCAAATGGCCTGTAGTTTTGCAGGTTGATAAACTGTAAATACTGTTGTTGTCAAATTTTTTCTAGTTCAATTGGTTCAGAAGATTGGATGTTAAAGTTAATACATGCCGTTATAATACTTGGGGTTTTAAAAGTTTTGACAAGTTGTTTAGGCATTAAAATGTTTACATTTATTTTTAGCTTAAAGGGGGATCCATCCAACCCCACCGGTAGGTATTTTAGTCACTTAACGCAACAGTGTAACTGTTTATCTTGATTACATTGCCTAGAAAATACGTACGAAAGACAGAAAGAGGTTCCTGGGTATCTTGATTACAATGCCTAGAAAATACGTACGAAAGAGATTCCTGTAATGCACAAAAGATGAATGAAGCTGTTGCCATGGAGCAAAAGGGGTTCAAATTGAGGAGTGTGGCAGATGCATGTCAAGTACCTAGAACCACATTGAGAAGACACTTACAAAAACTATTCCAGAAGCCTACTGGTTCAAAACAGCCTACTGGTTCAAAACATCTTGAAAAATTGTGCCTTTTGGGTCAGGAAAAAGAACTGGAGCTGGTAAATCATATTTCTGAGTTTGAAAGAAAAGGATTTCCTTTAACAACCATGGATATTCAAAAAGTGGCTTACGAATTTGTCGTTCGGAATAACATTAAACATTCTTTTGATAATGTAACGCAAACGGCCGGCAAAGACTGGTAGATAGGGTTTAAAAAACGACGTCAAAACATTTTGACCATTCGCAAACTCCGAGCCCTGACTATACAAAGGGCAATTCATTTGAATAAGCCCATAGTCGAGAGATATTTTCAGCTACTAGAACGTGTAATGGAAAAAAACAATCTGTTTGGAAAACCAACACGCATCTACGATGTTGATAAGACAGGACTAAGTCTTGTGCCCAGAGTGAAAAAGATTGTTGGCAAACGTGCAATGAAGGGATCTAGTCAGATTACAGGAGGTGAAAGAGGCCAACCACAAACAGTTGTCATGGCAACAAATGCTGCAGGTGATTACATTCCACCAATGATAATTTATAAAGGAAAGAGAATGCTCCCAGAGCTTAAAAGGGTTTTCCTCCAGGAATAATTGTACGTTTGTCAAAAAGTGGATACGTCAATAAAGATTTGTTTTTAGAGTGGTTGGAACACTTTTGCAAACATGTAAAAGAGCGGGATGACAAGACTTTATTGATTTTAGACGGGCATAGCTCCCATACGCTTAATTTAGGCGTGTTGCTGTATGCTGCTGAACATGGTGTTGAAATCGTAAGCATGCCACCTCACACGAGTCATTATCTCCAACCACTTGACAAAGTGCATTTTAAGCCTTTGAAAGAGCACTACAAAGAAGGAGTTCGTATTCATTTACGAAACAATCCTGGATCGGGCATAGGGAAGGCAGATTTTCCAAAACTATTTCGAATAGCTTATTTTAAAGTGGCTACAATTAGTAACAGCGTAAATTCATTTTGGGCAACTGGACTTTATCCTTTAAATATTAACGAAATACCAGATTGTGCTTACGCTACGACTGAAATTACTAGTCGTTCTGAGGCACAAATTATGGACGACGTGGCTGGCTACTTAAATAACAACCATCGGCCAGAGTCTAATAATGATGCAATGCCAGTTCAACCAGATGCTGAAATAAGGGCAATTGTACGTCCTCGACAAGAAGGTGAAACTGCTACGACAACTCACCAAAAAGAACCTGAAGAAGATGCTATTGGGGTTTAGTGCTCTAGCATCAGTCTATTAAGATTTGGCACCAATATGGACAGTCTGCAGCAAAACCTCGATGGGCCTGAGTTAGGTGAGACTTCATTTAAAGATATTCTGTCATTTCCAACTATCGGAGAAAAGACCAAACGTAAAAGAACAAAAGCAATTAACACTGGCACTCGATTAATTACAAACAAAGAATTTCAAAAAGGGCTTGGGACATACCTTGATAATAAACAAAAAAAGCAAACGAAAATTGTGCAAGAAAAAATCACGCTGACCCAGGAAAGAAAAAAAGAAAGACAGCTGGGCAACAAAGTGCAATAAGATCAACAAAAGAATCATTGCCAAGCACAAGTAGAACAAGCTCAAGGCCTACTAAGCATCAAAAGAAGCAGTTTGATAGAAATGGCCCAGCCAACATCTGCGGTGTCGGTGAGGGAAATTATTATGATGACACCGAGTTACAAGATGCTGAAGGGTGGATCCAGTGTCCTGTTTGCCAACTGTGGTTTCACGAAACTTGCGCAGAAGTGTATGGAAAAGCAGCGTACGATTTTATCTGTTCCGATTGCGTATGAACACCACCTTATACATTAAACTGAGCTTGTTAAGAAAAACGCGTTTCGACAACATATTTTTGTCGCTTTTCTGTATATACGGGGGTGATCAAATTTAGGTGGGGTAAGATGGACCAAAAATAAAAGTTAAAAACAAGTACCCTTCTTTACCTGTCTTACAAAGTAACTTCTGATGAATGAGCATATACAGCCCATCTACCGTACAAATGTGTAAAATGTCACTTTTATGGGGTGGCCATCTTCCCCACCCTATGGGGTAAAATGGCCACAATTGGTCGGTCAATAAAATGGTCAAAAAATTTATTATTTTCTTTTTTGGTGCATATGCATTTTGTTGATGTTGTAAGTAGCTATGTAAATAAAATGTTGAATACTTCCATTATGAATCGGTTTTCTCAATATTTGACTGAATGTCGTTAAGGGGTTCGTTTTTCCCTACTATGTATATGGTGGTACGGTGGATTATTAGACTACTTTGACCACCTCGGGTTTCTTGTGCAATTGTTCAGACGACCACAATTAGTGGCGTATCTAGAAATTTTCTTTGGGGTGGGGTGCATTAACTCAGCTTATGTTACTATCAACTGAGAAATATATGCAATTCAGTAACATATTCGAATATGTCTTTGTAAATCACGTGTTAAAATCATTTCAGTCCTTGCTTAGCTTCAAGACATCTTTTTGGAGATCAAACTCAAAAGTGATTGTTTTGCCCATTTTGGCCTCGAAGACCTTTTCTTGAGCACGTGTAATTTGCTTCTGTAGTATTATGGGAGGCTCTCATTGTCCTCTAACTCTCCCCTTCACTGCACCATGGTGCATAATCTCAAGGCTTCTCTTGAATTTGAAACTTACTTGCTTCTAAATTGTCTAAAACACAACCTCAATGAATAGCATTTGCTTGCTCTGCCTATTCTAGTATTCACTGCAACAAAAAAAAACAACTTACTTTTGATCGTCCATCTCTTAGGAGCAGGGAACGAGTTTAGGTTTATTTATCTTGCCAAGTGCTGCACATGGTAATGGCCACAATACACTGGCGGTAAAATTGTTTTTTTGTGCATTTCCTGGGGCCACCCAGACCCCTAGCGCATTACACCGTGTTAAACTTGTTATTAATACTTATTGGCAAATTCACTTTTCGTCGCATTTTGTCCTTTTTAGGTCGCTCTTTCTTTTCAGAAAAAAAAGTACGCACTCATGATCGCATATTCCTTCCAATTATAGACAAAATAAGAGTCAGATTTTTTATCGCCCTTAAGTGTTGATATTAGTTTTAGATTTTACATATATAAAAAGACCGAACGAGAAACATGAACGTTTGAGGTACCGGTAGTTAAGTAGATTTGTTTAATATTGCAGCAAAAAAATAAACTTTTCCAGCATCAAGTATTTTGATCTTCAAGCATTCTAGCAGAAGCAATAGAATAAATATGGTTATATATTGCAATGTGCTGTTTTAAGTCATTCTTTGCTTTATATGGCAAACATTCAAAAAATGTGGCTCATGGATCACATGCATGTGGTTTCTTGCGCCATGCCACTGGGTAGCGATCGGATAGAAAGTTGAGTGTCTGCCAACATGCTGGTGTTAACACTTTGCTTTTGTAATGGTGCAGTAATAATCATATACCTTCAACAAACTACAAGAATCGCAAAACGTGGCGTAATGATCCTCACTTTATCCCACTCCAGGGTTTAGCTATGGGGGGTTGCCCGACTATAGGGGCTCTACAATCTATTGATCATTCGCCATGCTCATATTACGAAAAAATAGTGACAATTCTACAGCAATAATTTTCTGGACGTAGTCATTGCGGCTACGTACTATGCTAGTGTCCAAGCGTTCAAGCAAGCAAACAGTACAATTTATTGTCGTATAAAAAATTACGATTTAAGAATATCAATAAATAAATTTTTTGGAATACTAATGGATCCTTGATCTTTGAGTGACTTCTGATGTTTTGCATATCTTCGCAATAGTTTCAACTTTCGTGTGTAATCACCGCCGGACTATATAAAAAAAATAACTTAAAGATCAGGCCGTCCTGTTGGTGGCCAAAAGGTTAAAGGCACTATTCATTATCCACGTTCATAGCCTAATGACAACATTTTTAGGAACACCTAACTTTGCTACAAAAAAGTGAAAGTGCCGCTTTATTTTCGGAAAAGATATTTTACCTCCGCCCACCGGTCCATCTCGCAAGTTCTCCTCCGAAAACATTAATCAAGCAACGTCAGGCCACTCTGATCTAAGCCAGGCTCTACCGCATTTTACCATAACCACAAATAAATTACTCAAGCTTACTTACGCATTTTACCAGAACATCTTTTTTGATAGCTGGCAACCTGAAAAGAGCCAAAAAATAACTCAACCTTGCAAACTACGACAAGATTACCGGCACGATGTTGTAGTGGTGAGAACGTCCGCATCGCAGTCGGTAGGCCTGGGGTTCATTCCTAAGTCGAGTCATACCAAAAGACTTTAAAAAATGGTATTCACAGCTTCCCTGCTTGGCGCTCAGCATAAAAAGGGATAGTGTGGAGAATAAGCCGGCAAGCTTGCTTGTGTCCTTGGGCAAGGCACTTAACGGAATGCCTCCCCCTTTATGTGGCAGACAGGTGGCCCACCCGTACTTCACTGGATTATAATTGTGAAGTTGCTAACCCAGCATGTCATAAAAGACGACTCTTGGGTACCCACCAGTGGCAGTCAGCCTTGCTGGTGGTGGGACTACCAGTCACTGAAGACTGGTTCCAAATGGGCTGCAATCTTTTCCCTAGCCTAATTTCAATTAGGGTCACGGCATGCCGTACATCCATCCCGAGGAAGAGAAGGGGTAACCACAAACAAAAAAACGATAAAATTACTTTTTTAGAAGTTATGCTTTCACAATCCCCTTGAGGGGGAACTGGACCAAATATATGAAAATTGCAAAGCTTGCCACTTTTAGGTCGCGAGTTTCATGCTTATAACTGTTCCGATGATTCACAATTTTTGATACATTGTGCTTTAAAATAATGTCAACAACCTATGTAAATTAGAAAAAACATTTCGTCAGACATCTGCATACATTACCTCAAAATGGATAAAACCATTTCTTGAGACATTCAAAAATGTGCCACAGAGACCCCCCCATTACAGTTGAAGTTTACCCTTGACAAAATTCTGGTTGTGGGCCTCATTATGACCTTGGAAAGTCATTTCGCGGCATTTCATCTGCTTGGTTGTAGTTGTTGAGGCAGAAAATGTACCGTGGCGGCAGAACTGGTAACTTGAAATCAAGTCAAAACTCTTAGTTGTTGTATAAAAAACCCGAAAAGACTTCTTTATGTGTAACAAGTCTTCACAAGCCAGAGACTGCGAAAAAATCCCAACTCACGTTTCCCGTGCTATTATGGTCGTTCCTACAGCAGCTTGTATAGCAACAGAATACAATTGCTTTGGAAGCAATTCCTTCAAACGTTCGCACATTTTTCCGCCAAGGCGCCTCACTTTATGAGTTGGACAAACTAAAAACAAGAAAAGTAATTACTAGAACTTTGTTTTGCTGTAAGCACTATTTGTAAGTAATATTAGCAAAAAAATTTCTTTAAAATGACCCAAAACTAGATAGCTTTCACTAAAACGCAAAGGACAAAGACAGAAAAATTTTGAATAGATGCAAAGTTATGTAGTTTTAGGAACATTTAAGGTAGGGAAATCGTATTTTGAACTTGTGAAAGGAGGATACTTTGGGTCGCAGTCCGAACGCTATTTTGAACCTAGGAGACGTATTTTTAGCCCAAATTAAAAGATCTTTTTCTTTTGAGATCAACTTTTGTAATGCCAAACGTTACCAATTTCAACTCAAAATAAAGGTGAAAACCTTTTATTAAGAGCCATTCTTCATCCAGTTTCTTTGACAATCTTAATTTTTATTGACTTTTTTAATATTTTTGTCAAAAATTCCAAAATGGAGAACATTTGGACATTTTTTGAGGTTTTCGGAGAACACTTTATCATCCAAATAGAGGACAAATCCACCAAACGGAGAAAGTATGTTAACACCGTTTAAAGTGACTTGCACGCACTACGTGACGTCAAGTTTTGCGTCTTGATCCTTGTATTTTTTAAAAGCGCGAGCTACGAGGCGAGCGAACTGAACACGAATTAAAACATTTCATCACAGACTACCCTAAAAAGTATAAAAGCGTTTTGAATAAAGTTTGAGCATTCTTTTTAATCATTAACGAATGTAAAAAGTCACGTAGCCAACATTTGTCTCTCAACATAGAATAACAGGCTGCACTGATACAGCACAATTGCTTTTGTGGTAGCACAACTTCCTTAAATTCAGTCTCAGAAATCAACAAACGTTGAAGAATAATAACAGTAGCACATCAAAAATTCCAATAATGCTACGTCAGAAATCATGTTAAAAGCAAATCAAAATCGCATTTTTTCACCGTTGTTATCGAAAACGTTATTAAAAGTCAAGCGTGGCAATCGCATCCTGTAAAAGAAGCGGGCAAAGTTGCTCAGTCTTAACGTACAAAAAAAACAGAATATTGAAAAACTGCTAGATTCCCGAACCCAACCCAATGTACGTAGCCTACCTAAAACAAAAGTAACCTTGAATTAGCAAAGTTATTGACAGTTACTGTACGTATCGCAAACTGTCGTCTCGTGAAACCTTATTATTTGAAAAAACAAAGTTCAGTTTTAATGCAACAATACTGCTGTGATATCATAAAAAACTGCTTGTTGACCTAACCAATTCGGAATTAATGATAAAGGTTACTTACAGTAATTTGGCTACTGATGTCCTAGTAAACTACCGGTAATGTGCTGCTACTTAGTAGTTTAATCTGAAAACCATTGTTCAACCAGAAAAGCGAAAATAACGGCGAGCCACAGTTCGCCCACCTTTGTTTTACACTCTCATATTTACGGGCTGGACGGGGCATGAAAAGATGAAGACGCTTTTCTAAATTCAAATTTTAAACGCTTTCTAAAAAAAAGTGATGCAATCATGGCACGTCACCAACGCACTTATGAAACACCTCACGATTAGTAAAAAATCTCGGGGATGCTACTGTTCTAGAGATTCTCGTTAACGAGGTTGCCAGGATTTCATCTCATCTAACAAAAAAATCATGTTGCTTCCCAATCTTTTCCAGCTTGCGGTTCACTTTTACTGACGTAGATTTGCTGACGGACCGCTACGTAACCTTTTTCTACCCATAAACACCTTTTTTCCGGAAATCAGCTATAAGAAAACGATTATTGTGGTCACGGCACAAGTTATTTTTTAGGCGATCTTTCTAAAATCGACTTGGAAAAGCTTAGCGATCCATCTGAAACAGCTTCGCGACCTTCCGGTTGAAAAGCGCTGATCGAAGCAAAAATGTAATACGCGTGTCAAGCAACTATGCGCAGCACCATAAGCAAGCTGTGAAGAAAAAGAATTATGTTGCAAATTTTAGGAGCGATAAACTTTCAACTGGTACGTACTGTTTGACAACTCATCCACGAGCGTTCCGTTCAAAAGAATATCAAGTCTTACTAAATCAGTAGATTCGTATCCAGCTTCCTCGTAATCAAAACTGAAAAGGAACAAAACTAGTTGAATAATATCAGGTGATTGACATCGTCATGGGATTTTCTGAAATACGTTTTTGTTTCCGTTAACCGAAGCGACTGCAATCCCTTTATTGTCACGCAATCCAGTGCACTGCTTTCTTTGATGTCATAAAAACGGAGTACGATTCTTTGTCCGATCTTTAAGTTGGTATACTGAAAAGGCAGTCAAGGTGAGCTGCACGGCTGTCTTTGCGGCCGAAATGATCAAACGATTGTAAGCTCAAGCATTGAAAAGGTTGCGTTGTTTTGATCTCAGTAAAAGGGATTTCATGATCACCATCCGGCCTCGCCGTATCGGAGCAGTGAAGCTGCTCACCTAGCATGTCATAAGAAGTAAGTATTGCGTCATAAGCACCCACCAGTGGCAGCTCGCCCTGTTGGTGGTGAGTCCACCAGTTTGCAATTGAATGGCTGGTTCCAATGAACTGCTACTTTCCTCTAACTTTAATTTTGCGCTTTGTACTTGGATTACCGTTTTATACCGTGCTTCTATTCCAAGAAAGGAAGTAAGCCAAAATACGTAATTTCTTAGAAAGTTCTAGCGCGCGCGTTGCATTACAATATGAAGCAGTTGGTACAATAAATACCTAGCATAACCAGAAGTAACTGATTTTAATTTGTCATAGAAATCCACCATCACTTCGTTCATAGGCATACGGTATTGGAGCATGATCCTCGTATCGTTAATTTGGGTGTTGCCAATTTCCTCCCCATGTCTGTCCTAAACAAATTGAGGAACTGATCAATAAAAGCTGCGTGTAAATAGAAAATAAAACACGTTCAAACCATTAGAGAAATTTCTCGCTATTCCTTGTTTAAAACGGGATAAGCCTTGATTTTTGATAAAGTTCGATTTTTCAGCTTCTATTTATCACAAAACTTTGCTTTTTGTTTGGTCTGGTTTCCTGCTCCTGAAGCGATGTGTAAAACGGTCTAGACATAGTGGCAAACGAAAACGACTGTAAAGCACTGAAGTTTTCGTTCTTTCAAGGAAACTTCATCGGGAGATTTTTTTTCAATTAAAAAAATTAGCATCTGAAAATAAATCGTTTATTTTCTGACCAAGATGGCATTTTCTGCTTTGCTTTTTGAGGATTTAAAAAGAATATTCTGATAGTTTCTCAGAAAGGACGAAGAGCCGCGGTGTTTCATTTTTGCATTCTTGTCTTTAGTATTTTATGCTTAACAAAGTGATATTACTGATAACTGTTTTGTTACTCAAAAAGCCGGAAAAAACCCTATATCGAAATATTTTGATTTTTTTTTATGTAAAGACCGACATCACGGTCCTTGTATAATCCATAGAAATTCTAGCATTAACACATGTCGCACAGCAGCTGAACTGTGTTTTACATCACAATCACGCGGTTATTAGGATTACAAGTCAATGTCACTACGGCTGCTCGATAGATCCTGCTTGCAACTAGTCACGTAGTTAATTTTTAAAACGAGTTTTATCGCTGTCTTGCAGCGGCCTTTCCAGTCACATCCTCTACAACTCTTTCTTTTAGGGTGTCACGAATAAGTAAATTTGTCAAAAGAACAGTTTTTATATATGTATAGTTGTAATTGATTGTTTCATTTTGCCGCGATTATTTTATTTGTAAATCTGAATTGTCTGAAGCCCTAAACTTGCTAAACTGTTTTCGAAAAAAGACCTTTTTTTCTTTCGCATTTATTCATGGATTTGTAACTCACACGCTTTTTCTGACTTCACAATGATTGACTACGCCAGTAAGTTCCAATGTATTCTAGTAAATCTTGTTCCTTCTCGAAGATTTTTCTTTTTTTATTATTACCGATTACGTAATTTATTAATGGTGTTTTTCCGTGTCACGTGATGTTCTAGCATTTTCCAGAAGCTCGTATTTTTGTATATAAGGCGACAAGATTTTGACGATTTAGAGAACGCAGAGAGTGTAGTTTAGTAGAGATAGTAGAGTATAGTAAAAAGGCGTAGTTCTGTGGTGATTTTTGTGACAGGAATCAAGCGATTGTTTTGGTGGTTTTAGTTCTAGTTAGTCTGATATTTATATAGCGAAGAGCTTTAGTTTCTGTATTTGACAAGCGAAGGAATCCAAAGTTTTAAAGTAGTTTGTGAATATATTTGTTCTGTTCTTGATCAAGAATTGCGTGGGCTAAAGTATCTTAGTGGAAGCCAATCTTTTCCTAGCTATTAAGTTGCAACCAGACTTAATTATTCGAGCGATACTACAAGTCGCCTCAATTTTAAGAAGTAAATTAAAATTGAAATAGAATCAAAAAATTTCTATTGAAACGCGACACAGGGCAACCGGTGGTCCAGGCCATGGGACCGTCAAGGCCTGGCTCATGGGGCTGCAGGGTCTCCTGCCATCCCATCATCACCAAGATGTTGAGCAACAACATTCAAAATTCTTACCAAGCAAAGATCACATACAGCTGATTCAAACACTGTCGGAGTAATAATGGTAGCCAATATCATGGGCTGAAAAAATTCCTCAACTTTTACTTTGTCGGGTAAATCGGAAGGCATTCGTATGAAAATCTCTTCTTCGGTTTTTGACCTGGCACTTCGTTTCATCTTTGCTTGAAAACAAAAGGTTAGTTCGCCAGTTATGTAATAAGCTTAGGTTTGAGGTTGCAAAACAAAGCAAAATCACACTCGCTTCGGACTTGCCAATGACACTTTGGTTACCTACTTTGCGGACAAAATAGGATGTTTGAATTACAGCATGTACTGCAAAGCATCATATAAATATCCAAGCAGATGAAAATTTTCGTGGTAACAGCTATAAACTAAGCATGCCTACGCTTCAGGAACGCGGAAACTAATAAGGCAATGTCTTCATTCGTATCATTAAGGTTAGTCACTGGGAATAATTTACGAAAGATATAAGGCGTACTCAGGGCCGGGATAAATGAGCGCGAGGCCCAGAACAAACTGTGATGGCGCGGCCCATTTAATGAAAGTGATTTCTTGCTTTTGGTTTCACCTACCGGTAGGTCTTGCCCAATAAGAATATTGGGCCGTTTCAGCAGGCTAACAATTTGCGAACTAGCATTTCATCGAAAACACAAATATTATCTTTGTTCAGTTTCATTCATGCACTAGTCTATGTGCTTAACTATATCATACATTATCAATTCAATTCTAAATTAGACAATGGTAATGTTCAAAAAACACCATTTTTAATTTACTATTTAAGTCTAGGTCAAATCTACTACGCGTTTTACGCGCAGTAATGATCGAGATTAAAATTTATCCTGACTACAATTCGCACCACTGGGTTAACAGTAATTATAAAATAAACGTTACTTTCATGAGCAACAAAAATACCTCAATTTACCAAACATCAAAGTACGATACAAATCACGTCATATTTCGGAAAAATGTTTTTTCTTCATAAGAATGATGCTCCGGGCATCCGCCCAGTTTGCTTTATCATTAATCCGACACTTAGCGTACTTGAAAATAGAATTGAAAGGAGCCTCAACAATCCCAAAATTTTAATTGTTTTTGTCATTTTCTGATTGCGACCACAAAATTATTTTTATCAAAGTCCTATGATGTTAACGACACATCTATAAACATTTGTGGATTGTTAGATTTTATAGCAGTTTTACAATACAACATAAGCCAGCTGTTTTTGGCATAAACTGATAGAGTATAAATGACATTTACGTCGTAAATGCAGTGCCAACTGTGCGAATTACATTTTTGTTTTGGAAGTGCAAATAATATGAAGACTTCACTCACGTGGTCAAACGTCGTTAAAGGTCGCTTTTGAAAAATCTGGAGGACTTTGGCAGGTTTTTGCAGTAAATTGCATAGGAACGTTAGCGTTTTATGTGAATGAAATAGGCAACATAAATAGTTGTTAAATAGAAGTTATATATGCTTTTTAAAAACACTTTTAAATGACGCACGTCAAAGTAGGTGAAAAAGTTGTAGAGGAAGCTTGTTATTCCCGGTAGTTAGCGTAGTTGCATGGGCACAACACATAAACCTATGGGTAGCCAGCTTTTGGTAAGGTTTCAGATTTAAATAAATTGTTTTGTTTGATTCATATGTATGTTGTTTTGTGTATTTTTTCATTGCATTGGTCAATGCGGAAAATTTCAGGAAAATTCTAACTTGGGCTCAAATTCTCAATCTCAAAAACATCATTGACAGTTCAAGAAAGCAAAGCCATGTCAGCGTTGTCATTTCGGCTTCATTCGTCCAATTTAAAAACAATTCCAACTTGCAGTTCGCAAACAGGTAGCCCGGCTGAAGCAGCTGTGCCAAACCACGATGCCAAGTACACAAGTTTACTTTAAATAACTGAATCACAAGCGAAACCTACCTTTGTATACGACGCTGGGACTAGTCATAACAACTGCTGCATCATATTCTTGCTGTAAGCGTTGTTGAAACACATCCATATGAAGAAGACCTAGAAATCCAACGCGGAAACCAGCACCTATACAACATCACCACATTAGAGTTTACTACTGTATTCGAAACCATTTTTAAGGCCAACTCAATGAAATATCAAAGACACATAACACTATTACCATTTTTATTGTTATAGAAAAAAGCCTTTTTTAGTCTCCTATTTTAAGGCAACCCTGATTTTTGGTTCACGATTTTAAGCAAGGTAAATATTTTGAAATTTAGCTAAAACCATTAAGATAAATTTCAAAAAGTGTTGTCGTTGATGTTGTTTACATTTCCGGTTCCTTAGGATGTAGGCGTGACATGAAACGATTTTCCAGATTCATTCCGCAAACCTAATTAAATTGTGCTACAAAGAAAAGCGGCAGCCAATTTCAAACCAGTTATGAATGAACAATACTGACTGGTAGCCTACCACCAAGGCTGACTGTCGTTGGTGGGTACCTAATAGTCGCCTCTTATGACTTGCTGGGTGAGCAGCTTCTCTATTCTAACCCGGTGAAGCACGGGTGTTTAAAAAGTCGTTTGGTCAGACGCTCTTTGAGACGCATACGTCAGAGGAGTGGTCGAACGTCACTGGGAAGAACTAGTGCAGTCGTTCCTCACAAATAAAAAATCATCAATCTAGACAAATCTATTACGCAATTGTACGAACAAAAGAGCAAAGGAAAGAAATTTAACTTTGGAAATATGTTAGAAGACAAACCAAAAATAATTAGGAAGTGGCCTTTTTGCCATCAACGACATTTTACCCTTGGAGGCTATTTTGCCGTCACTATTCATGTGTGTATAAATAGTCTTATTTGCTATAACTCTGGCAGTGACACTGTGGTGAGGTGAATGATGTAACTAACTTAAAATGTAATGGTTATGGGTTAGAATCTTCACTGGCAGAGTACTTAGACAAAAGAAGTAAGCAATAGAGGGGGAGGTTCGGTATGTGAATGTACAGAGAAGTGTATACTGGGAGTAATTTTTTTTAATTTGTGATTGAAACTCAACAATTAGAAACGACCAAAAGTCACATGTTTAATACATGATTAAATTTGACCAATCACAAATGTCTGACGCCAAAATAGCCCCTGCTAAATAATTAAGAACCACTCAACTAAAGCGAGCATTGTCTAGCACAATACTTCTCAACCTGGAGTACATGATTACAAAAACATTTACTTTTATTGCTATAAGGGTTTGCGCAAGTAACTATTAGATTAGTATTTGATAGCATATTAGCCATCTAGCCAATTTATTTTCTGTAAAGGACACTATTAAATCAAAAGGTAATAACGTTGTGGTTGTGCAAATTCTGAAAAAAATTTCTGCGAGGTCGCAGTTTTTCCCACTACTTCGACCAAAAAAACTAGATTTGTAAAAAAAAATTCCAAATTCGCTCTTTTTGAACTAGTGCAGCACGTTTGAAGTTTTTAGTTGGAATTTTGGAAAAGCGAAGATTTCCCTTTACGTTAACAAACTATACTCGTTGATTTCTCGCGGTTTTATTATCAGCAAATTAGATCGAACATTTTAAATCAATTAAATAATGCTTCAGCGCTAGTATTGCATCAGTACAAGTGTATCTATGCTGACGTCAGCATTTTTCAGTACGGTAAATCATTTTCGACTTTAGTATTGAGACTGCCGAAATAACAATAAGTCCAGTTAAGTGAGAGAATCGATATACATTTTTGCAATCAGCAAACACATGTCAGTAAATGTTTAAAAAGCAAATAATGCCAAGGTGTTTACATTCAACGAGTATACTGAGTAATATGTCTCCAGGCAGAAAGAATTTTACAGCATAACAAACATATGCTAAAAATTGAATGCTGGTTTTGCTAAGCAGTTGCCTCCAGCGCTGTAGTATTAATTGACATATTATTTTGTAAAATCTGCTGCATTGATTATGTAACTAACATGAAATTCTTTACATAATCAGTATTCTTGATAGGATCAGTGCCACATCACAAACACAAGGCGAGAAGCAATAACGCTGGTTGATTTGATCACAAGTTAATCCTTTAGCCAAGACGAAGAATCTGAATATCACTACATTATAGTAGGCAATGCACAGTTAGTCAATTACACATTTTACCTCAGGTACCAAGCACTTGGCCGTCTATTGCATGCATTAGCTAAAAAAAATGATTTTCTAAGAAAAAATTTCTGGGAGTGCAATATCTTAATTTTTCAATATTCTGCATTAAGTTGAAGTCATTCGAAATTTGTATGATAGAAAAATATAAATTTAAGGGTCATGCGGTCTGGCCTCTACCCTATTTCTGTGTAGCCACAAGACAGATTTGTTAATAACAAATAGCAATTTTGCACCAATATCTTGCAAAATCAGAATAGTCTCTTCAATTTTTCTCCATAGATTGCAAAATGTGTGCACGTTCTTCGGAATTAACAGTTAAAACAGCTGATTGATAAGTGTGCAGTTTACGCTTCTTTTAGCTGCATCGTTCACAACCTTAGTGATATTAAACCACAGCGTAGTAAAGCAAATCACACATAAAATAGCAAACATATTTATTGAAAATCTAAACGTTTTCGGCTGTTCATTTCGTCCTCCTCAGAGAAATTACTTTGAGTTTCACTGCACCAGCACGCTTTACCAATGAAAAGCAGTATATGTTTAAGAATTCCAAAGCTAAGACCTTTTTTGACTCACAAAGCAATTACATGTAGTGTCACACAACTAAAGTTGATAAAAAAAGATGATGACGAAGTAGGCTAAATGATGAAAAAGTAAGATACTGATGCCAATATATTCACAAAGACACGTTAAACGCTAAATTTATGAAATAACTAAGCAAACTAAAAAACATTGAGCAAAACAGAACAACTGTTAGTATATAATTGAGAATTTAATCGAGATTTGTGTTTTTTAATAAGTAACGCTTCTTGAACTTTGGTTTTGCAGTCAGTATCCCATTGAATAACCACGTACAAGGGTAGATTTTCCATAAATTCATTTATCAAAATTTCGGGCACTTTCAATCAATTAGCGATTTGATATCTGTATGTTGCAGAACCTGGTCAACAAAATTTATTAGGATCTCCTCCGCAGACTTTGATAAACGGTATGCTAGCACCACTATCAATGATTTTTAGTCTATCGCAGACGCTTGTAATTTTCCTCACGATCACCAATTAATTTCATGAGGAATTCAATGCAACAGAGTTCACTGTAGTTGGATACACAGGCGCCAGAAGTTTCTGGTCCATATTCAGGAACTGATTCACCGCAAGATCCCTCAGAAATGTCAGTTTTCTTTATAGCGTGAACTTTTAGCGTGTGAAACAGGAACAAATTTCAGTTTCTAGTGTGTGTTCACGTTCAAGACGCATCTGCTTCTTCCTCTTCCTCATTGCTTGTTGGAATACCTTGTCTTCACCAATCACTGCAGCACTTCTTTCTTTCTGGTGACCAGTACAAAATTGTATATCTTCTTGCTTTGCTTCTGGTGTGAGTAAACGATTGCTTTGTATCGTTTTAATTGCATTAGCTGCTCCTATATCCCAAGGTTTGTGTCGACTACTTTGAAAGTCTCCGGTTACATTCTGGAGAAGCAACAGTTCCGCTTTTAAGTTTACGAATGGTTATTCAACTGGACGATACATTTTTCAGTTGGTGCTGCGCATACCTTTTTTGTTATTGTGTTAATACCTGATAGACCGAAACAGTGTCACTGTCTGCAGTTCGGTCAAAGTGCATCGCTGGCCTCTGGTGTTACTTTAAGTGCTTGTAACCACTGGGCTGTGACAGTACTATTGCTCCAGCAGTTGTTAGACTTAGTGCACCTGCGATAACCGCCACTCATTCACGAGTGATACGGCTTCGCAGAGTACGACAGACCATCCACTACAGTGGACCTAGTTTAGGTCCCACAAGTGTGGCGGTCTATGCTATGCCTTATTTAGAGCCTCTAGGTATTTGTCGGTCACCAGCTGCACTAAAGAGACCTGATAGGTCGAAACAGTGTCACTGTCTGCAGTTCGCTCAAACTGTAACTCAGGGAAGTGATCTGCTTGTTCTTTCACCCTCTTCATATGAAGAACTAGAATCAAAAGAATCCTCCTCTAAACAGGAAATGACAGCCAGTGAAGCATTTGCGAGGGAAGAAAACACGGAAGCAGCGCAAAAAACGCCTATATTATCCACAGCACGTCGAAGCATGCAGTGCGTGGTTTGACAAGTAAAGACAAAGCTGAGATACTACGTATGCGTTGAGAGCGGAGAAACTTGCCTTAAAAGGGCACCTTAAGTTTCAGAGTTTCGACTTCGCCATGAAAAGTTGTTATCCTCTTCTGACGTTAAAGACAACTTGAGCCATTGTAAAGATATTTCTGGCTCGATGATTGAATTAGGCTAGGAAGAAGACAGTGATAAATGAAGACTATTTATCCTTTTGTTTTGCTATATAATAGGAATATCAAACCATCTTATACCTGTAGCTCATGCTGTAAACATGCAAGAGACATAACCCATGAAAACTTGCTTAGAGGCTGTCCACTAGTCTACAGACAATTGGAAGATTTGAGCAGATCTAAAAGTTATGTCCCTAATTGTTGGGTTGCAGTTACGTTATACTAAATACATACGCTTCTTGAGTTTGTGGGGTAGTCGGGATGATGGCAATCACTGCAAGAAAAAACTCGGAAATCGCATGAAAATCTGACAGACAATGAAGCACACATCTCTGGTAAATCGAGAAAATGTGTTTCTGCCTCCGCTACACATTAAACTTAGACTAATGAAAACCTTTATCAGGCTATGAGTCATGAGGGAACAGCATTTATGTACCTAAAAGAGAAATTTGCCCTTTTCAAAAGCAAAGACAAGCTTAAGGAAGCAGTGCTTATTTGACCTGAAATTCGAAAACTATTTCCAGATGACCAGTTTACAAAAAAACCTATTCTACATAATTGGATACTTGGAAACCATTCAGACAGGGTGTCGACAATTTTTGGGCTAGTATAAAATTGAAAATTATGCCGAAATCGTTGAAAACCTGTTGCAAGCCTATAAACGATTGGGTTGCCGACTGTCATCAAAGGTACATTTCCTCCATCCTCATCTTGATTTTGTTCCAATCAATTTGGTGACAGTGAATGATAAGCATGGAAAACGGTCCCGCCAAGACATTGCTTTGATTGAAAGCCGACGTAAATGAAAGTCTAGGAATAATGGAAGGGACGATGGATTCGATCGAGAAGTTGTGCGATGAAGTGGAGACAGTGAATGGATTTTGTTATTTGGGAGACAGACAAAATGCTAGTGGTGGTTGTGAAGCGGCAGTTACAGCAAGAGTAAAAATCGGTTGGGTAAGATTCAGGGAATGTGGAGAATTGTTGCTTGGAAATAGGTTTCCTCTGAAGATGAAAGGTAAAGTCTATCGTTGTTGTGTAAGATCAGCAATACTGTATGGAAGTGAGACATGGTGTTTAAAAGAAAATGAAAAAGCAATTTTGAGAACGGAGACAGCTATGGTGAGAGCCATGTGCGGTCAAAAAGTGGTAGACAGAAAGACGACTGAAGAACAGATGGATATGTTGGGGTTAAAGGAAACTATAGACCGACTAGCAACAGCGAATGGAGTTAGATGGTATGGACATGTGCTGAGGAGGGATGACGATAGTGTTTTGAGGGTTGCTCTGAATCTTGAAGTGAGTGGCATGAGAAAGCGAGGACGACCAAAGAAGACCTGGAAGAAGCAAGTGGAAGAGGAGACAGAGAAGATTGGTTTGAAGAAGGAGGATGCCCTGAGACAAGACAAGTGGAGGGACCGAGTGCGAGCAGTTGCAGAAGGAATGGGGTAAATCCGGCCATCTCTGTTAAAGAGACAACACCGGATAAAAACTGAACCACTACTACTACAAGTCGCGAGGCTAGCCATATGGCTGAGGTCAGTTTTTTGTTAAACTTAGAGTTCGTGCAAACTGACTTTGTTTTTACAACTGTTAAAATCATCATCGATCGCTTAGACTACACTGGTCAACACACATTTTTGTTCCAAGAAAGTTTCAACGGTTTAAGGGTATTTTGATGTCGCTGAATTCGAAAATGACATTGGTTTTTCCGAACTGGCTCTAGTTTTTGAGGTATTTCATAATTTTGTTCAAAAAAGTGCTAAAAATACGCAAATTTAGGCATTGATATTCTCTCTATGGTACAACTTTGATGAGGCTGTATCTGTCTTCTTGAGCCTGTCCTTACAGTATTCTTTCATTTTTGATGCGACATCGTGAAAGACGGCAGCCGTTATGGCAAAAACCTTTCTATACGCAAATCATGTTTAGTGTGAAAATCAAGCCAAAACTTCGAAAATTAGGCAATAATTACACTAAAAAACAGATTTTTGTAAGGCAAAAACAGGTGACATCAAAGCACAAACACTGCTTTTAGTGACAGACAGCACTAGACATGTTAGAGTACCAGGTAGAGAATAATGAATGCACAGTACCTAAGAGACTTTTCTAATACACATGCTATTGATGTTTGTGTTTACATTTCGCAGATACAAAAATTGACGATTTTTCTCTTGCCAAAAACGAAAAATACTGATATCTCAAAAACTGGAGCCAATTGGCAAAAACCAATGGTCATTTTCGGATTCGGCGACACAAAATACCCTAAAACCATTAAAATACTTTGGGCACTAGAAAAAAATTTTTTTTGTTGACCAGTGTGTTATCAATATAGCCGTTTTTTGTACTTAAAAGTGATCATAGTGATAACTTTACGTAGAATAGAAATAAAAATACACAAAATAGCAGTTTTTGATATCTCAGAAACTAGACGTGATAGAAAAAATCTGGCTTCAGATTTGAAACCTAGTTAGTTGGCCAACAACAGTTTAAGTCTCAGGACATATGTGATATTTTTCTTTCAACACAGAAATCTTTGCCAATGCCTGGCGTTACTTCGCCTCCTGCAGTATACTCCAGTTCCATTCGCCCTCAACCGTGCTTGACAACGTATCTATAAAATGTGCCAAGTTGATAGACAATGGTGACGCCAGTGTAAACACTTACACTAGTATTGATGCAATACAAAGCGCTGTGGTATGTATAGTTGAGTTGATTTGGCCAAATATTCGATCTAATTTGCTATTAAAATGACGCTAAATTGCGAAAAATCAACGAAATAGCTTGTTAGCATAAAGAAAAATCTCTGCTTTTCTAAAATTTCAACGAAAAGCTGTAAGCTCTACAATTTGTATTGTGCTAGTTGAAACAGAACGAATTTCGAAATTTTTTTGACAGATATCGTTTTTTTTTGGTCCAAGTAACGAAAAAAACTGCGACCTCGTACAATATAAAACATTTAAAAATCTGAACAACCCTAATGAAAATTTTTACGAATGAAACGATGAAAAGATAATTGACAAATCGTAACCCTTGTTTATTTAATTACGGTATGTTTTCATCGTTAGAGTTCGTTAAGCTCACTTACAAGCACGCTTACAAATTTAAACGCGCCTTTGCGTGCGAGGTTGACTATTAGTACACATCAAAAAGTTTAATGGCTACCTGATATCACATGAAATATAAGCGCACTTGTAAGTGGACTCAACAAATCGTAACGATGAAAAGATAATAAAGCAAAGGATACAATTAGTTAATTCATCGCTGTTAATGGGGCCAAATACGTGCACTGAACCAGCACGTCTACGCCTACAAAGAGTGGGAAAAAAGGATGCAAAATCAGGCAACCCCGAATTATCCAGCCTCCAATCCCAATATTAAGCCATTTTCATCTAATCGGCGCATCTGCACACGGGCTAGCATTGCTTTCTTTTCATTTGTTTCTCAAATTTTGCATTTCATTGACTTTTTCTTATTTTGATATCATCAAAAAACGAAATTACATAACTGATTTATACAAAGTCATTCATGAAGTGCAGACGAAGCCATTTCGTGCAGCTTGAGATACAAAATTTACGTGAAAAACTGGAAGACCTAAATTAGAATAACACAATTTTGGTCTAACTTTCTAATAAAGATCAAAAATTTATGGAAAAATTTAGCGTCTTTCAGTTTAACGCGATACAGCCGCTGATGGATGTGCTTGATCAAACAGCTTTTCTGCTGCTATCATGACGATTTATGCCGTCGAAAAATCACCATAAAAGCATTTACCCAAAACCGAGCTAATAGCTGCTTCAATTGTGACGCTTCTGTCATTCAACATCAGCCGACTGAGAGCCGCTTCTAACGCTTTGATTTCACTTTGATCGACCGGATACATGCCGCCAAAAACAACCGGTTTTGCTTTCTTGAAACCGGGCAAAGCTTTCACCGGAAAATTAGGCCGGAATATTGTGTCTCCGATTTGCGCTTCAGACGTCTTCTTCATGCCGCAAATAATGTATCCAACCTGTCCTTTAAAAGTAACGTTACAAGAAACATCAAAATTGCATAACGCTGGCAACTTTGGTCGTTTCTTTTAACTATGCCGTATATCTGCAGCCTAGTAATAGTGCGATACTTAACCCTACTTTTAACACATCTCAACCTTAAACCTCAACCTGGCTACATCATTTCCTGTTACGTTCGTCACCTTTGCAGCTCTCATCACTATGCAGAGGTGGCTTAAAATGTTGAAGATGGATGGCCAGCCATACTTATACAAAGCGCTTACAACAGATTTAAATCTTACCCGATTACGAGCAAAAAACTTTAAAACCGATTGACAACTTTTCAAAATCGATTGTCAGCGTTACATTTGGGCTTCGGTTTGATAGTGAGCAAAATTTACAATTAATTTTTTGGTAAGTTTTTTCATTCGAATTCATTGATTAATTGTGGATGCAGTAATGGAAAAACATAACAAAAAGCTTGTCCTACCAGCATATAGCGTTTTAACTGCGTAGTTATCCGGTCGAAGTATTCCAACTTCCTTTATTTCGTAGTTCCTTTTTCCTTTATCCTCTCGTTGTTGAAGCCATGTTGACGTGATCTTTTCTCCTTTTTCCAATTTTCCATTCATAATAAGAAGATTAGCGATCACACCCTTGTGCTTCTCGTAATTTGAATCAAACAGCAAAGCTTTCAAATCCGCATTTCGATCGTACGAGTCCGAGTTGGCATAAATTGGAGAAGGAAGTCGGTTGACTATCGCCTACAAAACAAAGAACGCTGGTGTTAACTATGAATTTCTAAATCATTGTCGTTGCAGCTCTTACGTAAAAGCTGCATAGGTTTAATCTAGCCCACACAGCACGAATGTAACCACGGTTTAAGAGAATTGCAACCCCTACCTTACTTGGTTGGTAAGAGCAGTATCTGCACCCAATAAAGTCAAATATGTTAAAATAAAAATAATGTATTAGGTTGGATAGAAAGTCCTGTCGCATTTTTTGCCATGGCATTTTCAGTTTATATATTTTGAATTTGGTTAATCAACATTTACCGTCATTATATTAATGCTTTAATATTTCATTTCAGATTAATTTAAAGGCATTTTCTTAAGTTTTACAATTAAATTACCCTTTTAAAATGGGTGTTAACCAGATGCAACATTTTCTCGGTGGCAAACGATTCATAACCAGAGATGACGTAAAAACTAATATTCAATCCTTTTTTAGCAACAAGCCTGAAGATTTCTACAGCAGAGGAATAAACAGTTTGCCCGATAGATAGAACTATGTCATAGAAAATAACGGAACTTATTTTCTTGATTAATTAAATAAATCATAAACAATATGTTCGCTTTTTCGATCCTTTTGTAATTGCGACAAGACTTTCTATCCAACCTAACAGAAACAAAAGACCAACTCTATCAAAACGTCATCAGCATTCTTCAGGACGGACATCTAATTGCGTTGCTTCAGTATATAGTCTGGTTCGATAGCGAGTGGAAAATAATAGACACACAGTGAATCAGCACGTATTTGCCTGTAGAAGTAAAAGGGACGTAAAATGCAGCTTCTTCTGATAAGAAAGCGAATACGAAAATTGATCACGAGTTCAGAAAGAAGGACAACTTTAAACTGGAAGCCAGCAAAAACCCAAGTTGTCACTAGAACCTTGGCTACTGTACCTCAAAATCTTTAGTAGACGTGATATCGATTCGCAAGTTAGCATCGACAGTCATACTCAAATAGAATCAAGCAAAAAGATACTTGACTTTCCTGTTAGACTCACTAGATCCTTGCCTACTATACGCACATTGGTTAAGTCCAAAATAATCAAGTATCAAAAGCTAGTCTACCTTAATCAGAACATTGACGCAAATACAGCTGTCTACTTGAAAGAAAAAAGAAACACATTTGTTCCTATTTGCCACAAATTAAATCGTATTCTAGTTGTACATACTTCTAATATCTTATCCACGTTCGTACCATGCTTTGCTGATACGTGTATGACGTCATCTGATTCAATATCGAGCAATCGTTTCAATTCCTGCTCGACTCTAGCCACGTTGGCGGTTTTCAAGTCGATTTTATTGATGACAGGGATGATTTCAACTTCATGCTGTGAAGGAAATGGCAACAATTAATGAATATCATATCAATTGATGGGAACAACAAGGATGACGTCTTTAAAACTAGTTCCTGCTGCTGTCTTTACGCCAGTCCTGTGGAAAAATGCTGCCAGCAAGGTAGTGAGTAAAGCCTGGTCTATAATGAAGCCAAACCAAGCTTTAAAGACGGGAAGAAGCAAAACGTACTACAAAAAAGCAAAAATATGACGGATTTCAGATATTCACAGCTTTTTGGGACAACAAATCCTTTTTCAGCATGTTTTACATAAATCGGTTGGCAGAATGTAAAACAAAAATCAATTGTTACAACAGTTAAACATTAACGAACAGTCGGGTTATCAATTAAGATACCCCTAACTTTGCCAAATTTCATCAAGCGCTATATTGTAGAGTATATTTTGTTGCTAAACGCTACGTGACAACTGACACGAATAGACCTCAATTTTTATTGGTAGGCGTAGCGCGAACTACCTTTAAATAGCCACTCTATTATTACGTATATAGTGTTTGTGTTGGCGGATACAACTATAGAATGCAGATCATGAGAGGACTAAGGGGATTTCCGAGGGCTGCAGTCTCCGCGACTCCAATAACAGAATGCATCTACGTAGCTTTCATGTCCGGGAGAATTTCGAGCACCTTTACTGGTTCGTAAACAAAATCGCTTGAAAATAGCCGCAAGAGTGACGGGCGATTACTGAGCGCATTAAAAGCATCGTTAAAAGCATTGTTAATAACTAGGATCACTATATTTAATACAAACCTTCGTAAGGTTACCCCTTGAAACAGCATGTAAGCGTAATATAGGTAAATGTAGCAAAAGCTGGTACAAAATCAATAAATCGATTTTCTTTCTCACAGAAACATTCATAAAATCAAGTACGCACCAACTGCAATGCATTATTCTCTTGAAGCCAATTACCATTATAAGAAATGGTATACGAGGGATGTTTGAAAAGTAACGGGACTGTGTAAATAATTATTTTATTTGAAATGCCACGTAAAAATTACAAGTTGTCCCCTTCAAAGTAATCTCCTTGAGCTCGAATGCACTTTTCTAATCTCTGCCGCCATGCTTCTATGCACTTCTGGAAAGATTCCATTGGAATCGCTCGTAGTTCCTTCGTTACGGCTGTTGTTATGGCTTTTGAGTCTTGAAAACGGGTTCCTTTAATGACTTCCTTGAGCTCACGAAACAAGAAAAAATCACAGGGAGCCAGATCTGGCGAGTAGAGTGGTTGCTCCAGCACGGCAATGTTATTTTCTGCAAGAAATTGTCGTATGCTTAAGGCATTGTGAGCAGGAGCATTGTCATGATGAAGCAGCCATGACTTTGTCTCCCACAATTCTCTTCTTTTCTCCCTTACCGCACGCATCAAACGTCGCAAGATGTCTTTGTAAACATTCTGGTTAATGGTTTGGCCCTGTGGCAAGAATTCTAGATGAACAATTCCATGAACATCAAAGAAAACAATCAGCATCACCTTAATTTTGGGCTTAAACAGCCTTGCTTTCTTGGGTCTTGGTGAGGATGCACTCTTCCATTCAAGGCTCTGCCGTTTGGTGAGTGGATCGTACTCGAAGATCCACGATTCATCACCTGTAACAACTCTACTCAGCAGATCTGGTGTAATTTCAAGTTGTTTCAGGATGTCTTGACACACTTGCACACGATTTTCCTTTTGCCCATCATTCAGCAACCTTGGTACCATTTTCGCACAAACCTTCCTCATCCCGAGATCTTCTGTGATGATCCTCCACACCCTCTCACTATTCATGTTCAACTCATCTGCTATCATTCTAACAGTAAGGCGGCAGTCACTGCGCACTTTTTCTCTCACACGCTCAATATTTTTGTTTGTTCTGCTTGTTGTTGGCCTTCCACTCCTAGGATCATCTTCCACATCCTCTCTTCCCTCTCTGAACCTCTTGTGCCACTCAAAAATCCGAGTTCTTGACATCGTAGTATCTCTGTAAACTTCTTGGAGCGAATTGAATGTTTCAGTTGGAGTTTTTCCAAGTCAAACGAGAAACTTCAAGTTGATTCTTTGTTCAATGCTCATTATTTGTTAACAAAAGAAGAAAAAAAAAATATTTACTCGTAAATTATCCCAAAATGAACTACAGTAAAGCACCTTTCAAGAAAAGCCTGTAAAAAAGCATATGGTTGTCACAGAATGTTGAAACCACATTTTTACAACCACAAGACATTGCGCCATGTTAAAAAACAAAGCTTTTATCACTGTTGCAAGTGTTGTTTGTGCAAAGCATACAGTCCCGATATTTTTCAAACACACCTCGTATTTTTTGGCACATACCAATTTCATGCTATAGTACTCTTAAAACAGCAGGTAATTTTTTCAGACATGACAGTATTATATGACGCATCTGGTAACAAACGTACTAAATTTTGTGCTTTGACAAAAGCGAAGGCATTTTTTCTTGTTTGATTAGCAATAGATAAAAACATGAGCACACATAATTTCAAGACTTTTGGGCACAAGGCAAGTTGTCAAAAACTTGGAACAAACAGAGCTGTGATGTATCGACTATATTTTACTCGAGCCACAAGTTTACAACGTAGAATGTTTTGTTTTGTTTCGCTGAAAAGTCCTAGCACTCGTCAGAGAATTTTTAGCAAAATAGAGCCAAAATAACACTCAAGTGCAAGCTCGCAAAAAGAATCCGCCCGACGGAAAGATACGCAGTATAATGCATACGCACAAACCTCAATTGCAAGGTAGAAATTTGCTAAAGTCTGTGCTTGAATGCCTTGCGAAGCATCAACTACCAGCAGCACGCCTTGACAAGCGCTCAGTGATCGGGCTACTTCGTACGAAAAATCCACGTGACCCTGTCGAGCAATCATATCAAAAAATAAACAAAATGATGAGAAAACAGCAAAGCTTAGGAGACTGTGAAAACACCTCAAGGTTTTCGAGTCAGCAGTGGCCCATACGAGCCGTTGCCGTCGGCAAAAGCCGTAGTTTGAAATAACACGCCAGCTTTAAGTAAACGCCAGCTCCGCTCAATCGTGCCGCATGCAACTCAATGTTCTGAGCGCTCGAACCAGCAGTCATTCCATGAAAAGTTTGACACTCAGCCAATCGTGCCACGCCACGGACAAAACCCATAGCCGGTCACTATGGTTAGAGCAGAGGTCACCAAACTTTTCGCTTCGCGGACTCCTTTCAAAATACAAATTCAAAAAAGAATGGAGCTGTTTTCAAAAAAATAAAAAAAAGGTCAACACCTGTATTGCTGCCGCGGTTGTGTTATTGTCTGACACCGGGACCAAGCCACGGATCCCAGTTTGGAAACCTTTGGGTAAGAGGATTACAATCAAAAACAAAATATTGACAAAGCTGCTCGCCAAAAATGTTTCACATAATTTTGATATACACCAGACATATATAAAACAAAAGTAATAGAAATTACACAAAAAACAACGCGATATATCCGCTTGTTGGGAACAATACAAACGGATCATATTTTGAAAGATCGCCTCTTAATTATATTTGAAAACTTTTAAAAAGAAGTTTTCTTGCCACAGATTCGGACTCTTATTTCTGTTTTAAGCAGTAAAATAAGCCTTTGTCACATTCACATCTTCAGTTGGCCAGTTCGTCACTTACTGGAGTGTCGATCAAGTTTAGCAGGTAATCATTGCCTTTATAGTTATACACCATTGAAGCAGTTTGAGCTTTCACCGTTATACCACGCTCTCTCTCAACTGGTAACTTATCGAGTACTTGTTTGTTGTCTTTCGATTTCGAAATCGCTCCTGTAACTACAAACACTTCGTTTCATTTTCAACCTTTGCTATGCATTTGAAAGGGAATTCGAAATTGTCTTAAATACATCAAAAGTCGAATGAAAAGAGCAAATGATGTCAACGTCTAATACAGATTTTCGTTAGACATCATAAAAGCCTTTTGAACAAAATCCAAAAAAGTTCAGTTGTTCGGTCGAAAGAGCAAAAAAAGCAATAAAAATATCAAATGCAAGGTAAAAGGTGTGTAAGCATATAAAGACGAAAAACGTGCATCCTAAACTGCACGAAGAAAAAATAAATTTAGGCGGTCAAGTAGTACCTGGCCTCGTAAAACGTTTAATTAACTGGCTTTGGTAGGGTAGTCCTGTATTTGAATCGTAACTGGTGAAGTAGCTACAAAGGTGATGTGGTATGAAAATCCTAAAACTGTAGGTATGTGAAACCATGGGCACTTAATTAAACACAACAGTAAAATCATTCAACGTCATACTCAATGTTGAAAATTACACTCTAATCTCAATAAATGAACGCAATAAAACGCTAACTGTACACAGATGGAGATTTCAGCAAAGTTAATAATGCTTGAAGAAGCTTTAAATAATCAAGTCGTTTATTACATATACACAGTAGAACCGAAACTGGACATAAAAAAAATAAGCATGTAGATTTTGGCCATTTTTCTAGCTTCTATATATGAATGGGTGTTGTTTAAACTGCCGTCTTTATTTCGGAAATGCGTCATTATTTTCTATCATAAAGATCAAAATCGGTACCGTGAAAGCAATTTTCGCAATACTAGTTTTTAGAGCACGCAAAGCATGATCGGTTTTAAGTGGACTTCATTCCCGGTAAACCGGTTTATCGGTCATATAGGCAAATTGAGCAGATAAAAACTGATGGCAAATATCTAAAACAAGCGCGTATTATTTACCATTTGAGGCCAGGGGGTTTTAACCAGGGTAAATTTTGTTAGCAAAAAATTCACACTTTTACCTACTACAATAGGCATTTGTAGAAGTAAAAATAAAAAAAAGATTTGGGGGTAAATTTTACTTTTGAAATTTGCCACGGGGTAAATGAGAGAATAAAGGTTGAAACCACTGTTTTAGCCCAATGTTTTCAACTTGACTTTTGACCATGTTGTTTAGCCAAACGTGAAAACACTTACTATGTCGACATTCTAGCATTAATCTGTGTCAAAAACAGCATCATAAAGTAAAAAGAATAGTATACTCACGTTCCAGTAGCCGATCTGCCAAAGTGCTTTTTCCATGGTCTATATGAGCAATAATTCCAAAATTTCGGATACGCTCCGGGGTGAAATCAGCAAGATTAAAAGTATCACCGGCGTGTTTCGCACTAGCACCGTATCGACAAGCTGCTCTATGTGCTAAACTTCTCATAAACAAGAGTCTCTTAGACGTACTCAGTATAATATTCTTAGACATTATTTATCATACGTTTTCATATATTATTAACATTTTTACGCCTACAATGAAAAACAAAAAATGGTAAAACACAGCAAAAATCAACAAGAACCACAGCAAAATAAAAAATACATCAAAAAATGTAAAAATGGCTTTCATACAGTATATGGGGTACGAACTAACCGTAGAACTTGATATCGATTACCACTCATATACTCAACAAACATATGTGCACGAGGGATGCTGAACGCACACCAGGGGTGTAAAACCTTTAGCCTGCCAGCACTCACAGGTTGAACCAACAAAAAGATCTTCAGGACAAAAACTCTGCTCGTCTGTGGTTGATCTAAAAAAAATAGTCTTTGTCTTCGAAAAGCTTAATGCCGTGCACTATCACCAGAGGATTATCGGATTGAGTAAAATTGAATAATTTGACCAGCCTGCACAAAAGGCTGCACACCCCCGTAATGTAAAAAATGCAAAAAAAGCGGTTTTCAATTTTGCGAAAACATTACAACTGTCGATTAACAATATTTACATCATTTCTCTCTTTTATTCGAACTTCAAAAGCAACTCAATACTGATTATTATGATGCACACTTGTACCGTCTCATAACAGCATCATTGCCAACACTAAGTTTAGTTTTTGATCACGATACTACGTACAGTTCATGGTTTACAAAGCACCAAAAAGTTTTACCGTTTGAACAAATAGTAAACAGAATTTTATGCATCACTTGATATTGATCAGTCAACTTTAATCGCGTTTCCGTAACCAACAGTATGGCTTAGTTCATGTTCAAAACTGCTGGGACATCACACGCGACATCAGCGTTTCCACACCATGTAATGCGTCAAACATAACCGTTTTTAAGAACTAAGCCATCGCCAGCAGCGGAGCCTGAGTGATCATACAACTGATGATGATGGCGCATCGAAAACAACTAGCAAGCAACGAAATGAAAAATTTGCTGCTACTATGCAATGCAATAAAATTGTTGGTTTCAAAAGAACAAGTTCTACCATGTCATAACTTGCTCTATTGTTACAAATATTGTGCATATTCAATAATGCCCACAACAAACCAACAACAAAACACTATATGGCAATGGTGAAATAATACGTCTGTTACACTTTTGCTTCACAAGGAGAATTTTTAAACGGAACAAGAAATTGTTCAACGATTTCATTTTTCCTGGCTTTCAGCAGTATTTTTACGAATACATTCGCGAAAAAAACTATATAACTAAACCACATACAGGATGATTTTTCAAGGCGCATTTACGCAACGTCAGTAATAGCAAAAAACAGTTGCTTAATACTAAGTCAGCTTAGTGATAAATTTACGTGGAATTACAGCTCTCAGTATGATCAATTAAAGAAGATGGTTTTTGTTAGCGATCTTTAAAGGAAAGTAAGCAGAAAAGCGACTTAGGCAACTTGCCGAAAAAAACTGCATTTTAGTATGCAATAACCAAATTCAGGTACATAAACCAAGCTTAAATGCCGACAAAAGCAAAAAATATGACGTATGCTTGTTTAGCTATAAGTAGATAACGTCTGCAAGCACTTTCGCAGCACAGATAAGGCCGACTGAATAACTTAAATCAGACTTATATGGCAATTTTCTACCTACCGCCCCAAGATAGAAAAACAAAGATCTTCAGGATTTCAATATTGGTGATAAACTTTTTACAGCAACAATCAAATCACAGCACATGGTAAGACAAAAATACTAAACAAGTGATTAACTAGCAATAACAACCGAATGGATTTTTGTTCAAATTTTGACAAACCTGGCAGGGTGAAAAGTCCGAATAAAAATTGCCACACCGATCATAAGACCTTTTTCAGTTTTTTGTGCTCTAGCGCAGAGAATTAGATCAAAGCTGTAGTAGCTATAGCGTAAAAAAGGAGCATTGACTTGTATGTAAAATGGATTGCTATGCAGTGAACAACGTTAGCAGTGAATTTTAAAAGCAACCTTAAGTAAGATTAGTGTTGTGCAAGTTCAACTTTTCTCCTTCGCCTTTGTCCCATCATTTAACAAATAACAAGGAGATCTGTTGGCAAAGCGTCTCCTGCTTTTGCACAAACGCAGTGAACTTTGCAGTTGGTATAGGTAAAACTTTCTAAAGTCATGCTTCTAATAATCAAAAATTTACAGAAAACATGTTTATACTGAAAACATGGAAAAGGGCAACTATTAAGCTTATACGAAGTCAGTCACCTATTGTAAAACTTGAACCGACAGTCGACTCGTTTAAAATTCAACCTTGAGCATCTACAATCTTCAAATGTCGATTGCTAAAAATTCTAGGACACAGAAGATTGAATCGGTATTCATGATGATCAAGATCTATGTCAGGACTGGAACACTAAAATCAGACAAAATACGAACAACCGAACTTCGTGAAAACAAACTACAACCAAATAGTAAAGAATTTATACTGTAGAAAGACTTAAACACAGAGGTAAAAAACAAGAGTCTTAGTAAAATAAAACAGATCGATTCGGTATGACTGCTAGTGTTCATAGACTAGCTTACCAAATACTACATAGCTATTACCAAACCAGACCACCAAACCACTGACTTCTCAAGCGTAATTCGTCACGTCACGCATCAAGTCAAAATTTCCAATCAACATAGAAGTTGATGATTTTCCAAACAGTTTTTGGTAAACCGTTCTGCCTTTTTGTTAATCTAAAAGCGTTAATCACGGGAAATTTCCAACTTTACCAAATTACTGTCCTATGTCAAACAGCGATGCATTTAAAAGTTATGGAAAATATCAGATTGAGCAAATAATTAAAGATTTAAATTTTTTTCAGTGCGGTACAATCGCGCGAATAAACACGAACGCTAACGATATGAAAAATGATGTTCGAAGATAATGTGATCTAATGTAATCAACTCTTTGTTGATCAACTATGAGTTGTAGTACATTGTAGGCAATTTTGACAAAACTTACATCAAACCAAAAGTTCAAAATGACAATTTTAGTTAAGAAGCGTGAAGAGAAAAGCAGATAACGCAGTTGAGTAGCAACTACGATAAAAGTTTGTAAAAGTGCTAAAAAGCTTAAAACAACACCTCTTCTTTTGCTTTTGTTGTGCACACCTCTTGCACAACGACCCATTTTCAATCAACGAGATAGTCCGATTTCTATGACGTCACATTAAGCGTCGAACAAGCGACATAAACATGGATGCTTTTTCAGCTCCTCCTGAATACGCTCCTGTGATGGTTCACGTAAATGCTTACGGAACAAAGATTGAATAGTTCCTCTACGGACGACATCGTCTTCCTCTGCGCTCCTAATAGACAACCACAATGATTAGCGTTTAGAGCAAATTGCTTTCGTTTGTTCCATTACGTGACGTCATTTCGAAACCGATTTAAACTACGTCATGCATTAAAATAAACAAAACAATGATCTGTGCCACTAGTCACTAAAGCCATTTTCACGCAGGTTGAAAAGTAAATGGCTCGTGATGTGGCTGAAATGCCCAAGAATCTTCAGACTTAATAGCTTAGGTCTCAAAAAAAAGGCTCGAAAGAAATTTTAATTTTTAGTAGAGCGATTAAAATAAAATACCTAAAACGTTTCGATTTTACTGAAAAATTATCCTCATTTCTTCAGTCAAATAAATGGTTACATAATTAGGCTAACCTAAAACAGTTTAATTTATGTAAATTATTATCACTCATTAAATAAAGAAGTTTCAGAGTAAAAACGAGACGCTTGTAACAATGTTTACAACCATTTTTTCTTTATACTTTTTTTGTAGCAACGGGAATAATTTCCATTTTTATTCTCCTATTTTCAAAGTTTTGTAGCACGTTAAGTTGACGCCAAGTGAAGTATTACTGGACAATGTGGTGTGCACCGTAGGCCTATTACCTGCTGCTGCACATAGAATTAAACTAGCACTTTCTCGAACACAAAACAAGCCAACCGCTTTTGCCCCGAATGCTAGGTAGAGCTGCCACTTTCAAACAGCTCAAGCTGCTTTTTTGGCATTTTTTTCGGCATTGTTGCCAAAAAACAATAAAAGCGAAGGCTACAAGTATCTTAATCCTAAAGTAATCTACTTTTCAGAGTTCCTTAACTACGCACTTTTCGGAAAAGTGACACATACCTCATCACGTGCAAAGAGCGATCATGCTAAATACCAAAAAGCAATGACGTTACTGAGAATATACAGTGCCTCACCTTTCCCATTTTGCGATAAAATGATCCAGAATGAGGGCGACAAAAAGATTGATGCAAACAACCGACGAGAGCAACCACCAAGCCACGAAATATAATTGAGCCCACGGGCTTACTTCTACTTTAAAAGCTTTCAAAAAGACGCCCCAGTTATTAACGACCATTACATCCCATAAAACAACCTGTAAAAAAATTCTATCAATCACAAAAGCTGTTTAAGATCACGTGCTTTTATCCTTGGGCGACAGGAAACTCCCACGGCAATATGTAAAACCTGCGTGCCAAAATTCTAGTAAACCTTGGCCCGGCAGACCTGCAGGAAAGTTGCCCAGTGCTGTCTGGACTTCGCTCACAATGGCTGCAACCGAGAAGAGAATTGCCCAACGGCCACTTTCAAGGGCCAACGTAGAACTCACTCGACTACAGAACTTGCAATCTCTAGTACTTTTTCGCACTAAAAACAAGGCCAATCTGAAATAAGTTGGCCTAAGATCACACCGGTGTATGCCATTCTGATACTAAACCGCTTCAAAGGTTTAAAATAGCTTTGACAAACAGTCGTTTTGCCAAAAGCGTAGAGTGAAGTTTGAATTCGAGCGAGTATCGCGCCAAAGCAACCGATGGCAACATCGCCAGCGACATTGACGTCTGGTTTCCATTAGGCGTAAATTGCAGGCGTAGCGTGAAAAATTCTTTGTTTCCCCATTCGGTTTTATGCGCGGAGCGCGCTCGCTCCGAGCGCAAAACAAAGAATTTTTCACGCTACGCCTGCAATTTACGCCTGATGGAAACCAGCCTAAGTTCTGTGCCGGCAACAAATTATTTAAATATTTCAAATCACTTTTTCAAGCTCTGGCTACAGTAATCTGTATAAGCAACTTCTTTTTTATATCCAAGTCAGAATTCCTTCTGACATAGCCTTTTAACCTGACATTCCACGCATGTGCAAAAGCAAGTGCAAGGAGGTCAACGTTGGAAGCTTGAGACATTTTCAAGAAGCTACTACAAGATGCTTACCAAGGAAGCAGCAAAGTCGTCAAAATTATTCGCCCAATACTGCAGTTGCTCGTAGGTTCCACATTCATATTGCATTGTGGCATTTCCTATAATAAATTCGCTTAATAATAAAACATGTTTCACATTATAAAGCATATGTGCATAGAATTACACTTTTAGGTGCACGAAAATCCTACTTGGCTCCAGTTAATGTTACAATTTAAAAAAAAAACAATTTTACCAGAATTAAACTACTTTGCAGTTTGATCCAGTAAGAATCATTTCGCTTTCATTGTTTGATTATATGATGTAATACAAACGACGCTACACAATAAAGCAAACTAAACGATCTAATCCTGGCTTTGCGTTAATAAGTTGGAAACCTTGCTCCGCTTATTTCTTGTACCCCCTTGTGAAAATTAATCTGGGCAGTTGAAAAAACAGTTTCTAAACATTTTGCTTTTATTTGAAAATTGAAGAAAGCACATTTTATTTTCATAGCAATTAATAGTTGATATGTCCACCTTTTGCCTGTGGAACCAAATCTACTCGTTTTTTCATTGATAATACCAATTTTTTGCAGATAGTTTTTATTTGATCATCGTGAAACCATATGTATATAACGGACTGAATTAGCTTCATTTCTGTAGTGCAGTCTGGTTTCTTCAAGCGATTTTTCACGACGAACCACAAATTTTCTATAGGATTGAGGTCTGGCAAGTTGCCAGCTCATTCCTGCACTTCCATTTTTATCTTTTTGAAACAATTCGTAATAATCTTGACCTGATGGCATGGGGCAGAGTCTTGTTGAAAAATGACTTAAGGTTGTAGGCTAGCTGATTCTCCAGACACTCTTCTTTCTATTATTGCCAAATAGGTTCTGCTGTTGATCATCCTCTCAGTAGGCACAAGAGCTCCAGGGTCATTTACAGAAAAGCATCCCCAAAACATTTTTTTTCGGGATGCTTTAGGGATTGAACAAAGTGCTCTTCTCGAAGCTTCTCTTTTGGTGAGTAGCGTACAAACATAGGGTTGAATCCCTGCACAAAAATCATCTGAAAAAAGGACACGGCTCCAATCCTCTTCAGAACAGTGCTGATACTACTTTGCCCAATCGTAGCGCTTTTTCTTCATTGTGGTTGTCAGCAGTTGCTTTTTATTCGGCCGTTTTGCTCTTTTTCCTACTTTCAACAATCGCCGCCAAATGGTAGATGAGGGCACATGCACACCACTTTCATCCAAAGCCCTTTTCAATCCCTCACTGGTTTTTTGTGGGTGCATTTGGCGGTTGCGCAAAAGTGTCATATCATCACGTTTCCTTGCTTTTCGTTTCCTTCGTACTTTCCTTTTCTTTTAATGTCAACATTTCCACACTCTCTTTTTTGTTTCAGGATGTTGTAAACTGATCCTTTACTGACTTCAACAGTCTTAGCAATGTTTCTCTGTGACATGCTGGCTTGCTCATGAAGAGAAACGATCTTCGCTCGTTTTCTTGGTGTCATATCCAATATCAAAACATTTAAATGGAAAGCATCAAGAAGGAAATATCATTTTATGAAATATAGTATACACGGTAATTTCTACAAAAAAGATCACAATAAAATTCAAGAAAATTTCAAACTTTTTGAATAAAAAAATTTACGTAAAATCTCAAAATTTCACGTAAAATTCACCCAAAATCTCAAAATTTCACGTTTGGTGTACTCCAAATCACTTCACAGCTTAGAGGAATACTACCTTAGAAACTGCAACTCATATTTTTCTGAAACTTTGCATTATGATTTCACCAAATATTTTTTCACGAGAATGTTGATTCTTCTTCATTTTTAAAAGTGCTCAAATAAATTCGCATAAGGGTGTGCATTGGCATGAATTTTCAAATTTTGTTGAAAATGCACGAAAATCGAACAATTTATCACAATTTACACTAGTAATACAAATCACCAAAAAACACAGACTATTTTAAATACCTTGAGGAACTAAATAGCAACTAGCAATAAAACTTTTTCCAAAATACGAACATTTTCATTGAGCAAAAACAGTAAGTTGCTACTCATTTGAGTCTTCAAGAGATTTAAACGAAACCACACACTACCCTTGTAAAGATTACTTCCGTTACATCATAATGCCTTCTATCTATTTCCTTCTCTTATGAATATGTCAAAACTTGCATAATCTTGCGCTGGCATAGAGCAACCCGCGGCATGACGTCAACAGCACGCCACAATAAGTCTAACGAAAAACGATATTGAGAAATATATTAGCACAAAAAAAAGGCAGTCTACAAGTGTTACATTACGCAAAAGCTGCTCTAGCTTGCACAATCTATCAGTGAATCTTGAAACATTTTTCGTTGGTTTGATGAAACAAACATGAACATAGAACGAAAAATTAGCACAGAACATGAAGCTAACCTTGAAAATACGAGGTTTTAATCAATCTCTACATTTTTCGCGTAAATTTTTACACGCTAGAATATATCGATACTGTTCAAATTAGTTGTAAGCCAACATGGGAAGACGGCAAAAAGCGCTTAAGCGTACCGAAGTCAGCAAAAGCACAAACGCACGTTCAAAGTTTATGAGTGTTGGAATATAAAAAGCTACATTTTACGCCCATTTCTCCGGCTTTGCCAAGCCTAGACGAGCCGGTTGGTTCAGTGTGCATCTAATCAGACACCTGTCTCTGAATCGGACTTTAAACTGAAGCAGCACAATAATTTCAAATGCTCTTCCTAACCCATTCGCGCAAAAACCACTCATAATTTCGGCAATTCATACTGCGGCCAGCTTCATATTGGAGTAAGAGTGAGATTGTAGTAACATTTTCCTTGAAATTTTCAAACAGCCGCTATTCAATAAACCACAAAAAGTCCTTCTTACCCGCATGGGGGAATATGTCTCCTTCGAAAGCCATCATGCCTACGATGGCAAACACGTAATAGATAATGATAATGATTCCTGCAAACGATTTTAGACTTCTAATTATTTCCAACATGACGCCAGTGACTAAAGCCATAGGCTTCACGTTTGGTATGATACGCAGCAACCGCAATAGGACAAGAATATTGACGATACGAGCACAATCCCACAACGACAGACCATATCCGTAAAAAGTCGCATGAGCCCTGAAATGAAATGACAATTAATCAATCTAGTTGTACTTAATCCAAAAGCAAGACAACTAATAGCAACACAAACAAGGTTGCCAGAAGCACTATAAAAAGAAAACGTTACACTGAGAGTAGAAATGCCTAGCCAAGAGCAATGAATTTTGATATTCTAGGGTCCGAAATGGCAGCACTGATTCTGTTCCTCAATTTACTCGTTGTAAAGACATAAATTCACCCATGCAACGAGTGATGCAAGAGCAATCTGTCAGTTACTTTCACTACCGCAGGTTGTGCAGTCCAGAAACAAACACTGGACCTTACGCCTTTCCCTGACCTAATGACATGTTATATTCGCTTGACGTGGTATGCGTTGCAAGGCCTGAATATTGGATTTTACATCATGTCTTCGTCTCCTTGAGAAAAAGGAATAACCATCATCATCAATTCACTTAATCGCTAGTAAACACATAGCATTATCTTACAAGGAATTAGCCGCAATATTTTCTAAAAGGGTAAAATATCAGTATTGTACAGTGAGCTTCAAGTGGAAACACTCAAAACTAAATCAATCAAGACGCAAAAATTAATCTAAAATCGTCGTTTCTATTTTAAGATTGATGCTCACGTACATAACTGAATGAACCGCATATTTGACGTGTAAGACAAATGGCGCGATGCACTAAAGTCAAAATTACAACTGGTTTTAAGCAACTGATCACAACTGAAGCAAAATTGTACAACTGCCTTGAGTTTTCTAGTTTCACAGCCAATTTTACAAAACCAAGTAGTAGCAAGGCAGAAGTAGAGTGCATAAAAGTAAAAATAACTAAGAACGAGCAAAGGTAGCAATGACCTTGTGGCAAGGAACTTATCAGGAAAACCCTTGAAATTTTTTCATGTCAAAATACCTGAAGAGCGATATTCTTGCACGATTTTGTTGTTAAAGACACCAGCACAAGTTACACAAGCTTGTTACCAATACTGTTGTGAAAATACACACTTCAGGAAAATTCGAAGTTCATCCAACCAAAAGTTGTTCTGTGCTTTGCACAACCGTAAAGTTTGTCTCGTGATGGTAAAAAAATATCAACATCTCAGTACTTTGGTTTTATGATTTAATGAGCCAATTGAATATAAAGAGCAGTACTTTATTGAACATATTAAAGCTAACTATCAACATACCAAGCATTGCTCTTTATATTCGTTTGGCTTGTTAAATTATTGAAGAAAAGTTACCCCTATCTGAAATCTACTTTGGTTTTGCAACCTATTTATGAAAAACTTGTTTCTCGGAAACATTTCTTCGCGTATGAAATACTGATTCGCGCATAAAATTTCCAGTAAAAACTTTCCTTCACCGCGACATACCAACAGCAAAAACGCTATCACAAAAATAGCAACGACCTACCCTGCGTAATTCGCCAGCTGTACAATTTCAATACAGACAAGTGCAACAGTAATGGTTCCATCATATAGGCAGTTTAAATCAACAAAATATCTCTTTCCCATTGAGAGTATCTTCAATATTTGTTCAATTAAGTAGTAAGCTGAAAATGACATTAAAAAGTAAATGCTATTGCGAGCTAGTGCTCGTAAAGTTACAAACCCTTTTAATAAAGGTCACATTTCGCTTGCACACAGTGCTAATGTGCAGCAGGATATCTTGTTGCGTTTGCACCTCTTCCTTGGGATGGAGGTACACCATGAAATCGCTTTCCAGGTTTATGCTGCGAAGCTAATCAAATTAGGCAAGGGAAAAGCAGCAGACCGTTTTGAACCAGTCGTGAATGCAAAATATACTGACTGGTAGCCCTACCACCAACAACGGGGACTGCTATTGATAGGTACCCAAAATTCGCCTTTTACAACAGCCTGGGGGGAGGGGCAGCTTCACTATTCTAACCGGTAACAGGGCATGAAAGCAGGGTATTTTTGCATTTATTGTGTTACTCCAGCACAATTGCGGTCCTCTACCTGCAACACTGACAGAAATAAAAGAATTCAAGGAATTCTTGCAAAGCATACCAGCGCACGCCAAACAAGAACTCTGAGCCCTAACGCTAAATTCAAATCCTACTGTTCTTTCTAACAATTAAAACTACGTGTTTGTGAGTTTAGCCGATACAAAAGTCCCTTTCTTTTAAAAATCAGTAAATTTTTCAAACCTCAACTACTTACCGCCGAACACGCAGTTCATAATGTTGAGCCTGCTAAATGCTTCTTGGAAAGCTTCATCATAATGTATCGCAATTTCAATTGTCATCAATACGGCGTTGAGTAACACCATCAAGTTGCCGGCCATGTTAAACCAACGACTTAAAATCACTTTCTGTATCACTTGCATTGCTTTAAACGACCAGGTTGGAACTAAAGAAAAAACACAAAAAATCACAACAGGATATATGTCAGTAAAACCCGCTACAATCGTTTATGTTCACACTGAACTCGCAGGTGCAAACGTCAGCCGGCCATAATAAAGTTATCAAATGTGAATGGACAGCGGCGGAGTTTTTCAAAATTTTGCAATGTTATTGCGCTTTTTCGCCAAAGCACTTAATGTAAATACAATTACGGTTTTAAAACATTTTACTGTCTTTTAGAATGAAAAGTAATAATGCTTGAATGGGGCGTCTTAGTGGATGCTCATCGCAAAAGAGGAGTGCAAGAGCAAAGCGCAATCCTTGTATTCCACTACTGACCCGTTTTCTAAGGCCTCGAGAGCCTAGTCTGCTGCAATTTGGACCTCGAAATGCGCCCAACAGGTGAGCCCACAGCACACACTCAAACGATAGAAGAAATAACAGTAATAAAAATGTTCACAATCATCTTACTACGTCTCCTGGGCAATACAGAGCGGTAGACTGAATCGATATCTTTAAATAAGTGGCAAAATTCGTTAAGATTGACATCGGTCTTTCCATTCTCCCACGTCGTTTTAATGGCAGTAAAAACAAGCCTTCTTTGATCCGGCGTCATTCCCACGTCTACTATTATTTCTTTCAAAAGAGACAAAGAAACCTTGCCACTGAAAATAAAAAAAACCGGATTTATATTTTCAGAAAATCTTAATATTACCTACAGCTCTAAATCTTTTTTAAAATCTTATCCACCGCTGGGTGTTAGAGGTGAAAACTTAAACGTAAAATTAATTAAACATACGATGTTACTGCTACAGTGGCAGTGCATAATGCTTACATGAGCCTTGGCTATAAATACGCCACGTATTAGATCCGTGTTGTACGCTCGTATCCCATTCAGGAAGCCTCTGATCCGTACATAGCCTTTTGCGAATACAGCAATTAAGTTAAATATATCTAGCTGATCCCACAAAAAGTAAATTGTAACATATTAACTCACGCCAGCTCTTAATCAGCTCTTTTTCAAGGTACTGTTAAACAACAAAATGACGGTATTCGCAACGAACCAGCAATTTTGCAGTCACAAACCTAGCCTGATGCAATAAACCATAACAATCACAAAAAATAAAGAATACCGCTCGGAAAATAACAAACGCTAAAGACCACACTATACCTTGAATGTTCTGTATTTACTTTTGCCAGAGCACAGTGAGCAGCAGAAAGAGCAACACATCTTCGAAAATAGCTGGTCTAAAGCACAAAACAAGTGACAGTTGTAGAAATAACAACAAACTGTAAAAACCCAACACATGAAGTCAATCATTTACAAAACTTATACTTAGTACTTCTGCATGTTTGAAGTCTTATTACTTCTGCAAGTGCATTGCTGTTTTTTTTAAGGATAACGTTAATGAGTGGGTTACTTTTGCTTGTGACGGGACGAGCCCTGCCGATAAGTCCAAAAGGACGAAACGCGTCCAGGGATGGTCTCGTATAAATTGGCTGGGTGGTATACTCATTATTGTTTTCTTTCATATTCATTCTAACATATTGTTAATGCCTTTTCGCCCGTATGCGGCTTTACCAATTAGGTACAAGGTTTACAAAACTTATACTGTATAAATTGCCAGATATACTAAATAATTAGACCTTTGGCATACATGTGTGATTTGACACTGAGCCTGGCAAGTTGGCTAAAAAAATCGTGAAGAGTAGCCAACTGCAAACACTAAGAGGCTGATGCCGCCACAATCTTCTAACAAAAAATGCGTGTTTACACGATGCACGTGTGCTTACTTGCATAGAAGACTTGAAATAACCACGAAATTGATTGTAGATAATAGCAGTAAGCAGATTGAAAATAAGAAATGTTCCCGCCAACGAAAAGACAATAAAATAGATGGCGTATAACCTAAAAAAGACACAGTACACCGCTTTATTGAAAGGCCACAATGCTTGTTGCTTGATTCAAATAGATTTGGATAATTCGTTTCCGTTAAAAATGATTAGAATTTTTTATTTGATACTTCGTTGAGTATAAATTGGTTTCTTAGCTAATAAATGTTGCGTTCATAATTCGCAACCGCACAGCATGTAATTTAGTGGCAAAAAATTCAATCTTGCAGAGAAAGGCTTGTTGCAATATAGGCAGGATGGCAAATAAATCATTTCAAATACATTGAAGAGCTTTTTAATTCCGAAGAATAAAAACCCCATTCAGTTTCAACGGAGAAAAAATGATTGCTTGCTCATTTATGCATTCATGCGTACGAGCTCATTATCTATATGCTAGTCTTTTTTCAGACTGAGCGACCGCAGCGAACGGACTGCTTGGCCTCACCACATAAAAATGACGGTTTTCAGTTAAACGCACTAAGTGAACTCCATGGTTTTCTCTCCACACTACTCTAAAGCCAAACAGTAGGATTAGTGGCGTAGTTAATAAAACGGTTCACAATATACTGCTACAAAAAACTTCTGCCAATCAGTACACAAAATGCCAGCAATGAATAATTTTTCAACAAAATTGCACCTGTTTTCTGAATAAGATGGCATCATAACATCAGGGTTGTTTGCAGTAGTCAGCAACACAACAAGAGAGATAAGGGCAGTGTCAAGAGAATTAAAGTAAACATTCCATTCAGTAGCATTAAAAACGCTATCATCTGGAGTCTGAGTGCCATTGATTTCCCTTTTCTACGTAAGAAAACACGATAAAAATAATGTATTATATAAGCCACAACATTTCAACTTTTTAGAGGCAACTGGTTGAAAAATATCTGCTTAAAGTTTTTGTGAGGGAGCATATTGTAATTTTATATTAAGCATTTTTCGGATAAGTCTTAAAATGTTTTTGTAATCAATTTCTGGTTTACTATCATTATCCAGCAAAAACGCATCAAAAAACACGATGGTCATGACTTAAAAAAGTAAACATACTCTAAAAACTTTCAGATCTACTCATTAGAGCAACAACTCCTACAGAGCACCAAAAACTGTTGAAGCACAACAGTTTAAATACTTGTAGTACTCCACCATCAACAGAGTGTTCATAAATCGCCATTACTTACGTGAAACACGAGCATTCCCAGCATTGTAAAAAAATATAAATGCAATGAAAGAAGAGTAAGAACAGATGCAATTTCTGGAAGAGTATTACACATTGCCTTTAGAGTCTTTTTCAACATGGTGGTATTTTGAGCAAGAAAATAAGGTCTGAAGAGACGACGAACCCTTATTCTAAAAAGCAATAGATTTATCATGCAATTGGTATTTGCAATCATACCAACTGATAGCGGCCCCAGTGCAAAATTGCCAGCAAATGAACGAAAACCGCTAGACGAAATTGTTCGGATATTGCTGGGCAAAGCATTACACCAATGCAAGTAATTTACCGTATTATAAAGTTGTAAAAATGGATATTGTTGATACTGCCATTTATTCAGTGTATAGGCTAAGCTAACAAAAGATTTAATTAATATCGTTTTTCCCAGATTTAGTTCACGGGTCCTTCGTCGCAAATTTTTTCTAGGGCAGCTAAACGACTCAAGTAAACATCATGTGGCAATGATGCGACAGCAAACTACAGCTACTCAAGTAAGCATCATGTGGCAATGATGGGACAGCAAACTACAGCTAAGCGCGAGCCGTTTCTACGCCTTTTTTCGACAGTAGAATTCGTATCGAACGGCCTCATTTGTGGCAGTAATTCGCCTACACTAACATAGGGTTCCTTCAGTCCCGAAATAATTCCTATTTTTTTGTTTGTATGAAACTTTGTTTATACTGATTCGCTTATCACGGCACCTTTCATTTGTCTGTTTCTAACCGCACCCTTAGTCTAAGTTGGTTGTTTTCAACGGTTTTTGGCATATCGTCCATTTTCAAACTAGACAGAGGCCTGTGGTCCACTTATATATTTCTATCAACGAAGCAAAGTAAAAAAATCAAGGCAAACTTAAGGGGTGTTGTCCAAATAAAATAGTAACACAAGTCATCTGGAGACATTTTTCCAATTTCACTCGGGATGTGGACCATATAAAATACTGGCCCAGTAATAGACCATCGCCCACCGGTCAAAAATCAATGTCCTAAGCCATTTTCTCTGGCACAAATGATCATCCTTTTTTATCCAGCTAAGATTGTGCTTATGAGTAATGAGTTGCTCATTGTTTACTTTGCTATGGCTTACGCATCAGGTACTCCAGCTAACTGCGCGTCAAAGATTTACGAAAATGACCTAGGAACAAGTCAAATCAACTATTATATGGGCATAGGCACCAAACTTTCAAATTTTCTTTGGGGGCAAAACTGTGATGTTACAATTTGATGACGTAATAATTCCTATGGTTATTTTAGCCCTGAAGTTCACAAACGAGTAGCCTAGCACTTACAAATCGGCAGTAGCGAAAGGCCTTGCTATTTTAGTTTTATAGGTTGAGGTCAGCGTTCCCCTTAAACGCGAAAAACGTGCGAATTTGCGAAAATAGGTCTGGCGGATTCGCAGTTTAAATTCAACGATGAGTAAAAAAGTCCGGCGGTATTATATAATTTTTTTTCAGTTGATTAAAGTTTTTGCAATTTTGCTAGCAACATTTTCAACCAACTATTTAATGCGTGGAAAACAGTCAACAGGAATTCAACTCTTTTTTTAGGGCAGTGCAACGCCTCACGTAGACAGCGCGTGGCTTGATGCAACAGTAAGTGACGGCGACTTAAATATCTTTTGTAACTGTCCATCAAGCAATTAACATAAAGTAAATTAAAAAAGTTTTTTTTTTACTTTTCCCGGCCAATTTCAATCGTAGCTAAAGAGCTCTCAAACTTTACTTTAACACAAGACATCATTTTTCGAGGGAAGTTCAAAACTGGAAGTGGTTAAAATGTCAATTTTGTCTTCACGCTTCAACGCTAACTTCAATCGCGCTTGATACGATAAAAAAAAGCACATAAATCTCCGCTTCAGCCAAGCACGAAAAACACCATTTTTTGTTAATAACTTAAATAACCTTCTCACACCTGCCAGTTATTGAAAGCAAAGTAGAAAAGAATACGACTTCTAACCAGTTCTTGTTTTAAATATCCAAAAATGTTGTTTTTTTAAAGAAAATGTAGCTGACAGCTATGTGTTGTAATAGCCTACTAGTCATGATTGAAGTAAGCCCTGAAACGTGAAGAAAAAAATATGGATCCTACCAGGGGCGCCGACTACGGGCATGCGGTCATGCCACGCATGCCCGCACATTTGACTACACTCAACACATGGAGGTCAGATACAAGCTAGAGTCAGTTGAAAAACAACATAAGCAGGCAAGAGTGTATATCAATGGTCCCCAAACTTTGATCAAACGATCTCCGGAAGTTATGGGATGTAGCCCGAAATGCTGATCTCCAAAAAAAAAGGTCATCGCCTCTCTCACCGCAACCCGTCATGCCTGCCGCAACTTCTGGAGATTGTCAGCCATTACTTTACAAACATTTTCACGTAAATTTCGCAGACCAACTTCGGAGACCAGGCGCTCGCACTGTGGCACGAAATCCTTACACGGGCCGTATGTTTGACACCCCTGTCATAGACAATCAAACGGTAATGTTTTAATTTTGACGTCATAAAGTTTGCGCATGCCCGGTAAAATCACAAACTCGGCGCCTATGGATCCTACTTTCAATTTTTTTGAAAACTTCTATATTAAAATGTAGCCTTTATTAGGTCAATTGCTTAATAGTTTATTTGTGATACAGTACAATTTGCTTATGACTCTAGGAACCGGCGCGATGTTGTAGTGGTTAGAGCGTCCGCATCGCGGTTGGTAGACCTGGGGTTCATTCTCTCAGTCGAGTCATACCAAAAGACTTTTAAAAAATGGTATTCACAGCTTCCCTGCTTGCCGGTCAGCATAAAAAAGAGATAGTGTGGAGAACAAGCCGGGAAGCTTGCTTGTTGTGACCTTGGGCAAGGCACTAAACGGGACGCCTCCACCTTTATGTGGCAGACAGGTGGCCCATCCGCACTTCACCAGATTACAGTTGTGAAGTTACTAACCCAGCATGTCGTAAAAGGCGACTCTTGGGTACCCACCAGTGGCAGTCCACCTTGTTGGTGGTAGGGCTACCAGTCACTCAAGACTGGTTCGAAATAGGCTTCCATCTTTCCCCTACCCTAATTTCAATTAGGTTGACGGCATGAACCTGAATTGTCGTTCATGCCGTACCTCCGTCCCGAGGAAGGGAAGGGATAACTACAAACAAACAATGACTCTAGGGGATCAAAAAAATTACCGTTCACGATTGACATCCCAAAACTGTTTTTTGATTCAACATTGAGGTGTATCATCTGATCACGTTTACCAGTGTAAAGAAAAATCACTAAATTGTCAAAAACTTACAAAAAGTTGTGCACCGCGCAAAGAAACCTCCCTTTGGAGCGTAATTGTGCGCGCGGCTATTGCAGTCTTTTACACCTGCCTGTAGTCAGTGGTACCGGGTAAAGTAGGCAGGGTCCCATTAAATTTTTTTCCGGAAAAGGCAGCCCCCTCACAAATACGGTAAAACTATGTGGTTTAAATGAAGAATGGACTTTATTTTTTTGCAGTAAGCGCCACTACGTGAGACGGTGTAGTTTAATGCGCAGTTGCAAATATCAGCTTTTCAATTTTTTACTCGACTTAACAGCTGTGTTTTCCAAATTCGCGCATATTCGCGTCTATGAATTTCTATGTTTCTTTTCCTTCGGTCAAGTTTCGAATGCTTTTGACAAAAATAGAAGTTCATCTCTCAAATATTTGCGACCTCTTTTCTCACGTTTGTTCAATGGCTAATTAAAAGTTATCAGCAGCGAAAAAAATATTAGCCAGCTATGTTACCGTATTATCATCAACGGTTCTTGTAAACAAGCTTTAGCAGTGTCTCAAAACTACAATTACTTTCGCCACAATGCCTAGCAAGATAACAACGTTTTGCTATTTTTTCGCATTAGGGACAAAACTTCCTTAAAATTAACTCGTTTGTTTTTGTGCCTTGTTTGTGAAATTAGTTGACAACACTAGAGTGAAAATTTTTATCGCTTATAAATAATATTGCTTTCTGAGATACGTTGAAGGAGAAAGCAAAACACACATAGTAGACTACATCAAATAAAAATCGGTGCTACTACAGCGTGAGGTCTACTACTGAATTATTTATCCCTCACCCCTCTATAGCTACACTATAGCTACACACTACTATAGCTATAATAATTCCAAACACCACACACAAAGGTAAATTTATTCTAACGATACACACTTCGTACATCTTCTAAGAATGAGGATTAGGGCAGTGATTCTAACCCTAACCCTAACCTCACGCAGTTTGCACCTCGGTAGGTGCGAGTCAAGCGGTGACCTCACCCTGCATCTCGGTAGGCGACTTATGTCAGTAGACCTCACGCTATAGTAGCACCCAAAAACCTTAATTTTCTCCTTCCAAGTTAAGCGGCTTTGGTCATCAAATACTTTCAATTTTAAATAAAAAGTTTACTTGCAATTGCAAAATCCTGCTGTTTAATGTAATTGATTACTATTGAAAACTGTAACTAGTTTAATTATTTTACCATAATCAAGCAACAATTGAAGTCTGTCAATAATTTTTGTTCTGGTGTCATAGTCGTGGTAACCTACCTAACATCCCATGATTTTAAAAAAAGGCAAGTTGTTCATGTTCGTGTTGGGTGTCGGCATAGAATTAGGCTAATTTTATTTACATGCACTGTCAACCTGACATTCTGAAATATTTACGAATTATTGTTGCTCAGGTCGCAGAGTTTGAGCGGCCAAATTTAATTGATTGAACAGAAAAAAACGGGTATTTCGCCGCGGCCGATTATAAACCGGCAGGTTACTTGTTTGTGAATCTTTTCTAGGGCTGACACAATCAAGCGAATTATTACGTCACCGGAGCGCAATGTCACAGCTTTGCCTCTTCTCCCCTGGAAAATTTTGAAAACTCTGCATTTACTCCTAGGCAATTGTTGTTTGGACTTGTTTCTAGTACATTTTTAAAGACCTTAGATACACAATTAACTCCGGTTCCTGCTGTGAAAGGCGTAGTAGAGTAAACAAGACACAACTCGCAAGCTGGCTTCTTAATTGAATAAAAAAAGATATCATTCCTGACAGATGATGATGGCATAGATCAGATATTTTCAGTGGGCGGACCATGGTCTTCACGTGGCCAGTACTTCATTTCACCCTCACATGGAGTGTGACTGGAAAAATCTTTTGACTACTTGTTTTTTATTTTATATGGACAACATCCCTGAAATTTACTTTGAGAACATTTTTAAGGCCCCCAAGAAATTGAGAAAAATATATAATCGAGCCACGCGCCTCTGTGCGTTTCGAAAATGGGTCACATGCCAAAAAGAGTTGAAAAGCACTAAACTAGGTTAAAAATGCCATAATCGAAAAAATACGTCTGAGGGAAAACAACGGGTATGGTTAGACACAAATCAGGCAAACTTCAAAGTATCCAAAATATTGGAATTCTGCAGGGACTGAAAGAAACGTTACATTATTATAAGCAAGTTGACCTCATAAATGAAGCCATTAGACTAATTCTACTGTACAATAAATGCGAAGAAACAGTGAGTGTGCAGCACGCAGATCGCTGTTGCATTGCTGCCAAATTACATCAGACACTTAGCTGCCTTTGGAAAAATTTTGAGTAAAGAATCTGAGATGGGAATTGGGGTAGGCGACATCTTTTTTCAGCTTAGCGCATACACAGAACAACAGTAGGCTACCAAAAACATCTTGTTTTACAAGTTTAAAATACATTACTTGGGCTGGTGTAGCAGTTTGTTCAGCAATGTCCACCAAAAGTTGTCCAGCAATTTTCGTACATTTGCTAGCAACTTTGCACTTATGCCGGTGGTTACACACTGATTAAAATCTTAGAGGGAACACTGGTTAAGATAAATGTGATCACTCAAACCCTATGACGTTTACAAAAGTTGTTTGTAAGCTTTTCACAATGTCAGGTCAACTGTGCATATAAATAAGATTTAGGCTATGCCAACATTAGCGTGAGTGATATGCAGGGTACCCATTTTCTGGAATCCAAACAACGACAAGTGGAAAAAAAAACATTTTTCCTACTACCTTGGGTAAGATTTTTTGTTAAATATGAGCATTTACATATGCATACTGAGTCGACTATCCTTTTTTCAGAGGTTTCAAATTTGCCCAAACTCTCAAGGCAGAATTCTTTGTTAAACATGAATATTTACGTACACATATGGAATTGACTATCCAATTTTTTAAAGGTTTCAAAATGATTGGCTCAAACTTTCAAGGCACCCAGCCAAATTCTAATCCCAAATCTCAGCTTAAGATGAGATCAAAAAAAGTTTACATTGAAATAGAGTCACAGAGTTGCATATTGCTGAAGATAAAACAAAACAAAGGATGTATAGACAAAAATAAGAACATGTTTTGAGAAATAAGAAAAACTTTATTTTCCAAGACGTAGTCCTCAAAATAAGGACAAAGCTTAGAAATCAGGACGATATGGAGGCCCTTGCGATATGACTTATAAAATTTTAGGGTATTAGGTTAATTTCCATGACTATTACGCATGAAACAAACCTTGCAAATCAGCAACTTCTGCTGGATTATGGCAAATAATTGCACTAGTTACTTTCGCAGTCATAATCAACTAAACAACAAGTTTTAATAATTGCGTGCAAGCTTTCAACCTTAAAATAGAAGGCATTTAATAATCATAGAAGCAAATTGATATGAAAAAATTAATTTTTTTACAATGTAGTAGTGATAGCAAATTAATTTTTTTACAATGTAGTAGTGATAGCAAATGTCTTGCACTCTTAATGTATATCAAAAAATAATTTTTTTAATAAGCAACAAGAATTGCAACTGGTTGTCGTTAATTACTGGCAAATTTAGGGGGGATAGAGGGCAGCGGCAACCCAAACGGTATGACAGTAGCAAAAGACAACCTCACCTGTAAACAGTGTTGCCAAGAACAAGTGAAATAACAACATCCACAAATGATAAAATTAAAACTACATAGCCACCAGTTAACCATGGATTATGTTTCATGAAAGATAACTTCGTTTTGTTTTCATTAGTTGACATAAATCCTTGCACTATACCAGAAAAGGCCAATATCAATAAACATGTCAATTCAATTCCTTCAGAAAACCCATGAGGAAATGTATACCTACAACATAAAAAATTACATTTTTAGCATTTAAAACAAAAATCATTGATTTGTGACTAGTACTTAACCGTTACATACATCACTAAATTAAACTGATGTCCTATTGTGAGTATGAAACAAGTTGAAAATTATAATACATGCAACAGTGTTAATCAACTTATAGTAGCAAGTGTAGAGGATACCAGATGAGTACACAGTGCATTAATTTATCATCCTGTATTGTTTATCAACACATAGTGTGCGAGATAGATTAACCCGGAAACTAAGTTCAAAATTGACACTTTATATTTTATGGATTTGTAACAAAAATTTTGGGTACTCTTCTTTTACCACAAGGTAGCAAAAGTAAGTAGACGATATATGTTGAACATTGTATAGTAGAACTGAACGTTTTTGGCTCATCAACATGGCCCTCATCAGAACATCAAAATTATATGTTTACATTACAACTTAAAAATGTTTATGTATGTTAAAAATTACTAATGATACATACACAGCACATAAATAGGACCTAATAGTATTGTTGCTGATGTAATACAAGTAGATCATAATACAACTAGATTGTATGATGTATTACAACAGGAGCAATATTATTGAATCTTATTTATCTTATTTTTGTGTTGCAAATGTGTCATTAGTAATTTTTTATATACACATGTATTTCGAATTTCTAAGTTGCAATGTACACATGTATTTCTGACACTCCAATGAGGGCCACGCTAATGAACCAAAAACATTCAGTTTTAATATAAAATGTTTAACATATACCATCTGCTTTTTTTGCCACTTTTTGAATTCAGAACTGCAACTAATGGAAGTCTGAAAGCTGACTAATTGCAGCACTTGTGGTCTCACCAATCCAATTACAAATTGTTCATTTTCATATCTGCTAATCCATGCATGTTATCTGGTAATCAGTAAGTGATCAAAGTCACCCTGCAGTCAGGGTAACTTGTTTACGCTCAAAAAGTAATTTTCTGATTAAGTTGATTTGTAAGTTCTTGACTGCAATTTTTATTTTTGAACTTGCCCCATATTCAAAGTTTAACCAAATTCAGTGTAATCAAAAATTTCACATCATACTAATGTGTAAACAAAACAAAATATACTGGAAAGTAAAAAATTTTTCAAACATTCAAATCCAATCCTGACAATTATTGATCAAACTGATTTAAGATCCAATTAAATTTAGGAATTGGCTATTTTAACATCGATGGTATTTTACCCATGGAGACAATTTTGTTATCATGTGCGTTTGTATTGCCATAATTGCTATAATTCTGCAAGTGACACTGTGATGCATGAATAATGCACCTGCCTTGAAATACAATGGCCATGGGTTGGAAACTTGGCTGGCAGGATACTTAGAGAAAGAGGAGGTCTGGTATGTGAATGTACAGAATGGGGCAGCAAAACCTGAAATCTTTTTAAACATCATTTTTGTTATATTTGTAAATGTAGAAAATAACACTTTCCATATTAAATAATTTTGAATAAATTGTCTCTTATTATCCTTATGCATTTGTGTTACCTTTGTATTGATGTCAGTTTTGTTGTTTGTGAAAATATACTGTAAGTTTTGCTGCCCCACCCTGAACACTGAGAGAGAGGGCACAGTGTGGGGGTGCTACCTTTCTAATTGATTATTAAAATTAAACAATCACAAACGATCAAAAGTCACATGCTCAACACATCATTAAGATGGACCAATCACCAAATAACTCATGGCAAAATAACCATTGCCTTAAATTTAATCTGAAAAATTAGTTATATCAATTATTTTAAAGTTGCCTTAAGATGAATGGATTAATATGAATTAAATGGGTCAAATGATTGATGATGTAGATTGAGCTACCACTGAACAATGTCACCTGGCTGAATAAAAGTCACCTCGTTTGATAAATACTGGTGATTACTAAGTTTAAGTAATAAAATAAAAACAATTTCAAAATCAAAAGGAATAAATTAATTCCACCAAAATAAGAATTCTATTTATGAAGGAAAGAAAGATTGTAATAAGTAGAATTAAGTTAAAATCACAACTTAATGATATTTAGCTGCTTACCTGGTTTCATTTCTTCTTGGATCAGATGACCAAGACAGAGATGATGGGTCCTCAATGAAAGCAAGCATCAGAATCAAAAATGTGGCAACAATAACAGCACATCTGATGGGAGCAGAATAGTAAATCCGATAAAGCTTTAAGCTCCACTGGTTGGCTTTATGATGGATGCTTCGATAATAAATAGCATCTTCCAAAAAAACTATTCCTTGAAGTTTAGCTACATCACTTGAGGTACATTTTGCATGATCAAGAAAATCATGATTAATGAGAGGAGATTCAATGCCATTCTGTTCATTATTTATTGAAAATTTTTCTTCTGTGACTGTTTTCTGAATGATGTCATCTCTATTATGGCTTGTACTAGCACATAACGAACCATTACTCAATGTCATTTTTAACTCAATGTTTTTGTCATACCCAGAATGAAACTTTTCAGAATGCTTCTCAGGGAAATCGTTGAAACTGAGAACAGTTATACCATTATTTATTGCACTTGTTGTAGCATGTTCCATAAAATCAAAACCACAAAAATACTATTTCAAATAAAGCTACACTTTTAAAATAATAATTTCACGATGAACGCTCATATGACTTCAATCTGCAAATCAAACATTAACCGCAACAACTGGATGTCATGCAAATACCATCTAGATGCTGTTTGCCAAAAAACTGATGCTTTTTTTCTCAGAATGTAATATATGAAATGCCCATTAACACCATTATCATTCCGCCAGAAAAAAAGATCCGCTTTTATTTTCAGGCATATTCGCAATAAAAATTGAGTGGCAACAAACACAAGAAAAGAGCTCTTTCGTTTGCACGCATCTAACCTATTCCTGATGCCTTGCAAAAGTAGTTTTTGGGAACACCGCAAGTGCAAAATTGCTAACGTATTGCAAAGTTTCATGGTGGACCGCAATGAACCGCTCATCAAAATAACTATACAAACTCGCATGATTACTCATTATCACACGAGTTTGTAGTTATTCTTATGAGCGGTTTATGGCGGTCCTACCATGAAACTTTGCAATACGTAAGCAAGTTTTACTTGCAGTGTTCCCAAAAACTACAGTATTTTTGCAAAGCCTCAGTAATGAGTTAGATGCGTGCAAACGAGGGAGCTCTTTTCTTGTGTTCCTTGTCGCTCAATTTTTATGGCGAATTTGCCTGAAAGTAAGAGCGGATTATTTTTGTCTGACAGAATGACAGACATGCATAAACCAATGTGAGTAAAATGGATTCGGACTGAAACAGGAAAACAAAACCATGCTAAACATTATTCATTTTTATGATGTAAGTCGTAGTTTGACAAAAATATGCTTCTTGACGTTGCCTGTAAAAATACGGAAACAACCAAAAAACGACATTTGCAGTTGCTGAATTCTTTAAAAGGCTACGGATAATACTAGGGATATCAAATTTAATCAAATGATACACTTCTGTCAAGATTAATCAAGATCCTGGATCGGCTGCAAAGCAAAGAACATTTCAGCTCCACCATTTTTTGTAAAGTACCTATTCCATGGATATAGGAACTCTGCAAGGAAATTTGGTTCCATTGCGTGGTTTGCTGGTTGCATAATATCAGCTCCGATATACAGTTCTCAGAGTTTAGGTAGCGTCAAGATGATATGTAATGGCTTTTAGTTAAAACTTCGCGAGCTTTAACTTGCGTAAGCAAGCTTCAACTATCAAATTCCCTTCTAGTAAACGATGATGCTTAATCAGTTATAACGTTGATAAAATGCGTTGGTTCAGGTTATATCAAGCAGTGAACAGCCTGCTTAGTACTTGCACTAGGGTTGCCAACTTTGACAAATTTCAATAAAGGACACTGTGACTAGGGTTGCCAACCGTCCTTTATTTTAAAGGACAGTCCTCCATTTGAACACCTCTGTTCTTGTCCGGGTGGGTGATCGGGTGTTGATCTTTTTTTTTTTTGGAGGCCACCATGTATAAATACTGCTCGTGGACATGGTGGCCTCCAAAAAAGAAAAAAAAAAGGTCAACACTCGGTTTTCCATGGGTTGTGCTACACAACCGCGGTTGGACTGTACTTTTCAAATTTTTTTCAGCTATAGCAATAAAGGACAATTCTAATTTCATAAAGGACAAGGACAGGGGAGTTCAAATAGAGGACTGTCCTTTGAAATAAAGGACGGTTGGCAACCCTAACTTGCACCCAATTAGCAATTTATTTTAAGTGGTTTTAATTTGTTTTGTAATTATATATGCTTGATTAATAATTTCTTATGCAAATTTATTACTTAAATAGTGAAAATAATGTACACACTGCATATAGCTTGTATGCATAAATAAATCAGTTACACTAAACAGATGCAGTATCGAAAGAGTACAGTACAAGCATAGCTGCATACCGGTAGTTAGCATAATACAAGAACAGTGTGCATAGTACAGGCATTGCTTTAAATTTCATTGGTTAACTACAACAAAGGGCATTAATTATTTATATGATTAATTGCCGATATGCTGTAGGATAGCTCTAAATAGGCATAGTACAGTTAGTACAGGCATAGTAGGCATAGGCCTAGTACAGGCATAACACAAAATAACCCTAACCCTAACTCTGTATTATGCCTATCCTAATCCAAACCCTGTACTATGGCTGTTTAGTGCAACTGATATACTGTATCATGGTAGAAGTGTAGGGATAACACTAAAATGCAGAAATTCGGCAAAATTTCATAGACTAGGCCTAACCTCAATAATAATCCTAAGGCAGTGGCTATTTTGCCGTCGACGGCAATTTGCCCTTGGAATCTATTTTGCCGTGATCATTCACGTGTGTTTATATAGCCAAATTTGCTATATTAACACTAGTGACACTGTGGTGTAGTGGATAGAGCGCTGGTCTTGAGATACTATGGTTATGGGTTCAAATCTCAGCTGGCCAGGGCTTCAAAAGAAAGGCAGTGTACACTGGAGAGGAAGGCCCAGTATGTAAATGTACGGGGCAGTGTACACTGGAAGGGAGTGTACAGGGTAGGGGATAGAGACCTGGGGGTGCAAAATTTTTTTTTTTGGTTTTTAAAATTGACCAATTAGAGACGACCAAAAGTCACATGTTTAGTATGTCATTAAGATTGACCAATCACAAATAACTCACGGCAAAATAGTCTCTGAGGGTAAATTGCCGTCGACGGCAAAATAGCCACTGCCTAATCCTAACTTTGGCTCTAAACCTAAACAACCCAATCAATCTTAACCCTAATCCTAATTCTAGCCCTAGACACTTACTGCACAGGGAATTTCACTGTTTCAGTCAAATCCAGGTCCATGGCAGAATTTCTGCAGATTTGTGCATTTTAGTTTCTTCAAAGTACAGTGTAATTTTTTTTTGAAGTTTATCTGATTAATGTTGGTCTTGGCCTATTCCTTTTTTGTGCAGATTGTACTTGGTAGACTAACCAGTCACTTGTGCAGTTTTTACTGTGGTAAATACTCAACTAATCGGACAATGTTAACTACTTTCTTTCGTTGTATTTTTGCATAGCTTATTGGTGTAAGTGCAACGGTGAATTTAGAGAGAGAAAATTACTGTTTAGGGTATGAGTTCTCCCAAACCATATTTCAGAAGCAAGAAATGCAAAAGAAAACTTGTTTTGAAGACAAACTTTGAGATTTCTGAAAGTTTGTTTATAGAAAAAAAAAGGCAGTGGCTATTTTGTCATCGATGGCTTTTTATCCTTGGAGACTATTTTGCCGTAATCATTCACGTGTGTTTATATTGCCATATTTGCTTCATTTTAGCCAGTGATACTGTGGTGTAGTGGGTAGTGCGCTGGTCTTGAGATACTATAGTTGCAGGTTCAAATCTCAGCAGGGCCTTAAAAAAGGCAGTGTATATCAAAGGGGTAGGCCAGGTATATATATATACAGGGCAGTGTACAGGGTGAGGGATAGACAATTGGGGTGCAAAATTTTTTTAATTGATTATTAAAATTGACCAATCAGAAACGACCAAAAGTCACATGTTTAGTACCTCATTAAGATTGACCAATCACAAATAACTCACGGCAAAATAGTCTCTGAGGGTAAAATGCTGTTGACAGCAAAATAGCCACTGCCAAAAAAATCATGATTGGAGACTATAATGGGCAAAAATTGCACTGCCAGAAAGTTGATCTCCAAACAAAAGGTTTTCAGGCTTGTTTGGACATCACAGTGAGCAAAATATTCACTTTCGGAATGTTTCACTTGATGCTCTGTTCTGCAAAAAAGACAGAGCTTACTTGTTTTATAATGTTGCTTAGCATCTTAATGATGACATAAGTGAGTTTAGCTTCTTGATGTTCTTTCCTAAATTTGTTTCTAAATACATCACTGTTTGGGAATGAGGTACCATAATTTGTTTGCTTTCATCAAAAGTTGCCTACTACCCCATTGCCACTAGTTTGCATGTTTATTTTAAAAAATGGCATCCATTAGCTTTGTACATGTAATTGTTAGCCCAGGTTGCTTGTGTCATTACACCCAATGAGACAAGGGAAGTGGGGCAAGGATGCCTTAGACTCTCTTGTTGAAAGAAAAAGGGTCAGAGTCTTTAGTCCGAATTGTGAGATTGTGATTTATGAGGGAGTCAAGATTGGCAACAGCAGCATCTTGACAAAAAAAAGAAGAGTCTGTGTTAGTTAATTTTCACCTAGTCTCTCCCCAGTGATACTAGGAAAATCCTGTCAACAACTACAAACTTGTTGTCTTGGACTTAATAGACTTCAACAGCGGTAAAAATCAATCCCAATCAACAGAGAAATAAGTTTAACAATAGATAACTGAAATTCTGATTGATTCCTCAAATTACAAAAACAAACGATTGAGTGATGAACTTGATGTGACAAGTAGGATTTGTTGTGGTATGCTTTTCTTCAAATCCTCATTTTTAAAAATTAAAAAATACAATCACTTGACTGCAAACAATTACAATAAACAGCTGTCACATACCAGAACTATTTTTCAGACAAAAAATCAAACACGTCACTAATTGAACTTCCAGCTAAGACACCACTTAGCAATTGTTTACACTTATCAACAATTACTTTTCAGTTGTCTTACTGCACAAAATCAATATTACAAAATTAATAGGTTAACTAATTACTTATGTAATACTAAATTTTTCATTGTTATAATCTCAATATTATGAGATTGAGATTTTTTATTATTGAGTCAATAATAACAATTCGATTTTTAACTAAACAAACCTTAGCACCGTTTAGTACTGCTTTGCATGCAGACACGTTTGCATTTGATATGACCAACCAAAAAGCAAGGATTCTAGAGTGGCTGCAGGTTGATTATGCATCAGCAAAAATGAACTGTTAAACATAGCAAAGTTCCACAAAACACAACAGAAGGTTTACAACAAAAATATTTAGCAGTCTAAGCGAGAGTGTATAAAGAGAGTGAGGTCCATGCTGAAAACATGGTTAGCTTTAAGAAGGGAAGAGGGAGAGCAGGCAAGAAGAGACTCCCTGGCAATAAAAGTTACTTGTGGACTACGAGAACATGGAGAGCCATGGTTTCACTTTATGTTCAGCCAGTTTTAAGATGGGAAAAGAGGGTGGTAGATGAAGTGGTTGTTTATAGGCCAAATCAACAAAGTCAGGATGCTTATAAAGGAGACAAAGCAGTCCCAGAGAAGAGAACATAGGCAAGAGGTTGCCAGTGGTGGCAGGACTGACTACTCGGTAAAAGCTTTCTATCTTGATAACACACTGGAAAAGAAACCATCTGATAAGTCATATCTCAGAACAGGCCAAAGAAAAGCTTTATTTGGGAAAGAATGGGATTTTTTTGTAGGGGGCTCTTGAAGCAGAGATGCAGTGTAAATCTTTGAGACAGAAGAAAATTTTACCTTCAACAAACATACACATTTAGAAAAAAATCATAATTAAAGTGACCCAAAAAAATGAGGATTGGGATTAAAATGGAGAATATTGTTGAGCAGGAAGAGGCAGGATTGCAGATCAGCCTGGTGGTTATCCACCAAAAATAAGAAACTTCACATTTGCCAGGGTTAGAAGGAAGATACTAATTATTTTGCTTTTTGAGTAGTTTCTGCAGCAACTGGTACAGGTAGGAGGAAGGAAGACAATATGAAAGAGGGGTTAGAGACAGAAAACAAGGACGATAGAAGCTCAACAAATAAAGAGGAGAAGGAACTGCCTTAAGAGCAGTGAAGTTCACTGAGTTACCGTCCACAGTGATCATGTTTGTGCTGGTGGCCCTGCAACAGAAGAGGAAGCATAGGATATATTGATATCCCCTGGACAAACTGCAATGGAGCTGAAGGAAAGTTCCAGAAGTGAGGTGAATTTAGGGAGTTAAACTTTGAGAAACCAAAGTGTATTTTAGGTGGATGTATTTGAATCTGGTAGAACACCTCTGCCGCATTTCAATAGAGTTTTGATTCTATTTCAATTTTGATTTACTTCTTAAAATTGACGTGACTTGCAGTATCAATCAAATAATTAAGTTTGGTTGCAACTTAATAGCTAGGAAAAGATTGGCTTCCACTGAGATACTTTATCCCATGCACTTCTCAATCATGAACAGAATAAACATATTCACAAACCACTTTATAACTTTGAATTCCTACACTTGCCAAAACACAGAACTAAAGCGCTTCAATAAATAAATATCAGAGACTAAATAAAACTAAAGCCAACAAAATAATCGCTTGATTCCTGTCACAGCAATCACCACACAACAATGCCTTTTACAACACTCTAATCTCTACTCTACTCTGATCTACTTCTCAATCTCTCTGAATTAATAAAAAAATCTTGCTGCCTTATATATCTGGCTGGAAAATAATCTAGAAATTGCTAGAACATCACGTGACAGAGGAAAAACGCTGTTAATAAATTAAGTAATCGGAAATAATATAAAAAAAGAAAAACCTTTGATAAAAACCAGAATCACTAGAAAATGCTGGAAAGTCACGTGGACAGCCATTGTGACACCAGAAAGGCTTGTTAGTTACAAATCTATTTATGAATTCAAAAGAAAAAAGGTATTTTTTTTTAAAAACAGTTTAGCAAGTTAAGGCTACAAACAATTCAGATTTACAAATAAAGTAATCACGGCAAAACAAACAGATTACAACTCTATACATATGTAAAACTATTCCTTAACGCAAATTTACCTATTTGTGACAACCTCACCAGCTTATTTCTGATGCACATGGAACAAGGAAAGATTAGGCCAGGGCCTAGATAAATGCTGAGGCTTATCAGAAGAACAGGAATGATTAGAGAGCAAAAGGGCCTGTACTACATAGGAAAAAGAGATGACCAATTTTAAGGCAAAACCAGTCTGTTCTTCTGCAGCTGTTTAGAAAGCAGCACCAAAAAAATAATGATTGGTGGGTAGTGCCTGGGATATGTGGGATCTTCAAAAAAGTCGAGAGTTGTTTTGGTGATAGCACCACCACATTGAGACGACTGTTGCTGGTGGTTACTTTGTGGCATTGTAGCTACTTTTTTCTATTTGGCCAATTTAGTTACTTAAAGTTTTTCTGCTAAAGTCTGCACCCTTTTTCAGGCTTTTTGTTGATCTTTGGTGCCAACAAGTCTACCACTTCATCTCTCTTTTCATTCTTGCTTTGTCCTTGCTGCTGCTTACCTTCCTCTTCTTCTTTCTCACACTCTTTGGCACATCTGTCAGGGACTATCCATTTTTCCTCTTCCTCTTTTATCAAACTACAATGGATTCCCAGTCACTCATTTCTTTTGGCAATGACATGGTCCAAGAGATGGGCAGCTCCATCGGTCTACGGTCCTTTGTTTTATTTTTCCATCTTTTCTTTGGGAGAGGAAGTGCATTGTATTCATTGATGAATGTGAACCTTCTTGTTCTATCCTCTTGCATCTCTGTTGTAATGAGCACATCTTTCTTTTAAAGTCTTATCTCTCTTGAATGGGCACAATTGAGATCCTTGCTGCAACATCTGTTGTCATTTGACTTAAGGACCTTTTTCAGGCCTTCACTATGCCTTTTATGCTTCTACTATACTTGCTGTACCTGTTGGGAAAGGTGGGGCAAAACAGACACTTTTATTTTAAAGTCCTCTGGTTTGATCACTAGTTGTAAGATTTTAAGTTTAACAAGTACCACATGTATTTGTGTTTTGATATACCAAGTCACTCACTGTTTTGATATATTAACTCATATCAAGCACAAAATGTAAGAGGCAATATCAGATTCCCAAGTATGTCATGGAAAGCGTGGGTGTTGACAAGATTCAGCAGAGTTAATTGCAGGCACGAAAATGTGGCTATTGTGGATGCCCAAAATAAGTAGGGCTCGGTTCTCCGAAGATACACTGAATGCATGAGCCAATGGAGAAACGCTTTCCCATCAGTTCAGCCTGAAGTTGATGTGCAACTTGTAGCACCAGATGGTATATCTTTCATCTATGAGGAGATCCTTTTCTTTCAGGGAAAAATGAACAATCGTAAACAAAATATTCATATACATAAAAGCCAAAATGTCCATCCATGTACTAATACTATTCCCATTGAGTCATGACACATAATACAAAACGTTTTAAGAATTCAACTAGCACTCTTTTGATGGCAAGTCTCGCACTCGGTGCATCGCATCAGATTGCTGACAAAGTCAGGCACCGTACTCAGCAAAGCAGTAACTGCTCTACATATAGCACTACTTGAACTTTTCTTTCATTTTTTGCTGCATAGCAAGTCCTTCTGATTTAGGTAAGACAGCTAGTGTTAGCAATGCAAGCAATGTAGGTAAAGCAGGCAATGTCGGCAGTGACCTTCTTTTGGGCAAACTTAAAATAGCAGCATTGTGATTTATGATTATACAAAGATTCATAGTGAAATATAAAATTGCTGAATCGCGCAAATGTTGCAATTGTTATTAAAACCTCAAATCACCCAAAATTCATGTAAAACAATAAGTATGGAAAAACTACTAACTAAAGAAGTATGGCAGTTCCAAAATTACAGAAATGGATAAAAACTAACAACATAGCCACTAATTGGATAAAATTAGATAATTAAATTGAATTGACCTTTGCATTTTCATAACTTTCCAAATTTCTTTGATTTTCGTCATCTAGATCAAAACTGCTAAGAGTGGGTCGTGACCCAAAGTTAGGTCGTAGGACCTTGTGCATTATGCTGCAAAAACTTTAGTCATCTTTGTTGGTTCATACAAGTGCTTAAAATCAAAGCAATTTCTTCAGAACTTTACTATAGCATTTTAATGCTTGAAAAATTATGTGGATATATTTTGTCGATTTTCCTAGCAGATTTCTTCATCAAAGGCCGCATTTTGAAAGCGTAGTTAAAGTAGCAATACTCGGTAAATATCTTCAAATGGTTGATTGTGCCATAATTATAACATATAGTGCTATAGCAAGAGTGGTTTAGATCTTGTTAGAGAGATGTGGAATTTTCCTACTTTTATTTGTTTTACGTCTATGAGCCCACTCTACTGATTGTGCTTGCCCTGCCTTTATTTCCTATACTGTTATGCCTATGAATCTACTTGTATTTGCAGTTTCGCCTACACTTCTTACATTCCTTGCACTGTCTACATTTCCTACACTGCTACCCACAGGAATCTACATGCCCACATTTCATGCACATGCTACACTGACTTCGTTCATTCCTCGCCTTTACTGCCAGCTCCACCTATATTGCTGCACTGCCTACATTTTCTACCTGAAAGAACTGTTGTGTAACTACCAGCAGTGTGTATACGGCAGATTTACCTGTTAGCAAAATCAATAACTCGTTTCAGTTTTGCTGTTGTGGAAGCTTACCTGTGTGCCTTGTAGTGTAGAGGTCATTAGAATTTGTTTTTACCTCCTTGTACGCTTACAACATTCTGTCTATTCAATCTGTTGTCGTGCTGGTATTATTTGTCTGTAAATTATTTATTATTGATTGCAGCATTATCACATATAGCTTATCAATAAATTGCATCAGTATTGCTTACTATACTACTGAACAATTAAAACTTTTTAAATCTTCTCATTGCTCATTCTGATTTCGTGTTGTGAATTTACTGGAAACCGTACGAGAATGCATGTAACCAATCCAAACAACATAAAAATATATAATCTTAGTTATGGAAAGTCATTGCCCGAGTTTGTAAGTGAAAAGAAAAAGCGTTCTCTAATCAAAAGTAATGTCGAGCTTCAAAGAAGAATTGAATTGATTCAAGATTTTGGAATGCCTACTGTCACCAATGTCATCAGAATGTCTCCAGATCAGCAATACATAATTGCAGCTGGTACTTATAAGCCTCGAATCCGCTGTTATGATGTGAAAGATTTATCCATGAAATTTGAAACCTGCATTGATTGTGAAGTTGTTACATTTAGAATATTATCAGAAGATTATTCCAAGGTCGTTTATTTATTACGTGATCGGTATGTTGAACTTCATACTCCTCAAGGATCCCTTTACAAAACTCGATTTCCTATGTTTGGTAGAGACATGACTTATCACCCAGCTAATTGTGATTTAATTGTTGTGGGTAATGGTTCTGAAATTTGTCGTCTTAATCTTGATCAAGGAAAATTCTTAAAGCCTTATGAGAGTTCTCTACCTGAATTGACTAAATGTACCATTAACAAAGATCATCACTTGATTATGGTGGGTGGTTCTAATGGGGTTGTTGAGTGCTGGGACCCACGTTCAAAGTGTCAGGTTGGAATGCTGGATTGCACTCGCTATTTGACAACTCAAAACTTATCATCTTATTTGGCCATCTCTGCATTAGAATTCAGTAATCCCTTGTGTCTTGGTGTTGGGACCAGTACTGGCCATGTTCTTTTGTACGATATTCGCAACAACCGGCCTTCCATAGTTAAAGACCACCATTATGAGCTCCCTATTCATTCTATTGCTTTCAGCAAAACCACAGGAACTGTGCTATCAAGTGATAAAAGAACTGTGAAATTGTGGGAAGAGCACACTGGAAAAGCAGTAACTGCCGTAGAAATGGAATCTCCGATCAATGATTTTCATTTAGTTCAAGGATCTGGATTATTTTTTCTTGCCAGTGAGTCTCCTAAAATTTCAACGTATTTTATACCTATGTTAGGTCCAGCTCCTAAATGGTGTTCATTCTTGGACAATCTTACTGAAGAGTTGGAGGAAAACCCTGTTGAAGAAATTTACGAAGACTACAAATTCTTAACTGCTAAGGAAGTAGAAAGCTTAGGTTTATCTAACTTGATTGGCAGCACCCTGCTACGGGCATATATGCATGGATATTTTATAGATATGAGACTGTATCACAAAGCGGTTTCAATTGCAAATCCATTTGCTTATAAAGCGTATCGCAAGAAGAAGATAGCAGAGAAGATGGAAGAAGAGCACAAAAGCAGAGTAAATATTAAAAAGTTGCCATCTGTTAACAAGAAAATGGCTGAACGTTTAATAACTATGGCCGATATGAAAGTAACCAATACGAAAAAGAAGCAGCAAAAGAAAGTAGCAGAGTCCCTGTTAGATGACGATCGCTTCAAAGCAATATTCGAAGATCCTGACTTCGAAGTTGATGAAGATGCAGAAGAATATAATTTGATTAGTCAACCGAAGAAAAGCAGCAGTGGCAGCACATCCCAAAGCACGAAAGTCAGTGAACACAATTGGCAAGATGATTCCTCTGATGATGAGAAAAGCGTTGCTGAAAAGCAACTTACCGTTAAAGGTAAGACTGATGGGCCCCAAATGTATGCAATTAAGCTAAGTGCGATGAAAGGTGAAAAACCTTTTAGTACCATGCATGATTTGGAAGCATTAGGCGGTGAAGCTAGTAAAGAAAAGCAAAAAAGGAAATTGCTTTCGCTAGAAGAAAGAATGGAAAAAGATACTGACAGCAAGCGCAAGAGTGAAATGACTTCAGATTTTGTTGGTGGAGATAAAGAGTTTACATTTGTAGTAGAAGAAAAATCAAAAACCAAAAAGAAAAGAGTAGATCAAATGGCAAAGCAAACACAAAATAAAAGAAACACTAAGCGAAGACCATTATCCAAGGCTATGCAGATCAAGAAACGTAAATCATTTCACCATTGAACTACAAATTTTTTAGATAAGTGATAATCTGGCATATTTCATTTACTATTCAAGTGGCTGTGAGATTTTTTATAATATTTTTGGTAAAATGCTTAATCTAAATTCAGCTTTTTTACGCAGACAATCGGAGCAAATAAATAGTTTGTGGACTAACTGCAATTTCACTGCTGATGATGAGATAAGTTAATCTCAAAATGTGCAGCATAATTTTGGCTTTTCATTTATCCGTCTGTTTTTTTGCTTTTTTTTATTTTCATTAGTCTGAGACTGCTATTACTAAACGTTTTTACAAAGTGCTACTTTATTTTGTTCGAAAAATAGTATGTGTTCGAATTGTGAAATTACTTCAATTTTATGCTTACTTAACCGATTAGCTTAGTTTTAAATTCCTAAAGTTGCTAGCAATTAAATTCTAAAGGATTTCAATCAGCTTTTATAGAATTTCTACATTTGTTCCCATAACATTATATTCGCTACAAATGGTATGATATGGATCTTGTTTAAAACGTTAAAGTGTAATTGAACCGTAAAAATTTATGTACCGGCGTTGGTTGTCGCAGTGTTAATGAATGGTTTCAAGAAGTCGTGGTCTTGCTAAAGAAATTGCTTTTGGAGAGGTTGAGGGGAATGCTTTTCAACAACAATCCTAGCTTTCTGAAGAAGACAAATCGTTAAAAAACAAGGTTTGAAGAGAGTTAAAGCTACCTTCATTGCTTGCTCTTTTAACAAGCAATTGGGATTCACTGATTTCACTGAACAGCTTGGTCAAGTGCGTTAGATGATATTTGCTTTGGTATGCAGTGCATTTAAAGCATCCAGTGCGTTGTAATGGTTGATCGTTATTGCGCGTTGGAGAAAACAAATTGTGCCTTGGTTTGGATTTATGTCCACTCTATTTTCTGTCAGAGCATAAATTGCCTATTTTTGTTCTCTGTTTTGCTGCAGCAATACAAAGTTGTAAATGGACTTTTACATGGTGCTAACGACTTACTTCATAAACTGAAACCTTACAGTGTCCAACAAGCATTTTGACTCCCGTCACAATGAACTGCACAACCATTGTTGGGGGTGCAATTACCTGATCAAGTTTTTTTTCTGTGTGATGTCCATCCCAGGTCGGTTGGCAGGTAATAGCAGGTTATAGTGTACTGTATTCATAAGTGCGGTTTTGCTCATTTATTTATTATTTGTCTTTTGATCTACAGATATGTCATGCAGTGGGTTGATGCTTCATATTTCTAGAGTTGCTTAAATGTGATGAATTTCTGAGCGTTCATGGGCTCAAGGCTGTCGAATATTTGGCGGCGAAGAAGCAACCAGCTAAATGAGATGTCTGACAATGAAAGGTCTGCAGCGAGCAGCAGCAATAATATTGACGAATCAGATGGCATTGATGAAGAAGAGCAATCTCTGCGATTATATTTGGCACTAGCTGTGTTACGAGGTGGCCGATATCACTTTCATTTCGAACAAAATGAAAGAACTGAAGCTCTAATAAACACTCCTTGTCCGGATAAGATACAGGAAAGTGATTTGGAAAGAATCATACTTTTAAACCAAGGCTTTGTCACTAAGCCAACACTTAGTAAGCGATACAATGTAAGCTACAGTCTTCGGCAACGTGAATTAAATTGCTCTGGAACTTCAACTAATTCCTCGTTTTCTCAAGGCAATTGTGTAATGTTGTCATCTAGATACATACCGAATCAAGTAAAAAAAGAGGTAAAGTTTGAAGAGAAGAACTTTTGTGGAATATACTCTGACGACGGCAATCTGTTTCTTTCTGCCTGTCAAGACAGCCATATTCGAATATACGATTCCAAAACCTTCGGGAAAACTTCACCTTTGAAGGACATAGCAGCTAGAGATGTAGGTTGGAGTGTTATAGATGTTACTTTCACTTGTGATTCTCGCTTTTTTGCGTACTCTAGCTGGTCACAGCACGTACATATGTGTTCTGTATTTGATCATGGCGATTTGAATATGGCCCAGCATGAAGCGTTGCTTCTCAATCCTGGAGATCTTGACTTTGCTGTCTTTTCATTGCATTTCGCCAAGGACGGCAGTGAAATACTGTGCGGCGCAAAAGATGGCTGCATTTATACCTACGATTTAGAGCAGCGTGAAAGAGCCTTGAAAGTAGATGCGCACGAAGATGACATCAACGCTGTTTGTTATGCTGATGACAGTTCGCAGATCTTTTATTCGGGTGGGGATGATGGTTTGGTGAAGGTCTGGGATCGTCGGTGTCTCTCCTGTAACGCTGCTGAACCAGTCGGGATGTTTGCCGGCCATCAGGACGGAATTACGTTTATTGATTCCCGTGGTGATGCGCGATACTTGATATCTAACAGCAAAGATCAATCTATAAAGTTGTGGGACATTCGTTGCTTTTCGTCGAGCGACGCCGTTGAAAATGTGAGGCAGGTTGTATCAAGACAAACGTGGGATTATCGCTGGGAAAGGGCTCCCTCGCACATGCGCGACAAGAAGAAACTAACCATTCCTGGAGATACGTCTGTGTTTACGTACACAGGACATAAGGTGATGAACACTTTAATTCGTGCTCGCTTTTCGCCTTTGCACTCAACCGGCAACAAGTACATTTATACTGGCTGTGCTACTGGCAAAGTGTTGGTGTATGACGTACTGACCGGAGACGTTGTAGCAAAGCTGCCCGCGCATTCGAAGTGCGTACGAGACGTGTCGTGGCACCCGTATGAGAATAACCTGATGACAAGCTCATGGGAAGGGTCCGTAAAATTGTGGCACTGGAAAGGTACAGACCAAGAAGAGGAGATGCGCAATTGCCTTTAAAAGATAGCTTGCATTGCCAATACGTTCGAAAGTAAGCTCTGTTATTAGTAAAAAGAACAAAGCCAAAATACTGGTAAACATTTTATTGAAACGTTTCGCCTTAACGCTAAAGGCATCATCAGACAAATAAATAGTTTTTTAAGACTAGGTTAAGACAAACAGTGAATTGAAAGCTGACCGCTGTACCACTAAATATATTAAGGTTATCAAAATTATGATATCACAAAGTGATAATACAAAAGGACTACTATTAATATAATTAGCAGCGGCAAGGCTTAAGTTATGATGCACATTGCAATGGTATTCTTTCTATATCTATTACTTATTAAATGAATTAGTTGCGTTGCTCCATCTACGTTCATTTATGGTTGAATTTTTGAATAGTAAGGTTTCTTTGATATGTACTGTAGTTTTCCGCTGTTGTTATTGTGACTTAAGTATTTCAGTAGAATCGTAATTAATCTTGTGGTTCGATTCTCCTGAAATAATTGATCAATTAAAATGGGTGGTTAGGCTCTCCTGAAAAGCTTGATCACAGCAACAACAGCAGAAAACTACAGTACAAATCAAAGAAACCGTACTATTCAAAAAATTCAACCATAAATGAACCTAGATGGAGTATCGCAACCAATTTATTTGTTTAATACGTCAAGACTGTAGAAAGAATACCACTGCAGTGTGCGTCATAGCTTAAGCCCTTGCCATTGCTAATTGTATTGATTGCAATTCTGTTGTATTATCACTTTGTGGTGTCATAATTGTGATAACCTTACTATATTTACTGGTACAGCGGTCAGCTTTCAATACACTGTTTGTCTTAACCTAGCCTTAGAAAACTAATTTATCTGATGATACTTTTAGAGTAACAGCGATACGTTTTAATGAATCCCATTTTGATGCTTCGAGCTTTATGTTACGTTATGTTAAGGTGTGTGCTCGCACGAAGAAGCGTACAGCACGAGTCTTGACTTAATAAACAATGGCTGCTGCTGATTACGCTCGAACGTCTTGCAAACAGAAACGGATCGCAACTCCTTACCGCTGGTTGTTAACTTTATTTGGTTTGCATTGATATTTTGTAAAGCAGAATGAAGGCCCGCGTTGGGTAAATGGAAAAATGAAGAAAAAGCGTCCCCTCAAAAATGGAGTCGCCAATGCCCACATCGTAGTAAATTTTTAAAAACGATTATTGGTGTTGAACGTTGCATGGGTGGGTTTTAGTTTTTCCATTCCTTAAACAGGCCTTGTTCGGAGTAGTTAATTTTCAGAGTTATATTTTTGTTGGTTCACCAAAACACTACATAATCTTGTCATTAAATTATTGTATTTTTTTTTGATTTGTTTGTTTTCTTTTCATCTATCGTTATTTTACAAGCGCTACCTAGTTTGTTGCACTTGTAGAAATGCACTGGCAACTTGAATTCAAATTTGGAACTCAAAGTGTTTTGTTTATAACCAGAGCTTTAGTCTTCACTTGAAAGATAATGTTTATGAATAACAACGAATTTTTGATTCCTGGCCGCATGTTTAAAATGACGAGTTCCATAAATAAATGTAAACTTTTTCACCTTGTTTTATATTTTAAAGTGAAACTTAGTTCGACGTACAAGATGCTTTATATAAAGTACAATGCAGTAGGATTTAGTAGTACTAAACTGTTTCTTAAAGAATCACCATTTCTGTTTGTTATGCAGTGTCCATAAATTATCGCAGCAATTTGAAAAATTCAATTAAATTTAATTTTTTGAAATATTTTTATTCGGTTTGTTTCATGTTAACCAGAAGTTCTTTGAGTTTTTGTAGATATACTTGTATTAGTAAACCTTTACGTGTGCATCATGCAGTCAATATTCAATATCTTGCCATGTTCTATCTAACTGGTGTACAGTAACTGAAGTAGTTGCTTCAGTTATTCTATGCTGTAAATCAGTAATGTCTCGGAGTTTTGTTCGGTAGACCATACTCTTGCATAATCTCACATGAAAAAATCAGGGGAACGAGGAGGCAAAGGGATGGGACCATCACGTCCAATCCACCGAGCGGGAAACGTTCCGTTCAAAGTTCGATTGACATGGAGCACGGTCCTGCTGGAAAAGAACTGATAGCTGATACTCTTCCAGCTTTGGTGCCATATTGTCTGCATTCATTTAAGGTTTGGATGTATGGCGTCGTCTCTGTAAACTAGGACAAGCACTGTGCTTTGTCCTGCTGAGTGCTCATTTTAATAAACTCCTCTTTCGCTGCTAATTTCAAAAGATTCTGCGTAATAACTAAATAAATTAATTTCAAACCTGATTATTTCAAAAATTACCTGTCAAGAGAGAAAAACTTGAATTGTTTCCCTTTACTATAAAACAAACAAAATGAAAATATCTCAAAAAATAAATTTTGGTGAATTTTTGAAATTGTGGCGGTGGTTTGTGGTCACTCTGTGCACTATTTAGTGAATGTGTTGTTGACTGCTTGCTGCTTGGCTAATTCTCTTTATTAATGGTTGCTTGAACTGTTTAATCGATGCATGGAAACCAATCGCATTCTCAAGATCTGGCGGAAATCACGCGTTATTGCTCTCCCAAAGACCTTTTATTGCCTAAGAGCTTCAGACCGATCTCCCTACTGTGCCATCCGTATAAGCTGTTCGAAAGGCTAGTGCTTGGAAGGCTTACCCCAGTTATGGAACCAAAGATCATTTCACAACAGGCTGGCTTTCGTGAAGGTCAATCGACAACTGGCCAATTGCTTAACTTCACGCAGCATATCGAAGATGGTTTCGAGAAGAGATTAGTGACGGGTGTTGTTTTCGTCGATCTGTCTGCTGCATACGATACAGTGAATCATCGTATCTTGATGACTAAAATCTACCAGATGACCGATGATAAAGCAATGACAACACTCCTTGGTACTCTTCTAAAGAACAGGATGTTTTATGTGGCTCTGAATCAGAAGAAAAGTCGTTGGCGGCAACAGCGAAATGGCCTCCCTCAAGGCAGTGTTTTAGCGACGTTGTATAACATCTACACCAATGATCAACCCACGGGTGAAAGAACATCTCGTTTTATTTACGCAGACGATCTGTGCATTACATCCCAAGAAAGTTCCTTTAAAGCTGTTGAACGAAATCTAACAGACTCTCTTACTCTGCTGACTGAGCACTATGCAAAGAACCATCTGAAACCAAATGCATCAAAGACTCAGATGTGTGCATTCCATCTCAGAAATAGAGAAGCAAACCGACCACTCAGAGTTACTTGGTCCGGAACATCGCTGGAATACCACCCGAACCCCTTATATCTGGGAGTCAAACTCGATCGCACACTCAGCTATAGAAATCATATTCTGAGCACTAAGGCCAAGGTCAACACCAGGAACAACATTTTGAGGAAATTGACCAATTTAAAATGGGGATGCACGCCTCATACCTTCAGAACATCAACCCTGGCCTTGTACTATACAGCTGCTGAATATGCATGTCCTGTATGGTCAAGATCCGTACTTGCCAGCAAATTAGATCCAGCCCTAAACAATGCTTGTCGGACCATCAAAGGCTGTCTCAAACCTACCTACACCTACTTGCTGCTATCGCACCACCCGAAATTAGAAGAGAGACAGCCAGCAGAGCGGAAAGACTATGCCAATCTACTGACCCAAGGCACCCACTATTTGGATCTGAGCCAGCACTGACGAGGTTAAAATCAAGAAGATCTTTTCTGAGGCATGTCCAGTCCAAACCAGAGACAAACATGGAACGATGGATCGATAAGTTAAAATCCAACCCACTCTCTGTCGATATGGGAATTCAACCATCTGAGAGTCTTCAGGAAACGATGCATCCTGGCCAACATGGAAAACACTCAATCGGCTTAGATCTGGCGTAGGCCGTACCTAGGCAAATTTAATCAAATGGGGATACCATACTGGCGACCCCTCGTGTAATTGTGGCACAGAGACACAAACGATAGAACACCTACTGCAATGCCCACTGCTCAAAACACCTTGCTCTCGTGACGATTTGAGCATTTTTAACGACACTGCACAGAAATGCGTGAAATTGTGGCAATCCACCATCTGAAGATACGATGCAGACAGACAGGCAATAGTTTGAATTGCTTAGTGCGTAATAGCAAGTAGGTAAACAAACGAGGAAAAATTCAATTTGTTTTGACTTCATAAAAACGACAAAAGCTGTTACAATAACAATCACAAATAAAATGCAAAAAAGGTTACATAAATTAGTGGTGACCAAGTAAAAGCAATTTACAATTCACGTTGAGAAAAACAAAGTATTTACCCAATACAACGGTTTTTTGCGCATTGATATCTTAATCACAAATAAAGATGATATTTCAACAAACGTTATACTTAACTAATTTTCAACGAAAAGGCCATCCCGAAATTTTTTATGCATTGGATCAATGTGTTTGAGGGCGAGAATTCAAGCAGTCCGCTAAAATAACATGACTGTGGATATCAAATATTTATGCCACCGCTTATCTTTTTCACGTTTTGGTAATGTTTGCGTTGTCTGTGTCCGTCAACCAAAGTTAGCTTTGTTATTATGAATGACACAGGCAGCTCCGATCTTTGACATGTGTAATGTTTTTATTTATTTATTTATTTGCCATATTTATCCCCTATTCACGAGAAAGCGAATTGTATCGCTATACTTTGGACGGTAAGTCCGCACTCGCTTGGGAGTTGCCTTTTTTGAGATTTATGGGTCACCTGTCTTCCACATAAAGGCGGGGCGTCCCGTTAAGTGCCTTGCCCAAGGACACAACAAGCGAACTTGCCGGCTTGTTCTCCACACTATCCCATAATGCCGAGCGCCAAGCAGGGAAGCTGCGGATGCCATTTTTTAAAGTCTTTTGGTATGACTCGACAAGGGGAATGAACCCCAGGTCTACCGACTGCGAAGCGAACGCTCTAACCACTACGCCATCGCATCGGTTAATTGAATGAATATTTGTCTTTGTCATATGAATATTTGTCTTTGTCATATGCAATCTATAGGCCTATTTGATTCCGGTAAGACAAAGCCGTGAGAAACAAGTTACGCTGGCAGATTGGATAGTGTATTGATTCGAACTGTGATACCGTCCGAGTAACAAGGAATAAATGCTTCTGCAAAAACGTTATCTGGTAGTTTATTACCAATCAATTTTGAGTCTATTGACAAACAACTAGCCGACTGCCGAAGTACGTGCAAAAGGCAATTTTGTAACAAAAAAGATACCACAATCATGCTTTTTAAATGAAGGGTTAACCCTCCTACCAGAAGTTGATGACCATAGAACAGCAATCAATGGTGTTTGAACCGCTGCCTTACACCAAAACCTGCTTTAAATGTAAATTTGGAAAGGCATATTGGTATCAAATACGAGAACCATAATCAAATGCACCTATTATTAGCAACAAAATACATACGATCTTACGCTAACCTCCATTAGCGGGGACAAAACTGAATTTAAAAAAAAACGGATTTCTTTTCACTATACGCCAGTCTGCTAGTGTGTCATCCGCAGGGGCGCCACCACTTCCTTAAGATAAATTACTGAGTAACTTTGTCTTGGTAGTTTCCAAGGACAAAACTCGTCAAAGTGCGGGTGTTGAACTCAAAATCATATTGGTGAAAGACAATCTATTGCATGAATCAGAATGTCACACGCTTATCAGAAAACTGCCACCAGCCTCATATCAGTATTTACAGTGCAGTACTACGGCAAATATTATCATTGAAAAGCATAAGGCAACACAGTCGTAATAATTAAGGATGTACCAATGATTGAGGGTTTAAATTGCTTCCACAAACAAGTCAAATCGCTTGTTTTTTTGAAATTGTTTCGTCAACCTAAAATTATTTGTCTCTGGCTCCATCCCTCCCCTTTGGCTGCAATTTCTTCTTCAAGAGTGTTTTTTTAAATACACGATCAAGACGATAATGTCACAAGACACCTCATTATAGCACTGTTTTTTTAAATACACGATAATGTCACAAGTCAAAAGATCATGAATGAAGAGAACGAATGGGACCGCATGGTGGAAACTGATTTAGTAGAAGGACCAGTGGAAAAAGTGGTTCGTGATGAAATTGTGGAAGCAATTCAAAGTATAAAATCAGTAAAGACAACTGGAACATCTGAAGTAAGTGTGGAGATGATAGTTGCAAGTGGAGAAAAATACAGAAAGTATATCATGGATGTAAAGGTGATTCCATGGGAACTTCAGCACAGGATGATGGTCGTAGATCTAGATAAAAAGGTTGTGAGAAAGGAACGGATCATAAGAAGAAAGATTTGGAAGTTGAATGAAAACCAAACAAGAGTGAGATTTGAAAAAAGAGTAAAAGAACTTGTGAGCACAGATGCGCCTGATTTGTGGAAAACTTTTAGGGATGGTGTTTTAAAGGCATGTGACGAACTGTGTGGGAAGAAGAAGTCTAGGAGAGATCAAGGAGACATGTGGTGGTGGAATAAAGAGGTCAAGGATACCATAACAAGAAAGAAGGCGGCATTTAAAGAGCTGTGCAGATTCCCATCAGAACAAAATAAAACTCAATGCAAATGTATAAGAAATCAAACGAGAAAAATTGTGGCTAGAGCTATGAGAATGGAAGCTAATCAGGAATTGAATAATTTATATCAGAATTCTAATAGTGTTTTCTACTTCCATAGAAGAATGAAAAAGGATGTGGAAGGAGGAAGGTGCTTGAGAGGAGGAGACGGACGGTTGGGTTTTAGTGAAGAAGATAGGGCAAAAATTTGGAAGGAACACATGGAAAAGATCAGGAATGAAGAGAACGAATGGGACCGCATGGTGGAAACTGATTTAGTAGAAGGACCAGTGGAAAAAGTGGTTCGTGATGAAATTGTGGAAGCAATTCAAAGTATGAAATCAGGAAAGGCAACTGGAACATCTGAAGTAAGTGTGGAGATGATAATTGCAAGTGGTGAAATCGGGGTTAAAGTGATAATGGAACTATGCCAGCGTGTATTGGATGGTAGAGGAATGCCTGATGAGTGGAAAACAAGTGTGATTGTACCTATCTTTAAAGGAAATGGTGAGTGATGAGCTGTGGATCATACAGAGGAGTGAAACTGCTAGAACATGCCATGAAAATCGTTGAAAGGGTACTAGAGAGGTGAATACGAACACTAGTCAATTTGCATGAGATGCAGTTTGGATTTATGCCAGGAAAAGGAACAGTGGATGCGATATTCATTGTGAGAAGAATGCAGGAGGAATATCAAAAGAAGGACAAGAAGTTGTACATGTGTTTTGTTGACATGGAAAAAGCTTTTGATAGAGTGCCAAAAAAAGTGATGGAGTGGGCCATGAGAAAGAAGGGTTTATCAGAAGTAATAGTTCGGGCAGTTATGAGCCTGTATGATGGTGCAAAGACAAGAGTGAGGGTGGGATCTGCATATTCAGAGGAATTCGAAGTAAAAGTTGGTGTACATCAAGGATCTGTGCTGTCACCACTATTGTTTGCAATAGTGGTGGACGTAATTACAGAAAATGCAAGAAGGGGTGTGGTTAATGAATTGCTATACGCAGATGACCTTGTTATCATGAGCGAAGACATGGAAGACTTGAAGGAAAGATTTTGGAATTGGAAGAATGCACTGGAAAATAAAGGTTTGAAGGTCAACACCAGAAAAACAAAATTGATGGTAAGCGGGTCAGAAGGCGAACTATACAAAAGCAAGATAAATCCATGTGGAGTTTGTGGAAGAGAGTCGTGGCCAATTCAGTGTTGTGCACAAAATGTGAAAGCTGGGTTCATGGCAAATGTGCAAAAATAAAGAGAGCTACCGCTAGATTGGCAATGCATTTTGTTTGCTCGAAATGTAAAGGAATAATGGAAGGGACGATGGATTCGATCGAGAAGTTGTGCGATGAAGTGGAGACAGTGAATGGATTTTGTTATTTGGGAGACAGACAAAATGCTAGTGGTGGTTGTGAAGCGGCAGTTACAGCAAGAGTAAGAATCGGTTGGGTAAGATTCGGAGAATGTGGAGAATTGTTGCTTGAAAATAGGTTTCCTCTGAAGATGAAAGGTAAAGTCCATCGTTGTTGTGTAAGATCAGCAATACTGTGTGGAAGTGAGACATGGTGTTTAAAAGAAAATGAAAAAGCAATTTTGAGGAGAACGGAGACAGCTATGGTGAGAGCCATGTGCGGTCAGAAAGTGGTAGACGGGAAGACGACTGAAGAGCAGGTGGATATGTTGGGGTTGAAGGAAACTATAGACCGGCTAGCAACAGTGAATGGAGTTGGATGGTATGGACATGTGCTGAGGAGGGATGACGATAGTGTTTTGAGGGTTGCTCTGAATCTTGAAGTGACTGGCAAGAGAAAGCGAGGACGACCGAAGAAGACCTGGAAGAAGCAAGTGGAAGAGGAGACAGAGAAGATTGGTTTGAAGAAGGAGGATGCCCTGAGACGAGACAAGTGGAGGGACCGAGTGCGAGCAATTGCAGAAGGAATGGGGTAAATCCGGCCATCTCTGTTAAAGGGACAACACCGGATAAAAAAAAAACTGAATCACTACTTGTCTGATATAAATTGCAAAGACGCAAAAATCAAATTTGAACAAGTTAAAAGAGTCATTTCATTCACGAATAATTAGCCAATTACATTGTCACGAAAAAGGAAATTTGTCTTGAAAGAATAGTTTTCATCTGTGTGTATGGTGCTGTATTATTTTATTCGCTCGGCTACTGATTGAAAAAAAAGACCTTTTTTCCTCCCAATTGGATTTGCTGTAAGTACGCTTTTATTACGTCACAATCGTTTATGACATAATAAAATTCTAGATTGATCTAGTGAATCTAGCTTCTTCGAAGAATTTCGTTGGCCGATGACATAACTTAGTAGTGCTTTTTTTTTTCACGTGATTTTGTTCTAGCAATTTCTGGATTGTTTTTTTTTCGATTTATATATAACGCGACCGGATTTTTTTAGAGAGAGAGCAGAAAAGTGTGCAGTGGGGAGAGAGAGATTGATTGACGAAGTAAAGAAGGGCTATTGTTTTTTTGTGATAATTTATTGTGGATTTTGTGGACGTGGCGAGTATTGAACAGTTATTGGTGAAATAAGTTTTGGCGGTTTCCTGATTGTGTAGTGAAGTGATTAATTCTGAGATCGTTGAGCGAAGAAGCTTGAAGTCGTGAAGTATTATTTCTGTGAATACAATATTCTGTTCTTAACGTGGTTTAAGGTGTTTTTAGTAGAAGCCAATCTTTTCCAAGTTTTTTTTTAATTGCAGTCAGACTTAATTATCCGAACGATTATTATACGTCGCCTCAATTTTAAAAAGAAATTTAAGATTGAGATAGAACCGAAAATTCTAGTATTATTAAAACGCTGGCCGAAATGTTTTAGCTCTTCCGTAAAGATGCCATCCAAGCCAATCGCTTTGCCATTCTTGAGAGCAGCGATGTCATCAGAGAACTCTTGAGCTGTAAATGGTGATGTTAAATTTGGTTCCATGTTTTGTCTTCCGTTTTTTCTAAATTTCACCCTAGGGGCCTTCTTTCCTTTTGTTTCCACTTCGCGACGGTTTTTTTTTAAACTTACTATGCCACTCAGACGGTATTATTTTTATAACTTTCACTTTTTCGCATTATATTATGTTTTTTTTTCACTATTACGCATCTTGGAGTACTTTAAGTTTGCAGTGAATGCACATTGTGGTAAGTGACACTGCTGTCATGGCCGATGACGTGCATCACAATTGTGACCTCATGAATGACGTCACAAATGACGTCACTAATGTTATTAAAATACTGATCAGTACAGCTGCCTTGCTACAACCGAGTGAAAACTAACCAACTGATTATTCGTATTGATGCGACATGTAATGAAGTCATTGATCTCTGTGGCGTCATTATGACGTCAAAAATTACGTCACAACGTAGTTCATAGCAACTGTTTATTATGCTATAAATCATTAACAACAACAACAAATTGAATTAGCAAAGCACAAATACAATTAGCAAAGCACAAATACAGAGTTCAACGTCATGCATCAAAATAGTTTGTGATTCAACGATATCAGAGTGTTCAAAATTAGCTCATTAGCTTGATATTGAGCAAAGTCATACTGTTCAAATTACTGTAGTCTACTGGGTGAAGTCACTTTTGGTGAGGTAATCTTTGAAGCACGGTACGATACACAAGGAAACCAAACAGGTTTCACATTGAAATCGCGTTTCCTTTCGGTGGCCTTTCGATGAGCAGACGGCGCATCGACGCTGTGGTTTTTCTTTTGCCGATGTTGCAGGTAAGTAGCTGGGGAAGTGCCTGCTCAGCAGGCGAGCTGGACTATCAAGGCTTCGTGGACGTCCTCTACTGCGATAAGCTGGAAGTTCAGAAGATTCAAGTAAAGCTGCCACAAGTTTCAACCGAAAATCAAGCAACGTGAACCTTGTTCCAGTAAGATGAACATGTAAAAGGTAAGAATTCACAACGCACATGTCCAAAACGTAGAAGAACAGCTTCTTGTACCATTTTACACTCTTTCTCACGCATTGATAAGTGCTGGCTCGCTGGTCAGATTTATCAACCCCACCCATTCCCTCGTTGTAATACAAGACACATTGAGGTTTGAGTATATCTGTGCCATCTTTATGCTGTTTGTGTGTATTTATCATCTTTGCGGTGTGCATTAAAGACAGCATTTTTACCTCTTTTTTATCTTGCCATATCAAAGCGAGTAATCCATCAGGACTTGAACGAAAAGCTATTTCTCCAAGTTTTAACTTCTTCCTTTTTTTTTTAGAAAAATCCGAAGGCATTTCTTTGCGGTTCAGCCTGACTGTTCCACAAACGTTTGTTCCTGCTTGAAGTAACTGAACAAACAGACCAGGGCTGGAATACCAATTGTCCAAATATATATTGTAGCCTTTTCCTAAAAGCTCATTGTTCAGATCTAACACCACTTTGGTGCTCACTGGTGAACCGTCATCGTTTCGATCTTGACCAAAATATATCTTCATGTTCTATGTGTAGCCTGCAGCAGGACCCGAACTTTGGCAAACTTTGTATACTTTTATGCCAAACCTAGCTCTTTTGGATGGGTTATATTGTTTGAACCCAAGTCTGCCATGAAACTTTAGCAGTAATTCGTCAGTAGCAATGTTTTGGTAAGGAGTAAACGTCTTTCTAAAATTTGAAATGATTGCTTCCACAACTTTCCGAATTTTGAAGAGTCTATCACTACCATCGTCATCTGCATTATTTGCAAAATGCATATTGGACAAAATTTGCAAAAAACGGTCCCTCGGCATTACTTCTGAATAGAATGGTGTTGCTAACATAGCTTTTGTAGACCAATACAGTTTTATCACCGGTTTCTGTACAACACCCATAAGAATGCACAATTCGAAAACCACCTTTACTTCAGCACTTGATACATCCTTCCATTCTATGTCATATCGTCTTTTGAGTGGATTACGTTTTGATGGTTTTGAAGCAGCGTAACGATTCGTTTCATCTACAATCAAGTCTATCATGTCATTAGGAATAAAAGATTGAAAGATATCAAGTATGCTGCTGTTGCTGCTTAGATTTGCATTTATTCCAGGAGTTCCAGAAAATGAATAAATATAGGGAATATTGTCTTGATTTGTCCATGTAAAACCAACGTTACCTTGCGTGCTAGTACTCGACGTAGCTGCTTGACCTAATGCATCAAGACTGCTGGAACCCTCACTGTCATCTTCGCTGGGGCTTGATAGATCTGAGCTGTCAGCGAGACTACTTTCACTTGACGATCCTGAGCTAGCCAAGTTCATCTGGGCGATAGCTTAATCAATGTCAAGGTCAGCTCTACGCTTCATGTTGCAGCCATATATTTTAGACAATAAATCCGAAATATTGGTTGTAAAATATTGATAACTAAAGTAATAAAACATATCAAATAAATTCAATGATTCAGAAAATTTTTTGAAAAAAAATTGACACAAAATGCTGTACAATATTCTGCAAAACCATTGCCACGGAGCCACTAACAAGCATAAGGTAGTAGCATTCTGACACAGCAAAAATAATTATGGTATCCTAAGCTTATTTTATCCCAAAGTACTCTAACCCTACTAATTTAGAAAAAATTGGATGTACTCATGCCCATTCCCAAACAAGGAGTGGTGCAGAGGAACATCGCCCCAACAATTTTTGAAGTATGTTCCCCTTCGTTGTCTTTTTCACCTTTTGTTTACTACCCTCTTCTGTTCTTTATGAAATTTTTTTCCTATCCCATATTTTTTGCAACATTTGTCTTTGCCTCTCAAAACCTTTCATAGACTAATAAGACAACTGTGCTAGCTATTTTCGCTTACTTTTGAGCAAAACGAAGAATAATAATTTTCCTCACAAATTTGCAAAACTATGCTGCAATGCTGCATTCATTTCTGCTTTTTTCTCCTGTTTTTGAGCGAACCGAAGCAGAGAAATCTCCCTTCTATCAACTGCCCTTCATGTTACATTAGGCCTACCATATTTTCGTTGCCCAAAAAGAGGACAAGTTTCGTCAGCAAGTAAAATACAAGTAGGATAAGACCATCCCCTAGGCTACATTCAGCAAACGTTACGGCAAAAAAATAGACAATAAAACAAGACAAATTTATTTGTCAGATTCAGCCCACGAATATTTTGCGGTTTCCCCAACTTTTTTCTATAAGGAAGGATCAGCTTTAACGTGATCATAAAATTGAAAATCACTACGTCCTTTTTTGAAACAAGGATGCTTCTGCCGTAGTTCATAAGAAAACACTTTTTCTCTTTGGCATCATTGTTTAGCTTTATTTAGCTTTCCAAATTTTACTTTATAATAATTATATTAATCTAAATGGTAAAAAAGAGGACATTAGGCTACTTTTTAGTGTCCTCGGAGGACCATTTAGTTTTTTTAAAAAAAGAGGACAAATCCTCTTAAAAGAGGACGTATGGTAGCCCTATGTTACATTATCGTAGCGATTGCAACGTAAAACAACGGTCGCCGTCTTTTTGGCAAAGCACGCGGACGTAAATATACGTCTCCCGTCTTCGAATGGAAAAGCATTTTTGACGTACATGTACAGGGTGTATCACAAAGATATTCACCCCCCCTTCAGCCAAACTGGTAATAGGTATGACCAAACTATATAGCACATTGTGAAGCTTATGTTGTTAGAAATTAATGTACATTTTCATTTTTTTCCAGATACTTAATAAGAAATACGCTTTAGGGAAAAGTCTAAGCACTCTGTTTGTATCGGTGTTTTCATTTGCTTCACAGCCAAAACAATGATGTGGGTAACAAAAGAAAAAGGTCAAAGCTGGGATGGAACTTATTTTCGAGAACAAATTCTAGTAAAGCATGTTATACCCTTTTTAAAAAATGAAAATAATGTTCTAAGTGTTGATGAAGTTACATTTCTTCATGACAAAGCTCCGTGTTTTAAAGCAATCGCCACTCAACAACTTTTGAAAAGCAACAACATTGATTTCTTCGACAACAGTCAGTGGCCAGGTTCATCACCAGATTTAAATGCAACTGAAAACTTGGGAGCTATTCTGAAAAAACATGTTGAAGATAGAATTTTAAAGATTCCTAGCATGGAAAGAAATTCAGTGGAAACCTTAAAGACTATTATTTCAGAAGAACTAATTAAAATAAAAGAGGAACCTGAAATCTTTGCTAATCTTCTTAAATCGTATCCTGCAAGATTAGATGCTGTTAGAAAAAACCATGGTGGTCATACTGATTACTAGTTAGGATTGATTTAATGTACGGAATAAATTTCTATTTTAATATAATTTATAACAATATTTTTGTTTTTTTCCTAGTCCTTTTGGATTGAGCTCTAGGGGGGGTGAATATCTTTGTGATACACCCTGTACGTCTCCCGTCGCGAAGTGGTTAACTAGGAGCTGATGTGCAACTTGATTAGCGGTGACTGGGTAGTGTTGATGTTTTGGTACGGCAGGATTGTTGTTTAGTTTTCGAATCAGATTCCATGCCTTCTTGCTGTTTCTAGACATGTCCGTTGATTCAATTGTATTTAGCCATTTCCGTTGGCGCTCTTGAGTCATGGAGGCAATGAGTTGTTTTCCTGCAGTAATGGTATCTTCAGCAAAAGAGTCTTCCTTGTAAGGCATTTTGTACTTATCCAGCATGTTTAGACTTTCTTCGTTGAGACATGGCACATACCTAGTTCGGCAGCCACGAGGAATATGTTTCCGTGCAATATTTTGAACGAGGTTGGTGAAAAGTTCGTAATTTTTTGGATTTGGTGTGATATTATAGATTTGAATTTCGAGGTCAGTTGTAAAACTTATCCAGTCTGCTTTTGGAAATTGAAACGATGTTGGTGAGGCACAATTGTAGGTGTGACTGCTGCATGGACACTGACACTAATAGGACGATGTTGCGTTCTGGGAATAGGGTCCAGAACTCCTTTTTTGCATAAGCTGCCAATTGTTTGATTTACAAACGCAATTTCTGGATTATATCTAGCTTTCCACCTTGCACTATTAAAGGACGGTGGATGCTTAGCATCATGTACCAGAGAGAGTTGATTACTGTCTGACCATTGTTCAAAGGCGTTGCCATCTTTGTTTGTTGAATTGTATCCCCTTGGATATTATGGCTGTTAAAATCTCCAATGACGATCCCGTTCTTGTGCGGTTGCAACAGTGGTGGGAGCTTGAAAGATGTTTCTGGTGGTTTGTACAGATTTATGGTGCATTAGTTCCACTTTACTGCAATATGTAGTTGTGGTTTGGGTGGTCTTGTACCTTTGCAAACGACTGTATTTTATAGCTTGATTCTTCTGTTACGGCAGAATCTTTTATCGGCTAGGCGCAAAACATTTTGTGTTTAGAACCACTACGCCATAGTCAGCACGCCTACTGCTAGTATATCTTATTTCTAACACAACAGTGCATTCAATTTTAGAAAACATCGTAGGGTTTTTACCCGCGACTTTCTCCTCAATGATATGGTGTTCCAACCTCATAGCCTTAACGCTTTCTGTACCATTGGCATCATATATATTTTGTAACAATAAAACGTATTTTCTACTTAAAAACTGCATTTAATATCGTACTATAAACTGCCGGTGCAGGGATATCCAGAGATACCATTCAGATTGATCAAAGTCAGTAAAATATACGATGTCACTACAGAAACATTGTAAAATCAAATCGGAAATCGAACAAGTGAGTGAAAGTATCAAATTATCGACTGTATAGCTTTATCCTCCGCTGGCTTCTCGATTTAAAAATTCAACTAATTTTTTGAGCTTGATGTAGTCGATAGTATCACACTCAGGATCAATTTGAACTAGATCTTGAAGTCGTTCTGATGAAGTGGCAAATTGCAGGTAATTATTGAGTATCTTTGCTTTGCTGCGAGCGAGTTTACAAGATGCCACACTATCTGCCAAATCAATAACAATAGTGATAACTAGGAACAATTTCGTTGTACAAGTGATGAACATCGTTTTTTCCAAACAACTTTAGGAGTAAACAAAACCACATCCACAAAGTAGCCTCATCAGCACCAATCAACAGCCGCCTCAACGTGGTGGTGCGGTCTCCGGCCCCGTTTGGGTTGGGTTGAAATGGCTGTTGGCCTTCCCGAGGGTCCAGTTACCCCGACCACTCCCCTTCATTTTTTCGCTATGCTACCTCCTGAACGACCGCAGAAGGGCAGCACACAGCTTCTTCAAAATCAATTGCCTGTTTTCTCTTTTTCTTTTCTCCTGCCCTTCTTCATCTCGTCATTCTTCTCCTTCTCTTGATGAGCGGTAACGTTCATCCCAACCTTGGCCCCATCTTTCCTTGCTCTGTGTGCACTGGAAATGTGACCTGGCGGGGCAAGACAGTGCAATGCTGCACCTGCTCCAAATAGGTCCATCTAAGGTGCTCACAACTTTCCCTCTCCAAATTCAGAGCTCATGGCAGCTCTCACTCTTGGAGCTGCCTGCCCTGCTGTAACACTGTGACTCTCTCCTCGGATTCCTCCGACATGCATGCCTCCACTGCACAATCTGCCCCGCCTCTGCTAATGCTGCACTCTCGCCCCACCATCGTCTCCAAACCTCTTATCCTCCATCTGCCCATTTTATATATTCTTCCTCTGCCCCCTTGCTCCTGGCTGTACTTCTGCACCTCCTGCCTCCTCTCCCCCCGTGGCTCTCTCAGGGCTCTTCAATGGAACGCTGGAGGTCTTTGAGCCAGAAGCACTGAACTACTTCACTTTCTCTCGTCCCATACTGTCGACCTTATCTGCATCCAGAAATCCAATCTTAACTCATCTTCCTCTTTCCGGATTTCTGGATTCTCGGCTCTGCGTTCTGATCGCACCCACTCCCGGTCTGGCATTCTCTCTCGTTATGGCACGCACGCTAGCGGCGGCGTCGTCATTTTCGTCAGGCAGGGCCTATCCTTTTCTGAACTTTCTACCTCCTCTCTCTTCGCTTGATCCCTACTCTGATTATGTAGGGGTCAACATCTCTCTTAACAACTCCTCCTCGGTGTCATTTCTTAATGTGTAAGCCCCCTCCCATTCGCTCCTCCCCGACGGATGGCAGAACCAATTCCTTTTCTCCCTCCATTCTTCCCTCCTCCAGAAATCTCTTCATTCTGGAGGACTTCAATTGCCATCACCCCCTCTGGGACTCAAGGGGTACTTCCGACCCCCGTGGGGAAGAAGTATTCGACTGGGTCATCTCCTCTGACCTCCTTCCCCTCAATGACCCTGACACACCCACCCTTCTCCATCTCTCCTCTCCTGACATTTCCTTGCTCCCTCTTCTCTTGCCTTTTCTCGCTCCTGGCAGGTGCTTCAGGACCTGGGTTCTGACCACTTACCAATTCTTCTATTCGTCCCTCTCTCTCCGACCTATCGCTCCAACGAGCATCCCCTTCCTTCAATTTTCAGAAAGCTCGCTGGGATGGCTTTGCTTCCTACATTGACTCTCAATGTCCTTCTGCAGAGGAATACTCGTCTCTTTCTCTTTCCTTTCTGCACTGAATGCGGACAAATCTTCCATTCCTTTCGGCCACATCAAACGCCATCCTAAAATCTGGTAGTCTGCTGAGGTGGAAAGTGTGGTTAGTGTAAGACGCAAGGCTTTTGCTGCCGCTCACAGAAGTGATCAAGATCGCCAGGCTTACATCTTAGCTTCTCGACGAGCCTCGTCAGTCATCGCCAAGGCCAAGGCTGAGGCATGGCAAACGACTTGCTCTTCTCTTTCACCCAAATCTAACCTTAAATTTGTACACTCTCTTCTTCGCTGTATCGCTGGCTCTCCTTCCTCCTCTCCTAACTTCTCCAACTGTTTTTCTCCTAGGGAATCGCCTTCGGTCTATGCCGCTTACCCGCAATCCCACTTTTTTGTTTCTCAGCCAAAGGCCCTGCGTAGCAGAGCCAGAGGCTACCTCTCTGAGCTCCGCCGAGCCACGTGCCCTGTGGAGTGTCACTCGTCCTTTTGCTCTCCTCTTTCTCCCGCGGAATTTTCCGCGACTTCCCCCAACCTCTCCTCATCCACTGCCACTGGCCCAGACAAAGTTGCCCATCCTATGCTAAAACACCTTCCTCGTTCTGGCATGGATTTTCTTCTTCACATCTTCAGTCTCTCCTAGACTTCGCATTCCTTTCCTTCCATCTGGAAGACATCTTTTATTATTCCCGTACACAAGATGGGAAAACCTCTCGACTCTCCTGCTTCCTTCCGGCCTATCTCTCTCACCTCCTGCGTATCAAAGCTGTTTGAACTCATCATTCTATCCCGTCTACTCTTCTTTGTGGAATCTAATTTCATTCTTTCTCCCAGCCAGGCCGGTTTCCGCCCTGGACGGTCTACTCTAGATCAAATTCTGTACCTTTCTCTGTCCATTTCGGATGGATTTAACAAACCCAGGCCGGGCTCTCGGACGATCCTGTCTACTATCGATTTCTCTAAAGCTTTTGACTGTGTCTGGCATCCCACCCTCTTCCACAAACTTATTTCGGCCGGCCTCCCTCATTGCTTTGCTCGTTGGACTCAATCTTTCCTTCTGATTGGCGCGCTTGTGTGCTTTTCAAAGTCACAAAAGTCGTTCCTTTCAAGTCCGTCGAGGTGTTCCGCAAGGATCCGTTCTTTTCTCTCTCTTCATTAATGATTTTCCTGTTTCTCTGCCTTCTTCCGTCAGTTGCTCTCTTTACGCTGACGATCTGGCTATTTGGTCCTCCTTCTCCTCGGTCCCCACTGCTGTGGGGACAACACAAGGAGCTCTGTTTCTATTGAAGCGCTGGTCTGAGTACTAGTGTCTTCCTCTCAATCCGAGCAAATGTGAGTCCTTCTTCTTCTCAGTGGATCCCCACCAGGCTATCCTTCAACCCAACCTCCTCTTACTCGGCTCCCGCCTCCGTTTCAATCCCACTCCAACTTTTCATGGAATGACCTTCGACCGCACTCTTTCGTTTTCTAAACATGTATCTTTGCTGAAGGCCAGGTTCCTCCCACGTCTCAAGGTCTTACGCTGTATCTCTGCTTCCTCATGGGGCCCATCTAAGGAGTCCCTCTCTTCTGTACAAAGCTTTTCTTCGGCTCCTTCTTACTTACGCTTTGCCCGGATGGTTTTCTTTCCTAAGCGCTACCAACTTCACCAAATTGGAACGCCTCCACCGAGCGGCCAGTCGCACCATCACCGGCTGCTTCTCGTCCTCCCCTATCCCACTTCTACTCTCCGAGGCTTTTTTACCTCCCCTACGAGTCACCCTGACTCATTTCATTCTTTTATCTTATGAGCGGGCTCTTCGTCTCCCAACCTCCTTTCCCATTTCAGATTTGGCCAAACTAGCAGTGAAGCCGAGACTCTGCAGATCGCTCTGGAGAGCTTTTGCGTCCACTCACCCGCTCATGCTTCCTTCTACTTGTTCTAGGGAGGCCCTTTTAGCTTGCCCTCCCTTTCCTCCTTGGAATCTGCCTTCCTTCACTGTGGAGTCCACCCTTTCCTCTCCATGCTCTCGCTCTGATTCCCCTCTTCCTTGCCAAGGTGAGGCACTCGCCCACCTTGACTCTCTCCCCCTCATGATCTGGTGCTTTGGACAGGCGGCTCTGTTCCTTTTCCTTTTGGCAAGGGCGGCTCCGGCCTTCAATGGGTCCCCGGACACTCGTTTCTCGCGGGGAACGACGCGGCTGATGAGCTGGTCAGACGGGGAGCGCTACTTGCGCCCTCAGCAATCCCTTGTAGTCTCTCTCCTCTTATCTCTCGTATCCGCTCTCTTCTTTTCCCGGACTGGAGGCGTACTGTCTCATCTAAATTCTTTGACGCACAGGTTCCCCCGATATCCATCGAGGAGCTTGTGCTTCTACGTCATGCTAGCTGTGCTCTCTCTCTCGTCTTCGCTGCAACGGACACAGCCTTCTTTTAGGTTCTTATCTCTCTAGGATTGGCAGAATTGAAAATCCTTCCTGCAGCGCCTGCGAACACTCATCCCAGGACACTTCTCATCTCGTTCTGTACTGTCCAGCTACCGACTCTTTGCGTCGCTCGCTGTTTGGCAATTTTCTCTCTCTCTACGACCTCTGGTCCAGACCCTGTGGAGTTGCCTGGCTTCTGAGGCTCCATGGTCTTCCGCCATGCCCCCATCCCTCGGAAGGGATTGGGTAACCAACAACAACAACGACGACGACAAGTAACCTTATGTCCTTCAATTTCGATCAATCTTTTGAATGCTGCTCAAATTCGTCATTGTTCGGCCGTAAAAATAGGAGATATCGCTGTCTAACTTGATTGAAATCAAGGCTATAATAGTTTGCAAGGCTTTCAACTTTTGGCACTCCTGATGTGACATGCATTGTGGACGAAAGGCTGCAGCATTTGGCATCACTTCACAAGCTTGATCTGTGAATTGCTTTTTAAGTTTACTCAGCATTCTGTTAAGAAATGGAAAATGAAGTTCTTTTCTAAAACAATCTTTAACTGATCCTCCTTCTAAATGTTCCCAAGGGATAGTGTTAAAACCATCTAAGGTAGTTGGACCCACGCTCAAAACGAATCGGGAGGCAGCGTCGTCGCTTTGGCAGCTTGGGGTGCGCAGCCACAGGGGTTTGAACTTGATCCTTAAACAAGGATGCATCAGAAATCAGTTTATTTAACTCATCCTTCAAGCGCAGTGACTCAAATATTGCTGTCAGGTGTTTAACAGCTACAACTTCAGTGGAATTATCAATTTCTTTGCTTTGTAGGTACTCTAAAGCAGGGGTGTCAAACTTGCGGCCCTCGGAGCCTTTCAGTGCGGCCCGCGAGACGATTCTGAAATTACTAATGAATTTCGGCAGTATTGCAACGGATCATTGTTGAACAAACGTTTGAAGCTCTGATCACATGCCACACTTGAGAGGTACAAATTTTTGTCATTCGGAGATAACTTTACTGATGCTGGAAAGATGATGGCCATTTTTTTTCTTTTTGGAGATCGATCTTACTTCAGGCTACATTACAGAGATCGTTGCCCAGAAAAGTGGTGATCTCCAAATCGAAAACTTCATGCGGCCCTCGGCACGATTGCTCATATATGCAATGTGGCCCCCAGAAGCCTACGAGTTTGACACTCCTGCTCTAAAGCATGTCTACTCGATGAAAAGCGTTTATGAAGAACAAAGCTGCAGCAAACTTAAACTGTTTAATGCGAACCAGCAAACCAGTACCCACGCTCTTTTTGCTTTCCTTAAAGATGTGATATAGCCTTGACAGCAGCATTTGGTAAAAGTTAAAAATATGATCCAAATTATCTGAGTGACAACACCATTCCAGAGGTAAATTATCAGACAGTGAGAGCAAAGCAGTCTTCCCACTAGTAATTTGCTTTGCATTCAAATGCTCTTTACATACGCTATGTTTCTCGGGGAAATCTTCCATAAAACGGTAGGTGACACCAATGGCTTCAAAAACTGCTTTACTGTTGACATGCATGGTTTATTGGTAGGCAAAGCAGAGTAATCTAACCAAAAATTCGGTACCTGCGGCAAAAAGATGTTGTAGTACACCTTTGTTAGGGTGACCATACGTTCCCTTTTTGGTAAAAAGTAATTGGTCCTTCGAGGATGTTTAAAAATGCCTTATTTGTCCTCTTTTTCAATAGAAACTAATTTGGTCGTCCAAAGTCGTTCAAAAATTCTCTTTTTACGTTTACCCTATGATTAAAAAATTATGTCACTGCATATTAGTTCAAGTGATAATAAGTTTAACTGGTAAGGAATGATAAAAAAGAGTTTCCTAACGGTTCACCTCAGACTGACAGTTGCTTTAGGTTTGAAAGAGTAAGATTACATGGAAAACGGTACATATACCGGTAAGTTTCCAAACTGCATTTCTTGTATTTTACGCAGCGGAGATACGAAGATAAATTTTGCTGTGTTGTTCTGGTCGATTGACCTAATTTAAAAGAAACCATTTCGGTACATATTTATTTGTTTAAAAAATCAAACAATATTTTCAGTTGAACTGTTGATGACTATTATTGCTGTGATTTTTGAAAAATAAAACAAAAAGTTAAAAAATAAATGCGGTATCCCAAAAAGAAAATCAAAATTTACTGAAAAATTTCAACAGAAGTATCCATTTTTTAGAAAAGGACGAGATGAGTTCGAAGCAGAATGCATTACTTGTGGCTACCGAACTTTTGTTTCTGTAGCAAATAAAGGCAAACTTAGCCTAGACATGCATGAAGACTGTTCAAAGCATAAAAAAGCTGTCCGATTTGCATTTTTTTGTTCATTGGCATAATTAATTTAAAAAATAAACTGCTGCATTCGTACTAATTATCAGAAGCGGTCAGTGTCCAACAAATGTCCAGAAAAATTTTCCTTGCAGAACAACTTGTAGGGATGATAATAATTATTATCAAAAAATGTCCTCCTTTTTGGTAATGAAAATATGGTCACCCTACATTTGTAGTACACAAATTGGTGGTACCATCAAAACCTTTACCGATCAGGTTTTTTAAAGAAAGTTTGAGATCGCTTGGTACTTTTATTAATGACATCAGCCAAAGATTTTCCCGTCAAACTTGATATTCACACAAGCTAATTGCATCGTCTATTAATTTTAAAATCAGAAATATAACGCAAAACAATAGACAAAAAAGCTTTTTTATGTGACATCATCTCATTTCAGTAAATTGCAAAATATTCAGCAGCACGCACCTTATTGCATATATTACCAGTTATGAGGTTACTTCCAAGCATGTCGTTTTTTGCTCACGTCGGAAAAGTATAAAGCTTTTGAAGAAGCTGTACCATCCACTCCTTTGATGGTATTTAGATGTGAATGGAGGCTCCTAGAGAAATTTTCCTGTTTTTATACGGTGATGCCTCGTCATGTCCTCAAAAAGCGACGTTCTGCTTTGCTAGATGTTGAATGACATCAAATATAACTTCAATGTGGCAATTTTCAAGCCTTTCCCTCTCTTTTCTTCTTCTGATTTCGTGAACTGCTTCATTCAACTGGATATTAATTGGACTTAAAATTTTGCATTCGCTCAAGAGGAAGCAAATGCATTCTTGGTTTCGCATATTTGGCAACTTTTCCACTTTCACCAGAAGCATTTTTTCAGTTACTGAAGCCAAATTTGTTACATTTGTCATTCGAACAGCCGCAACATTTTCAAAATATTTAGCCAAAACAGCGACAAAAATGATATTTGCACTAAATTTCATCTCAAGTCTCATTAGTATTTTGGCCTACTTGCATTTGTGCTCAAGAAAAAACTGTTAAATGCACCGCATGCACTTTGTTGCAGCTTGAAATTGCTGCCAATGCTCTGAAGTTTAGAGCCAGGGGTTAGACCAGAACTGGGCAACATACGACCTAAGGGCAACATCCGGCTCGCCGACTCAATCGGGCGTACGAAAGGTCATAGGGAAATTAGTCCCGAACAGTCAAGAAAAATTTCGTATACGCTCATTAGGCTACTTTTATTCTCCACCGTACTTCGTAATCATTGCGCTTCTTTAAAACAGAAAGTGTTGTAGATTGTTGCGTCATAGAGAAACTAGTAAATGGCAAAATCTTTTTGGAATCAGTTGATCACTTGGTTGCGCATTTACAAAGTTTGCGTGTGATATCACAGCAGTAACCATGGCTATCGAAAAGATGACATCTGCAAGAAAACGAAAGATTGATGCTGAATGTAGAATCTTCAAGAAGACATGGACATCTAAGTATTTCTTCGCTGAAACACAAGGAAAAGCTGTGTGTTCAGTGTGCGGGGAATAGATTTCTGTTCTTAAAGAATACAACATCAGCCGTCATCACGTTACGAAACATAGCGACAAGTACAAAAATGTAACCGATGCAGAAAGGGAACGGGTATCGAAGACTTTGCTAGGTAAACTAGCAAAGCAACAAAGTGAGTTCACCAAGCTTCACACTTCCGTGGAAACAGCAGTGAAGACCAGCTTTGTGATAGCCCACAAAATCGCTAAGAACAGTGAGCGGTTTATTGAGGAGTGATTCGTAGACTCTGCGTCGCTATCATGTTCGTAGAAAAAAGAGTTGAAGACGTGTTCTTTTCCAGACGAACCATAACAAGCCGGATAGAGGATATCGCAAAAAATCTGGAACTTCAACTGCACAAATACAGTAGATTCCGCTTAATTGGGCCGCCGGTTAATCGGGTCAGCCGTTTAATTGGGCCAAATTGTTAAGAACAAAATCCAATCAAAGATAATGCACTACGTTAAATCCGCATAATCGGGCCACTATTCCGCTTAATCGGGCCACAACTGTAGTCAGACATACACTGGTTTAATTGCAAAACCGCCTTTGTAATGTAATAGAACTCAATATCACAAAGCCAACTATATTATGTAACAATTGAAAAATACAGGCGCAAATTATTTTGTCATTTCATGCCCTTGGACATGGTAATTGTTGTGTTTTGTTGCAAATTTTGTGAAGTCCCAAGCAGAGATGCCACAAAAAGAATTAACAATTGCTGAAAGGGTTGTTGTCCTAAGAAAAATTAGAGAGCAACCTCCAAACATTAGTCATCGCCAGCTAGCTGAGATAACTGGTGTGCCAAGGACAACCCTGGCACAGATACTGCAAGACTTCGGATAATCGGGTCAGCCGCTTAATCGGGCCAAATGGTGCTTATCCCGATGTGACCCGATTAAGCGGAATCTACTGTAAATAGAAAAATTTGGGCTTTTTTTTCCGTTAATCTGGACGAGAGTTGTGACGTACGCGACACAGCACAGCTGCTGGTCTTTCTACGAGGGATTGCAAAAGACTTGCAAATTACGGAATCACTGGTAGAGATGCAATCAATAAAAAGGACAACAACGGGCAGTGATTGGTTAACAGAACGAGATGCGTGTTTTAGCAAGGTCGGACTGAAATGGGATAAACTGGTTGGTGTAACAACAGATTGCTGTCCTAATTCGACAGCGAAAAATGTTGGTCTTTTGAAGCGTGTGCAAGATCAAGTGATTGCAAGAAACCAAAAACAGAAATTGGTGTTCTTGTATTATACATCAGGAAATATTATGAAAATCGGTGCTAAAAATTAGCAACGTTACAAAGTCTGGTTTGAAAGCGAGTGTGTAATGGTAGAAATACATTGAATCAGCACGTCTGAGCCTGCGAAACGCGGGAAAAATGACGTAAAACCGACTTTCTTCTTTTTTCTTTCTTACTGATGAGGTGGCAAAGAACTGCAACGAGTGTGTGACCTCGGAGCAAAGATTAGGGAGTTTTGTAAGGTGAAAGGCAAGAATGTATCAGTGGATTGCAGATTTTGCATTTGAGGTTGACGTTACTGCCCTAATGAATGAGATAAATGCGAAATTACAAGGCAAGAGCCTCTTTGTACATGATATGTGCAGCCTGGCTAAGGCATTTACGAGGAAGTTGGAGTTTCTTTCCGGCCAGTTGAAGGTTAATATTCTCACTCACTTGACAACTCTAAGAAACGTCACCTTTAATTAACCGACTGTGCAGATACGAAAAATGTTGCTTGCACTGCATGGCGAGTTTTCAAGACGGTTTGAGGACTTTACAATGCTTGAGAATGAGATGCGTGTCGTCTCTTCTTCTTTCTCTAGCTGTGTTGATGAGGTACCCAGTGAGGTTCAATTTGAACTTATTGCAGTCTGATTCACTACTACAAGATCGTTTTAAGAAAATGCTGCTGCTACATTTTTATTCTGCTCTTCATGAGAAAAATTTTGCAAACTTTAAGGAGGCATGCTCAGAAAATCCTGGTACTCTTTGGATCAACATACTTAGGTGAACTAGCGTTCTCACCAATGAAGTTCAACAAATTAAGATACAGATCCAGTCTCACTGATGATCACCTGTCAGCTATCGTTTTTATATCAACTTCCAACATTTTCGCTGATTTTGCTGCACTTGTCCAAGCCCAGAGTAGACTAAATTTATAGCACTAAAAACGTCTGTCAAGAAAATAACGCTATTGACATTATTTGGACATCATGACTACCACTACATGTAAATTGACGCGGTAATGATTCCTTGAGTTTAAGTGCGTGCGTGTTTTCAAAATTGCTGTTAATGATACATACCATTCAATTAGTGCTGCGTACCTGGTGTGCTATTGAAGTATATTCATTACCTAATTGAACCATACTGTTTTTGAAGTCTTGTAGTATGAAGTTTTTCAAAAATAAAATGCAAATTGTTCTTTGGCAGTTTTTTTACAAAGCTGACTACGCAAAAGTTAATCAGTATTTAGTCTGGCCCGCCACTACAGACAAAATATCTAATGTGGCCCCTAAACAAAGCTAGTTGCCCAGGTCTGGGTCAGACCAATTACATAATCTAGTAGGACTTCTGCTGCCCCACAAAACTGGTCGCTCTTCAGTCCTCGCTCGGGTAAAAGGGGTTTTAATCATTGTAATTGAGTAGGCCTTAATTAAAAAGGTAAATTTGAGACTTACCGCGTGAGCCGAAACATCTGCAATAAAGCAGAATTCAGCATTTTTACTTATGGATATTCAATCCAATGGTGTCGCTCATATCACATTTCTGAAATCTATAGTTTTTCTTCACCTGTTCCGACTGTGGAAAATCTGTTCTAGGTCTAACCGGGCCGGATTTAACCTCTACATCTCTATTGCCATTATGCACCGCCTCAAATGACGGATTTCTGCTTTTGGGCATCTTGTTTTTACAGCGTAACAGAGTGATAACTTGCAAAAATTACTGGCTGAGTCTGCCCTACGCTAATCCACAGTAGCTAAACTACTGCAAAACTGCTATTATGACGTATATAGTGTTGAATTGGTGACGAAACAATGCCACAAACATTTGGAAATTTCGAATAGCTTATTACATAAAATAGTTCCAGCTCTGTACTTTCATTACAAGTTACAAGTGCACAAGCTAGTGTTGCACGTTGGTTTTGAACATGCGTTGCCTTGATAGCGCGGGCCGCCTTAGGGTGGATTCTCTGTGCTGTGTGCTAATTATGCCGAGAAGGCGTGTTGCACGCGGATGAGAAAGAAGGTAGAGAACAGTTAAGTTGAGACATGGAGACGAGTAGACGCTGGCGTCGTGTCACTAACTTTTAAAATAATATATGTTTTTATCTGTTTTAGTCTGGTTGAAGGTTGTGCCAGGAACGAATTGAGACTATAGGAAAGAAACGTAACATTGGCGAGCACGCCCAATGAATTTCTTTTGTCAGCTCCGGAAGTATTTGCTAGGACAGGGGTGGCCAAGCTTTTTATGCAAAGCGCCAACTCTTCTACCAACCCGTGTCGGATGCGCCATAAATGTAGGGCAGGGGTGGCCAACCTTTTCAGTCCATGCGCCAAAATTTTTCGCCCCACAAGCATTCATTTGAAGATGCGCCACATAAACATTCTTAGCTTTTCATTGCTCTCAAACGTGTAGTAATATATTATGGAAAAGGTGCAGCGAAACAGGGGATGACCTGTTTTTTTTTTTTTTTTTTTTTTTTTGAGATCACCGCTGAATATGGCCTTGTTTTGACTTCAAAGTATAAATTTTATACTCTGTTTCGCTGCACCTTTTCCATCACTTTTGGCTTAAATATGCCACCAAACGTGAGGCCAACCAAGTGCGGACTTTTTTTTTTTTTTTTTGGAGATGTTATTGGAGTGACAAATTTTTCGGCCAGATGAAAGGACACTTACCCAAATTGCCCGAAAAATCTTAAACCTGGAATGCGCCACCTCTAAACATGCAATGCGCCAAATTTGGCGCAATGCGCCACGGTTGGCCACCCCTGCTCTATTTGCTGCGTGTGAAAACTCCCAAAGCAGAGGTAATAGTCGCGAACCATGTTATCTAAGAATACAATAACGCCACTTAGGTGGAAGTCGAATCAACATCTTGTGCTCAAAATCGCCATCCGAACGGCGCTCCAATCGCTCGGCTCCGCTGCTGAGGATTGAGATTGAGATGTCGAGTTGGGATTGACAAATTCCGAGATCGTTCCGATGTGGCTTGTGAATTCTTGTTTTTGCTTTTCTTTTTTGGTTGTTAATAACAATCTATTTTTGTACGTAGGCTATTTTGTGTTTATTATCGCTAGCCTACTTTTAATGCAAGCCTCGGGCAACTGAGGTGTATGCAGGGTTGCACTAGTTAAACATAAAACGTGGGAACGCTACTCGCAATACATTTTTCAGTGTGTCTTGTATTTGGTCTTTTAATCCATTTCATTGTTATTCTACTGATGTATAGGCGTTGACATTTCATCAGCATTCGGTCTGCTTCAGTTTAGTGGTTTGCAATGGCACTACATTATAGCACTCTCCAACAACTTTCAGATGCAGGAACTAAGACTACAATGTCTACCTTTTAGTTGAAATTAAATTGGTGTTATTTTTATCTGTCAGCTAGGCAAGGCTAGGCCTATTTGTCTATTGCATGCGGTAACGTATTGCCTGTGGTGTAGGCTACAAGTTAACTATGCAATTACTTTATTGAGATGGTGTGGCCTAATTGCAATGCGTTTTTGAAGAGAGCTATTATCAAATTAATTTAGAAACGCGTTTCCATGCCAGAACAATGTGGGAACGACGTTTCCACGCGTTTCCACCCAACTACACTCTTAAAAATATGGCACGTGGTAGCTGATATGATGACTTCCTTTTACGCTGCCATTGTCAAGTGACCTAGGTCATGTGAATGTTGTTTTTGTAAAGTCTTTAGATGAAATAAATAATACAAAGTAAAAATATGTCACAAGCTAACTATTCTAATTATTTAAAAATTATAAATTTGCCAATGGGAATTTTCGAAATAATTCTTATGTTATCAAGTCGTGGACAGCGTTTTTAGCTTTCTTGAAGCTTATGTATCATTTCCTGATGAAAATTCTATTAGGTTAATTAATGCAGGAAGGAATTGGAAGCATTGTATGAGAACTAATTAAATCTTACATATCTTGCGGACAGCAATAGACTGCTTCTAAACTCTGGTCATTTTTTGATCATGTTGCCAGTCAGATGTGGTGTTCCACAAGGTGGTATACTTGAGCCACTTTTCAACCTTTAATAAAATCATTTCACCTCCCGTAGAATGTACATTTTGTTCGTGATGACCATAAACACGGCATGTTTAAAAGTTTTAAAACTGCCTTGTGAAGCTGAAAGTCAAATAGGCAATACGGACTAACTGAGCAGGCTATCATCAAGAAACTGAAGCTCAACTTAAACACCACCTATTGCGCCTCTCGACCTTTTTGCTGATAACTCAGAACTTACATAGGTGATTCACTATGTCAAAACTTCAAGCCGTATTTACAGCATGGGCCGTATTTATGGCGAGAAGAGAAAGTTCCTTCTCTACCGAAGTAAATACACTTTTTCAGTGATTTGTAACTCTCAGGATCAGTCATAAGAGCACCGAATTTTTTAAACAATGTTCAGTTTTATTGGGCCACATTTTTATCCAATTGCAAAATAGGTTACAGCGAAAAGGTTTTTAAAATCCCTCTAAGATGCGTAAATTTTTGTAGGAAATAACCTTTATGTAAAGATATCTAAATAATTATATTGAGGGGCTTTTATTCCTTTTTCCTGAAAGAGCAATTATTGTCACGATCTTGCTATCATCTACCAAGCAACTTGAACGTGTTCCGCAGGTTGGGTTAGTGAGTTCGCAACCTAATATACAGGGTGGGCCATAAATAACGCACCAAAGCATATAAAACAATTCAGATAATAATAACAAACGTTTTGGGCCATAAATAACGCACCAAAGCATATAAAACAATTCAGATAATAATAACAAACGCCATCGGCACCAGACGTTAACACTAATTCAACTCGTTCTTTAATTGTTAAGTGCATACCCTAAAAATGATATAAATTTTTTTTAAAAGGCAAATCATAACTAAAAAACTTTGATTGAAATTAAATTTAACAGTTATAGTAACTGATATTGAAATTAAATTTAACAGATACCCAAAGAAAAGATATTTACATTATTTCACATCACAATTTATTTTAAATCTTTGGTGCGTTATTTACGGCCCACCCTGTATTTTGATTGCCAAGTTTTGAACGTGGTGATAAAAGTAAAAAAAATCGGATTAAATTAGAGGACGGTAAATGCAAAACTATAGCCTACTCGAGAACTGGTAGTTTGCTCGGCAATAAAGTTTTGTTGTTTTTGACTGGCACTGTTTAGGTTTGTGGCATAAGAGCATTGGTGATGTCTACACTAGTGACGTTGATTCATTTAAATGAAGTGCGAGTTGAAACTGGTTTATAGGCTAAAGCTGCTGCTATAAGTGCTCTTCAGCCGTTCCGTAAAATTGCTCAATCAAAGTTTTTCCGTCGTGGTGACAATGTTGATCGCTGAACGGTGCTAATGGTTAAGAAAAGTCAACTTGAAGCTTCTTACGCTTCTGAAACAAGAAAGAATGCACGATTTCAACCGGCAAGGTATCAACAGTTGAGTTATTGACCAACATGTTGCCCGAGGTTTTAAAATAAAGCATTGTCTAAAACTTGCACAGTCTGCAGTTCTCTCGAAAGTCGGTTGCTGCTTGCTAGCCTCTTGTATTAAATTTGCATTAGGATAAGGACGTTGCCTTACGTCCGAACTTTTGAGATAAACTAAATGAGATGGTACTTTATTTGATGATAGTTTGTTTTTCAAATACGACACGACAATTAACAGCTGCTGACATTGTGTCCATTGGTCGCAGCGACGAAACGCTTTTGCCCAAACAGAGCTTTAAAATTTTTTTGCGGTTTGCTGTTTTGTTACATCACGATGGTAACCGAACACCGAAATCCATAACACATGCAACTTTCGATAGTGTTTTCTAGGAGTATAAAACTAAACTAGCCTATAAATTTAGTCAAAGAAGGCTTCTCTTATTTTTCTCATGCAATATGGCTTCGCAAACAAATAGACTTCGCTACAGTCTGCAAAATAGTACGTGCAAGTTGCACATTTTATCGAGAGGATTAAGGGAAAGTTTAGCTAATTGCTGTAGGTGAAGTACACGTCTATTTCATGGAGCCAGGGTCCATGACCGTGTTGGCATTTCTGGAAACTCCTGCGCTGTGTTGTTTGTGTAATGTAGCCTGCCATCGCATCACGTTTAAGAAACTGACTGTTACTACAATGCTCGGTTGATATGGGAATCGCTTTAAACGAGAGCAAGAAAGAAAATTGGGTTACTATGGAATAAAAGATGTGTCAAAGTCCTTGGAAGATGCAAGCGATCTTATGAAATCAGCGAGCGCAATCTTTTTAGGGGGAGAACCGAATCATTTTGGTCTCCAAACCAACATAAAAACTTTTTTCGGAGATCAGCTTTTTAAAGGTGGGAATTTCGCCTTTAAAAAGCTTTGTAAAAATACGTCGCTGGATGCAAAAATCTCGTGCAAGCTTATCACAGAGGACGGAAAAAAAGGCTTTTTCTATCTCCTTCCAGGAAACGTTTTAAAACCTCACGATTTTGCTGATACGCTCGTTTCCAAAACCTGAAACTCATCCTTCCCCGCAAAAGCCTCTCTCCCTTCTCAAATACAATTCGCAAAATGATCGGGTGTAATTTTGAGTGTTACCCAACAATTCCTTAAAATGTAATTTTTTGTTCAAACTGCGGATATTGAACCAGGAGTTTTAGATGATCTCGGTGCTTATCCACCTATTGCCTTTACCGTACATGGAAGAAAAATTGATCTGCTGTAATTAATCACATTTACATTATTGAACTAGGAATAATGAAATAGGTTTTTTTTGTGCCAAAAGTGCGTGTGCAACGCAGACGTCATAATTATGAAATCGACCGCAGTTGCCTTCAGCCAGTACATTGAATTTGACGTGTCGTGTGTTATCATTTGGAAATGACCCAGCTTTCAGCTTGTTGGCAAGGCAATTCTGTAGCAAAACTTTCAAAGTAAACAACATCATTAAATGTAACGCAAACTGTTCATTGATGCGTTTGAGCTTCCCGTTGGCGGTTTTTGCTAGTCTTTAGTTTGACTGGGCCTGCTTGGCCCAGCCACTTGTCTGCCACATAAAGACAGAGACATGTTGTTGTTGTTGTTGTTGTTGTTATTGTGACTGGTTCGAAATGGGCTGCCATTTTTCCTCTAGCCTAATTTCCATTAGGTTGACGGAATGAACCTGAATTGCCGCTCTTGCTTTACCTCCATCTCGAGAAAGAAGCGAGGTATAAATTATGTTTTCATAACAATTGATCTCCAAAAAGGCTCTTCACCATGGCAACGGTCGATAAACATTAATTCAGACCAGTTGAACTCCAAAAAATAGCTTTTGTGCGGCCAATCAAGACTTTGGATTGGTGAAAAGTGGCTGGTGTTGCGACAACTGCGGGCATTTCTGGGTGTAAAGCGATCACTACTCGGTGAAACGGCTTTTCGATAAACCATCGATACAATTGGAAAGACTGAAAACTTTTGAGCAATCAAAAAACATACATTTGCCAGAGGCATAGCACGCCAGATAAAAATGAAGCAGGCTTGTAAATATTGTTTGATTAGACTTCTTTAAAAATCTCACGTACTAACACAGAAAAACAGAATGGGTAGTGACCCAAGGTCTCTGATTAGATTTTCACTCTGAAGGTCGCAGCAATTGCGCAAAAAAGGTTTAATAACGTCGAAGTATCGAAAACTCCGGCGAAGCTGAAATTTTTGGGACACAAAAAATGTACACTTTTTCAGAAATAATTGAATAACTCTCGTATACGCATGGGCATGGCCTAAATGTACACTTTTAGTGCCTACAAAGCTTTAGCTTGGTCCACGTTTTTGACACTCTGACAAAGTTATAAAGAATGTTTCTCACCCCGCCATCTACTGCACTGAGTTGCACCATACTCTGTTCATGGCTATGAGTGTAAGCTACTTGTCAGCTGCAGCACGTAACTACTAAATTATGACGCAGTGTGGTTAATAAATTACTCTATGCAGATGATCTTGTTATCTTTAACCAAACCATGGAAGACCTAAAGGAAAGATTTTGGAATTGGAAGAATGCAGTGGAAAACGAGGGCTTGATGGTCAACATCAGAAAAACAAAAGCGATGGTAAGCGTATCTGTAGGAGAACTATTCAAAAGCAAGATAGATCCATGTGGAGTATGTGGGAGAGAGTCGTGGCCAATTTAGTGTTGTGAGCGAAATGTGAAAGCTGAGTTCATGGCAGATGTGCAAAGATAAAGAGAGTTGCCGCTGGGTCGACAATATATTTTGTTTGCTCGAGGTGTAGAGGAATAATGGAGGGAACGGTAGATTCTATTCGGAAGTTGTGCGATGAAGTGGAGACAGTGAATGGATTTTGTTATTTGAGAGACAGACTAAATGCTACTGGTGATTGTGTAGCGGTAGTTACAGCAAGAGTAAGAATCGGTTGGGTAAGATTTAGGGAATGTGGAAAGTTATTGCTTGGAAATAGGTTTCCTCTGAAGATGAAAGATAAAGTTTATCGTTGTAGCGCAACGCAAGTGCAGCAATACTGTACAGAAGCGAAGCATGGTGTTTGAAAGAGAATAAAAAAGCAATTTTAAGGAGAACGGACAGAGCTATAGTGAAAACCAGGGGTGTCAAACTCGCGGCCCCCGGGCCGCATGCGGCCCATAGAGCTTCTCAGTGCGGCCCCCCAGGTAATTCTAAAATTACTAATGAACTTCGGCAGCACTGCAACAGACAATTGTCGAACAAACTCTTGAAGTTCTGAACAGAGGCCGCACTGGAGAGGTACAAATCTTTGTCATTCAGAGGCAACTTTTCTGCAGCCAGAAAGGTGTTGACCTTTTTTTTGGAGATCGATCCATCTTGGGGCCAAATTTCAGCGGTTGTTTCCCAGAGAGGTGGTGATCCCCGAATCCAAAGCCACGTGTGGCCGTCGGCACGATTACTCACATATGCAATGAGGCCCCCAGAGATGTGGCCCTCAGCACCATTGCTCATATATGCAAATTGGCCCCCAGAAGCCCACGAGTTTGACACCCCTGGTGAAAACCATGTGCGGTCAGAAAGTTGTTTACAGAAAGACGACTCAAGAACAGATGAACATGCAAGGATTGAAGGTTAGCAACAGTGAATGGAGTTAGATGGTACGGACATGTGCTGAGGAGGGATGAAGATAGTGTTTTAAGGGTTGCTCTGGATCTTGAAATGAGTGGCAAGAGAAAGCGAGGACGACCAAAGAAAACCTGGAGGAGGAGACAGAGAGGATTGGTTTAAAGAAGGAGGATGCCCTGAATCGAGACAAGTAAAGAGACGAAGTGCAAGCAATTGCAAAAGGATTGAAGTGCATCAGGCCATCTCTGCTAAGGGGACAACACCGGACAAAATCTGAATAACTACTCCTTCTGCGTACACGTCTTTGTAATGAGATATCCAACTAACGTCATTCCGAGTAAAGCATCATATACACCTCGACCTCTTGATGAGTTGTCATGCATCTCTGCGAACATTTCTTTGACTTATAAAGTTTCCTGAGAAAACATTTCTCTGTCACAAGATCTCAGGCCATCAATAGTTCCTTTTTGCTGAGTTATTGAAATAATAAAAACGGCGATGACTCGGCATTTCTCACAAAACTATTCAGCCACGCTGGTTATTTTGCAAAACTTCGTGGTATGTGCAATTCTAGTATTAGAAAGCATTATTATGTAACCCTATTTTAGTAAGATAGCAGCAAACCAGGGACGCGGTAACAACGTCTGGTCAGGGGGGCTCAAAATAGTAATCATTGTAATTTCTGTAGGGTGCAGATACACCCAACAACCTATTTTTTTATGAAGCATAAGCACATGAGCAAAAACACTAAAAGATTCAGTTACTTTTCTAACTTGATATAAATTGATGGAATCGTCAAATGATATGCAGAAAACAATGAAAAACACAGAAAACAATGTAAAAGGTCACAATCAAAATACAGTAACAGGCTGCTTACGTCTGTTTGTACAATAGTCCAATGTGTGTTGAAGTTTTACAAAACATCAAAGACCGGTTTTCGTTTAGAAGTCTGGCTAATGAACTGTTTCATCAGTTCGTGCATCACTTTTGTCTAATATGCCTTGATGAATGTGCATCAAAGAGAGATGTGCCAGTCCATTTTGTTTCATGGTCGGTAGGCACGTCTCCAACCGCTTCAAAGGGGAAAATGACCGCCCTGAGGAGCCTTCGGATGCAGAAAGAATTAAAACAAATTTCACAAGCTTTTCTGTCTTCCTAAAGAAAAGCCTTGACTGTGGCTGCTGTTTCCTAATATACGAAGCAGCGTCATAGATTGTGTTGAATACTTTGCTTGTAGTTATATTCCATAATAACACAAACCAAACTTTGAGACGATTCGTATCAATTGTTTATGGCAGTACAATATTTGCGCCAACTGATGACTTTTTGTCGATTCATCACGTCAGTCAAGAGAGCTTCTCTGTCAAGAACAATCTTCATGTCTTTTTGATCAACCTGCCAGTTAGCAATATCATTAGATGAAACGCAAACGGTTCATTCATGCGTTTGAGCTTCACATCAGCCTATTTTGCTAGTCTTCAGTTTGACTGGGCCACCACGACGGCCAGACTGCTTGTCTGCCACATAAAGACGGAGGCATCGCTTTAAGCGTCTTGCCTAGGGCCACAACAAGCGAGCTTGCCGGCATTTTCTCGATACTGTCTTTTTTGTGCTGAGCGCCAAGCAGGAAAACGGTGAATACCATTTTTTGAAGTCTTTTGGTGTGACTCGACTAGGGAAATAAAGCTCCGCTCTACCGACTGCAAAGCGTACGCTCTCACCAATACGCCATCGTGCCGGTTACTCAAATGGTAAATGTTCATCAGTGACTCAGCAATTTTTGCAAAATCTAGTGTCACGTGTTTAATGGGTTTAAAGCTCTGAAAAACACTCTGCAGAATGAATGAAGTCTTTTATGACCATAATAGTGTAATAAGGCTTGTAAAGCTATAGTAAACAAGAAAGGATTTAAGCCATAAAGTTGCGCAGCAAGTGGTTACATCATTAGAAGGAAGAGAATAGAGGAGCCCAAAACTTTGAGAGAGCGAAACTTTCTTCTCCAAAATTTGTGGCGTTTCCTCAAACATACAGCTGCTAATTTAACGTTCACAATCATTGTCAGTGAAGTTTAATTTGACGTTAAATACTGAAAATTATTTTTACTAACCGAAAATCCCCACTTCCTTAAAAATCCATTTGTAAGAAGTGTTTTCTGGCTATCACTCAAACCTAATTTTGTGCAATGTTTCTCGCAGCGAAATAAAAAATTATCTTCACGTTACCGGTACGATATAAAAGAAAATACATCAATATATTTTTTCACAAATACCAACTTAGGTTAATAGGTTTATCAGGGACAGAAAAACGGGCTAAGGCTTTCTTAATTTTACAAGTGGGGGTCCTGGCCCCGCAAAACTATTCCAGCGTTTTAACATACCTGCTAATAAAGTTATAGTGTTTTATATATGCTTACTTTGGTGTTTTTTTAAGCTTCCCACTTTTGTGTTGATGCTTTCGCCCTTCTACGTATAGTAGCTGGTGTGATGAAGTAGTAGCGTTTCTGATTTCGTAACGAATGATCTAGAATTAAAACTTCGCAAAGCATCATGGATATTCGTCAGGGAGGCCGTCCAGAATTTGAGGTGATCCAAAAAATCTGATTCGAAAGCGAGCGGGTAGTGTGTAGTTGTCGACAAACACTGAACCAACACGTCTAAGCATGGAAAATCGCAGGGAAAAAGAAGGAAAATCAATTTTTTCCTCCGGCCCTGTTTACATCAGGTGCACCCAAAACGCGGCCCTCGCAAGAAGTTTTTGCTGATCGCGACCACTCTCGTAAAAAAAAATGTCTGCAACAAAATTTGAGTTTACAATGTCGATGTCCCACAAAATATAAAGTTTTCATCTTGACAACAAACAAAAAAATCAATTTGAATTTGAAAGAGTGGTCACATAGATTATGTTTTCATAACAATTGATCTCCAAAAAGGCTCTTCACCATGGCAACGGTCGATAAACATTAATTCAGACCAGTTGAACTCCAAAAAATAGCTTTTGTGCGGCCAATCAAGACTTTGGATTGGTGAAAAGTGGCTGGTGTTGCGACAACTGCGGGCATTTCTGGGTGTAAAGCGATCACTACTCGATGAAACGGCTTTTCGATAAACCATCGATACAGTTGGAAAGACTGAAAACTTTTGAGCAATCAAAAAACATACATTTGCCAGAGGCATAGCACGCCAGATAAAAATGAAGCAGGCTTGTAAATATTGTTTGATTAGACTTCTTTAAAAATCTCACGTACTAACACAGAAAAACAGAATGGGTAGTGACCCAAGGTCTCTGATTAGATTTCCACTCTTAAGTTCGCAGCAATTGCGCAAAAAAGGTTTAATAACGTCGAAGTATCGAAAACTCCGGCGAAGCTGAAATTTTTGGGACACAAAAAATGTACACTTTTTCAGAAATAATTGAATAACTCTCGTATACGCATGGGCATGGCCTAAATGTACATTTTTAGTGCCTACAAAGCTTTAGCTTGGTCCACGTTTTTGACACTCTGACGAAGTTATAAAGAATGTTTCTCACCCCGCCATCTACTGCACTGAGTTACACCATACTCTGTTCACGGCTATGAGTGTAAGCTACTTGTCAGCTGCAGCACGTAACTACTAAATTATGACGCAGTTCCTCGTACGCGTCTTTGTAATGAGATATTCAACTAACGTCATTCCGAGTAAGGCATCATATACACCTCGACCTCTTGATGGTTGTCATGCATCTCTGCGAACATTCCTTTGACTTATAAAGTTTCCTGAGAAAACATTTCTCTGTCACAAGATCTCAGGCCATCAATAGTTCCTTTTTGCTGAGTTATTGAAATAATAAAAACGGCGATGACTCGGCATTTCTCACAAAACTATTCAGTCACGCTGGTTATTTTGCAAAACTTCGTGGTATGTGCAATTCTAGTATTAGAAAGCATTATTATGTAACCCTATTTTAGTAAGATAGCAGCAAACCAGGGACGCGGTAACAACGTCTGGTCAGGGGGGCTCAAAATAGTAATCATTGTAATTTCTGTAGGGTGCAGATACCCCCAACAACCTATTTTTTTATGAAGCATAAGCACATGAACGAAAACACTAAAAGATTCAGTTACTTTTCTAACTTGATATAAATTGATGGAATCGTCAAATGATATGCAGAAAACAATGAAAAACACAGAAAACAATGTAAAAGGTCACAATCAAAATACAGTAACAGGCTGCTTACGTCTGTTTGTACAATAGTCCAATGTGTGTTGAAGTTTTACAAAACCGGCGCGATGGTGTAGTGGTTAGAGCGTCCGCTTCGCAGTCGGTAGACCTGGGGTTCATTTCCCTTGTCGAGTCATACCAAAAGACTTTAAAAAATGGTATTCACAGCTTCCCTGCTTGGCGCTCAGCACATAAGGGATAGTGTGGAGAACAAGCCGGCAAGCTTGCTTGTTGTGTCCTTGGGCAAGGCACTTAACGGGACGCCTCCGTCTTTATGTGGCAGACAGATGGTGGGGCCAAGCAGTCTACCCGTCGTGGTGGCCCAGTCTGACGAAAGACATGCAAACAGAGCATGAGCTCATACGCGTAAATAAATAAATAACAAAACATCAAAGACCGGTTTTCGTTTAGAAGTCTGGCTAATGAACTGTTTCATCAGTTCGTGCATCACTTTTGTCTGATATGCCTTGATGAATGTGCATCAAAGAGAGATGTGCCAGTCCATTTTGTTTCATGGTCGGTAGGCACGTCTCCAACCGCTTCAAAGGGGAAAATGACCGCCCTGAGGAGCCTTCGGATGCAGAAAGAATTAAAACAAATTTCACAAGCTTTTCTGTCTTCCTAAAGAAAAGCCTTGACTGTGGCTGCTGCTTCCTAGTATACTCAGCAACAATTAAAATACTTTTAAAACTGTTATGTTGTTTTTAAATACTGATATTTAAGATAACTATTTCTTGTATACAGAGTTTACGTGTAAATTTAGGTTAAAACAGATAAAAAATTTTGATCAGGTCGATTTAAATCAGATAAATAAACTCCAGCAAACAATATGTTTTGACAGGTATTATCAAATTTATTTTAAACTTTTGGTAAAACTAAATTTGCCTCAACCCATCTAACAGTATGTTAGATGAATTGCTGTGAAAAAAACAACTCAAATAAAGTTGATTTTCAATACTTTGCCAATACAAACATTTAATTATTTAGAATTAAATTTGAAAAAATGCTGTTAATTTTCCTAAACTACTAACTATTTTGCAAGAAATTGAGTTAAATATAAATTTTTTTTATTGGCGGTAGTAGTGATGGATGTGGGAGTGGCGTGAGGAGGGGTGCTACTGCTGCCAATAAAAAAATTCAAATTTAAATGACCACTGACAGGTATTTGATGTTGACCTGCATAGCTGTGATAAAGATTTGTATGAATAAAATGGGTAACGCACAGAGTTGTTAAATAGATGTTGAATGTATCTTTTAATGAAATTATAGAATCAATTTACAATCAAAGTAGGTCAAAAAATATTTGGTTGACAAGTAATTGCTGTAATTGAGCTAGCCACATTGTATGAACCAAACATGTAGGCCTATTTCTTTCCAATTTTCGGTTGGTTCCAGATTTGAATAAAATATGCTAAGCATATTTGTGAATATTGGGACAGATTTATTATTATATGCAACTTACATAGCTTGAAAAGTTGTAGAAGAAAAAGTGGTTACGTGATATTAAATGCTGGATAGTAAGGGAGACTTCTGTGCGCTGTAGCCTACGTTGCAATTAAGATTGTGTATAGTCATCAGTCCTTTGCAATTTTGTGTCAAAGATCTTAGCAGGCTAGTATAAGACATTGATATAAACAGTCGAATTTTGTGATCTCAACTCAAACCTTATAGGTTGATTTTTAAACGTACTTTGAATAGTTATTTGCAACAACTTTCTCATGAAATATGCAAACACATGCCAGAAACTAAAACAGACACCTTTTATACTCAAAGTTTAATTAGATCTACTGCACAAAGCTTAGCTTAAACTAACCCACTGACAGTTCTAACGTCAACCTAGTCACTTTTATTTATCACGTTCTCCGCGTATTGGTCCACATATGACCCAACAGTGTCATTCTCTATTTGCGTATTGCACCATAAATGGGCCAACAACCACTTGGGCATATGTGGTGCAATACGCAATTAGGAAGTGTATTGTCTTCACCGTTGCGTATTGCACCACATAAGTCCCAAGCTTTTTATTGTCTAAACTTGATGAACATAGGCAGATAATTGCACTCACCTCCTCTCACGGTGATGGCTTCAACCAGACTGGCTAAAAAACGCGGGAAGTGTTCTGCAATACAGCTCATATTGCTATACGCGGGGAACGTGTTAATTCTATTTATTTTCTAGTAAGAAACTAGCATTAATTCAGTCCAACATGCAGTTGAATTTACGTTGGTATTAAAAAAAACTTTTATGTTGATTGCTCTATATTTTTCTGGAATATCTTTTAGCTTTTGGTTAACCACTGTTTTTCGCGACAAAAGTGTGACGTCATATGCAACTTTCTTGTTATAGAAAGCTCATAACTTTAAAACAGGGATGTGGAAGCTGAAGCAGAAGCGCGAAAAGTCTACCGCTTCCGCTTCCATATAGAAGGGAAGAATGGAGGAAGAAAAGAAATTGGCTCTACTATCCTTCGGAAAAGAGCGAATAAGAGGAGCATAAACATTAAGAAATGAGACCGAGGAGGAGTTGTTTAGAGAGATGTTGACGCCCACATAATCAGAGTAGGGGTCAAACGAAGAAAGAGAGGAGGTAGAAAGCTCAGAGAAGGATAAGCCCTACCTGACGAAAATGATGACGCCGCCGCTAGCATCTGTGACATCAATAGAAAAAATACCAGATCGGGAGTGGGCGCCATCAGATCACAGAGAGGAGAATCCAGGAATCCGGAAAGAGGAAGATAAATTGAGGTTAGATTCCTGGATATAACTAAGGTCAACGGGATGAGACGAAATAAAGTGTTGCAGCTCAGTGCTCCTGGCTTGGAGATCCCCAGCATTCCATTGAAGAACCCTGAGGGAGTTAAGGAGGAGAATAGGAAGCAGGAAGTAAAGAGAAACAGCCAGGAGCATGAGGCGATGGTGAGGGTGCAGAGGGAGAAGTTGCAAAGTGGGCGGAAAAAGGATAAGAGGTTTGAAGGCGAGGGTGGGGTGCGAGTGCTGCATTAGCAGAAGGACGTCAGATGGGCCAGATCGAGCTGTGGAGGTATACCAGCTGGACGAGGCCGAGGAGGAAATCACAGTGCTGGTAGAGGTGGGATCTCCAAAAAAAGCAGGGACGCAGCAGGGAGGGAAACTCCATGAGTAAGAGCTGCCAAGAGTTCTGAATCTAGAAAAGGAAAGTAGTGAGCACTTTAAATGAACACAATTAGAGCATGCGCAGCACTGCACTGACCTATCCTGCCAGGTCACATTTCCAGCGCACACTGAACAGGGAAAGACGGGACAATGGTTAGGATGAACTTTGCCGCTCATCAGGACAAGGAGGAGAATGAGAAGACGCGCAAGAGAAAGACAGGAGAAGAGAGAAGACATGCCGATTTTGAAGAGGATGCATGCTACCTTCTGCGGTTTTTCAAGGGGCTGCACGGCGAAAAATGGTTTGTGTGAGGGGAGTGTCTGGGGTAACTGGGACTCTCGGGAAGGCCAACAGCCATTTTAACCCAACCCAAATGGGGTTGGGGACCGCACTACCACGTTGAGGCAGCTGTTGATTGGTGCAGTTCAATTTTGCTTGCTTTACATGTATATACTATATATATGACAGAAATTTTGCACTTTACTATCCAAAAAGATCGGAGTCAATACGTGTTTTGGGGATGGACAGAAAGTCCGTAATGATGATTAGAGTTAAAGTTAACTCAAAGTCAGAGTTAGTTGAGGATAGAGAGGGAAAATCAGTGCTATACGGTGTAATTTGTTGCAGTGCGACAGGTTATTGTCGAGAACTGTAATATGTGGTCATACGATTTAGATCTTAAAAGCATTAGGTTTATTGTTGTAAAAGTGGTTGCAAGTAGTGAAGGAACTTGTAATAACTGTCTAGTCGTTGAAGAGTTTAATTATTTTTTGAAGTGTAGTAAGGAAATATTTGATTTTGTTGCAAGCAATTTGTGATTTCTAAATTTTTGTTAGAGGGGGTTCCGTGACAAACGCGAAAGTGCATTAGGGGCTCCGCGATTTCAAGAAGGTTGAAGAGCATTGGTCTACATTCAACACGAGTTCTAATATCTAAATAAAAGAAGCACAGAGTAGTTCAAAACAATAAGCTCAAGCGAAGTAGGTAAAGTAATAGCAACAAATGAAGGTTTTTGTCCCCTCAAAATGATGAAGTGTAGGAGAAGGCAGGCTACAGACCTACAAAAGTTAAAAAAATTGTCAACGGTCGTTTTCTGGTTTTTTGTTAGTGGAAGCGGAAGCGATAGGTTTGGAAGCACAAGCGGTTGAAAAATATCCGCTTCCACATCCCTGGGAGAAAGCATTTTTGTCAGCTATATAATCAGCTTCCAATATTTTTTTTAATTGCGTGCGTTGTATAGCTATACACATTGTGCTTCGTTGACTTTTTCACAACGCACCTTTCATGTCGCATTGCTATCGTTTTACTCGAAGAAGTACACCTTTAAATAAATTTTGTGGTGAGAACATCTGGCAATGCTTGTGTTTTTTCGAAAATTTCTGGCCATTTAATCACATTTTTAGACGACCTAACTACATGAGGGTTTTTTTTTGACGTTTAACATTGATTGATATTGCTTGAAATTTGAAACAGATTGTGATCACTGCACTCATCAGGAAGATCGTTACATAACTATTGCGCAGTATATAGCATCGTCACCATAAATTATGTAACCGTTGTGCAGTATTTTTACCACTCATCAAACCACTTTTAAACATGTCTGGACAAATTTTGCTCAACCATACCATCTACCACTCTCTAGTGGCCATAAACAGCGAAACTGTGCTGACATTTGCAGTATACCATTCCCCCAGGGACCTTAATAATGATAATCTCCCCACTAACAACTCACTCAGTATCTAACCAACAAAAACCCCCGAATTTTACAAACTTTTGACGCTTGCCCCGGCGAAAACGTTGCCAAGTGAGCCATTATACACTACTAGCGTCGCCCGGTGGGGCTACCACTCAATTAAATCGGGCTAAAAATATCGGGTTGAGCCGGACACGCCGGCTTCACCCAAATATCACTTCTGAAGGCAGTAACGAAAAGTTTGTAAGTGCAGTGCAACGCCGGTATGCCTCTAATTTCGATCATCGTATTTTTGAATCAAGACTAGTCTTGCTCATATTTTTAATCATTTTACAAACTCTATTCGTTCCACCCAACTAGTATAGGGGCCAGTGTGCGACGTAAGGGATCTGGAGAGAGGTGCCCTTCTATTAACTATTGCCATTCCCTTCAGTCAAAAAATGAATATCATCCTGGAGGGGAATGCAAAACATCCTCCCTTTGGTCAAATTATGCTTTGTACTGTTTTTGTTTAAAGCATTGTGATTTTAAAAACAAATCAAAGCAAAACTTTCACTGCAACAACATATACTGTGTAGCCAAATAAGATGTCAGAGCGCCTTCATAGCCTTGCCGTAAGCTAACTCTTTGATATAACAGAAAGACCAATCCCGCGTTTCATCTTATGTAAACAAACCTCACAAATTATATTCAGTAATGTTCTACAAAATAATTAAGTACAGTGGCCTAAGAAGGGGGCTCCAATGCGTTTATCCCCTTCAGGAAAACGTAAAATGTCTTTTTCAGCTGTTATGCAGGTAACGGTAACAAATAAGTTCCCCAATATAACTCTGAGAATATTGACCTTCAAGAAAAAAGGTCTTCACCGCCATCGTCCCGTGAAATATGCAAAAGAACATTTTCGCGCTCCCCCTCAAAGAATTTCTGCGCACACCCCTGAATACGTCATGCGAAGCAATGCGATTAATTGTGCACTAACAAGCGGCAGCTTACTACGCTATCTACAATTGCTGTCGTGACTCGTGCAAGTGATGTAACCTGAAGCATTGCAGCTGAAGGCTTGCAAAAAACAATCGACAGCAGGGTTAATGAGTTTAAACTTGGAATATGGTAGGCAAGGATACCGGAAGCTGGGGGCAGTCGCCCTACTCTGCCCCTTTTATTTCTTTTAACCACGGGCACACAGGGAACACCTAGTACCTTTTGAAATCGATACTGGCAGGCAGTGCCGGATTTAGGCATGTGGAGGCCCCTTGGCACTCGGCCAGAGCTACTCAATTAATTTTAACGAAGGTCCAGTTCGATAAGTTCAGTATTTCTAGAGGTTCAGTAAAATTTTTGACTTGCAATGACGAAAACGAAACAATCATCATCAGTAAACATAGAAAAATACTTGGATTTTTTTCTTAGTCTACACTCTACACTGTCTACAGTCTACACTGATCATCGAAATTAAATATAAAAAAACTTACCATAATTTATTCAGCTAATTTTGTGAAAAAAGCGCGTTTCTTATTTCTCATCAGTTCTTAAAACTTGGTCTACAGAAGTAAATTAAAGGCAATGGTGGGGTGTTTGGGCTTCGTACCTTACAGCATACTATCGTGTGCAGCAGTAAGATCTGCCAATACAATGCCTGATTTATTCTCTTCAAAGCGGTGTTCAACGTCATAGGTTAGTTTAAACACTCGATCGGTTATGCATTGACTATGCATGAAGTCAGCCTGTTTGTCAGAAAGTTGGTGGTCAAAATCAGATTCTAGACGCCTTAAGAGTAAACGCTTGAAATCCTTCCAAGAAACGCTCAACAGCGATATGGACTGGAAGCTCAGTCATAAGCTGTTTTGCCAGGTTTTGGTACCGAGATATCTGTGGCAGGTTGCCATGTTGTGGGGATTGTTTGGTAGATCACGCAGGCTTCTTTTGAAGCCATCTAGCACATTTGGGGCCGCAGTGCTTCAAAATAAATGTAATGAGATATTGTCTGGGCTCTGAGCTTTACCACACTTGATCAATTTGATTGCTGAAGCAAATTAGGTGAACAAAAAAGGCATGGATGACAGACCTTCAGCACTGGGAAATAGGTTCTCTCCTGTTTTTCAGGCTGATCGTGTTGTTTGTTAGCCCTTTTAAAGGTGCTGTAAGTTAACGCTAAAAATGTGCAGTTGCGCCGAAGGCGAAAAAATTTTTTCTATTTTCTTAAAAACAACTTAGTACTGAGAACAAGTCAACAACGTTTGGTAAAATGAGTTGAGATTTTTTCGCGACCTGTGCCTGCACCTACAGTTATTCATCGTGGAGCTTGAGGTCCAATTTCAATTCTCAAAAGGTCCGGATTCGGACCGCGGTCCGCCAATTGAGTAGCCCTGCACTAGGCCATGTGGAGGCCCCTTGTCGCTTGCTTGAAGCTAAGATCATGATGCGCCGAAAGAAAAGCAAGCACACCATAAGGAATAACGACAGCTCCAAAGACACATTGGCTAAGGTTGACCTGTGTAAACAAGCAGAAGCGGAAAATTTAGCGGCCTTACGACTTCGGAAAAGAAACACAACTCGAGTGCGAAATGAACCCAACTTTTTAGTCCAAAAATAGTTTTCCAAAAATTTAAATCAAAGCTTAAAAAGCAAGAAATGATAGCGCAAATATGCACACAATGCTAACGATTGACTGTTGAAGTAAAATCAAAACCAAGCAAATAACAATCTGAATTAGGATGGTATATCGGTATACCACGTAAAAGTTATCAGTACAAGTCACTACAACCCTGCGGCAAGAACGCACTTCGCTACTGCTTTGATATTCCACCGTTGGCTGCTGAGCTGCCTGTTGCAGTGTTGTTAGGTTCTTGCTAGCTCTTTTTCCCAACAAAATCTAAAAATTTCCCCACTTTAAATCAAATATCCCCAAAGAAGGATCATGAACGAAATTACCTTAACCGTTGTGCAAAACATTTATCGACGCCGCAATTAGCAGGAAATAGCCTTTATCGACAAAATCTGTAACTAGTGAACACTAGCATACCGAGGGGGGAGGCCACTGTGCCATGGCCCCCCCTCAGACCCTAAAAATGAAAAAATGTAAAGCAAAACATAGCAGTTTTAGCAATAGCTAAGCTGGTTTGTGACGTCACACGATTGTGACAAAACTTTGGCCCCTCTTCGGAAACTTTCTGCTTGCGCCACTGCTAGTGAAGTAGTGATCAATTAGACACTGTAAAAGTTACAGTTACTTTTTGTTTGCTGCTTCACAACAAAAAGAAGAAATGTCTTATTTAACTTCATTCTAATTTAAACGAGTAAATCGTAAGCATCAAAGATGAGGATTTTCTCATATAGCATCAGTCTAAATGAGTTCATGCAGACCTGATCTTTGACGTAGTACCGGCTCCGTCTATAATTATATTTTCCAAATTTTCCAAATTTTCAAAATTGTGACGACTTTTTTTACTAGGTATCTGTAACTCAGTCACTTAAAAAAAAGTAACTTGCCCACAATTAGCTAATAGTAATGTAGACCTTGTAGTTCTTTTTTTTGTTTTGCTCAAATTAATGATGTTTTGTGGAGGCCTTTGGACACGTGCCTCAGTTTGCCCCAACGTAAATCCGGCACTGCCGCTAAGGCATAAGTTCTAACTAGAACTCTATCGAGAAATGTTAAATCAGAGGCCACAAACAGATCCAGTAAATCTGGATTTCAAATTGGAAGCATTTGATTTGCGGGCTACGAACTTATGAGGTTTGTTTTTTTCTTTCGTTGGACAATCACACGCAATTGACTTATCGGAGCAATAAAAAAAATACAAGAATTTGTTTCATTCAAGGAAACAATTAAAAAACTGAACATCATAGAGGTGCAATTATAATGTTACAAATGCTTTGCCCAATTCATGGTTGGGTTGTCAGCCATGTGAGAAGGAGTTAATATAACAGAACAGTGTATTTTGTTGTTAATTTGTACAAAGTTTCACAGATAAGTCGAGACAGTAGTTTCACTGTTAGTTTAAATATCGACTAAGTAGTGTAGCCTACGTCATAGTTACTTCAGTGTAGAGTCAAAATGAAACTGAAATGGAGTCACGTATTGACTCTTCGGTAACGTTAACGGTCAAGCGGTTTACAGTACATTTGCACTTTCATTTGGGTATTAACTTCTCATTTTTCAAAACTGAAAATGCGTGGTTTAAATTTTTTTTTGTAAAACATAACTATTTGATGTTTTAGATGCAAAAAGTCTCATAAACGTATCAGTAGACATATTAAACTCGCTACTTGTTCTGAAAAAATATTTAAATGATGATGGACCTTCTGAAATTGAATTCTGTAAACAATATGACCGCAACCGCACATTTAAAGATGTAAAACTGCAAAGTAATTTGATGTGCCCATTCCGCAAGCAATTTATTGCAACCGTTATTGGTCAACCTCAGGGGAAGATTTGATACCTTGTTACTCGATGACAAATTTCTTTGAGCAAGATTTTGGCTCGTCTCCGAAGACGAAAAGATTATCTACAGGTCAAGGAAGTAAAAGACATTGCCAATTTTTTTTTTTATTTCAATCCATTGTCAACGGTATTGGCCTTTCGACATGTGAAGACTGATGCAAATGTGGTTGAATGTGATGAGTTTCTGAAAATTATTCGAACTTTTCTGGTATCGACAGCGGAGTGTGTACATGGATTTTGCGTATTAAATGACATTTGTACTCAGGAGCGTAACCGCATCTGCATGATCACATGCAATGCCGCTTTGTTCATCAATGTAAATGGTCCTCCGCTTTCGCAGGTTGATTTTGGTAAATATGTGCACGAATGGATTAAGAAACACCATTCAGCTACGTCTCAAGATCTAAGAAATCGACTGTGACAACCATAGCAACCAATACCTTTCTTGTTTGCTGTTGAATAAATACCTACGTCTAAAGGTCTAACTGCAACAGATCTTTTCCGCTTTATTTTTTTTTGTTATAGGCCAGTAATGCTGTATGCCTTGAATTGGTTGCACATCACATGCAGATGTGTTTGAATTAGCGGTTGTATTAATGTGCTATTATTGTGGAATTTAAGAAATCTCATCCTCATAGGTTAGTTTTTATGACCAGATACAGTAATAACCGCCAGAGTTCTTTCAAAACAAATAGCTTTGAGCAGAAAGCCTCGAAATCGGGCTATCTAACGGCTTTGCTGCCACATTTAAAAGCGACTGAAGAACACTTATTTTGAGCCGACCGTACAGGTTGGAGACCGTTCATATATTCTGCAGAGATCAACTAACAGTCTTGATACTGAAGTTTCTTGTCTCCTACGATTTAGGCTAAATGATTCGCTAAAACTTTCCGCAGTGAAAACTTTCTACTTTGCACACAGATAGGGGCACTAAGCCAAAGTTGGGGATGGGCGCCGTAATGGTGGTTGTTTTAAGAATGCGAAAATAAGTCATTTACTGGTAGGCTTATAATTTCCACGACTTGCGCGACCCCTCTCGTAATTATATTTGTGTCGTGAAGTTCCTTGGCTGCGTCAACGCTATAGTGGATTAAAATTTTAAGGACCTGAGACTAGAACTCACAATGGGGTCCCCAAACTGTCCAAAGCCTTGTTCTCTACAAGGAGCTCCGGAGGCAGTTGCCTCACTCTAAATCCACCACTGCGCCTATGCACCTTGGTGTCCCCAACATAGGACAACTTAGGCCCAGAGGTAGATTTAGGGTGAGGCAAATGAGGCAGCTGCCTCAGGCTGCCCTTTTGAAGAATAAGGGGCCCTTTTCCAGACGTGTCTGTTAAGCAATTTCAACCTTTTCAATTAGTGGTAATTTCCAAAAATGAGGTCTTCATCGACAACTTTGGCAGATCGAAGGCCCCTCATAAGTTCTTGCCTCAGGGCCCCAAAATTCATAATCCATCACTGTTGAGGCCATGCCATCCCCAAATGCTTTGCATCTCGTTACCCAGCCATTTAATAATTTATTTTCATGCAAAAAATTTCCCTTAATAAATGCAATTTTTTATAGTTGTAGGCTTTACAGATCTTTTTTTTATGTACATTTTCCTTCAAACTTCAGATTTCATAAACTATGCCCCCTGTAATATCAACTTCCCTACTCCAACAGTGAAATTGCCCTTACTCTCAAACAGCCAATAGTTTTACATAGTTTGTCCGCTCGCTTCTCTTAAGTGTATGGAGGTATAAATTCAAAGTTTTGGGAAGAATACTCAAGTGATTGACATCTTTACAGGATTAAGCAGTAGGCCAAATAAATTTATTGTGATAAACCTAGGCCAGGTGTAGGCTACCTTTTTGCCGGCCAGATGCAAACTACTTGTTAATTCTGCGGGCCAGTTAGAGTTTGTAATCCAAGCTGTTTGCACTCGTAATTAAGATTTGAAACACTAACCGGTGACATTTACACATTCCAAATTATTTTTTTAAAGTCGGCTTTTCCAACATCGAATTGATAGCTTTCTCATTTTCTTCATGCCACAAAACCCCCTCTGTGAACCACAGAATTTTACGTCGCCGGCTGCAGGTTGCACACTTCGAGCCTAGACAATTACCGACAACTTTTTTGTTATTGTCGGCGAGTACCTGTACCCCTTGGGGGTACGAGATGAGCGTCAGAATAATGGTCATTTTAAACTATTTGCTAAAAATTTATTTTCAATGGTATTTCAAATAAGAAAACATTTTCCAAAGCCTTTTTTAACATCTGCATTTTTGAATGATTTTTTGTCATAAGAAAGAGTTACTGTGACGTAATAAATAGCTTCTTGTTTGTTCCAATAGAATTGGTTTTGCACTAAATGTTTTGAATCGGTTTTGTTGTGAACAATATTATAGAACAATATTGTGAACAACAATATACACCGGTAACACGCTACATTGTGTTTTATTTCATTGTTAGATTGTATTTTTACCAGTAATTTTGTAGGTGTTTATTCGATAGGTCTAGGGGTACAAAAACATTTCACAAAATTTTAAGGGGTACGAGCGCCAAAAAGGTTAAGAAACACTGACCTAAAGTCTCTGTCTGCGCGTATTCTTCTTGGTCCCGGCATAAACCTGGCCAAGGAGGCCGAACTGACCCGGAGCCCTAGATCTACAGTTACTGCATTAGGTTAGGTGATGGGCTGAGTCGGTAATCATCTGACCAGTTTTTTTGCGCTAAAGTGGAGAATAATTTTTTTCCGAAGGGTTAAATATTTCACATTAAACCTCAAAATTTTTTTCCGCTTCGCTACACGAGATCAATTTTTGGTCAGGTGCGAGTATTGACTCTACAAATATAACCTAACTTATTGTCCACCTACAGTTCAGCTATTCTCGTACTTGCTATTGCACTATCAAAAAACCTGAAGTAAACCGGTACTGTATTTTATTTCTGCAACATACATTGCTCGACTTAAACAGGCAACATATCAGTAATAAACTTCATTATTTAAGTTTGCTTGTAAAATAAAAATGGATAATAAATAGTGCAGGTGACAGGTGCTGACGAACCTGTTTCGATCAATAAGATCTTATCAGGGCGCCTATGTCACGAGATCCGTATTACCTACAATAGCAAAGTGGTTCCCAAACTGGGGTCTGTGACCACTGTACAGGAGTCCGTGACGACCGTACAGGGGTCCGTGACGACCGCACAGGGAGTCCGTGGCTTCATCCCGGTCAGTCAACGAATCAACATTTGTCCCGGATAGCAAAAAGTTCCGGAAATTTTCTTCAGTGACATTATGAAAAGTAAATCCAGCCTGACGATAAATCGGACCGCGAGTGACACAATCGCGGCAGTAATACAGGTGTTGACCTTTTTTTGGAGGAAAGCTCCACTTCTTTTTGTATTTGTATGTCAATTATTATAATTAGAAGTGAGTTGGGTGACAAAAGTAATGTCACATATAATTGAGGTTTGCAAAAAGGGGTCCGCGAAGCTACAGATTAGCAAAAAAGGGGTCCGCGAGGCAAAATGTTTGGGAACCTCTGAGCTAAGTTACAACATGAGCCCCTCTAATGACCCTCTCTCCAGGGTGGTGACTGTTATGTTTTTTTGTATAGTCTCAGTATTGTTACGTCATAAACGTAACCACTTACTTGCCTGTGCTGAGTCATGCTTTTTTACTTGCTGGCAGAAAGTTGTATCTACAGCCAGTTTTGAGTTAATTTTATAATATCGATTATTCTATTTGAATAAGGTAGCTAAGGATTGTATTAATATAGTTTTGGACGGCTGGCTCGAGCTCCTGCGATGCTTGGTTCGTAGATGGAAGTCAACAATACGAAAGTTTTGTTAACTCACGGAAATCAACTGGAAACGACGCGCCTGAATTATTCATCGATACACAACTTGAACTATTACCAATTTAAAATCAGGCGATTAGACGATCAGGCGGTGTTCTTATGTGTGCCTTTTCTAGAAAATCGCCTGATCGTCTAATCCAGGGGTGGGCAATTGTTTCGGCTTGCGGGCCGCATCGCGGTCACGGAAGCTAGCTGAGGGCCGCGCCGTTTAACAAACGCATTGGTATATTATTCTAATTGATTTGCATTTTAAATGTGGTAAAACAATAAAAACCAACAATTACTACACAAATGAATCAAAGTAGTTTTATTCAAATGAAAATACAAGCACATTTAATTTTCATAGTCTATCAATGAGAAAAATGCGCCCAATCACGTTCTTCTACACTAATTAATTTTTTTTTTAATTATTTGCTTGAGACTTTCGCAGGCCGCAGTTTGCCCACCCCTGGTCTAATCGAATGATTGCCTGATTATTAAATTGGTGCCGGTAATAGTTCAAGTTGTGTATGGATGAATAATTCAGGCGCGTAGTTTCCAGTTGATTTCCGTGAGTCAACAGTGATCACTAGTGCCAAGATTGATGTTTTTACGTCCAGTAATTGCGGAGGAGGTAAAGTATATTGACCATATCTGCAGAGGAACAATCTCTAACACATTTATGTAAGCCAAGATAGAACTTTGAAGAATAAGCATTGTCAAGTCAATCGTCAGGTCTTCTTTGTTTAGAGATCAATTTTTTCAAAGCGGTGGTTTTGCATGTTTCGGTCGCGAAATATAGGCTGCAGGAAGACCTTCTTTATTGAGATCAAGTTTCTCAAAGAAGTTATTTAACTCTTTTGCTCCCGCGAAAATAGCGAAAAAATGTCCCTAAGGTGGCAGCGCGAAAAACTGTCATAATCAATCATAATTAATCATAATTATGTACCTCAAGTTTGTTTGTAAATCATTACTCAGCTGTCTACTTCTACATTAAGTGTGATATATCGTTAAAATCTACATTTCTTGAGGATTTCAAATAGAAAAAAAATTTTTTTTGAATATTCAAATTTTATGCAAATGAACCTCCCCAACTGGGGGGTAGTTGTCTTCAAAATTAAAGAGGTACCCTCACCTCAAAGATCACTACAGATTTAATTTTCTACCAATTTTTTTAGAAATGGTCGCAAAATGATGCTAAGGAAATAAGCTTTCAAGGTACGTCACTCAAAACTTACCTAAAAGCCTAGGTTTTCTACAATTTGCATTTTTCTGAGACACATGACCTTTTTTTGACCGGTACCGACCGGTACCAAATTTTGGTACTTAAATTCAGTACCTAAAATATGATCAGTTATTATCTGCTAGAGGTTAGCCTAAACCATGTAACATTATGTATTTTTGAACAGGGAATTTCTTCAAGATCCACAAAATATCAAGTTTAAATAGAATATGCTGTCACTGACAATGAAACAGCAGCTTGTTTCGACCCTTCCCATTTCTTGAGAAACAAGGGGGATACAGCAAACTTTGATTTAGAGAAGCCAAACTTCTGTTAGCTTTTAAACTTGTATTTCAGTCTTTGTCTCCTTGGAAATTTGATACAAAATGACGACTTTAGTAGTGAAATATTTGCAATTTATTTTATCTTTTTATAGGGTGTAGTTTTTCTACAAATTATAAGTTAGTGAAGGTAAGTCAACAAATTTTGGGGGGTTTTGAACTGACATGATGTACAGTACTCATTTTTGATCAGTAAATATCATATACCACTTAGTCTAAACTATTTAAAGTTGTATATTGCTGGAAAGCAAATTTCCTAAGCTTTCAAATGAGACCGATATTTAGCAACATATCATATTTTTTACGCACTAAATTTACTTTTATCTACTTACCATTCAAATTTGTTTGGGGGTTTGGAGACCCCTAAAACATTTAAAAATTCAAATAAGTAAAATTTATTATTATCGCTTGAAATTTTGTCAAATGATGCCCCAAAAGAGTAGTTTTCAGACTGTGTTGATGATAAAGGGTTTGGTTATGTGGTAAAGATGTAATCTCAATTTGATTTTAGTGTAGTTGGCTATTGCTGAGAATTTGGCCGATTTTGTCGTCTGCAACTGGGTTGTTGGTCATTTTAACCTTTTTTGGGTATAAAAATCAAAGAATTAGGGCACAAATTATACATGTTCCGATGCGTGAGGAAATAAGCGTGATCTTTTGAAAATTTTATGAAAATCGGATGAAAAATAAAGTCACAAATTGATTTTTAGTAAACTAATTTTGTAACTCAATTTACCAAAATTTGAGGGAAACACTGAAAACACGAGATCATCAATCGATGATCGCGGGAGCGAAAGAGTTAAAGCACACATAGACATTTTTTCTTTTTGAAGATAAATCTTACTTTGGAGAGAAAATTTATGACTATTGAGCACTTTTTTACATTTCTTTCTGACGTCCATTTCAACACTAAAATTCTTGACTCGTCGCGGAAAATCCTGACCTCTGGCATTCCTCGGTTAAAGTGTAGAGAGGCCTAGGTACACTGACTTGCGACTTATAGTTTAGGTTCAGCAATCATAGTAAAATCGTTTGTTTGTTATTCAGCGTTGTTCAAACTTCACAGAAGAAAAGCACAGATCAGAGAACCTGAATAATGCTATTCATATAGAGAAATCACTTGTTCAAAGGAAGAGTGGGCACATTTTTGAACGATTATTGCCATAACTTCGTTTTCTGAACTTCCAAATATACTGCTATTTCCTTGTATGCTTTTAGCTGGCAAAACGATTCTGTTGTGCAATCAGGAAATTGCCAAGTCATGTTTTTGATGACGTAAGGAAAATCCAGTAGTTGCGTTACCCTCCCTAATTTTTGAAAGCATTAAACTAGCTATCATCACGTATAGACAACTAAACTGAACAGCGCGCATGGTACGTGGTAAACAAGCTGTTCTCTATAAAACCAGCTAGCGGAGAACCAGCAAGTAATTGTTCCTAAAAGTTTTGTGGTGCTGTGATATTGCTGTTGTATTTCTTGCTTCGTCAGTGTACGAACGGACCACAGCTGCACTTATATTGAATTGACAACTTGAAATTGAAAGATATTTAAGAATTTACGAACCATCAACTGAAACAAAAAGAATGGCGTCCCAATCGACTACAACTGTAAGTACAGTACACTTTTGGATTTGCTGTAATGCGTGGAACCAGTAGCTAAACCTAAACTTTATTTGTGCCAGTAACTAAAAAAATGGTGTAGGCTAATGCAAATAGTTTAAATTGAATGGTACTATTGCATGTCGTTTTGAGTAATGTTGTGAAGTGTGTTGTTAAGTCGTCGCAGTGGCATAATACCCTTGTTTCGAGAATCTAAGGGGATCTAGACAAATGTTCAGTATCCACAAGGAATTGAGCCTAGTGGCTGCCTGACCAACTTAAAAATAGCCTACAGGTATAAAGAACGAGACGGCCGATTTTTATTTTTTACGTACTTACTAACTGTAGCCTATTTATTCTTTATTATTGTTATAACGTATTTTACACTGCAGAACGAGAAAGCTGGTGTTTGGAGCAAAGAATGCGAAGATGCACTTAATAATCAAATTAATCTGGAGTTGTATGCATCATATGTTTACATGGCTATGGTATGTTTTGAGCGATTTTTGGTGCTTTTACAGTAAGCAATGTAATTCCTTTAACTTTACCTTGAAATTAAAAGCTTGAATTGCTCATTTGGTAACAATTGCTGTACAGTAATGTTAATCCATTTAAGCTCGATTTAGTTCCACTAGCAATCATTTTTAATTTTGTAATTTTTTATCGATGTTTCTCGTAATGCAAAAATAAACTGACAAGCTATAAAGTTATTTCAAAATTTTATTATTTAGCTCTAAGACTAGTAGTTTCTGAAAATACACATCTTCTGTAAGAGGCAAACTGGCAAAGAGTTTGGTGTCATTTTAGAAAGGACATCGGGCTCTAAAAGCTATGTCACATTTAATAACAATTGAACATCGTAGGTGCATGCCCCACTGTCTGTAATCTGTTTGGTTACACGTTAACTCGCACAAATTATCCAAAAGGTCTGGCAGTTTGTTAGCATGAAAGTATATGGTGTGCTGTTAATTACCACCTCCTTGGTGTTTTTCAAGAATTGGTCAACTGTCAATTTTCGTGTCTGAGAAGACGAAATAACCAAATTTGGTTTTTGCAACTACTATAGCTTGCCTTGCTCGTTGTGTTGATTGGGACTCTTGTTGTTAAAACAGGGATCATTAAATGCTGATTTAATGAGCAATTGTTAATTGGCCTGTGGTTTTCAGTAGTAAATGGCGTGCTTATCCTGTAAGTGCGTTCTTTTTAGAAATCGTTTGTTAAATGAGAAATGTGAGATGAGAAATTCATTACTCCTCATTTATCTACTTCGTTGCAAGCTATTCTTAACGAGTTGGTAATCACTTGTTGCGTTTAGGGTCACTTTTTTGATCGTAGCGATGTTGCATTAAAAAATGTGGCAAAGTTTTTCAAAGAGAATGCCGAAGAAGAACGAGAGCATGCTAACAAGTTGATTACTTATCACAATCAAAGAGGAGGCGTTACAAAGTACAGTGAAATAAAGGTAATTGTTAAAATTGGTTATTGCTAGGGTGTCTTCCGCAAATTTGCTTAGAAGCATTACAAAAACTGATTGTTGCTTCTTTTAATTGCCTGCTATTTTTTCAGCCTCCAACTGCGTTTTCTCCGGACAGTTTTGACACCTTAAAGGCAATGCAATGTGCACTTGCGTTGGAAGTAAACGTCAACAAAAGTCTCTTGGCAGTGCACGAAGTGGGCAGCGATGATCCGGAGGTATGCTTAAAAACTTTTTCAATTGAAATAAAAACATAAGTATTGCAGTATTAGCCCAAAACGTTGGTGGCTGTTTGTAGCGTTAACACCTGCTGCAGAATTGCCACCATTGCTGGCATGATGCATTTGTATCATACACACTCTAAAATGTTCTTCTAGTGGCATCTAAAATGATTTGTTTTATAGCTTTGATTTTACAGTATGTTTTTTTCAGTTTCAAGATTTCATCGAGGCAAATTTCTTGCATGAACAAGTGGAGGCGATCAAGCAGTTTAAAGATTATATCACAAACTTGAAGCGTGTGGGCCCGGGGCTTGGCGAGTACTTGTTCGACAAGCATTTCAACGATGCCGAGTGATTTGCAGAAGCCGTTGTAGTGTGCTTCAAGCAGCTGTACAGTGTTTTGCATTATTAATGTGCTGCTTTTTGCTATTCGCGCTTGATTCACTTCAGATGTTGTACAAAGTTGATTTTTTCGCCATCCCAAGTCGGAAATTTACATTGGTCCCCGTGATTCCAACTAAAACGAGTTAACAGTTCTTTGGATTTCGTTTTTTAACAGTGTGCTCGGATTGAAAACCTTCAATAAAATCTATTTGATCGCATACATATCTTGTTCGATTGCGCAGTAACATACTAATTGGTCACAGCCAGGCCGGCGGCTTTGGCTGTTAAGCGCATTAACGGTTCTTGCTGTTAAAAATTTAGCAAACATGCGCTGCAACGGTATGTCACTGCGGCTAACGATTCAAAGATTACTTGTCGTGGTTACTCACTGACTTAAACTCTTACTCTTGCCCAGTCTCTATTGTCAAATTTTTAAATAGCATGCAATACTTTTAAATTCTACTGAACTTTTTTGCGTTTGGATAGTTGATCCTATAGGACTCAATTTTTACTACAAAAACCCTGCAGGCCGAATGAATCCAAGGTTGTACCCCCTTGATTTATCACCGTTCACTCAAATTAGGTAGGCATTTAACAAATGACTGAATACGCAATAATTTGACGTAGGCCAACATCAAAATATCCGACTACAGTCCTTGTATCTCAATCAAGCTTATTTAGCAAAAACATCGGTATTTCAACTCCCAATCAGTGTCATTTGGTTGGACCCATCACAATTTCTCTAGTACTGAACAAAAAGCAGCACTATTTCCAATCATTGTGACAACCGCTTCAGTCAAATTTTGTAAGTTTCGCGCTGGCGTCGAAAAAAGCCTCAAAACTATATCTTGCGCTGTCTGTGGCACAATTTTTGAGGCAATCTAATTATGTTCATTGAGATCACTTGCAGTTGAAACATACAGAGGATTTGCATACGGATAAGCAGTGGTAAATTTGCAGTTTAATTGGAGGCTGATGACGTTTTTCCGAGATCAACTTTTAGAGAACACCTCTCCATTTTAGATACGCCACTGGTCACTTTTACTTAGAACACAGTGGCACGAAAGGCAGTGACCCCAATAGATGCAAACGTGCATAAAACAATACAAATTTTTAAACAAGGTTACCCATTGTTACTCCGGCGAAATCACGCTTCCATATTTATTTGTTTACTGTAAAAAACATTTGAATAATATTTTAGAAATTAAATGAACAAAGTTACTAAAAGTTTTTGCTGCTCACGGAGTATGCGACCCATCCTGACGAGCCGCTTTTGAATGTCGTACATTCGAAGCCTGCCCAAATTCCTAAAATAGAGTTATCGCCTTTTTTGCATGACAAATCGGCTAAATCTTTAATTCATAAAAGCAGTGGCGTATTTAGGGGACCTCAAGAGCAATGGCTCTCTCACACAGTATGACAGAAATAAAAAATATTGAACACGGGTTGGTCTTTAAGTTGAGAAAACGCAAAAACATAGATTTCAACAGGCGATCAACACAATAATTTTCCGATGTAGAAAATTTGCAACTTAGAGATACTCCACTTGATAATAAGATTGAGCTCAGTTAATACTCCCTTTCTTCCCAAAAAGAATAATTTCTAAATAAAAGAAAACAGTCATTTCTATTGGTCAGCGACGTTTGTACAATACATGCAATACTAAGCTAAAATGCCAATCAACAGTCTCATTGTTTGGTGGTGATTTTAAAGAGGAGCTACGTAAAGTATCTGGCGAGTGGCGACATTGCGATGCAATTGAAAACTAACTGAAAAGCAACTATCATCCTAGCCTATGATTACCTTTACACTGAGTCATACAAACTCTTGCAAAGAGAACAATTCCAAACTTTGACGGCATTTATGCTTTTCACGACCTTTTGCTGGCCTATTTGTAGCTTTTGATTATTCCAACAGTGAAAATTCACATTAGTTGACACGGTAACCTCAAGATTACATAAATGAAACGTCAAAGCTTTTCGCTATTTTAAAAAGATTCTATAAGAGCTGAATTTAAAGTTGAATGTCGGAAAACTCCAAACCAAATGACTGAATAATGTAAAAAATGATACATTTCAACAATTAACCGCTTAGTTGATCAATGGAAAACAGGCAGAAGGGACTTTTCTCCAAGGGAATAATTGAGTTTACATTTAAAGATGGCTCAAGCCCTAAAAAACCGTTTCGTAATAAACAGAGATAAAGTATAGCTGACTTCACTTTACAGGATATATTTTTCCTATTTGTAAGGCTACATTATCTGAACTTAAATTTTTTGTTATTGCGGTGAGCCTTCTGATTTCAATAACCGATGGCTTCGCAGTTACTGCAACGCGCTACGCCCATACGCGTCATGAACATCCGTAAGTCAAGTTTTCAGCACCGTAGCGTCATATAGCGGTAGTCAAGCTGTTTCATTTTGTCTGGACTAAATGTTGAACAAGGGTCTGCTATTAACAAACAGTAATCAAGTCAGCTTAGACATTTATTTGCCATAAGAAAAATTAATTTCACTAACGCATCCTCAGTTTCTGCAAAAAATGATAAAAATCGCACAAAAAAATTAAGTATTTTCAAACAAACTAATGGTAAATCAGAGAAAAGGCTGTAGTAAGACAATAAAATCTTCAAAACTTAACAAGAAACAAAAATATTTGTCTGCAGACGTCTGCGCTCTGTCTTTGCCGCCATTTCAACTATTATAAATCTATGGTACATCAAACTAGTACCATCACAGCAGCCAATGGTAAAATTTTTGCATTGAAGCAAACCTTGGATTGTTCAAACTATGGCATATACGTGGCTACATGCCGTTTATGTCACAAGCAATTAGTCAAACCATAAACAAATTCTCAAAACGCTGGTGCCACCACAGATTTATTTGGAATCAATTTAAATACGACAATATTGACGATAAAGCAGCTTTATTACATCATTACCACACCTTCCATCGACTCACATTACAGACAAAACCAGATATTGCCGATTGTTTTTTTGTAACGTTTGTAGATCAACAGCCCAAACATATTTTATCTATTTACGAAAACATATGGCTAGACAAATTAAATGCCACTATTAACATAAATAAAATGCTCTTGCCCTCAATTAAGTGAATTTGTAACTATTTTTTTGTTTTTGAAATACTGTTTTAGTTTTATTTCCTCTCACATCTCAGTGTGTTATCTATCACTTACGTCACTGCTTCTATAGGTTATGACTAGGGCAACCAATTTTTGACCTAAAAATCTTAAAATTTTGACTTGAAATTTTACAAATTTTGACCAATAAGTTCATGCGCTTGCAACTGTGCAAAATGCAAAAATTTTATTAGAAATCAAACTATTAGCATGAAAGTCTACTTGTTTCCAATCAAATAACACAAAAACGAAAAAACATGAAAGACTCAAGCAAACTACAGGTAAGAAACAGGTAACGAAAGTTGGTCGAAAAAGAACAAGAGATGAGTATGCAGTATCTTTCAGTATCCTGAAGTCACTGACAGGATTATGCGGTGTTGTACTTCAGCATCAAGTAGTGACTCACGTTATCGTCTTTAAAGTTTCTGTCTCTCGCCAGAAGTTTTCCTAAAATAGAAAAGCTTCTCTCTACTGAAGCAGAGGTTGCTTGGGAGTTGCTTAGCAGGCTGTACAAATGTGGCGAAATATCACCTCGTCCCAGTTTCACAATGCAGTTGATGTTATTCCTTGGCATTCTTTCATGAATATATCTTCCAATTTGGTAGCCATCAACATCAAAGTCAAGGGATGTCATTTTTTGATAAGCTTCTCGAATATGCAACGGCTGTCTTCCATCTTCTGAATTGCGTCAACTAGTGCACTGTACTGCTCCTTTATTTCTACAAGTTGAGTAGCTAAGTTGGGAGATTTTACAGCCTCTTGAGCACGCCGCACGAGGACACCACCATCATGGAAGCCTTGCAGAATATTTCTAACTTCTGGAAGATTTCTTGAGTAGTAGAAAGCAGTTGTCAACCAACTGCCCCATCTAGTTATAACTGGCTGTGGAGGTTGGCCGATGGAAGTAAAAAAAGCTCTTCTTGATCTGTTCTTAATGGTCACTGCTTTTACCCTGGCAACCAACTCATTAACAGCAGGGTAGTTAGCTCTCATTTTCATAGCACAATTATGCAGAAGATAAGCCATGTATGTTACCAGGAAGAGCCTGGGATATAGTTTTTTTAACAGGACTCCAGCAGCAGTCATGTATCTCACTGCGTCCGTTAACAACAAGCAAAAGTTTTCTCGTGCAACACCAAGAGAGTGAACTGCATCGTCAATTTCTCAAGTTACGATGTTACTAGCCACTGAATGCGAAAGAGTCTTACAGTTGAATAGTAACGTTTTTTCAGGAGCTGCCAACTTACCAACTAAGATATTCAAAAACTGTTTGCCATTTATATCACTCCCATCCACAACCATAAACATTTCTTGGTCTTTCAAATAATCTTTCAATCGTAATGCTTCCTTTTTAGCTAACTTCTCAACTTTCAAACGACATTTTTCCTCGGAAGGTAACGGATTACCAAGCTCTTTAAACAAAGATGACAGGTGGCTATTTCTCAACTTGTGCAATGGTATGTCAGCACAAAGGAACGCCTTAGTAACCTTTTCTGCAAAATCCGGTATAGGAGTTTTAAGAAATGTTTGCGTACTTGCCTTTTCATGTAAGAAGCCTCTTTGGTGTTTTGCACTGCCACGGTGTGAATCCACCATAAACTTTTTGTCGCATTTCACTATGCAGTCACAGACTTTGCCAAAGAGTTCACCTTTAGGTGTTGAGGTAAACTCAGAATCGTATTCATGCAGTATATTACGAACTTTGGAAGAATATGATTGCTTAACCTTAGGCATGATCGCTAGAAGCAAACGAAAACACCAGTAAGCTAAAATTGAACACTGTATGCAAAATGACTTGAGCATTTAACTAACCTAGAAGAGAGACCACATTACCTGCCTTCCACGCCAAGTCTACTTAATATTCAATCGCCAATTAGTGGGCAATACAAAACTATTACGTCATAATTTGCACAATAGACCCACTGAAAGCTGAGATATGTGAACGCAAAGGTGGTAAACCAACTAATTCGACGGCAAAATCTAGCCTAGCACAACTTACCTAATTTATTCGTGAGTCGTGGCACTGAAATAATTAATGTCGAGAAGAAAATATGCTAAATTTTTTTTTGACCTAATGCTGAATTTTGACTATTTCGTGACTGAATAACTTTGAAACCTCTCATCGCATCAACCTGAAATTTAGTTTGTGGACGTTTCATCACTTCTAAACAAGGCAGAAAAAGTTTGATTTTATTGACTTTTGGTTGCCCCAGTTATGACCCTTCACTCATTATTATGATATACTGCCCTTTGCTTATATAGTAATTAGGCGTCTCTTTCATCTCACATCTATTTCTATATAACTTAACCTATCATATTAGTTTAAATGTATTTTGAAAGGAGTCGGAGCTAGTTATATGGTCTGTAGTTTTGATAGCTGTTTATTGTTACTGTAGACCCTGTGCAGACAAATACTTTTGCTTCTTGTTAAGTTTTGAAGATTTTATTGTCTTACTACAGCCTTTTCTCTGATTTACCATTAGTTTGTTTGAAAATACTTAATTTTTTTTGTGCGATTTTTATCATTTTTTTTGCAGAAACTGAGGATGCGTTAGCGAAATTAATTTTTCTTATGACAAATAAATGTCTAAGCTGACTTGATTACTGTTTGTTAATAGCAGACCCTTGTTCAACATTTATTGGTATGGAGTAAAGTCGCTTGGATAGACTATCCTGTTAGGGCTTGATTACTGTTTTCTAATTTTAATTGTTATTGTCTGGACTAAACAATTTTAAAGTCTTTGTTTATTTTTGGTGGGATTGTGCAGTAGATTTAGTGTCTGGAAAAAAGTTAAACAAGCAGCAAAGTTTTTGCTTTCGAAAGGTAACTGATTGCCTGATACCAACGGAAGACTATCTAAATTTCATGTGAAAGTCAATTTCTAGACAATAAGCTTTATTGTCCTAATTTTACATGTTAATTTTATTTTCATTCTGGCAAAAAATTTCCCACAAGATATACCCCAGAACGCACCCAATTCATACGGGTTTTTTTTATTTTCGGAAAGAAACACCTAAGACCTTCTTTAAAAGACCTCAGCGGGCTTTCGCCGCCAAATGGTCTATAAAAATTCTGATTAACCCGTTCCTTTACTCAGGCACTCAGCGTAATCTTTAGCCCCTAAAAATAAATGAATTAAGTTAAGCTATACATTATGTCGTGCAGAAAAAACCCTCTCGTCGTAGCAATGTTCCTGGTCATGACATGGGACTGCATCTCATCGAGGCTTTCTGTCATGTTATCTCGCCTATTATTTGTTTTCCTCTTGTTTTGAGCTGGAGCCGCCCCTGGTGTGTTTATCGCCAATAAGTTATGTCTTATGTAGCCTACTTTATAACTCATCGTACTTGTACTCACCCCTGTTTCTATGACGAAATACCGTTGCTTGTACCGCAATTGTCTGCTTTGTTTGCAGTGAATCGTGCGCAGTTTGCTGTAGCTTAAACCAGGGTTTCCCAAACTTCCCAAAGCAAACTTCGCGGACTCTTTTTTGCGAGTGTGCTTTTTTGCGGACCCCAATTATACGTGACATTACTTTTGTCACGCGACTCACTTACAATAACAGTAATTGAAATACGAATATAAAAAGAAATGGTGGTGTCCTTTAAAAAAAAGGTCAACATCTGTTATGCTACCGTGATTGTGTCAGTCCGATCCAATTCATCGTCAGACTAGAGTTACTTTTCATAATTTCGCTAAAGTGCATTTTTGGGACTTTTCGATAACCGTGACAGACGTTTAAATCGGGACGTATGATAGGTCTAGTTATGTTGGCTGACTGAATGCCCAACTGGCACTTTTGATTGACTGACCGGGACGAAGCCACGGACCCTTTGTGAAATCGTCACGAACCCCCTGGGGTCCACAGACCCCAGTTTGGGAACCTCTGGCTTAAATTACAACAGTTACTTTTTTTTTGGTATGATAAGCGGTAGTATCATGTTGTTCATGTCGCGCCTTCAAATCTTTGAAGCCAGGAAATGTTCTTTTCATCCATGATATTGAGATCCAGAGTTTGAGGTGATCCATAAATAGAATATAGAGAATGGTCCTGTTCGCCACACTTGCAGAATGGAGATAAACGATGACCACAAAGTAACATATAGTAGCTAAATCTTTTTACTCTAGTTTGAAGGCAATTTAATGCTGCCAAAGCTATCCGATGTAAATTGGATCCGGCTGGATATGTTCTCTTTAAAGGTGTTGTGAATCGTGCACGTCGTTATCTTCCATTTACATCACAATCACCAATTCCATTTACATCACCCAACCGAGCTGCCTTGCTGTCATCAGACCATCCAAAATGTGGTTGTTGTCAGCCTGAATGCTTTTTACCAATTGGACCATGGTATTTTCTCTGTGCAGCTGTGGTGGGGCAATTCCTACAAGCACCAGCAGGAGATCTACTGAGAAGGAGCGCAGGCAGCCAGTGATCACCAGGGTTATTCAGAGATGCATCCACCTTTCCAACATGGTCACTGTAACACCATACTAGGGAGGCATATTTAACAGCACCATGGACAAGTGAAAGAGCTCCTGTTTGCTAGGTGCATGTGTTAGGCCCCTACTTTGATCTTTTGGAATACTTCAAAAGGTTTCTGGCACTTCTTTTACCTTTGATAGACACAGTATGCTTCTTGAAGGAAAACCGTTCGGCCAGCATTACGCATAGGTGCAGTTATATTGGGCATGGATTATCTCGGTACAAGGAATCACAAAGCATGACTTGTAGCGGCACACAGTGTGCTGTAGTCAAACCTACAAGTTGTTGATTTGCTAAATTAGCCGGTTTATTTTTGGACGGTTAATGTAGAGGTGGGTTCGAACCCCACCCCCAGCATTTCAATATGCAGAGAATTATAAAACCTTGAGGTAAATACAGTTATTCATTCTCGTCATCCAAGGTCGTCGAATTACCCAAATAATCTTTTAAAATAAAAGTAGTATTACTTAGCCTACTCCAAAAATACTCAAATAAGAGCACAAAGTAAATGACAGGTATTTTTACTTAGGTAAAAGTAAAACAATAATGTTCGATAATGAAACTAATTTGGCAGTAAAAGTAGAAAGTGGTTTTATTTTTTTGAGCTGTTTTCAGTGTTGGGAGAGTTGGTGTAAAAAAAAGACTCGATTTGACACAAGTAATTTGCATCAAAAACTTGTATTGATGTTGCGCTGCGAAACGCAAAAAGCACAGCATTTGAAATACCTTAAAAAAAAGCAAAAAGATTGTCAAGTCATCTTGTCTTGTGGGTCATAACGTTGATTTTTCGAAGAAATGATTTGTGATACTGATTTCGCAACAACGCAATTTCAATCTGAGTACAAGCAAACAATTTAACAAATCTATTCTCAAAGTTATGGATACGTGGGTTCCGGGCTGCTAAATGATATTGGCATGTGGTGGTGGGCTTCATGTAGTAAAACGTTTACGGTTAAAAAAAAATCAGTCGTTTATAAGTTATATTAAGCTTACATCAGTAGTATTTATTGTGCAGTAGACAGAGCCGGATTAAGTTGGTGCGAGGCCTGCAGCAAAATTTCTGCGGTACCCAAATTTTTGCAGGTCCGGAGGACGATTAAACATAATTTCTACTAAATGACAATGTAAATAGCATTATCACTTATTCGTGGAAAATATATCACGTTGTAAAATTTAATACCTATCCAAATATGAAATTGTCCGGAGGACAATTTCGTTTATTAGCCTAAACACTACCCAGAAACTTTCCACAATCAAAATTGTCACCATTTTACAATAAAGTTTAAATGATTGTTTTTGCTTTCCATTGTTTTATCCCAAGGACATTAACTGACTTCAGCTTTATTTTTACAAAATACTTGTGGATTTCTGATGAGCAAATTTGCGAATTATTTGTTTAATATCTATTTTATGCATTAGCTGGTTTTCAATGCTGATGAGAGAAAGATAGTTTAACCGTTCTTTGCCCATGGAGGTCCGGAGTTCATTTTCGGTTCTCTTAAGTTTCAAAAAGAGCGCTCGGCACTGCAGTTCGTGACTATCATGGATAAATATATCCACAACCCTATGTCCAAGTTGGGAAAGCAAACATCCAAAGAATTTTCTGTAGGCAATCCATAATACTGCAATTCAACTGGAACATCAGTCTTACTAACATTTGAAGAAAGACGGGATTTTAGAACCTCAGTAAACTGCTATAATTCGTCAGAAAGGCTCATTTCTGAGTCTTTTAAATACATTTTGACAAGGTTTAGGGAGTTTTTACAATTTCATCACGGGTGGATAGTTGCAACCGACGTAGATACCCAAAAATACAGTTCAATTTTTCATAAGCAGCTCGGCGTTTTGATAAAGCGACTAGCAAGTTATCAATTATTGCAAAAAATACTGTTCTTTCGAACCTCTGAGGTGTTTGAATTGGAACCGAAGGACCAGCACCAGAAGATGTGCCGCACTCATCATCCTATATGCGATTTCTCTTGCGCTTCCTTCACCGTTGTTCTTCATACTCTTCAGCTTCAGTCAAGCCTATTGCCTTTTTTCAACTCCTGAGTAGGTCGAACGAAGAGACTGAATATATCCATAGGTTGATTCGTAAAGACCACAAGCAGAGTTCAGGTCTTGCCCAGAAGATTGCAAGGAAGCACTGGTCAGTTCAAAACGCTGCAATGTTTGATTGCAGAAAATAATCATAATTCCAGTCTCTAACTTGTCATTGTTGAAAGTAATCCTCGAGCCTGTTGACGACACTCCGCCTTTTGTTGGTTGTCTTGGACAATGTTCTCTAGCGCTTGCATTATAGCAGAATAACCGAAAAAAGTGCTTTAGTGGAATCTGCGAGAGCCCACCACCTGGTATCCGACATATGTTTTATTGTGAGAGTTTGGTCGACATTATATAGAGCAGCCGTAAGCAGACTCCAGCGATTGGTGCATGCAGAAAAAAAAGTGTAGATATTTTCGACAAAAACAAAGAAAATGTTTGCTTCTTCACAACATTCAGCAGCACATTTTCCAACGAAATTCAATGATTGAGCAAAACAGGGAACGTATTCAGCAAACTCGTTCAATTGCTTAATTCGTGCTTGCAAGCCATTGTATCTACCGCTCATATTGCTGGCATTATCATAGCTTTGACTTCGGCAGTTTCCAATGTCTATGCCGTTTTCATTTGGAAACGTTAAGAATTTATTCTGTAGATGTTCAGCATTACGACTATTCATATCCAAAAATTTAATAAATTTTTCTACTGGTCCAGTCGGTAAAACATAACGTACGATTAAAGTCAACTGATGAACATGTGATATGTCAGGTGTAGAATCCAGAGAAATGGTATAATACTTGCTATTCTTCATTTTGCAGATAATGCTGTCTTGCACGCTAGATCCGATTAAGCTAATGAACTCTTCACAAATGGTTTTGGAAAAATATGATGTGTGCCCCTTTCCCTTGTTAGCATGAGCCTTGATATGTTGCGCCATAGATGGGGTCGCACTTTGCCAAAAGTTCCAACAAGCCTAGGTAATTAGTAATTACCAATGTCATGAGACCCAATTTTTTCATCGCTACCACGAAATGCAAAATCTCGTTCAGCTAAAAACTTGACAACCTCTGTTATTCGCCCTAAAAGAGCTGTAAAACTTTGACAGTTTTGTGTTCGTTTCTAGCCTAATTTCTAAATTTCTTTTCATTTTCTGATATTGTTTTGATTTCCCGCTCCCGATTTGAACCAAGATTGTTTGGTATTGTGTTGGTTACAGTGTCACGCTAACCTGCGATAATTGTCGCTTCAGGCTGGCGTTGGTTCACAATTAGGAAGTGCTAAATTTCGATTGACTTAATTTGTGTTTAATAGCAGTTGCTTGTAAATTTGCATTATATCGGAGTCTTAATAGTTAGGAAATAGTATTTTTTATTGCAACATAAGAAACCATTTAACTTGGAAGTTTGTTTTTAGATATATAGACCCGTGATATATTTGTGTAACTGCTAATTGCAACCCCGCATCGACTAAGTTGAGTCATAGTTTGATAACCGCTTGTCCTTTGATCGTCAAATTAATTACTTTGGATTAATTGGTCAAATTATTTGGATTCACTCTCACCACTCTTAATAAATTTGGTTTTGGAATAATTATCGTTTGGTGATATAAAGACAGCGCGTCAATCTACTATTAATTTTGGAAACTTCCTATGTAGCATTGTCACTGCTACAAGAGCACTCCAGTACTTTTGTTCTTCATCTATTTGGCTCACTAGCTGGGAATCCACGCAATCACCGCTTTTTTGCGCATCAGAAGCTCTATGAAATGTTGCTGATGAGAGCTTTCTTCATGCCTTCGCAGCAAATTGGTAGCGTTTTTCTAGTCATTTAACTCTTTTGCTCCCGCGTGAAAAGCGAAAAAAAATGTCCGTAAGGTGGCAGCGCGAAAAACTGTCATAATCAATCATAATTAATCATAATTATGTACCTCAAGTTTGTTTGTAAATCATTACTCAGCTGTCTACTTCTACATTAAGTGTGATATATCGTTGAAATCTACATTTCTTGAGGATTTCAAATAGAAAAAAAAATTTTTTTTTTGAATATGCAAATTTTATGCAAATGAACCCCCCCAACTGGGGGGTAGTTGTCTAAAAATTAAAGAGGTACCCTCACCTCAAAGGTCACTACAGATTTTATTTTCTACCAATTTTTTTAGAAATGATCGCAAAATGATGCTAAGGAAATAAGCTTTCAAGGTACATCAATCAAAACTTACTTAAAAGCCTAGGTTTTCTACAATTTGCAATTTTCTGAGGCACATGACCTATTTTTTGACCGGTACCGACCGGTACCAAATTTTGATAGTTAAATTTAGTACCTAAAATATGATCAGTTATTATCTGCTACAGGTTAGCCTAAACCATGTAACATTATGTATTTTTGAACAGGGAATTTCTTCAAGATTCAGAAAATATCAAGTTTAAATAGAATATGCTGTCACTGACAATGAAACAGCCGCTTGTTTCGACCCTTCCCATTTCTTGAGAAACAAGGGGGACACAGCAAACTTTGATTTAGAGAAGCAAAACTTCTGCCAGCTTTTAAACTTGTATTTCGCTTCTTGTCTCCTTGGAAATTTGATACACAATGACGACTTTATTGATGAAACATTTGCAATTTATTTTATGTTTTTATAGGGTGTAGTTTTTGTAAAAATCATAATTTAGTGAAGGTAAGTCGAAAAATTTTGGGGGGTTTGAACTGACATGATGTACAGTACTCATTTTTGATCAGTAAATATCATATACCACTTAGTCTAAACTATTTAAAGTTGTATATTGCTGGAAAGCAAATTTCCTAAGCTTTCAAATGAGACCAGTATTTAACAACATATGATATTTTTTACGCACTAAATTTAGTTTTATCTGCTTATCATTCAAATTTGTTTGGGGGGGGTTTTGAGACCCCTAAAAAATTTGGAAATTTAAAAACGTAAAATTTATTATTATCGCTTGAAATTTTGTCAAATGATGCCCCAAAAGAGTAGTTTTCAGACTGTGTCAATGATAAAGGGTTTGGTTATGTGGTAAAGATGTAATCTCAATTTGATTTTAGTGTAGTTGGCACGTGCTGAGAATTTGGCCGATTTTGTCGTCTGCAACTGGGTTCTTGGTCATTTTAACCGTTTTTGTGTATAAAAATCCAAGAATTAGGGCACAAATTATACATCTTCCGATGCGTGAGGAAATAAGCGTGATCTTTTGAAAATTGTATGAAAATTGGATGAAAAATAAAGTCACAAATTGTTTTTTAGTAAACTAATTTTGTAACTCAATTTACCAAAATTTGAGGAAAACACTGAAAACACGAGATCATCAATCGATGATCGCAGGAGCGAAAGAGTTAAACCTTCTTTGACAAGCTTATTTTGTGATTTCAAAACCGAGCAAGCTATTAGTTTGCAGAGAAAACAGAAAAGCCTACCTTTGCTTTCAGAATAGCATAATCAATTTCTTGCATATTGCTTTTTTGTGAGTCTATGAATAGTTTTGAAGTAAGAATCGCGGTAGATTCTAAGAGTCGTTTCCCCTTCGCAAAATCGTGTTGATTTAGAAAAGTTGCTGATAGAAAGTTGGCAATCTTTACTTCCCGTTTGAATCCAGTACTCACGGTCAGTTTCGCTCAATCTTTTCGGCCACATGCCAAGATCATTTGAAAAAATAAAAATGGTGGTACTGGCATCTTCTCCCTCAACAGTTCCCTTCTCTTGCTGCGCAGTTTCTACATCAGCTTCAGTAGGCTAGTTGCTGTGTCTTTTTCACTTTCTGATCTACTAGTATCTCCAATATCTCTTTGCTCAGTAAAATATTTTATTGTCCATGTTTATTTTCCATCCACGAGAAAGCGAATTGTATTGCTATATTTTGGACGGGATGTCCGCACTCGCTTGGGAGTTGCCATTTTCGAGGTTTATGGGCCACCTATTTTTGACATGAAGGTGGAGGCGCCCCGTAAGTGCCTTGCCCAAGGACACAACAAGCGAACTTGCCAGCTTGTTCTTCACAACTTTCCCTAAATGCCAAGCAGGAAAGCTGTGGATACCATTTTTGAAGTCATTTGGTGTGACTCAACAACGGGAGTGAACCCCAGGTCTACCTACTGCAAAGCAGACGCTCTAACCACTACACCATCGCGTCGATTTTATAAAGTATTATAAAAAAAATAAAAGTAAAAATACAGTACCTCCAATATCTCTGCTCAGTAAAGTATTCCGTCATTTTTCGCGTTTTTGAAATCGCTACTTAAGTCTTTTTCAACTTTCTTCCTTTGCTTTACGTTTGCTCCGTCCAGAAGGATAATGGCGACGTATGTCTCTAACTCTACTGGTGCTACCACTCATTTTAAGCAGAAAACTAAGCAATGGTCTTAAGTACAAATAAACTTTGAATAGAGCTAGAAAAATCTTTAATATCGATATCTACGACAGACAGCGTTGGTGTGATGTCATAAACACACTGCAGACAAGTAGGTGACTTAAATTAGCTTATAAAGTGTATGTGCTGCAAATACAACTAGTTTTTCTTTGTTTTGAACTAGCCAACTTTGCCGGCGTCGCTCGGCGGAGCCCCTCCATCAGTAATGTCCGGGTTTAGTATTCCGGTTCAACCGGCTGCGAAGGCTTCACCCACCAGGCTCTTGTGTGAGCAGTAGCGAAAAGTAAATGAATTTTATGCCCTTTTACAATTCTCGTACACGAAATTGTGATCATCATATTCTCTTAATCATGACTGGCAATGCTCACAAAGAATCTTGCCACAAATTATTGTTAATAATTCGGAGGGAGCAGGGATTGTGCATAACCAAAACTGATTGTAGCGACAAAGCGGTTACTTTCACAATAAAACTATTCAATGGTAAGCCTATTTTGCCAACTGGTGCTGTCCTTTTCCTATTGATATTCGAGGTATTAAGGTACTAATTTGGCAGCGCTATTGGTCTTGTTTCCGGCATAGCGACAAAAGCAGCTATTGTTCTCTCTATACTTAGTTTTACAAATTGTTATGGTTATGGTTTTATGTTGATTTTTTCGTAAACTTGGGATTTTATTACAATGATGTAAAGTATAGACATAAATACCATAGCAGGCAGCATATCAGCATAACTGAGAGTGTCGGTTCAACCGGCCAAGCCGGCTTTATCGATTAGGTTCTTGTATGAGGATATACCAAACGTTTATGTGTTTTCTGCACATAAGATTTTCACGACTTTTTGAGCTCCTCTTCCTAATAGAATATTTTATTTTAAGATCGTGGTTATGCCTTAGGTCGATGTCAGGGATATATAGAACTTCGGGATGAACAACTTGATTTTGCTGCTGCCAGTAGTAGGGTTAATATTATTTTTTCAAGACTGCAGTTTTTCTAGCTTTTAAGCATATCTATTTCATTTTTAGCGTAAATCAAGCATTTAGAAAATACCGTCACAACATTTTAAAGATACTTACAGTCTAAAATACACAAACATGCAAAGAAGAATAGATACCGGTAATACACTTTTTTACACAAAATATTAGCATACGTCACTCGTTTAGCACAGTGTTGCCGAAGTAGTTTAGTGTGCTCTAAGACCAAAAGATTGTGAGTTCAAGGCTTTCAAAAAATTATTGAATTATATTTTTGAGGTTGTGGGTAAAGTCAAAAAACAGAAATAAACGTTCCCCATGATGAATGGGGTGTGGAATTAAACGTTTTAACCCTTAAACTGTAATTACGGATCTGGAAGGCTGGGTGAGAGAGAAAACTTGCGTAACTTTTTTGTTTGTTGACGTTGAAAGCTGTTGCTCCTGAAATGCCTCAGATAGTTCCTACTGCAAAGCTTAAAACCAGAGTTTAGATTAGGAAATCAAAAAAAAAATTAAGAACACGAAAAAATGATACACCTTAAATTGTAATTACGGGCCTCCCAGGCCCGATTGTAAGCTACTGTAAGCAAAACTTTAGAATTCGATCTACATGTTGCATATTCTACATTGTACTGGGTGTTCATAAAGTCCTGATACAATTTCAAAATTTTTTTATGAAGTCAATTCTCAAAATATCTTAACCAAGTTTGTTTTATTTGAATCAGTGCTGCTTAAAGTTTTTATTTAAAATAAAATTTTGTGTTTCAGATATGATTTTTATGAATGTGTTAAAACAACCCTTATTAAATGGTTACTCCTCAAGAGAAAGCACAGTGTGTATCCTGTAATTGGTCCATTTTTCTTCCACGAGAGAACAATTACTGCAGACGTTTACTTGGACCTTCTAACTGAATATGTGGCACCACAACTAATTGATTCTCAATCAACTATCATATTCCAGCAAGATGGTGCACCATCGCATTGGGGACTACGTGTTCGTCAGTTCCTCAGTGAAACATTTTCAGACCGATGGATTGGAAGAGATGGACCGATTTCAAGGCCACCTCGTTCACCAGACATTACTCCCCTGGACTTTTTTCTATGGGGTTATGTGAAGGATATCGTGTATCGAACAAAGGTGTGGGATATAACTGACTTGAAGCAAAGAATTGCTGATGCCATTGCCACCATTGATGAGGATATGCTGCAACGAACGTGGCAGGAAATCGAATACCGCCTTGATATGCTTCGCTTAACTAATGGTGCCCGTATAGAAATGTATTAAATGAGGTAAAAAAAACTTTAAGCAGCACTGATTCAAATAAAACCAACTTGGTTAAGATATTTTGAGAATTGACTTCATAAAAAATTTTGAAATTGTATCAGGACTTTATGAACACCCTGCATATCTCAATAAGATAAGTTCTTGTCACCACTACGAAATTTTGAAGAATTCTTTTAAAGGTGCTCTTTATTGTTGGCAAGTGCACTGCATCAGCGTATCTCAATCTTTGCTAAAGAATGACCGTACTAGTTGTTCAATACATATTTTCATACAGCACGGTTATTTGAGTTTGACATAAGATAGGCAGAAGATAAGGATGTTATTGTTTATCACAGGTGAATATGATCTAAGATTAGGTTTCAGAAAAAGAATAAAGATGAAAAGTTGAACAGAAACATAATTCACTCGTTTTTTCCCCATATTTTAGTACCGGATTTCTTAGGCCCGTAATCACTGTTTGTGTCACAAAACAGTAATTACAGATTAAGGGTTAAAGTTCCATTGCACAAATCCAAAAACAATTTTCTGCAAAAATAATATTAGACACAGGGTTACACACATTTGACACAATTTAAAATTTTAAATTCATTCTCTGCATATTCAGCTTGCTAATACTTTTACTATCATAAACACCAACAAAAGAATAAAAATGTAATTACAGTAAGACTACTTAGGCAATAGTCGTTTTAAGATTACAACACAGTTTCATTGGCAAGGCTGTAGTCAAGAGAAGACTTTATGAGTCACTTAAATTAAGTAGTAACATACATTTGGCATACCTGTCGCAAACATGATTGTCAACCGACACAGCAACCACAAAAAATAAATCATTACGAGCAACCATGACTTTATCAAACTATTTTTTCAGAAATTCCGAATCAAATTGATTTACAAGCAAAAGACATAGGCCTACCACATCATTGTATTTGTAAGACACTGACTGGATTATAAAAGTCAAAACAGTTTTTGGTCGTTTGCCTTTTTCAGTTAGGCCAACAAAATTTCCATTACTGTATTCAATACTTTGTGCAGTTTAAACTTTGAAAATCAACAACACCATAATGCAACACTCTTTCAGCAAATCTTTTATTCTTGCAGTCAAATATGGCAAGTCCAAAGAACTTGTCTCTACTGATATCCCAGAGGAATATTGACGTAATCTTGAAATTGAAGGCAAAATTAGTGTATTATGCAGCTTTTTATATAAAGCAGAACTTGTGAGTTGCCAAAGAAAATATAAAGTAATCAAATTAGCGGAGTATCGATGTCCATATTTTGGCATTTGCAAACAATTGCAATTGCTCATCATAAATAAAATGTAGCAATGAAGTGTTGTAAGCACTGTCTTGATCTGCAGCCTCCAAAAGTGATAAGTATTGACTTAAAGCACTTAATGCCACATCAATCAAACAACATTTTTGTGTAGAAGCAAAAGTATTTTCCGCAATTCTCTTGTAAAGAACTAGGATGTTGCTCAGACCTGACAAACTTGCAACTGATCCATTAGTCAACAAATTACTATAAATATGCATAGATAAAGCAGCTTGTGAAGCAAATGCACTTATTTTGGGCTCATCATGTACCACTACCGATGCAAGCAGTTTTGGTGCAACACAAATATCATGATTGTGCAACAAAAGATGAAAAATTAAGCAATTGCTTGTAATCTCGTATACGAGTACATAATCGTCAGGCAAGTAGATCTTATGAAATTTGTTTATTAAATCAAAAAAACTCAATATGTTATCTTTTGATAAAAACTGTTCATTGAGCTTGTCAAGTGCAAGTTCTTGTTGTACTTGTCGAGCAATTGATGTTGATGCCCCACTTCTAGGCTTTGTATTGGTGGTCGAAAAAGATTTTTGTAATCCAGGAAATATTGAAGGAATGGCATTTGACTTTAATTAAAATCTTTTTGGTGTCTGGTTATCTTGGTGGCAACGTCACATGTCATGATTGTCAAAGGATGTTGTTAAAATGTCATCTGAAAGGAAATGCTCTGAACACACTTTGTGACCTTTACTAACTTGCCATACTTTTCGAGGTATAGCCGCAACTCATTTCTTCCTAAGATTTTCATCAGAGGGAAATCCAAATAAAGTAATTGTTTGTCACTTTCATTAGATTTATATCCTGTAGTGTATCCAGGCACACCACACGTGTAGACCATAACCACACAAGAGATTAGTTCAAAGAAATTAACACAAAAACTTAAACCTTTCAAAGATCTACAAAATAGTTCAGACATTTGAAACAAGGTTAACTATCTCCGCATGATCTGTGAAAGCATCTTTTGCCAATGATATAAACTAATAAAAAAAATATAAAAACCTGAATAATTAACTGATTTAAATCAAAGAGAACAAAAGCAACCAGATAACAACAAGCCTATTTTAAACTAATTAACTAAAATCTTAATTGTACTGATCAAGTTTTACACTACTACTAAATAACAATAAACTATATTATAACAAAACGTACAAATGCATTTTTGCTAAGGCCATCAACTTGTTACACACCAGTAGTAGGTAACTCTACTGTTGGGCAGATAAACAAAGCGGATTTTAGGAGTTGGCTAATCCGATGTTCTATGTATCCGCGAGTCGATGTGCTCTGTTCGTTGCTGACACAAACCCAAGGGAGTCTTGCGTAATTTGGAAGTAGGAATTACATTTCTGATATTAAGCTATTCTAAAGCAAAAGGGCAAAAATGTCTTTCGTGTGGTGCGATTTGACACAGTGACGCTGTTTTCTTTTGATTTCCCCTTAAACTTTCTCAAGTCCTCGCTGGCTATGCATTATGTAGCATATTCTTTTCTCCCTGCTTGACGTGCCCTGAGGAGTTTAAAGTGTTCTTGTTTTTCCTCAAATGTTTTATTTGATCCCGATAGCTCTATAAAGCTATCATGAAACAAAATTCCCATGATATGTTCCATGTGGTGCAATTTAACACAGTGACGTTGTTAATTTTGATTTCGCCTCTAACTTTCTCAATTCCCTGCTGGCTACGCATTATGATTCATATTTGTTTTCCCTTACTTAAGTATGCTCATAAAATTTAAATAAGTTCTTGCTTTTCCCAAATTTTCAGGTTTGATTCCTGTAGCTCTATAAAGGTATTATCAAGCAAAATTTAAATAAGTTCTTGCTTTTCCCAAATTTTCAGGTTTGATTCCTGTAGCTCTATAAAGGTATTATCAAGAAAAATAAAAAAATGTTTCTCATAAGTATAGGAAGGTTGCATATGACGTCACACTTTTTGCGCCAAAAAAAGTGGCTGATTAAACGCTGTAATTTATGCTGGAAAGGTATAGGGCAAACACCAACTTTTAGGGTTATTTTGAAAATTAATAAAAAATTAATTAAAAATTGGAATGAATTATTGCTAGTTGAATCCTCGAAACCAATAAATTTGACCAAAAGCAATTTGGTTGAGATTAGGTCCTTCTTAAGCTAGTCTAAACTTAGTACTGTTTGCCAATTTAAAGCTATTGCCTCTAAGAGAAGTGCCATCCAAATACCATTTGCTCCTCAGTTAAAATAAACTCCATACCAACTAGATACTAGTCGGTACGTTAGCAATAACAACAATTATCTGATCATTACTACCGGTACCGTAAGCTTGCTGGCAAGCTTGCTTGTTGTGTCCATGGGCAAGGCATTAAACGGCATTCCTCCATCTTTATGTGACAAACAGGTGGTTGGGCCAAGCAGTCTACCCGTCGTAGTGGCCCAGTCTGACGAAAGACATACAAACAAGGCATGACCTCATACGCATGAATAAATGAATCGGTACTGTAAGTTATTAAATTACCCTTGGTCTAGCAGCCTAGGTAATAGCCAAAAAAATTGTTTAAAAAAAAGTTAAGGTCACAAAATTACATCTGATATATCAACATGACTGGTCTGCAATCACTATCAACAAATATTTCAAAATCTTACTAATTTTATCCAACAATAACTTATCCAGCTTATGACAAACGGTACAGAAGTCTGCCCTGTCATTTAGGCTACAGTATAACTTAGGTTTTTAACTTTTCAGTATGCCTATGCAACTAAATGTACTGTTTAAGTTACACATTACAATTGACTTAAGCTCAACATTTCCAAACACGCTGATTAATCGAATTTGAAATTCTCACAGAAGCTGGCTACAAATGAGCCTGCATGTTTAGCCCATAAAATCAGCCCAACTATTAGCAATAACAAGCAAACCTTAGCACCTCTTACTTTACTTTGACCTTAGATTCATTCCTTAACATCAGTAAAACAACATATTTAACGTTCATTTAAAAACTGTCACGCTTCTTCATTTGATTTGCAAAAACTATATCACTCCTATTTAATGCAATGCAAAATCACTGAAACTGGTCAGCCAGTTTTTTCGAAAGCGCATTTTGATGACGTTTGATCACGTGCGTGCAACCTTCCTATGGAGCGATTTTATCTTGGCAGGCCATACTATTACCCGTGCCGATTAAAAACGTGTCAATTAATGCAGCTGCGCCAACTTAATCGCACAAACATTTGTTAGAGCCAACATGAAATGTTTAAGTAAATATAAGCCATAGTTCCTGTACATGTAATGGTGATCATGTTGGTTTATTAATCAAGACTGGAAGTATTTAAAAACAAAGAATGATGACACAAATTACCATTCTAATTTTTAAAAGAGTAAGGGGGGGGGGGGAGTCAAACATAGTCAAAACATAGTCAAAACTGATGGCGTCGCCCAAATGGTAGTCGTTTTGACTCATAAAGAAATGAACTGTTTGGAGGTAGGCATGTTTGACAATTTGGTGGGTCCGCTTTGGTATTAATATTGGTGACATTAAGATTTTTGTCGGCGCTGTTTGCTTAAATTCGGCCTTAGCATGAAAACGGGTCCTCCCTTTCCTTTAAATCATGCAATCTATTGCAATAGGCACCTATTACGCTTGTTGCAGTTGGATTTAACTCTGCATTGCTTGCCTTTATTTACGTTGTTTGGCCAATCATTTGCTGACCCTAAATTGCTGCCTCAGCTTTAAGTTTACATTTTTTTGGAGCTTTTCTCTTTTTCTTTTTCTCGCATTTGCTATCTTTTTATAAACTTGTGCAAATTTGCGGCATTCAGAGTGTCTCGTCTTTCGTTTATAAACAGTTGGTAAGTTAGCTTGCATTTGCTTTGTGTGTGAATATGTTAGCTTAGCTTGTGTTAAATTACAGAAACCGTCGTTTTTTCTCCATATGAAATTGAACTGTTTGAATACAATCTGTTGAGGAATTCGACGCGTGTTCGACAGATAGACGAGCGCTACAAAGTTTCAACTGTTTATGAGAAAATTGACTGTTCGAAAAACCTTTGTGTGTTGTCATCAGTAGTGTGAGTATATAGGCTTACCATGGATTCTTGTAAGCGGTTCGACGACCTAGTTGCAAGGCTTCATGAATTACTTCTGGAAGGAGAAGTTATCATGACTTCGGAAAAGCGAGCTCCTAGCATGCTTAAAAGCGTTATTTCTTCTCTCAACAGCGTATATTCCGAATTGGAGCGATTATCGCTTCAAGAACAAAATGAGGAGAAAAGAAAGGGTTTGATGGAGACGATGCAGAAACAACATGCTGCGAAAACTGTTTTTGATGAGAGTGCGACAGCGTGGCTTCAAAGGACCGGAATCGAGAAAGCTGCAAGTATCGTCTCTGCCCCACGTACACTTCGTTCAAATATTGCGCGTTCGAGTTCTCAACTGAAATCAAAAGGTATGCGATCTAACTCTACTAGCACTTCTTCTAGTTTCAGCTCTGCGAAGGTTGTCGCCAAAGAAGAGGTAGCGCGCTTACGATTGAAACAGCTGCAAGAAAAGCACGAGCTCGAGCGTAAGCAAGAAGAAATTAAACGTCAGCAAGAAATCGTAAACTTAACACATGAACTACAGGAGGCTTCACTGGAACGCCAGGTTTTGGAAGAGGAATTGGATAGAGGGGGATATATACCTGCAGAAGAATCAAGTGAGCAATTAGCGTTACGATCCACGTCTAAGCCGGCACGAGTTGTATCAGAGCCATTAGTGATTGGCCCTGCCATTAGTAATGCACATGCCAATGTTAGTTTGTATGAGCAGAACCGTGCTTCCAAATTCGTTTCACCTGCAAGCGCTGCTTTAACGAATATACCTCCGGCGGTTGATAACCCGCAATTGAGCAATGATAGATTTCCTAACGATTGTTTTGGTACCTTGAACTCTAGTTCAAACCTTGGCGCTGTCGCCCAAATGATGCACGATGCTGCTAGGAAGCCAAATCTAGAAATGACCAAATTTAATGGGAACCCGATGATGTATTCTAGATTTATAAGCACCTTTGAGGCTACGATCGAGGCTATCGAGCATGACGTTAAGCGTAGGTTGTTGTATTTGATTCAACACTGCGGAGACAAAGTGAAACCTCTCATTGAGTACTGTCTGTTGCTCGAACCGACAGTAGGTTTTCGTAAAGCTAAAACTATTTTGCACGAAACCTTCGGACGCAAGAATGTAATCGCCCGTGCTTATATCAAGTCTTTGATAAATGGCCCCGTGCTTAAACAAGAAAATTCCGAAGCTTTGCTTGCTTTCGCTCAAAGCATTGAAGAATGTTATACAACGCTGAATCATTTGGGATATCAATCAAACTTAAATAGCTTCGAAAACATTCTTAAAATAGTTCGACGCCTTCCCTATAACATGCAAAACCGATGGCTTCGCCGCTCATCTGAAATTGAAAGAAAAGGCCTTGAAGCAGGGTTTGAGGATCTTAAAGAATTTATTTGCAGCGAAGCTGAAGTGTCTAAATCGTCTTATGCTTCCGCCTTAAAGGTCAAAGGGACAACGAGCTCGAAAAACTTTTCGACTTCAACCACTGTTCGTCCTAACCAAGTTAAATGCTGTCCATTATGTAAATCGAAACACGTACTTTGGGACTGCTCAGTGTTCACCAAAAAGTCAGTAGAGGACCGCATTGTGTTTATGAGACAGAATCGTTTATGTGACAATTGTGCTAAAAGGGGTCACATCTCCAAATTTTGTTTTTCGCCTCCAGCATGTACAGTTGCTAATTGCACTCACAAGCACCATAGTTTACTTCACAAAGAAGTAAAGGCAAGCTTTACTTTAGAAAACGCCGCTGTGGCGCCGTCTAACGACCAAAGCGCAGCAAATGTTTCTAGTTTTACAGGGATTTCAGCAAATTCAGACGACTTCTACTTAAATGTGGTTCCGGTTCGAGTTTCCTCTTCAACTCGTTCGATCAATACGTATGCCTTCTTAGATCAAGGATCAACGTCGTCTTTGTGTGATCAAAGATTATTGAAGTGGTTAAACGTTTCAGGTGATGACGTTACATTCTCTATTACAACCTTAAACGGAAAAACCGATTCTTGCAAAGGACGTAGGGTTGCTCTGACTCTTAGTTCTATGGATGGAAGTGAGTCTCTGTACATTGACGATATGCTGTCTGTTGATAGTTTGCCAGTCTCCGCTAACCCCCGCCTTTCAGCTGTAGATTTTAAGCGATGGCCTCATTTCAAGGGGGTCCCTCTGACGCACCTTTACAGTGATGTCACTATACTTATCGGAGTCAATGTACCGAAGGCTTTCTGGGTACGTGAGGAGCGTCGCGGCCTGGATGATGAACCTTATGCTCTTCGCACTGTGCTTGGATGGTCTCTTGTCGGTCCTCGACGACAAGATTGCCAAACTGTACGTACAGCCTTTATTACTGCTAATGTTAACTTTATTTCTACTGACAAACAAATTGAGCGCTTATGGCAGTTAGATCAGGTCCCGCGTAGTTTCGAATCAAGCATAGCCACTTCGAAGGAGGACCGTTATGCCCTGCAACTTATGCAACGGTCAAAAGATGTTGTCGATAGTCACTACCAATTTGCCTTGCCTTGGAAACCTGGTGCTCCACAACTCCCTGATAACTACTCTCAGGCAGCTGTTCGACAATCATATTTAAAACGGAGGTTGGAGAAAGATGCAGTGCTGAAGCAGAAGTACGTAAGTACTCTTAATTCTTACATGTCTAATGGACATGCACAGTTAACACCTGCCTGCGAACTTACAAAGTCAGGATGGTATCTCCCGCATCACCCAGTGTTCCACCCTCACAAACCCGACAAGGTAAGAGTCGTGTTTGATTGTGCTGCCCAATATGACAATTGCTCGTTAAATAAGCAACTTTTGAAAGGTCCTGATTTTCTTAATAGCCTTGTTGGTGTGCTTACAAGATTTCGCATGGAAAAGGTAGCCGTAGTAGGAGACATAGAGCAAATGTTTCACCAAGTACTGGTAGACCCTAAAGATCGACAGTATTTGCGGTTCCTTTGGTGGCCTGATGGTGACACCTCTCAAAGGGCGGTTACTCACCACATGAACGTCCATTTATTTGGGGCTACTTCCTCTCCAAGTTGTGCGCAGTTTGCTTTACGACAAGCTGTCAAAGATCAACCGCTTTATGATGACGCAATTAAGCGAATAATCGAGCGAAATTTTTATATGGACGATTGTCTGTTTTCAGCTCCTACAACGGAAGAAGCAATACGCCTAGCGAATGGAGTGTCGCGTTTACTAGGTAACAGAGGATTTAGACTGAGAAAGTGGATCTCCAATGAAGATCGCGTCCTGTCCAATCTAGCTGATGAAAACCATGTCATTCCCTTACCTGTTAAACCGCAAGATGTGGCAACAAATCGAATTTTGGGAGTTTTATGGGATGTTGTTCAAGATTCCTTTTGTTTCGCAGTCGATTTATCGCACAAACCATTCACCAAAAGAGGTATTTTATCTACTCTTAGTTCTATTTTTGATCCACTGGGTTTTGTCGCGCCAGTCATTCTTACAGCGAGATTGCTATTTCAAGATCTCTCACGACGAAAGTTCGACTGGGACGAACCTTTGCTAGAGAATGATTCTGCCCTTTGGCAAGGGTGGTTAAATGAAGTGTCTAAGCTCTCCTCAGTGGTAATCCACCGTCCTTTAATTCAGCCAACCCTCCAGTATGATGCATTGGTTCAACGTGAGTTGCACCATTTCTGTGACGCTTCCAGCCAGGGATACTGTTCAGTTTCGTATTTACGCATTGTTTCTGCCGAAGGCACTATTTCTTGTAACTTCTTGTTTGGGAAATCTCGTCTAGCTCCACTTAAGTCTACATCTATACCGAAATTAGAGTTAGTCGCGGCTACCATGTCAAGCTGCATGGACAAAATGCTTCGCTTAGAACTTGAAGGTACCGTAACGACTTCTGTTTTTTGGACGGATTCTTTAGCAGTCTTGCATATGATAAGGAATACTCATAAACGATTTCCTGTTTTTGTTGCAAATAGACTAGCTCAGATTGAACAAAACAGCAGTCCGGACCAATGGCGATTCGTTTCTGGAAAAGACAATCCAGCAGATACGGGTACCAGACCATGTACTCCAGAAGGACTACAATCAAATTGGTTTTCTGGACCACCATTTCTTTGGTTGCCTCCCATCAATTGGCCAGAGCCTCCATGTTTGTTTCCGTCTTTGCCCGAAGAATTCAAGTGTAAGCAACGACATGTCTTTGCTGCAGTTACTAACACATTTACTTTAACTGCTGAGGATTCGTTGGACAAGCGTTTTTCTCGTTTCTCTAGTTGGTACAAACTAAAAAAGGCGGTGGCTCATATTTTGAGACTGCGATGCAAACTTTTGCATCATGATTTTATTTCAGGGACTTTAACAGCGACCGAACTTGTTCGTGCAGAAACTGCTATCATCATCGCGATTCAGAAAGAGTTCTTTTCTCCGGAAATAGCTTTACTCCAGAGTGGTAAGCAAGTCTCGAAAGGTCCTTTAAGAAAGCTTAATCCAATCTTTATTTCAGGAATTTTAAGGGTTGGAGGACGTATCCAAAACTCAACTGTTGATGAAGATGCGAAACATCCTGTCATACTTCCATCTTGTTCTCATGTTACCAAGTTATTGATCGAACATCATCATGTGGTCGTGGGACACTGTGGGATGTCGTACACTTGGACGTCACTTCGACAAAAGTATTGGGTAATCAAAGGGGCTGCAACTGTTCGCAAAATTCTAGGGCAGTGCTTGTATTGCAAGCGTAGAAACTGTTCGTTTTCTACCCAATTTATGGCTGATTTACCTTCTAGCCGAGTTGCTGACTGTCGCCCCTGTTTCTATTTTACAGGAGTAGATTTTTTTGGGCCGTTTTTCACTCGGGTTGGACGAAGCAAAGTCAAGCGATACGGGTGTATATTTACATGCCTCTCTGTACGTGCCGTTCATCTAGAGATGGCCTTCTCTCTTTCAACTGACGCCTTCGTCAATGTTCTTAGGAGATTCATTTGCCGCAGAGGGAAGCCTCACACAATTCACTGCGATAATGGCACAAATTTCATAGGTGCTTCAGCAGAGCTGCGACGTTCAATGATGGACCTTAATAATTCTTTTGTCCAGGAGACTTTACGACGACGCGAGATCGAATGGAGTTTCATTCCCCCTCAGGCACCTCACATGGGAGGAGCGTGGGAACGGATTATTCGCACAATTAAGCGAATCTTAAATGCTTTATTGTTACAGCAAACGTTAACTGATGATTCTCTTATTACAGTTCTTACCGAAGTTGAGTCCATCATTAATTCGAGACCTTTGACACCGGTCGTCATGGATCCATCGGCAGATGAACCTCTCACACCGAACCATTTGCTCCTTGCACGTTCACCACAAGATTCCTCTTCAATTGGGGTCTTCACCAAGAAAGATAATTACACGCGAAAAAAGTGGCGTCAAGTGCAGTACGTTGTCGACCAGTTCTGGTTGCGTTGGCGCAAAGAATATTTACAAACCCTACAAGCTCGTCAAAAGTGGACTAAAATCCAACCTAACCTTGCCGTGGATGACCTTGTGCTTGTGAACGATCAAGCATTTCCCAGAGGAAAATGGCCAATGGGAAAGGTGATACAGACTTTTCCGGACAAATCGGGACATGTACGACAAGTCCTAGTACGAACTCAATCCAATACTCTACTCAGGCCAGTTACGAAACTGTGCAAATTTCTTCCTGAGTAACCGCGTATATGTGTTTTAGGCCTAACAATTTTCCTTTTCATTTGTTGTTTGCCGTATAAATTTGTTAGTTAAACCCAGCTGCGATGTTTGTAGTCTAAATTTACTTGGGCAAATTTGTGGGGGGCTATGTTGCAGTTGGATTTAACTCTGCATTGCTTGCCTTTATTTACGTTGTTTGGCCAATCATTTGCTGACCCTAAATTGCTGCCTCAGCTTTAAGTTTACATTTTTTTGGAGCTTTTCTCTTTTTCTTTTTCTCGCATTTGCTATCTTTTTATAAACTTGTGCAAATTTGCGGCATTCAGAGTGTCTCGTCTTTCGTTTATAAACAGTTGGTAAGTTAGCTTGCATTTGCTTTGTGTGTGAATATGTTAGCTTAGCTTGTGTTAAATTACAGAAACCGTCGTTTTTTCTCCATATGAAATTGAACTGTTTGAATACAATCTGTTGAGGAATTCGACGCGTGTTCGACAGATAGACGAGCGCTACAACGCTCTTTTCAAACCAAAACATTCTCTCTTAATCTAGTGTTGCAGATTGATGCTATTATTGTTTAATTTTGATCTTTTCCTAAATATTAGATTTTATTACATTTAACTTTGCCTCTAATCCAGGCCTCCCTACTTTTAAATGAAGATTAGTGTTTTGTACCGATAGGCCTGTCCTTGCAATTACAAATATCAGTAATGGGCTTTACCATTTATGGTTGCTATCAAAATGATAGATAATTTTGCTTCCTGCTGCTGTTTTCAGTAAATAGTGGCAACCATTATGATGTCATTTAACATTATGACCTCACAATGCATTCCGAGCCATTATTATTAGGATTGCTATTTACCCCTTCTTCGTCACTGTAGGCAAATTAATATGAGCTAACGTCTCTGACTGCGTGCATGTTCCTTGGCCCTGGCATAAATACTGCCATGCAAAAAGCAAACTAACCCGAATTGAATCACTCACAGTTCAGTTATAGCAGTATCAGGAGCCCCCATCAATAATGTCGAGGTTAAGAACATCAAATCATCTGGCTGCTGCGACAGCCTTGCCAGAATGCAAAGGAGATTGCTTTAACATTTACATCATAGGTAGCTCGACCCCTACATTTTGTTGCAAACGATAAGAAAGGACCATCTTTACCCCATGGTCATTTACTTGGGTGATCACCAAGTGTTTTGCTTGGAGTTGGCTACATATTAAAATTTGTAGACTTTGAGTCTTTTGAATAATTTGATTGATAATGCCAAAGATCCATGCTTTCGTGAAAGAGTAGACAAAATGTACCAAAGGACTTAGTTTTTCTAGAAATTGCAATTTTGTAAACTGCAGACACTAAAATTTTGTGTCTTTTTAACAGGCAGACTACATTTCATAAAGATTTGGAGACATTAATTTTTGATGGATCCTTTTGAAAACGTCGACGGATAATGCAAAAGAACCATGCTTGTGAGGAAAAATAGTCAAAATATACCAAAGAACTAACTTTGTTTAACAATTGCAAGTTTGTTAGCTCTAATAGGATATTTGTACAACTAAAAATGAAACATCATGTAGGGCAACCAAGTTTCGATCAGCCATTATAAACTAATCCTTAGCCTCAAGTAATTGAAGCAAAATATTGCTGGAAAGGAAATTTCCTAAGCTTTCAAAGGATAGTCATTGTTAGTACTTTGTTATGAAGTTTTTGTATTAAAGTCATTTGTTTTTGCTGAGCTCACCACTTTTGGAAGGGGTAAAAAGTTACACCACAGGTCTTAAAGTTCAGTTTTTCAGTATAAAAACTGATATCATTTGTACGTGTTATACACTATCGGAATTGTCTTGAAATAACCTTTAACCCTTTAACTCTTTCGCTCTCGTGAAAATAGCGAAAAAACCATAAGGTGGCAGCGCGAAAAACTGTCATAATCAATCATAATTATGTACCTCAAGTTTGTTTGTAAATCATTACTCAGCTGTTTACTTTTACATTAAGTGTGATATATCGTTGAAATCTACATTTCTTGAGGATTTCAAATAGAAAAAAAACATCTTTTTGAATATGCAAATTTTATGCAAATAACCCCCCCAACTGGGGGGGGGCTGTCTTCGAAATTAAAGAGGTACCCTCACCTCAAAGATCACTAAAGATTTAATTTTCTACCAATTTTTTTAGAAATGGTCGCAAAATGATGCTAAGGAAATAAGCTATCAAGGTACATCAATCAAAACTTACATAAACACCTAGGTTTTCTACAATTTGCAATTTTCTGAGGCACATGACCTATTTTTTGACCGGTACCAACCGGTACCAAATTTTGGTAGTTAAATTTAGTACCTAAAATATGATCAGTTATTATCTGCTACAGATTAGCCTAAACCATGTAACATTATGTATTTTTGAACAGGGAATTTCTTCAAGATTCACAAAATATCAAGTTTAAATAGAATATGCTGTCTTGTTTTATTTGTTTTATTTGCCATATTTATCCTCCATTCACGAGAAAGCGAACCGCATCGCTACACTTTGGACGGTAAGTCCGCACTCGCTTGGGAGTTGCCTGTCACTGACGATGAAACAGCAGCTTGTTTACACCCTTCCCATTTCTTGAGAAACAAGAGGGATACAGCAAACTTTGATTTAGAGAAGCCAAACTTCTGCTAGCTTTCAAACTTGTATTTCGCTTCTTGTCTCCTTGGAAACTTGATACAAAATGACGACTTTAGTGGTGAAACATTTGCAATTTATTTTATCTTTTTAGGGGTGTAGTTTTTGTAAAAATCATAATTTAGTGAAGGTAAGTCAAAAATTTTTGGGGGGTTTGAACTGACATGATGTACAGTACTCATTTTTGATCAGTAAATATCATATAACACTTAGTCTCAACTATTTAAAGTTGTATATTGCTGGAAAGCAAATTTCCTAAGCTTTCAAATGTAACCGATATTTAGCAACATATGATATTTTTTGCGCACTAAATTTACTTTTATCTACTTATCATTCAAATTTGTTTGGGGGAGTTTTGAGACCCCTAAAAAATTTGGAAATTTAAAAACGTAAAATTTATTATTATCGCTTGAAATTTTGTCAAATGATGCCCCAAAAGAGTAGTTTTCAGACTGTGTCAATGATAAAGGATTTGGTTATGTGGTAAAGATGTAATCTGAATTTGATTTTAGTGTAGTTGGCACGTGCTGAGAATTTGGGCAATTTTGTCGTCTGCAACTGGGTTGTTGGTCTTTTTAACTCAGTTTGGGTATAAAAATCCAAGAATTAGGGCACAAATTGTACATCTTCCGATGCGTGAGTAAATAAGCGTGATCTTTTGAAAATTTTATGAAAATCGGATGAAAAATAAAGTCACAAATTGATTTTTAGTAAACTAATTTTGTAACTCAATTTACCAAAATTTGAGGTACACACTGAAAACACGAGATCATCAATCGATAATCGCAGGAGCGAAAGAGTTAAGTGCGTAGCTTTTTTCTCGCTGGTCGACCGTACAGTGCATAATTATTTTAAGCAATTTTGGGTGGATAAGTTCAGTCGTCTCTCACGTTTTACCTACTGGAGTTGACACAAAACAATCTAGTAGTGATTTGTTCAGTATGATTTTCTTTTTCTGAAAATGCAAATATTAACTTGACATCATGACTATGACATCACTGATGACGTCATAGCTGATATGTTTTTGTTATTTTAGCGGTTTTCAAAAACTTTTAAGCGTGAAAGTAATCTTCTTTTTTTTTTCGGGTTGTTCCCGATTAAGGATCGCCACAGGAGATGCCTGCATTTTTATGACATGGCAGATGCCTTTCCTGCCACCAACCCTCTCTTTAGAGCAGTGATTCCCAACCTTTGTAATGGCTTGCACCCCTAAAATATTTTTATAAGTTTTCATACCCTTAAAGTATTTTAACATGTGACGAATTCATAACATGTCCCGGGCCAAGATGTGGGCCAATTTTGAAGTCTCAGCAGAAATTGCATGGGATGACCTTTTTTTTTAGATAAACACAAAAATCTGAATGACCATCTTGCACCCCTGGTTGGGAACCCCGCTCTAACCACTACACCATCGCGTCAGTAAAGCATGAGAACAATAGAAACATGAAACAAATCACGACTACATCAACAAAAGTGAAATGCATTAAAAGTTGTAAATTGAAATTCAAGATAAACAAACAACCAGAAGTTATGAATGCTGAATATAGCTGACAAAAATAGTGATTTCAAGTTTTCAGAAAAATGGAAGATTAAGAAAAACATTGAATTATTTTAATTAAAACCACAAAAGTACAGATTATCACGATACAGAGATCAAGTATATGCATTTAACATGATGACGAGATAACTCGTCACTCCCATAATATCAAGATATCGTATTTATGGAGTACAACGCAGTGAGAACCTGCCATGACAAGATATCTCGTCATATGCACTTAACTGTAAATAAAGTTTGAAAATCAGTTTTTAATGAACTGATTTTGCAACCAGGGTGAAGTTTTTGTAAACATCTTGATATTATGATTTGCAGTAGCAAACATTTGTGTTAATTGTACGAGAGAAATTATGACGTCATAGACCCAGTTTAAGCATGCAAATGTAATAGAGAAGAAAAAATGCTTAGAAGGCTAGAAGCGCTTAAATAAAAAAGTGCCCATAGCATAATCAAATAAACATTATTGTTGTAAAGTTGTTTTTATCAAAAGCAGCATATTAATACATGTATCTCCTGAAAGAACGTTTAATCGCGTTTCTGCAATGAGTACTTTTTGAGAAAAAACAAAAAGCAAATTGTTCAATGAATTATTGATTGTGACATCATCATTTTAGACCCCAATCAAGTGAAAGTTTTTGAAATGTGGTGGTTCGAAAGCTGGTTTTTGTTTGAGCAAAAAGCAATTGTCTTCTATCAGGTAATGCAAATTCTAAAAAATTATTTTTGATTATGACGTCATCATGACATCACCAATACCCTTTATGACACTCACCACGTAGTGGTGATCATTCGTGCCAAGTTTGATGCTTGTACCTCTAGTAGTTTCAGAGGAGTTGAAACAGACAAACAGACAGACAGATACACAGACAGACAGAATTGTGCTTTATATATTAGATTCACTGGGCCAAACTTACGGTTTCTTTTGTTTACTGGTTGAACGGAATAGAAAACAATTTTTGAAATATAAAAACAATTTATCAGTCATCACATACGGTATTACGAAACATCCCTATTCCTCACTTATTACAAACTAGCAGATTTACCCGTCCTTGATCGGGTAAAATGGCAGATTTACCCGTCGTTGATCGTGTAAAATGTAAAGACTGATTAAATTTTTACATTGAATAACCATATTTTAATGTGTTTTATTTCGTCGTACAACAGTACAAATAGGCCTCTAGTAGAGCCCCATAGACAAATCTGATCGAAATGAAAATACCGTACTTGGCAGATTTACCCGTCATTGATCGGGTAAAATGTAAAGACTGATTAAATTTTTACATTGAATAACCATATTGTAATGTGTTTTCATGATTTTTATTTCGTCGTACAACAGTACAAATAGGCCTCTAGTAGAGCCCCATAGGCTCGTAGTCCCCCCATAGACGAATCTGATCGAAATAAAAACACCGTACTTGGCTTCCCTGGAAAAAGTTATAGTTACCCGATCTACGACGAGTAAATCTGCTAGGGATCTTTAAAGTACAGTCTTGCTCATAACCGTCAAATTTAGATTTTTATTTGTCACAAATTTTTTTCTGTTTGTGGTACCTAACAAAAACTTTAAATTTTCAAGGGGGCTTTCTGCCCCCTAATATAGTTAAAAAAGGCTGAAATTTTGGAAAGCTTTCTAATTTAGTGTCTTATACATATGGTTTAAATTTCATCTAAATTGAATATATTTGAATTTTCAAAGGGGGGTTCTGCCCCCCATAGCTCCCTTAGGGGGGCACTTAGAGGTTCGAAACTACTTCCGTTGTCTTCCTCGGAGAATTTTACATAAGAATACACTTTTAGTTTTTATGTAAACTTTTTAACCTTTCTACCTATAGGGAACACACACACACACACACATACTCACAGGCATTCATTTTTATATATATAGATGACAATCTATTAAATGAGGCGGCAAACACAAGAGCTTAAAAAGCAAAAGCTTCCCAATAATTATGATATTAAGAACATTAACAGTTACTTTACTAAAAGGACAAAACAACTAAACCAATGACACATAAATCACGTTAACAGTCACTTAGCCTTTTAAATTGGGTATGGAATAACAACAAGCGTTATTCTTCATTACAGTTTTTATTAGAAATTAACTATTTTTATTGAAAAATTGTCCACTTCTCTTTTTCTGAAGGTGAAAACTATCAAACCTATCCCATTATCTTCTTTTGAAGGTTATTATTGATGGCGAGCAAACTTCTCTTTTTTTCGGTTTGTAATCATTTTCAATTTTGCACTTGTCTTTCCACTTTAATTTCAACCGACAATCCTCTACTTCTAAACTTCTTCCGAAAATAAATACCACTTGGCCTTTTCAACAAGTTTTTTTCTTTTGATTGAAAGTAAGTATATTCCAATTAGCTGCTATCAAACTTTAGTTTGGTTGTTTGCCTGCAAGCATTTTTACACTCTCAAAACAATTTTCCTCCCCTTTCATCGGACTTCTTGAACATAAAACAAGCATATTGATGGGATTCACGGAATAAATAGCTTGTGGCAAAGAATATAGGTACTTTTTAACCGAACCAAATTGCTTTAGGTCTCGAATACCTACGTTTTTATCTTGGGCGTCCTCCGATGAAGTACGAGCACCGTATATATTTTACCACTTTTATTAGCTACTTTCGTAACGGCTTACACCTTGTCTATTCTTTCTCTTTGGCCCTACCGCCATTGATAATTTGCTGAGAAAAAATGTGCTCTCACTGGTCCTATTCTTGTGTTTGTTGAAAGCATTACGCTACCTTATAGGAAAATATGGCAATCCTTTGTAGGAGCTATTTGTGATTTCAATAGATCGGAGCGTTTCTGATAGATTTTACTTTCACGCTCCGCCATTATTTTGCGCATGCGTACCAGGAACTGGAATGGAGACCAAAGCGTGTTTTTTTATTAAAAAGATTTTTTGAAACATTCTAGTCCGCGTGTGTATTGGTGTGAGAAATTTTTTTTGCAACGTGAGTGCATTAGGTTAGTTTGTTTTTGTTTTTTGTTCAGATAAGGTGATGAGCATGAGCCATATTGTAAAAACTGATTCAAATTAGTAAGTAAATTATTTCTCAAGCATTGTCACTTGGCAAATACGTCACAAGTATTTATTGTAGTAAATTTTTGCCAATTAATTGGATAGTTATTCTTCAGACTGACAGCACAGCAACAATGGTGCAAGAGTAAAAACGATTTTTTGAACCAGCTTTATAGTTTTTTTAATTTCAGTAGGCCTTGGCTTATACTATTTGATACCCTTTTTGGTGAGTGTATGGATGGTTAAAATCGAAAAGCTGTAAGCATGTATAAAATTAGGCTCCAACTTCCTCGTTGTGAAATTTAGTTGCATAATTATTGAACAACTTTAGCTTTTGAAATAAAGCTTCAACCCACAAAACCCAATTGCTGATAAGTAATGATGACAGTGTTTTAGATAGGCTACTGATGATAGCATTGTGGTATCAGTACAAAAAAGTCAGCAAAAGGTTTGTCTAAGCAGCTATTTAGCAGTTTAGATTTACTGTATAAGTATTGGGCAGTGATTAAAATACTGGCACCAGCTTTACACTATAGCTCTTCAACCCTAAAGTACCAGCTAAAGTTCTTATTAATTACTATAGTAAAGCACTGGTTGTGTGTCATCATGTTGCATCTGCATCAGCCACCATCACTGCATGTCCTGGCAAGAGAAACTATCAGTAACAGTTGGTTAGAGCAATAACATGAGAAAAAGTACATGAATAAAATAGGGGGCTAGTGAAGTTGGAAACTAGGGAAGTTTTATTGTGCAGTAAAAAGTTTAAAAAGAATTAATATCAATCAAGGTTTAGAGCTTAAATCTTTGTAGGAATTACTCACAACTCTCAGCAAATATGAAAAACCAAAGTGTTTATTATTGGTACAGACAAATATAAACAAAAAACTTTGTTAAACTTTACAGCAAAGACCTTCCGTACTTATGGCACAAAATGGATTTTTAGCAGGTCAACCAGTTTAGTTTCTGCAGTGCCTGAAAAAGGGTTGTCAAGTGCTATTTCGAGAGACACAAAACAAAAACAGCACAATGCTCGCATTGAACTTCAAACCTGAAACTCAATGATTGCACCATGCTATTATTCAATGTGCTTTTTGTTTGGTTTGTTCTTTTAGCAAAATATTTTGCTGGTTAAAATCTGCTGATTAAAAGAAACTAGTTTAGCCTATCTTTTTTCTCAGTTTTGATGGCTTTGCTGTGCTCCTCAGTTGAAAAAGACAAAGATTTTATGTAAAATAAATCATAACCGATATTGGTTTCCCATTCCTAAAGAGAAAGAACTCTTCTGATCTTAAAATTCAGAGTGTGCATATTGATTCCCATTTAAAATTTTAAGAATGCCATTTATAACTATAGTGTAACCTCACCACCAACTGACCTTTACTGCAATAAAACTGCCTTGCTCTTCCAATCTTTTTAAGCTAATGAAGTTTTTTTTCTGGTGCGATTATTTTTAATGTTTCAGATCATTTTGGTAAAATGCTTCAAACAGTTTCACTCAACAGGAACATACTAATATCAAGCAGCTGACGCAAATGTAATGACATGCAGCTGATGCCTTGATGTGTGTTAAATATAAGGAAGTAGCTATTTTGCCATAAACAATATTTTACCCTCATAAGCCATTTTGCTGTCACCATTCATGTGTGCTTAAATAGTCATATGTGCTATAATTCAGGCAGTGATGCTGTGGTGTATTGGATAATGCAGCTACCTTAAATGTAATGGTTGTGGGTTTGAGTCTTCACTGATAGGGTACTTAGACAAAGGCAGTGTACACTGGAGGGGGTCAGCTTTGTGAATGCACAGTATCAGGTGCGTGCACTGAGGATACAATTTATTTTTAAATTTGTCTTTGAAATTGACCAATCAGAAATGACCAAAAGTCACATGCTTAGTGTGTCATTAAAATTGACCAATCACAAATGTCTGAGGGCAAAATAACCTCCAAGGGTGAAATGCTTATGATGTCAAAATAGCTACTGCTGAAATATAACTATTATAAATTCTTGATTGGCATTTCAGGGTTCAAAGCTAAAAAGCTGCTGCTTGCACTCTAGCTTCCCTTTAAATATTGGCCACTTTTTAGTTACAATGTCCATAATTAATTGCTGTTTATTTTTTTCAACAAATGTATTTGTTACGGTATTATAGTTTAATTAGTGTGATAGCCTTGCATAAAGACCAGAGGGGTTTTTAATTCACGAGTCAAAAATACTAGACAGTTTTAGGGCTATGCTAAAATACAGAATTAAGAAATTGTTATGAAAACAGGGAAAAATACCACATAAATTATGGAAATTGCAGAAATATGGAAATTTATGCAAATTAATTGACTTTTGAGATTTTGTTATGAAATACCAATGAGCACAGTTTAGCTCAATTGCATCATGAAATGTCACACATTTGGGTGGTTATGTTGTGTTTTTAATTCTTTTTTAGCAACTTCTGTAAACTTCCTTATTTGTGAGATATCAGTACTTAGATGTTTTTTCTGTATTTCTATTAATAAATTCATATGTGGGCATGATTTTTGTATTTCCATATTTCAGTGTTGGCCCAGTTTTGAGTTAGAAATAACTGTCTTTCATTTGTTCAGCATTGCTGCATCAACAGCTTCCAGCCTACATGTAGTGAACTTGCAAGCTGCAGTGACACCTGCTGTTTGCGTAATCATTAGCTCTTAGCATAACTAAACGTCAATTATGTGGAGTACTCATAATACATGATTTTGTAGATATGCATAGGTTTTTCAATACTCATTTCAATGCACTTAACTTTGACCACACTATAATTTCCATAGACTAAAGCTGACTCTTTGTTATAACCTTTTGTAGAGTCTACAAATAAGTTAGAACTTCAAGCTGCAGTTTGTTAGCTGCATGCAGCTGAATTTTTGATTCTGGCTCCTATGAACTTGTGTTTTTCCATTACAGCGATGTTTGACTTCTGTACATCTAGTTTAAATCTCTTAGTGCATTATTACTTGCTGACTCTGAATATCTGCAATGATCTTCGTTTTTTTTTAAATTAATGTTCTTCAAACTGACGATTGCAATCACTCTTAATTATGATCTCATTATTGGTCTTTGTGTGTTAAGAGCTGCAATGTGGCACAGTTGTGAGTTTGTAAGTGTAAATTTCATTGTGGCTTTTTTTGATTTCATTATATTTGGCTGTAGCATAAAGCAAGCGTGGTCACCCATAGTATATAGAGTATTTTGTAATGGCATTGTCATAGAATAGTAAGCCACTCACCTACTGCAGCTTTGCTGCATAGTTTGTGGTCTAATCTTCTGTATTATCGATGACTGAAATTAAATTTATGCTAATTCCAAAACAAAAAAATTACAGTGCAATGGCACTGTAAATATATTAGATACTGGTGCAAAGCTTTAGCACAGGTAGAACCAAAGTATGCTTGATGCGGGATTGGAAATCAAAATGTTTGCTGCACAATCTAGGGTTTTTTTATTAATAAATTTTCGAAAAAAGCTTTTTCATTTGCCTTACGGCCTGGCCATCATCCTAAGTCTTCAGTGTCAACTAATCTCTAGCAACGCCCTCATTTGTCTCTATGCTAAGTTTTTTCTGGTTTCAAGTTTCTTCTTTTCATGTCATCTCCCATGTTTTCTTTGGTCTTCCTCTTCTCATGTTTCTTAATATTGGTTTTTCTTACACTCTTGTTAAGCATTCCACATTCATTTGCTCAAGATACCCCAATCACTTTAATCAATGTCCTTTGCTGCCTAAGTTGTTCATCAATATCCTCAACTTCTGTCCATTCTCTTGAGGCACTGTTGATAAGTTTGCCCAGAGGTGTCTTGCCACATCTTATCTGAATCATTCTCATTTTTATCATCTGCATTGGTGTGATATCCACCATCTTCATTGCTCAATCATCACTCTTCTTATACATGCTTTATATAGTCTACCATTTAATTGGCATGAGGACATTTTGCCTTTAAGTTTGCCTGACAATTCGGTTAAACTCCCTCAGTCCATCATGTATTCTTGACCACTCGGCCTTGCCATGGCTGTTATGTTTCCCTAGCATGTCTCCCAGGTAACAAAACTCTAGCAATTTCCTCACATCCAAATTTCTTGTATTTTTTTGTCTTTTTTCATACCTTCTTTAAATCTGCCACATTCACAATTCATTTCATTCATCAACCTTCCTTTGAAACATCTTTTATGTGTCCAATATTCACATATTTGTAATTGGATAGAGTTCCTTATCACTCTCTTCCCACATAATCTGCATGGATCTACAGCATCTCTAGATAATTTTGCTTCAATTTTTGTTGCTTGGTTATATTTACATTCACTTTCAACCCTTTGCTTTCTAATTCCTTTTTCCATTTAATGTGCTTCTCTTCCACGTCTTTTCAGTTGTCTCTGACAAAAACTGAATTGTCAGCATGCAAGAATTTTTTTGTTGTTTTTATGACGCGTCAGTTAAAGCATCCATTGGAAATCAATAAAACTGTGGACTAAGTAATAAACCTTGAAACCATTCTAACATTTCACTTCCAGGTTTCACTGATGTCTGGGCTTCCTTATACATCTTCATGACTCTCACTTCTGGTCTCATAATACCTTTCTTACATAATGCCCACCAAATCATTTCTCTGGGAGCATAATCGACAGCTTTCTCTTAATCTACAAAGACAACATACAATTCCTTTCTGATTTTATTTCTTTTCTTTTTTAAAGAAGCAATTTTCATTATTTGCGTTGCTATAACTCATATGAGTGTCTGTAAATGTAAGCGTATAAACTGAAAAAACTAAAAGATTTTTGTGGAGCCCTGAGGCACTGCTTCACTTGTCTTAAATGAAGGCTACCACTGCTAGTAATATGGATTCTTTTTATTTTATTGCAAGAGATGTTGTTTTGAAATGAGAAACAGTCTTCTTTGAGACAACCAATGTAACACAGAAGAATCATTTTTATAAAATAGTAAAAGGCTATATAACATTGTTGAAATACAGGCAATGTATTGGTGAAGTGACTGATGCATTGGTTTTGTGATGTTTAACATCAGCATCAGCACATCGCAAGCCATTAACAATGGAAAACGATAAAAAAATGCGATCTTTAGCAAAAGCTGTGGAAATGCGTATTTTAAGAAAAAGTTAAGGTGTATCATGTATGCATAAAATATACTGCATTAAAGTTTAAACTTTTATGTTTAAGCTGCTGTTGCTTCGCATTGAGAGATTTCTGCTATGCTGCTTTGGCTATTCTAGTGGAAAGTTATAAAAAGGTCATAGTCACCAAACTCCCTTGGTCATGCCCACTAGAAATGGAGCACTTTGCTGCCTAAGGATTATGTAGATAAATTATGTGCAAGATTGCCACTTTGTGCTTGTTTTCAAAAACACCGTCTTAAAAAATGTAAAAGAGCGTATTTCTAAAAAAGGTCCTCTTAAATCAAATTCTGTTTTCCTACCTCGATCACTGGTTAAGAATCAACTATTTTCTTTAGCTTGCAATACTTGCTTAAAGTCTTGATAAAGTGTGCTTTTCCTCTAACAAAGTGAAAGTATAACATAAGATTGCAATCTTATCTTCTTGCTTTGCTTAATTTTTTTGATAAGGTTGTCAAGGTAGCAGGTCTAGGAATGCTTACATTTTCCAGCTACATCTGTGAGATCAGCTGGTTCGATTCCAAGTTTTGACCAAACCACATTATGTAACTCGCCTAGTTCTTGGGAGGCCAAATGGTCCTCTCGGCATGGCAAAAAAGACTTTGACTTGTAAGTTTTACTGGGGCATTGCTGAGATTATTCAACTTATAGAAGCAGGAACTTAAATGTTAAAAGATTTTCAAACATGCATTTTACAGGCCACACTAAAAATTGGCATCACGAATAAAGACTGGCACTGAAATTTACAAAAATCAAGCATGCTACTAAAGTCGAACTTTCTAATTAAAATCAACAAAATATACCTAAAAGCATGTTGTAATTGCCGAATTTTTGCCCAATCATTATTTGAGTTAAATGTTTCATTGGTCTCTGTGTGAAATTTGTCAGGCATTTGCTCTCTTGAAATATGCAAGTATATGTATATGCAGAGTTCACTCATTTTTACCTTGCCTATGGAATTTATAGGAAGGTCAGGTCGTTAGAAAACTGTTAAATCTGTTTCCTGTCTACTTCTGTTGCTTTTACTCTATATAGGGTGCAGTGTAAAATGGCAGCGTTATCTTTGTGTTTTTGGCAACTTGACATGTGCCTAAAAGTCTTGTCAGTGAGCTGGATATTAAATGTGCCGAATGTTTTGGTTACGCAGAAAGCTAAATTATTTGGGCTAAAAGAAAAAAACTAGGCTTTTTTATATGTTGTAAAACATACTCTTTTTGGACACTGTTTTAAGAAAAAATTGTCACGAACTCAAATGCTTGATATAGCTGCTGAACAGTTGCTTGTTGTCTTGGGTACTTTTTTTGCCAGTGAACGAGAAAAATGCATGCACTTTTCTATCTAAATATTAAAAAGAAATTTTGTGTGAAAAGCCATGGAACTGTTGTTTGGCATACCTTTTACTATTTGATTCTTTTGTATCAAAAAGCAGTTGATTAAGTGGATTTATCTATTTTCAAGTTTGCGTATGTTACTAAGTTTTCCTAGTAGAACAAACATTTCATACTTCCATGAACCACACACGATAAAGCTTAGTTGCTTAGGGCTAAGTACAAGTTAGATTAGACTTCAGGTTTAACACAAAAAAAGGTTTCAATAGAATGTTTAGAGCAAAAGTTTTAAATGAAAAGTTTGGTACATGTGATTGGAGTGACAAAAGTGGTGCAAAAGCTTTTAGACAAAGAGTTGAAAATACAAAAATGGATGCTATTCAAATTTGTCAGTACTAGGCTGGTTTACAGAAAGAATTTTATTCATATAGTGCCTGTAATTTCTAGTAAAAGAGTAACAGCAAAAATTTGGCAGCCACTACAATGCAATTTCGATATTTGTTTATTGCAGGGGTGAGCAACATTTTTTGCAGCAGGCCGATTTCTCACCTTTTGAAAATCCCATTGGCCAGTTGGAGTTCGTATCCCAGGCTCAATTAAGCTCAACAGCAGTCTGATTACTGACAGTAATCATGGGATATGGCAGTGAGGACCTTTGTTTGGAGATCACAGTTTTCCCATCTGTAAATTTGCCAAAATTTCCCAATTTGGTCTGTGATGACCTTTTTTTCGGGATTAATATTTTACCAAAATTCCCAAATTTCTTCCATGGGCCACAAAAATTTTATGTTGTGGGCCACATTTAGCCTGCAAGTTGCACGCGCCTAGTTTATTGAAAAGCATTGTATTTTGTTACACAAAAGCAACAACACAGTTAGCAGGGATCCCTGGGCTGCATATCTGTGGAGGTCGACTAACAGAGGTCATTTACACTTTTTATGAAATACAATTCTTCGATGCATTGTTGAATGCAAAAGAACAATTTTTTTCTTCAACTAAATGTTGATTGAATCAACATTTGATTTTTCAATGCAAATTATGTAGAGTAAATGAAATTGAAGTGGACTTTTAATGAGCATGAAAATAAATTTGAAGCCTTAGCCAGGCCTTTCTTTACGTGAGTGTGGCATAAAAATCAGCTAAATTTTGCTCTACACTATGATCAACTGTACTGCCTAAACTCGAGCATGTATATACCCCACCAGGAATGGGGAGAGTAATGTATACTTCTGGAAAATTCATCATAGCAGGTTTTCGTGATAATTATATCATCTACAATTTGTTAGACCAATGGTTTGTTTTTCATACAAATGATTATGGTTATTAAACATGCCTCTGTTTTGTTATTGCATCCAAGGCCGAGAGAAATATTAGCAATAATCTCAAATTACATCATATCTTGGTTCAGAAAAATCAAGATGTGAAAGCCAAAATAATTAGGTTCTTTTGTCGTTAATCTCTGCCATGTACTATTGCACATCACTGTTGGCGAAGCAAGGACGTAGCTGAAGAGTGTTTTTTTTTCTGACTAGTTTTTTTTGTTCTGTCCTTGCCATAACTTTTGCATGGCCGATATACAATGCTTTGTATTTACTTTCTTTCATAGGCATGAATCTTAGTTTAGAAATGAAATAAGGTGTTAATTCTCCACAGAAAATGTTTTAGATGGTCTTAAACGTAGTAGCAGTAGTAATTCAGTTTTTATCTGGTATTGTTTCCCTAGCTGATATGGCCAGATTCAGTCCATTCCTTTTGCAATCGTTTGCACTCTATCCCTCCGCTTTGCTTGATTCAGGGCATTCTCTTTTAAACCAATTTTACCTGTCTCCTCTTCCATTTCTTCCAAGTCTTTTGCAGTCTTTGTTTTCTTTTGCAATGCCTTCAAGATCTAGAGCAGTGGTTTCCAACTTTTTTGCTTTGTGACCCCTTTGAAGTTTTCTTAACTTACCGTGACCCCCTCACGCTTTTCTCTAAATTTATAGTAAAAATAAGCGCTAGATTAAAAATAAAAGTAAAAATAAGCACTAAATTAAATAATATATTGCGTATATTTATTTGCATTCAATGGGATAGTTGACCTTGTATTTGTTTAGCCAACCTTAAAATTTGTGGTTGTGTGTTAGACAAAGTCAGTCTCACATCATCCTCCACACCCATTCTATTTCTTTTTGTTTTTTTATGCAAAAGAGCCGAAAATCCCCTCTCACATAGGTATGTCATAGCAAAGGGCTGGAATATTCGACAGGCCTGTTTTCATATTTCTGGATCAGATTTGGACATAATGGTAAACATCATGCACAGATGAATCATTTTTAACATCAAAAGCTTCTTCATGCATCTTAGAATGCCACTTACTTTCAAAGAGTTGGAGAACAGATTTCGTGCAAGTGTAGCTTATTGTTTGTTGAGTTCAGGGAAGTAACGTTGAAACTCAGAAATCAGAATCCATGGATTGAAGGTGCTTTGCTATTAATGTCTTAAGCCCTTATCAAATTCCTGACATAAAACTGGACAATCTATCAAACGTAGCAATGTTTCCATTAAGTACTTTTTGGCACCAGTTTTTCAGTTTTGAGACAAATGCCTTCGCATTGTCACCTCTTTGTGTAACATGTGTGCCTTTTCTCTGCAGTTTCAGATTTGGGATGTTCAATTTTTTAACCCTTTGAACCCTGACCTCCTGGGCCTAAAAATGCCCTGCACCTGAGCTCCTGAGCAAAATTTTAGAATTTTCAACCCCCCACATATAAAGGCCATTCTCTAGAATCAAATACACCTCTAGAATCAAATTCTACATGTAGATTTTGTTGAACAAATGCTCTTGTCCATCCTGTTGACAAATTACCTGCATCACCACCAACTGTAGGCCTAGATCTATTCCTACCAGTGCCACGCCCAACTTGGGCCGTGCTAGGTCTAGGTGCAGGACTACTTAGATCTAGATCTACATCAAGCCCTTCATCTTCATTGCTTGATTCAGAGTTGACATCAGAATCTACTGACTCTAGATCACTTTCAGGGTAAATATCAGCTAAATCCTGCTCATCTTTGTCCGAATCATACACAAGATCTAAAGCCTGTTGTAAAGAAAGTAGGCGTGACCTCTTACCAGATTCACCAGAAATTGAGGGTTGAGAGAATGATCGTTTCATTGTCAATTTTATACAGAAAAAATACACTCAAGCATTGAACATGGGCGCAGACATCTTTGAATGACGTCGGTATCCCATAATATATATATGTGAACCTCATTGGTGGGATAAAAAAAAGCGATTGCAACATGTTTTTATGACGCACTCTCAGCGCGACGTGGAGCGTGCACTCGGTATATAAGCGAAGAAGGCTTGCGACGTACAGGTCGCACTCGGGGCTGTTGAGTTAAAAATATCTGCTGAGTAAGCAAGACCGGTAATCCGAAAATCATTGAAGTAATACAAAACCTCGGTTTTGTTTTTGAATTTTAAGAAAAACTTAACCTCATCCTTTATCTCAAAAACTCGATTTAGAACATCGCCCTTGGAAAGCTATCGCACAGCTGTGTGAAAAAGTATGATTTTATGCATTGAATTCATGTCCCGGCACAGTTCTTTAAACTGGTGTGTATTCAAGCTTCCTGCGTGATTACAGTTTACTATTTTTACCACCGAATCCAAGGTAGAGTTTTGCTGGCAAGTGCATATCTGTAAATAATACATAGTGTTTCCTTTGCTTCTGAAACAAGTTTCTTTACTTTCTGTAAAAAGCCTGACCAGGAACCCTACATAGCAGGAGCTCCATCGGTACAAACACCACAAACATCTCTTCACTATAGTCAAGCTGATTCAAAAAAAGTTTTCATTTTCTTCATAACATCTGCACTTGTCTTAGTGTCTAATTCACTACAAAAGAGGAACTCCCCTTTGATGCCATCTGAATGAATGTACCTCACAAAAACAAGCAGCTAAGCACATGAACTTATGTCGGTTGACTCATCCACTTGAAACGAAAACATTGGAGATGCTGTAATTTCGTTCACCACTTGCTTTTTCATATCTTTGATCATGTCCAAAATTCGTCTCTTGATAGTAAAAAAAGAAATTTGCTTAAGTTTCGCTACACTTGCGTTTCCCAAGAATTAATGCGGCAGTTTTCAACAAGCATGGCTTAAAAGCGTTTCGCCAGTTGTATGTGTTTTTTCTTGTTTAGCAATTTCCAATGCGACTTCATATGACGCTTGAATTACCGCTACGTTTTTTTTTTTCAATGAAACTTCCAGTAACATCAAATCTGACGTTTCAAACCAGTTTCATGACGTCGGAAAAATGCTACATCCTTTTTTGCATGTTGCGAATGCTTGGATCTAAATGGCACTTTAATTTCGATAGTTTCATAGATTCGCCACTTAGAACAACGTTGCATAGAATGTATTGTGGCTTCTCAATGCCTTTGCTGATTAAGGAGGTAAATCTAAATTTAATATACTCTGTCAAGTGCTTCCGTTTTTTCTTCATGGCAAAAATTGACAATTGGAAATATTTAAGAAAATCAAGATATTAAACTAAAATACGTTTTCATGATATAGTAAAAACCTTTAACAGGTAAATTGGAAAATTAAAATACTATTGACGTTTTACTGACTGAAACTATAGGCTACTGAAGATGCAGTGATGTAGACAACATATACTACTGACATCAATTTCTTTCATTTATTGTTAGTGAGCCAATTTCTGCAATCTCGCCCTCATGTACTTGCTGTCCTCTAACTTGATTCCATTCTGCAAACAAGGTATGCTTTCTCATTTTGTGATGAAGAAGAAAGCTAGCATATGTGTTTGCATAATCACATCATTATGGAACGCAACTATATCTTTTCCATTCTAATTGAGAATAGTTGCAAACTAAATGGAATGTTGCAAACTAAATGAGAATAATTCTTGGGGTGGTTATAAATAGGCATGATAGGCATAGTACAGGCATAGTAGGCATGGTAGGCATAGTACCGGCATAGTGATGATAACTATATAGAGCTTTTATTGTAAAATCTCATTACACCCCCTCAATGCTTAAATCTAAACTCATAAAATTAATTTTGTTTTGAAAGGAAAGAGATAAGGCTTCTTTGATGTTGGTGTGACTGGGTTTCGGTCGCACACCTTCCCTGCTATGTTTGTACCGGTATAGTATATCTACTATGCCAACTACATATGCCTGTACTATGCCTACTATACCTGTACTATGCCTATTTATAACCACCCCAAGAATTATTCTCATTTACTTTGCAACTATTCCATTTAGTTTGCAACTATTCTCAATTAGTATGGAAAAGGTGTAATTGCTGTTGCATCACAAAGCATACTAAAAGCTAAAAATATTTTAATGAAAAAGGATTATGTGTATTTTTTTATATTGTCAGTCATTTATTTGCGACTCCCAGGTTGGGAACCACTGATCTAGAGCAACTCTCAAAAAACTGTTATCATCCTCGACACATATCCATACCATCTAACTCCATTTGCTGTTGCTAACCCATCTACAGTTTCCTTCAACCCCAGCATTTCCTTTTGTTCTTCAGTCGTTTTCCTGCCTACAACTTTCCGAGTGCTCATGGTTCTCACCATAGCTCTTTCCGTTTTCGAAATTGCTTTTACATTTTCTTTCAAACATGATGTCTCACTTTTATACTGTACTGCTGACCTTAGCAAACTTTACCTTTCATCTTCAGAGGAAACCTATTTCCAAGTAACAACTCTCCACATTCCCTGAATCTTGCTCTTGCTGTGACTGCCGCTTCACAACCACCTCTAGAATTTAGTCTGTCTCCCAAATAACAAAATCCATTCACTGTTTTCACTTCATAGCACAACTTCTCGATTAAATCTAAGGTTCCCTCCATTATTCCTCTACATCTTAAGCAAACAAAGCACGTTGCCAACTGAGTGGTAAATATCTTTATTTTTGCACATATATCATGAACCCAGCTTTCACATTTCATGCACAATACTAAATTTGCCATTACTCACTTCCCACAAATTCCACATGGATCTATAAGTATTCCATGGTTTCGCTCATGAGAACAAGGTCATCTACATACAGTAACTCATTAACCCCACCCTTCTTGCATTTTCTGCAATAACATCAATAACTATTACAGACAATAGTGGCTACAGCACAGATCCTTGATGTACACCACACTTAACTTCGAATTCCTCTAAATATGCAGATCCCTCCCTCACTTTTGTCTTTGTACCATCGTGCAAGCTCATAACTGCTCCAACAATTTCTTCTGATAAACCCTTCTTTCTCGTGGCCCTCTTCATCACTTTTTTTAAGCTCTATCAAATGCCTTTTCCTTGCAAACAAAACACGTATACAACTGCTTGCCCCACTCTTGATATTTCTCCTGCATTCTCATGAACAACAGAGAATCCACTGTTCCTTTTCCTGGCATAAATTCAAACTGCATTTTATTTGAATTGATCAGTGTTTGTATTCGCCTCTCTAGTACCCTTTCATCAATCTTCATTGCATATTCTAGCAGTTTTAGTCCTCTGTATGATCCGCACCCCATCGCATCATCCTTTCCTTCAAAGATATGCACCATCAAACTAGTTCTCCACTCACCAGGCATCCCTCTACAATCGTATACACGCTGACACAAGTCCATCATCACGTTAATCCCAGTTTTGCCTTTTGCAGCTGTCATCTCCACACTTACTTCAGATGATGCAGTTGTTTTTCCTGACTTCATCTTGCATTGCTTGCACTATTTCTTTCCGAGTAATTTTTCCACCCTCTGGTCCCATTCATTCATAATCTTTTTCATGTGTTCCTTCCAGATTTTTGCCCTGTCTTCTTCAATGAAACCGAACCGTCCATCTTTTCTTTCCTCCTAAAGCACTTTCCTCGTTGAAGGTGCTTTCCACCCTTTTTCATTCTTCTAAGGAAGCAGAAAACGCTGTTGAAATTCTGACATAAATTCTTGTTTAAATCCTGTTCAGCTCTTTCTCATTGCTTTCCAACAACTTTCCTCGTTTGATTTCTTAAAGTTTGTACTTGGGTCTGGTTTTCTTCTAATGGGAACCTTCACAGCTCTTTAAATGCTGCCTTCTTTCTTGCTATGGTATTCTTTACCTCCTCATTTCACCATTGCATGTCTCCTCGATCTCTCCCAGACTTCTTCTTTCCACACACTTCAACACATGCATTTAGAACACCATCATGGAAAGTTTTCCGCAAATTAGACGAGTCTATGCTTACTTGTTCTTTCATTCTTTCCGAACCTTAACTCTTGTTCGGTTTTCATCCAACTTCCACATCCTTCTTTTTAAAATCCGTTCCTTTCTCGTACCTTTTGATCCAGACCTACTGTACGACCACCAGCTTGTGCTGAAGGTCCCATGGAATCACTTTCAAATCCTTTACATACTTAACGTATTTTTCTCCGCAAGCACAAAAGCAATTTCTGTTTCACATCCACCTGCACTATGAGTGATTTTCCTTTATTCTTAAAGAACCATGTTTTTGCCACGCACAGATCTTTTTCATTACAAAACTCCATAAATCTTCCTTTCCAATTTTTTTTCCTGTTACTCTTCTCCCCATACACACTTTAAAAACCCTCAGCACATTTCCCTACATGCTCGTTGAAATCCCCCAAAGAAATCATGATTCCACTAAAACTTCTCACTGACTCGCCACTTCATCATAAAAACTAAATTTCTCTGTGTCTGACCCTCTGCTTTGACCCTCTGTGGCCCATACTCACATATAACTGTATCACTTCTTTACTTAAGGTTAACACAATTGCCGTCACTCTATCGCTTTTTCTTCTAACTTTCACAACGTTTTCAGATATTTCCTTTTTCACCAAAATTCAACCCTTTTAGATCCTGCGTTATTTCCTGACAACCACAATTTATATCTTCGTCTCGAAGTCCCACAAAATGGGCTCCTTGGCCTTTCCATCTTACTTTCTGCAGGCAGCACACATCAACTCTTCCTTGGTTCTTCACACTCATCTATTTTCCTTCCACAAAGACTTCTTACATTTATTAAGTACTAAATCTAGCCCCATAACATTCAAGTTTAATCCAGGTAATTCTTTGCACCCCCTGCCTATTTTGAGCTATTGGTGACTATATGTTTATTTTTTCTCGTCATGGTGATTTGTTGGAGCAAAATTTTCGTGCGGATAGCATGCCCTTGCTTACCCTCGACCTCAGTTTTCTACGTGAGTGTTGTATTGTCTCTATATCGAATTGGGACTTCAAGTCGAGCTTTCATTTATAAAATCTGTAAAATTGTTGAATAGCCATTTTGTTGTTATCGAATAAGACGGCTTATTTTTAACACAGTCAATTGCTCTAACATACCCAAATTTGTCATGTACAGTAGAACGCCGATTATCCGAACTAATTGGGACCAAGGGTTATTCGAAAAATCGATTTTTTCGGATAATTGAATAACACCGCCAATAATATTGCACACTGCCAGAAAAGAAACCCTCACTCCTATTGCTAGTTGATCTATAGTCTCAAGCTTTGTCTCATTGTCACTACGTTTCGTTTTCTTTTCATGGAAAACATAGTCATTGGATTAGTTTGATACTGAAAAGCTTTTGCACTTAAACACAGTCCGTCATCAAGCGCAGATAGCGATTTCTCAAGACAAGAATGTAGATGCGCTTTTATGACGTTTATCAAAGTAGCGTTCGAATAATCGGCGTTCTACTGTAATTGCAATGTATGGATATCTTTGTACTTGTGTTCTGAACGCGTTAAACGTTGTACTGTAACTGGTCAAAGATTTTCTCATTAGATTTGCGGAATTTTACATAGATGTGTGATGCCATGCAGCTGATCTCCGAAAGTAATAAGGATTTCCACCCAGTGTTGGGAATCAGTTTCGAAAAGTAGGGTGCTAGAAGAGAACTTTTAACCTATTTTTAAAAGCAATTAAACAAAATCGTTTTGTTTTTGTGTGTAGTAGTATTTGTATGTACCACATAATATTGTTTTTAGCTTTTTGGCTTTATCCATTACTTTTTAAGTACAATTTTAAAATATTGATTATAATTAAAACTATAAAAATGCCTTATGGACATGGAAGCGAAGAAGAGCAGTTAAGAAAATTATTTGTTGGTGGAATATCGCTAGAAACAACAGATGATGGCATGAGAGAATATTTTAGTAAATATGGCACGATTACAGACTGTGTAGTTATTCGTGAGTCCGGAACTAAAAGATCAAAAGGTTTTGGTTTTGTAACATTTGAAACTGAAGAAGAGGCAGATAAATGCATGGCAGACCGCCCACATTCGCTTGATGGAAGAACGATTGATGCGAAACGTGCCGTGTCTCGAGAAGAATCTTCAAAACCAGGAGCGCACGTTCAAGTGAAAAAAATCTTTGTAGGTGGTGTAAAGAAAGGCTTGGACGAGTCTATGCTTAGGGAATATTTTGAAAAGTTTGGATCTGTAGTTACTATTGACATTCCATTAAACAAAGACACGCAAGAACCAAAAGGCTATGGATTCATCACTTTTGATGATTTTGATATTATTGATAAACTAGTTGCAAAACGCCATCATGAAATTAGTGGATTTCAATGTGAAGTGAAAAAAGCACTTTCAAGGGATGAGTTGGATAAAGCAAAGCAACAACTTGAAGTTAAGCAGCGTTCATCAGGTTCGTTCAGAGGTGGAGGTGGTGGTGGTCGTGGACGAGGAAGAGGCAGAAGCAGAGGTGGAGGTGGAGGTGGCGATGGGTATGGCTATGATGGTTATGGTGGCGGTCCAATGAGAGGACAATATGGCCAGTCTCAAAGGTCAGGAGGACCATATGGTGGAGGATACGGCTCTAGTGGTGGCTATGGTGGAGGATATGGAGGAGGGTATGGGTCTGGAGGCTATGGATCTGGAGGCTACAGTGATGGGTATAATGGAGGATACGAAGGTTATGGATATGGAGGTTCCAATAATGGGTATGGAGCAGGGTATAACTATTACGGAGATTCCAGTAACTATTAATGTCGGAAAAACATTTTGAAAAGTTTACAAACACGACGCAGTGTAAATATACTTTGTATGCGGTCAATATGCTACACCTTGGCATTTGAATGAAGAACTGTGGACTATAAAAATGAACTGTTGCTCCGCGGCGATGAGAATATTGAATACTGCTTAACCATTTTATTATGATTCAATTGATCTAGTACTGGTTTTTTCTCAAAAAAATCGCATTTTACAGTTTTGTGTCAAGATTTTGTTTCCGATTAAATTTGCATTGCAACTCTGCTAGTTTTGGCATGAAAGTTTAGTCTTAATTTCGTGACAAGTTGGGTAAAGAGTAAGCTAAAGAATTCATATTTTATTGAATTTTATACAACATTTGAATTATTTTTGCTACATGTGTAATAGTTGCTGTATTGCCACGGGTTTTCCTCGATCAGAAACACCTTCTAACTGTGGTCGAATGTCCCAGTTTTTTGTTGCAGAAAGTAAAATTCAGTAATTGGTTAAAACGAACTGACAGTAATTTTTAATAAAACATCAAACAAATCCTTGTGTTGAGTTGCAGCCAGCAGCATGCGAGGAAAGTTTATTTATTTTGACTTGGCAGAGTAGGTTGCTGGGCTTTTTTGTAATTGGGTTAATTGCATCATCAAGCGTTCAAACCTCAAAAAGACGGCGGTGTTGCTTCTTTGAAAAGAGGATTTTACTATATGTGCTCCTTGCTATTTGCGGTCCAAATGCACTCCGCCAGCATCACGTTTGGTAACTGAAGCCGGTCTAAACACGAACTAATAACTATCCGAAAATTACACACAAAATAGTTTGGTGGCCAGTGGTTAAAAATATCAACGCCTTTTTTGTGTTGTGACGCTAATACTGTTGGGGCGGAATAATTTTGTAAGTGCCAGGTTGATTCCAAAACGTTTAATTTTTCTGAACCTAATTAACATATTGCTAAGTCATTGCGATGTAAAGCCATGGCTGATTGGTTCGACCTTTGTCACAACGTTCCAAGAAAATGCGAGTGGAAATAACCTGTAAATATGGGGTTAGTTTTGCACACCAGTACATTAAAATACCGAAAATTTATGAAAAGGGGAGGGGGTGGGAGAGAAGCGTTATTGCAAATTTAAGCTAATTCTGAGAGTAGCCAACATGTAAACTAGCTTCTTCATTGCTTTGTTGCTTCTTCATTGCTGACTGGGGGCGTAGGACCATGACTAGCACCTTAAATACACTAGTGCTTCTACCAGAGCTGCAAACTCGATGGATTTTTAATTTTTCGAGTTCGGTAAAAAAGATCTAGAGTTAGTCGAGTTCGCAGCCCTGGTTAAGACCATTAAACCAAGACCTCAAAACTTATTGTTTTGAGGTCGACAAACTTCGACTTCTGCAAAAAATGACCGAGTTGTTATTGTTACCCAACCCCTTCCAAGGGATGGGGGCATGGCAGAAGACCAGAGGTCGTGGAGAGGCAGGTCGCCAAAGAGTCAATAGTTGGACAGTGCAGAATGACATGAGAGGCGTCCCCAGGCGCTGTGGAAAGGATTCTCGATTCTGCAAATCCTGGAGAGATAAGAGCTTAACAGTAGGCTGTGTGCATTGCAGCGAAGACAAAAGAGAACTCAAGAAGGAGTGGCAAAGGAGCACAAGTTCTTCAGTGGAAATCGAGGGAACCTGTGTGTCAAAAAATTTAGTTGAGACAGTACGCCTCCACTCCAAGAAAGAAAAGAGTGGATACGAGAGATAAGAGGAGAGAGACTACAAGGGATTGCAGAGGGCACGAGTAGCGCTCCCCGTCTGGCCAGCTCATCAGCCGCGTCGTTCCCCAGGAGATACGAGTATCCGGGGACCCAGTGTAGCCTGATAGAACAGGAGGAGAGAGAAGACGGTTGCTGCCAGAGAGATTGAGAAAAGGAAAGATGGGGGAGAGAATAGGGAGACGAGGACAGAGCGAGAGTCAGATAGGAGGAGAAGAAAAGAGAAATGGCAGACTTTATGGTGCTGCCGAGACCAGCAAAGAGCTTGCAGAATGGTGCAAGCTTCAGCGGAAAAACTTGAGCATAAACTTGAGCCTGCTGAAAAGGAAAGGGTGGCCTCGATGCCATAGAGAGAGAAGTTGGCAGGTACGTCAGAGCCGCCCTTGCCAAAAGGAAAAAGAACAGAGCCGTCCGTTGAAAGCACCAGATTGAAGATGGGGGAGAGTCAAGGTGAGCAAGTGCCGCACCTTGGCGAGAGAGGAAATCAGAGTGGGAACATGGAGAGGAAACAATGGACTCCACAGTGAAGGAAGATAGATTCCAAGGAGGTGAGGGAGGGCAAGCAAGGAGAGCCTCCTTTAGAGAAGAAGGGAGCATGAATGGGTGAGTGGACCCAAAAGCTCTCCAGCACGATCTGCAGAGTCTTGGTTTCACTCCAAACCTGACCTGAAATGAAAAAGAGGTTGGGAGACGAAGAGCCCGCTCATAACATAACAGAGCGAAAAGAGTCAGGGTGACTCGTAGGGGAGGCAGAGAAGCCTCTAAGAGGAAAAGTGGGATAGGAGATGGACAAGAGGCAGCCGGAGATGGCGCGACTAGCCGCTCGGTGGAGGCGTTCCAATTTGGTGATATTGGTAACGCTTAAAAAGAAAAGACCGGAGAAAAGCTTTATAGAGAAGAGAGAGGGACTCCTTAGAGGGGCCCCATGATAAAGCAGAGATACAGCGCAAGGCCTTGAGACGAGGAAATGACTTGGCCTTCAGTAAAGACACATGTTTAGAAAAGGAAAGAGTGCGGTCGAAGGTGATCCCAAGAAAAGTTGGAGTAGGATTGAAACGTAGGCGGCAGTTGAATATGAGGAGGTTGGGCTGGAGGCTAGCTTGATGGGGGATCCACTGAAAAGAAGGAGGTCCCACATTTGCTCGGATTGAGAGTAAGACATGAGTACTCACACCAGCGGAGAGGAACAGTTCCGGAAGCTAGGAGAGGAGGAAGATGAAGAAGAGCCAGCGACAGAACGAAGAAGAGAGTACACGGATTTAGGGTTAGATCTGGGCGAGAGAGAAGTGTAAGTCGCCTGCCATGCCTCAGCCTTGGCCTCAGCAATGACACACGAAGCACGTCGGGAAGCGGAGATGTAAGCCTGACAATCTTCATCACTTCACGAAACCACCAGTCTTTAGGATAGCGTTTGATGAGGCCGAAAGAAAATGGAAGATTTGGCCGCATTCGGTATCAGAGAAGTAAAAAAGAGCAGCAGCAGTGGAAAGGAACGAGTATTCCTTTGCAGAAGGACAGTGAAAGGTGAAGTAAAAAGCAAAGTAGTCCCAACGAGCTTTCTGAAAATTGAAGGATGGGGGACGTTCGTTGGGGCGAAAGACCGGAGAAAGAGGATTGGTTGGTAGAATTGATAGGTGATCAGAACCCAGGTCCTGAAGCACCTTTCAGAAGCAATACAGTGTGAGAGAGGAGGGAGCAACAGATGTATCGACTGCCAGAGGAGCGATGGAGAAGAGAGGTATATCAGGGTCATTAAGGGGAAGGAGGTCAGAGGAGATGACCCAATCGAATACTTCCTCTCCAGGATGATTGGAAGTGCCTTTTGAGTCCCAGAGGGGGTAATAGCAATTGAAGTTCCCCAGAATGAAGAAATTTCTGGAGGAAGAAATGATGGAGAAAAAAAAGGAGTCGATTCTGCTAGCCGTCAGAGAAGAGCGAATAGGGGGAGCATAAACATTAAGAAATGAGAGCGAGGAGAAGTTGTTTAAAGAGATGTTGATCCCTACCTAATCACAGTAGGGGTAATCAGCTCAGAGAAAGATAAGCCCTGCCCGACGAAAATGATGACGCTGCCGCTAGCGTGCGTGACATTAGGAGAGAGAATGCCAGACCGGGAGTGGGTGCAATCAGATCGCAGAGCATAGAAACCAGGGATCAAGAGGAAGATGAATTAAGGTTAGATTCCTGAATACAAACATGGTCAACGGGATGAGACGACATAAAGTGTAGAAATTTAGTGCTCCTGGCTCGGAGATCCCAGCATTCCATTGAAGAGCTTTGAGGCATTCCATTGAGGAGCTCTGAGGCGGGTGAAGAGGAAACAGGAGATGTAGAAGAACATCCAGGAGCATGAGATGGTGGTGAGGATGCAGGGGGAAGAGATACACAGTGGGCAGAAGAGGATAAGAGGTTTGAAGGCAAGATTGGGCGTGAGTGCTGCATTAGCAAAGGAGGGCCAGATTGAACAGTGGAGGTATACAAGCTGGAGGAGTCCGAGGAGGAAGACACAGTGTTGGTAGGTGTGGAATCTTCGGAAGAAGTAGGGACGCAGCAGGAAGGGCAGCTCAGAAGTGAGAGCTGCCGAATGTTCTGAATCTAGAGTAGAAGAAAAGTAAGCACATTAAATGGACCCATTTGAAACAGGTACAGTATTGCACCGACCTACCTTGCCAGGTCACATTTCCAGCGCACACTGAACAGGGAAAGACGGGGATAAGGTTGGGATGGACGGTGCCGCTCATCAGGAGAAGACGAGGACGGACAAAAGAAAGGCAGGAGAAGAAAGAAGAGAGGCAACCGATTACAAAGAAGCTGCGTGCTGTCCTTCTGCGGTTGTTCGAGGGGCAGCACGGCAAAAAAATGATTTGTGTGAGGGGAGTGCCCGGGGTAACTGAGACCCTCGGGAAGGCCAACAGCCATTTCGACCCAAACCAAACGGGGTTGGGGACCGCACCACCACGTTGAAGTGGCTGTTGATTGGGGCAGTCGAGTCCGAGTTCGCAGCCCTGGTTTACACGCACTGACCAGAGGCTATTAAATTTGGAATCGATTACACTGCTACTCGTTATTATTTATTTGAAGCTCAGCAAGAATAATTGTTTTTCGTTCGCTTCATGAAGAGGAATTGGGTTGAAATAGAGTTAACTTCGTGTGGCATGAAGAAAGTCTTCTGCTGATTGACGATTAATTGAACAAGAAGTCGCCTCTGACTGTTGGTCTTCTTGATACGACATGCACGACTGGGTGTACAGTGCATTACCTAAGTCGATGTCAACTTTGGTATTATCCACGCCTCTGGTAATTGAAACTACAATCGCTTTACTTCTTCTAGCCGTTAAAAATCTCTAAGATAAAAGAAATAGCAGCCAAAGATAAAGACTGCACAGTGCGTTTCTCTATTGCAAATCTTTTGACCTCAAGCGGTTTTAAATGGCTTAGTACAATTGGATAGTTTCAAAAAACTTTATTAGATAGGATACGTTTTATGCCTTTACTTTACACAAAAACATATCAAACCCTGCTGTGCCGATCGCCTTCCGTTCATCTTTGTTTGCGGGCAATTTCATTCTCCAGACTCGTCAAAAAATTGTCGTGGCTCTAAAGAACACTATGGTGGTCGGCAGCTTATAAGGCGATATTCTCGAGACCTGCTTCGGAGTAGCATCGTTAGGATCCTCCCGGCAAAGAAACTCAACGTGAAGTTGGCAGCGCAGCTCAGTGAGATAATGCTCTGACTACACCAATCGACAGCCACCTCATCGCGGGGTGGTGCAATCCCCGAACTCGCTGGGTTAGTTCTTCCCCTTAGGTCTCAAGAACTCTGCGCACTCCCCTTGACGATAATTTCCCTTTTCATTACAAACCTGTGTTACAAATGCACTGTACATCAAAAGCTTATAGGCCGCTCAAAAACGAACATGAATACCAATTGTAACAGATCTTTTAATTTAGCGTGGGCCAAGTGCTGATTCTGTCACACGCCCGGTTGAAGCTCTTAGTCAACGCGTCTCAAGTTCGCCTCCCTTCCTTGCCGCTGTTCTGTCAAGCGTACGCGTCTATGCAACTTCTTTATTCCAAATAAACGCGACAGCCACACTGGCGACACACAACGTACTCGAAAACGGTTTCTGTTAATGTAAGAAACAAAGCATGAATAATCGTAAAAATGCAGTGGCTTGCCTACAACAGAATAGTATTTACCTAACTAATTAAGCTTCCAAGAACTTGAAATTCCTTAATACTCTGTCGAGGGCAAGTAACACGTCCGTTCGCTGGCAACTCAAAACAGCAACTGATAAGCAAGTGTAATTGCGGCGGTCTGAAGGCAGCTTAAAGCTTATCAGGCGAGAAAAAGCCAAATGAATAAACTCCCTTGCAGCGGCACAACAAAAGGCACGAACAATATTTAACATTAATGTAATTGCGGCGGTCTGAAGGCAGCTTAAAGCTTATCAGGCGAGAAAAAGCCAAATGAATAAACTCCCTTGCAGCGGCACAACAAAAGGCACGAACAATATTTAACATTCTCCCCCCAAAATATACCACCGTAGGGAGGATATTTTCACAATAAATACACCGTAACAACGCACAACAACAAATTCAAAGGCACGAATACCAAGGCACACATGAATAAACAGCAAGGTAACAAACTTTTTTAGCCTAGGGCTAAGAAGTAGCAGAGGGCACAAGAAGACACAATTTACTGATAGGACGCTAGAGCTCGCTATGAGCTGTTTTGACAAGCACACTACGTACAAGACCTTTAGCATCAGGAAAGGTTTTAATTACTCGTCCTAACGGCCATTTATTTCTGGAGGTGGTCTCAAAAAGGCCGGTCCGCACAACCAACTCGATGATTTTAACAGCTGAATTGTCGTCAGGCCCCTCGATAAACAGTCTGCAGGGTTCTGCTTCGATGGCACGTATCTCCAACTGTTGATCTCCGTATATCTCTTTATCTCAGCCATCCGGTTAGCTACAAAAACCGGAAATCTCTTGGTACAGTTGTAAATACCCTGAATGACAGCCGTGGAGTCGGACCAAAAGTAAGTGCTGCTGACTTGCAAGTCGGATAACTCAGCCTTTATGGTTTGATCTAACCGCACCGCTACGATAGCTGCCAAAAGTTCTAGTCGAGGGATGGTAGTTGTGAGTGATGGCGCCAGATGACACTTTCCCATAACAAACGTGCAATGAGCATTAGCTCGTTCATCCTCAATGCGCAAATATGAAACTGCTCCATAGGCGATCGATGAAGCATCCGAGAAATGATGAAGTTCGTACTTAAGACATCCAAACCATTTAGTCGGTTTTATGCACCGACTCAACTGCAAATTTTCCAATTGATATAATGACGCCAACCACGATTCCCAGCGCTTTGCTTCTGCTTCCGTGATCTGTTCGTCCCACTCTCTATTTTTTAGCTCTCTCAGCAATAGTTTTGGCTCCAGCAATACTGGCGCGACCACACCCAGTGGATCAAAGAGTGAATGGGACATCGACAAAATACCTCTTCTTGTAAGAGGCTTGTCTAGTATCTTGACCTTCACGCATATATGATCAGTTTTCAAATCCCAGTTCAAACCCAACACGCGTTCACCAACTGATTCGTCCAATGGCAGTGGCCTTGATCTTCCCGAACACTCCTCCTTAGGTAGTTCAGCCAATACTACTGGGCAATAAGATGCCCACTTTTTTAATAGGAAACCAGACTTAAGGAGCAACTGACGAAGCTCTGAAACCAGGGAGACAGCTTTCCCCGTCGAGTCAGCTGATACCAGGCAATCGTCTACGTAAAAGTTTCTACAAACAACTTTAGAAACTCCACTTGAGAAATCTGAGCCAAACCTCCTCGCTGCCTCTCTCAAGCAAAATGCTGCGCAGCTAGGTGACGATGTGCACCCGAAAAGATGAACAATCGTTTGATAAACCTTAGGACTTCTGTTCATATTCCCATCAGGCCACCACAGGAACTTTAGCGACTCACGATCCTCGGGCTTCACTTTGACCTGATGGAACATAGCCTCTATGTCCGCAACCAATGCCACCTGATCCAAACGGAAGCGAAGCAACACTCCAACCAAAGAGTTGACCAGGTCAGGACCCTGCATAATAACTTTGTTTAACGAGGTTCCCTGATGCTCTGCCGCGTAGTCAAAAACGATTCTCAGCTTTCCAGGCTTGTTTGAATTTAGGACCGGAAAATGAGGCAAAAACCAAGTACGATCAGTAACGACTTCTACTTCCTCATTCACCACTTCTGCATGACCACAGTCAATATACTTCTGCATGGTTTCTACGTACTTTTGATGCAGACCTTTGTCTTTGTTCAATCTTCTTTTCAAGGAATTCAATCTCCTCTCGGCCTGAACACGGTTGTTAGGTAACTTCACATCTTCTGATCGCCATAACAGTGGAAGCTGAAAGTGTCCTCCTATTAACTGTACAGAATCTTTCATTAGTTCATAAGCCTTGCGGTCTTCACGCGAACTTGGGACGCGTTGACTAAGAGCTTCAACCGGGCGTGCGACAGAATCAGCACTTGGCCCACGCTGAATTAAAAGATCTGTTACATATCGTTTTTAACTAATTAAGCTTCCAAGAACTTGAAATTCCTTAATACTCTGTCGAGGGCAAGTAACACGTCCGTTCGCTGGCAACTCAAAACAGCAACTGATAAGCAAGTGTAATTGCGGCGGTCTGAAGGCAGCTTAAAGCTTATCAGGCGAGAAAAGGCCAAATGAATAAACTCCCTTGCAGCGGCACAACAAAAGGCACGAACAATATTTAACATTAATGTAATTGCGGCGGTCTGAAGGCAGCTTAAAGCTTATCAGGCGAGAAAAAGCCAAATGAATAAACTCCCTTGCAGCGGCACAACAAAAGGCACGAACAATATTTAACACCAATCGTTACCTGTATTGCGGTATATCAGCAAAAAAATAAATACTGTAGGCTAGAGCCCCAGCTAAAGACCACCTCGATAGGAAGACCACTCCATTATCACGACCACTTTTTTAAGATCTTGCATACTTTTCAATTGTAATGCATGGCATTTTATTCCACTAATGTGGCCACATTGCTTTTCCGACTCGACCACCTTTGAACAGATTCAAAAAGCTAACGGACTCCCTTTAACGCGACCGTTTTTGCAACCCCGGTACAACATTTTCACTCCTGCAGCAATAATTAATTTTCCTAAACACTTGCTTTTTGCTTTCATCACACCTAGTCAGTGCTCGATTGCTTGAGATAAAAACATATCAATGCACTTTTTGCTGTTCTCACATCTTGCTAGAGCGTGATTGATTCAACAGACACATTCAGACTGTGTTCAAAGGAGCAGGGCCGCCGAGAGCCAACGAGGGCCCCAGGGCAGGACACCATCGCGGGCCCCTTGTCAAATACAGTCAACTTTGGGCATAGTCATACAAAAAGGTAATACAAAAAGTTTTAAACTAAATTCATTTTACTTTGCCGCCGTTAATGCACTATCTCTGATAAAACTACGCAAGTCCTCAATAACAATGTAATTTTGTGGAACAACGACATGGAGAGAAAACTACAACAAAACTTTTCGGGCTTTTCTGCTTGCAAACAGTTCAATTATACTGTTGTAATCAATCGTTCTTGCAAGTCGACCTTCCACTGCCAGCATTCCAAGACTGGTTAGGCGTTCTTGACGCATTGTCGATCTCAGAACATTTTTAACTCGGGCCAATGTGCTGAAAGATTTTTCTGCTTGAGCAACGGTAACCGGAAGTATGCAGAAGATACGTAGCATAATGACAAAGTTTGGAAACAGTGCATCGATTTTCAAAGTGTGTAAACGGTTTAGCAGGTCAAATGGCGACAGAGTTTTCTGACCGAGGTTTGCAACGTGTATTGTTTTCAGATGCTCCAGCTCATTCAAAAGATCGGTGTTAATATCATCAGCCTATTTATCTGCCAGATTCTTGGCTGCGATGAGGACGTTTTCGGTATTCATATCACGATATTTCCACAGAACTCCGAACAATTCGTTCAAATTCTTTGCCGCTTCGTATCGTGTTGTTAAATTCGCAATGACGCAGTCGATTACAACGTAGAAAACTGAACGCTTGAATTGTTCGTGTGGATCCTGCTGATCATCATTGTCGTCGAGAACTGTTCTATCTGGAAATTGTCGTCTTCGTTTGCGTTTTGTCTCTGCCAAACACAGCGACTGTTCAATTCTGCAGCTCTCAGCGACAAGTTTGCTCTCAGACAATATCTCATCTCACTTGGATCGAAGCAGTTTTAAGTCGCCAATGAGGTCATGAATATTTGCAACTTCGACATCAAGAGTTGCTTCTCTTGCCTGCAGCAGCAAATTTCTAAAATTGATGGCTGTTAAAATTTTCCACCACAACGATGCCATCAGAATTGATTCGAATGAAGATAGGTATGAAATCATGCCGACTACATCAGAGCGAGTCTCTGGTGTCAAATTCAGTTCCTGTACTTGAGAAAGTGCCGTCATTATGCCTGGCAAATGCGCTGCGAAAGGTTTAACACTATCGACACGAGCTGACCAGCGCGTTTCTGACGGATTATGAAGAGAGCATCCGACACTACTAGTCAAAATTTCCCATCTCTGCGGACTGCTGCTGAAGAGGTTGTACAATTTCTGGACTACTCCGAAGAATGTTATCACTTGTGCACAGCACTCAGCTGAATGTACGCCACACAGGTTCAAACTATGACATCCACAAGGCGAGAATATTGCCAAAGGATTGTTCCTCATTATAATGGCTTGAGCGCCTTTGTATGAACCACTCATATTGCTTCCATTGTCATAACCTTGGCCTCGGCAGTTCGTAAGCGGTATGCTATGTTTTTTCAACGTGTCAATGATTAGCTGTGCTATATCTTTTCCCGTCTTCTTGTTGCAGTGCACAAATGCGAGGAATCTCTCATGTAGTTCGAAGGTGTCCAGGTTAGCGTTTAGATGTATATACCGCAAAATGAAAACGGTCTGTTCAACATGAGCGGAATCCGGTGTTGCGTCCACAATAATTGAATAGTATTTCGCTGATTCAACTTCATGCAGTATAGCATCGAGTACTTTTTGCGCACAGCACTGAATAAATTCGTTCTAACTGTCAGCGGACAAATAGTGAACCTGCAAGCGTTCGTGTGCTGTCTGTGACTCCTTTGCTTTTGCTAGATGGTTGCCAATAACTGGATCGTAACGGCCAATCAATTCCAAACGCCAAGAAAATTGCCGTTCGTAGGATCATCAACAAGTTGACTCTTTCCACGGAACGCCAACCCTCTTTCGCCTAAGAACAATGCCACATCCAGTATTCGATGCAATATTTGTTTCCACTTGTCCATGTTACTTTGATGTTCTCCAGCACGAGCGCTTCAATAGTTGAACCCTCAGTCAATGACCTCTGCAGCTGCCGCCATTGCATATAGCATTGCTTGTGGCTGCTGCTGCGCTCATGTTCAGGAATTTTATCGTGCAGTTTCTTCCACCTGTCGTTCACGCTGTGACCATGTGCAGACGCCAGTTTTGATCGACTAGCTTGTGGAAGTTTGCTGAACAGACGGCAAGGAAAGCAGTATAGCGACTGCTTGATCTTGCTCCACACTAACCGATCTCGAGGTGTAGTTTCGCCATTTTGAAGTTTGGCACGAAGCATTGAAAGTGGGAATGAGTGACCAGAATGATCGCATGAAAATTGATATGGATTTTTGTCTGGGCCTCTACGCAGAGACGTAGCAGCCGCCCCCAAACCCCCCAATTGGGGGGGGCCCAGGCCAACTTTGGGGGCCCAAGTTAGTCTGAAATTGCTTTTTGGCTACGTGACTATTTTCAGTTCAGCAGACTTGTTTACAACCGATTTAAACTGTAGGAAGAAATTGGCTTGTGACATCATAAGTGAATGCAACGTCATTTTATCTCGCAGAATCTAGAATATTTCGATTGATTTTCTGGTAGAATCTTGAATATTCGATTGACGTAACAATGCCGTTGTTACGCAACAATCATAGAATGGTCTGGAATTCTGTTTGGCTATAAATACCGGGACAATATATATACACTGCAGAGTGCAGATAAAGTATTTTATTGACATTGTATAGAATGAAACGTTCAAAAAGTGGTGCTCAAAAGAGAAAAGAAGCAGCCACTGCTCGAGATGCTGTAGCGAAATTGCCCAAGATGACAGATTTTTTCAAGACTACTGAGCAGAGTAGACCTGGCACTAGTACCGAGAGGGATGAAGAAAACTATAGTGTACAAGAAAAAGAAGATTATGACGATCAGCATCAAAGTGATTGTGAATTTCCAGAAAATGTAAGTTGTGATTTACCTGCCAATACGCAACCTTCAATATCAAAAATAACTGAATCTCAATTTACCCCTATCCCTGATGACCCATGTAAATGGCCTGAAAGTATTTCTGATGCTCAACGATGTGATATAGTAAAGCGTGGACCACATCAACTAATAATGAATTTTCCATACAATAACACAACTCCAAGGCGACGTTTTTCCTCCAACCATTATAAACGTGTGTTACCTAATGGTGAAAGTGTTTCACGGTCGTGGCTAGTTTATTCTGGGGAATCAGATCAAGTTTTTTGCTTTTGTTGTAAGCTATTTGGAAAAACACTAAGCCCCTTTTGTAGTGGTATAAATACATGGGAGGGTTTTTCGAAAAAACTGAAAGACCATGAAAACGGCATTTCCCACCAAGAATGCTGCAGTCAATGGATGTTGCTAGCTGAAGGGATAAGAAATTCATCCACTATCGACAAACGCGAGATGAATATTTTTTTCAATGAAAGACGTTTTTGGAGAAATGTTTTAGAGAGACTTATCGACATTGCCTTGTTTCTATCGGAAAGGAATCTTGCTTTTAGAGGATCTGAAGAAGTCTTAGGATCTCCTCACAATGGAAATTTTCTGGGTATATTTGAGCTTTTGGCAAGAAGAGATCCGATCCTAAAAGAGCTTCAAGACAGAATCAAGAATAAAAACACTAAAAATCACTATTTGAGTCCTACCATACAAAATGAACTAATTGAATTGCTAGCGACAGAAGTTGAAAAAGAAAATTTACAGCAATTGAAATTGGCAAAATATTTTTCTATAATTTTGGACTGCACTCCAGATATGTCACATCATGAACAAATGTCTGTCATTCTCCGTTATGTACTATGTAATGAAGAAGCTGCTGTTGTTAAAGAAACATTTTTTGGCTACTTGAGAATAAGTGACAGTACTGGGAAAGGCTTGTTGGATGCTTTCTTAGAAAAAGCGACCGAACTGCAACTCGAATTGTCTGATTGTCGAGGTCAGTCATATGATAATGGTGCTAACATGAAAGGAAAACATTCTGGGGTCCAAGCAAGAATGCTAGACATCAATCCCAAAGCTGTTTACGTGCCCTGTGCAAACCATACCCTTAACTTAGTTGTTGTTGACAGTGCTAATTCATCGACGGAAGCATTGACATTTTTTGGAGTACTTACAAGGTTGTATGTGCTGTTTTCTTCCTCTGCTCAGCGTTGGGAAATTTTGAAGAAACATGTGGAGCTGTCCATAAAGTCACAATCTGATACTCGTTGGGAAAGCAGAATTAAATGCATCAAACCTCTTCGATACAATTTAAAAGAGGTGTTGCTGGCACTGAAAGACTTGGAAGCCATTTCCATAGAAAGAAAAGATGGAAGAACTGCCTCAGAAACAAAATTGTTGATAGCTCATTTATCAAAATGGAGTTTTCTTTTGTCGGTGTTTATTTAGTATGATATCCTATTCCAAGTCAATAAAGCAAGCAAGATTCTTCAATCGTATGGAGTCTCCCTTCATACAATGGAAACGGAAATCCAGGCAACTGAAAAGTTTTTGCAAAACTATCGCACAACGGGTTATGACAGTGCCGCAACATCTGCTGTTGAAATAGCACAGGAATTGGATATTGATCCTTCTTTTCCTCCGTCAAGAAGTGGAAAGAAAAGAAGATTGTTTGATTACCAAGGTGAAGAGGAACAACGAGCTACTCTTGAACTGAAATTTAAAAGCAACTTTTTCTATCCATTAGTAGACCAGGCTATTATGTCAATAAAGGAGCGCTTTAATTTGTTACGTGAGGTTTCTTCCGCCTTTTCGTTTTTGTACACACGAGACAAACTTTTGCTTGTGCAACAAGAAAATGCTCTTCTTACTTGCTGTAAAGAGTTCCAAAAAAAGTTCGGTGACATTGATTCTGATGAAATGAGCGCTGAGCTACAGCGGTTTGTTTTAATTTTACAAAAAAAACGCAATCTCAATACGGCTCAAGACTTTCTGAACTATCTTCTAAAGACTCATTTATTTGAATTGTATCCGAATGTGTACATCGCACTTCGAATCTTACTAACTTGCCCCGTGACTGTTGCCAGCGCTGAAAGAAGCTTCAGCAAATTGAAACTGATCAAAACTTTTAATAGAACGTCTATGACAGACAGTAGACTATCTTCATTAGCCATGTTGTCAATCGAAAATGACTGCGCCCGATCTCTTGATTATGACAATGTCATAACAGCATTTGCGAACAAAAAGGTTCGCTCCAGACTATTTAAATGATACTGTGTTTTTATAACTTTTTCATGTTTTTCAGTGTCATTGCTTTCGTTTCGCAGTGTCTGCATAAATGACCTACTGAACTCTGGCATCGGTGCCGAATTTTTTATGACTTGCACCTTCGGTATCGGCATGCTTTATTCTGACATTAGCCTGTTTACTTATGTACAAATTGTGGTGTATTTTCTTAATGCAGCTTTTCAATTTTACACCTCTAAAGTGATATGACCTGTGCGCAGGGGCTCTTGCGCTTACTTTGGGGGGGGCCCGAAGTTGGAGTGCTACGGGACTGCCTCTACGCACAGCCACTTCTGCTTGCTCAGTTGTGAGAAAGTCTGCTAAATGACCGATGTCGTTATCTTCGACAGCGATACTATCGGTAATGGTAGGCAACTCCCGAATGATATCAACTGTGAGCGGCAAGTCCAGTACAGCTGTAGCCCCAGTATCAGACTCAGTAGGTGCGGTAAAGGTAGAATCATCAATCGCAGAGTTGTCACAGTCACATGTATTTTGAACAGAATTCTGGTCTTCGGTCGGTTTTTGGTCAGCAGTACAAGACCGGCCATTGGGAGGCTATGATGTGAAACCAAGGCTGAGCAGTGATCTTTGCTGAGCGAGTGTCTTAGATTCTTTTTCAGCTCTTTCTTTGCGCTTTAAAGCGCCGGATTTATGACGATACTTGGCGAAAATTTTGCAGTTTGTAAAAAAATGCAATAGTTGCTATTTAGTCCACAGTCCGCTTAACTACGACAACTTATTCGTTATGCCACTGTCAAGAGAAAAAGAAAAATAAAGTACCCGGTTGCACTTGCCACGTTAAATGCTGTTGCAACTGCTATGCGTTGCTTCCGGCTCCCGTGTGGCTTGTGCTGTTGTCTATTCCTGCTTCCAGGTATGGTCACAGCTTTCTAATTGCCTTGCCGATTCCCGAGATTGCTATTCCGCACGTGCCCGGTAAGAAAAACACTCAGTCACAGTCCCGGAGCTCGATCGCGCGTAAAAAAGGACTCTACATGCACGCATAATATTAGACTACATCACTGACTGCAGAAGCGACATTTGCTGGCGTTCTATTGTTCAGCGCAGCATCAAGTCAGGAAACAAAGAGGTCAATCGATTGAGCGAATTCTGGCTTGTGATTCGATGGAGCAACGTGCGCGTGCGCGCGCATAAGTTTCACCCGAGCTCAGAGAACCCCTTCATCTTTATTCTATGATGGCACACATCGACAGTCGACACACATCACACTTACACTCAGATTTAAAGTAATGTCTAAAAATAGTTATACGTCCATTTACATTCTGTTGGCTAATATGAGATCTAACGAGCCTCAGCAGTTGACTGAAGTTTTAAGTTTCGTTGGGATTGGCTACAATCGACTGTCATCGCATATCGACGCACATTCAATAAAATCGTGAAAAAATTGACATAGTCGGGCCGGCCGGGCACCCTGTGTCCCCGGGCCCCCGGGCAGTGACCTCACCTGACCCCCCCTCTCGGCGTGCCTGCAAAGGAGTATTGTGTCGATTACTGCGCACTATCTTGTTTGTCTAACGGTTTGAAATAACAGTACCAGTTAAAAACAAATTGCCGTTCATTGTTTAAAGCATAAATGAACTGCAGACTAAGGCAAATATTATTAATGCTCATGTGAAAATCGACAGCAAGACCACTAGGCTGAGGTTTCATAGGTGGTCCGTTCATCAGTCCCCTGTACGTAATCATATATGGCCATATCGCTTATTGTAAGCGGATCTCTTACCAAAAGTCTCAGCTTTACAATTACCCACTTCAGTACACAGTCGACGACAGCTCTTTGAAGTAAGAATTCGCCATTTCAATTTTGATTATTGCTTCAGATATTGTTTGCTGAATCGATTCTGCAATAATGCGATTAGATTCATTCATAACAATCAAATACAAAATAAATGTGGAGAAATCGCATCAATCATACATTACACAAAAACGTAATAGAATGAACAATCCGCAACAAGCTTGTTTCGCTTTTAAGCACATTATCAGGAGAATGAATTTGCTAAATTCATAGTGTTGAAATAAGACAAGAGTATCGCAAAATCACACAGTAATTCCGCTATAAAATACACACACAGTAACGGAAATCACATTTAAGGATCAGGCAACCTACAGGGTGTCCATAAAGTTCGTGTGCACTTTAAAAAATTTATAACTTTATTTGTATCTGCGATAAAAATAATCTCTAAAAAGAATTAGAAAGAAGAAAATCTAGATTTTTTAAGGTCTTAAATGAAATTTTATTTAAGTTTCCATATGTCCTCCATCACTAGCAATGCAAAGGGTAATACAATTTCGCAGTTCACAGAAAACGTTTGCCAACTGATTTACAGTAATACCCGAAATCACATTAATTATTTTAACTTTCAAATCTTGTAATGAACTAGGTTTGGTTGCGCACACAATTGTTTTTACATGTCTCCATAAAAAAATCTAATGAAGTGAAATCTGGCAAATGCGGAGGCCAAGAAAATGGTCCGCCCCTTTCGATCCATCATTTAAGAAATTCTAGATTTAGAAACTGTCTAATATGCAGAGCAAAGTGGCAAGGAGCTCCATTTTGTAGAAACACTGTATCAGTTGAAACACTGTTTCTAATTTTGTGGTAAAGAATCATTTAATGACTGGACTTAAACTAGGTAGATGAAACTTTACAACACTTTTTCCAGATTATTTCTGTCGCAAATACAAGTAAAGTTATAAATCTTTTAAAGTGTACACTGACTTTATGGACACTCTGTACACTTGGACAAAGTCAGTAGACATAGGCTACTTAAATGGGTGGGAATTGGTGCGATTCCTCCTAATATGTCCACCCTGTTTTATGTTACAAAAAGATTCACAACATACTGTGCCCCCTAGGGTTGTTGTTGCCACATCTGTATCCTGATAGCACAAGGTGGATTGCTATCAGGTGGATTGCAAATAAACAGTCAAATGTTTATCTGAAAAATTCCTTAAACAAGCAATCTTAGGAAGTCATACTTAACAGCAATAGACCATTAATTGATAAGGATCATTAAGTTACTTATTAATTCCGTTATAATTGAAATGGTTGTGGTCATACCCAGCTGCTCAACCACAGGGCAGTCTGTTTGCTGTTTACAAGTGATGATAATTGAAAGCAGTGGTTGTTTAGCCCTCAGGGGCATTTTACCTTTGGAAGCTATTTTGCTGTTAGACATTTGTGATGGGTCAATTTTAATTACGAATTAAACAAGTGAATTTTAGTTTTTTCTGATTGGTCAATTTCTAAGACGAATCAAAAAATCGTTACTCCAGTGTACATTCCCAGGACATTCACACGCCATGACTCCGCTCCAGTGTACACCGCCTTTGCATATGTACTCTGCCAGTTAAGATTCCAATTCGCAACCATCGCATTTGATGGCAGCTGCACTATCCACAAGGCCACAACAAATATGCCAATTTAAATATACATGAACGGTGGCGACAAAATACCCTCTAAGGGGAAAATGCCATAAACGGCAAAATAGCCACTTTTTAATTAAAAACACTTAGGCTTACCTGTACCATAATAATAAATGAAAGTTTTGTTCGGAAATATGCGCAAGTGGTGACAAAGAAAAAAGATAAACTAAATGTATCAAGAATTTAAGTCGAAAAAAGGTTTGCTTAGAATATGGTACAGTGCACCCTCACTCATTCATAGTTCACCTCTCGCGGCCTCGCATACTCGCGGATTTTGTTCTCAAATTTTTTTTAATAATTTCGGCAATTTTGTGAATTTCTTACGCCATTTTTTAGCAGAAAACGCTCGCGTTCACCCTAATGCTAAGAAAACAACAACAACAGTTGAAAAACGCACCAAAAACAATCACTGTACATTGTATTGCTTTATAACAAAATAAATTGCCGAAAGCACTGATTTGGTTGCAAAAACCAAGCTGCTAATGCATATTATTATGATTTTAGTTAAAAAGTAGCTAACGAAGCAATCAACAAAGACACCAACGTCATACAACATTAAACAAAAAGTGAGTAGTAAAAACCATATGTGATACAGTGAAGAGTGTGATGTTGTGTGATTTGCCAAAAGCACTGAGCGACAGGGGCGTACGTAGAAATTCGTTGAGAGAGGAGGTGTGCAAATGCGTCTTTGCAAATTTCACGGAATAGTGGCGGTGAAAATTTTTTTGGAGATCAATATTGTCAGAACTTCATCAGGGGACTCATTTGTTACCGTTACCAGTAAAACAGCTAAAAATGACTGACCGGAACTCTGGATACTTTATAGGACGTTTTTTATCTAATTCTGTTCTGTACCAGTACGAACTCTTTACGCCTCACTGTTTTTGGCCACTCTTTCTCTTCATGCAATCTCCTATCCAGAACGTGTCCGAGTGGTCTGGCTCTCGGGAATTCATGGTTTTTCCCCATTCTCAATTTCGAGAAAGTGTCTGAAAATAACATCTGCAAAAACAGGACAGATAAAATTTTTGAAGTATATCCATATAAAATGATGGCCTAATTTATGAACAAATGTAACAATTTACCTTTTCTTGATTGCTGGTGGCAGACATGAATACATAGCCGATGCTAAGAGCGGAAAAGAGATTGCCAAAGGGAGCCATTGGCCGTGGTACTTTCCCAAAGTCCTTGAGCTCTATCCCAATGCTAAGGGTGAGATGTGAGACCATTAGACCGCCGGGATCTTTGGGTAATGCAGTGTAACTCTGTCCCAAAAAGTCTTTTCAAAAAAATACATATCACTAGTTCGTAAAAGACTGTGCGAAGCCCTGAATTTGCTTTTTCTTGTTTGAAAAAAGTGCCATTAAATTTTTGGATGACAAAGTTCTAAAAGTGAGTTTGTAAGTAAATTTTTGGTGGCTAGTCTTGTGTTTTTTATCTGGTAAGTTTTCATGGCATATTTTCTACTTTGTAGCGATTGTTGGAGCTGGCATAGTTAACTTTGTATCTGTTAGTCAAAAACATTTAATAACACCTGATTTCATAAACATTTTTAAAATTATCTAAAAATGGAGCACCTGGTGACCTTTTGATCATTAAATGTATGCCAGCTTTAGACGACGGTCCAAAGGTGCCTTTGTTTCTATTACTATCTGCATTAGGTGCTACACACATTTTGTAAGCACTTGAAGCATTTTTAGATCAATAGAATGCCTATTTGTAATCTCAGAATAATAAGTATAGACTGTACTGGGATATTAAGCTACAACAAGCGATGATAGATAATGTCGACAATGGCATGTCTTTTCGGGAGGCTGCTTGTAAATATTGAATTCCCTTAATCACTGTGAAAACAAATGCAATACTAGCTAAACAATCTCAAAATTCTACTGTGACCAAGAGGAGTTTGATTGTAGCACAGGTAGGCTTGATCTTGTTGCCTACTCATCAAAGATCTTTTTTCATATCTTTACAGCTATGATGACTTTAGTCTACCTATGGTATTGATAGCGCTTGTGCATTTAATTTAAACAAGTAAAAGCTGACCATAGCAGAGAGTTAGGATATTAACAATGAAATAATAAATTATTTTTATCAAGCCGAGTAATTTTCTGACTTTACTGACAATTTTCATGTTTCAGGTTTTCAACTCAGTGGAAAAAGCATCTTTGATGAAATACGTCGTAAAAAGCAGCAAATGTTTTAAAATCTTTTGAAGATACAAACTAGGGTATTGGCACAGCTTATAAATATGTTGCGAGGATGAAGCTACGCACCCAAGCGGCTGGAATAAAACAGAAATTGCGAGAAAAGATTGGCTTGAAAACCTTAAATGATTCGGCCGAAGAAATTTCAACCTAAGCTTAAAATTCTCTAAAATTCTATTTTCCGGAAGAGGAAGACCTTGCTAGAGTCAAAAGAAATTATATTGTGATGACGCTGCCACCAGCAACATCAATTTCAACCACAAAGTGTTTGGCTGGCCTATTCAAGTTTCCCATATAACTAAGCGAATATGAGCTATTCGGACATTCAGATATTGTTTGGCTTTGCGTCGGTCAATAAGATTGTTTTTGTTCTAATTAATTTGTTTCTTTCTGCTTAGGTTAATTTGTTTGTTTTTTTGCTTTGTAGTATGTTTTCACTCTTTTTGTTTGAGCAATGATTTTTGCATTTCAAATGACTCCAAGTTTACGTGCCTATCTGTATTCAGTTGGTCCAAAGACCCCATCCCTCATAATCTATTGGTTCCCACACTGTGGGACCTTTGGACCAAAATTTTTAGCGATTTGAAACAAAAAAATTTGTTGAAGCAACTGCAGATACGGCAATTTTTTGCAGTAAACATGTGTAGCAGTGTTTAGACTTCGTTTTCCGCATTTTTCACTCACGTAGTGTGACACTGGACGTCACTAAGTAAGAAAAACTAAAATTCGGCCCAAAGGTCCCACATTACAAACTGTTTCAAAAAAATTTGCTAAAAATTTCTCGGCGCTCATACGTATTGTTGTTTATCAGCTCCTCTTAACTTTTGTTTAATGTTCTTTCACCCAGTTAAAAAACACACCAATTTGCTAAACATTTTACACAATAACTTTAGTCTGCTTTTACCAATCACATGATTGTATAGACATAATTGTAAGAGTAACTTAACATTAGCCATGCAAAGTGTCAAACTACGTGGCAGTTTAAGCCAAAAACATTTTGCTGTTTGGGTCGTTTGATATCAAATAAATCTAGAATGCGAATGGAATTGGAAAAAAAATTAGAAGGGCGCGGGTTTGCAGACCCCATGGCTTTGTTTTCGATTATATACAGCAATGGTACTGAAACTGTGGTCCAAAAGAAATTGTCGAGGGGTTGGCGTAAATCCTTTCAGTTTTCAAGTTATAGCACAAGTTAAGTTAGTTCTTCCTCTGTTGGCTGCTCTTTCTATGCTGACGAATTGACCATCTATTTCTCCTCCCTTTCTGTACCTGCTACTGCGGAGGTTATTCAAAAAGCACCGGTTCGATACCTGCTTTTGCGGAAGTAACTCAAAAAGACCCGTGATAACCAATTCACAAGTGGGTCGCTCAAACACCGGTAGCGGGGAAGTGGTTCGCCATACCGGTCGTGGGACTTAATTAATTCATTCAAAACAGTTATGATGTCACGCAAGAATTGGCGTGTGCGAGGTGTGTAATCGTAACCAATCACCATTCATGTATACTGCATTGCACTCTCGCACAGAGCCGTAAAAAAACTACAAAAATGCAGACAGCTAGTGTTTCTCCTGGTGCACTGCAAAGTGGAGATTTCATTTTTCTTTAGTAAACCTTCTTTAGTAAACTTAGTAAACCTTTCTTTAGCCAACCTTAGTAAAAATTTTGTTGTTTTAAATGTGAAGAAAATAGCGAATTTAATTTACATTTTTTAACCTTGGAAGAATCGTAAAACAATGAATAATGACACATGCAATTATTTACGGTTGAAATGTAAGTTTTCCATTATATAAGGGACGGAGATTGACTTTTTCACCTTTTGCAGACTTAGTTCACTTAAATGACTTATGTAATTATTAAGAAGAGCCGAGAGCAGTTAGCTAAGTTTTAGCTCTCACCGCAACAGACCCAACGTATGAATTATCATCTCGGTAGCTTAAACAAATTTAGCAAACAATGTTTTTCCTGGTGACAATGCGGACGTTGGCCTGATAAAGTTCTTAAAAATGTTTTTCTAAGGAGGGCCTCACGCCTGTTTGATTACAAGTTCAAATTCTGGATTCGCATTTTATATAAACTACATCTCAAAAGTAGGCCTACAATTTTTTACCGATAAAAATTGCTTACAACTTTTCCAGAAAACACAACCAGGACACTTTACCCCCTTGGCCCCCTTTCCCAAATGGGTCTATGCAAATTTGTGTGAGCTATGAACTAATTTACTCAGCTAGCTTTCTTTGTTTACAAGCCTGGATTCTCGTTTTGCCCTTCAACACAATTGTAACGATGATAGAATTTTTTTTCCAAACAATGTTGTAGTAACCTGAGCGACTTCTAACTACAAACCACAAACAGAAAGTCACCAACAACACTTGGCTTTAAATATGGAATGCCAAGAATAAGGTGACTAGTCATCACCATATAGAGTGCATTCATTTTAACCCGGACTACAGTCAGATGCCTGCCGTTACTCTTCAATATAGCTAGGGATGAGCTTTACCCTTCTTTTCACCAGGCTGCTCCCTTGGAAGCTAAGCAAGTTGCAAGACTTAAAATTTTTGAAGAAATAACAAATCTCGCCACCTTTTCTATGGTTAGACCTCTAGGTTTTAGATTTATCAAAGCCAGTCTCCGAGAGTATTTCCTGGTATCTTAACGGTAGGCTTTGAGATAGTTGAGACGAAGATCCCCGGATCTTTTCTCAAAAGCTGAGCATATCATCAGCATTTTTTATTATTATTTGCCATATTTATCCTCCATTCACGAGAAAGCGAATTTTATCGCTATGTTTTGGATGGGACGTCCGCAATCGCTTGGTAGTTGCCTTTTCCGAGGTGTGCGGGCAACTGTCTTCCACATAAAGGTGGGGGCGTCGCGTTAAGTGCCTTGTCCAAGGACACTACAAGCCAACTTGCCGGCTCTTCTCCACAGCCTCTCCTTGCAGGGCAACGGCAGGCATCTAGCTGTAGCCCGGTGTCAAAAGAGTGATGTGACAACTAGTTACTTCTAGCATGACAGCTACTTTTGTAGATTGCGTTTGGTTTATAACTTCACAATGCTATTGGTGACTTTCGGTTTGTGGTTTGTAGGATCTTCGTGCTCATACGACACTTAGTAGCTAGACCACATTGCCGCGATAGCTGTGCATGTATGCATCGAAGTTGCAGAGGCTACAACACCCTAAATGCCGAGTGCCAAAGAGGGAAGCTGCGGATACGATCTTTTAAAGTCTTTTGGTATGACTCGACAAGGGGATTGAACCCCAGGTCTACCGACTGCAATGGTACGCTCTAGTCACTCCGCCATCGCGTCGGCATATTGGTGAAACGGCAATTTCATTGAATATGCGGGGTCATTTTTGAATATAATTATATTTTCTCACTCTCTCCTGCCCCATTACCGAGGACTGAGTGTATTTTGCCATATTTGAATGGAGAATTCCTCCATATACATGATTTCTAGGCTGTAGTCAGAATAAACATTTAATGATAAAAATACATTATGTCAATTTATGTAACCTACCTCCTCGTTATCTGAAACATGATTTGAATTTGTCCTTAAAATTTGTTTTATGTGTGACTTTTGGAAAACTAAATCTACCAAAGAGGTATGCAGGAAGGTCATCTAATTTTCGTCGGTGCAGCTACATCTTTGGTATATAGTGACAATTTTTTTACCGTGAAACCTACTCATAATAGCATGACGAGCACTGAAGATCAAATTAAATTATTAGCATCACTTTCAGAACAAAATGATTTCACGTACAAAATCCGACTTGTGACGTAGCCTACATCGCGCGATCACCAAGTTTAAGAGTCGAGGTCCTGAAACTTAGAAAATCCGACTTGTGACGAAGATCGCGCGCCCAGCCTTTCTCTAAAAAGCAGTCGTCGTTTGAGCCATCGTGCTGAGTATTTTGCAGAAATATGTACATACACGACGTAAGAACTCATGCTCTGCTTGCGTGTCTTCAGTTACACTGGGCCACCACGACGGGTAGACAGCTTGGCCCCGCTACCTGTCTTCCACTCACGGTGGAGGCATCCCATTAGGTATCTTGCCCAAGGACACAACAAGCAAGTTTGCCGGTTCGTTCTCCACAATATTTTTTTGTGCTAAGCGCCAAGCAGGGAAGCTGAGTACCATTTTTTAAAGTCTATCAATATGACTTGATTTGGGGAAATGTACCAACGTCTACCGGTAGGGTTGATAACCTTCCGTTACTTATAGCGTCCGGCGTAACATATAAGGTCCCGACTGTTGGTAACCTCATGTTGCACATGGGGTCTCGATTGTTGGTAACTTCATGTTGCATAAAGGGCCCCAATCATTGGTAGCCTCATGTTACATATAGGGTCCTGACTGTTGGTAACCTCATATTACATGTAGGGTCCCAATCATTGTTGCATATAAGGTCCCTATTATTGGTAACCTCATATCACATATAAAGTTCCGACTATTACTAACCTCGTGCTGCATATAGAGTCCCGACACTTGGTATTTCGTGTTGCATAGAGGGTCCCGAATGTTAGTAACCTCATGTTGCATATGGTGTCCCAATCATTGGGAATTTTATGTACCACATAGGGTTCCAAACATTGGTAACCTCATGCTGCATATAGGGTCCCGACGGTTCGTAAACTCATGTTGCATATAGGGTCGCAATCAGCGTTAACCTCATGTAGCATAAAAGGTTCTAACCATTGGTAACCTCACGTTGCATATAGGGTCTCGACCATTGCTAACCTCATGTCACATATAGGGTCTCGACTGTTGGTAACCTCATGTTGCATAAAGGGACCCAACCATTGGTAACTTCATATTGCATATAGGGTCCCAACCATTGGTAACCTCATGTTGCATATGATCCCAACCATTAATAACCTCATGTTGCATATAGGGTTATAACCGATAATAGGGTCACAACCGATGCGAACCTGATGGTGAATATAGAGTCCAGACTGTTGGTAATCTCATGTTACATATGGGATCCAGACTGTTGGTGACCTCATGTTGCCCATCAGATCCCAATCATTGGTACCCTCATGTTGCATCTAGAGCTCCAACCATTGGCAACTTCATGTTACATATAGGTTCTCGACCATTGGTAATCTCATGTTTCATATAAACTCCCTACTGTGGTAACCTCGTATTACATACAGGGTCCCGACTGTTGGTAACCTCATGTTACATATAAGTAGTATATGATATCATTTTCGATCTGTTTTTTGTGGTGGAATTGTGTTGGACCACGTCATTTCTGAACGTGACTTCCGAACGTGGTGATACGTCATTTCCAAACGTGCGGCTACGTCATTTCCGAACGTGTTGATACATGAACTTGAAGTACATTGTAACAGCTTGTAAATACAACGTGTAACAACTTGTAAACAAACGTCAAGACAACTTGAAAACAAATGGTAATACAATTTAAACAAATATATTTATTTTTAGGAATGGTTTTACTTGTTTGAGTTCTTTTTAGGAATGCTTTGAAAATGTTCTTGTTTTAGGAATGATTACACTGAACAACAAAAAAAAATTTATCGCATGTATCTGAGGGTTTTTCAACTGTTTTTGGCTAATTTGGAAGCGCTGATTTCGAATCTGAAGCCGGATTTTTTCTATCACGTCTAGTTTCTGAGATACTGAAAACTGTCATTTTGTGTATTTTCGTTTGAATTTTACGTAATGGTATCACTGCGATAACCTTTATATACCAAAAATGGCATACAATTAATCTAAGTGATCAATGATAATACTTAGCAGTCACAAGAACAAAGTCAGTTAGCACAAACTCAAAATTTAATGAACAACTGACCTCAGTCATACTTACAAATAACGCTACTTGAGTATCTATAACAATTTAGGGCGTTTAGCACTGCGAATATAAGATGAATCATTTTCTCTCTGCAGAAACCAGCAATAGTCACCCATCATGCTAGCGTTAGACTTTCCTTTATAGCGGCTTTCAATCACAGCAATGTCTTGATGGAACCGTTCTCCATGCTCACCACTCACTGCCCCCAAGTTCGGTGGAAAAAAGTCAAGATGAGCATGGAGGAAATGCAGTTTTAATGACATTCGGCAACCCAATCGTTGGTAGGCTTGCAACAGGTTTTCAACAATTTCTACAAAATTTTCAGCTTTATATTTGCCCAAAAAATTGTCGACAACCTGTTTAAATGATTTCCAAGCATCCAATTCTGTAGAATTAAGTTTTTCTGTAAACTGGTCATCCAGCAGTAGTTTTCGAATTTCCGGCCCAATAAACACTCCTTCTTTCAGTTTGGCTTCGCTTTTGAAAAGTCCAAATTTCTCTTTTAAATACATAAATGCAGCGCCGTCATGATTCATTGCTTTGACAAAGGTTTTCATCAGCCCCAGTTTAATGTGTAGTGGAGGTAGAAGGACATTTTCGGGATTTACCAGAGGTATGTGTTTTACGTTAAACCTTCCAACTGTCGGATTTTCACGTGGTTCCCAAGCTTTTTTTCTGAAGTGGTTAGTGTCATCTCGGCTATCCCACAGACACAAGAAACACATGTATTTAGTGTAACCTAACTGCAACCCAACAAGTAGTGATATAACTTTTAGATCTGCGCAAATCTTCCAGCTATGTTTAGAGTAATTGATAGCCTCCAAGCAAGTTTTCATGGCTTCATATGTCTCTTTCATGTTTACAGCGTGAGCTACAGGTATAGATGGTTTAACGTTCCCGTTATGTAGCAAAACTGCTTTTAAACTAGTTTTGCTAGAGTCGATGAATAGTCTCCATTCATCACTGTCATGTTCGTAACCTAATTCGATCATCAAGCCAGAAACATCTTTGCAATAGCACAAGTTGTCTTTAACATCGAAGAAGGATGATAACTTTTCATGACGAAGTCGAAACTTGGAAATTTTAGTGTCTTTTTCAAGCAAGTTCCACTGCTTTAAACGTGAACCTAGTATCTCAGCTTTGTCTTTAGTTAATGTCAAATCTCGCACCAGATCATTTAACATGCTTTGATTAATCAAAGTCGGTTCTTTAGTGATGCATCCTTCCGTGTCCTCTTCACTCTCACATGCTTCACTGCCTGTCGTTTCATGCTCAGTTGAGGATTCTTCTGATTCTTGTTTTTCAAGTGAAGGGGGTGAAGGAACAGGCAGATCATTTCCATGAGGAACTGGTTTAAGGGCAGAGTTACAATTTGGATATACAATTTTTGATTTGTTTTTCCGGGAAAATCCTTTGATGTTGGTTAAGCAAAAATAGCAGTCAGTTGCATGGTCTGTCTGCTCACGCCAAATCATTGGTACAGCGAAAGGCATTTTCATTTGCTTCTTATTTATCCACCGAAGCAACTGAGTTTTGCATGCATTGCAGCAAATATGAGGAGCCCACAACTTGTTTTGATCACCAACTGCACAGCCGAAATAACACTTGTAAGCTATCTTCACTTTCGAAGAAATATTTCGACGATGTGTAGATGGAGTGTACTTCCCGCAAATATAGCAAAAACTGTTGGGATTATTCTTATACTTTCTTCTATTGTTTGACATTGTCAATGGACACAAGATTCTACACTATAATATAGCTGTAACACAAATGGTAAAAAAGCTAATCATATATTTATATTTGATAAAAAAAAGTTTAAGCCAGTCCTCTTACTCCTCTCCAGCTATATCACGAATTCAGTTGTTTTACATTATTAAATTATTAAATGTTTTCAATCAATAAATTCAATAAAACACTTATTCTCAAACTTTCCTTCATTTTCACACATCTGAACAATATAACCTTATTACTCATACAAGTTTGAAGGCAGTGATATCAATAGCAATGAGAAAAGCTTGCTAGCGTACAGTGATTCAATCGGTGTTGATAGGTGTGGAATGCGTTATAAGACTCCCTTACCGCATAAATTTGATATAGGCTAAGTTCAGATATTAACTCCCATGCTTCTACCCTTCAGTTGGTTTTACAGCAATATCAGCTTAAGACCAGCTGTATCATCACTTTCATATACATTGCTTTGATAGAGTTCAATAAATATTGTTATTTGTAGTAGCAGCTATTGTTCACACTTTTAGGGATGGTGTAACAACATGTTGAACACAGTAATAAGAATGCATTGAGTCAGATTTCATCATATATTCAATATCTCAGAAACTAGACGTGATAGAAAAAATCTGATTGCAGATTTGGATTCAGCGCCCGAAAGTTACCCTAACACGCTCTTCAGGTTATCAGATACAAAATTTTTGTTGGACAATGTTATATTTGTTTTTGGAAATGATTTTATTTGTTTGATTTGTTTTGAAAATGTTGTTTCTTGTATTTAGGAATGATTAGATATATTTGTTTTTAGGAATGGTTTTATTTGTTTGAGCTCTTTTTAGAAATGCTTTGAAAATGTTACTTGTTTTTGGAGATGGTTTTATTTCTTTTTGGAAATGATTTGAAAATGTCCTAATTGGTTGTACCCTCGCTTCAGAATACCCCCACTTCAAAAGTTCTCCAATTGATTTCGCTTTTCAACTCGTTTACGATTTTTTGTCTTATTGTAAGCACAACTGCTTTAAAACGGAAACATTAACTTTAGGTCGTGACTGAAGTCTTCGATAACTACTTCCTTTCGAAGCGTAAGCATTAATCGCGCGTAATCATTCACAGCTTGAAATTCTTGATAAAACCTCTAATCGATTTTTCTTTTTGATTCCCTAGAATGTTGTTTCTTTACTCTTCTATCGGAGGTATTTTCCTTTACTCGTGATATTTCTGCAGTTGGTTGGAATTAATTTACATCTATTTCAGTATGTAGGTAATGGATTCAGTCTTTTTGTCAATAATTTTCTGACTACACATGGCTCTCATCATAGCTCTCTCCACTCTCTTTAAAATTGCGTTTTCATTTTCTTTTAAACACCATATCTCACTTAAATCACTACTGTTTACATCGTAAAATCGAAAAGATTTAGTTTTAATTGTGTGCAAATCATAAAACATTCATCTCAAATTTACATTCATTTTTCATAAAACTAGAAACTAAAATTGTATCCTATCATCACACTGTTTAAAGATTTTCCCGAAATTTAGCAACTTTGAACTTATTAACACGAAATTTTACTACCTTCCAAAGTCTCCTCAACTCACCTACATAGAAATAAGCACAACTTTGACATTATTTCAAGGACATTAACATAAAATTCATAGTTTTTACAATTTCCTCAACTCACTTACATAGAAATAAGCACAACTTTTGACATTATTCGTAGGGCATTACCATAAAATTCATAGTTTTTCAGTTTCCTCAACTCACCTACACAGAAATAAGCACAACTTTTGACATTATTCGTAGGATATTACCATTAAATTCATAGTTTTACAGTTTCCTCAGGTCACTTACATAGAAATAAGCACAACTTTTAACAATATTTTAAGGACATTAACACAAAATTCGTGGTTTTCACCATTTACATTTATTACAGCTAGTCGTTAGTTTTAGAGGAAAATAACCAACAGTTTTCTAGATTATCAGGTTTGCTGAGGAAAATCACAGACAGCGACGTTGCTTCCAGAAGAGTGTGGTGGAAGAAACAATTTCAAATAAATCTTTATCGTTACTTTCACACTATTTAGATTAAAATTTCAGTAGCTTGACCAGACTTTTGGGTAAAATGTAGATGTGCTTCATATATGACAGTGAGATAGTTACATTTTTATGTTCGTTTCACACTTTCTTGGAAGAAGATTTCAATAGATTGACCAGACCTTTGAGTGAAATGTAGAATTACTTCTCATATGACAGTGAGGTAGTTGAAGTAAAGTGGTGGAAACATTTTGAAAAAATCACAGCAAAGAAGCTTGTTTCAATTCAGCATCACTACTAAATATTATTAAACCAAGAAGATTGAACTTTTATCGTGTTTGGAGACTACTTCAAACTTTTACTTGTAAACATTCACCATGCATCTAATTTACAATATCTTTTCATGCAACTAGAAAACAATTATAACACTGGTTTAAGTAAAACTATCAAATTTTTCCGCCAACATTAAATTTTTCAAAATCAGCTGAGCTTACTATCAACAAAAATCTGATGCAAGCGGAAACATCAACATCACGTCAGCAAATCTTTAACCAATCACAATCGATGTAGAACTTCAAAAATGTTTTCTATCAACAAAAATCTGATGCAAGCGGAAGCATAGACTGTACGGAGGTGATTACGTCTTTAAAGTTATAAACATTCTTACCTCTTATTTGACCAATCACGAACCAGCGGGTGTTTTGATTTGCACTACATCACAAGTTTTCATTACACAATTGTTGGAAAGAACAAGACAGGTCTAGGCAAGAATAGCGATTTTTCTTCTTTCTTTGTTAACATTTCTCTATAAAAGTCGTATGTTTTGCGTGAAAATTGGAAGAAGAACAATGAAAAACTGCGGCGAGACACACACTTCAATTGCTGATGAATATGAAGAGAGGGCAAAAGAGGTCGATGTTGCAACGACCTACCCCTACTCCTCATGCTACGACGGGTTGATGGAGCAAACAGAGTTGTTGGGGCGTGCAAGAAAACACCAAGAAGAAGCAAGAAAAATACGAAAAATCTTCCTCGACATTGACAAAGAAGGGAAGTCAATACCCGCAGACGGTGAGATGCTGAGAAAAGGCGTGCTGACTGTCTCAAGAGGAAAAGCTCTCTTTTCAACCGATTAACTTATTCAAGTGTGTATTCATATGTTTGAGGGTCTACCGTTTGTCGCGTTCAAAGGCCCAACAGACGCCCGTCCTTATGCGGTGGTCATTTTCTCAGCTGACTGCCAATACGGTGATGTATGTGAAGTGAAAACAAGATGGGAGATTTTCAAAAAGGAGGCCGCCATAGAAAATTTCCTTATCAGATTTAAAGTGGAGTCTATCTTTTCACCCGAGAAATATTTTCAACATCTACAAGATCGATCATCCGGATTCATCATTAGAAACGAAAACTGTGGTATCAGCAAGGAGTTAGCCGCTCTTGTGAAAACCTTGAAAGAGGTGAAACACACAGCCGGAAAGAAAAAACGATCTAGTAGTCTGCCTAGAAGTGCTGAACTTTATCAAAAGAAGAGAAAACCCTCTCCACTTAATATAAAACAATAAATGTGTGATTTTTAACGCATGTAACCGTCTTTAGGTTTGAGTAAATTTGTTTAAAAATGTTGTGCCCTTCTTTCGAATCTGAAGAAACGCGAATCTTAACCTTCTCAGACAATTGGCCTCACCGAGTTGATAATTTAAGTCCTGAACGAATGGCTAAAGCTGGATTTTTGTACAGAGGCAGTGACGATCGAGCATTTTGTTTTTATTGTGGTGTATCTATTTATCAGTGGGCGGACACGGACATCCCAGAAATCGAACATGCGAAATACTGGTCCGCGTGTGCGTATCTAGAGAGAACGTTTGGAACTGGTTTCATTAAGCAACACGGTAACTTCCGCATTCCAGAAGAGGAGTTTTTGTCGGGAACGAGATTCGGGTTTGCTACCCCTGAAGAAGCAGCAGATCCAACACATGCGAGAAACCCTCCAGTTGAAAATGAAGAACCGAACATAACCCCCTATCTGAAGCAAAAGAGTGTGACACATCTCAAGAACTTGTGTGTAAAGTGTGCTTCGATGCTCGAATTAATGCTTTAACCATGCCTTGTGGACATTGCTTTGGATGTCTGAACTGCTCGGCTAAGCTTTATTCAAAGGAATGTCCCATCTGTCGCGTGGTTATTTTGGATGTAAATCGTATTTATATTGTATAATAAAACACTCGATTGTATTCAATTCTGTTTATTACACGTAAAACAGTTACATTTTCAGTAAATTCTGAATAAAGCGCTCAACAGTTTTATCATTTACACTAACATTATCGGAAAAATGAGTCAATATCTCAGATAGAGAGCAACCACGCGAGTGAAATAAGATGTAGTACACGGTATAATGTCCACAGACTTCAGATATCAAACTCTGTAGGGTCTTTGAGTTGTAGGTCCAGGATGAGGAATGAGAATCTAAAAAATCTGTCAAACCATAAACAAGTGGATGTAGACCATAGCTATCGAAAAACTCAGCAGATCTTGGATTGTTGAAAAACATAGCAACCCAGTGTTCTCCAGGAGCAGTGTTCGGTGTTAACAACATAACTCCTAGGATGCTCCACAGTAGGTAGCTGATCTTTAGGATAAACACCCTTAAAAATCTTTTTGCACAGGAGTCATTCCGCTCAATCTGTAGTGTATCCATCAGTCAACACGTTTCTATCAGTCGGTCAATCAACCAATTCTGCATGAATTACGACATTGCTTCTGTTGGAGGAGTGTTAAAGGCTAGACAAATGATTTTCATCAACTCCAGATGCGCACAAGAAGCCCCAGATCTGGCGCAAGAATTTAAAACATGACAAGAAAAAACTCACCGCCAACAGACATAAAATTTCATCATCTCCGCAAAATTAGGTAGAAATCTGTACAGTAGGTTTTATTTTTCCAATCACAATACCTATTTGGGACACTTCAATGCTGCAGTCATCACCACACTCGTACAAAATAAGTGCCCAGACCCGGGTTTGAACCAGGGACCTTTAGATCTTCAGTCTAACGCTCTTCCAACTGAGCTATCTAGGCAGTAATGGTCAGTACGGGGCTCGAACCCGCGACATTAACACGACACTATAACCGACTGAGCTAACTGACCAATTGTTGAAATCCCAGAAATTTCTCTATTAAGTGAAGCAACTGTCTTTGATGTTATGCGTCTGTAGGAAATAATGATTTTAAAATTTTCTTGAAAAAGTATTACAGATTTAACTAGTTACAGTGCTTCCCAACAACCCTCCACTTTCAAAATCACAATTTCCTTTCCTTTCTTACCTACTTATACTTCTTGAGGGGTTGCTGATAGTTATTGTTTTAGGCACTGTATCAGTTCTGATGTGTTAAAGTAAGATATTCATGAAAACCGTAAGTTCTAGATCTGCAACAGTTTATAAGGGTAATTGATAAAATTATATTTTCTTCCTCCTGGACAACATGGAATGAAATATTTTTACGCTTATGACAAAGACCTATGTATATTAATTTTAAAAGTTTTTCAAATCTGATTCTGGCTCCAACATTTGGAGATTCTTTAAAGCTTGCGAGCATGTCGAGTGCAACATGTAAAGACAACAAAAGTTTTAAAGTGTAAAAGAGACTGTAGAAATATCGGTAACGCTGAACGAAGATTAAATAACTTGGTAAATGTTTGGAAATATGTAGTTTTTGCTTCACCACATTCAACTTTTACGCCAATACACTTGAATTCGTACCAAAATTTTAAAATATAATATTCATTGGTTGAAAATGCAGTGGGAGACTAACATTTCTTTCAGATTTATTCACTTGTTAAATTCTCACCAAATATTGAACACGTTGAGACAACAAAATATTTTTATCTGACACCCTTGTGAAGACCACTAAACAACCTTGTGTGCGCTCAATGTACAGTATTTTTCAATTTTAAGTTATCAATCATCGCAGATTCACAACTATTATTTCTGAGCTAAATCAAAAATGGTGAATGAGTGGCGTAATGTTTTGCATTATTTTTGCACTATGTTAATTCTTTTGCTGTACGTTTATTCAAAAATTCTATCCTATAAGGTTTTTAAACTTAAATTTTCTTACTGTGAATTTACCTCACCACATATCTCTGTACATAACAGCAAATCAATCCTAATATTTGTAACTTTCAACACTACATAATCACTGAAACGAAACAACACCAATTGTTTGTCAGATTTTGATTACCTTACAAGTTATTTTATGCAACAAAAAAAATCAAACTTATGACGATTGAAATCTACAGATAGGTGGTGGGTTCGGTGTACCAGCTGCAAACATAAACTTGTATCGCCACTACATGTAATTTCAAAGACCACCTGTTTCCAATCTACACCTAAATCGTTCTATTGCTACTCCTCTTCTCCTATTTGGTTTATTTGCAGTACAAATTGATATCTTTCTAGCGATTGTCTCTAACATATTGTTGCATAACATCCAGTTTGTGTATGAGAAAACTTCCTAGTTTACAACTCGGGGCCATTAATCTAAGAGTAATTGATAATATTACCTCGACAGATATTGTTCTTACAGCTGAGAAAGTAACTTTTCACTAAACTTTTTGAGAGCGTACTACAAAGTTGATTGGGGTTATCACACGATGTTCACATTGACCAAGGTTTGTGCTGCATAGAGATGGGTTATTCTGAACAATTACATCTCATTTCTAAATTTGCTAATACTTAAAACTGCAAGTGACTTTAATAAATAATAAACATTTCAAATTTCAAACGTTTTCAAGAATTAAAACCTGTAAATGTAATAATTTCAAATAATAAAGATATACAGTGTGTCCAAAAAATAGGTACGGTTCAAAATATCTACGTATTTTCCATCACTTTTTCACAATTAGTCGGTACCTTTCAAAATATCAAGGTATTTTCCATCACTTTTTCACAATAAGTCGGTACCTTTCAAAACATTTACGTATTTTTCATCATTTTTTTCACAATAAGTCGGTACCGTTCAAAATATCTTCATATCTTCCATCATTTTTTTCACAAAGGATGTGGTTCTCATATACATAACTGACATTTCATACTTCAAAAAATCCACGTATTACTTTGGAATATCAAGTTCGTTGGATAACCTCTTCATTCATCTTTGGCATCTTCCTCCACATCAGCGATTTCATCTTCTGTTTGGTTGGTCTTCCACCTCTTGGTCTGTCAAACAAGCTACCAGTCTCCAATAACTTGGTACTCCAAGCCTTGATTATGCGATGTTTCTGGTGGTTCAATATCATATTGCACACGCAGTCTGTCTCTAACAAGCTTCATGGCGTGTCTAGTTTGCTCACTTGCAATAAAAATGAAGCGGCGTGAACTCTATATTCAACCGTGTAGTCACTTGAATCAATCATCTTTATTGAATAAACTACAAAGTATGACATGTCAGTTATGTATATGAGAACCAACATCCTTTGTGAAAAAAATGATGGAAGATATGAAGATATTTTGAACGGTACCGACTTATTGTGAAAAAAATGATGAAAAATACGTAAATGTTTTGAAAGGTACCGACTTATTGTGAAAAAGTGATGGAAAATACCTTGATATTTTGAAAGGTACCGACTAATTGTGAAAAAGTGATGGAAAATACGTGGATATTTTGAACCGTACCTATTTTTTTGGACACACTGTATATCTTTATTATTTGAAATTATTACATTTACAGGTTTTTAATTCTTGAAAACGTTTGAAATTTGAAATGTTTATTATTTATTAAAGTCACTTGCAGTTTTAAGTATTAGCAAATTTAGAAATGAGATGTAATTGTTCAGAATAACCCATCTCTATGCAGCACAAACCTTGGTCAATGTGAACATCGTGTGATAACCCCAATCAACTTTGTAGTACGCTCTCAAAAAGTTTAGTGAAAAGTTACTTTCTCAGCTGTAAGAACAATATCTGTCAAGGTAATATTATCAATTACTCTTAGATTAATGGCCCCGAGTTGTAAACTAGGAAGTTTTCTCATACACAAACTGGATGTTATGCAACAATATGTTAGAGACAATCGCTAGAAAGATATCAATTTGTACTGCAAATAAACCAAATAGGAGAAGAGGAGTAGCAATAGAACGATTTAGGTGTAGATTGGAAACAGGTGGTCTTTGAAATTACATGTAGTGGCGATACAAGTTTATGTTTGCAGCTGGTACACCGAACCCACCACCTATCTGTAGATTTCAATCGTCATAAGTTTGATTTTTTTTGTTGCATAAAATAACTTGTAAGGTAATCAAAATCTGACAAACAATTGGTGTTGTTTCGTTTCAGTGATTATGTAGTGTTGAAAGTTACAAATATTAGGATTGATTTGCTGTTATGTACAGAGATATGTGGTGAGGTAAATTCACAGTAAGAAAATTTAAGTTTAAAAACCTTATAGGATAGAATTTTTGAATAAACGTACAGCAAAAGAATTAACATAGTGCAAAAATAATGCAAAACATTACGCCACTCATTCACCATTTTTGATTTAGCTCAGAAATAATAGTTGTGAATCTGCGATGATTGATAACTTAAAATTGAAAAATACTGTACATTGAGCGCACACAAGGTTGTTTAGTGGTCTTCACAAGGGTGTCAGATAAAAATATTTTGTTGTCTCAACGTGTTCAATATTTGGTGAGAATTTAACAAGTGAATAAATCTGAAAGAAATGTTAGTCTCCCACTGCATTTTCAACCAATGAATATTATATTTTAAAATTTTGGTACGAATTCAAGTGTATTGGCGTAAAAGTTGAATGTGGTGAAGCAAAAACTACATATTTCCAAACATTTACCAAGTTATTTAATCTTCGTTCAGCGTTACCGATATTTCTACAGTCTCTTTTACACTTTAAAACTTTTGTTGTCTTTACATGTTGCACTCGACATGCTCGCAAGCTTTAAAGAATCTCCAAATGTTGGAGCCAGAATCAGATTTGAAAAAACTTTTAAAATTAATATACATAGGTCTTTGTCATAAGCGTAAAAATATTTCATTCCATGTTGTCCAGGAGGAAGAAAATATAATTTTATCAATTACCCTTATAAACTGTTGCAGATCTAGAACTTACGGTTTTCATGAATATCTTACTTTAACACATCAGAACTGATACAGTGCCTAAAACAATAACTATCAGCAACCCCTCAAGAAGTATAAGTAGGTAAGAAAGGAAAGGAAATTGTGATTTTGAAAGTGGAGGGTTGTTGGGAAGCACTGTAACTAGTTAAATCTGTAATACTTTTTCAAGAAAATTTTAAAATCATTATTTCCTACAGACGCATAACATCAAAGACAGTTGCTTCACTTAATAGAGAAATTTCTGGGATTTCAACAATTGGTCAGTTAGCTCAGTCGGTTATAGTGTCGTGTTAATGTCGCGGGGTTCGAGCCCCGTACTGACCATTACTGCCTAGATAGCTCAGTTGGAAGAGCGTTAGACTGAAGATCTAAAGGTCCCTGGTTCAAACCCGGGTCTGGGCACTTATTTTGTACGAGTGTGGTGATGACTGCAGCATTGAAGTGTCCCAAATAGGTATTGTGATTGGAAAAATAAAACCTACTGTACAGATTTCTACCTAATTTTGCGGAGATGATGAAATTTTATGTCTGTTGGCGGTGAGTTTTTTTCTTGTCATGTTTTAAATTCTTGCGCCAGATCTGGGGCTTCTTGTGCGCATCTGGAGTTGATGAAAATCATTTGTCTAGCCTTTAACACTCCTCCAACAGAAGCAATGTCGTAATTCATGCAGAATTGGTTGATTGACCGACTGATAGAAACGTGTTGACTGATGGATACACTGACAGATTGAGCGGAATGACTCCTGTGCAAAAAGATTTTTAAGGGTGTTTATCCTAAAGATCAGCTACCTACTGTGGAGCATCCTAGGAGTTATGTTGTTAACACCGAACACTGCTCCTGGAGAAACACTGGGTTGCTATGTTTTTCAACAATCCAAGATCTGCTGAGTTTTTCGATAGCTATGGTCTACATCCACTTGTTTATGTTTGACAGATTTTTTAGATTCTCATTCCTCATCCCTGGACCTACAACTCAAAGACCCTACAGAGTTTGATATCTGAAGTCTGTGGACATTATACCGTGTACTACATCTTATTTCACTCGCGTGGTTGCTCTCTATCTGAGATATTGACTCATTTTTCCGATAATGTTAGTGTAAATGATAAAACTGTTGAGCGCTTTATTCAGAATTTACTGAAAATGTAACTGTTTTACGTGTAATAAACAGAATTGAATACAATCGAGTGTTTTATTATACAATATAAATACGATTTACATCCAAAATAACCACGCGACAGATGGGACATTCCTTTGAATAAAGCTTAGCCGAGCAGTTCAGACATCCAAAGCAATGTCCACAAGGCCATGGTTAAAGCATTAATTCGAGCATCGAAGCACACTTTACACACAAGTTCTTGAGATGTGTCACACTCTTTTGCTTCAGATAGGGGGTTATGTTCGGTTCTTCATTTTCAACTGGAGGGTTTCTCGCATGTGTTGGATCTGCTGCTTCTTCAGGGGTAGCAAACCCGAATCTCGTTCCGACAAAAACTCCTCTTCTGGAATGCGGAAGTTACCGT